>OX451737.1:176518707-178918707 GCA_948472305.1 Vicia faba
AAATGATGTTGTCTGGTAATTGTTTTTGCATGCAATCCGTAATTTAATTCTTGGTTAATTCATGATCGATAATTGTTTAATGTCGGTGTTGAGTTTTGATGATTTTAAATTCACTTTTTATGCTTTTTCATGAACCGAAACAGTGTTGTCTGGTAACTCTTTTTGGTGCTCCCACACTTGTTTGTAACTTACTTCTTCATGAATTAAGCTTGAATTGATTTATGATATGAATGCTTAACTTTGCCTTGTTATTACTAACACATTTGTTGATTTGTGCAAGCTTTCCAAGGAGGTTCAAGAGAGCATTTATTCGATTAATTAATTCTTGATTATTCGATTAAAACCTTTACCCACTTCCTTTTGGTGCGGATTTGTTTCTAAAGCGTTTGTGCTTGGATTCTCATTCAATGAGACGCATATATTGTTGTTGTGTGTCTAGACTTGTGTTTTTATGCATGACTATTATTTGATATTCGGACATGCTTGACGCACTTTCCGCTTGTGATTTATTTTCACATTATCGATGCTTCGACACTTATCTCGTGCATACAATTTCTGACTATATTTCTTGTTGATGAAGCTTGTGCAAAGATCTTTGGGTTTCTTACGCTTTGTTAGGCAAAAGAAAATAATTTTGTTTCCGTTTGGTATTTTTCTCATTTATCTTATTTCCGCATTGTATTTTGATTTCTTTGCCATGAGAAGTAGGAATTGAGATGCATGTCTAGAACTCAATCCCTACTGTTGTGGCAAATGCATGTCTGGGAGCCAAGTCCTACTTTGTAGGCCATGTTTGTGTGATTGTTAGATTGGGTTCTTTCTTGCTTTGTGCTTGCAATCGATTCAATATAAGTTGAAGAATGGCTCGTAATTGGCCCTCACATTTCATGTCCCTTGGACACTCTTAGCTCGCGTTGTACGTTGATACTTTGAATCATGCTCCTTTCTTGTTATCGGGTAAATAAAGTGGAAGGAGTTCTCACAATTTGCCCCCACGTCTTGTTTTCGTTTGGATGATACTTAGCTCACGTTCTTAAACGTTGATGTTTCGAGTTGTTACTCGCTTTGTGCTTGAGCTATTCTAGTGGAAGGAAAATCTTTCGATTCCAAGAGTCCTTCGACTCCCACGCCGTGATCCATTTTGGATTCTTTTCCTTCTAACTCATGCTTAGTGCTTATGTAGTCACCTATAGCAGGTGAGTTTGTTTGATACTTACTTGGTTAAGTGAGTATGCTTTAGGAATCTTGGTTAAGTGCCTAATTTATGAGTAAGTGGTTACTTCTCATATGGTGTGTGTTCGTTTCACATCTTGTTTAGGTTTGTGATTACTTGCCTTCTTCTTTCCTTGTGAGCATTGAAAATTTACCCATATGATCTTTAGTTCTTTCTTGGTTAAGTTTGAACTAAGTACACCTTAGGATTGATATCCATGCATGACAAAATTAGGTAGAATTACCTTGATCCCAACATTAGGTTCACAAGCATGACAACAAGTAGGATCGAGATTCCCCTTTTGTTAGTCCTTTTTTGCATACTCAAATATAAAACATATTTCTTAAGAAAATGTCAAAACACTTGATAAATAAGGATGAGAATCATACTTTCACGAGCCTTAAGAAATGATGGAAAATGAGTGGATCTATTCCCGAAGCTTGTTCTTCATTCCATTCATATAATTTTGTGTGGTTCAAATCACAAATCCTTTTTCACGGTATAAAACACAAACCAATTGAAACCTTTTTGTCTTCAGACCTTTTATTTTAAAAAACATTTCATGTAAGAACATGTTAATTCCTTTCTACTACAAAGCGTGAGCCTCTAGAGGTTGAGCTGCGGTAGAATGCAAAATTAGCATTGTTATTAAAAAGCATACAACAAACCAAAACATTTGAGGTGAACTAAGAGTGCCCTGATCCCCTATTGCACGAAAGATGGGACGTAGGCACAAAGGCTCGCAACCACAGAGAGCATAACTAATAAAAACCTTTCTTTTTGTACATATATACTTTACACCCATGAATTCCCTTTACCTTGTTAGCTTTAGAAATAGAACACACCCTTTGATTAGAACAACAAAAGTGCATGGAGTACTAAAGACGTAAGGAGTTATAATACCTTCCCCTTGAATAATCGACTCTTGTACCTGATCTCTTGGTCGCGATGAGCTTGATTTCCCCCTTCTCAGGTTTTCTTTGATGCTTTCCTTTCCCTCAAGTGGGATAAATAATTATTCGATGGCGACTTCATTTTTTTCTTTTAGAGATTTATTTTCTCTAGTCGATTCACGTTCCACTTGTCGAACTTGGTCTTCTAATTTAGTCATATCCCTTAAGTACTAGGTGTCTAATTTCTTACGAATGGAGTAACTAAACCACCTGCGGCCATTTTAACAAACTCATGTTCAGGCACTTGTGTAAAACACCTTGACTTCAACAAACATAACGTGTTTAAGTAATCATCAATTAGCTTAGTAAACTTTCTCTTGATACTGGTCAATTCTTTAAGACTAATCTTTGATTGTCCCATATAAAATTACTCATGGAATTACCTCTCTAAGCGAGTCCAATCATGGATGGAATTTGCTGGGAGGTGGGTAAACCATGTGAAAGCATTTTTTGTTAGCAAACTAGGGAAGTCTTTATCCTTAAATTTTCATTATTTGATATGTCCCCAACCTCGGTAATGTACTTGGCTATATGTTTGATAGTTGACTCGCTGGTGTCACCAGAGAATTGTGTGAACTTGGAGACTTTCCAAACCCTGGGTAACTTAGAATGTAGAACATATTAAAACAAAGGGGCTGTATAATTTGGGATTAGAAGGCCTATATTTACCCTATTTCGAGCCATTATTATTTCAACCATGGCTGCCGGATTATTTTCCCCTGGGTATTCATCTTGTCGAACACTTCGAAGGACTTTGTCAGTGTCTTGGTTTTGATTAACCATAAGTATCATGGGGGCTTGAAATTCCCTTGGTATGGTTTATTCAATCCCGGGTTGTTCGATTCTTGACCCCTGATCAACTTCACTAACATTTTGTGCAATTTGTTGTGTTGGATTGATTTTTGGGTCCTCTTCGACTACTAATCCATGGTTTTTTGTCATCTAATCTCGACGGGTTTGTTGAACAAGGACTTGAGGAGAACCAAAGAAATATGCAATTCACGCCATCTGTGCTACCAACTGCTGATTCGTCTGGGCATTTTGTTGGTTGGTTTGGGTAGCAATTTGGATTAATGGGTTAAAAATTATACCCTTTTGTTGGGCTAAAATACTAACCATTTCATGATTTCTATCATCCATTTGTTGTCGAAACACCATTGCATAATTTGTTGTGAGAGTAGGTAATTGGGAAGAAAATCTTGGGGGTGCAACATTTCGACCAATGTTGTTATTTTCTGATCTTGATCCTTGTAGTGATGAAAATGTAGATACCCTTCAGTCAGGAAATTTTGATGTACTATTGGTTAGGCATGCCATTATTCCTGTTGGCATGCCATAAATTTTTTCGTGGCCATCCGTTGACATTGTGAAACCATATGCAAAATTCCTGAAATTATTCTTCCTTTGTGATATTGTAGTCACTTAGGGACCCTGTTGTTGTACCCCAAAATTTGCCCTCCCATATTCTTCAAGATTTGCCAAGTCAAAGCTTCAAAATCTCCCCCAGGGTTGCACAGTTCAAGGGCCTCCTAACAGTCAAAATTAGGGTTTTGGTTCTGACAAAGTAAATGAAGTTTCCAAGGGTCAAATCAAGTCCTACATGCCTACAAACATGGTCAAGCATCCTCATGCCAAGTTTCAAGACTTACAGCACAAAATTGCACAGTCAAAAACCCTAATTGCACTACAGTCAACTGTAGGGGCAAAATGGTCATTTGACAGTCAAAAGTTCAAATTTTTGGTCAACATCTCATTTTAAAGCCACAAACATCATTTGATCAATGCTTGATCATGATTCTCAAAGCTTGGCTCAAAAATCATCAAGATGCAAAAGTTTCCATATTTGGACAGTTGAAAAAGTCAATTGTAACTTGACCAAGGCATAACTTCCACATGGATTATCAGAAAAATTCCATCCAAAGCTCATTGTGAAGATAAAGACATTTCCTACAACTACTCTTCACACTTCAAGTCCAAAAAATGCTCTCACAAAAAGTTATCAATTTCAACATTATAGGTCATTTTCAAAAGTCAACAAAAAGGGACTTTAATTCAAAGGCCATAACTTGAGATTGGTAAATCAAAATGACATGGGACCAAAGGCATTGGTTAGAGGACTCAAAGACCTTTCCAAAATGTCCAAGAACATGAGCAAAGATTAAAAATTGAGCAAGTTATGCCTTGTAGAAGTTCGGAAATTTTTGGATATTTTGAAAAGTCAACATTGCTCCAAATGACCTAAAAATGCTAATGGGCCTCTTTTTCTTCCACAATTCATCATCCAAGGCATGTGCACGACCATTTGGCCCAAAGGGAAGTTTTTTTATCATTTTTATTTATTTATTTGGATTTTTTATTATTAATAATTCATTTAATTAATTAAAATACATGAAAAATACCAAACCAATGCAATCAAATCTTTTTGTGAATGGAATAGGTTTAAAATTTCGTGCATGATCATATATGGAAGGAATTGAAGTGATTGGCCATGATTTGTACCAAATAGGCATGAAAAAATATTTGAAAAGATCCTTGAAAATCATGAATGCAAAGGTTTTTGTTTGATTTCTTTGACCTAAAACCTTCACACATACATATATAGTGCAACCCTAATGCCAAGAAGCTCCCAGCTGCGCCAGAAAAGCATAGAGAAACTTGAGTTTTTTGCAAAAAAATTGGAAACTGAAAACTAGGTTACAGGTTGATTCAAGCGAAAAGACTTGTTCCATCACCTTCCTGAGGCTTCAAGGAAGGTTTTCAAATCAAAACCAACCATCCTAACACCAAGAAACGTGAGAACGATGGTGACCTGTACAGAAAATATTTGACATTCTTGCATCTCGATTCATGCATCTTTAGCAATTTTTAATATTTGATTTATGTTCATTGTTTAATTCTGAAGCTAACTGTATAATTCAATTGAGTTTTCATGTGCTATACGCGATTCCACCATTGATACAGGCTAGGGTTTTGCAAGCTTTGAATTGGGCGTTTCTTAACGCTGTAAAATTGGATCACCATGATACCATGACCATACTCAGCGTGTTTGGACGAAAAGAACAGAACCCTCGCGCCTAATTTATATGGCCATATGGCCTAATCGTTATTTTCTAGAATGGTACTTTTGGGGACGGTTCAAAACCGTTGCCCATTCTTTTTTTGTTTCAGGAAAAAAATCAAAACGGGGAAGACGATGAAGTGTCAAGGCATAAGTGGCTCGTTTGAAATTTCGCGCGAAAGCGCCCCACTAACTTTGGTTTTCTTTCATATTATTTGTCAGTTATTATATAAACAAAAACGCGTTGGTGGCTCAGTGGCAAGCAAGCTTAGTGGTAATCCCTGGGGACCTGGGTTCGAATCCCAGGTCCCTCACCCTTTCCATATTATTTTTCAATTAATACTTACGTGTAGTTTCAGTGCTAGCGTCCATCATACACCCCTTGATCCAGATTGCCACGCACACACCAGGATCAATCCAAAGGCGCTGATTGGAAGAACACCATAGACTCTAGTCAAACGTGCCACACACTTCCTGGAAAGGTCAACCAGGCCAAGGGCTATTGGGCCTGAATTGATTATCATACCTCTCATTTGGGGACAGAACCCCCCTAGGTTTGCAAGCTTTTTGCATTTTTTTTCATTCTTTTTATTTATTTCAATTATTGTTTTTTTAATTAATTTAATATTTTCATGAAAAAACATAAAAACAATAAAAATCAGAAAAAGACAAAATTAAATATATTGTTATTTAATTAATATTTTTGTAAATAAAGTTTTTGTATCAATTAATTAGTTTTAATTTAGGAGTAAATCTTAATATTTTCCTAATAAACCTAAAATGTGTAGAATTAGGGTTTGATCAATTATTTTTATTTTTTTTCTTTTCTTTCACAATAATTAATTATTAAAATATTATTTATTTTTATAAATCAAAATTGCATGTAAATAATTAGGTTAATTTAGGTTTAACTTTAATATTTTTTCTTAATAAATAAAAGTTATAGAATTAGGATTAATATTTTATTTTAATTAATATTTCTCATAAAAATTCATAAATCCAAAAAATACCAAAAAATAACTTCCTTTCATTTTTTTTTAATTTAATAATTTAATTTAATTAAAAAGGGTCCAACGCCCTCGTTTCCAATTTTATTTCAATTCGCGCGTTTTACTTCGTTTCTTATAATTTTTATGTACCTCTCCCAAAGCCATGTAAATATTTACCTTTCTCACTTTACTTTATTTATTTATTTTCTGTCAAATCGGGTCCTGGAAATTTTGGCGATGTGGACTCGCGCCTTTGTAATAGTTTAGAACTTTTATTTCCCGCAATTTCTTAACTATTAAATAAATGCATGCAAGAATGAATGACAAAAAATAAAAAAACAAACGCATAGATCACCCATAACCTGACAAGACAAAAATAAATGAACATGACACACAAATCACACACCACCCCTAGGGTACGCCTCACTGTTGCCTTGCCCTTCGAAAGGTGATCGTCGAGTAGAGGATGTCTTAGTAAGTCCTCATGATCCGGGAACCTGGCATGAGGGTAGCTTCTAAGGTGTCTTCCTATTGCTCCAGTGATCACCATGTCCCGAACCTCGAATTGACCCGAACACCTCCAACGGTGGGGCTACCTACCTCTCAATGGTGGGATGGCACTACTTTAAAGGACATTTACACAGACGAATTCCTTAGGGTAGGTAGGTTCTTCTAGATACTTGCTCTAAATTTCAAAACAAATCAAAAATACTTTTCACACCAACACATTTTCAAAAAGCTTTCGAAAGCAATTTTTCAAACACTCTTGAGGACCGATACAAGAGTCGAACTGAAATTTTCAAAGAAACTTTTTTAAAAACCCACATTGAAAAGCAAACAAATCATTTTTGAAAACACAATGAGCAAGTATCTAAGAGCCCATGGATAACCATGGATAGAAAGGGTGTTAACACCTTCCCTTTCTATAACCTACCTCCCGAACCGAGAGCAATCTCTTTAAGGAATTTTTCTGTGCTTTTGTCCTTTCCATTTGGAGAAAATAAAAGACGGTGGCGACTCTTGCTTACCGCGACATTTCACGAACCAGCGTTAAACAGTCAGTTCCAGATCCACCGATCACACATGTGTATGCACTGGGGATAGAACTGGACCGCTAAAACCATTTGTCGATATTCCCATCGTACTCGCCTGAATGGGCATCGATTTGATTGTAGATAATGTAGCTATATTTTCTCTTGTCGAAGGGAGTGGTTATTCTACATTGTTACTGGTTAGGTATCCATCTTACTATTGTACTTCCTTTTTGGTAATTATTCATTAGTTTTGGATAATTTTCCACTCCTTAATCTAATACAACAATGTCAAACAAAATAGACTAAAACGAACGAAAAATACACAGTGACACAAAAATTTGTGACACAAACTTAGGCACTAGTCCAATTGGGTGTGCCAATTTGTTTACCCTGAAATTTGGTAAACAACTGCTAGTCTTCTGAATTCTAGAAATTATGGTTACTTACAGGATCTACTAGATTGATCATTGGACATGTGCTAAGTTTTGGTGCTTTCTAATGTGTCAGGATATTCAATCTTTGTCAAAAACATGACAAAAACGAAATTAAAGATAAAACAAAGGCTTTAAAATAAAGATAAAAATGGCTTTAAGAATAAGACTGGAATGTAAATGAAGTTTGACTTAAACTTAAATGAAACGTAAAAGACTTTGTTCGAAAGTGAATAACTTTGAATGACAAAAAAGTGTTTCATATGTACTTTCTCAACAACTCATTTATCTAACACTTGGTACTTTGAGTTTATTTGAGTGATTTTTACAAAAGTGAACACACTAAATCCTTACAAAAAGATTTTGATTTATACTAATTCGACCATAATAGTATTTCTCTACAAGAATGCCACCTTCGATGTTTGCATGATTTTCGAATCTTCAGATTTCCACGCGTCCTTTTGGATAAGATTAAATCATTTGAATTCGAAACCTTTGTTCTCTCGAGGTTCAAAACAAACAACATGACTTGTCGAAATATTCAAATTTGAAACTTCAAATATCTTATGTCCCACTTATCCAGGAAATAAGACTTTTCAAACTATTTAAATTACACATAGGCTTGTCATTTGAAACCTTCATGAAATATTATCATCTTCCTCTTAGAGATAATTTTCTTTCGACATTCTTCATTTCTCTTCAACATTTAAGGTCGTCGAAATTCTCATCTAACAACATCATATGTTAGGTTTTGTTATGTTGGTTGCATTTTGTTAAAATAAGTATTTCAACAACATGTTGGACAAGATGTCATGACATGTTGGTACAACATTGTAGCTCAAGATTTCTTTTATAGCTGTGAAGATTTGTTTGTAACGCAAGATCTCTGTAGATTTGATTTAAGTTTCATATGGTCCAAGTTGCACATTTGATGAGTTAATTCTTTGAAAATTTGTTTCAAGTGAAAGATCTGATCTGATTAGATTTGTTTCTCAAGATTGAATGTCATGATGTTATACCTTTATTTTTTCCCTAAGATCCCCCATCATTTCATGTTATCACAATTCATCAAGATCACACATTTTGGATGGTTATCACTTCTACCCTCTCTTATCTTTAAGTTTGTCCTCGAGGGATCACCAAGCAACCTAAATAGTGTATCTTGTATATGTGTGTTCTATGTTTGCTAACCCCTAACTAAAACCCAAAAAATATATTTCTTATTTTGTGTGTTGTAGGTATTGATACAAGGGTATTCATCCACCTCCTAAGAAAGGGTTAGAAGCCTGAAGTCTCATCATCATGAGCATCCCATCAGTACATAATATATCTTTGTTCAAAAGTGTTGTACCCTAAAATTTGCCCTCCCATGTTCCTCAAGATTTGTCAAGAATGATCTTCAAATTGCTCAAGATTGCTCAAGAGTTGTACAGTCAAATCACCTCCTAAGGCAGTCAATTCAAAATTAGGGTTTTGATTCTTTCAAGGAATTTGGGGTTTTCAATGGTTCAATAAAGTCTCATAGGCCTATATACATTCTCAAGCACCTACATGCCAAGTTTCAAGACTCGCAGTGCCAGTTTGCACAGTCAAAAGCTCCATTTGATCTACAGTCAACCACAAGGGTAAAATGGTCATTTTGCAGTCAAAAGTAAGAATTCTTGGTCATCATCTTATTTTTAGTTCACAATCATCATTTGATCAAGTCCTGATCATGATCCTACAAGAATAGCTCAAAAATCATCAAGATGCAAAAGTTACTATTTTTGGACAGTAGAAAAGTCAACTGTACTTTGACAAGGGCATAACTCTTTCATGGTTTATCAGAAAAATCCCATTCAAAGCTCATTTTGAAGAGGATGCAATTTCCTACAATCCATATTCACACCCCAAGATCAAGAAATGCTCTCACAAAAAGTTACAAATGTTTACATTATAGGTCAATTTCAAAAGTCAACAAAAGTACACTTTGAGTCAAAGGCCATAACTTGAGATTGGTAAATCCAAATGACATGGAACCAAAAGAATTGGTTAGAGGACTTCAAGGGCTTTCCAGAATGTCCAAGAACATGGTCATATGATCAAAATTGAGCAAGTTGTGCATTGGAGAAGTTGGGCAATTTTCATGAATTTGCAAAAGTCAACTTTGCTCAAAACACCTTCTTTTTGCTAATGGACCTCAAATCTCTTTTTGAAACTTCACCCATGACCTATGCACGACCCAACAAGTTAAATGGGATTTATTTTCTTAAATTTATTGATTAAATGGATTTTTAATACATATTAATTCATTTAATTAATTTAAATTATAAGAAAATAGAAGATTTGTTTTTTAAATCAATTTGTGAACCAAATATGATCCAAATATGCTGACCAATTCGTGCACAAGCTAAAAGATACAAAAATATCCAATTTTGGCAACTTGTTCAATCATGGAAAATCAAGAATATTTGATTTATCAATCAAAGATTTAATCTTCAATGCACATGGGTATGGGTCCAATTTTTGACCTAAATTGATTCTCTTATATGCAAGCAAGCCAACCATAACCTAATTCACGAGAAAAAGCTGCAGAAACGGCCATATCAAATTCAAGAAATTTCAAGAAAATTCCAAACTTGTTCTTGCAATTTAGGCCAATTCAAGGTGCCTTGTCCATCCAAACACATTGCAGGAGGTACCAGGAGCGATTTGCAATCAAATTCAAGCACCAAAGCTCAAGGAATCACGAAATACAGTTTCACGGTTTGTACTTATAATTCAAAATCGTATCTCTTAATTCATATGCATTTGATATGTTTTGTGATTGATTTTCATTGCTAGAGATCATACAAAGCTAATGGAATGATTTAATTGAACCATAGTGCCCTGAATCGAGAGATGCCATGATTGAATTTCTAGGGTTTTCAAGCTTTCAAATAGGGCTTTCCAAACAAGGGAAAATTGGAACCAATGGGATACATGGTTGAATTCGCTAGGCCAAGACGATTGGAACCCATACCTCGCGAAATATTTATGTTTGCTCTGTGTCTATTCGCTATTTTTCGTGCAGGGAGGTAGTGGAGGTTAAAAACCCCCGCTATTTGATTCTGTTTACACAGAACCAAGGTTGAAGATGATGATGTGTTGCCATCTGGTTGGTCTATTTGAATTAGCGCGCGTTTTATTTTTTTCCAAGCATAAGCGTTTGTTTGATATATGTTAATTGTTGTATATTATAATAACAAAAAGATGCAGGTGGTTGAGTGGTTGGGACGCTGGCCAATGAGTATTGGGACCTGGGTTCGAATCCCAGGTCCCCCAAAAATGCTTATTATTATTTTCTTGTATATATTCCAATGGATTTCCAGGTATGAAGATCACCATACGCCTCAGAGATCAACACGCCAAGTGGCTTTAGGCCAAGATCCAGTGGCCAAAGTTGAAGGACCACCATACTCCCTGGTCAACATACGCGAGGATAATTTGAAAAGTCAAACGAGGCTGGAATGTTAATGGGCCAAGAATTTCCAAATACACCTCCAAAGTTGGCCCAAACCCCCCTGAGTTTGCATTTTTATTTTCTTTCATTATTTATTTGCTTGATTTATTTTTATTATTTTTAATTAACTACTAACTAAAATAATTTATTTTTCCTAATAAAATCAGAAAACCTCAAAAACAATATTTTTACTAATTTCACTATTTCATTATTTTTGTAAATAAATAAATAATTAATTTGTTTAGTTTTAATTAGGCATAATATTAATACTTTTGCAATAAATTAAAATTGGTGTAGAATTAGGTTTTAATATATTTTATCATTTTATTTTTTATTTCCTTAAAAACTCTAAAAAACCAAAAAAATATATCTTTTCTTTATTTAATTAATTAGTTAACTTAGGCTTGATTTCATTTAAATTCATTTGGTCCAAAAAATAATAAAAATCTCTTTCTTTCTTAAAAAAGGGGTCAAAACCCTAAAAACTCTCCGATTCAATTTTTCTCGCGTATGATTATTTTTTATTCATATTTTGATCCATATAATTGTATTTGCTCCGAGGATGTAATAGTTTTAACTTAGGATTATTTATCTCTTTATTTACTTTTCCGCATTTACTTTTCAAGGATTTGTTTTTGGCGATGTAACTACCCGACGCCTTGTAATAGCGTAGTTTTATTTTCCGCGACTATTAACTGCTAGATGTATGCTAACTAGGTTATGCATGACAAGATATCTCCTAAATTAAAATAAAGTAGCTCACCATGACATGTAAAGATAATATAAACTGAAACCTGATACACTTGCACATGCCACTCCTAGGGTATGCCTCACTTGGTTGCCTCGAACGTGGTCATTGAGTATAAGAGGTTTTAGAGGTCGTCCTCTTGTCCAAAGATCATAGTTGCCTCGAAACGGTTTCCTCGGATAAAATGATCTAAGACATTAGGGTTACCGCTAAGGCGTCCTAACATTGCTTTAGTGACCACATGTCCCTTAATCGAATTGACCCGAAAACTCCAACGACGGTGCTACCTACTCCTCAATAGTGGGATAGCATTGTCTGAAGGACATTTACATAGTTTAATTCCTTTTGAGTAGGTAGAGGTTCTTAGGTACTTGTCTTTCAAAACAAAACAAATTTTTCGCACTTACACTTTTCAAACAAAGTTTTCAAAAAACACTTCATACACTCTTGAGGACAGAAACAAGAGTTAAATCGAAGTTTTCAAACAAAAATTTTTCAAAACCCACGAACACAAGAAAAGAAAAACTTTTTGAAAACACAGTGAGCAAGTACCTAAGAGCCCGTGGATAACCACGGATAGAAAGGGTGCTAACACCTTCCCTTTCTATAATCTACCTCCCGAACCCGAGAAACATCTCGAAAAGGAATTTTTCTGTGCTTTTGTCCTTTCCTTGTTGGATAAAATAAAAGACGGTGGCGACTCTTGCTTACCGCGACATTTTGCGAATACAAACGCAAACGCAAACCAGTATTCCAAAACTGTCAGTTCTCATTCCCACCGATCACAGAACTGGTGACTCTGCTGGGGAAATAATAAGTGAGGTGTACCTTAGGATTAGATCACTTGTGCTTTCAATTGTATGCTTTGTATGCTTTAACTTTGTGGGCTTGTATCGGAGTTTTATAGATCCTAACCCAGATCTGAGGTACCTTTTTTTAGGTAAGTAGCAATAAACTGTGAGGGATCTGTCTGGCGTAGACCGACACGGATGAAGCAGTAGCTACGTTGGTGTGACACCTTGGTTTGTACCGATATCCCTTGTGTTGGAACGAGGAGAATATGGGTCTTCTGAGGAGTCATTAAGCACCAACTGACCTTAGAACCTTAAATTGACCAACTTGGCCATAGAACAGTAGCAGTATGCTACGCTCATTAAGACTAAACTCTCGCGATGGTTTCGGCCGCAAGAAAAGGTTGCCAAACTGGAATTATGACCGATTGAGGGTAGTCAGTGATATTGAGATCCTCTAGAACCCGGTTACTATTTTTAGGACAGGTTTTAACCAACTGAAACTGAAATAGGGTAGTACCTAAACTTCATGCCAGCCTGAACTCTAAGGGCTCTCTTGCGTGACTTGTGTGCCTTTACCATGTTTGCCTTTTGTGAATACTTGTGGTGTGCCTTTATCATAACATCATAACATCATAACATTGCATACATCCTGCATAAGGACTAACCCATTTCGAAGACAAGAAGGTTTCATCTTTGCTCTGTTTTGTAGGACATCATGATGCCCATGCGTAGGAATACTATCCGGCTCAACTTTGTTCAACCACCTACTTTGCTTAAAGAATTGGTTGACAGGATTCCAAACACTACTTCCTTCATCAGGAGGCATGGTTTTCTTCTCGGTTTAGTCACCTCAAAGTGGGACCAACAAATGATGAGTGTCCTAGTCCAGTTTTATGATCTGCTATACCATTGCTTCACCTTTCAAGACTTCCAGCTGGTCCCTACCCTGGAAGAATTCTGAGTTGCTTGGTTTCTCTGTTTTGGAGCAGACTCCATTTACTGGTTGGGAAAAGACTCTCAGGCCTGAAGAGATTGCTGCAGCCCTTCACTTGACCAAAGAGGAGGTAATGGCTAACTGGGAGACTAGAAGTGGAGTTAAGGGCTTTTTGGCTAAGTTTCTGGTTGGCAAAGCTAATTGTTTCTAGAATGAGTTAGACTTCAAAGCGTAAGAGGATATTCTGGCTCTATTAATCTATGGTCTGGTATTGTTTCCAAATCCTGACACCTTTGTTGATGTTAATGCCATAAGGATCTTCATCTCTCGGAACCATGTACCCACTCTCTTGGGTGATATCCTTCATCAGCTCTATACTCGTACTGCCCGAAAATGGGGAACTTTGATGTGTTGTGCTCCTTTATTGTCGAGGTGGTTTATTTCGCACCTCCCTAAGTCCGTACTGAAAAACAAAGAAGGAAGGGGTTGGGCTCATAGGATAATGTCTCTTACTGATAATGACATTATTTGGACTCTCAGAGGCTTAGATGAGGTGGCCGTCATTGATCGTTGTGGAGAGTATCCTAATGTTCCATTGATCGGAACCCGTGGAGGAATCTCTTATAACCCATGTTTAGCTCTCCGCCAGTTTGGAAGATCCAGAAGAGAAGGGCCTCATGAGATGTTGATACCTTATATCGTCTTTGATTTTCAGGTAGATAGTGACGAGTTGCGTCGTAGATTCATCAGGGCCTGGGATAGAGTTCACAAAGTTGACCCACATGAGTTGGGACCAAAAACTTCTCTGCCAATGGAGTCATATTTCAGATGGGTCCGCATTCGTGCCCAGAAGTTAGGTACGCCATACGAAGCTGTCAGGCCTATTACTCTTGAAGTTTCTGATAAAGACGGAGTTCCTCCAACTATTCTCCATCCTCATACGCCCACTGATGTTGGTACCCTGAAGAGGTCTTGGGCGCAACTGCAGGAAGAACGGGATTCTTATCGGGAGAGGTTCAACGAACAAGAACAGAAGATCCAGAAGCTAACTAAGCAATTGGAGAATGAGCGGATCCTGAATGATTATATCCGCACTAAGAAGAAGAGGCCATGGGAATATTGATGGACCTTTGAGGATTTCTTTTACGGTTTTATTTACTTTTCAGTATTTCCATTCTTGTAACTCCTAAGGGCAATTTGTTGAACAATTTAAATTCCGAAGTTAAATCTAATAAAGTGTATTTCCTTTCTTGTCTACAAATTTGAATCCCGATTGTCTTTGAAAACATAAATCATACGCATTTCATCTCATGCACTGCATAAACAGGTACCCTTTTTACAGGTCGCTTATCTTCTTCGCTGTTTATTTCAGCAATCATCATATCTATTGAACCTTCCACTGAGCAAGCTATCAAGGCCCTCCAGGCCCAGAATGCCCAGTTTCAAGAGTTGGTTATGAGCCTAGCTAAGGGTCAACAGGACTTGAAGACCCTGATTCTGAAAGAGAGGAAGAAGAAGAAGAGGACCATCCTGTTCAACACTGGACGCAGATTTGGAAATGGACTACAGAATGAGGTTGATCTAACCACCTCATCTATAGGGAAAGACAGCCCACAAGAGAGAAGGGTTCCTAGCCCCGTAGTCTCCGACAACGAGACGGATTATGATGAAGAACAGTATCCTCCTGCTGAGGATAGGTACAAACAGTTGGAGGATCGCTTGAGTGCTATGGAGATACAGAACGTGCCCGGCCTGGACTTTGGAGACCTAGGTCTATCCTCTGGGGTGGTGATTCCCCATAAGTTTAAGGCACCTGCCTTTGCCAAATATGACGGAGCCTCCTGCCCAAAGCTGCACCTCCGGTCATATGTAAGGAAGATCCAGCCTTACACAGCTGATAAGAATTTGTGGATCCATTTCTTTCAGGACAGTCTTTCAGGGACTCGGCTGGAGTGGTTCTATCAGCTGGATGGAGCCAGTATCCGTAACTGGGAAGATTTGGCTACTGCGTTCTATAAGCAGTATCAATATAATTCTGACCTCGCTCCTACGCGTACCCAACTCCAGGGTATGTCAATAGGGACGGGTGAAGGGTTTAAAGAGTATGCTCAGAAATGGAGAGACCTTGTCGGAAGGGTGCAGCAACCTTTAACTGATCGTGAACTTGTTGATATGTTTCTGGGGACCCTGTCTGGTCCATTCTTTAACCATTTGATTGGAAACTCTTCAGCCGGGTTTACAGACCTTATCTTAACTGGTGAGAGGATTGAAGCTGGTATCAAGGCCGGGAAGATACAGAAGGGTGCCTCATCGAGCACTGAGAAGAAGTCGTTCAAGAAAGAATCTAGTGCTGTCTATGGTTCAAGGAGACAGAATAGATCTGAACACCGCCAAGCTGTCAACGCGGTGGTTATTTCAAAACCTGCTGGTACTCCTCAGCATCACAACCAACAAAGGGGCGAGAGACCTCGAAGGCAATTTACTCGCCTCAGCATGACCTTGTCTCAGATATTGCCGCAGTTACTGACAACCAATCTGGTGACTCTAAAAGAAGCTCTGAAGATTTCAAACACAACATCCCCAAAGTACAATCCTAACGCCCGCTGCGCTTATCACTCTGACAGCCCGGGGCATAATACGGATGATTGTTGGGCTTTGAAGAATAAGGTTCAGGACCTAATCGATGCAAAGGAAATTGAGTTCGAGGCGCCCGAGAGGCCTGATGTTGTGACTGCTCCCATGCCCAAACATGGAGTAAATGTTATAGAGGAAGACTTGTTTGTAGCCTCTGTAGATGACATTGTTACCCCGCTGATGACCGTCAAGAGGAACTTGTTGCTAGCCGATTTATTTCCGGGATGTAGTGAAGGTTGCCATTTGTGTTCTGTTTCACCTACTGGTTGCCCATCTTTGAAGTCAGGCATCCAAAACCTGATGGATAATAAGGAAATCCTGTTCGAGAAGATTGTTGTTCCTGCCACCCCTACTGAAGAAGTTTCCATTGTTACCATTTTCAACAATTCTCCCAAGGCTCCCTCGAGGAAGCCTGTCATAATCACACCTGTTCAGAAGACTGCACCCATAATCATCACTGTTCCGGGGCCTATTCCCTACACCTCTGACAAAGCTGTCCCTTGGCACTATGGGGCAGATGTTTATGTTCTTGGAGTTAAGCAAGAGTTTGATACTAATAACGATGTCAGTAACATTACCGGGCCTGCTAAAGTCACTCGCAGTGGTAGACTTTTCTCACCTGATATTACGCCACCAACTGTCCAAAGACCTATTGTCATCACACCTGCAAGTGTGCCTAATGCCATTCCTGATCAAGTTCTTAGTTCTACCCCTGTCGCCGAGTCATCTGACGCTCGGGGCAAAGGGATAGCCACTGATATGCCTGCCCAGACGGAGGCACCAAAGACCATCAATGTTGAAGCTTCCAAACAGGAGATGGAAGAGATTCTGAAGATCATTAAGAAGAGTGATTATAATGTAGTGGAGCAGCTGGGGAAAACCCCATCCAAGATTTTTATGTTATCACTGTTGTTGTGTTCAGAGGCCCATGCCAAGGCCCTAATTACCTTCTTGAAGACGGCCCACGTGCCACAAGAGACATCAGCTGATCAGTTTACCGATTGTGTGGCCAACTTAACTGCTGATAATGGTTTGGGTTTCTCCGACGCTGGTCTGACTGCTAAAGGGAAGAACCATAACGATGCCCTGCATGTCTCCATTGAATGCAGGGGCACTACTCTTGCACATGTGTTGGTTGACACTGGTTCCTCATTGAACGTCTTGCCCAAGAAAGCTCTAGACAGGTTAGATTGCGAAGGGTTGGAGCTCAAGCCAAGTAACATTGTTGTCTGGGCCTTTGATGGGTCTAAAAGGATGGTGCATGGTGAAGTCGATATTCCAATTAGAGTTGGTTCTCAGGTCTTCGATTCTACATTCTACGTGATGTACATTCGACCGTCCTATCCTTGTTTGTTGGGTCGTCCATGGATCCACAAAGCTGGAGCAGTGACCTCCACACTCCATCAAAAGCTGAAATACCCGGTCAAAGGGAAGATTGTGACAGTTCAATGGGAGGAGGAATACATGGTCAGCCACCTCAACTCGTTCCGGTACATAGAGATGGATGGGGAGTTCATTGAGACCCCATTCCAACACTTTGAAGAGGTTCCTCATACACTGGCATCAGCTGAGACTGTGGTTGAAGATTCTCCTTTGAAGATGGCTTCCTTAAAGGATGCCCGGGCTGTTATTGAGAAGGGTGAGTATGCAAACTGGGGCCGACTTCCTGATTTCACCCAGAAGACTAACAAGTTTGGTTTGGGTTTCACTGCAGAAGCTCAAAGGGCCGTTCTTAGTGCAAGGATTGGAAGACCTCCTGTGTTCATCAGCAACTCGGGAGTAAATGCCATTGAAGATGACGTGGAGGAATCTGAAATCGACAGCTGGATCTACCCTACGACCAACGGTGGACCAAACAACTGGACAGCGAAAGACTTCATCCCTATCACTTTTGTTACTCAGTAATGAACTCTTTGTTTTGAATTTGTAACAGACAATATTGTGAAACTTTATGGCCCGGTGTCTTACCCGGGGCACCGTGGCTTCATCTGTGAGGGCTTTTGTGTGCCATTTTCATATATCATTAATAAAAGCATTGGACGTTTTTTGCATTTCAAATCTTGTGCTCCTTGTCTTTCTTTATTATATATTACAAAACAGCTATTTACACACACTCACATATACAGGTCCCAATCCACTCTGGATCTCACTGGTAACGACTCTGCTACTGCCAGTTATGACTTCGAAAATCCGATCAACTTAGCCGAAGATGAAGGTGAAGATGATTGCGAAGTGCCGGGCGAGCTTGCAAGACTGTTACTCCAGGAAGAGAGGGCCATTCAGCCACATGAAGAGCTAGTGGAAACGGTAAATCTGGGTACTGAGACAGACAAAAAGGAAGTCAAGATCGGTGCAAATCTGGAGCTTAGTGTGAAACAACGGTTGATTCAGATGCTGCATGACTACGTGGAAATCTTTGCCTGGTCTTACGAGGATATGCCTGGGTTGGATACCGATATTGTGGTTCATCGCCTGCCTACCAAGGAAGAATTCCCTTCGGTAAAACAGAAGGTTCGCCGTATGCGCCTAGAGATGTCCGAGAAAATCAAGGTCGAGGTTATGAAACAATTTGACGCTGGTTTTCTAGCAGTAACTTCTTACCCTCAGTGGGTCGCCAATGTGGTTCCAGTGCCAAAGAAAGATGGTAAGGTTCGAATGTGCATTGACTACAGAGATTTGAACAGGGCGAGCCCTAAGGATGACTTCCCTCTGCCTCACATCGACGTTCTGGTTGACAACACTGCTCAGCATAAGGTATTCTCCTTCATGGACGGTTTCTCTGGTTATAATCAAATAAAGATGGCTCCCGAAGACATGGAGAAGACCACTTTTGTTACTCAGTGGGGTACCTTTTGCTATAAGGTCATGCCTTTTGGGTTGAAAAATGTTGGGGCAACGTATCAGCGTGCCATGGTTGCCTTGTTTCATGATATGATCCATCATGAGATTGAAGTATACGTCGACGATATGATTGCAAGGTCCTAAACTGAGGAGGAACACCTTGACCATCTACAGAAGCTGTTTGACCGGTTGAAGTTGTACAAGCTGAGATTAAACCCGAACAAGTGCACCTTCGGGGTGAGATCTGGAAAACTACTAGGTTTCGTCGTAAGCGAAAAAGGTATTCAAGTGGACCTTGCCAAAGTGAAAGCTATACAAGAGATGCCAGTTCCCAGGACAGAGAAAGAGGTCAGAGGCTTTCTAGGACGGTTGAACTACATTTCCCGATTCATCTCGCACCTAACTGCTACTTGTGAACCAATATTCTAGCTGCTGAAGAAAGATCAAGTAGTATGTTGGAACAATGAATGTCAGGCCGCTTTCGAAAGAATCAAAGAGTATCTCTAAGAGCCACCCATTCTTATGCCACCGGTGGAAGGGAGACCTCTAATCTTATACTTGACAGTACTGGACAACTCAATGGGATGTGTGCTGGGTCAGCATGACGAGTCTGGCCGAAAAGAGCATGTTATTTACTACCTTAGCAAAAAGTTTACCGACTGTGAGACCCGATACTCACTGCTCGAGAAAACTTGCTGCGCTTTGGCATGGGCTGCTCGCCGGCTAAGACAGTATATGCTGACTCACACTACTCTATTGATTTCAAAAATGGATCCAATCAAGTATATCTTCGAAAAGCCTGCCTTGTCCAGAAGAATAGCAAGATGGCAGATGATATTGACTGAATATGACATCCAGTACACGAATCAAAAAGCAATCAAGGGAAGTGTGTTGGTAGACCATTTGGCACATCAGGCAGTGGATGATTACCAGTCTATGAACTTTGAATTTCCAGACGAGAATATCATGGTAGTAACTGATTGTGAAATACCTGGACCGGATGAAGGACCTGAGGAAGGATCGCGATGGTCTATGCACTTTGATGGAGCTTCAAACGCCTTGGGTAACGCTATTGGCACTATGATCATATCTCCTAAAGGCTCTCATACTCCCCTCACCGCCCGACTATGTTTCAACTGCACCAACAACACGGCGGAGTATGAAGCATGCATCATGGGTCTTCGAGCTGCAATTGACCTAAGGATCAAGTTTCTGAGTGTCTTCGGAGATTCCGCTCTCGTGATCAGTCAGATCAAAGGCGAGTGGGATATGAAACACCCAAATATTATTCCTTACAAGGAGTATGTATTGATGTTGCTTCCCCACTTCGAGGAAATAACCTTTGAACACTTCCCAAGAGAGGAGAATCAGTTGGCGGACGCGCTAGCTACGATGTCTTCTATGTTCAAAGTCAAATGGGACAACGAGGCTCCCCGGATCATTATCTGGAAAGTGGATGAACCTGCATATTGTTGTGATCTTGAGACCGAAGAGGTAACAGAAAAACCTTAGTATCATGAAGTAAAGAGGTACCTTGAAGCTCAAGAATACCCTGAGGGTGCATCCATTAATGACAAGAAGTTTCTGAGAAGGTTCGCAGCAAAGTTCTTCATCAGCAATGACATTCTTTACAAACGTAACCATGATTCAACCTTACTGCGTTGCGTGGATAAAATTGAAGCAGAAAAGATCATGGCAGAGCTGCATGAAGGTACCTTCAGAACGCATTCCAGTGGACATACTATGGCAAAGAAAATCCTTCGGGCAGGATATTACTGGTCCACAATGGAAGCCGACTGTTATCAGCATTCTCGGACATGTCACAAGTGTCAGATCTATGTTGATAAGGTGCACATTCCTCCATTTCATTTGAACGTCTTGACAGCACCTTGGCCTTTTGCAATGTGGGGCATTGATATGATCAGCGAGATCAGACCTACGACATCCAATGGGCATCGGTTCATCCTGGGTTGAAGCAGCTTCCTTTTCCACCGTAACCAAGAACGTCGTGGCACGGTTCATTCGGCACAACCTGATCTGTCGATACGGTGTACCAGAGAGGATCATTACAGATAATGGTACCAATCTTAACAACAAGATGATCACTGAGCTCTGCGAGCAATTCAAGATACAACATCATAATTCTTCTCCCTACCGGCCGAAGATGAATGGGGTTGTAGAAGCGGCTAATAAGAACATTAAGAAGATGGTGCAGAAGATGACAGTGACCTACAAAGATTGGCACGAGATGTTACCATTTGCTCTTCATGGGTACCGTACCTCAGCACGGACGTCAACAGGGGCAACACCTTATTCCTTGGTATATGGCATGGAGGCAGTCCTGCCCATTGAAGTTCAGATACCCTCTCTCCGGATCATGAAGGATGCGGGTTTAAGTGAAGACGACTGGATCCAAAACCGGCTTGATCAACTAAACCTAATCGACGAAAAGAGACTCACTGCTATTTGTCATGGTCAGACGTACCAAAAACGGATGATCAAGGCATTTAACAAGAAAGTCAGACGATAAGAGTATCAAGTCGGGGACCTGGTAATCAAGCGCATTATTCTACCTCAAGGTGATCCCAGGGGCAAATGGACCCCTACGTACGAGGGGCCATTTGTGGTTAAAAACATCTTCTCAGGAGGAGCGATGATTCTAACCACCATGGATGGTGACGACCTTCCTCACTCCGCCAATGCAGACATAGTAAAAAGATACTACGCATAATTAAAGACCCGTTAGGTCGACTGGCCTAGGCAAAAATAAGGGCTTCCCGGTGAACCAAAAGGGTTCGGGCAAAAATAAGGGATGAAAATAAAAAAATCTGTACACCCGGCAAGTCGAAAACCTGAAAAGGCGGCTTGGGCAAAAATGGGTATCCCAGTGGACTGGAAACCCGAAAGGGCAGTCCAAGCAAAAGTTAGGGATAAGCGTAACACTATGTCTCATTGGATCACCTTGCATCCAGACTTTGGTATCAACCATCAGGCTCGGACGGCACCAGTCAATCAGATCCATCTTCAACTAAGTAGCCAAGTGATGAGATGCTCAAGGACATAAAGGCAATAGCAGAGCTGGAACCCAGTGGGATTATTCGCATAGCTGTTTTGTTTTCTTTTCACAAATTGTATAAATTCTATTTGCTCGGCGGCGTTCTCTTACTAGGACATCAGCCTCTTGTACAAAAACGCCTAGTTGCGGGCAAACTTCAAAAATCAATACAAGCTCATTTTTCAGACAAATTGCAAATTGTTTTTTTTCCTTTATCTGTTTTATTTTGCAAAGAACGTCCAATGTTCATTTTTTATATATGCATTTAACATTAATTGCTGTTCATAAATATTTACATGCGAAACAAAGGACTAATTACGGGTGACATCGGAAGTAGGGGCAATAAGAATTGTCTAAGCGATCTAGTTGCTCTGTCCACCAAGGTACCAAGGTAGGTTCAGCTGAAGAATATGACCAAGATACCTTCACTCCCCGCAGAATAAGACCGTAATGGTAGCTCTCCCCGCTGAGACCTGCAATCATGGACGAATCAGTAATACTCTCCCCCAAGCAGAGTTAGTCTACCGTCAGTCTTGAAAAAGCTCGGTATTCCCAGAAGGTCTTGATATTCCCCAACGGAGTATAAGAATATTCCCCAGCAAGTATCAGAGTATCCCTGGCAGTCTTAATATTTCACAACATAATATAAGAATGTTCCCTGGCGGAATACAAGGTACCACAGTGGAGTCATTTCCCCAGCGCAGTCTAAAAAAGCTTCCCCGCCAGAGTTGAATCATCTTCCCCAGTAGATTCTGGAAGCTTGTCCCCTGCAGAATACAAATGCATCTCCTCAACCAAATTCAGAGGTTATCCCCACAAGAGTCTAACTGGGTTATCCTCAGCAAGTTGCAACTGAAAGATCATCCCCGGTGAAGTTATTTCTATCCCCCAGCGGAGTTCATCATCAGAATCCCCAACAGATCTTGTCAACGGAACCCCCAGCGGAGTTATCATTAAAATCTCAGCAAAGCATCTCTTCCCACAGAGTAATTCCCCGCAGAGTAATCTCTTCACCAGGTTTATTCCCCAGCGGAGTCATCTTCTCCTACAGGTTTATTCTTGCAACCATCTTTGTGCATCATCCCCAGTGGAAATGAAGAATTCAACCATACTCTTCAATATCAACCCAGGATTTAACAAACTCCCCGGCATTTGTCAAGGATTTATTTTCCCAGACGAAAATACATTCATAAACATTTCACATTTCATACCTCCTATTTTCACACATGATAAAGTGCATACGACACAATCTCATTTATTTTTTAGAACATCATGACATCATGCATTTCATACATCATGACATTGCATACAGCTAACGTTTTTCCCTTTTCAGGAAAAGGTCAATCCAAAGATGGCTACCATCAACTTTTTTAAGTTCTAGATGAATACCTGTAACAAGCCAGGAAAATTCTGTGGACGACTGATTGTAGGTTAATACCTGTAACTAGCCAGGAAATTATCTACACGAAGAGATTGAAGATTAACACCTGTAACAAACCAGGAAGATCTTCATTTCTCAGGTCAGAGATTAATACCTGTAACCAGCCAGGACAACTATCTCCTCGACCAACCTTTCCTAAAGTTCCAGATAAATACCTGTAACAAGCCAGGAAAAATTTTGTGGACGACTGATTGTAGGTTAACACCTGAAACCAGCCAGGAATACCACCTACACGAAGATATTGAAAGTTAATACCTGTAACAAGCCAGGAAAACTATTTTTCTTTCTCTGGTCAGAGATCAATACCTGTAACCAGTCGGGACAACTATCTCATCGGCCAACCTTTTCAAGTTCCAGATTAATACCTGTAACAAGCCAGGAAACTATTTGTGGACGACTGATTGTAGATTAATACCTGTAACAAGCCAGGAAAACTATCTACATGAAGAGATTGTAGGTTAATACCTGAAACTAGCCAGGACAACTATCTACTTGATCATCATCAGGCAACCCTACACGGGTTCCTTCTCTCTTTTAGATGAAGTTTCACACGGACTCATCATCAGGCAACCCTACACAGGTTCCTTCTTTCAATTCAACAAACAATGTCCAGATGGCATCTATAAGCCCATCCTCCTACCAACAATCTCCAAATGGCATCTGTAAGCCCATTCTCGACATCACATTGCTAATACTACACCATGCGAGTGCAAATTTCTGGGCACTTTAGTGTTCAATCATCTTTCACCTTCGGGTCACGAAAGGCACGCAAGAAAATCTACATCCTTAGGTTTAAGAAGATTGAACAAGGGCAACTATTGTACCCAAAAATTTGCCCTCCCATGTTCCTCAAGATTTGTCAAGAATGATCTTCAAATTGCTCAAGATTGCTCAAGAGTTGTACAGTCAAATCACCTCCTAAGGCAGTCAATTCAAAATTAGGGTTTTGATTCTTTCAAGGAATTTGGGGTTTTCAATGGTTAAATCAAGTCTCATAAGCCTATATACATTCTCAAGCACCTACATGTCAAGTTTCAAGACTCACAGTGCCAGTTTGCATAGCCAAAAGCTCCATTTGATCTACAGTCAACTGCAAGGGCAAAATGGTCATTTTGTAGTCAAAAGTCAGAATTCTTGGTCAACATCTTATTTTGAGTTCACAATTATCATTTGATCAAGTCTTGATCATGATCCTACAAGAATAGCTCAAAAATCATCAAGATGCAAAAGTTACTATTTTTGGACAGTAGAAAAGTCAATTGTACTTTGACAAGGGCATAACTCTTTAATGGTTTATCAGAAAAATCCCATCCAAAGCTCATTTTGAAGAGGATGCAATTTCCTACAATCCATCTTCACACCCCAATATCAATAAATGCTCTCACAAAAAGTTACAAATGTTTACATTATAGGTCAATTTCAAAAGTCAACAAAAGTACACTTTGAGTCAAAGGCCATAACTTGAGATTGGTAAATCCAAATGACATGGGACCAATAGCATTGGTTATAGGACTTCAAGGGATTTCCATAATTTCCAAGAACATGGTCATATGATCAAAATTGAGCAAGTTGTGCATTGGAGAAGTTGGGCAATTTTCATGAATTTGCAAAAGTCAACTTTGCTCAAAACACCTTCTTTTTGCTAATGGGCCTCAAATCTCTTTTTGAAACTTCACCCATGACCTATGCACGACCCACCAAGTTAAATGGGATTTATTTTCTTAAATTTATTGATTAAATGGATTTTTAATACATATTAATTCATTTAATTAATTTAAATTATAAGAAAATAGAAGATTTGTTTTTTAAATCAATTTGTGAACCAAATATGATCCAAATATGCTGACCAATTCGTGCACACGCTAAAAGATACAAAAATATCCAATTTTGGCAACTTGTTCAATCATTGAAAATCAAGAATATTTGATTTATCAATCAAAGATTTAATCTTCAATGCACATGGGTATGGGTCCAATTTTTGACCTAAATTGATTCTCTTATATGAAAGCAAGCCAACCATAACCTAATTCACGAGAAAAAGCTGCAGAAACGGCCATATCAAATTCAATAAATTTCAATAAAATTCAAAACTTGTTCTTGCAATTTAGGCTAATTCAAGGTGCCTTGTCCTTCCAAACACATTGCAGGAGGTACCAGGAGCGATTTGCAATCAAATTCAAGCACCAAAGCTCAAGTAATCACGAAATAAAGTTTCACGGTTTGCACTTATAATTCAAAATCGTATCTCTTAATTCATATGCATTTGACATGTTTTTGTGATTGATTTGCATTGCTAGAGATCATACAAAGCTAATGGAATGATTTAATTGAACCATAGTGCCCTGAATCGAGAGATGCCATGATTGAATTTCTAGGGTTTTCAAACTTTCAAATAGGGCTTTCCAAACCAGGGAAAATTGGAACCAATGGGATACATGGTTGAATTCGTGAGGCCAAGACGATTGGAACCCATACTTCGCGAAATATTTATGTTTGCTCTGTGTCTATTCGCTATTTTTTGTGCAGGGAGGTAGTGGAGGTTAAAAACCCCCGTTATTTGATTCTGTTTACACAGAACCAAGGTTGAAGATGATGATGTGTTGCCATTTGGTTGGTCTATTTGAATTAGCGCGCGTTTAATTTTTTTCCAAGCATAAGCGTTTGTTTGATATATGTTAATTGTTGTATATTATAATAACAAAAAGATGCAGGTGGTTGAGTGGTTGGGACGCTGGCCAATGAGTATTGGGACCTGGGTTCGAATCCCAGGTCCCCCAAAAATGCTTATTATTATTTTCTTGCATATATTCCAATGGATTTCCAAGTATGAAGATCACCATACACCTCAGAGATCAACACGCCAAGTGGCTTCAGGCCAAGATCCAGTGGCCAAAGTTGAAGGACCACCATACTCCCTGGTCAACAAACGCATGGATAATTTGAAAAGTCAAACGAGGCTGGAATGTTAATGGGCCAAGAATTTCCAAATACACCTCCAAAGTTGGCCCAAACCCCCCTGAGTTTGCATTTTTATTTTCTTTCATTATTTATTTGCTTGATTTATTTTTATTATTTTTAATTAACTACTAACTAAAATAATTTATTTTTCCTAATAAAATCAGAAAACCTCAAAAACAATATTTTTACTAATTTCACTATTTCATTATTTTTGTAAATAAATAAATAATTAATTTGTTTAGTTTTAATTAGGCATAATATTAATACTTTTGCAATAAATTAAAATTGGTGTAGAATTAGGTTTTAATATATTTTATCATTTTATTTTTTATTTCCTTAAAAACTCTAAAAAACCAAAAAAAATATCTTTTCTTTATTTAATTAATTAGTTAACTTAGGCTTGATTTCATTTAAATTCATTTGGTCCAAAAAATAATAAAAATCTCTTTCTTTCTTAAAAAAGGGGTCAAAACCCTAAAAACTCTCCGATTCAATTTTTCTCGCGTATGATTATTTTTTATTCATATTTTGATCCATATAATTGTATTTGCTCCGAGGATGTAATAGTTTTAACATAGGATTATTTATCGCATTATTTACTTTTCCGCATTTACTTTTCAAGGGTTTGTTTTTGGCGATGTAAATACCCGACGCCTTGTAATAGCGTAGTTTTATTTTCCGCAACTATTAACTGCTAGATGTATGCTAACTAGGCTATGCATGACAAGATCTCTCTTAAATTAAAATCAAGTAGCTCACCATGACATGTAAAGATAATATAAACTGAAACCTGACACACTTGCACATGCCACTCCTATGGTACGCCTCACTTGGTTGCCTCGAACGTGGTCATTGAGTATAGGAGGTTTTAGAGGTCGTCCTCTTGTCCAAAGATCATAGTTGCCTCGAAACGGTTGCCTCGGATAAAATGATCTAAGACATTAGGGTTACCGCTAAGGCGTCCTAACATTGCTTTAGTGACCACATGTCCCTTAATCGAATTGACCCGAAAACTCCAACAACGGTGCTACCTACTCCTCAATAGTGGGATAGCATTGTCTGAAGGACATTTACACAGTTTAATTCCTTTTGAGTAGGTAGAGGTTCTTAGGTACTTGCTCTTTCAAAACAAAACAAATTTTTCGCACTTACACTTTTCAAACAAAGTTTTCAAAAAACACTTCATACACTCTTGAGGACAGAAACAAGAGTTAAATCGAAGTTTTTAAACAAAACTTTTTCAAAACCCACGAACACAAGAAAAGCAAAAAATTTTGAAAACACAGTGAGCAAGTACCTAAGAGCCCGTGGATAACCACGGATAGAAAGGGTGCTAACACCTTCCCTTTCTATAATCTACCTCCCGAACCCGAGAAACATCTCGAAAAGGAATTTTTCTGTGCTTTTATCCTTTCCTTGTTGGATAAAATAAAAGACGGTGGCGACTCTTGCTTACCGCGAAATTTTGCAAATACAAACGCAAACGCGAACCAGCATTCCAAAACAGTCAGTTCTCATTCCCACCGATCACAAAAAGATTCGTAGATTCCCTCAGAGGAATTAGGGTTTTAAAGATGTGCATCTATCTCCTATCTTTCTAAAGTACCTATGTGTGAATTATTGGCCACTCAATTTAATCAAAAGAAGCTCAATTGATCAAATGATCAGAGGAATTGATTGTATTGGGAAAAGTCAACTATATAGAGGAAAAAGTCAACTCTTGATTTGTTTTTGGTGAAACATGAAATCCATGAGTTAACTATGGTCAATGATCATGCTTTATCATCAAAAGGAATCATCAAAAGTCAAAGAAAGTCAAAATTTCCAATTTTGTAAATTTAGGTTCTTGGAAGACTTACTATAGTTGGCAATTTTGCAAGTTATTGATCAGCTTCCAAAGAGTGTTTTCATGGCAACTTTTCTCATTTGTCAAGGTGTTATTTCAATACAACTTCAACAACAAACTTGTTCTATCCTATTTCAGCTTGTGAATGCTTCAAATTTCATCTCTTTTAGTCAGCTGTTGTACCCCAATTTTTTCCCCTAAGATTCCTCTAGAATCTCATACCATCATAATGCAACAAGATCACATTAGTGTTGTTTCTTCTTTTTTTTCTATCTCCTATCTTTAAGTTTGCTCTTGAGGAATCTCTAAGCACCTTGGTTGTGTATTTTGCATATGTGTTATTGATTAATTTCTTATCAAAATACAAAAAATATATATTTGTCTTTGTCTTTGTATATTTGTGTTTTGTAGGTACCGAGTCAAAGCATTTGACAAATAAGGTTTTCCGTTATTATTTCCCTAAAATCTTTATTTGCAAAAGAAAAATAATGAAAAAAATTTCATTTTTTTCACTGTACAATTGATTGCTCTTAGACTGCAACAGATTGCACAAAGTGCATTTTGCGCAATTTTTGAAAAAAGAACAGGGTGCAATCGATTGCTCCTAGAGTGCAATCGATTGCACATAGTGAAATTTTGAAAAAAAAAATCAGCAATTTCAAGCTTATCAATTTTGGCTCCTAATTTTTTCTTCATTTTTGAAAGATATATCATTAATTCAAATTTTGGTTCCAATTTTTCTTCATTTTTTGAAAGATATATCATTAATTCTAATTTTGGCTCCAAGAATTAATTACCAATCCTAATTTCATTTCTCAAACAAAACACCAAACCACCACTAATCCCAAGCCTAAACTCTATTAATAGAGCTCTCATTTCATTCAAATCTAATGCTTTTGATAGCCAAATCCACCTTGCTAAAAAATCTCTCAATTCTCTCCATCTACCAAATTCATTCAAAGCTCCATTTTCAAAAAAAGTTAGTAATCTTTGCATTGAAGCTTTCTAATCTTTGAGATAAACCTTCATCCAAACACTTTTTCTTTATCAATTCTCTACATCCAAGCTTGGGAAATTGATTCTTGGGGCTGAGTTGAAGTAATTTCTTAAAGTTGTTTTGATAACTCTCTAGATCTACCTTTGGTAAGTTGGATTTTTCATCTTTCACAATGTGATCTCCTGTTGATCTTTGGATTTGATTCATTGAGCATTGTTTTGTGATTCCATTGATGCTATTTTCTCATAATGTGATGGAGTTTTCATGCTCAATTAAATCCATGATCATAAGGTGTTTGATGGAAAGTTTGAACAAGAATTTGGCCTTTTGAAATGTTGATTTTCTGTTTTGCACAGGGTGCAATCGATTGCTGTCAGAGCGCAATCGATTGTCATAAAACGAATTCATTTTTTTTTTTGAAAAAAAGCACTGATGCAATCGATTGCTACCATAGCGCAATCGATTGTAACAGTGAAAAAATGTTTTTTCTGCCTTGTTTTGGGACTGTTTTGATCCATCTCTCTTTTTCTACTCACTCCTTTTGATTGTTGATTTAGATTGCAATTTTAAACGTCCAATTTCTCTTTAAATTCAATGGAATTTGGGTGTAGATGAAGTTGGATAAATTTTCATTAATTCAAATCTACCAAAGAGTGAATATTTTAATTCATTTTTGGTGCTTTAGATTAATGATATGTTTAGTACTTTAATCCATTGAGATGAGTGGTTGAATTTAAAGATGAAAGAAATTTGAGGTAGTGATCTAAATTAGCTTATCATTCCCCTCCCTCTTCATCTTATCTATTTCTTTTTTATTTCTGCTACATGTTAAGGGATAATTATATCTATATCATTTATCCAAACATGAAGTACATAGATTGATACTAACAAGCCTCAAAATAGGTGCGACTTCTACATAAGTCCACTTACGATTGCTTAATATAGTGCTAAATTTTGTCCCGATTCGAGTAAATGATCATTCGGGGCCCAAACCTATGTTTGCAAACCCAAGTATGTTAATTTGAACTCTTTAATCCAATAAACTTGAGATTCATTGTTAGGAGACTTTGGTTCTACCAGTCCTCCAATGGATCTTCATCAATTTTAGTCAACGCGGATCACTTAAACATCATTGATCATTGATTACTAAATGTTGCCTTGAAGATTCTTAAATGGATGATATACTTGACAAAAAAAATGTAACTTATTATCGAGAGGCTTTGGTTCTACCAATCCTCTAATGATTTCCAAATGCAAGTTTCAAGATGGTCATCCAACTAAACATTCACTTCTAACAATTGACTTTATTTTATGCTTTTATTTTATGCTCTTTACTTTATGTACCATTTACTTTAGTATTTACATTTCATGCTATTTTCATCGTTTCTCACTTGAGCATTTACTTTTATGTCATTTTTATTTTGCTCACTTGAGCTTTTCTATTCCTTTTAAAGATACTTAATAATCAACATGAACCATAAAAAACATTAATGATACTTGGACTATTTGGTTACTATCCTTGGCATTATAGAGTATTTAACTTCATGGACTTAGGCATAGAGACCTTTATCATATGTTGGAGACCTTCTGACCATAATTGATATTTCTCTGGAGTTCTTGAGGTTTACCTCAAGACATTGGGTTGTTTGTTTGTTTTGTATGTAGGTTATTGTGATTACATACTTTATCTGTAATCTAGAATTCATCGGTATACAGTCGTTACTCTGCCCAATTTTTGTGAAGACTTAATGCAATTAAAGTTTGGATTTTTCAAGAGGTCTAGTATCTTTTCTTTCTTGGTTTCAATCCAAAGAATGTGAATTCTATCTTGACTCATAATGTCAAGTATTGACTTCTTGTTGGTTAGATGGTTCTTCTCCTTAGCTTTTACTTTATGCTTTAGGATAGTCCCTTCATCTCCTTCCCTCTTCTTTAATTTCAAAAATCTTCTCGCTTCTTTTGAAAACTCATCTTGTTTCTAAACTTGATCCACTTTCATAATAAAGTTGGACTTAGGTATATGCATTTTTAAAACATTTTTCATAAATAAACTTCAATCAACTTAATAATACTTTTACATTTTTGTGAGAAGACTAAAAGTCAATCAATCTCAGTCAAACTATTTTGCCACTTTGACTCTTTTCTTTAAAACTTTTCTCAAAAGATTGGACTCTTGTTAATCCTTGTAGTGACGCGAACAACTATACTTGTACAATATGTAGTGAAGTGAGATATTTTCAACTTGGGTGTTGAGTGAGGCATTGTTGATTTTAAAATCAAAGCCATATCATCCACTTTGAGATGATGGAAATTCTCTTTTCTCATAATTGTGGGTAGTAAGTATGTTTTCCACACGGACAATGACGATGATGTCTTATCTCATAAAATCAACCAACACACTTGTGTTTTAAAATTTTTAAAGAAGAACTACGTGCACCCTGATCCCCTATTGCACGGAAGGTGGTACGTAGGAACTAAAGGTTTGCAACTGCGGCGGGTGAAAAAATCATTAAAAAAAATATTTCTTTTCTCACCTCCACCATCTATTTTTATACAACATTTTATAGCCAAAATATACAGATTTACGAAGAGGTTCATGCGGAGTAATGTAGATGTTTAGGGTGCTAATACCTTCCCTTTGCATAACCAACCCCATTTCCTTGAATCTTTCCCCCTCTTTTTGGTTTGTTCGCTCTTTTCCCATTCCTTTGGAAAAAATAAAGCGCGGTGGCGATTTTTTTTATCTATATAAGTCTAGTTAATCCAATGGCTTAGTCTTAAACATTTCTACAGCTACAGAAAAAAAATGGCGACTTCGGTAGGGAAAGATTGACCTCTTACTGGTCCATCCCTAAGTGGGTTGAGCCTATCTTTGTTTACATATGTATATGTGCTATTATGTGTCATGAGTTATATGTTGTATATATGTTTATTTTGATTTTCCTAGTTTTCAGGGTGCTTGGTGATTACTCATGAGTCTTATACTCACACTTGGGAAAACTTAAGATATAGTCATGTTAACTTTGAGGGAGTATAGTCATGTTAACTTTGAGGGAGTAATACCAAAAAAGGGAGGCATGAGATCCCCCACTCAGTGGAGGCCCCTTTGACTGTAGTGTCGTTCACCGAGTAATTGGGAAGACGTACTACTTTCGACCTGGGAGCCTGCTAAAACTGAGGACCGTAGAATACCTAACTCATCTTGGCCTTTTACGTGTAGTGTGGAAGAAGTGACGGAGTAATCCAAAAATAGTTGTGCCGCGATACTACGCTCGGACGAGTTTTTCTTGAGAATATTACTAATTACCAAGTTAATCGGGAAGTTGGTAATATCTGAAAGAAGGATGTAGACTCTGGGAACCTCTAGAACTATGTTCGGTAGGTGATAACTCTTAGACCATACCTTATGGGTAGTACCTTCGACCTCATGATCGTGATGATGAACCTATGAATCCTATGTTTGTGATCTTGTGTGTGATTATTGCATCATGCATCCATGCACTCATAAGCATCTTTTGATGGAATTTTATTTCAAGGGGTTTAAAAGTTGACCATTTGTGAATACCTCAGGTAATTTTTGACTATGGATTTTGGAAAAAGAAAGACCGGAAAATACAGTGTCAAAGATCCCAAGATAGATGAGTTGATGAGTCTGATTCCCGAGATTGAGTGTTCTGGAGGTTTTCGGAAGAAGTATGGGTCCATCATTTTTCTCATGAAGCTTAGGATGGAGGAGGGTATTCTCTCGACCTTGGTCCAGTTCTATGATCCTATGTATCATTACTTTACTTTTTCTAACTATCAGTTGATGCCTACACTAGAGGAGTATTCTTATCTGCTGGGTTTGCCTATTATCGATCGTGTTCCTTTTACTGGTTTGGAGGGTGAGCCAAAACCATATGAGATTGCTGCTTTGATCCATTTAGGGAAGTATGAGGTTGAAGCCCATATGACTACTAAATGAGGGATTATAGGATTACCAGCTCATTTCTTATTAGAGAAATATCTTTACTTTGCTAGGATGAAGAGTACAGTCGCTTTTGAGACCATCTTTTCTCTACTTGATTACGAGTTGTTCTTATTTCCTAATATGGACAAATTTGTTGACATTAATGCCATCAGGATCTTCATGATTGGAAACCCAATTCCTACATTGCTGGGTGGTGCTTATTACTCTATACATTTTCGGGATTATTATCATGGGGGTATGATGATATGTTGCACACCTCTGTTGTACCAGTGGTTTACTTCTCATTTGCCTCAGTCTGATTCTTTCTGGGATGTCAGGAAGGAACCCTGTTGGGATCCTAAGATCATTGCACTTGCTCACTCAAATATTGTTTGGTATCATCAGTTTCACCATGATATGGAGATTTTTGATAGTTGTGGTAGTTTCCCCAATGTACCTCTTCTTGGTACAAAGGGGGGAATTAACTACAACCCTGTTCTTGCATGGCGACAGCTTGGATATCCGATAAGGGATAAACCAAATAGTATACATTTGAGTAGTTTCTTCCTGAAAGAGGGAGAAGACCATAAGGAAGATAGGGAGAAGATTGCGAAGGCCTAGCGTCACATTCACAGGAAGAGTAGGAAAGACTTGGGACCTATGGGGGATATTTCTTTGGAGCATTATCTTCAGTGGGTCCAAGCGAGAGCTACTCAGTTGAAGATATCGTATTCACGGGAAGGACCTATCCATGATTTTGTCATGAAGACCACTCTTCCCTTATTGGATGATGTGGAAGAGCTACAACTTGCTTTAGTCAGGATGCAGTTAGAAAGGAAGCTTGAAAGAATAAGAGCAAAACTCTAGAGATTTCCTACAGAGCAGATTTGAAGGAAAAAGACGACTTGATTGATATTCTTGAGAGTCGGGCTGTAGAGACCATGGAGAGGCAAGGGGTTCATTTTCCCCTAAGCCTCAGCCAGAATCTAGTTTCTCACTTCCTGATTAAGGTGATTGGAAGGAGGTCTCCACCACATATGTGGAAAAAAACCAGTGGTTGAAGGCTCAGATTGCTAGACTTACAGGGAAGCGTCCGCGTGTAGAGTGATCTCCATCAGCTTTAATTATTAGGGTTTTAGACTTTACTTTCATCTTGTACTTGGGATTATTGAAACTTGTAATCTACTTTGAAGTTATAATAAAAAATTTTAGTATTTCAAATGTGTTATTACTTTGATATCTGCAATATTGTCTATAAATCTTTAAGTCCATTGAAATAATAATAATAAAATAAATCATGTGAATTGCACATCATGCATCATATTATACATACTTATTGAATTCTTTGTGCATATCCAGGTGTCTTATTGAGCTTTTTTACTTTGTTCAGCAAGCTATCTCACTAGTACAATAACCGAGCTAATTGCAGAAGGAAGATGGACAACTTAGAACAAGAGAATTTCTAGTTGCGCGAGGAAGTTTCTACTCTGAAGGCCGGTATGGCCAATCTCACTTCTCTGATGGAATCTTTGGTGGCTGCTCAGAATCAACAACCGAGTGTTCATCCTGAACAGAAAATAGTTACTACTGAAGCTCCAGCTGTTCTTGTGTCTGCTACTCCAGCTGTTGTTCAGAATCGCATGCCTCAAGGTTATCCATGGGAAATGCCAGAGAACTTTATGCCTGAAGGTTTCAATCTTGGTCCTTAAGTTACTCCATTTGTTCATACTACTGTTGCTCCTGCACCTCTTATGGTGCATCTTACTCCTGCTGCACCTCCCTTGGTGAATGTGGTCCCGTTTGCTAATGATGATGTGTACCGTTCATTTCTTCCACCAACTGACAGCTTGGGTCTCTATGATCGAATGGACGATTTCCAAGATCAGTTTGACAAGATGCAGAGGGAGATGAAGGCCCCCTAGAATAAATTATCAGCGTCATCAACAAGTCACCTCAGTGACTCTAGTTATGGGTCTAGCTCCAACCACAGTTGCTTATCAGAGACCACCCCATCAGGGGAATCAAGGGTATAATCAGAGGAGAGAGAATTATAACCCTATCCCTATAAGCTATGCAGAATTACTCCCGATGTTAATTTAAATGAAGTTGGTTCAGGCCAGACCCCCTCCCGTTATACCATCATCGTTGCCTTGGTATTATAAGGCATACCAAACATGTACTTTTCATCAGGGAGCACCAGGGAACAATGTTGAGAACTGCTATCCTTTGAAAACCGAAGTACAAAAATTGGTGAGGTCTGGTATCTTATACTTTAAAGATGTTGGCCCTAATGTGAAAGATAATTCTCTATCAAAGCATGAAGGAGCAAATGATGTGGTCATGGTGGCTGGTTGCCCAAGCGACTTCGGGATTTTCGATATTAAATTGGTTAGAGGAGATTTGGTAAAAATGCATGCAGACCTCTTTGAGTTTAGTTACTATACGCACGACCATGTTGGTTGTGGTATTTGCAACACAAATATACAAGGTTGTGATAAGATAAAGGCTTATTTACATGAGATGATGGATGAGGGCCTCGTCCATATAATTAGGCCTAGGGCAGAGTATCAGGAGGTAGTAAACATGGTTTCTGGATGTCTTGGAGAGGTCATAATCTTTGATGTGGAATATATGAATGATGACTTGGTTTAGTTGCATACTACCTTATGCCATATGGAAGGTCAAGAAAGGAACCATTATGGATCTTACCGGGTCTGCTATAGAGATTCGCGTGGTTGTTCAATTGTGAGAAAAGGTATTCAGTTATTGTTGGACAATAGTACCATTAAGGTTTCAGGAAATAGGGATCATTATGTTAATATGGTTGAAGTTTTTTCGGATGAAGTTGTTATTCGGACCCAATTCCAAGCTTTATCCATTGATAATATAAGATGAAATGAGAATTTTATAGCTTCATTTAAGGATGCGCATCAAGTTGTGCGTAATGGCCATAATGAAGTATGGGGACAAATTGTTGATCCACCTATAAAAAAGAATAGAGCTGGCTTGGGATTCTCTATGAAGAATGATAAAGGTAAGAACATGAAGCCGAAGCCTGTTGCAGGCAAGTATTAAGACATCTTTCGTAGCAGGGCTTATCTTCATCCGACAGTTTCAAGGATTAATGCCATTGTGGAAGATGAAGCAGATCCAGAAATGCCAAATTATGTGACAAACAGAGTTAGGGTTCAGAACTGGATAACCATTAATGTTCCCTCTTGCATGCATGTCTCAAAGTAATTTGTTTTTGTTAATCTTTTTGAAAAGCTTTCACTTTTCCCAAGGTGAAAGTATTGATATTGTATGGGCTTATCTGTTTACTTTGATCTTTAAAATCATTAATAAAAGTTGTCTTTGTTTCCCAAATTGTGTTTTTTATTTTTTAATTTTACTTGGAAAATGGTAATCATAAGAAACCTTTCAAAATAAATAATAACTGAAATTGAATCTGCATAATCACTTGTTATATATGTCAGTTTCTAAAAGCAATCATAAATCATATATGCAGATTAATTTAAAAAACCGTTGAGTACAATGACCCTGCACCCTCTCCCAACTTTGAATATCCTGTGTATGGGGCCGAAGGAGAAGACTATGATGAGATTGCAGAATAGGTCTCACGGTTGCTTTAGCGTGGGGAGAGTTCAACTAAGCCGTATAAAGAGCCATTGGAAGTAATCAAGTTGGGTTCAGAAGAAGACCCGAAGGAAGTCAAGATCATAGCATTGTTGCATCCTGATGTGAAGAGCAGGTTGATTGAGATGTTGAAAGAATATGAGGATATTTTTGCTTGGTCTTACCAAGATATGCTTGGTTTGGATACAAATATTATAGAGCATCATTTACCTTTGAATCCAGAGTGACCGTCAATCAAATAAAAGTTGCGAAGAACTCACCCAGATATGGCAGTAAAGATCAAAGAAGAAGTTATAAAGAAGATTAATGCCAGTTTTCTTGTGACATCAGTGTACCCTTAGTGGATTGCAAATATTTTCCCAGTACCGAAGAAAGACGGAAAAGTTTGCATGTTCATAGATTACAAAGATCTAAATAAAGCTAGTCCAAAAGATGATTTTCCATTGCCACACATTGGTATGCTAGTGGATAGCAAAACAAAATTCAAAGTTTTCTCGTTCATGGAAGGATTTTCCGGATATAATCAAATAAGGATGGCTCCTGAGGACATGGAAAAAACAACGTTTATCACACCCCGGGGAACATTCTATTAAAGAGTGATGCCTTTCAGGTTGAAGAACACTGGTGCAACGTACTAGAGGGATATGAAAACCATATTCCATGATCTGATGCACAGGGAAATTGAGGTATATGTTGATGATATGATTGATAAATCCCAGACTGAAGAAGGGCATGTAGAATATTTGTTGAAATTGTTTCAGCGTTTGAGGATGTATCGTCTCTGCTTAGATCCAAATAAGTGTACCTTCGGTGTTTGATCAGGGAAATTGTTGGGTTTCATTGTCAACCAAAGATGGATTAAAGTTGACCCTGATAAAGTCAAAGCAATTCAAGAAATTCCAGCACCGAGAACTGAAAAGCAAGTCAGAGGATTCCTCGGGCATTTGAATTACATCTCCAGATTCATTTCCCACATGAGTGCAACGTGCGAACCTATCTTTATGTTGTTAAAGAAAGATCAAGGTATTGTGTGGATAGATGACTGCCAAAGGGCATTTGAAAGTATTAAAGAATATCTACTTGAACCTCCTATCTTGCTCCCTCTTGTTGAAGGAAGACCATTGATTATGTATCTAACAATGTTAGATAATTCCATGGGCTGTATTCTGGGACAACAAGATGAAACAAGGAAGAAAGAGTATGCCATTTATTATCTTAGTAAAAAGTTTACTAGTTGTGAGTTGTGGTATTCTATGCTGGAAAAGACATGTTGTGCTTTGGCCTGGGTTGAAAAATGTTTGTGGTAGTGTTGTACCCCAAAGTTTTCCCTCCCATATTCCTCAAGATATGATCTTCAAAATTGCTCAAGATGGCTCAAGGGGTAGATAGTCAAACCATCTCCTAAGACAGCTGAAATTAGGGTTTTGGTTCTTTCAAGAAATTTGGGGTTTTCAATGGTTCAATCAAGTCTCATAGGCCTATATGCATTCTCAAGCACCTACATACCAAGTTTCAAGATTCACAATGCCAATTTGCACAGTCAAAAGCTCCATTTGACCTACAGTCAACTGCAAGGGCAAAATGGTCATTTTGCAGTCAAAAGTCAAAAAATTTGGTCAACATCTCACTTTGAGTCCACAATCATCATTTGATCAAGTCTTGATCATGATTCCACAAGGATAACTCAAAAATCATCAAGGTGTAAAAAGTTACTATTTTTTTACAGTAGAAAAGTCAACTGTATCTTGACCAGGCCATAACTTTTTCATGGTTTGTCAGAAAAATCCCATCCAATGCTCATTTTGAAGGGGATGCCATTTCCTACAATCCATCTTCACACTCCAAGTCCAAGAAATGCTCCCACAAAAAGTTATCAATTTTGACATTATAGGTCAAATTCAAAAGTCAACAAAAATGCACTTTGAGTCAAAGGCCATAACTTGAGATTGGTAAATCCAAATGACATGGGACCAAAGGTATTGGTTAGAGGACTTCAAGGCCTTTCCAAAATGTCCAAGAACATGTTTATATGATCAAAATTGAGCAAGATATGCATTGGAGAAGTTGGGAAATATTTATGAATTTGCAAAAGTCAACTTTGCTCAAAACACCTTATTTTTGCTAATGGGCCTCAAATCTCTTCTTGAAACTTCATCCATGGCCTTTGAACGACCCATCAAGATTAATTGAATTTATTTTTCTTATTTTTATTAATTAATTGGATTTTTAATTGATATTAATTCATTTAATTAATTTAAATTGTAGGAAAATAGAAGATTTGATGTTTTCAATCTTTTTGTGAAGCAAATATGGTCAATATATGCTGGCAATTTCGAGCACCAAGTCAAAGATACAAAATCTCCAAATTTGGCAACCTTTTCCAATCATGAAAAATCAAAAAGATTTGATTTCCAATCAAGGATTCAATCATCAATTCAATGGATTTTTGCTCAAGCTTTTGACCTAATTCAGTTGCCCTATATATATGCAAGCAAACCCTAACCAATGGACGTGAAAAAAGCTGCAGAAAAGAGCCATAGCATATTGAGAAATTTCAAGAAAAAGTGAAAACTGATCTTTGCATTCCAGACCAATTCAAGGCAATTTGTTGATTCTAACACCTTGCAGGAGTTCCCAGGAGTGTGTGGTAATCAAATTCAAGCCTTAAAGCTCAACGAATCGTCCTAGACAGTTTCACGGTTTGAAGCTTTTATCCAAAATCGTATTATCTAATTCATGCGCATTTAACATATTTTCTTGATTGTTTTGCATTGCTAGGAACCATATGAAGCTAATGGTATCATTTAATTGAATTATAATGCACTAAATCACAAGATGCCATGAACGATTTCTAGGGTTCCTGAGCTTTGAAATTGGGGCTTTCTGAACCAGGCAAAATTAGGACTCCTAAGGCATATGGTTGGATTCGTGAGGACCAGGCGAACCTAACCCACCCATCGCGAAATATTTATGCTTGTTGTAGCTCTAATCGCTATTTTTCGTTGTCATAGTTTGTGGGGGTTAAAACCCCCCGCTATCTGTTTATATTTTTTGCAGGAACCATGAAGAAGATGATGATGTGTTAATACCTGGTTGGCCGGTTTAAAAAAGGGCGCGCGTTATTTTTTGGTTTACAGCATAATAGTTGTTTTTATATATAATATTCATTAACCATTCTTTTAACAAAAGCGCGTTCTGGTTCAGTTGGCAAAGGCATTGGTGTGTTATCCCTTGGGACCTGGGTTCGAATCCCAGGTCCCCCAAAACCTTTATTTCCTTTTCCTTTACATGTTCACATGCAGGTTCCAAGGTGAGGTCTACCATATACCTCCGGTTATCAGCGCGCTAGGTGGCCTCCAACTCAGATCCCATGGCCTAGGTTGAAAGACTAGCATACTCCTTGGTCAACACACGCGTAGACAATCTCAATGGTCAAACAGGCTTGCAGCTTAATGGGCCACAAATTGCAAAAGATACCTCCTAACTTGGGCCAGCACCCCCCCCCCTTGGGTTTATTCTTTTTCTTCCTTTGTGTTTACTTATTTAATTGTCTTTTATTATTATTAATTATTATTATTTTCACTAACCAAAATAATTAATTTTTTCATAAGAAATTCAGAAAACTAAAATATAATTTTGTTTTTATTATTATTTAATTAACCCTTAATTTATTATTTTTGTAAATAAAAACTAACATAATTAATTTAGTTGTTTTAATTAGGTTAATTTTTGACATTTTTGCAATAATCTAAAACTAATGTAGAATTAGGGTTCTTGACTTTTAATCATTTTATTTTTTATTTATTTCCTAAAAAACATTAAAATACCAAAAATATTTCTTTTTATTAATTAATTAGTTTTAGGATTAATTTAATTAAATGCCAAATAACCAAAACTTCTTTCTTTCTCAAAAAAAGGGTCAAAACCCTAAGAACTCTTCCGATTCAGTTCTTTTCGCGCGTGATTATTTTATTCGTATTTTTGATCCATTATTATGTAATTGTTCCGAGGATGTAATAGCTTTAATTAGGACTTTTTATCGCTTTATTTATTTTCCGCAATTTACTTTTTCAAGGGTTTGTTTTTGGCGATGTAAATACCCGACGCCTTGTAATAGTTTAGATTTATTTTCCGCAACTATTAAATGTTAGATGTATGCTAATTAGGCTATGCATGACAAGACTTATCTCTGAAATTAAAATCAACCCGTAGCTCACCATAACATGTACAAAGATAACTTAACATGAAACCTGACACACTCGCACATGCCACTCCTAGGGTACGCCTCACTTGGTTGCCTCGACGTGGTCATTGAGTATAGGGTGTCTTAGAGGTCGCCCTCCTGTCTAAAGATCAAAGTTGACTCGAAATGGTTGCCTCGATAAAAAAGGATCTAGGACATTAGGGTTATCGCTAAGGCATCCTACTATTGCTTTGGTGACCACATGTCCCTATAATCGAATTGACCCGAATAACTCCAACGACGGTGCTACCTACTTCTCAATAGTGGGATAGTACTGTCCAAAGGACATTTACACAGCTTAATTTCTTTTGAGTAGGTAGAGGTTCTCAGGTACTTGCTCTTTCAAAAAAAAAACAACTTTTCGCACTTACACTTTTCTGACAAAAGTTTTCCAACAAACACTTCATACACTCTTGAGGACAGATACAAGAGTTAAATCGAAGTTTTCAAACAAACTTTTTTTCAAAACCCACAAACACAAGAAAAGCAAAACATTTTGAAAACATAGTGAGCAAGTACCTAAGAGCCCGTGGATAACCACGGATAGAAAGGGTGCTAACACCTTCCCTTTCTATAATCTACCTCCCGAACCCGAGAAACATCTCGAAAAGGAATTGTGTTGTGCTTTTGTCCTTTCCTTGTTGGAGAAAATAAAAGACGGTGGCGACTCTTGCTTACCGCGACATTTCGCGAACCAGCATTTCAAAAACAGTCAGTTCTATTTCCACCGATCACAGGTAGTATATGTTGAATCACACCACTTGGTTGATATCCAAAATGGATCCAATCAAGTACATTTTTTAAAAGCCTGCTCTCACTGGGAGAATTTCCTGTTGGAGGATGTTGTTATCTGGATATGACATTGAATACCACACTCAAAAATCTATTAAAAGCAGCGTGTTAGAAGATTATCTTGCCCGCCAACCAATTAATGATTATCAGTATGTGATGTATGATTTCCCCGATGAGGGTGTGATGTTTTTGAAACTGAAAGATTATGATGAACCATTGCCTGAGGAAGGTCATGATCCTAAATCTTGCTGGAGCATGATATTTGATGGAGCTGTGAATGGTTGTGGTAAAGGAATTGGTGTTGTGATTGTTACTCCTCATGGATCACATATACCTTTTACTGCAAGGTTGACATTTGATTGCACCAATAATATGGCAGAGTGTGAGGCTTGCATCATGGGTCTCGAAGAAGATATTGATCTCAAAATTAAAATTCTAGATGTGTATGGTGATTTAGCTTTGGTAGTAAATCAGATTAAAGGTGAGTGGGAAACTCGTCACCCCTACTTGATCCCTTATATAGATTATGCTAGAAGATTGTTACCCTTATTTAATAAGGTTGAATTCCATCACATCCCTAGAGATGAAAATCAAATGGTGGATGCTTTGGCGACTCTGGCTTCTATGTATCAAGTGAATACTTGGAATGATATACCTCGAATTATAGTCCGGCGACTGGATAGGCCCGTTCATGTGTTTACAACAGAGGAAGTAGCAGATGAGAAACCTTGGTATTATGATATCAAGCATTTTCTCCAGACACAGGAATATCTGATTGGTGCATCGGATAAAGATAGAAATACATTGAGAAGATTGGATGGCAGTTTCTTCCTCAGTGAAAATTTGTTGTACAAGAGAAATTATGACATGGTCTTGCTCAGATGCGTGGATAGACACGAAGCAGACATGTTGATGCATGAGATTCATGAAGGTTCCTTTGGAACTCATGCCAATGGACATTCTATGGCTAAGAAGATGCTAAGGGCAGGTTACTATTGGATGACAATGGAATCTGATTGTTAGTAATTTGCAAAGAAGTTCCATAATTGCAAGATTTATGCTGACAAAATTCATGTGCCTCCGACACTTCTCAATATTATTTATTCCCTGTGGCCTTTATCCATGTGAGGTATTGACATGATTGGAATGATTGAACCCAAAGCTTCGAATGGACACCATTTTATCTTGGTAGCAATTGATTACTTCACCAAATCGGTGGAGGCTGCTTCATGTGCTAATGTTACTAAGCAGGTGGTAGTGTGCTTCATTAAGAATAATCTCATATGTCGGTATGGTGTGCCAAGCAGAATTATCACCGATAATGGCTCGAATCTGAATAACAAGATGATGAAAGAACTTTGTGAAGAATTCAAGATTCTCCATCACAATTCATCTCCGTACAGGCCAAAGATGAATGGGGCTATTGAAGTTGCTAATAAGAATATTAAGAAGATCATCCAGAAGATGGTTGTTACTTATAAAGATTGGCATGAAATGCTCCCTTTTTCTTTACATGGATATAGGACATCTGTCTGCACTTCAACAAGAGAAACCCCATTCTCCCTTGTGTATGGTATGGAAGCAGTTCTCCCAATCGAGGTTGAGATTTCCTCTTTGTGTGATAATGGAAACCAAGTTGTCAGAGGCTGAATGTGTCCAAAACAGGTTTGACCAATTGAATCTGATTGAAGAGAAGAGAATGACGACTTTGTGTCAAGAGCAGTTATATAAAAAGAGAATGAATAAAGCTTTTGATAAGAAGGTCAAACCTCGTGAATTCAGAGAAGGCGACCTCGTGCTCAGGAAGATCATGTCTTTTAACATTAATTCTAGGGACAAGTGGACTCCTAATTTTGAAGACCCATATGTTGTCAAGAAAGCCTTCTCTGGAGGTGCATTAATTCTTGAAACTATGGACGAAGAAGAGTTCCCACGTCCCATGAATGTTGATGTAGTCAAGAAATACTTCGCCTAAAGAAACAAAAGAGCAGCTCGCTAAGTCGAAAATACGAAAGGGCGGCTTTGGCAAAAAGGAGCGTCTCGGTAGACCGAAAACCCAAAAGGGAGGTCTAGGCAAAAATTAGAGACATAAACAAAATTAATTTTCCCGCTATGTTGTAAACCCGCACAGGCAGCTTAGGCAAAAGTTAGGGACTTCCTTGGCAAGTAACTACATCAGACAAGACTTGATCATTAAAGCAAAAATCTTCTTGGATCCTCACCATACTTCAACAGAAGTTGTTGCTCAGGATTTCAAAGTTGTTAGGGAGAATAATGGTCATTGTATTTCAATGTATATTTTCCATTATATTACCATTTTCCGAACTTTGTAATCATCCATGGAGTCTCGTCATTCACAGACTACCATTCCATTAATAAAGTTTGAGCTTTTATTCAATTCTTTATAATTCTTATTTTATTCTGCTTACAAAGACCCCATTTATTATTGATAGTAATTTTCAAAGCAAAAAGATTAAATGAAAAAATTGTTTTTCGAAAATAATTTACAAATTACTTTTACTTTAGATTTTATGACTCAAGAAGAAAACAAAAGTGGTGATCCCAGGAATGGAAGAACTCCAGTAATTTTGGGAAGTTTTGTTTTCCCCAGGAAGATTCTCCCAGGTCACTTTTTATGGTATATGTATGATCTTCTTATGTTTCTCGGATAGTTAGAGATGATACAAATTGGCGTAAGGTGCGGTATCGGGTTTGTAATCCCATTGTCCCCCGTCAAATCCTGGTGCATTTTTTATTTTGGGTTTGCATGGTCTGAAGTCTCTATCCCATATTCCCCAGTGAGGTCTCCACTCATATGACGAAAGTTTTGTCTCTCTTTGTGTGCCGAGATGAAACTATTTGCAAAAACATCGCCCTATTGCAGTGCTAGAATTATTGGTGTTTCTCGGGAAACTAGACTAGAGCAGTATTTTTTCTAAGAAGTGTTGAGACAATTGTCGATCTTTTGCGTTTTCAACCACCAAGTGTTTGGTTTTATTTAAAATCCCCATAAGTTTGATTTCTTGCTGTAATGTTTGACTTCTTAACCCTCCAAGTTATTATCCCCATGAGGTTTCATACTTTCTTCCCAGAGAAGTTGGTGCAATACTCACTCTCAATATTGAAGAATGAATTTTGGTTTTCCCTCGACGATGTGGTGTTGTCCTCCCCAGTGAAGTCATCACGAGGTCTCCATTTGATATCTCGACGATAAGGCACTATCTCCCCTAGTGAAGTCTGTATGATATCTCCCCAATGAAGTCAACACGAGATCCTCAGTTTATATTTTGACGATATGGTTTTTATCTCTCGTATTGAGATCTGCATTGCAATCCTCAGTAGAAGTACAGACCGTGAAAGATTTGTTTTCCCCATTGAAGTTTGTGTGATATCCCTCAGTAAAGCTTGGAGGAGGATGTTATATCCCTATACATGTACTAATTTATTGCATGATGTGATTATTTTCGGATTATGTTCCTTCCCAGTGAAGTTAAGCCGCGAAATAGGATTTTGTTTCCTCAATTGGTGGTTACTTTCTTATGGAATCTTCGTCTTGGATGTGATTTAGTCGAGTATTGACGTTACCCGAGTTAGTTTTGTCTGGATATCTCTAGTGTTATATGTCAGTTTTGTCAGCATATACATGATAACACTCATATATTCATATGTACATCATGCATAGTTGAATTTAGCAAATCATTTCTCATTCGCATTCATTAACATTTTGTTGACATATTACCCTATTTGGCAAAGTTGTGTTGTCCTCTCTCCAATAGAGTGTCAACCTTAAGCAGAAAGAGTATATTCTTTCAATTTCCCCAATGACCTATCCCTCATGGAAGATTTTTGCTTTAGCCTTCCTGTATAGCTCTTTGTCTAGATGATTTGGGGTTCCCTCTTGAGTTTATTTCTCAAAAGATGTATTTTGGTTGACTGTTTCATTCCAGTTTATTTCTGGTTTGAATCTTTGGTTCACAACAATGTTATTACTTTGGATTTCTGCAAGCTTCAAGCATTGGTTTGAGAATGTGCATTTATTTTGGCACGAGAAGACTCTATCTCCTCAGTAGGTATATGTTGGCATTTCCCTCAAGAAGCCATATTTCTTTCCCCAGGAAGCCATATTTCATTCCCCATGAAGTTATTTTTACAATCCTTCCCATAACAGCAAGTAGCAGGTCTCTTTAGTTGAGCAACTTGTACTTCCCTATAAAAGTTGACTTTACTTTTTTGCTATCTTCTCTATGAGTGGATAGTTTGTTGTCAAATCACTCCAATGGATGGCAGGTCTTTTCAATATGACAGAGACAGTTCGTCGAGAAATCTTTGCAAGTGGTAGTCTCTTTATTTGAGAAAGCTTATATATTACCCTTTCCAGGAAGAATGCCTTGATTAAAGAAGAATTTGAGACCCGTTCTAGGCGAAACGCCATGATTTTGGGAAACATGTTATTGTCAATATATTCTTTTTTCTACCTTCAGTGAACGTTGGTAGTTCACCTTCAGTGAACGTTGGTGATTATTTTTTTCTTTCTACCTTTAATGAACATTGGTAGTTTCACCTTCATCCAAAGTTGGTGTATCCTTTGATAGTTAACGTCATCTATGAGTCGGTATATTTTTGATTTGCTACCTTCAACTATTGAGTTGGTAGTTCACAGTTATCTGTCGATCACTATCATCCTTTATTATTTCCTTAGTATTTGAGTTTATGATGCCTTATCCCCTCTTTGGGCTCTCCCCTAAAAGAGTCGGGTCTTTTGTTCACCAGTGATTTATTTTCCTGGTCAGGTTTCTCTTTTGATCCTTGTTTTATCTCCTACATCCCTAGTGGTGTCTTGCATCCCTTTGGATCTTTTCATTTGCATTCATAATCATAAGTATAGTATGGCATCTTAGGGCCAAAAATAAGGCTTGTTTTATATTTAAGTATCTTCAATCGCGTCGACACGAAGATTTTTAACCTTAGTATCTCCGGATAGAAGACACTTAAATAAGGGCAGCTGTTGTACCCCAATTTTTTCCCCTAAGATTCATCTATCATCTCATACCATCATAATGCAACAAGATCACATTAGGGTTTTCTATTCCTCTTTTTCTATCTCCTATCTTTAAGTTTGATCTTGAGGAATCTCCAAGACCTTAGTTGTGTATTTTGCATATGTGTTGTTGACTAATTTCTAATCAAAATACAAAAAATATATATATATTTGTCTTTGTTTTTGTATATTTGTGTTTTGTAGGTACCGAGTCAAAGCATCTGACAAATAAGGTTTTCCGGTATTATTTCCCTAAAATATTTATTTGCAAAAGAAAAATAATTAAAAAAATTTCATTTTTTTTTCACTGTACAATCGATTTCTCTTAGAGTGCATTCGATTGCACAAAGTGCATTTTGCGCAATTTTTGAAAAAAATAACAGGGTGGAATTCGTTTCTCTTAGAGTGCAATCAATTTCACAAAGTAAAATTTTGAAAGAAAAAAAAAAGAAATTTCAAGCTTGTCTATTTTGGCTCCAATTTTTTCTTCATTTTTGAAAGATATATCATTAATTCAAATTTTGGCTCCAATTTTTCTTCATTGTTTGAAAGATATATCATTAATTCAAATTTTGGCTCCAAGAATTAATTACCAAGCCTAATTTAATTTCCCAAACAAAACTCCAAACCATCATTAATCCCAAGCCTAAACTCTATAAATAGAGCCCTAATTTCATTCAAATCTCAAGCTTTTGATAGCCAAATCCACCTTGCTAAAAAATCTCTCAATTCCCTCCATCTACCAAATTCACTCAAAGCTCCATTTTCAAAAAAATTTAGTAAGCTTTGCATTGAAGCTTACTAATATTTGAGCTAAACCTTCATCCAAACACTTTTTCTTTATCAATTCTCTATATCCAAGCTTGGAAAATTGATTCTTGGAGCTGAATTGAAGCAAATTCTTGATGTTGTTTTGATAATTCTCTAGATTTACCTTTGGTAAGTTGGATTTTTCATCTTTCACAATGTGATCTCCTGTTGATCTTTGGATTTGATTCATTGAGAATTGTTTTGTGATTCCATTGGTGCTATTTTCTTATAATTTAATGGAATTTTCATACTCAATTAAATCCATGATCATAAGGTGTTTGATGGAAAATTTGAACAAGAATTTGGCCTTTTGAAATGCTGATTTTCTGTTTTGCACAGGGTGCAATCGATTGCTGTCAGAGTGCAATCGATTGTCACAGAATAAATTCAATTTTTTTTATAAAAAGCACTGATGCAATCGATTGCTTCCATAGTGCAATCGATTGTAACAGTGACAAAATGCTTTTTCTGCCTTGTTTTAGGGTTGTTTTGATCCATCTCTCTTTTCTACTCACTCCTTTTAATTGTTGATTTGGATTGAAATTTTAAATATCCAATTTCTCTTTAAATTTAATGGACTTTGGGTATAGTTGAAGTTGGATAAATGTTCATTAATTCAAATCTACCAAATGGTGAATTATTTAATTCATTTTTGGTGCTTTAGATTAATGATATGTTTAGTACTTTAATCCATTGAGATGAGTGATTGAATTTAAAAATGAAAGAAAATTGAGGTAGTGATCCAAATTAGCTTATTATTCCCCTCCCTATTCATCTTATCCCTTTCTTTTTTATTTGCGCTACATGTTAAGGGATAATGATCTCTATATCATTTATCCAAACATGAAGTGCATATATTTCTATTAACGGGCCTCAAAATAGGTGCAACTTCTACATAAGTCCACTTACGCTTGCTTAACATAACGCTAAATTTTGTCTCGATTCGATAAAATGATCATTCGTGGCCAAAACCTATGTTTGCAAGCCCAAGTATGTTAATTTGAACTCTTTGATCCAATAACCTTGAGATTCATTGTTAGGAGGCTTTGGTTCTACCAATCCTCCAATGGATCTTCATCATTTTTTGTCAACGCGGATCACTTAAACAGCATTGATCATTAAATGTTGCCTTGAAGATTCTTAAATGGATGATATACTTGACAAAAAGAAAATGCAACTTGTTGTTGAGAGGCTTTTGTTCTACCAATCCTCTAATGAGTTCCAAATGCAAGTTTCAAGATGGTCATCCAACTAACCATTAACTTCTAAAAATTGACTTTATTTTATGCTCTTTAATTTTTGTACCATTTAATTTAGCGTTTACATTTCATGCTATTTTAATCTTTACTCACTTGAGCATTTAGTTTTATGTCATTGTTATTTTGCTCACTTGAGCTTTTCTTTTTCTTTTAAAGATACTTAATAATCAACATGAACCATAAAAACATTAATGATACTTGAACTATTTGGTTACTATCCTTGGAATTGTGGAGTATTTGACTTCTTGGACTTAGGATTAGAGACCTTTATCATATGATGGAGATCTTGTGACCTTAATTGATATTTTGTCTGGAGTTCTTGAGGTTTATCTCAAGACATTGGGTTATTTGTTTTTTTGGTGTGCAGGTTATTGTGATTATGTACTTTGTCTGTAATCAGGAGTTCATATGTATACAACCATTATTCTACCCAATTTTTGTGAAGACTTAATACAATTAAAATTTGGTTTTCTCAAGAGTTCTAGTATCTTTTCTTGCTTGGTTTCAATCCAAAGAATGGGAGTTCTATCTTGACTCATAATGTCAAGTATTGACTTCTTGTTGGTTAGATGATTCTTCTCCTTAGCTTTTACTTTATGCTTTAGGATAGTCCCTTCATCTCCTCCTTTCTTCCTCAATTTCAAAAATCTTCTCCCTTCTTTTGAAAAATCTTCTGGTTTCTAAACTTGAACCACTTTCATATTAAACTTAGACTTAGGTCCATGCATTTTCAAAACATTTTTCATAAATAAACTTCAATCAACTTAATAATACTTTGATATTTTTGTGAGAAGACTAAAAGTCAATAAATGTCATTCAAACTATTTTTCCACTTTGGCTCTTTGCTTTAAAACTTTTCTCAAAATATTGGACTCTTGTCAATCCTTGTAGTGATGCAAACAACTATACTTCTACAATATGTAGTGAAGTGAGATATTTTCCACTTGGGTGTTGAGTGAGACATTGTTGATTTTAAAATCCAAGCCATATCCTCCACTTTGAGATGATGGAAATTCTCCTTTCTCATAATTGTGGGTAGTAAGTATGTTTTCCACATGGACAATGACGGTGATGTCTTATCTCATAAAATAAACCAACACACATGTGTTTTAAATTTTTAAAGAGGAACTATGTGTACCCTGATCCCCTATTTCATGGAAGGTGGTACGTAGGCGCTAAAGGTTCGCAACTGTGGCGGGTGCAAAAATCATTAAAAAAAATATTTCTTTTCTCACCTCCACCATCTATTTTTATACAACATTTTATAGCCAAAATATAAATATTTTACAAAGAGGTTCCTGTGCAGTACCATAGATGTTTAGGGTGCTAATACCTTTCCTTTGCATAACCAACCCCCTTACCTTGAATCTTTATCTCTCTTTTTGGTTTATTCGCTCTATTCCCATTACATTGGAAACAATAATCCGCAGCGGCGATTTTTATTTTGATTTTTATAAGTCTAGTCAATTCATTGGCTTAGTCTTGAACATTTCTACCTCTACACCAACTCATTTGCAAGATATCATCATAATAAATTGGGTGTTTGAACATGCAAATTTATCAACTTTTAATGAAATTTTGCATGCCTCATATGCAATTTTATGAAGCCAGTTTGGAAGGCAAATAACGCTTCAATTCAATTTGTTCTCAACATGAATGTTCCTGATTTTTATTTTGGCTTTCCAAATGGCACAATCTCATGTTATTTGGTACAAAGCTAGTTGAGTTATGAAGGATATAAAAGGCTGGTCCATGGAGTCTTGAATTTTATGAGAACATGATGAATTGCATGCATCTCAATGTTTGCTTGTAGCAAGCCCATTATATGATCATCACACGCCCTTGTCACCTACTTTTTACCCAAAATGGCTAGACAAACTTCTGACCTCATGCATCCATACCTCACCATTTGCAAAAAAATGAAAGTAAAAATTATACAAAAGCTTCACCCATGTGCACTCTTGCCACCTCACCACCTTACACTCCATGACCTTAAATGCTCATCCTTCAACACCACCTGAACATACGCAAAATGCACACACTCTTCACACATTCTAAAATTTGATCAAACTTCCAAATATGCCCTCGAACAAATTTGAAAACTTCTTCCCCACTCTACTTCACTGCACACACTCTATTTAACACTCTCTCACTCTCATTCATGGGACACACGCAAGAGACGCAAGCAAAATCAGATCTAAAGAAGTTTTCCATTCAAGCATTTTTTTTCTTCGAAGCGCTGAATTCTTTCAACATCACTCGGTTCTTATACTTCATCGTCAACCTCTAAAGATCATAGAGCAAGTTTGGTTGGGTTTCTAAAGCTCTTAATCAAGAAAAAGGGAAATGGCCTCTTACTCCACTTGGTAAGATCTCTTAAAACTCTCCCTCTCATGCTTATATTTAAGCTGTTTAAAATGCCTTAAATATGCTCATGCATTGCATCTGGAAGCCTTCCAAGAGAGGCATTGTTTAGTTTTTTAGGTTTGTGATGTTTGAAACTTGATATTTCAGTCTCACATACGTGACTTGTTGTTTTATTTTCATGGCGTTTAAATGTCTATTTGTTGAAAATAATGGCATGGGGTTGATCTTCTTGTGGAGTACTTTGTGTTAGAATTTTATTTTATTTAATTTAATACTGATTTGAGGAAGACAAATGAGGTAGAAGATTGCACAAATACACGTTTTTAGGGAAAAACCTAGTTTTGTATTGATTATAGGTTGAAGATGACTGTGTGACATCCTTTAATTGGTCATGAAATATTATTTACACCCTCTCTTTTCCACGCATGCATCCTCACACTTTTTTATTTAATTTTTTTTATTAATCAGAAAATACAAAAAAAAAATTAAATAGAATGAAGGAGATTTTTGATTGGTGGAATTTGTTTTGTCTTGTAGTGACTTAAGTGATAGTGTGACCAATTAATGGTATGTCACATGAATATTTGGTACATTTTAATTTTCAAAAAAAATAAAACAAAAATCTGAATTATTTGTTTGGTTTTGGAATTTAACACAATTGGGCCTAGAATGTCTCACTTTTCCCACCACCCTGTTTTAAGCCCAAGCCCGTTATTCAACTAATTTTAGTTCATTCTGGATTTTCAATTTTACACCCCCCGATTTGTTTAATTTTTTTCTTGTTTTGTTTTCATTTCAATTTTATTTTAATTGTTCCTTTAGTCCAAAATTTCCAAAAAACTACTTTCCTAATACTTTTGAGTCTTGTTTAATTTTCTATATTTTTTTATTTTTATTATCCAATTATTTATATATTTTAATTTGAATTAATTGTAAATGGTGTTTAATTGACCTAGTCTTGTGAATTAGGGTTTGATTGTTGATCTTCCCGATTGATTCATGATCCCAATTTACGTACACACTTAGGCACATGTATGTATGGATTTTAAATGTTTATTTGATGCCTTGATTATTATTATTTTTTCATGTTTGAATCTCTTTTTGGAGCTTAACTTGTTTGATCAATAGTTGCCTTTGATACTTGGTGATTGATTGTGTTTTGAGCAATTTTATGCACTTCCTTTAGGCACATTTTAGGACACATTTGAGCTACTGAGTTCATGATGCTATGGAATACGTTAGTTATGTTTTTTATTTGTGTCATCTAAATGCTTTATCACATGTTTACTTGATCATTTATTTGAGATTTCTTTTTAAGGATGATAAAGTGTGATGGAATTGTATTTTTTTATCATTGTTCAATGTGGTGTTTGTGTGAAATTTTGCAAACTTTGAGATGTGTTTAAATTGAAGCGCTTTTTACTATTTTCCATATATCATTCACCCCATTTCTATTTCCTTGTTGTACTTGTTAACACTTCTTGATTATAGGACTAATTTCCTCTTAGGTATGTTTATGAACATGTGTTTGTATGATATTCTTGTTTTGTTTATTCAAGCTTGAATGTATGATGATGATGAGTTCCTTAAGCCCTTGCTACTGACTTGTATACCTCTGCATCTCTTTCACTTCACATCACCTTCTTACGCCATGTTAGGTTAAGCATTTGATACATATAGCTTTGCATGCTAGTGTACTTAGGAGTTTGCCTTCAACTGTTTTCCTAATGTCTGTACCTTTTGTGCATGACTCCTAGGGATTGTTTGAAATGTCTTGATGTTTAATATAATGTGAAGTTGCTTCCTTGTAAGTGGTTGATACATGATTAGGATTTGAGCTCATGTTTGCAACTTGTTTGAGCTTTGTCTTTTCTTACCATGAATAGTTGTTTTGATTATGTAATGTTTGATAACATGAGACCTTTTGTGATATGCTGAGAAATCATACATAATGTTTAGACTTAAGTATCTTCATCTCGTCTCCTCTTGCTTTGTTGTTTGTTCAAGTCACATTGTTGAAGTGTTTACTTGAGTGTCTGCCTCTTCTACTTGCCTAGTTAGGTTATTTTCCTTTCTTCTTGACCTTTGGTGCCTTGTTTAGGGTAGAGTTAGACCTATAACATGTTAGGCGCAGTAGCTTAGAATTATTTTGATGTGTGCCATTAGCATGTCCTCTTTTTTTGTTAACCATTGATTGCTTGTTTGTTTAAATAAGTAATTTCTAGTTATCTTGTTTAAAGTACTTAGTATGTGAGTATGTATTTACTTCTCATATAATGTTTGCTTGCTCTCATATATTGTTCATGTGTGTGATTTCTTTTCTCTTTTTCTTCTTTACTTATTTTCTTGTGAGATCACATTCTCCATATAGGATTCCTTTGCTTCATTTTTATTCAATATTTAACTAAAGTAGACCCTAGGATTGATATCCATGCATGACAACATTTGGTAGTTCCCTTAATCCTCACTCATAAGTCCATCTTGCATGCTAACATTCGGTAGCTTCCCATTTATCCTAACTTTAGGTCCACATTGCATAATAACATTAAGACATTAATTTTCCCTTAGACTCTTTTTTCTTTCCCTTTTTGCATCTTTAAAACTAAAACCTTTTCTTAATCAAAATCTCAAAAACACTTAACAATAAAGAGATGAACCATATGTCATGAGGCTTAAGTATAGGGATAAGTATGAGGCGGTACATTCCTAACATTATGATTCCTTTCAATCTTAGTCTTTAATGTGGTCCAAATCTCAAACCCTTTTACAAATAAGCGTAGAAATAATATGTGTCCCTACAGTGGGATCCATATGCTATTATCCCAACAAAAAATACTCAACCAATTTAAATATTTTTTCCTACGGGCCTTTTTCTTTTGAAAACCTCTTTTCATAAAAAACATGTTAATTCCTTTCTTTGACAATTGCATGAGTCTCCAAAGGCCGACGTGTAGTAGAATGGGAAGTTTAACACTATTCATTAAAAAAATACACAAAAAACCAAAAAATTTCAGAAGAACTGCGATACTCTGATTACACAACAAACCAAAAATTTCCAGAAGAACTACGATACTCTAATTTCCTTATTGCACTATGAGGTTACATGAAGTATTAGTCTCAACTTTTTACTGCTAGAGAAAACTGGCGACTTCACTGGGGAATATTTCCTAAGTGGGCCAATCCTAGATTTGTTTGTTCTTTTTCTTTGGGTGTTTATCTATGTGATTTACTCGTTGTTTATTTATTGCACGCATTGCATACTTATTTATTTCCATATGCTGGATATTGTTGTTGTGTTGGATATTGAATTCCTGTGTTTTCTTTGGTGGGTGGGATGTTACTATAAGGTAAAAGGCCTAATGCCCATGATAGAGAGAAACACCTAGGAACACATAAAAATAGAGTGGAGTCATGACGGCTACTAGATGCAGATCATACTAGTGTGATCATGTGTTCCACACGCAGATGAGGTTCATTTTGGGGTACTATCATTATGCATGTTCGGTGTTACGATGATAGTATTTTCAAGTGGACTCAAGACTCTATGACCCTTTGACCATACCAAATCTAGAATTTACCCGTGAGATGGGGTGGGAATTATTCTTATAGGTATAGTTTCTGATCATTATGGTACTTGGTTACTTTGAGTTCTGAATTGATACAACATATATCCACTCATGTGGAAGCCTTGATCCCGTATGTTAGAACAAAGTTTGAATCTACTACCCTATATTTAAGTTTTGATGATAACAAAGTGAAAAGATATATCATTTATGTGATTCATGTATGAACTATCTGCTGCCTAAATTATTATGTTCTGATTTGCAGATACTCTGATTGATATAAGCAAGATCACACCTAATCAGCATCAGAATTTTGGTTCCTGACATCAGCATCAGAAGTTGCCATATCAGAATGTCAGAATCAGAAGATTAATTCACGTATATGCTGAAGTCTGATGAACAGAACTGCGCTCAACACTCTGATAAAGAAACACAACAGTTCATCAGCAGCTAAGCAGAATCAGAATGAGCCAAGCCAGAACTTGCATTAAGTAAGCAACGGTACTGTGCATTGAAAGCAAATTAATACCAACGGCCTCATTCCAGACAAGATCTGCTCGATATGGAAAGTTTGTTAATAGCATTGAATCAAGAATATTGCTCCAACGTTCATCATCTCAGTGCTATATAAACAAGACTTTGAAGATTGAATTGGCTAATGCTCTCCAAATCTTTACACGCATAAAAGCTGATCAAAATCTTCCTTCTCTCAGTTTTGCTAAACACTACACATTCTCATATTCAATAATTGTTTAGCAATCTAGTTTCTAAGCTTTAAGTTGTGTATACATCACAATTGTGATACAGTTTTGTAGAAAACATTCACACACTTAGATTTATCTTCTTTGTAAGAAAGTGTTTCCTTGACAAACCGGGTTGTGGTTTGCATCAAGAAGGCTTTAGCAGTTGTTAAAGCAGTCTGTAATATTCAGTTGAATATAGTGGATTAAGACCTCGTTGGAGAGAGGCGAAATCACCTTGACGGGTGGACTGGAGTAGTTTGAGATCAAACGAACTAGGATAAAAATATCTTGTTCATTGCATTGATTTTCAGTTTTACAATTCAACCCCCCCCCCCCCTTCTTGTGTTTTTCACTACTTCAATTGGCATCAGAGCTCCTGGTTCTGAGCTAAAACACTTAACCATGTCAGTACAAGATCCAGCGTCAGAAAAACACAATGGCAGGAAACGTTTCTCACACCAGCAATGACAACAATGAGGACAGAGACAGATTCAGCGGCAAACCTCCAGTCTTTGATGGAGAAAACTTTGATTACTGGAAAGACAGAATTGAAAGCTTCTTTCTGGCACATGATGCTGATCTGTGGGATATGGTGACAGATGGATACACGCACCCTGTGAATGCAAGCGGTCAGAAGATTGATAGAAAAACAATGTCTGACCAACAAAAGCGTGACTTCAAGAATCACCACAAGGCCAGAACCATCCTCCTCAGCGCCATCTCCTATACTGAATATGAAAAGATCTCCAACAGAGACACAGCAAAGAACATGTTTGACTCACTCAGAATGACGCATGAGGGCAACGTTCAGGTCAAAGAGACTAAAGCTCTGGCGCTCATTCAGAAGTATGAGGCGTTCAAAATGGAAGAATCTGAATCCATTGAAACAATGTTCTCAAGATTCCATATTCTGGTAACTGGTCTCAAGGTTCTGGACAAAGGATACTCTACTGCTGACCATGTCAAGAAAATCATCAGAAGTTTACCCAAGCAGTGGAGACCAATGGTTACAGCTCTGAAGCTAGCTAAAGATCTCAACAAAATCACTCTGGAGGAACTTATCAGCTCCCTCAGAAGTCATGAGATAGAGCTAGAAGCTGACGAGCCTCAGAAGCAAGGTAAGCCTTTAGCATTAAAATCTAACAAAAAATTTGAGTCTAAAGTTTTGCAGGCAGTTGAAGAAACATCTGATGGATCCTCATCAGAAGAAGACGAACTCTCCCTCCTCTCCAGAAGAGTAAATCAACTGTGGAAGCAAAGACAAAGGAAGTTCAGGAATCCCAGAAGATCTGATCAGAACGAGTCTTCTTGCAGATACAGAAGGACAGATTCTTCCTCTGGATACAGAAGATCTGAAGGCTCCTCCAGTAGCAAAAAGCCAAACACCAAGGACATCATCTGCTATGAGTGCAATGAGCAAGGACACTATAAGAGTGACTGCCCAAAGCTTCAGAGGGAAAAGCCCAAAAAGAAGTTTGGAAGAGAGAAGAAGAAAAGTCTCATGGCCACATGGGATGACTCTGACTCGTCTGAAGCTGACTCAGAATCAGATGATGAGAGGGAAAACATAGCTCTCATGGCTAACATCTCAGAAGATAGTGAAGCTTCTGAATCAGACTCAGAATCAGATACTGAAGAGGTATTTCCTAACTTTGCAGTTAACTTTACCAAGGCTGAACTTGCTGAAAGCCTTAATGAGATTCTGGAACGGTATCAGCAAATTAGAGTTAAATTCAGAGACCTGAAAAGGAATCTTGAATCTGACTCTAATAAGACTGAGAGTCTCAAATTGGAGAATTCTGAGCTGAGAAATAAGATTTCAAAATTAGAAAACACTTTACAAAACTCTCAGAAGTAACCAATTTCTGAAACTCCCAGCAACGCTGATGAGATCATCAAGGAATATGATCACAGTTTCCAGAAGTTCCTTGCTAAAAGCATAGATAGAAGCAAAATGGCTTCAATGATCTATGGAGTTAGCAGAAACGGCAGGAAAGGAATAGGATACCAAGGTAAGGTTCCTACACCAAAGAATGTCATGGACTTAACCATTAAACACACACCTCTGAATTCACATTTTGTGTATGGTCACATACATGATATTAAATACACTAGCAGTAAGCACTCTGTGAAACCAAAATTCAACCAGAGTTTTGGTAAAACTAACAAATCAGGACCCAAGAAAATCTGGGTACCTAAGGATAAAATAATACATGTTGCAGATATGTTTAGCAGCAAGTCAGAAACACCAGTCATGGTACCTGGACTCTGGCTGCTCGCAACACATGACGGGAAGAAGGCATATGTTCCAAAGCCTGGAACTTAAGCCTGGAGGCCACGTTGGCTTTGGAGGCAATCAGAGGGGAAAGATAATTGGCTCTGGAACTGTAGGTAATGGAAATCTTCCCTCTATTAATAATGTTCTGCTAGTAGATGGATTGATGCATAATCTGTTATCCATAAGTCAATTAAGTGATAACGGTTATGATATAATCTTTAATCAAAAATCATGTAAAGCTGTTAGTCAGAAAGATGGGACTATCCTGTTTAATGGTAAGAGAAAAAACAACATTTACAAAATCAAACTTTCTGAACTAAAGAGTCAGAATGTAAAATGTCTTCTGTCTGTTAACAACGAGCAGTGGATCTGGCACAGAAGATTGGGGCATGTTAGTATGAGAAGAATATCTCAGATTAACAAACTCAATCTGGTCAGAGGACTTCCTAATTTGAAGTTCAATTCAGATGCTCTGTGTGAAGCATGTCAGAAAGACAAGTTTGCAAAACCTTCTTTTAAATCCAAAAAAGTTGTTTCTACCTCTAAGCCATTAGAACTTCTGCACATTGACCTATTTGGACCAATTAAAACTGCTTCAGTCAGTGGCAAGAAGTATGGGTTAGTAATCGTAGATGACTATAGCAGATGGACATGGGTAAAGTTCTTAAGACACAAGGACGAGTCACATTCTGTGTTTGTTACCTTCTGTAACCAAGTTCAGAATGAAAAGGATCTTAGAATCGTTAAAGTCAGAAGTGATCATGGTGGAGAATTTGAAAACAAAGATTTTGAGTCATTCTTTAATGACAGAGGCATTCTGCATGATTTCTCTTGTCCTAGAACTCCCCAACAAAATGGAGTTGTAGAACGAAAGAACAGAACATTGCAAGAAATGGCCAGAACCATGATCAATGAGACAAACGTTGCTAAGACCTTCTGGGCAGAGGCAATAAACACAGCGTGCTACATTCAGAATAGAATCTCAATAAGACCTATTCTGGAAAAGAATCCATATGAATTGTGGAAGAATAGAAAGCCCAACATTTCATATTTTCATCCATTTGGATGTACTTGCTTTATATTAAATACAAAGAATTATTTGAACAAGTTTGACTCTAAAGCACAGAAGTGTATTATGTTAGGATACTCTGAACGCTCAAGAGGGTACAGAGTATACAATACAGAAACACAGATTGTGGAAGAATCAATCAGTGTTCGTTTTGATGATAAGCTTGACTCTGAAAAGTCAAAGCAGAATGAAGTTTTTGCAGGTATGGAAATTGAATTTACAGGTTCTGAAGACAAGTCATCAGAAGCTCTCAATACAGACACTTCTTCAACGTCTGAAAGGAGCACTGCTAGCAATCCTACAACAGCTGCTGATCAACCTCAGAAGAGATTACCCAGAAGCAGCTTGGATCACCCAGAAGAGACTATCTTAGGAAGAAAGGAAGATCCAATCAGAACAAGAGCAAGCTTCAGAAACCCTGAAGAAACTCTTATGGGACTTGTGTCTCTGATTGAACCTTCTTCTATTGATGAAGCACTTCTGGATAATGACTGGATTCTGGCAATGCAAGAAGAGCTGAATCAATTCACCAGAAACGACGTATGGGATCTCATTCCCAAACCAAAAGGATTCAACGTCATTGGAACAAGATGGGTGTTCAGAAACAAGCTAAATGAACAAGGTGAAGTCATCAGAAACAAGGCACGACTGGTTGCACAAGGTTATAGTCAGCAAGAGGGGATAGACTATACAGAAACCTTTGCCCCAGTCGCCAGGTTAGAATCTATCAGACTTTTAATTTCATTTGTTGTTAATAGAGGCATCACTCTGTATCAGATGGATGTCAAAAGTGCATTCTTAAATGGTTATATAGAAGAAGAAGTCTATGTACACCAACCCCCTGGTTTTGAAAATACAAAACATCCAGAACATGTTTTCAAACTAAAGAAGTCACTATAGGGTCTGAAACAAGCTCCCAGAGCTTGGTATGAAAGGCTAAGTAACTTTCTATTAGAAAATGAATTCACCAGAGGGAAAGTGGACACTACTCTATTATGTAAATCAGTTAAGAATGACATCTTAGTTTGTCAAATTTATGTTGATGATATTATTTTTGGTTCTACTAATCCTTCTCTTGGAAGAAAATTTGCTAAGTGTATGCAGGCAGAATTTGAGATGAGCCGCATGGGGGAACTGAAATTCTTTCTAGGAATTCAGATCAATCAAACTCTAGAGGGAACTTACATTCATCAGAGCAAATACATCAGTGATCTTCTGAAGAAATTTGACCTCTCAGAATGTAAGCCATCAAAGATTCCAATGCATCCCACGTGCATTCTGGAAAGAGAAGAGGTAAGCAAAAATGTAGAACAGAAAGTCTACAGAGGTATGATTGGTTCTCTCCTCTATCTGACTGCTTCAAGACCTGACATATTATTCAGTGTTTGTATCTGTGCTAGATTCCAATCAGATCCTAGAGAATCTCACTTAACAGCTGTTAAGCGAATTTTCAAGTATCTGAAAGGTACTACTAATCTGGGTTTGTTTTATAGAAAATCTAGTGATTACAGCTTAGTAGGCTACTGCGATGCTGATTTTGCTGGAGACAGAGTGGAGCGTAAAAGTACTTCTGGAAGCTGCCAGTTTCTGGGAGAAAATCTGATCTCTTGGTCCAGCAAAAGGCAATCAACAATTGCGCTATCAACAGCAGAAGCCGAGTACATAGCAGCAGCAGGATGTAACACACAAATGCTCTGGATGAAAAGTCAGCTTGAAGACTTCCAGATTTTTGAGAGTAACATTCCTATACTCTGTGGTAATACTTCTGCTATTTGCTTAAGTAAGAATCCCATTTTACATTCTAGAGCTAAGCATATAGAAATAAAACATCACTTCATTAGGGACTATATTCAGAAAGGAATTTTGAACTTAAAATTTATAGATACAGACCATCAATGGGCTGATATCTTTACCAAACCCCTTTCAGAAGATAGGTTTAATTTCATTCTGAAACATCTCAGCATGAAAGTATGCCCAGAGTGAAAATGTTTTAATTCCATATATTTACCTTCAGAATGTAATTGCTTTACTGTGAACTTCTGATCAATCTTCTTTCAGAAAGATAGAACATGCAGATTGTATCAGATGCAAGTCTAAAGATCTGAGAGTCTAAGCTCAAAGACAGACGTGCTGATCACTACATCAAACAAGTGTCATCCAATCATCAGCAAATCTCTGAAGCAGAACGCGTGCACGCTTCTGAGAAGGCAAAGCGCTGATTGGGTGCATTGAGACACATGTCTGGTAACCGTTTCTAAGTATCTTTCTCAAATCCCCCAAAATCAGCAAGCATTTAATAAAAGTAATCACGCTTTTAAAATGCAATCATGATTTTTCTCTTTCTTAAAAACGTTTATTTTTTCAAAATATTCTGAAACTCTATTTAAACACATAAACCGCTCATTCTAATTCTTTACAGTTTCTCACTAATACTCAAGCATTCTCTGCATTTTTCTGTGTTCATCTCTTGCAAAACCTCCTTTTCTCAGTTTCTTCTCAAAATCCTTTAGTGTGAACATGGCAACCTCCAGCAGTGCTTCTGCAGGTCCTCAGAAGAAAGCATCATCTGAGCAGTATCAAGTGCCATTCAGAACACTCCTCACTCCTGTGAAGAATCTTGAAGTGTTATCTGAATTGATCATTGATTTTGGAAGCTTGAAGGAGAACGGTTTTGACCTAACTGAAGAAGTTAGGGCACAGAAATGGGAAAGGTATTTTGACAGGTTGGTTGGACCAACATTCCCTATGTTAGTCAAGGAATTCTGGATTCATGCCAAGGCTTCAACACATCTAGTCACCTCCTTCGTTATGGGGAAGAAGATTGTGATCATTGAGGATCACATAGCAAGGTTAATCGGTTACAGTGGCGGTGGCGTCTGCTGTGTTGATATGGCTGAAAGATGTGCTGACGTGGGCGTGATAGCTGCAAGGATTTTCACCCATGGGGTGCCCAGCAGCAAGATCAAAGATCTGAAGGATCATTACAGAGTTTGGGCTAAGATAATTCTGGGGTGCTTCAACCATAGGAAGCCAACTAGTTCACCTGATTACATAAATGTGGATCAGCAGTTTCTGATCTACTTTATTGATCAGAAGGTAAAAATCAACTTGGCTCATTTTCTGTTCAACCACCTCAGAACAAGTGTGAAGGAAACCAGGGAAGAAGAAAGAACAAAGAGGGATTGGATACCCTTTGGAAGGTTGATATCAGATATTCTGACAGAGAATAGGCTGATAGAGCATCTGATAGAAGCTCAAGAGCTAAGCACCATTGAACCAACAGTTGGGAAGCCTCTGAACACAAAGAACTTGAAGAAAATGAAGTTGATAGAGAATATCAAAAAGGAACCCAGAGCTACTCCTATTGCTGATATCACCAGCAGAAGAGTTCCTCTGAGTGACTTTCCTTTATTTTCTGAGATAGAATCCAAACCAGAGGTGGTTCTCAGGTACTTAGATGCGTGCAAGGAAGATGGTACAGATCCAAATCTGATTATCAAAGCTCTGCATCAACCTCAACAAGAAGTGACTCTGAAGAAGACGAAGAAGAGGAAGGCACCTTCAGAAGGATCATCCCAGCAGACACCCAAGAAAAGAGGTAATTTATCTGCTGCTTCTGTTTTAAATTCTTCTACTATTCCAGCATCTATTCCTCCTCAAACCTCTCATAGAATCTTAATCCCCATCCCAACAATAGATGAAACTGAACCAGAAGATGACCCTTCTGAGGCATTAAAACTCAGAAGACCTAGAACCAAACATCCCAAACCAACAATCTCAACAACATCAACAATTGACCAAGTGCTGTCTGACATTGATCAACACACTTCTGATCACTCCACCAATCCAAACTCTGAACCACAAATTGTCCCTCCTCCACAACCAGAACAACAGCAATCTGCTGAAGAACCAGAACAACAACAACCTCTCTCATCAGTTCCAGAAGAACCCCTTATCCCTGAACAACCAGAAATTCATCCACCATCACCTCAACCTGAGTTTCATCACTCTGAAACACCTTCTCCTCAACCATCTGAACCTCATTCACCACAACCATCACCTCTGGCAATCCAGCTGCCAGGTGGAACAACAATCACCTTGGCACAGTTGCCATCCTCACCAGAATCTACACCACCAAATACTCCCAAAACACCAACCAGTCCAATCATAATCTCGGATTCTCCCACTCCATCTCCAAAACAAACAGCTGCCAAGCAAACCACCGAAAACCCCAGCAGGACCTTCATAGACTTAACCAGTCTTGACCGTCTTGCTGATATGAAACATAAAATAGCCATCCCTAAACCAAAACAACCAGATGTTGGCTCTGGTATTATGAATTTTGAAACAGGTGTGCAGCAATGGATTGCTTCTTTGAAGCAAGTCTGTCCTGGAATGATTGACCCAGCTGCCTCTGACCAGCTCTGGTCACAATTCAGACTTTGGGTACGTGCTGAAGTCCTCAAGTTGCAGGATATCAACTATGAGCAGGCACAACAGAATTTCAGCAAGCTTCTGAATGAAGTTGGAAGTCAGCTTCTGAAAGAAGACGTGCTCCCTCTGGACAGTGAACCTTGGTCTGAGAAACAGCTAGCTTCAAAGGTGCAACCAGAAGAAGACAAGACCATTCAAGCTGAAGCAAGTCAAGCAGAAGATGTTGCAGAAAGCTCTCAGAAGCTTCCTGCTTCTGATGCTTCTCAAGCTGCCTTGGACAGGCAGACTCTGGAAGAATTGAAGCTGAATGACATGCGTCTGCAGTAGAGGATGGATGAAAACGACCAGAAGATGAAAGAAAGAATGGATGTGCAGGATAGCAAGATTGACACTGTTGTCAGCATGGTGCACAAGCAGAATGAGACTGCTGATCAGATCAAAGCCATGCTGGAGAACCTGTTCACACGCTTGCCTCCTCAACCTTAGTTTTTTCATTCATGTCTTTTTCATGTTTTCTTTAATTTTCTGATGTACTATTTGAATATGTTTTGTTTGATGCTGAACCCTTTTTAATATGACAAGTTTTTCTGATCTTAATTATTTTAGCACTCACCTACACTTTTTGATTACTGACAAAAAGGGGGAGAACAAGAATGATATTTTAAACAATAACGGTTAACTAAGACAGAAATTCTCAAACATTCTAACTCTATTATACTTGAAAATGTTTTTATCTTGTTTGCTTAAAGTCTACAGGTACAAGGAAGCTCCTGGACACTCTGAAGACTAAAAGCTATGAAGCTCTGATCCGCTCTGATACTCTGATCCAAAGCAAAGCTCTGACAAGAAAAGCTCTGATACGCTGATCTGAAGCTCTGCTCTGATATGCTGATCCAAAGCTTCTGATAGTCAAAGACTCTGATACTCTGATGTTCAAAGAAAGGCAAAAAGATCTGATCCTGAAGAACACGTGTAATCAAAAAGGGAAGTAATAAACTCAGGGGGAGTATCTCTCAACTCTGATATCTTTTTACCCCTTATCTTTGATAACCTCTTACTCTGATGCACCTCTCTGATACCTTTTCACGTTATTTTCATTTAAAAATATCTAGTTTTTGTCATCATCAAAAAGGGGGAGATTGTTAGAACAAAGTTTGAATCTACTACCCTATATTTAAGTTTTGATGATAACAAAGTGAAAAGATATATCATTTATGTGATTCATGTATGAACTATCTGCTGCCTAAATTATTATGTTCTGATTTGCAGATACTCTGATTGATATAAGCAAGATCACACCAAATCAGCATCAGAATTTTGGTTCCTGACATCAGCATCAGAAGTTGCCATATCAGAATGTCAGAATCAGAAGATTAATTCACGTATATGCTGAAGTCTGATGAACAGAACTGCGCTCAACACTCTGATAAAGAAACACAACAGTTCATCAGCAGCTAAGCAGAATCAGAATGAGCCAAGCCAGAACTTGCATTAAGTAAGCAACGGTACTGTGCATTGAAAGCAAATTAATACCAACGGCCTCATTCCAGACAAGATCTGCTCGATAAGGAAAGTTTGTTAATAGCATTGAATCAAGAATATTGCTCCAACGTTCATCATCTCAGTGCTATATAAACAAGACTTTGAAGATTGAATTAGCTAATGCTCTCCAAATCTTTACACGCATAAAAGCTGATCAAAATCTTCCTTCTCTCAGTTTTGCTAAACACTACACATTCTCATATTCAATCATTGTTTAGCAATCTAGTTTCTAAGCTTTAAGTTGTGTATACATCACAGTTGTGATACAGTTTTGTAGAAAACATTCACACACTTAGATTTATCTTCTTTGTAAGAAAGTGTTTCCTTGACAAACCGGGTTGTGGTTTGCATTAAGAAGGCTTTAGCAGTTGTTAAAGCAGTCTGTAATATTCAGTTGAATATAGTGGATTAAGACCTCGTTGGAGAGAGGCGAAATCACCTTGACGGGTGGACTGGAGTAGTTTGAGATCAAACGAACCAGGATAAAAATATCTTGTTCATTGCATTGATTTTCAGTTTTACAATTCAACCCCCCCTTCTTGTGTTTTTCACTACTTCACCTTACATACTTGCACATGCATCATAGCATCTTTATTTTTGCTAAAAAAAGAAACTAAATCTGTATATGCACATCATTTCTAGGATATTCTAGAATTTTTCATCATCATCATCAAGAATGTCAAGCAACAAGGAGTTAGGCAAGTAGCCCACTAGAAACACTTTCGCCTACAAATTTCTCCCCGTTAATCTGTCACTTCTGAGAAGGGTGGGTGCTCATGTGGTTAACCAGAATGAAGAGACTTTTATCAAAGGATATGGGAATATCCTATCCTTGTTGAACACTAAAGTTAATAATAGGTCCCTTCAAACTTTGTTTCAATTCTATGACCCCGAGTTTAGATGTTTCACCTTCTAAGACTATCAGTTAGCTGCAAATCTTGAAGAATATGCTTTCTGGCTCAGAGTTGAAGTTATAGACTTTTCTCCCTTTGTTTGCATACCGGAGACTCCCGAACATGTTGTCTTCCTTTGAAATTCCTGGCAGAAAAGGCTATAGTGCTTGCAAAAAATGAAGATTGGGTTGCTTTCAACGCACTATTGGCTGACATGATCTATGGCATAATCCTATTTCCTTATGTAGAGAATTTAGTAGGACTAGTTGCAATTTGTATCTTCATGAATGGCAATCCAGTACCAATTCTAATTGTTGATACTTACTATGTGTTGTATCCCAAAATTTTCCCTCTCATTTTATCAAGATTTCCCCTTACAAGACTCTTTGAACTCCAGACAGGATTAGGGTTTTGCTCTGCTCAAGACATCTCCTTGCACTGATGACCTAAATTAGGGTTTGAGTTTGCACATGGATTTTTGGACTTTTAATGCTCAAATTGACTTTCATACTTCATGTTGGACTTATAATATTGCCTCTACCAAGTTTTAAGCCTTGAATCAATTTTTTGCCCAGTTATTTGGACAGTTGACCTAGAAATCAACTGTGTTTGGGAAAAAGTCAACTGTGGCCAATTTACAGTCAAGCCTCACAATTTTTGATCCACATAAACATTATAGACTCATAAGAACCATTTGATCAAGTTTGGACCACAACTCCTCAAGAAATTTGATCAGATCATCAAAAGGGCAAAATGGTCATTTTTAGGGTTTTGACTACACAAGGGCAATTTCTTATTTTTCACCTAGCCAATGGAAAATTGGGTTCAAGCATGGATTCAAGGACTCAATGGCATAATCTTGACCTATCCACAAGGTTCAAAAGATCTCAAATGCATTGGATTGACAGATGAATTTTTCAGTCAACTGATCAAAATTTGACTGTACACTGAAAAAGTCAAACTTTGACTTTTTGGTCAAAGTCAAGTGCCAAGGGTCATTTTTCATCAAGACATGTAAAAACATGAAACTTGTTCATCAAGAAACCTAATTTTGCAAATTAGGGTTTAAGATTGAAAAATTTCATAACTTAAAATTTTTCGAAATTATGAGATTTTCTTAATTTTTCCCAAATTTGCCCAACATTTTCACCTTGATGCAATTCGATTCAAACAAAACTTTCAACATGAAAGTTGTAGTCCTCCACAAAATATACAACTTTGATTCACAAAGTTTTATCAAAAGAAGCTTGGATCTCAAGTTATGACTTTTGGAACAAGGGTCCATGAAACTTTTAACTTAGTGAAATTTTGCCCTAATTTAGGCAGGATTTTGATCTATCTTCATGACCATTTTTCACATAGTTCCACTTGGAATCTCAAAATTCATTTCAAATATGAATTGTAGAACATGTTACAAGATTTTCAAATTGTCCAAGAACTCTCCAAAATAATTTATGGTTAGGGAGAATCGAAGATTAAAATTTGGAAAAAACCCACTTTGATCCATGGCATTTTCATGTTGACACAAGTTGCAACATCTGTCCAAACTTGCTTTGTACTTGATTACAGGTCTCTAAACCCTTAAACACTCAAAAATTGAATGCAAACTCATTGGTTTAAGGTGTTATTCTGATCATTAGAGGTTTGCACAATGAATAAGTCCATTTTTGGCAAAAAGTGAGCAATACCATTTACATAAATCATGCTTTATGTCAAATTGTATTTCTGGAGCCATACACCAAGCCCTTTGCTGAAAACAAAGCTCCATAATGTCAGGTAAATTTCAACCACTTTGAGCAGCTAGAGTACAAGCCAGTACAACCATAGCATTGTCAACTCTCATTTCTTACTTCAAAACCATGAAACTTGTCAAATACAACACAACTTGCACATTTGATAGAACCAACTCTTGCAAGCTTTAGAGACGAGTTTTACACATTCCCTTGAGCCAGAAACATGAGCCATTGAGCCCTCAAACCTTCCAAAACACAAAATCACCTTCCTCTTGCAAAACAGGGCAGCTTCTGCACTTTGAGTTCTATCTCACAAGCCACTCGTGCGTTTTCCCCCAAACCTGTTCAAACACCTTCCATATAACCTATCCAAGCTACCCCAACCATTAGGCAGTGACTGTAACTCCACTTGCAAGCTTCATCATTTCTGTTTTCAGCTTGTGCAGGTTGAGTTCTACAAGCTTGTTCAAGCACAACCAAGGCACACTAGGCATTGGGGAAGGTCAGAGGAAGTTCAAGCAAGCTCCCAAACATCTCAGGCCTCACTGAAAAGCTCCACATTGCCATACTCGTGTTCAACTGAAATAGGTTTTTGTCAACTTCCTATCTCTCTATTTAGGAATCATTAGACTTAGGTTTGTGAATAAAAAACGTAGTACTTATAGCCATGAAGCTGTACATATGCTCAGTTTTCATTTAAGTTAAACGTGTTAAGAGAATTTGATCCATGAACTTCCTGAAAAGGTTAGGTTAGAAATTAGGGCCATAGAAATTCTCTCTGGTCTTTGAGAGTTAGATTAAGTTTCTTATATGGTTAAATTCGTCTTGAAAAATGCTACAACTTTGATGTTATGAGTTTTTGCATTAGAGCACGTATGCAGGATCTGGATATTTGTACAGGGCGCGCGTTTTTGTTTAATAAAGATTGAAGATGAAGTTCAGTGGGTTGGGCTTTGGCTTGGCTCATTTTTTGCACCCCCTGCCTTCTGATTGCACCTCCCTGGCCCATTTCTTTATATTTTAGTATTTTTCTATTTATTTTTCATTTCTGATTTTATTTTATTATTTTCTAAACATAAAAAAATATTAAAAACATTTTCATAAATTTTCATATTTTATTTTATATTTTTTATTATTTTTCTAACATAAAAATAATTTTTTAGATAATATACCTGTATTTTATTTAATAAAAACTTGAAAATGATACATAAAATTTTTTATGCCTTTATTTTTATTATTTATACTTAAATAATATTTTTGTAATATATTTTCATTTTTTTGACATTTGTACATATTTCATTATTTTTATTTTATTGTATTATAAATAATATTAATACTTTCTTAAAAGAAAATTAGGGTTTTCTACCCTTTCCAAAAATAATATTTTCTTTTTTAATACATTAAAATATTTTATTTTTACACCCATAAAAATAAACACAAATTTTTTTTTACATATTTATAATATTTTGCATATTTATATTTAAATTGTTTAATTATTGCCAATTTATTTATTTGTACCATTTATTCAATTTGGATGTAATAGTAAATCCTAGGGTTTTATTTTCTTGCAAATATTCCCCATTCAAAATTGTATCCTCTTCCCCATATCAAATGTTGTAATAGTGTAGGTTTATTTTATGCATTTTATGCTTTCAAATATACCATGATTAGAGATTAGGGTTTGTATGAAAAAATCCAAAATCAAACAAATAGCTTGACTAATACAAAGACAAAAAGCATGTAAATTGACAATAAAATGCACACATGCACCCCTAGGCTTTCATCCACTTGTTGCCTTTAAAATGGCCATGTTATGCATGTTGAGTATCTTGGCAAAACAAAAACAAAACAAAAAGATCATAGTCCCTCGATGACGCTATCTTGGTTGCCTATACAAAAATGATCTAGTCCCTCAAAAATTTGCTAAAGATACTTGGCAATATTGCTATCATGGTCCATACGATGACCCGTGCTTGTCCCGTTTAAACATCTTAATACAAGGTTGTTTACCAAATGCAATGGTAAAACAACACTGTCAAAAGGGTTAAAAATGTGTAGGAAAGACTCTTGAGTAGATAGGGTAGACAACTCTTAGTTACTTGATCAAAACTTGCAAAAAACATCCTTGCTATTTTCAAACACACCTCACAACACAATTTCAAAACATTTCCCAAAACAAACTTTCAAACATTGAAAAATCTTTTCAAAAGAAAATACACCTTTGTATACATTCAAAACAAGAATCATTACAAAGGTTGCCACAACGATGGCCTCTTTTCAAAATATTTTCAAAACCACACACAAAGCACCATTTCAAACAATTGGAAAAGAAAAGCAAGTGATCTAAACAAGTAACTAAGAGCCCATGGATAACCATGGATGAAAAGGGTGCTTGCACCTTCCCTTTTCATAATCTACCCCCCGAACCCAAGAAAACATCTCAAAGGTATTTCCTGTGCTTTTTGACCTTTCCTTTGGATAAAATAAAAAGTTGGTGGCGACTCTTGCTAAACCGAAACATTTGCGAACACAAACGCAAAACCTCAAATCAGTTCTCCCACCGTATCACAGAACTGGCGACTCTCCTGGGGAATAATCTAAAAGTGGGGTTACCTTAGGGTTTAGATCACCTTTACATGCTACCTTGTTTGCTTTGATTACTTTACACTTGGTTCTATTGTTTGGGTTTGAAATCCTCTACCCGGATTTGGGAAACATTCATAGGTAAATAGCAATACGTTGTGGAAACTTTGCGGGGTATACCGACATGGTTGAAGCAATAGCTATATTAGTGCGACATATTTGTGGGTACTGGTATCCTTTGAGTCAATCAAAGAGAATACGGGGCCGCTGAGTGATGTCATGAAGCACTAATGAACTTTTAGAACCTTTTACTTGACCATCTTGGCCTTTTTAGGGGTAGTGAGATGACCGGCTTTGGTACAGTCTGAAGTTGGTAGATACTCGATACTACACTCATTAAGGGTGGTTTTCTTGGAATATTTCGATCGCCAGTTAAGTGGCTAAACTGAAACAATGAACACAGAAAATAATCCAGTGATATTGAGCTCCTTAGAACCCGGTTACTATTTATAGGACAGGTTGAGCCAACTAACTTCAAGAGTGTACTTACCTATGAAACCCCATGCAAGCCTAAAACTAGGAACTTTTATGACTTGCTTGTACATATACTTGTGCATACATCATGAACATCATAAAGCATCATTTGCATCCACTAACCATTTCAAGGGTTTGGATATTCATCTTTGTTCCTGTTTTATAGGTTATGGAATCACTCCGCAGAAAAACAATCCAGGTCAACCTTTTGAGGATCCCTCCTCAACATAAGGAGCTTGCTTCCAAGATTCCAGAGAATTCTCCCTTTAGTGAAAGACATGGTAGACTTCTCAACTTGGTCAACTCCAACATTGAAGAAGACATGGTGAAAGTTCTCTTCCAGTTCTTTGACCCCCTACACCATTGCTTTACATTTCCTGATTACCAACTAGTACCTACTTTGGAGGAATTTTCTCAACTCCTGAGGATTCCTATTCTCCATCAACTACCCTACAACAGTATGGAAAGATAACCAAAGCCTGAAGATGTTGCTCAAGACTTACACTTGCAACCATCTGATATCAAAGGTCATTGGGAAACCAGAAGTGGTGTCAAGGGTTTCATGGCAAAGTTTCTGTTTGAGAAGGCACAAGACTGCTGGAATTCTCTAGATCTGCAAGCTTTTGAGGAGATTGTAGCACTTCTCATCTATGGGTTGGTCTTGTTCCCAAACCCTGATCAGCTTATAGATGTGAATGCTGTCAAGATTTTCATATCTCGGAATCCTGTGCCTACATTGCTTGGGGATATCCTCCACTCATTTCACACACGAACAATGAGGAAAAGAGGTGCTCTCATGTGTTGTACTCCTCTTCTAGAAAGGTGGTTTATTTCTCACCTTCCCCAATCAGTCTTGAAGAATGAGCAAGGCTTGAGGTGGTCACAATGATTGATGACTCTTACACATTCTGATGTTCATTGGTGTTCTCAGTCCAGAGAAAATGTCACCATCATTGAACGTTATGGGGAATTCCCTAATGTCCCACTACTTGGAATTAGGGGAGGCATTACCTACAACGCCTGTTTGGCTCTGAGACAATTTGGGTATGCCCGAAGGGATGGCCCTCATGACATGCTGATTCTATACTTGGTTTTTGACTTCGACAATGATGCTCAAGGACTTCGACAAAGGTTTATCCGAGCTTGGAGGATGCCCAACAAAGTGAACAGTAAGACACTGGGACACAAGAATTCCATCCCCCTTGAGCCTTACCTCAAGTGGGTACGAACCCGCGCCCAAAGTCTTATGATGCCTTACCCCTACATTCTGCCTATGATCAAAGAGCCTGTTATGGAAGGAGAGGTTCCATACACCCTCCTACATCCTGACATGCCAACATCATTGGAGGATTTGCAAAAGAGTTGGATACAGCTCAAGGAAGAACAAAATACTTTTGAAGCCAGCTTCTACGCCAATGAGAAGAAGGTTTTGGAACTTACTCGTCGAATCCATGAAGAGAAGACTCTCAACACTTACATCGCACCAAAGAGGATGCGCAACGTCTTTTTACATTAGAATTTTGTATTGTTTTTTCCCATGGGGCATTTATGTACTAACAAATTCTGTCTTATTAATATGACGTGTGTTCTTTTTTGTTTGCAACAAATTTGAATTTCTGAATCCTTGATTGCATTACATGAATACACATCATTCATCATATGCATAAACAAGTCTTCACACCAGGTTTCCTTATCTCTCTGCTGTTTATTTCAGCAAGATGGATATAGAGCAGACGGTCAAAGATCTACAGGCGCAAAATTCACAATTCCAACAGCTACTCATGACCTTGGCAAAGGGTCAGGAGGAGCTCAAAGGTCTACTAGAAAAAGAAAAGGAGAAAAAGAAAAAGAAAAGAGTTGGTGTGGCCACTATGGGAAGAAGATTTGAGAACCAAGCTAGAAGAGTCCTTGATTTCCCCTCGACGTCTGATGAAGGGGTTGGCAAAGGAAAGGGAGTTGTTGTGCCCTCCGAATCTGAGGCAGAAAGAAGAATAATAAGAGGATGAAGATTACTCTGAGCAGCAGTACCCCCCTGCGGACGATAAGTATAAGAATTTGGAAGATCGACTGACAGCCATGGAGGTACAAAGAGTACCTGGGCTGGATTTTGAAGAACTAGGGTTGGTTGCTGGGATTGTCATTCCCCCTAAGTTCAAAGTGCCTACATTTGCTAAATACGATGGTTTGTCTTCTCCGAAGATGCATCTGCGGTCTTACGTCAGAAAGATCCAACCTCACTCTTCTGATAAGGATCTGTGGGTCCACTTTTTTCAAGATAGTTTGTCCGGTACGCAATTGGATAGGTTATATCAGCTTGAGAGATCTGATGTACATAATTGGGAGGATTTGGCTGCTGCTTTTTATCGATAATATCAATATAATGCAGATTTAGCGCCTACTCGTACTCAATTACAGAGTATGGGTATGGTCTCTAATGAAGGCTTTAAGGAGTATGCCCAGAAGTGGCGGGATTTGGCTGGAAGGGTGCAGCCACCATTGTCTGAAAGAGAGCTTGTGGATATGTTTTTGGGGACCCTGTCAGGTCCATTCTTTAATTATTTGATTGGGAGCTCATCTGACGGGTTCACCGAACTAATTCTGATTGGTGAAAGAGTCGAAGTTGGCATTAAAAGCGGTAAAATTCAGAAGGATACATCTGCTTCCGCTGCTATCAAGAAGACCTTTCCAGCCAAGAAATAAGTTTCTGCTGTTTACACCCAGAGAAATCAGGGAAGAATGGAGCGCCGACCGGCGGTGGGGGCTGTGATGATTTAGAATTTCGCAGCCGATCAACCTCGAAGCAGTCAACCCAGAGCTAACCAAACAAGGGTGGAAAGGCCTACACGATAATTCACCTGGATCAATATGACACCTGCTCAGGTTCTCCCTCATCTGTTAAAGTTAAACCTTACCAACGAAAGAGGCGCCGAAGAAACCAAATACCTATTCTCCCTACTATCATTCCAATATAAAGTGTGCATATCATTCGGACAGTGTGGGGCACGACACCAACAACTGTTGGGCCCTTAAAAGCAAAATCCAAGATTTAATAGATTCCAAGGAGGTGGAGTTTGATGCCCCCAAAAAACCTAATGTGATATCCGTTCCAATGTCAAAACATGGTCACAATGTCCATGCTGTTGTAGAAGATCTTTATGGTACTGATGTTGATGACTTAATGACTCCATTGCCAATGATCAAGATGAATCTATTGAAAGCCGGGATTTTCCCGAGCTGTGAAAAAGATTGTTACCTTTGTTCAACCTTGCAATCCGACTGTCCACTTTTGAAGTCAGGCATCCAACGCCTGATGGATAATCAAGAAATCCTCTTTAAGAAAACTCCTATTACTCCTGTTACTCCAATCAATGATGTTGCTATAATCACCATTTTCGAAAATCTTTCCAAGGTCTCCAAAAGACCTGTTAAGATTAAACCCGATCCAAAGTTTGTACCGCTGAAGATTACTATGTCGGGGCCTATCCCATACAAGTCCAACAAGACAATACTGTGGAATTATGGAGGAGAGATTTTCTAACACGGTGTTAAGCAGATCGAATCAGTCGAAGAAAGTTCCGATGAAGAGACTCCTGATGTAGGAAATATTGCAGGGACAAGTAAGATCACCCGCAATAGAAGAATCTTCTCTCTGGAGATTGCTCCTCCAAGGGCAGTCTTCGGACCCTCAAGTGCTCCCAAGGTTACTCTGGTGCCCGTCAACACATATGTACGAAGTCCAGTTATTGAAGAAATTATTACTCCCGAAGCCATACCCTCTGCTATTACTGCTGATAAAGGTAAGGGGATCCAAGAAGCGCCCGTCAGGACGAGGGCTCAGACTTTGGTTATCCCCGAGACCACCCAAAAGGAAATGGAGGAGATTTTAAAAATAATTAAGAAAAGCGACTACGATGTCGTAGAGCAGCTGTGGCAAACCCCTTCAAAAGTCTCTATGTTGGCCCTATTACTCTGCTCTAAAGCTCATGCCAAAGCCTTGATCAAATTCTTGAAGACGGCCCATGTGCATCAAGAAACTTCTGCGGATCAGTTTCAAGAGTGTGTATCCAGCCTTACAGCCGACAATGGTCTTGGCTTCTCTGATGTCGATCTAACGTCTAAGGGAAGAAAGCATAATGATGCGCTGCATGTCTCGGTGGAGTGCAGAGGGACCACTCTTGCTCATGTTCTGGTTGATACCGGGTCGTCTTTAAATGTCCTACCAAAGAAAGCATTGGACAGATTAGACTATGAAGGTTTGACCTTAAAGCCCAGCAATATCATTGTAAGAGCCTTTGATGGTTCTAAGCGGATGGTCCACGGGGAAGTGGACATCCCAATTAAGGTGGGTACAGAAACTTTCAACTCTACTTTTTATGTGATGGACATACGTCCTTCATATTCGTGCTTGTTGGGAAGACCATGGATCCACAACGCTGGGGCAGTCACCTCTTCTCTACACCAAATGCTTAAATACCCAGTTCAGGGGAAAATCATAACGGTTCATGGTGAGGAGGAGTATATGATAAGCCACCTTAACTCTTTCGGCTATGTGGAGTTAGATGGTGAATTCATAGAAACACCTTTCCAACACTTTGAAGAGGTTTCTCCTGAAGTTGCGGTAGCTAAGACATTAACATTTGTACCCATCATTACCAAACTTGTGTCCCGGATGTCATCCCTTAAAGATGCGGAGGCTATGATCAAGGAAGGATGAAGCACAGTATGGGGTCAACTTCCAGATTTTCCTTACAAGACAGATAAATTCGGCTTGGGTTTCATTGCTTCTAGTCAGAAAGCTGTGCGTCACTCCTGGGCTGGAGGACCGCCATTGAAAGTCACTCATCATGGAGTTCATGCTTTAGAGGATGATGAAGAAGAAAGCAATTTTGAAGACTGGATCTTTCCAACTATTGAAGGAGGACTGAACAACTGGGAGGCGAAAGACTTCGTTCCCATTACTTTCATCAATCAGTAATTTATTTTTTGAACATTTCTTGTTTGGTCTGTAATAATTATTAAACAATTCGTACACTCTTTTCGCCTTATGCCTTACCCGGGGCATATAGGTCCATTTGTAAGGGTTTTGATTCTTCATTTTCATATGCCATTTTTAATGAATCATGGACGTTTTCATATATAAACTTTTGTGTTCATTTTCTCTCTTTTACATTTTATTTGTTCAAAGTTGGCTATCCCTTACACACACCCACACTCACAAAATACAGGTACCCATCCACTCCGGATTCCATGGGTAACAATTCTACTATGGCCTTCAGTGACTCTGAAGGTCTGGTCAATCATGCTGAATACGAAGTTGATGAAGACTGTGAAGTTCCTGGAGAGTTGGCCAGACTTTTGCAACAGGAAGAAAGGGCTATTCTACCTCACGAGGAGTTGTTAGAGACTATCAACTTGGGAACGGAGGAAGACAGAAAAGAGGTTAAAGTGGGTGCCAACCAGGAGCCAAGTGTCAAAGAGCGCTTAGTTCAGCTGTTGAATGAATATGTTGAGATCTTCGCCTAGTCCTATGAAGACATGTCGGGACTTGACACAGATATTGTGGTTCACCGTCTCCCTACAAGAGAAGACTGTCCAACAATCAAACAGAAAGTCTGCCGAATGAGGCCCGATATGTCGGAAAAGATCAAAGCTGAAGTGATGAAGCAGTTCAATGCTGGATTTCTTGATGTTACTTCCTATCCACAATGGGTTGCTAACATTGTGCCCGTGCCTAAGAAGGACGGCAAAGTCAGAATGTGTGTGGATTACAGAGACTTGAATAGGGCTAGCCCTAAAGATGACTTTCCACTACCGCACATTGACATCTTGGTTGACAATACAGCTCAACATAAGGTATTCTCTTTCATGGATGGATTTTTAGGGTATAACCAAATCAAAATGGCCCCCGAAGACATGGAGAAGACTACTTTTGTTACGCAGTGGGGTACCTTCTGCTATAAAGTGATGCCATTCGGACTGAAGAATGTCGGGGTAACCTATCAGCGATCCATGGTAGCTTTGTTTCATGACATGATAAATCATGATATTGAAGTCTACATAGACGATATGATAGCCCGTTCACAAACAGAAGAAGAACACCTCGACCATCTGCAAAAGTTGTTTGTCGGATTGAAAGAGTACAAGCTCAGACTGAACCCTAACAAATGCACTTTCAGAGTCAGGTCCGGTAAACTTTTGGGATTCATCGTCAGTAATAAAGGCATCGAGGTTGATCCTGCCAAAGTCATAGCTATACAAGAAATGTCTTCCCCTCGCACTGAGAAGGAGGTCAGAGGTTTCTTGGGACGCCTAAACTACATTGCAAGGTTCATTTCTCACCTAACATCTACCTGTGAACCAATCTTCAAGCTGTTGAAGAAAGATCAGTTGGTTAAATGGAATGATGACTGTCAAGTTGCTTTTGATAAAATCAAGGAGTATTTGCTTAAACCTCCTATCTTGATGCCACCCGTCGAAGGAAGGCCTTTAATCATGTATCTGGCTGTCTTAGATAATTCAATGGGGTGTGTACTGGGCCAACATGACGAGTCTGGATGAAAAGATCATGCCATTTATTACCTTAGCAAAAAGTTTACCGACTGTGAGACTCGCTACTCACTGCTCGAGAAAACTTGTTGCGCTTTGGTATGGGCTGCTTGCCGGCTAAGGCAGTATATGTTGACACATACCACTTTACTGATCTCTAAGATGGATCCAATCAAGTACATCTTCGAAAAGCCTTTTCTATCTGAAAGAATCGCTAGATGGTAGATGATCCTCACTGAATATGATATACAGTACACAACCCAAAAAGCTATAAAGGGGAGTGTGCTAGCCGATCATCTGGCCCATCAAGCTGTCGAAGATTACCAATCCATGAGGTTCGACTTTCCCGACGAGGATATCATGACTTTGAGCAACATTGAAGAAAACAAACGGTATGACGGACCTGAACAAGGATCTCGATGGACTCTGTACTTTGACGGTGTCTCCAACTCACTCGGAAACGGTATCGGTGCGATACTTATCTCTCCGGAAGGTTTCCATACACCTTTCACAGCTAGACTTTACTTCAGCTGCACCAACAACATGGCCGAATATGAAGCTTATATCTTTGGTCTCAAGGCTGCTATTGACTTGGGAATCAAATCCTTGATTGTATTTGGGGACTCAGCTTTGGTTATCAGTCAAATCAAAGGAGAGTGGGATACTAAACATCCAAACCTTATCCCTTACAAAGAACATGTCCTGACATTGTTATCACACTTCGAGCAGATTACCTTCGAACACTTCCCGCGAGAAGAGAATCAGCTAGCGGATGCGCTAGCTATAATGTCCTCCATGTTTAAACTTAATTGGGATAATGAGGCACCTCAAATCACCATCGAACGGATGGACGATCCTGCACATTGTCATGAGATTAATACCGAAGAAGTAGTGGACCGACCTTGGTTTCATGACGTCAAAAGGTATCTAGAAGCACAAGAATATCCTGAAGGAGCTTCAGTCAACGATAAAAAGTTCTTAAGGAGGTTCGCGGCCAAGTTCTTTCTGAGAAACGGTATCCTATACAAGCGCAATCTTGATTGTGTCCTACTCCGTTGTGTGGACAAGGTTGAATCTGACCAGATCATGGCTGAACTACATAATGGCACCTTTGGCACCCACTCAAGCGGTCATACGATGTCTAAGAAGATTCTACGGGAAGGCTACTATTGGTCTACCATGGAAGCTGATTGTCATCAACATACCCGTACTTGTCACAAATTTCAAATCTATGCTGACAAGGTACATATTCCTCCAGTTCCTCTCAATGTCTTAACATCCCCTTGGCCATTCGCGATGTGGGGAATCGACATGATTGGAGAGATCAAGCCCACAGCATCCAATGGACACCGTTTCATCCTGGTGGCTATTGATTACTTTACCAAGTGGGTCGAAGCAACTTCCTTCGCCTCCGTTACAAAGAATGTGGTTGTCCGCTTCATCAAGCAAAACCTAATATGCCGGTATGGTATCCTCGACAGGATCATCATTGACAACAGTACAAATTTAAACAATACTATGATCACCGCTCTGTGCGAGCAGTTCAAGATTCAACATCACAATTCATCTCCCTATCGGCCTAAGATGAACGGTGTTGTTGAAGCCGCGAACAAAAATATCAAGAAGATCATTCAAAAGATGACAGTCACCTACAAGGACTGGCACGAGATATTACCGTTTGCTCTGCACGAGTACCGTACCACGACACACACTTCAACTGGGGCAACACCCTTTTCTTTGGTATATGACATGGAGGTTGTTTTACCTACCGAGGTTCAGATTCCCTCCTTGAGAATCATGAAAGATGATGGTTTGAGTGAAGACGATTGGATTCAAACCCGGCTTGATCAACTTAACTTGATTGACGAAAAGCGACTTACTGATGTTTGCCATGGTCAGGCGTATCAAAAACGTATGATCAAGGCCTTCGACAAGAAATTTAAAAGACAGGTATATCAAGTCGGGGACCTTGTAATCAAGCGTATCATCTTGCCGCAAAGTGATCCCAGGGGCAAATGGACTCCTACTTACGAAGGACAATTTGTGATCAAAAACATCTTTTCTGGTGGGGCAATGATCCTGACCACCATGGACGGCGATGGCCTGCCACACCCTACGAACGCAGACATAGTCAAAAGATACTATGCATAAACAAACCGACAAGTTGAAAACCCGAAAGGGCGACTTGGGCAAAAAAGGGCATCCCGGTGAATCGAAAACCCGAAAGGGCTGTTCAGGCAAAAATTAGGGATAAATAAAAAAAATCTGTACACCCGACAAGTTGAAAACCCAAAAGGGCGACTTGGGCAAAAAAGGTTTTCCCGGTGGATCGAAAACCCGAAAGGGCGATCCATGCAAAAGTTAGGGAATTAAAAGCGTATGACTATGTCTCGTCGGATCACTTTAAGGACAATCTCTTCACAGACGAGCTCCAAGCTTCTGATCAACCCAATCATCTGCCGACGAAGCAACAAATGGACAAGATACTCAGAGTTACAAAGGTTATAGAAGAATGGGAAACCCATGGAATTATTACACATAGCCATCTTTCTTTGTATAAATATTTTCTCAATTTTATGACAACATTCTCTTACTAGGATGTCTGTCTCCTTTATACAAAATACTTAGACAAAGTGAATATAAAGATACTTCAAAGTGCAGAAAACTATTTGCCATTTATTTTTCTTTACACTTGTGTTTTATTTGAAAATGTCCAACGATTTATTAAATGAGCATATACATTTGAATATAATCACTACTTACAAATAAAACGAAATGAGGAAGAATAATTACTGACAGATTGAAAGTATGGGAAAACGTCTTTAGGCTATTACAAGAGAAATCCTCAGCCGGGCTAAGGCCTTGAAATTCATATCTCCAGCGGAGTTAAGTTTCAAAATCCCCATCAGAACTAAGTTTCCAAACTCCCAATCCCCAACGGAGTCCAAAAATTCAACCCTTAAACCCTGGTGGAAGACCATCCAGTTCCCTCCAATTCCCCAGAGATTTGTCTTAAAATCAGAAGATTCCCCTACAAGTTATCTTATAAACCATAAAACAGCTTCGGATAATTCCTCAATAGATTGGTATACAACCCAAGCCCTTGAGAACTCTCCAACAGAATAAACATTCTCCCCACAGAGTTAGTTCCCGGCAGATCGAAGATTCTCGGTCTCATTTCTCCAGTTGAAGCCTCCCAGGTTTTAATTCCCCAGTAGAGATTGCAGAGTTTTCCTTATTCCCCAGGAAAGTCACGAAGGATTCTCACATCCCCACAGAAGTTGTCAAAGTTCTTGTTAATCCCCACAAGTCACCAAGTATTTTCAATCCCCAATAGTTGTCCAAGGATTTCTCATTCTCAGCAATCATAGATCTTGAATCTCCAACAGCAGCCAAGGGTTTATTTCCCTCGGCAGCAGTCAAAGATTTCATTATCTCCGGCTATCAAGGATTTATTTTTCTCAGCAAGACATCTAATCAGCCTACATGCGCATACATTACATTTATATATCATAAACATTGATAAAGCACATTTTATTGCATCATACATGTCATACAGCATAACTCTGTGTTTTAGCTAACATTTTACCCTTTTCAGGATAAGACTAAAAGCTACCTTTAACAAATGTTCAGAGATTTCAGATACAGTACGGATACACTCCAAGACATGGAAGTAATTCTGCTACTCATTTAGATCTCTTATTTCAGATACAGTACGGATACACTCCAAGACATGGAAGTCATTCTGCTACTCATTCAGATCTCTTATTTCAGATACAGTACGGATACACTCGAAGACATGGAAGTCATTCTACTACTCATTCAGATCTCTTATTTCAGATATAGTACGGATACACTCCAAGACATGGAAGTCATTCTGCTACTCATTCATATCTCTTGTTTCAGATACAATACGGAACACTCCAAGACATGGAAGTCGTTCTGTTACTCATTAGGATCTCTTATTCAGATACAGTATAGATAAACCCCAGACACGGCGGTCATTCTACTACTCATTCAGATTTCAGCAATCAGATACAGACTAGATACAGACTAGATACGCTCCAGACACGGAAGCCATTCTATTTCTCGTTCAGATTCAACTATCAACTTCGAGTTCAGATACACTCCAGACACGGAAGTCATTCTGTTACTCGTAGAGATCTCAACTTCAGATACAGTCCAAATACGCACCAAACACGGTTGCCATTCTATCACTCATTCGGAATTTATTCCCAGCCCAGAGATGTTCCATACACAGATGTTTTTCTGTCGCCCATTCAGAATTCAGATACAATATAGATACACTCCAGACACAGCAGTCATTCTGATATTCATTCAAGAATCAAATATAGTTACAGCTTGGATACGCTCCAAACACGGACGCCATTCCTTTGCTCATACGAATCCAATCTCCAGATACAACTCAGATACGTTCCAAATACGGATACTATTCTGATGTTCATTCTCCAGATTTTCAACAAACAATCTTGGATGGAATCTTTAAGCCCATCTCCAACAAGATTCTACCATCTCCAAATGGAATCTTTAAGCCCATTCCCTCAGCTACAGTTTGACGTGTGCAAATTTACGGGCACTCTAGTGTCCAATCCTCTTTTACCTTCGAGTCAGGAAAGGAAAACTCGCCAATCTAACTCTTCAGGTTCAAGAAGATTGAACAGGGGCATCTGTTGTACCCCAAAATTTTCCCTCTTATTTTATCAATATTTCCCCTCACAAGACTCTTTGAACTCCAGACAGGATTAGGGTTTTGCTCTGCTCAAGACATCTCCTTGCACTGATGACCTAAATTAGGGTTTGAGTTTGCACAGGGATTTTTGTACTTTTAATGCTCAAATTGACTTTCATACTTCATGTTGGACTTATAATATTTCCTCTACCAAGTTTTAAGCCTTGAATCAATTTTTTGCCCAGTTATTTGGACAGTTGACCTAGAAATCAACTGTGTTGGGGAAAAAGTCAATTGTGGCCAATTTACAGTCAAGCCTCACAATTTTTGATCCACATAAACATTATAGACTCATAAGAACCATTTTATCAAGTTTGGACCACAACTCCTCAAGAAATTTGATCAGATCATCAAAAGGGCAAAATGGTCATTTTTAGGGTTTTGACTACACAAGGGCAATTTCTTATTTTTCACCTAGCCAATGGAAAATTGGGTTCATGCATGGATTCAAGGACTCAATGGAATAATCTTGACCTATCCATAAGGTTCAAAAGATCTCAAATGCATTGGATTGACAGATGAATTTTTCAGTCAACTGATCAAAATTTGACTGTACATTGAAAAGTCAAACTTTGACTTTTTGGTCAAAGTCAAGTGCCAAGGGTCATTTTTCATCAAGACATGTAAAAACATGAAACTTGTTCATCAAGAAACCTAATTTTGCAAATTAGGGTTTAAGATTGAAAATTTTCATAACTTGGAATTTTTCGAAGTTATGAAATTTTCTTAATTTTCCCCAAATTTGCCCAACATTTTCACCTTGATGTAATTCGATTCAAACAAAACTTCCAACATGAAGGTTGTAGTCCTCCACAAATTCTACAACTTTGATTCACAAAGTTTTATCAAAAGAAGCTTGGATCTCAAGTTATGAATTTTGGAACAAGGGTCCATGAAACTTTTAACTTAGTGAAATTTTGCCCTAATTTAGGCAGGATTTTGATCTATCTTCATGACCATTTTTCACATAGTTCCACTTGGAATCTCAAAATGAATTTCAAAGATGAATTGTAGAAAATGTTACAAGCTTTCCAAATTGTCCAAGAACTCTCCAAAATCATTTATGGTTATGGAGAATCGAAGATTCGAATTTGGCAAAAACCCACTTTGATCCATGGCATTTTCATGTTGACACAAGTTGCAAAATCTGTCCAAACTTGCTTTGTACTTGATTACAGGTCTCTAAACCCTTAAACACTCAAAAATTGAATGTAAACTCATTGGTTTAAGGTGTTATTCTGATCATTAGAGGTTTGCACAATGAATAAATCCTTTTTTGGCAAATAGTGAGCAATACCATTTACATAAAGCATGCTTTATGTCAAATTGTATTTCTTGAGCCATACACCAAGCCCTTTGCTGCAAACAAAGCTCCTTAATGTCAGGAAAAGTTCAACCATTTTGAGCAGCTAGAGTACAAGCCAGTACATCCATAGTATTGTCAACTCTCATTTCTTACTTCAAAACCAAGAAACTTGTCAAATATAACACAACTTGCACATCTGATAGAACTAACTCTTGCAAGCTTTAGAGATAAGTTTTACACATTCCCTTGAGCCAGAAACACGAGCCATTGAGCCCTCAAACCTTCCAAAACACAAAATCACCTTCCTCTTGCAAAATAGGGCAGCTTCTGCACTTTGAGTTCTATCTCACAAGCCACTCGTGTGTTTTCCCCCAAACCTGTTCAAACACCTTCCATATAACCTATCCAAGCTACCCCAGCCATTAGGCAGTGACTGTAACTCCATTTGCAAGCTTCACCATTTCTGTTTTCAGCTTGTGCAGGTTGAGTTCTACAAGCTTGTTTAAGCACATCCAAGGCAAACTATGCATTGGGGAAGGTCAGAGGAAGTTCAAGCAAGCTCCAAACATCTCAAGCCTCACTGAAAAGCTCCACATTTCCATACTCGTGTTCAACTGAAATAGGTTTTTGTCAACTTCCTATCTCTCTATTTAGGAATCATTAGACTTAGGTTTGTGAATAAAAAATGTAGTACTTATAGCCATGAAGCTGTACATATGCACAGTTTTCATTTAAGTTAAACGTGTTAATAGAATTTGATCCATGAACTTCCTGAAAAAGTTAGGTTAGAAATTAGGGCCAGCGAAATTCTCTCTGGTCTTTGAGAGTTAGATTAAGTTTCTTATATGGTTGAATTCGTCTTGAAAAATGCTACAACTTTGATGTTATGAGTTTTTGCATTAGAGCACGTATGCAGGATCTGGATATTTATACAGGGCGCGCGTTTTTGTTTGACAAAGGTTGAAGATGAAGTTCAGTGGGTTGGGCTTTGGCTTGGCTCACTTTTTGCACCCCCTGCCTTGTTGATTGCACCTCCCTGGCCCATTTCTTTATATTTTTGTATTTTTCAATTTATTTTTCATTTTTGATTTTATTTTATTATTTTCTAAACATAAAAAAATATTAAAAACATTTTCATAAATTTTCATATTTTATTTTATATTTTTTATTATTTTTCTAACATAAAAATAATTTTTTAGATAATATACCTTTATTTTATTTAATAAAAACTTGAAAATGATACATAAAATTTTTTATGCCTTTATTTTTATTATTTATACTTAAACAATAATTTTCTAATATATTTTCATTTTTTTGACATTTGTACATATTTCATTATTTTTATTTTATTGTATTATAAATAATATTAATACTTTCTTAAAAGAAAATTATGGTTTTCTACCCTTTCCAAAAATAATATTTTCTTTTTTAATACATTAAAATATTTTATTTTTACACCCATAAAAATAAACACAAAAACATTTTTACATATTTATAATATTTTGCATATTTATATTTAAATTGTTTAATTATTGCCAATTTATTTATTTGTACCATTTATTCAATTTGGATGTAATAGTAAATCCTAGGGTTTTATTTTCTTGCATATACTCCCCATTCAAAATTGTATCCCCTTCCCCATATCAAATATTGTAATAGTGTAGGTTTATTTTACGCATTTTATGCTTTCAAATATGCCATGATTAGAGATTAGGGTTTGTATGCAAAAATCCAAAATCAAACAATTAGCTTGACTAATACAAAGGCAAAAAGCATGTAAATTGACAACACAATGCACACATGCACCCCTAGGCTTTCATCCACTTGTTGCCTTTAAAATGGCCATGTTATGCATGTTGAGTATCTTGGCAAAACAAAAACAAAACAAAAAGATCATAGTCCCTCGATGACGCTATCTTGGTTGCCTATACAAAAATGATCTAGTCCCTCAAAAATTTGCTAAAGATACTTGGCAATATTGCTATCATGGTCCATACGATGACCCGCGTTTGTCCCGTTTACACATCCTAATACAAGGTTGTTTACCAAATGCAATGGTAAAACAACACTGTCAAAAGGGTTAAAAATGTGTAGGAAAGACTCTTGAGTAGATAGGGTAGACAACTCTTAGTTACTTGATCAAAACTTGCAAAAAACATCCTTGCTATTTTCAAACACACCTCACAACAAAATTTCAAAACATTTCCCAAAACAAACTTTCAAACATTGAAAAATCTTTTCAAAATAAAATACACCTTTGTATACATTCAAAACAAGAATCATTACAAAGGTTGCCACAACGATGGCCTCTTTTCAAAACCATACACAAAACACCATTTCAAACAATTGGAAAAGCAAAGCAAGTGATCTAAACAAGTAACTAAGATCCCATGGATAACAATGGATGAAAAGGGTGTTTGCACCTTCCCTTTTCATTATCTACCCCCCGAACCCAAGAAAACATCTCAAAGGTATTTCCTGTGCTTTTTGACCTTTCCTTTGGATAAAATAAAAAGTTGGTGGCGACTCTTGCTAAACCGAAACATTTGCGAACACAAACGCAAAACCTCAAGTCAGTTCTCCCACCGTATCACAATATGCAATCCACTTCAGGAATGATAAGAATGAAGATTTGGTTTAATGTCTTCCTTTAATTTTTAAGTGGTTCATGTCACACATGCCTACTAAAGGACCTTTTATAGACGTTGGTAGTTCTCTCTGTTGGTCCCAGAAGATTATGGCACTCACATCCTTTGATATATGTTGGTATAATATGATGGGTGGAGGAGAAGTTATTGCTAGTTGCAGAGGATTTCCCAATGTTCCTCTCATGGGGACAAAAGGGTGCATTAATTATAATCCCATATTGGCACTTCGTTAGCTAGGGTACATTATGAAAGACAAGTCTATAGATAGAGAGATCGAAGAACTTGTGTTCTTCAGTAAAGGGAAAATTCCTCTTATGCTATAAAAAGTGAATGTTGCTTGGAGTAAGGTTCACAAGAAAGGGAAAGTTTTCTTTGATTAAAAAAGGTGTATGGGTTTTGCTCCTTATGTGAAATAGGTGTAAAATAGATCTGATACTATGTTATTTCCATTCAAAAGGGAAGACCCTCTATATCTACAACAATCTTTTGAGCATTCCACTCCCAATTAGCCATCATCAGATCAACCATCTCCTAACGTACCATTTCTTGGTCAAGACTCACATGATGTGTCAGAATTTGTACCTATAAAGTGCTATAACCAGGTTCACGCCATAAATCTCCGACTTCGTCAAGATAAACATGATATAGGGATGCATATTTTTATTGCTAAGCAAGATAAGCGTCAGTTAGATCACAAATTAAAGCATATAAGGGAAGGCAGTTCTATAGTTGTAGGAGCTAGAAAGAAACCAAAGATGGACAACAGATTGAGGAAAGCTTTTGAGGATAAGAAGAGGGGTTTTGACAAAACTAAAGATGATCTCCAAAAAGAGCATCAGACCGGAGAAAGGCTTGAAGCATCCAAGAAGAAAATAAGGAACAAATACCAAGTTGAAGTTAAAACCTTGAAAGAGAAGCTCAAAGCCCAAGAGGCTAAGAACAAAGAAACATGAAGTCAAAGGAAGAGTTTAGAATTAAAACTTTAAGGTCTCCAAGTTCTTTTGGATAGGTCGGAGGAAGAAATTGAAAGGCGTAGAACTCAGCTAGAGGGTGGAAGCAAAGCTCATATGGAAGTGAAATTGGAAGAGTGCAATGAGTGTGATCATTCGGTTCAATATTGCTACTATTTGGAAAGCATGATGGGCATGAAAGATCTCCTCACCAAAGATTTGATCCAAAAACCTAAACATGAGACCACTAAGAATATGTTTGAAGAGTCCAAGGCTTGGTTTCAGCGGCAGTTGGGAAGAGGACCTTTGGGGTATATAGAGATAGATGATTGATCTTTATTGATGTATTTTTCTTGTTTATTGATCTCCATCATACTTGTTTGTCAGTATCTTTTATATAATTTATCACCTTATATTTGATTTTTTTTTGTATGAACTCGGTACTGGTTTTTTGATGTTGAATTAAAGAGCAGTTACTTGGATGTGATACTTTGATTATTATCTACCCTATTGCTTTTCTATGTTTGATGATTAACAAAACTGTAGTTTCCCTGGATATGATAAAACATACCATACACTCATAACATGCATAAGCATGTTAATATCATTTAAAAAAAATGCATTTTCATAAAGGTCTTACTCATTTCTCTTGGTCTTTATTCAACATGTTGTCGCATTTTTGTAACACTCAGGGAAACTACAAAAGGAAGATGAAAATTTTGGAACAAGAGAACCACAAGCTTCACAAGGAAGTAACTACTTTATGAATTGGTATGGCCAACTTGACTGCTTTGGTGGAATCCTTGATGGCTGCTCAGAATCAACCACCACCACCTCCTTATCCTTCTCCTCATGTGGTACATCCTCAACAACAAACAACCGTTATCTTTGAGATATTGTCAGTTCCTATCTCTACTGCTCCTGTTACTACTACTGCACGTCATAATATGCCTTATGGTTATCCATGGGGAATGCTTGAAAGTTTCTTCCCTGAAGGTTATACACCAGCTATGGAAGTTTCCTATCCTTTCCAACATGTTATGACTACTAGACCTCATGTTGTTCACACAAACCCAGTTATTAATGATCAAATTTACCATGATGATGCTCCTCCCAGTGAAATTTTTGGAATACATGATCGAATGAATGATTTTCAAGACCTGTTTATGGAAATGCAGAAGGAGATGAAACTCCTCCGAGGGAAGGAACTGTTTGGGAAGAATGCCAATGACCTTTGCCTTGTTCCAAATGTCCGGGTGCCTACTAAATTCAACGCTCCCGAGTTTGAAAATAGAAGGGAATTTCCTGATCCCAAGAATATATGGTGATGTATGTAAGAAATATGTCTACACACACAGATGATCAATGCCTTTTGATCAATTATTTCCAAGTCAGTCTTACCAAAGCTGCTTTAAAATGGTATATGGAATTGAATAGTGCTGAAAGTCATACATTCAATGATTTAGGTGAAGCCTTTGTGAGACAATATAAATATAATCTGGATATGGTGCCTAACCGCGACCCATTGAGAGCCATGACTCAAAAATACAAAGAATCAATCAAGGAGTTCGTACAACATTGACACAAAGTGTCTGCTCAAGTTGTACCCCCAATGGAAGAAAAAGAGATGACCAATGTTTTCTTGAGGACTCTTGGGCCGTTTTATTATGAGAAGATGGTGGCAAGTGCACCAAGAGACTTTACTGAAATGGTTAGCATGGGTGTCTGATTGGAAGAAGTTGTTAGGGAAAGACGTTTGTCGAGGGATGAAAGTTCCAGTGGTACCACCAAGAAGCATGCATATGGATTCTCTAGAAAGAAGGAATAGGATGCTAATTATATTACTCGAGAAAAAAAGGGTAGGCACTCTATAATATATCACCAACGTCAACAACATGTTACCTCGTTGACCCCAATTGTTAGTGTGACTGTAACAGCTGTCGCTTACCAGCCTCTTAAGAGAACACATCAACAACCCTGTGAGCAAGCCAACCAAGGGAAAAATTTGAGAAGACAAACCTTTGATCCTATTCCAATGAGTTATATTGAATTGTTTCCCCCATTAATTTTAAAAAACTTAGTACATAGTAGGTCTCCTCCTGCCATACCTGCAAAGCTTCCTTGGTATTATAAAGTCGATCTAAATTGTGCCTTTCATCAGGGAGCCCCTGGGCATGATATTGAAAATTGTTATTCGCTAAATGCTAAAGTTCATAAATTGGTAAGATCTGGTATTCTATCTTTTAATGATGTGGGCCAAATGTGCAAGCGAATATGCCACCCAAACACGAAGGAGGAAATGTTGTGAATATGGTTTTTGGGTGTTCTAGAGATTTCAGATTTTTTGATGTAAACCTTATGAGAGGTAGTTTGGTACAAATGCATTCTGATATCTGTGAATTAAATTATTATACACATGACAATCCAGCTTGGAGAATCTGTAATGAAGATCCTCGTGGGTGTGCTATATTAAAAAGAGACCTTCAAGAGATGATGGGTGAAGGTCTTATCCATATCATTCATCCAAGAGCTAAGTATGACGAGGTTAATATGATTGAAGGTTATTTTGATGGGTTTGTGACTTCTAATGTTCATGCAGTGACTCCTGTTGAGGCACATGCTAAGTATGTTGAAGAGGTTGAGGTGAATGTCATCGTACCATACTTTGATACTCTAGAACGCATAGAGATCGCATACCACAGTAAGCCAAATGTAACTCCCATGGTTATCTGTTTACCTGGTCCTGTTCCATATGAATCTGATAAGGTTATTCCCTACAAGTATCTGGAAACTATGTTAGAAGATGGTAAGGAAGTGCCAATTCATATTTTGTCTTATGTTGAAAATATTTCTGAGGCAAGTCGTGTGACCCGGAGTGGTCGTGCATTTGCTCATATCTTTCTGAAGGTCGTTGATTCTAGTAAAAAGTATGTTGAGGCTAGTGCTGAGCCCAAGAAGGTAGAAGGGAAAGCTAGTGGTACTACTTGGGAAAATGATGTTGATGATCTATTAAAGATTATAAAGATGAGTGACTATAAAATTATTGATCAACTATTAAAAACACCATAAAAAATCCTTATCCTGGCTTTGTTGATGAATTCTACTGTTCACCGAGAATCTCTCATGAGAGTATTGGATCAAGCCTTTGTTGAATAGGATGTGACGATTGACCAATTTAATGGTGTTATGGGAAACATTTCATCTTTGAATACTCTTAGCTTTTATGGCGATGAATTTCCTGATGAAGGAAGGAATTACAAAATGGCATTACACATATCTCTGAACTGCAAAGATGATGTCTTATCTAATATGCTGATAGATAATGGCTCCGCCTTAAATGTGATGCCAAAATGTACTCTATCAAAGCTCTCTTATCAAGGACCCCCCATGCGCTACAGTGGTATTGTAGTGAAAGCTTTCGATGGTTCAAAGAAATCTGTCATTGGGGAAGTTGACTTGCCGATATTGATAGGACCACATATGTTTCATATAACCTTTTAGGTCATGGATATCTTTCCAGCCTACAGATGTTTGTTGGGTCGACCGTAGAATCATGAGGTGAGAGATGTTACATCCACTTTACACCTAAAATTGAAGTTTTTCATGAAAGGCAAGGTTGTGATTGTAAGTAGGGAACATGCTATGTTGGTGTCACATTTGTACTCTTTTAGCATTGTTAAAGTAGATGAAGCTGTTGTTAGATCTCAATTTTAAGCTTTATCCATTGATAACATAAAGAATAGTGAAAATTCTATTACCTCGTTGAAAGATACATGTGGTTCTGAAAGGTCCTAGTAGTGTGTTGGGTCATGTTATGGATCTACCCGAAAACAAGAACACGATTGGTATGGGTTTTTCTCTACTTAAGTGTGAGAATGAAGTGGTGAAGCCAAAGTCTGCTTTCCAACCTTATTAAGACATCTTCCAAGTAGGGATTACATCCATCCAAATCCTCCGAAAGCTGATCTTATCATTGAAGATGAGCTAGAGCAGGAGATACTGAATTTTGTGAATCATGGAGTGAGAGTTCAAAATTTGATCCCTGTTGATGTTCCAAGTTGCATTCAAATTTTGAAGTAATTTTTTTGTTTTTTTTTTCAAAATCATTTCACTATACCCAAGGTGAAATTGATATTGTTTGTGTTTTTCTTTTGTTTTGAATTTTAAGATCATTAATAAAAGTCATTTTTGTTATCCAATTATATTTTTATAATTTGTTTTTTATTGGAAAATGGTAATCAGAAAAAAAACCTTTAATAATAAATGATAAATAATAACTGTAAATAAATCTGCATAATCACTTGTTGCATTTAGAATACAATATGAACAAACACAGAGTATCAACGTTGACCAACGTGAGCTTAAGACAAAGTGCGGAGGTTTGGCTGCGAAATCCTTTTCCACTTGTCCAACTCAATACAATAGTATGCAAACTCCAAAGTGTTGATGTACCACACGAGCTAAGGATGACACATACTAGAAATGGCGGGGTTCTGTTACGAACCCTTACTCCACATGCCTTCTTTGAAGACATATCAATGGGGAATGGGAATGGGACGCCTCTTTGAGGTTGTTAGCGCAAATGCAAAATTCGGAAATCACCTACTTAGTGGTAGGTATTTAAACAATTACAAACATCATTAGCAAACAAGAGAAGAATGCCTTCTAAAGGACTTTAAACATCGACTTCTAGTGCACACTCTTTATTATCCTACTTATCATAATATCTAGAAAGCGGTAAAAGAGTGCGGAAAAGAAACAGATAAGAAGTATACCAAGCAGATATCAATCCGTATAGCTAAGCAGTAGTAAAAAAACCCGAGAACTACTCGAGCAACTAGCATCATCAAAACAAATCAAATCAGACTATGCGTCAAAGCATCAATAAGCACAATTAGAATGTGTGTCATAACATCCTAAAATCAATCAGTGAACCTGCATAAGATAAAAATCCATACAAGCAAAAACAATGCACAATGATATGTACATATAATACGGAATGTGTGTCGTACATATCCGAATTCAAATAGTACACCTGCACGAGATATCAATTCAGACAAGTAAATGAAACAGAATATGTATCAAACACATCCGAGTAACAAACACTACACCTGTACAAGATAAAGATCTCAACAAGTGATACTTAAATCTCATCTCATGAATATGAGAATGAAAAAATCATGTGTATTGGATGCAAGCTCAAACCACAAATCAATGGCGTAAACGTGCCTCTCAATCTAATAATCAAGCGGTAATTAAGTGATCGAAAGCCATCTAAAACTATCGGGCACAATCAACAAACATATTAGAAATAACAAGGAGACACAACTGAAGTTATTATTTACATCATTAGCTAAATCAAGGATGAATAATAAAGAAATGGAATCTAAATATACATTGGAACATTGATATCAAGAACAGGGCATCATTGCGATTAAAACATGAATTAAATCGAAAAACACACCGGAAATAAGGAAACTTCAACACAAAGGGTCATGAACAAACAATAAAATGTAAACACACATTATAAGAAAGTTACAACTCGATGTATATGTCAAAAAGGGACAAAATAACACTATGTTCAAAAATTAGGCGCACAAAATGTTGGAACAAAATCATATGAAAAATGCACGGTAGCTTCCAAACGTACGAACAAGCTAAAAAAAGTATATGCCTCAAACTAAATCCAAGCGCAAGTGCTACTTCCAAATCCCGGGCAGAAACTACATAATATGTGAAATCTCACGTAAAGTCGAATCAAAATGAGCCAAAATTGATACTGGTATCAACCAATTGATTAATTAAACTCTAGAAAATATAATTCAAGAATTAAACTCAAATGCACATGCAAAAAGTGAGTTCCGAACAACCAAATATCCCTGCATGAAATGCAAATGATATCGGTTAAAAATCAACCTCAATTGATACTTGTATCCACCATAAGCTAAACAAAGATCAATTATGTATCAAACATAAATAAATCCATTATTTTCACACGTTTCCACTATGACACAACACTATGTAACCACACAAAGTAAGCTTAAAATGGTATCAGAACCACCAAAACTCACCAACAACGGTCATGAAATAATTAATTATGTATAAGAAATCAAATAAATGAAGAAAAAACAAATATGTACATGATAAAAGCAAATCTGGACAACAACTCCACACATTACAGAATGCATAAAATACCAGAATAAAATCAACCGAAAATGCTACTGATAGCAACCAAGTACCAACACAAAGCACCTATGCATCAAGAAAAATTAAAACACAATTTAGAACACATGCATACTCTCCGGGCAACACTATTCATAAGTCAATGAATGTTCAAAATTTGGTTTTCAAAATAACTATAAACTCGTGAAACTTCAAACAATTATTGAAAGTTAAATTTGTATTAGAAATATGCTTTTTCGATCACAGACGGTAAAATTCAAATGTTAACACAATTCTAAATTCGAAAATTTTTATGTTAAAAAATTGAATTACCATTCAATTCAACTCAAGAATTATGTTAACTCATGAATTTTCAAATTATCAACATCTAAAATTCAATCGAAAACAACATTCTGGTATCAAAACCAACTTAAGAAAACAACAAATGTAATCATTCAAAATCTCATGATAACAACACAAATTCACTTGAATCAAGGTTTATATCCCTAGAATTTAAATAAACATTTAAACTACAAACAAATATCAATTCCAAGATCAACTTAAATTTTATTCAAGTTTCAACCTATTCCCCATTCCTTCATGATTTCAATCAACAAACAATTTCTTAAAATTCAAATTCAATCAAAATTTATCTCTCAAGCATATAAGCAAACACTTAAACTACAAGGAAATATTCAATTAAACCTCAAGATTTCAGTTTAAATCCAATTCACATCAATTCATGAACATAAACAATTCTATTCAACTACAAGAATTCAAGAAAAAGTATGGAAGATTACCGAGTCGAAGCAAGATGATGATGTTGTCCGAAAATCATGAAGAGGAATGAGTAGGCCATGAGAAATTGTGCGATCGAAGACGGAGGGAGAATAACGTCCATGATTTTGTGGCTGAAGGAGGGAGTAGCGCCGACAACTCACGATGTTGGAAGGGAAGAGAAAGCGCCACACTGAGGCGAACCGTGGGAGAGGGATGGAGGTCTTTGACGAAGAGTGAGAGAGGGGACAAAACCTAAAAGCTTCTTGAATTTTATTATGTGTTCTTGAAGAAAATTTGAAGAAATTACGAGAGAAAGTGTTTAGATCATTGAGAGAATGGAGAGAAAAATGTGAGAGGATTTTGGGAGTGAGTGAGTTATGAGAGAAAATCTTATTTTTTGAAATATATATTCCTCCAATTGGACCTTGGACTTATATTTGGATTAGGCCTTGTTTTGACAGTGTTAGCAAATTTAATGCACAATGCAAGTACAAAATGCCACGTCATCATCAGTGTGAAATCTCGACTCAAGCTCAACATTAAAAATGAAGATTGCAAAATTTGTGACACAATGCAAAAAGAACGGACTTAATTAGTTAAATGATGACAAAGTTATGAATTTTTTAAGGTCCACTGACGCAGAGCAGAGTTAGCTAATGCAGATTTTTCTCAGGAAATTTCACTGTTCAATTCTGAAAGAACGCCACAAACGAAAATCCTCTAATCAAAATTCAAACTTAGGGTCTGAAGCAAACTTATAATTGACATCATGTTTGAAATTATACCAAAATAATCGTCTCGATACAATAAAAATCAAAGAAGTTATGATTTTTACAATATCAGAAAACGTAGAATTAAAATTTTTGTTCAACACAACAAATTTCTCTAGTAATCCAAAATTCTGAGGACTTTCCTCAATGAATCAATCCTCGACCTGAACATACGAAATGAAGATGGCATCAAGACGGATTTTTCGACCAAAGAAATGCTCAAAAACAATGCACCGGGCAAAAGTTATGAACTTTCGAACATCCGAAAAATAAAAGTTCAACACATTTTTTCACTGTATTTTTCATTGTACATCCTCAACGGATTCACACATTCGGAGATCCTCTTCAAAGAATTAGCTCTCGGCCTGAACACGTGAATTAGAGAAGATATCAAGACGGATTTTATGGCAAATGAACCAACTAGAGACGTGGAGTCAGTCAGAAGATACGAATTTTCGAACATTCAAAACACAATGGACCAACAAAACCAAAACTCTGGTTATTAAAATATTCGGAGGTCTTCCACACGAAATTGGATTTCGGTATGAACAGACGAAATGTAGAAAAAACCAATAAGGACCCAATGTCCAAAGAACCACTCAAAAATCCTTTTTTCACCAGAAGTTATGAATTTTCGAAGTCCATCATACAATACCATTTTCAGCTCAAACCGTTCCGAAACGATCGAAACACTTGATTTTCCCTGCCATTCAAGATGTGTTGGAAGACATGACTACTTGACCTGATAAGAATTTGTCTTCTCACAAATAGGTATCATATAGAACGTTTGGAGCACGTCCATTGACGTCTTCAGTAACCTGGTGAGGCTTAAAATAAATACGTTGATCCCATAACCATAAAACCATTGATATGTAAGCATATGATGATGAAATATAAGCCAAATAAAGTCGAAATTAAGAGGGTAAATTTTAGGGTATAACAGCTGACCTAATTCAATCGACTTAAACCTAAAGCAAGATTGACGCCAGCCTTGAGAGCGATAAGGTGGAAGGGGATTGAATACAAAAATGAACTCAAAAATTTATGCTCTGAATTGAGCCAAAGGTGTATTGACACTGGGTATTGTTTTTAGGGTAGTTTTTTTTGTACTTTCACGGTATCGAATTAGAGAAACAAATTTGTAATCACAGAAGGATAGTGAACACTAAACTCTACTTGGGACATATAATGACCACTAGAGGCAGAAAACAATATCAATGGCCATCGAACTCGATCTAAGAAGACTAGTAAACACCAGACATGGGAAGATACCAATGAACATTAAATATAAAAGAAGAATACCAGTATATGAAGAGTTGAAAAACACAAGAAGGGGGGTTGAATTGGAATCATGAAAAATCAATGAAAATAAAACGAAGATTTTTATCCTGGTTTGTTTGAACTCAAACTACTCCAGTCCACCCGCCAAGTTGATTTTGCCTCTCTCCAACGAAGTCTTAATTCACTAATCAATCTCGATTACAAATCTACTTTGACTTCTTGCCAAAGGATTCTTCAGTATAACCACAACCTGGTTTTTATCAAGGAATTACACTAAACAAAATATGAATAAAGCAGTGTACAATATGTTTTTCTTTACAAAAACAATATCACAGACTTGTGATGTATTACGCAGTTGAAAGAATAGTATGAATGAGGAGTATAAAGGATAGCAGCGTTAAATTATTGTAAATTGTTTTGTGTAAATCGTAAATGATTTATCCTCATCCCTTATTTAAATAGGCGTAACATAGTTGAGTATTTGGAAACTTGATAAATGCCAGTTAATGCGCTTTCCTCAAATAAAAGATCCTTGTCTGTGTGTAGCCATTGCATTTGATATATCTTTGATTAATTATAACCCTTCAGAACATTAAGGTATCTATTTACTGCTTGCTTCAGAACTTTGGAAGGTCAAAATCATAAGGTCCTGTTTGTAGCGTTAGACTTTCTTTCAGAGTTATGTAATCAGAGTTAAAACATCTTTCTCTTAGCGCAACTTCTAATCTTCATTCATTAGAACTTTCTGAGAATAGTCTACGTTCACAGTTGGAACATCCTTGTAGCTTAACTTCTGATCTACTTCCATCAGAACTTCTGTACAAAATATAATGTAATTTTAGAGTGCATAATTTCTCTTTGTGTTTGTTATCATCAAAACTCTTACGAGGGTTGTAGAATTAAACTATGTTCTAACAATCTCCCCCTTTTTGATGATGACAAAAACTAGGATATTTCAATTAAAATAGACAGCACATAAGGCATTAGAGAGTCCCCCCCTGAGTTGAGTGCTCAGATAGAGATGAATTACTTCCCTGAAGTTCATTCTGATCAGTGCTTTTGATGCATCTCCTTCTTTCTTCATTAGTGTTTTGTTCCTGTTTTGCTTTCAGGAAAAAAAATGAGAAGTTATGATATTCAAAATGTTTGAGACTTTGTCACGATATACTGTTATTGGAAATGTCTTACGTTCTGCCCCTTTTTTTCAGGAATCAAAAAGCAATATAAACACTAATATTCAGAGTAAAAAAGATGAGTTATATTAAACTTGATTGCAATAACACTTTCAGAGCCAAATAAAACAAGATAAGTGAATGTAGAAAACAAGTTATAAAAAAAATAAGGTTGAGGATGGGGAAGTCTTGTGAACAACGCTTCCAGCAAGCTCTTAATTTGAGTGCTCGACTCCTCTTGTTTTCCTAGAATTTCCTTGATTTCTTTGCTCGTGTCTTCTTGTTTTTCCAATCTTTCTTTGATCACTGCATTCTCTTTCTTTAACACTTCCAGAGTTTGAATAACCAAAGATGAAGCTGGTGTATCCATAGAAGATGCAAGTTTCTCATAACACTCTGTAGCAATTTATGATTCATGGCTTCTTCAGTTGCTTTTCCTTTGTCTTGAATAATATCCAGTGGGATATTTTCAGAGCATGGTTCAATAACATCTGAAGGTTGGTTCTCTTTCCGGGGAGAATTTTCCAGAAGAAGAATAGATTTCATTTCCAAGTGACTCAGAACTTGATCTTTGAAAGCATTCAGCTGATCACAAAAGTTCAGTTGGGTCAGTTCATAACTTAATTCTTTGAGCTTATGGGATTCTGAGTTGAACCATCATCTGAGTCGGTTCCAGTGAGAATCAGAAGCAGCATGATTTGGATTTTATAAACTTGCTTGCTTCAAAGAGTTAACCCATTCAATTATTTTTGTTTCAAAAATCAATAAATTTCTACCAACATCTGCTTTGGTAATAGTTGGTTTGGGTTTGGGAATGACAATTTTGTGAGAGGTTGATGCAAGGTGATCTAGCGCTTCTAAGTCTATTATTGTTCTAAGGTGATCTTCTGGAGGATTAATAGAAGAGGGAGTAGGGGAATCAGAAATGATAATTGGTTATGGAGGTGTGTTTGGTGGAGTGAAATGGTAAGGTGATGGGATTTCTGGAATGTCTTGGATGGAGAGAGGTTGTCGAACCATGAGAGGTTCTGTTATTCTTGGAATTGGTGTGGTGGTATCAGAGTCTGTGTATGGATTTTCTGGTTGGAAAGCGGTAGCAATTTGATTTTCAGGGTGAGTGGTTTGGATGTTTGGATTTTCTGTTTGAGGAGTTTGAAAATCTGGATCAAATTGATCAATATCAGAAAGAACTCTAGCAAGTTCTGGTTGATTTTGTTCAAGATGTGGATTGGGAGAGTGAGGTTCATTTAGTATGTTTCCTAGAGTTACTGAGGGGTCAAACTCTATATCAAAATCTTCAAATGTTTGAGGTGAGGGATCTTCTATTGATTTTGGAGAGGAGAGTGTTTTAGATGTTGGAAAAACTATTGATTCTACAATAAAAATAAAAGAAGAATTACCTTTCTTGTTAGCAGCTTTTGGAGTCTTCTGAGAAGATCCTTCTCTTGCAGCTTTTCTTTTTCTGGACTTCTTTAGGACAACATCTGGAGCTTGCTAATTCAAATCACGAATGTTTAACGCTGGAGCAGTTCCATCCTTCTTGCATTCTTCTAAATATCGGACAAGTATATCTGGTGAATCATCAATTTCAGAAAATAGAGGAAAATCTTTCAGAGGGATTCTCCTTGATGATATGACTTCTTTTGTAGAAATTGTTAGATCCTTCTTAATGATGTCAATGATCTTCATATTTTTCAGGTTCTTGGCATTGAGAGGTTTTCCAGCACATGCCTCCAGCGTGCTTATCTGCTGAGCTTCAGTCAGATGCTCTATTAACCTATTCTTAGTCAAAATATCTGAAATTAGCCTGCCCAGAGGTATCCAATCCCTCTTGGTTCAATCATCTTCTCTTGTTTCCTTCACGCTTGTTCTCAGATGATTGAAAAGCAAGTGAGAAAGGTTTATTTTCGTCTTCTTTGCAATGAAGTATAGCATAAAATGTTGGTCAATATTTATGTAGTCAGGAGAGCTTGTTGGCTTCTTGTGGTTGATACAACCCATAATGATCTTTTCCCAGATTCTGAAGTAGTCCTTCAAATCTTTAATCTTGTTGAATGGCTGCCCAGAAGTGAAGATTACTCTTGATATGGCTGTTAGGTAAGAACTTTTCTCAGCCATGTCGCTGCAACAGATTCTTCCGCCATTATAACCAATCAGCTTTGCAATCAGATCTTCAATGGTTGCAATTTTCGTCACCATTACATAAGACGTTACTTGTGATTAAAGGAGGTTGTATGAATCTATAATTCCTTTACCAAAATAGGGAACACTGGACCTAGAAGACGAACAAAATACTTGTTCCAACCTTGAATAGCTACATCTGTAGTAAGATCAAACACATTCTTCTTCATGCTTTCAAAATCAATGATAAGCTCACAGAGAACCTCAAGAGAATAAATTGGAGTAAGTAAGATTCTTGAAGGTTCTTTGTATTGTTCTGCAGTTGATGAAGATGAACAAGGAGCACATTAAAGATTCTTAACGCTTGAAGATGAAGCCATTATTCACACTGACTGTTTGAGATTTCTGAAAAAGGGTTTTTGCAAACGAAAACTAGAGAGGAAATAGAAGCGAGAAGAAATGAGAGTGAGAGTTAATTTGTATTCATAATCAATTTGAAAACTTAAACAACAAGAAAGAGAAAAATATTAATGATTACACAGCATTTATGAATCTTGAAAATAAGGGATGACGTGGAGATATGAAACAGTTACCAATGACATGCGTCTCAATGCACCCAATCAAAACTTTAGACCCTTCAAAATTTGACGCGTGTTCAGCCTTAGAAGGACGCTTGTGAGAGGATGACAAATGTTGAAAATGTGAACTGCACGCTTCTATCTTTGAAATGAACCGTTTAGATCTTCTTAGATATATTTTGGTGCAACTGTCCTTCTAACTTCTGAAGAATTGTTGATCAGATGTTCACAAAGAAAACATAAAGTTATGAGGGTTAATGAATATATAAATAAAACTCTTATTCTGGACATAATTTCATGCTGAGATGTTTCAGAATGAAATTAAACCTATCTTCAGAAAGTGGTTTAGTAGAGACGTCAGCCCATTGATGGTCTGTGTTAATAAATTTTAAGGAAAGGATTCCTTTCTGAATATAGTCCCTAATAAGGTGATGTTTTGTTTCTATATGATTAGCCCTAGAATGCAAAATAAGATTTATAGATAAACATATTGCAGAAGTGTTATCACAAAATATAGGAATGTTACCCGCAAATATATTGAAGTCTTCAAACTGACTCTTTATCCAGAGAATCTGTGTGCTGCATCCAACGGCTTCTATGTATTCAACTTCAGTTGTTGACAAATCAATTGTGGATTGCCTCTTGCTGGTCCATGAGATCATTTTTTCTCCCAAAAACTGGAAGCTTCCAGAAGTGCTTTTTCTTTCTACTCTGTCTCCAGCGAAGTCAGCATCACAGTACCCTACTAAATTGTATTCACTGGTATTTCCATAAAACCAACCAAGATTAGTAGCACCTTTCAAATACATGAAAATTCGCTTAACAGCTGTTAAGTGAGATTCTCTAGGATTTGATTGGAATCTGGAACATAAACATACGCTTTATAGAATGTCAGGTCTTGAAGCTGTAAGATATAAGAGAGAACCCATCATACCTTTGTAGATCTTTTGTTCTACCTTTTTACTTACCGCTTCGTTTTCCAGAATGCATATGGGATGCATTGGAGTCTTAGATGGCTTACACTCTAATAAGTCAAATTCCTTTAGAATTTCTTTGACGTATTTGCTCTGGTGTATGTAGGTTCCTTCTGGAGTTTGGTTGATCTGAATTCCCAGAAAGAATTTGAGTTCTCCCATCCAGCTCATTTCAAACTCTGCCTGCATAGACTTAGCAAATTCTCTTCCTAGAAAAGCTTTAGTAGATCCAAAAATTATATCATCTACATAAATTTGACAAACTAAAATGTCATTCTTAAATGACTTACAGAATAAGGTTGTGTCCACTTTCCCTCTGGTGAATTTCTTTTCTAACAGAAAGATACTTAGTCTTTCATACCTAGCACTGGGAGCTTGTTTCAGACCATATAGGAATTTCTTTAGTTTAAAAACATATTCTAGATGTTTAGAAATTTTCAAAACTAGGGGGTTCGTGCACATAAATTTCTTCATCAATGTATCCAATTAAGAATTCAATTTTGACATCCATCTGAAAGACAATGATGCCATTATTCACAACGAAAGAAATTAAGAGTCTGATAGATTCTAACCTGCAAACTGGAGCAAAGGTTTTTGTATAGTCTATCCCCTCTTGCTAACTATAACCTTGTGCAACCAGTCGTGCCTTGTTTTTGATGACTTCTCCTTGTTCATTCAGTTTTTTCTGAATACCCATTTTGTTCCAATGACGCTGAACCCTTTTGATTTGGGAACTAGATCCCATACGTCATTTCTGGTGAATTTATTTAATTGCTCCTGCATAGCCAGTATCCAGTCATTGTCCAAAAGAGCTTCATTAATGGAAGTTGGCTCAATCAAAGATAGTAATCCCATGAGATATTCTTCAGAATTTATGAATGTGGATCTTATTCTGATTTGATATTCCTTCTTTCCCAGAATTTTCTCTTCAGGATGAGCTAGGCTGCTTCTGGATAGTCTTTTCTAGAGAGGTTCTTCGAATGTTGTTGTAGTGTTTGTGACATTTCCTTATGATGTTGTTTATGAGTATTTGTTGGGAACTTCTGATGTATTGCCTTCAGTACCTGTGAATTGAACTTCTATATCTGCAAGAGATTTATTTTGCTTTGACTTTTAAGAGCCAAGCTTGTCATCAAATCTAACACTGATTGACTCTTTTACAATCTGTGTTTCTATGTTGTATACTCTGTAGCCTCTTAAGCATTTAGAGTATCCTAACATAATACACTTATGTGCTTTAGAGTCAAACTTGTTCAGATGTTCTTTGGTGTTACGCATAAAACAAATACATCCAAATGGATGGAAATAAGAAATGTTTGGCTTTCTGATCTTCCAAAGTTCATATGGAGTCTTATCCAAAATAAGTCTTATTGAGATTCTATTCTGAATGTAACAAGATGTGTTAATTGCTTCTGCCCAGAAGTTCTTAACAATGTTAGTCTCGTCGATCATGGTTCTGGCAATTTCTTGTAAAGTTCTGTTCTTTCGTTCTACAACTCCATTTTGTTGGGGAGTTCTAGGACAAGAGAAATCATGAGAGATGCCGTTCTCATTAAAAAATATTTCAATTTTTTTGTTTTCAAATTCTCCATCATGATCACTTTTGACTTTAACAATTCTAAGATCTTTCTCATTTTGGACATGGTTATAGAAAGAAACGAACGCAGAGTGTGACTCGTCCTTGTGTTTTAAGAACTGTACCCATGTCCATCTGCTATAGTTATCTATGATCACTAACCCATACTTCTTGCCACTAATGGATGCAGTTTTCACTGGTCCAAATAGATCTATATGCAGAAGTTCTAATGGTCTAGAGGTAGAAACAACATTTTTTGCTTTAAAAGGGGGTTTTGCAAACTTGCCTTTCTGACATGCTTCACACAGAGCATCTGAGCTGAACTTCAGATTAGGAAGTCCTCTGACCAGTTTGAGTTTGTTAATCTGAGATATTCTTCTCATACTAAAATGCCCCAATCTCCCGTGCCAGACCTATTACTCATTGTTAACAGACAGTAGGCATTTTACATTTTGAATTTTTAGTTCAGAAAGTTTTATTTTGTAAATGTTGTTCTTTCTCTTTCCATTAAAGAGGATAGATTCGTCTTTCTGACTAACAACTTTACAGGAATTTTAATTAAAGATTATATCATAACTGTTATCACTTAATTGTCTTATGGATAACAAGTTATGCATTAATCTATTTACTAACAGAACATTATTAATAGAAGGGAGGTTACTATTACCGACAGTTCCAGAGCCAATGATCTTCCCTTTCTGATTGCCTTCAAAACCTACGTAGCCTCCAGATTTATGTTCCATGCTTTGGAACATATGTTTTATTCCCGTCATATGTCGAGAGCATCAAGAGTCCAAGTACCACAATTGGTGTTTCAGTCTTGCTGTCAAAGATATCTGCTACAGATAAAACTTTATCCTTAGGTACCCATATCTTTTTGGGTCCTTGTTTATTAGTGTTTCCAAAATTCTGTTTGAATTTTGGTTTAGTAGAGAGATCATTATTGGTATATTTTAAGTCATGTGTGTGCCCATAGGTAAAGTGAGATTTCAAAGGAGTGCGTTTAATAACTAAGTCCTTGACTTTCCTAGGTTGGGATACTTTACCTTTGTATTCTATACCTTTTCTTCCATTTCTGCTAACTCCATAGATCATTGTAGCCATCTTGCTTCTATCTATGATTTTAGAAAGGAACTTCTGAAAGCTATGATCATATTCCTTTATGATCTTATCAGAGTTACTGGGAACCTCTGAAATAGTTTCCTTCTAAGTGTTTTGTAAATCTTTTTCAAGTTTTAAAATTTTTCTTTCAGCTCAGAATTTTCCAATCTCAGATTCTCAGTTTCTTCTGAGTCAGAAACTAGATCCTTTTTCAGGTTCTTGAATTTGACTCAAAGTTGCTGATATATTTCAAGAATTTGACTTAGACTTTCTCCTAATTCAACTTTAGTAAAGTTTACAATAAAGTCAGGAAATACCTCTTCAGTATCTGATTCTAATTCTAACCCAGATGATTCAGTATCTTTTGTCACGTTGTCTATAAGAGCAATGTTGGCTCTTTCATCTTCTGATTCTGTGTCTACATCAGAAGAGCCATCCTATGTTGCCATGATACTTTTCTTCTTCTCCTTAAAGAACATCTTTATGGGTTTCTCCTTCTGAAGCCTTGGACAATCACTTTTGTAGTGCCCTTGTTCATTGCACTCGTAGCAGACAATGTCCATGTTGCTTGACTTTCTGTGTCAATAAGATGATTCAGACATTATGTCCAGAATATGATTTCGACTTTCTGTATCTAGAAGATGATACATTCTGATTCCCTGTTCTTCTGGAATTTCTGAACTTCCTTTGCCTCTGCTTCCACAGTTGATTGACTCTTCTGGAGAGAAGAGACAATTCTTCTTCTTCTGATGAGGATCCACCAGAGGTTTCTTCCATAGCCTACAAAACTTTAGAATCATATTTTTTGTTAGATTTAAGAGCTAAAGGCTTACCTTGCTTCTGGGGCTCATCATCTTCTAACTCTTTCTCATGACTTTTAAGAGAGCTGACAAGTTCTTCTAGAGATATCTTGTTAAGATCTTTTTCCAGTTTGAGAGTAGTTACCATGGGCCTCCATTTCTTTGGTAGACTTCTGATGATCTTCTTTACATGATCAACAGTTGAATACCATTTATCCAGAACATTCAGCCCAACAACCAGAAATTGGAATCATGAGAACATTGCTTCAATGGTTTCACTTCCTTCCATCTTGAAGCTTCATACTTCTGAATGAGTGCAAGGGCTTTGGTTTCTTTTACTTGCATGTTTCCTTCATGCGTCATTTTCAGAGAATCAAACATGTTCTTTTATGTCTGTCTGTTTGTGATCTTCTTATACTTTGAATATGAGATGGCACTCAAGATAATAGTTCTGGCCTTATGATGATTTCTGAAGTCACGCTTTTGATGACCAGACATTCTTTTTCTATCAATCTTATGACCACTTTCATCAACAGGATGCATGTACCCATCAATCACCATATCCCAGAGATCAGCATCATGAGCCAGAAAGAAGCTTTCAATTCTGTCTTTCCAGTAATCAAAGTTCTCTCCATCAAAGATTAGAGGTTTGCCGCTGATTCTGTCTTTCTCATCATGGTAGTCATTGTTGATGTTGTGGCTTGGTCCCACCATAGTGTTTTTCTTAGCTTGGATCTTTTACTTACACGATTAAGTTCTTGAACTCAGAACCAGGCGCTCTGATTCCAATTGAAGAATTTAAAAACACAAGAATGGGGGGGTTGAATTGGAATCTTAAAAAATCAATGGAAATATCACGAAGATTTTTATCCTAGTTCGTTTGAACTCAAACTACTCTAGTCCACCCGCCAAGGTGATTTCGCCTCTCTCCAACAAGGTCTTAATTCACTAATCAATCTTGATTACAAATCTACTTTGACTACTAGCAAAAGTCTTCTTGAGCATAACCACAACCCGGTTTTTCTCAAGGAATTGCACTAAACAAAATATGAATAAAGCAGTGTACAATATGTTTTTATTTACAAAAACAGTATCCCAGAAATGTGATGTATTACACAGTTGAAAGAATAGTATGAATGTGGAGTATAAAGGATAGTAGCGTTAAAGTATTTTAAATTGTTGTGTGTAAATCGTAAATGATTTATCCTCATCCCTTGTTTAAATAGGCGCAACATAGTTGAGTATTTGGAAACTTTATAAATGAAAGTTAATGCGCTTTCCTTAAATAAAAGATCGTTGTCTGTTTGTAGCCGTTGCATTTGATATAGCTTTGATGAACTGTAACACTTCAGAACATTAAGGTATCTATTTGCTGCTTGCTTCAGAACTTTGGAAGGTCATAATCATAAGGTCCTGTTTGCAGCGTTAGACTTTCTTTCACAGAGTTATGTAATCAGAGTTAAAACGTCTTTCTCTTATCGCAACTTCTGATCTTCATTCATCAGAACTTTCTGAGAATAGTCTACGTTCACAGCAAGAACATCCTTGTAGCTTAACTTCTGATCTACTTCCATCAAAACTTCTCTACAAAACAAAATATAATTTTAGAGTGCATAATTGTTCTTTTTGTTTGTTATCATCAAAACTCTTACGAGGGTTGTAGAATCAAACTATGTTCTAATAGTATCAACTGGTCTCGACCAAACTAGAGCAGTGCCTTTCTGAACCCAAACCATTAGAACGTTATCCAAACGCTGGGGGATCAAGAGAACGTAACGAGTGCCTACTCAACCTTAGGATTACTACAAATAATTTGCTAGGAAAGAACTATATCACAAACAAAGCAAAGAGTATCCACTCAGCTTAAAAAGGAACTAGTGACCACTAGACCTAAGAGTACTCAATATGATACCAATATCATTTGGATCCAAAACAAGTCGAACACCTGATAGCCTCAAACCGGGAAGAACCAGTAACCGCTGAACCTAAACAAGGAATTAGAGAGAAAAAAGAGACAAATAACTACTTGACTCGGGAGAAACTAGTAACCACTAGACTCTAAAGAATACCAAAACATTGTATTTGAAATCAGGTGTCAAGTAACGGACTTGACCTCGATAAGAAACGGTGGACACCAGCCCAACAAATGTTGCACCACGAAAGAGATAGATCTCCAACAAGGAAAACAAGTAACCACTCGAAGGGAGAGGACTAGTATCCACTAGACCCTATAGAATACCAAAACATTACATTCTGAACAAGGTAGCAAGTAAGAGAAATTGACCTTAACAAGGAACTGATGACCACCAAAACTAAAACGTTGCGCCAAGGAATAACTCGATCGTAACAAAGCAAAGAGGTGCCACTGATGAGAAGGAGATTAGTATCAACTATTCTTTGGAATTGGGACTTCAGTAAACATTGATCGCAAGAGAACTGGAAAAAAGGGTAGTATCATTTGATAAACAACCTTTAGAAAGACTTGATGGGAACATCAGCAGATATATGCGGGGTTTAATGAATCACCAGGTATATCAGGAATTTGAACAAAATCACTAGGGAAAAAGGTGAAACGATTGGCTTATAATTCAATGCATGTTTGAATTTGTCTTTTTATGGAGTAGTGTTCCCAAAAAGAATGGAAACACTACACATTTGGGTGGATGCAATGTAATGATGCATGTTTATGATGTTTCACTGGAGATTAACAAATTGAATAACCGGTAAGCACAGGCCGCAAAACTTGCAAAAATAAATTTCCAGATTTTACTAGGGAGAAATAACCAGACTGCACACTCTAAACGAGAATACCACTGGGGAATAAACTGTGCCGAGAGTAACAATAAACATTGGGGTTGCAGGAATAAACTCGTTAACCTATTCTCTAGGAGTAGGAAAATTTTCATAACAAAAGTGAATCCATGCGCTTCTCTCAAACCGAGAACAAAAATCCACTAGGGAAATAGAAGCAATCTCATAAAGCAAACCCTATTGGGGGTAGAGAACTTCCAACACGACTTGATTGTGGAAGGAGGAGAATTTCTCTGCTAGAGAAAAATTCTTCTATGTGAATAACCACTCCCCAATAAATTCATCCATGCAAACATTCACAGGGGATTTATGAATTTCTGCCAGGCTTTGCCAAACAATTAACTGAGGAGAAGAAAACTTCACTGAGGAACAAATCTTTGTTTGGGAGAGAAGACTTCTTGACCAAAGATTACTCTCAAAATTTGACTTTCGCCGAGGACTTAATGCAAAATCTCTGATCACTAGGGAAAAGAAAATTCCTAAAAGCTGGACAAGTATAGACTTCATGGGGAATAAGGAATTTATGCACAATTCATTGGGGACACAACGACTACTTCACGGGGGGTAAATCAAGGAAACTTCCTAGGAATATGATCATTGTTACAAGAATTTCTCAAAGATGATGGTCACAGTGGGGAGGTAAAGTGTCGTACCGGACTCACCAACATGCATTTCACTCGGGAGCAGGAGAAATTGACTTAAAGAGACTGCACTAGGGAGCACCCTTATCAGATAATGTTCCCTTAAATAGAATTGAAATGAAGACAACTCAAGCGTAGACTCCGCTAAAGAGAAACGGGCTATTACACACTTCACTCGGGAGAACATTCTGCTTCGCACACTGTTGTACCCCAAAATTTTCCCTCTCATTTATCAAGATTTTTCTCACAAGACTTCTTGGACTCAAGACATGATTAGGGTTTGCTCAGCTCAGGGAATCTCATCTTGCACTGATAACCCAAAATTAGGGTTTGAGTTTGCACAAGGATTTTTGAACAATCAATGCTTCATGTGACTTCCGTACATCATGTTGGACCCCTAAGATTGCTCATGTTAAGTTTCAAGCCTTGAACCATATTTTTGATTAGTCAATTGGACAGTTAACCTAAAAATCACCTGTATTGGGGGAAAAGTCAACCATGGCCAATTTATAGTCAAACCTCATAATTTTTGATCCACATCAACATTTTAGACTCATATGTTTCATTTGATCAAGTTTGGATCACAACTCCTCAAGAAATTTGATCAAATCATGAAAAGGGCAAAATGGTCAAAATTAGGGTTTTGACTGATAAAGGGCAATTTCTGATTTTAACCTAGCCAATGACCAATTGAGTTCAAACATGATTTCAAGGGTTCAATGGCATCATCTTGACCTAATTACATGGTTCAAAAGATCTCAAGTTCATTGGATTGATAGATGAATTTTGCAGTCAACTGATCAAAAGTCAATTGTATACTGAAAAGTCAAACTTTGACTTTTTGGTCAAGATCAAATGCCAAGGGTCATAACTCATCAAGATATGTCAAAATATGAAACTTTTTGACCAAGAAAACCAATTTTGAAAATTAGGGTTTTGAATTTGAAAATTTTCATAACTTGAAATTTTTCTATGTATGGAAATTTTCTTATTTTCCCCCAACTTTTCACCACTTTTTCACCATGATGCAATTTGATTCAAAGAAAACTTCCAACATGAATGTTGTAGTCCTCCATGAAATCTACAACTTTTCCTCACAAACTTTTCCCAAAAGATGCATGAATCTCAAGTTATGAATTTGTGAATATATGTCCATGAACTAAATAACTTAGTGAAAATTTGCCATAGTTTAGGCAGTTTTTTGACCCAACTTCATGGACATTTTTCACCTAGTTCCAAGAGGTATCTCAAAATGAATTTCAAAGATGAATTATAGAGCACATTTCAATATTTCTAAAATGTCCAAGAACTCTCCAAGATCATTTTTGGTTAGGGAGAATCGAAGAAGAGAAGTTGGCATTTTATCACTTTTGTTCATGTCATTTTTATAAAGTATCAAGTTGCAAATCCAAGCCATGCTGTTTGTACCTTGTTTTACAGGTCCTAAACTCATTCTACACTCCATAATTAAATTCAAACTCAGAGGTTAAAGGCTTTATTTTCACTTTTGAAGCATTGTACAAGAGATGTTTCCATTTTTGGCCAAAAGGTTACAATGTCATTTTCATAAAGGTGAGTTTTTGCAATTTTGTCCATCTTGAGCCTTGGACCTGTCCCTTTGGTACAAGCATTTTCCACAGGTTTCAAGCAAAGTATACCAACTCTTATCATCACAAACTAGCTAGTACAAGTATATAGCAATGGTCACTTCACTTTTCTTTAAAAAACAAGAAAAGTGGCCAAAAGGTAAAAAGCTTGCACAGCTAGTGAAGAGTGGACTTTGTATCATTCTATACATATCCACAAACTTGTTACAAACAAAGAACACGATTGCTTGACAACTAAAACACTCCAAAACTCCATTTTTCTGCCCAAACATCCATCTTCTGCAAAACCATAGCAAACTCATTTTTTGCTCGTGTGTTTTATGGCTTGGCACTTGAAACATCTTATCCACATCATATCAAAGCTATCCAAGCCCTTACCCTGCATTTGTAAGCCCTGTTTCAGCCATTGCCATTTTCAAACTTGGAACTTGCAGATTGACTTCTACAGAGAGTTCTGGCCATTCACAAAGCAAGCTAGGCATTGGAATAGTTTGAAGGAAGTTCAAGGAAGCTCACGCGATCCTCAGGCCTTCCTCAAAGTCCCCACATTGTCATATCCAAATCCAGCTGAAGGAGGTATTTTTCTCAAACTCTATCTCTATATTTAGGCATCCTCAAGCCACGATTTGTGAAGAAAAAAATGTAGTCCTTAACATGGTGAAGCTGTACATATGCATACTTTCCATTTATATTAGCTATGCTGTGAGAATTTGAAGCTTGAAGTTCATGAAAAAATTAGGTCACGATTTAGGGCCATCAAAATTCTTCTTGATCTTTTAGATTTAGGATACAAATTTTATATGGTTGGAATCGTGAGCTCAAATGCCACAAGTTTCATGTTACAAGTTTTTGTTTTTGTGCAAGCATTTGAGAGTTGCAGGTTGAAACGTGCACGAAGGAGAAGACAGGGACGAAGCAGCATTGAGCTTTTTGGCGCGCCTGGCCTTTTTGTTTTTGCTCTTCACCCCCCTGAATTACTTTTGCACCCCCCTGACTTATTTGTTTTATTTTTCATATTTCTTTTTATATTTTTCATATTTATTACTTTTATTTATTTTTCTGAATCATAAAAATCATAAAAAATAATTTCTTTATTTTTTTCATTTTTCTTTTATTTTTTCTTTTATTTTTTTGCATGAAAAATTAGTTTATAAGGATAATAGACTTTATTTTCTTAAATAAATTTGTAAATACAATTGAAAATGTTTAATATTTTTATTATATTATTTATACACATAAAATATTATTTTCTACACATACTTAATTTTTAATATTTATATATTATATTATTTATTATTTTCTTATACAAAAATGGACAAAATATTAATATAGAACATATATTTTCTTTAATAAAAAATTAGGGTTCCCCCTTTCAAAAATAATAATATTATTTTTTCCTTTCTTTTTAGGGTTTAATTATATTATTTTCTCATACAAAAATTAAATACAAAACATTTTTTGCATAAATACATTTGCATTACATTTTAATACTTGTATATTTATTTAATGCGCACAATATTTGACTGGGTTGTAATAGTATTTTTAGGTTTATATTTGTGCAATATCCCCATTAAAAAACTTGTATCCCCCCTCCCATAATAATTGTTGTAATAGCTTAGTTTACATTTACGCAATTTATTGTTTTCATATACCATGTTTAGTAAACTAGGGTTTGCATGACAAGAACAAAAAACAAAACCAATAGACAAAACCTAATGCAAGACAAAAACATGAAAAATGACACACTTTGCACACAAGCACCCTTAGGGTTTCTCCCACTTGGTTGCCTAAATAAAAATGGCCATGTTACACACGCGAAGTATCTTGGCAAAACAAAATAAATAAGATCATAGTCGCTCGATGACGCTATCAAAAGGTTTCCTAAACAAAGATGACTTGGTCCCTAAAAATTGCTAAGATAATTGGCAATATTGCTATCATGGTCATACGATGACCCACGCCCGTCCCGTTTACATCCAAAGATAGGGTTGTTTACCAAATCAATGGTAAATCAACAATGTCAAACGAAAAAAAATGCACAAGAAAGACATTTGAGTAGGTAGATAGCTTCTAGTAACATGATCAATTTCAAAACAATCCTTGCTATTTTAAAAAAAAAACACACACGCATTTCAAAACATTTCACAAAACATTGAAACATTTTTCAAAAGACAAACATCTTTGTATACATTCTTACGAACGAGAATCATTACAAAGATTGCCTAAACGATGGCCTCTTTTCAAAATACTTTCAAAATCACACCAAACACTAAGCACCATTTCAAACAATTTCAAAGCAAAGCAAGTGATCTAAACAAGTAACTAAGAGCCCATGGAAAACCATGGATGAAAAGGGTGCTAGCACCTTCCCTTTTCATAATCTACCCCCCGAACTCAAAAAAAATCTGAAAGGTCTTTCCTGTGCTTTTTTACCTTTCCTTTTGGATAAAAGAAAAGTCAGTGGCGACTCTTGCTAACCGTGACATTTGCAAACACAAACGCAAAACCTCAAGTCAGTTCTCCCACCGCATCACAGAACTGGCGACTCTACTGGGGAATATTCTAAAAGTGGGGTTACCGTAGGGTTTAGATCACCTTTATTTACTTGCAATTGTTTGACTTGTTTGCTTTACAATTATGGTTCTTTGTTTGGGTTTGAATCTTCCACCTGGATTTGGGAAACATTATAGGTAAATAGCAATACATTGTGGAAACTGTGCGGGGTATACCGACATGGTATAAGCAATAGCTATGTTAGTTCGACATATTTGTTGGTACCGGTAGCCTTTGAGTAAATCAAAGAGAATACGGGGCCGCTGAATGATGTCATGAAGCACTAATGAACTTCTAGAACCTTTACTTGACCAACTTGGCCTTTTAGGATGTAGTGACATGACCGGCTTTGGTGCAGTCCGAAGTTGGTAGATACTCGATACTACACTCATTGAGGGTTGGTTTCTTGGAATATTTCGGTCGCCAGTAAAGTGGCTTAAACTGAAACAATGAACAAGGAAACAATCCAGTGATATTGAGCTCCTTAGAACCTGATTACTATTTCTAGGACAGGTTGAGCCAGCTAAACTTCAAGAGGGTACTTACCTATAAACCTCATGCAAGCCTAAACTAGGAACTTTTTTGATTTGTTTGTACCTATATACTTGTGCATAACATCATGGACATCATGAACATCATATGCATTCACTAACCATTTCGAGGACTTTGGAGTTTCATCTTTGTTCTTGTTTTGTAGGTTATGGATTCACTTCGCAGGAAAACTATCCAAATTAACCTTGTAAGAATTCCTCCACAACTCAAGGAGCTAGCTTCAAGGATTCCTGAGAATTCTCCATTCATCGAGAGACATGGTCGTCTACTCAACTTGGCACTTCCAACACAGAGGAGGATATGTTAAAGGTTCTCTTCCAGCTCTTTGACCCTTTGCATCATTGCTTCACATTTCCTGACTATCAACTTGTGCCCACTTTGGAAGAATTCTTTCAACTTCTGAGGATTCCTATTCTCCATCAACTACCCTTCAACGGTACAGAAAGAGATCCAAAGCCAGAAGAGATTGCTCAAGCCCTACACTTGCACTTATCTGATGTCATAACTCATTGGGAAACTAGAAGTGGTGTCAAAGGCTTCTTGTCAAAGTTTCTGTTTGAAAAGGCCCAAAGCTTTTGGAATTCTCTAGACTTGCATGCTTTTGAGGAGATTGTAGCTCTTCTCATCTATGGGATGGTCTTGTTCCCTAATCCTGACCAACTTATAGATGTGAGTGCTGTCAAAATATTCATGTCTCACAACCTGGTGCCTACATTGCTTGGGGATATCCTCCACTCTTTTCACACTCGTACAATGAGGAAAATAGGTGTTCTTATGTGTTGTACTCCTCTCCTGGCAATATGGTTTATTTCGCATCTTTCCCAATCAGTCTTGAAGAATGAGCAAGGTTTGAGGTGGTCACAAAGGTTAATGACACTTAACCATTCAGATATTCATTGGTGTTCTCGATCCAAAGAGAATGTTATCATCATTGACCATTGTGGGGAATTCCATAATGTTCCTCTACTTGGCATTAGGGGAGGCATCACCTATAACCCTTGCTTGGCTCTAAGATGGTTTGGGTATGCCCGAAGGGATGGCCCACATGATTTGCTGATTCAAGGATTAGTTTTCGACTACGACAATGACGACCAAGGACTCCGTCAGAGATTCACCCGAGCTTGGAGGATGCCAAACAAGGTGGATAGCAAGACTCTGGGACACAATAATTCCATCCCTCTTGAGCCTTACCTCAAGTGGGTACGAACCCCCGCCCAAAGTCTTATGATGCCTTACCCCTCCATTCTTCCAGTGATTATAGAGCCTGTTAAGGAAGGAGAAGTTCCATACACTCTCCTACATCCTGACATGCCAACATCACTCGAAGACCTACAAAGGAGTTGGATACAGCTCAAGGGAGAGCATGATACTTTCGAAGCCCAATTCTACGCAAGCGAGAAGAAGGTTTTGGAACTTACTAGGCTACTTCACGAAGAGCAGACTCTCAACACCTACATTTCACCAAAGAGGATGCGCAACGTCTTTTTACCTTAGCATTCTGTATTATTTTGCCCAAGGGGCATTGATGAACTAACAATTCTATCTTATTAATATGACGTGTGTTTCTTTTTTGTTTAAAACAAATTTGAATTTCTGAATCCTTGAGAGCATTGCATGAATACATATCATTCATCATAAGCATAAACAGGTCTTTGCAACAAGTTTCCTCATCTCTCTACTGTTTATTTCAGTACGATGGATCTAAAACAAATTGTCAAAGATTTGCAAGCTCAGAATTCACAATTTCAACAACTAATCATGACCCTAGCCAAGGGGCGGGAGGAGCTGAAGACTTTGCTAGAGAAAGAAAAAGAGAAAAGAAGAAGAAGCCAGGTGGTGTGGTAATCATGGGCAGAAGATTCCAGGGACAAGCCAGAAGGACCTTAGAATTTCCAACAACATCTGAAGAAGGAAAAGGAAAAGGAACGGCAGTACCATCAGATTCTAAAGAAGAAGAAGAGGAAGAAGAGGACTACTCTGAACAACAATACCCTCCCGCTGATGACAAGTATAAACACCTTGAAGAGCGACTCAGCGCTATGGAAATCCAGAGAGTATCAGGGCTAGATTTTGAAGAGTTGGGGTTGGTGTCAGGAATTGTAATCCCTCCACGGTTTTGAGTGCCACTGTTTGCCAAGTATGATGGGGTGTCTTGCCCTAAAATTCACCTCAGATCCTATGTCAGGAAGATTCAACCACATTCTGCGGACAAAGACTTGTGGGTCCTCTTTTTCCAAGACAGTTTATCAGGAACGCAACTTGATTGGTTCTACCAGTTGGAGAGGGCTGATGTCCATAATTGGGAAGACCTGGCAGCAGCCTTCTATAAACAGTATCAGTACAATGCCGACTTGGCGCCAACCCGTACTCAGCTACAGAGTATGGCCATGGTTTCCAATGAGGGCTTTAAAGATTACGCTCAAAAGTGGAGAGACCTAGCCGGAAGGGTGCAACCCCCTCTATCTGAGAGGGAGTTGGTGGACATGTTCTTGGGAACACTTTCAGGTCCTTTCTTCAATCATCTGATTGGGAGTTCTTCTGCAGGGTTTACCGAATTGATCTTAACCGGCGAAAGAGTGGAGGCTGGTATAAGAAGTGGGAAGATTCAAAAGGACGTGTCTACCTCAACAGTTGTAAAAAAACCTTCACTGGAAGGAAGGAAGTGTCTGCTGTCTACTAACAGAGGAATCAGGGAAGAACTGAACGAAGACCAACAGTGGGGGCCGTTATGATTCCAAAGCCTGCATCAGACCAGTCAAGAAATAACCAGCCAAGAACTAATTAGTAAAGGGTAGAAAGGCCAGTTTAGAAATTTAACAAGATTAACATGACTCCAGCTCAAGTTCTACCACATCTTCTAAAGTTGAACCTGGCCACTTTGAAAGAGGCACCAGAAAATCCCAATACTACTTCTCCACATTACCATCCCAACGCCAGATGCGCATACCATTCTGAAAGTCCAGGGCACGACAGCAAAAACTGTTGGGCTCTGAAGAACAAGATCCAAGATCTGATTGACGCGAAGGAAGTTGAGTTTGAAGCACCTGAGAAACCGAATGTTATTTCCGCCCCAATGCCGAGGCATGGTCACAATGCCAACGCTATTGAAGAAGATCTGTTTGTTGCTACTGTGGATAAACTGTTAACTCCGCTCCCGACCATCAAGTTGAATTTGTTGAAAGCTGGCATCTTCCTAGGTTGTGACCAAGATTTCCATGTTTGCATGTCCTCATCATTTGACTGCCCTCTATTGAAGAAAGGTATCCAGCGACTAATGGATAACCAAGAAATTTTGTTTGAGAATGCTCCTGTTTCACCCGTTCCAGTGAAAGAAATTTCAATAATAACCATCTACGCCAATCCTTCCAGGGCCCCTAAAAGACCCGTTAGGATTACACATGCTCCAAAGACTGCTCCGCTTAAGATAACTATTCCCGGGCCAACCCCATACAATTCAGATAAAACAGTACCATGGAACTATGGTGGAGAAATCTACTACCATGGTATTAAACAGATTGAACTGACTGTAGAAGAAGAAAGCTCCGAAGAGGACAATCCCGAAATTAGCAATATTGTTGAACTAGCAAGATCACCCGTAGTGGTAGGATTTTCTCTCCAGAGATTGCTCATCCAACAGCAGTCTTTGGACCCATGGTCGTTCCGAAGATTACCTCTGCACCAGTGATTGTACTTGCAAGTGTACCTACCGACAAAGACAATACAATTCTTATCCCTGTTTCCACTGCTGAGAATAAAGGAAAGAATGTTCAAAAGGATCCTGTCCAGACGAAGGCTCAGTCACTAGCTATTCCTGAAACATCCAAGAAGGAGATGAAAGAAATCCTGAGGATCATTAAGAAGAGTGATTATGATGTGGTTGAACAATTAGGCCAAACCCCTTCGAAGATATCTATGCTAGCCCTGTTGTTGTGCTCTGAAGCACATGCCAAAGCTTTGGTCAAATTTCTGAAGACAGCTCACGTGCCGCAAGAGACGTCTACTGACCAGTTTCAGGATTGTGTGGCCAGTTTGACAGCTGACAATGGTCTGGGTTTCTCCGATGCTGACTTAACACCCAGAGGGAGAAACACAACGACGCATTACATGTCTCAGTGGAGTGCAGAGGAACAACCCTAGTTCATGTTTTGGTTGATACTGGATCATCTCTGAACGTCTTGCCAAAGAAAGCCCTTGATAGATTGGATTGTGAAGGGCTGACCTTAAAACCCAGCAATATAGTGGTTAGAGCTTTTGATGGATCGAAGCGGATGGTCCATGGGGAGGTGGACATCCTAATCAAGGTAGGAACCCAGGTCTTCAACTCCACTTTCTATGTGATGGACATCGTCCTTCTTATTCCTTCCTGTTGGGACGCCCCTGGATCCACAACGTCGGAGCTGTCACCTCTACTTTGCATCATATGCTCAAGTACCCCGTCCAAGAGAAGATCATAAATATCCATGGGGAGGAGGAGTATATGATTAGTCATCTGAATTCCTTTCGTTATGTGGAGTTAGATGGCGAATTCATAGAGACCCCTTTCCAACATTTTGAAGAAATCTCTCCAGAAATAGCAGCGAACAAGGCGGTATCCTCGATTCCTAAAATCACAAGGCCTTCACCTTGATTGTCATCTATCAAGGATGCAAGGGCAGTAGTGGAAGAAGGGGGATGCACAATCTGGGGTCAGCTTCCAGACATTCCTTACAAATCAGACAAGTTTGGCTTGGGGTTTACTTCGATTGGTCAGAAGGCCGTGCGCCGTACCCGTGCTGGGGGGCCACCGATAAAGATTAGCAACCAAAGCGTCAATGCAGTAGAAAACATTGAAGAGGAGGGAAGCCTAGAAGATTGGATATTTCCTACTGTCAGCAGAGGACTGCGCAACTGGGAAGCCAGAGACTTCGTTCCGGTAACTTTCATATCTCAGTAATTTATCTTTTACATTTCTGTTGGACTGTAATAATTCACAAACAATTCGTACTTTAAAAACCTTGTGTCTTACCCGAGACACAATGTTCCATTTGTAAGGGTTTTATTTTCATTTATATATGTCATTTAGTGAATCATGGACGCTTTTTCATATATAAACCTTTTGTGCTCATCGTCTTTCTTTTACATTTTATTGTTTTAATATGGCTATACCCTTACACACAGCCACACTCACAAATGCAGGTACCCTTCCATTCCGGATCCCATGGGTAACAATACTTCTATAGCCTTCAGTGACTCTGAAGATCTGATCTACCAAGCCGAATACGAAGGTGAGGAAGATTGTGAGGTGCCAGGGGAATTGGCCAGACTATTACAGCAAGAGGAAAGAGCAATTCAGCCTCATGAAGAGTTGTTGGATACAATCAACTTGGGAACTGAGGAAGATAAAAAGGAAGTCAAAATAGGTGCCAATCTAGATCCGAGTGTTAAGGAGCGCCTAATTCAGCTACTGCATGATTATGTTGAGATCTTCGCCTGGTCATACGAAGACATGCCGGGACTCAATACAGACATTGTGGTACACCGTCTACCCACTAGAGAAGACTGTCCACCAGTGAAACAGAAAGTCCTCCGCATGAGACATGACATGTTAGAGAAGATCAAAGCAGAAGTTATGAAACAGTTCAATGCTGGATTTCTGGCTGTTACTTATTATCCTCAATGGGTGGCCAACATTGTTCCCGTTCCTAAAAAGGACGGCAAAGTAAGAATGTGCATGGATTATAGAGATTTAAACAGGGCCAACCCTTAAGATGATTTTCCACTTCCACACATCGACATCATGGTCGACAATACAGCCCATCACAAATTATTTTCTTTCATGGACGGATTCTCAAGCTATAACCAGATCAAAATGACACCTGAGGACATGGAGAAAACTACATTTGTCACACAGTGGGGTACGTACTGCTACAAAGTGATGCCATTCGGACTGGAGAATGCCGGGGAAACCTATCAACGCGCCATGGTAGCTTTGTTTCATGATATGATACATCATGAGATAGAGGTCTACGTAGATGACATGATAGCCCGATCACAAACTGAAGAAGAACACCTTGATCACTTGCAAAAGTTATTTGTCAGGTTGAAGGAGTACAAGCTAAGATTGAATCCAAACAAGTGTACATTCGGAGTCCGGTCCGGTAAACTCTTAGGATTCATTGTCAGCAAGAAAGGCATCGAGGTTGATCCTGCCAAAGTCAAAGCTATACAAGAAATGCCTGCTCCTCGCACTGAGAAGGAAGTCAGAGGTTTTTTGGGACGCCTAAAATACATTGCCAGGTTCATTTCTCACCTAACGTCTACTTGTGAGCCAATCTTCAAGCTGTTGAAGAAAGATCAAGCGGGCAGATGGAACAATGAATGTCAGATTTCTTTCGATAAAATCAAGGAGTATTTGCTAGAACCTCCTGTCCTGATGCCACCCATCGAGGGAAGACCGCTAATCATGTATCTGACAGACTTAGAGAATTCAATGGGGTGCGTACTGGGGCAGCATGACGAGTCTGGCCGACAAGAGCACGCTATTTATTACCTAAGCAAAAATTTTACCTACTGTGAAACCAGATATTCACTGCTCGAGAAAACTTGTTGCGCTTTGGTATGGGATGCTCGCCGGCTAAGGCAGTATATGTTGACTCATACCACTTTGTTGATATATAAGATGGATCTGATAAAGTACATCTTTAAGAAGCCTGCTTTGTCTGGGAGGATCGCTAGATGGCAGATGATCCTAACGGAATACGACATACAGTACACGACCCAAAAAGCTATAAAGGGCAGTGTGATAGCTGATCATCTGGCTCATCAAGCTGTAGAAGATTACCAGTCCATGAAGTTTGACTTCCCTGACGAAGACATCATGACATTGGACAACTGCGAAGTGATCAGACCATATGACGGACCTGAACAGGGATCCCGATGGACCGTGTACTTTGATGGGGCATCCAATGCACTTGGTAACGGTATTGGTGCCATACTCATATCCCCGGAGGGTTTCCACACTCCTTTCACCGCCAGACTTTGCTTCAACTGTACGAACAACATGTCAGAATATGAAGCATGCATCTTTGGACTCAAGGCCGCCATAGACTTGGGAATCAAATCCTTAGATGTGTTCGGGGACTCAGCTTTGGTCATCAGTCAGATCAAAGGAGAATAGGACACTAAGCATCCAAACCTCATCCCTTACAAAGGACATGTTTTGACATTGTTACCACATTTCGAGCATATTACCTTCGAGCACTTCCCGCGAGAAGAAAATAAGCTAGCAGGTGCTCTAGCTACAAAGTCATCTATGTTTAAACTTAATTGGGATAATGAGACTCCCTAGATCACCATTGAATGGATGGACGAACCGGCACACTGTCACAAGATTAATACCGAAGAAGCAGTGGACCAGCCTTGGTTTCATGAAGTCAAAAGGTATCTCGAGGCTCAAGAATACCTAAAAGGAGCTTCAGTCAATGAATAAAAGTTCTTAAGGAGATTCTCAGCTAAGTTCTTCCTATGTAATGACATCCTGTACAAGTGCAATCATGATTCTATTCTGCTCCATTGTATGGACAAGATTGAAGCTGAAAAGATCATGGCTGAATTACATGAAGGTACATTTGGCACTCACTCTAGTGGGCATACGATGGCAAAGAAGATTCTACGGGCAGGCTATTACTGGTCTACCATGGAAGCTGACTGCTATCAACACTCCCGGACTTGTCATAAGTGTCAAATCTATGCAGACAAGGTACACGTGCCTCAGGTTCCTATAAATGTCTTAACAGCTCCTTGGCCCTTCACTATGTGGGAAATGGACATGATTGGGGAGATCAAGCCTACAACCTCCAATGGACACCCCTTCATTCTGGTGGCCATTGACTATTTTACCAAGTGGGTCGAAGCAGCTTCCTTCGCATCCGTTACTAAGAATGTTGTTGCCTGCTTCATCAAGCAGAACCTTATTTGCCGCTACGGTATCCCCGAAAGGATAATCACTGATAACTGTACAAACCTTAACAATACTATGATCACCGCCTTGTGCGAGCAGTTCAAGATTCAACATCCCAATTCGTCCCCCTATCGGGCAAAGATGAATGGTGCGGTTGAAGCTGCTAACAAAAATATTAAAAAGATCATACAAAAGATGACAGTCACCTACAAGAACTGGCACGAGATGTTATCGTTTGCTCTCCACGGGTACCGTACCAAGGCTCGCACATCAACTGGGGCAACACCTTATTCTCTGGTTTATGGCATGGAGGCTGTTTTACCTATCGAGTTTCAGATCCCCTCTTTGAGAATCATGAAAGAGGCAGGTTTGAGTGAAGACGATTGGATTCAGACCCGACTTGATCAGCTGAACTTAATTGAAGAAAAGAGACTTACCGTTGTTTTCCATGGTCAGACGTATCAAAAATGGATGATCAAGGCTTTTAACAAGAAAGTCATACGCCAGATATATCAAGTTGGAGATCTAGTGATCAAGCACATCATCTTGCCACAAAGTGATCCCAGGGGAAAATGGACTCCTACCTATGAAGGACCATTTGTAATCAAGAACATCTTTTCTGGTGGGGCAATGATCTTAACCACCATGGACGACGATGACCTGCCACACCCTGCGAACGTAGACATAGTAAAAAAATACTACGCATAAAAGACCCGCTAGGTTGACACACCTAGGCAAAACAAGGGCATCCCGGCGAACCAAAAAGGTTCGGGCAAAAATTAGGGATAAATAAAAAAAATTTGTACAATCGTCAAGTTGAAAACCCGAAAGGGCGACTTGGGCAAAAAAGGGTTTCCCGGTGGACTGAAAACCTGAAAGGGCGGTCCAGGCAAAAGTTAGGGAATTAAAGCGTATGACTATGTCTCGTCGGATCACTTTAAGGACAATCTCTTCGTGAACAAAATCTGAACTTCTGATCAATCCAATCATTTTCGAACGAAGCAATGAATGGACAAGATATTCAGATATACGAAGGCTATAGCGGAATGGGAACCCCATGGGATTATCACACATAGCCATCTTTCTGTGTATAAATTTTTCTTACTTTCTTGACACCATCCTCTTACTAGGATGTCTGTCTCCTTTGTACAAAATACTTATTCAAAGTAAATACAAAGATATCTCTTTCAAAGTACAGAAAAATATTTGCCTTTTTCTTTTCACTTGTGTTTTTATTTGCAAAAACGTCCAATGATTCATTGATGAACATATGCATTTGAACATAATTACTGTTTACAAATAAACAGAATGGAAAAGAACAATTACTGACAGGTTGAAAGGATTAGGAAAACGTCTTTAGGCTATTCCATGAGCAATCCCTACAGTACATCATCTAGATCCCCAGCGGAGCTAAAACTTCAAACTCTAGATCCCCAGCGGAGCTAAAATTTCAAACCCTTAATCCCCATCAGAGTTAAAACTTTAAACTACAGATCCCCAGCGGAGTAAAAACTTCAAACTATCAATCCCTAGCGGAAACCATCCAGTTTCTCTAAATTCACCAGCAAGTTGTCTTGAAGTCTAAAAATCAACCAGATAACGGTTAACTTTTGTCTCTCCCCAACCTAGGATAACTCCCCAGTAGAGTGGCAGACGACCGAAACTCCTGAACCTACTCCACAACAGTAAGCTTTCTTCCCCATAGAGTTTTCATTACTCCCCAACAGGATGAAGAGTCTCATTCTTAATTCCCCACAGAAGTCATCAGAGTTTTCTTTATTCCCCAACGGAACAAGGATTCCCTTTGTGTAATCCCCAGTAGAAGTCGTCAAAATTCTCTTAATTCCCCAAGCAGATTACTCAAGAAGTACGACATTGCTCGCAACAAATTTTTTGTCAATACTCCAACTTCAAGACATGAAGGATCCCTATATCCCCAGAGAAGTCTCCAAGGATTTCTTATCCTCAGCAATAAAGGATTTTTAATCCCCAACAGTCGCCAAGGATTTCTTATCCTCAGCAATCAGGGATTTATTTTCCTCGGCAGCAGTCAAGGATTTATTTTCCTCAGCAATACAACACATCAGCTTACATGTGCATACATTACATCCATATATCATAAACATTCATAAAGTACATATATTGCATCATACATTTCATGCAACATAACTTTGTGTTTCAGCTAACATCTTACCTTTTTCAGGATAAGATTAACAGCTACCGTTTAACAATGTGCAATCAGATACAGTTTAGATACGCTTCAGACACAAGCTATTTTATTACTCATTTAGAACTCAACTTCAAGATACAGTCCAGATACACTCCAGACACGGAAGTCATTCTTCTACTCATTCAGATTTCAAGTTCAGATACACTCCAGACACGGAAGTCATTCTGTTACTCATTCAGATTCAGATCTCAGATACAGTTCAGATACACTCCAGACACGGAAGTTATTCTGTCACTTATTCAGATACAGTTCAGATACACTCCAGACACGGAAGTCATTCTATCACTTATTCAAATATAGTTCAGATACACTCCAGACACAGAAGTCATTCTGTTACTTATTCAGATACAGTTCAGATACACTCCAGACACGGAAGTTATTCTGTTACTTATTCAGATACAGTTCAGATACACTTCAGACATGGAAGTCATTCTATCACTTATTTAGATACAGTTCAGATACACTCCAGACACGGAAGTCATGCTGTTACTTATTCAGATACACTCCAGACACGGATGTCATTCTGGCCCTTATTCAGATTTCAAGTTCAGATACACTCCAGACATGGATGCCATTCTGGCCCTTATTCAGATTTCAAGTTCAGATACATTTTAGATACACTCCAGACACGGATGTTATTCTATTACTCATTCAGAAATCAACTATCAGATACAGTTCAGATACGCTCCAGACACGGTTGCCATTCTGTCACTTATTCGAATTCGAATTCAGATACAGTACGAATACGCTCCAGATACGAATGCCATTTTGATACATATTCAAATTCAAATTTCACACTCTTGATACAGTACGGATACGCTCCAGACACGGATGCTATTCTATTTCTCATTCAGATTTCAAGTCTCTAGATACAGCTCAGATACGTTTCAAACGCGGATACCATTCTTATACTTATTCTTCTGACTTACAACTTACAATTAAACATACATTCTTGGATGGCATCTATAAGCCCATCTCCAACAAGATTCTATCATCTCTCCAAATGGCATCTTTAAGCCCATTCCTTCAACTACACTTTGTCGAGTGCAAATTTATGGGCACTCTAGTGTCCAATCATCTTTTACCTTCGAGTCACGAACGACAAAACTCGCCATTCTAACTCTTCAGGTTCAAGAAGATTGAACAGGGGCAGCTGTTGTACCCCAAAATTTTCCCTCTCATTTATCAAGATTTTTCTCACAAGACTTCTTGGACTCAAGAAAGGATTAGGGTTTGCTCAGCTCAGGGCATCTCATCTTGCACTGATAACCCAAAATTAGGGTTTTAGTTTGCACAAGGATTTTTGAACCATCAATGCTTCATGTGACTTCCATACATCATGTTGGACCCCTAAGGTTGCTCATGATAAGTTTCAAGCCTTGAACCACATTTTTTATCAGTCAATTGGACAGTTGACCTAAAAATCAACTGTATTGGGGAAAAAGTCAACCATGGCCAATTTACAGTCAAACCTCATGATTTTTTATCCACATCAACATTTTAGACTCATATGTTTCATTTGATCAAGTTTGGATCACAACTCCTCAAGAAATTTGATCAAATCATGAAAAGGGCAAAATGGTCAAAATTAGGGTTTTGACTGAGAAAGGGCAATTTCTGATTTTTAACCTAGCCAATGACCACTTGAGTTCAAACATGATTTCAAGAGTTCAATGGAATCATCTTTACCTAATTACATGGTTCAAAAGATCTCAAGTTCATTGGATTGACAGATGAATTTTGCAGTCAACTGTACACTGAAAAGTCAAACTTTGACTTTTTGGTCAAGATCAAATGCCAAGGGTCATAATTCATCAAGATATGTCAAAATATGAAACTTGTTGACCAAGAAAACCAATTTTGAAAATTAGGGTTTTGAATTTGAAAATTTTCATAACTTGGAATTTTTCTAAGTATGGAAATTTTCTTATTTTCTCCCAACTTTTCACTACTTTTTCACCATGATGCAATTGGATTCAAAGAAAACTTCCAACATGAATGTTGTATTCCTCCATGAAATCTACAACTTTTGTTCACAAACTTTTACCAAAAGCTGCTTGGATCTCAAGTTATGAATTTGTGAATATAGGTCCATGAACTAAATAACTTAGTGAAAATTTGCCATAGTTTAGGCAGTTTTTTGACCCAACTTCATGGACATTTTTCACCTCTTTCCAAGAGGTATCTCAAAATTAATTTCAAATATGGATTATATATCACATTTTAAGCTTTCCAAAATGTCCAAGAACTCTCCAAGATCATTTTTGGTTAGGGAGAATCGAAGAAGAGAAGTTGGCATTTTATCACTTTTGTTCATGCCATTTTTACAAAGTATCAAGTTGCAAATCCAAGCCATGCTGTTTGTACCTTGTTTTACAGGTCCTAAACTCATTCTACACTCCATAATTAAATGCAAACTCATAGGTTAAAGGCTTTATTTTCACTTTTGAAGCATTGTACAAGAGATGTTTCCATTTTTGGCCAAAAGGTTACAATGTCATTTTCATAAAGGTGAGTTTTTGCAATTTTGTCCATCTTGAGCCTTGGACCTGTCCCTTTGGTACAAACATTTTCCACAGGTTTCAAGCAAAGTATACCAACTCTTATCAGCTCACAAACTAGCCAGTACAAGCATATAGTAATGGTCACTTCACTTTTCTTCAAAAAACAAGAAAAGTGGCCAAAAGGTAAAAAGCTTGCACAGCTAGTGAAGAGTGGACTTTGTATCATTCTATACATATCCACAAACTTGTTACAAACAAAGAACACGATTGCTTGACAACTAAAACACTCCAAAACTCCATTTTTCTGCCCAAACATCCAGTTTCTGCAAAACCATAGCAAACTCATTTTTTGCTCGTGCGTTTTGTGGCTTGGAACTTGAAACATCTTATCCACATCATATCAAAGCTATCCAAGCCTTTACCCTGCATCTGTAAGCCCTGTTTCAGCCATTGCCATTTTCAAACTTGGAGCTTGCAGCTTGACTTCTACAGAGAGTTCTGGCCATCCACAAAGCAAGCTAGGCATTAGAATAGTTTAAAGGAAGTTCAAGGAAGCTCACACGATCCTCAGGCCTCCCTCAAAGTCCCCACATAGTCATATCCAAATCCAGCTGAAGAAGGTATTTTTCTCAAACTCTATCTCTGTATTTAGGCATCCTCAAGCCATGATTTGTAAAGAAAAAATGTAGTCCTTAACATGGTGAAGCTGTACATATGCATACTTTCCATTTATATTAACTATGCTGTGAGAATTTGAAGCTTGAAGTTCATGAAAAAATTAGGTCACGATTTAGGGCCATCAAAATTCTCCTTGATCTTTTAGATTTAGGATACAAATTTTATATGGTTGGAATCGTGAACTCAAATGCCACAAGTTTCATGTTACAAGTTTTTGTTTTTGTGCAAGCATTTGAGAGTTGCAGGTTGAGCTGAAACGCGCGCGAAGGAGAAGACAGAGGACAGGGACGAAGCAGCTTTGGGCTTTTTGGCGCGCCTGGCCTTTTTGTTTTTTCTCTTTACCCCCCTGAATTACTTTTGCACCCCCTGACTTATTTGTTTTATTTTTCATATTTCTTTTTATATTTTTCATATTTATTACTTTTATTTATTTTTCTGAATCATAAAAATCATAAAAAATAATTTCTTTGTTTTTTTCATTTTTATTTTATTTTTTCTATTATTTTTTTGCATGAAAAATTAGTTTATTAGAATAATAGACTTTATTTTCTTAAATAAATTTGTAAATACAATTGAAAATGTTTAATATTTTTATTATATTATTTATACACATAAAATATTATTTTCTACACATACTTAATTTTTAACATTTATATATTATATTATTTATTATTTTCTTATACAAAAATGGACAAAATATTAATATAGAACATATATTTTCTTTAATAAAAAATTAGGGTTTCCCCCTTTCAAAAATAATAATATTATTTTTTCCTTTCTTTTTAGGGTTTAATTACATTATTTTCTCATACAAAAATTAAATACAAAACATTTTTTGCATAAATACATTTGCATGACATTTTAATACTTGTATATTTATTTAATGCGCACAATATTTGATTGGGTTGTAATAGTATTTTTAGGTTTATATTTGTGCAATATCCCCATTCAAAAACTTGTATCCCCCCTCCCATAATAATTGTTGTAATAGCTTAGTTTACATTTACGCAATTTATTGTTTTCATATACCATGTTTAGTAAACTAGGGTTTGCATGACAAGAACAAAAAACAAAACCAATAGACAAAACCTAATGCAAGACAAAAGCATGAAAAATGACACACTTTGCACACAAGCACCCTTAGGGTTTCTCCCACTTGGTTGCCTAAATAAAAATGGCCATGTTACGCACGCGAAGTATCTTGGCATAAAAAAAACAAATAAGATCATAGTCCCTCGATGACGCTATCAAAAGGTTGCCTAAACAAAGATGATCTTGGTCCCTAAAAATTGCTAAGATACTTGGAAACATTGCTATCATGGTCATACGATGACCCACGCCCGTCCTGTTTACATCCAAAGATAGGGTTGTTTACCAAATCAATGGTAAATCAACAATGTCAAAGGAATAAAAATGCACAAGAAAGACATTTGAGTAGGTAGATAGCTTCTAGTTACTTGATCAATTTCAAAATAATCCTTGCTATTTTCAAAAAAACAAACACACACACATTTCAAAACATTTCACAACACATTGAAACATTTTTCAAAAGACAAACATCTTTGTATACATTCTTACGAACGAGAATCATTACAAAGATTGCCTAAACGATGGCCTCTTTTCAAAATACTTTCAAAATCACACCAAACACTAAGCACCATTTCAAACAATTTCAAAGCAAAGCAAGTGATCTAAACAAGTAACTAAGAGCCCATGGAAAACCATGGATGAAAAGGGTGCTAGCACCTTCCCTTTTCATAATCTACCCCCCGAACTCAAAAACAATCTCAAAGGTCTTTCCTGTGCTTTTTTACCTTTCCTTTGGATAAAAGAAAAGTCGGTGGCTACTCTTGCTAACCGCGACATTTGCGAACACAAACGCAAAACCTCAAGTCAGTTCTCCCACCGCATCACACACACCCTTAACAGACAAGTTTCCGCTGAACAAAAAGTGTTGACCACACCGGGGAAAAACATCAGCTTTAGGAAACAAATCGTCTTATCAAGAACTTCACATTGGTAATAACCTGAATAGTTCTATGCTCTCTTGTTGGAGCGCTTCTTTGTGATAAGTGAATGACAATTCCTGCAAAATAAAAAAATTACACCAAAGTGCCCCAAGTATATGATGATTGAGAAAGTCTTCATAAAAACCCGGTATCATACTGACTCAAGATAAAATGCCCCATTGTATTAAATGTTTGAATAAATTTCAACTGATTCATGAAGAGACTTGTCAAATCTTGACATAACTGCTTCAGATTGATTGAAATTTGAAGATATTCTCCTCGAGAGGACTTCCTGAGATATGCACCGTCATCGATAAGTTTACCCTGGTTTTATGATATTTGAACATTATCTTTGGCTAACCAAAGTTAGATATGTTTTCCACCACACTTGGGTGCACGCTCCTGATTACTTAGTACTTTGACAGATTCCTTGAATCTTGACGTAACTGCCCCAGGTGGGCGGAACTTTTAGAGATTCCTCGAATCTTGGCTTGACTGCCTCAGATTGGCTACACTAGGCACACCTTTTACTCAATAGATATTTCAAACTCATCCTCGATAGGGTGATCAAATTGTGAAAACAAATCTCTCATACTCAATAAAGTCTTCTGACCATGTAACTCTGGAATATTTCGCATCCTCAATAGAATCTCAAGGCTTTGTATCTCCTACAATTCTCTAAAAATGGTATACCCATGTTCAATGGAGTTTTCGATAGAGTCTACCCTAACCTCTTTAGATCTTTGGAGAGATTGATCGCATCTCAAAATAACGATCCCAGATTGGCGGAATCTTCAATCTTCCCTCCCTTAGGGTAAATAAACAATGAAGCATCACCATGCTCATACTCAAAGGAGTCTTTAGACAATAATTCTGATATTATCATTTATCATCCTTTGAGATAGCTAACTTTTGTTTCAACAGAGTATTCAAACCTCCCTTCTTTAGCAAGATCAAGCTCTTCATTGACGCTCATTGTGCAAGCTCACCTGATGTTTATACACTTATTCATATGCAAAAGATGTTTTATCATGAGAATAATAATTCTAATGCAAATCATATGCTTGTCTTCAAGCGGAAAATTTTTTATTGAAAAGATGTCGAAACATCAAGAGTTTTTTTGTACGAAAGAAAGTAAAAAGATGGAGTGATACCAACTCAAAATTTTTAGGAAGCCTCCTAGGATTCTGATTACCGTACTCTTGTTACAATATTGTTTTGAATTAACCCATGCTTCAGTTAGGAATTTCAAGGGTTTCAATGTCGCCTGGTTCACGGTTTTAGAAAAAAGGGATTTTAAGGCTCAAAAATATTTGGTGCCCACCTATTCTCCAGGATTTTCTCCAGTCCTACATTCAGTTAACCAAATACGAGCACTCATATATCAAGAGGATTTATGATAATTAAAGAACCACTGAGGTTTCTTGACATGACAGTCACTTAAGTTTGCTTCTTTTGTGTTTTTGGTCGTTCTTTGCTTAGGATCTTCATTTTTAAATCCTTTCTTGCCTTTCATGTTTTTCCTTTTTCTTTTTCACTTTCCCTAACTTTTCTTGGACAATTCTTTTTGATTTTTTATTTTCAATTCTAGCAGGATGCCCTAATTTTTTCCTAAGTCACTTGTTTTCGAGTTTTTCAACTTAACGGGCTTTCTTTCATTTCTTTATTTTTTTATTCATTATCTTTTTTTTTTGAACACATCGTGTGACTTTGAGTCATTTTTTAATTTTTGGAAAAATTGTGATTGGTTCATTCTCTGGTCGGTGAGGGGTAACCATTATTGTATTGTCATCTTTTATCTCCCTTATATCTCCTTTATTTAGGAATTTGAAACAATGCTTGTACATCGTCCGCAGTGTTTTACTCAAAAGCATACCGTCTAAGATTCTTGGTATATTTCTCATCATCCTTCCTCCAGAAGTTTTACTTTATCAAACAAGCGTTGAGCATCAAAAAGCATAAAAAAACATAAATGAGTGAATACAAATGGATTAATTCAAGGTAAATATATTCGATTCATTGTAATTTAATATTAAAAAATAAACAGTTTTGCATACAAGAAAGTACTGGACAAAACAAGAAAGATTACAAATAAAAATAAAAATTAAACTAGAAATTACCATATCGTGGATGTGATACGGTGGAAGAACTGACTGTTTTTGGAATGCTGGTTTGCGTTTTGTGTTTGTGTTTGCAAAATGTCGTGTTAAGCAAGAGTCGCCATCGTCTTTTATTTTATCCAACAAGGAAAGGAAAAAAGCACAGAAAAATTCCTTTTTCGAGATATTTCTGAGTACGGGGGGTAGATTATAGAAAGGGAATGTATTAGCACCCTTTCTATCCGTAGTTATCTACGGCCTCTTAGGTACTTTCTCATCATTTTCAAAATTGTTTTCTTTGTGTTTGTGTGCTTTGAAAAGTTTTCATTTTAACTTCGATTTAACTCTTGCTTCTGTCTTCAAGAGTGTAATGAAGTGTTTTTGAAAACTTGTTTGTAAAAGAGTGTAAGTGTGAAAAAAAGTTTTGTTTTGGATGAGAAAGTATCTGAGAACTAATCTACCTACTCGAAAAAGGAATCGTTCTATGCTAATTTCCTTTAGACAATGCCATCCCACTATTAGTGAGTAGGTAGCATCGTCGTTGGAGTTTGAGGGTCAATTTGAAAGCGGGACATACGGTCACTAAAGCAACGTTAGATTGTCTTAGCGGTAACCCTAATGTCTTAGATCATTTGTTCGAGGCAACAACATCTGAGGCAACCATTTCGATGCAACTATGATCTGTTAGACAAAGGGCGACCTCTAAAATAACCTATACTCAATGACCGTTTACGAAGGCAACCAAGTGGGGTGTACCCTAAGAGTGCGCATGTGAGATTGTGTTAATTTCAAATTATTTTTATCTTTGCACATGTTTAGGGTGATCTAACTGTTTTAAAAATTAGACATTCATTTTTGTCATGCAAACCCTATTATCAAACATCTAGCAGTTGGATATTTGCAGAAATTAAAGTGCAGAATTTAAACTAACTATTACAAGGCGTCGGGTATTTACATCGCCAAAAGCAAACCCTTTGAAATTTAAAACCGGAAAAATAAAATAAATGTCCTAATTAATTATTACAAACCGGGAGCGGATACAATAATTGAATAAAGAAAAAAATAAAGTGTGCGAGACAATTGGATCGAAGGCGAAACTAGGGTTTTGACCCTCCTAATTAAAAGAAAATGTTTTTGTTATTTTTTTTTAAGAAAAGAAATTAGATCCTAAAGTTAAATGCTAAATTAATTAATTATTAACTTAATAAATGAAAAACAATCAAGTGACATATTTTTGGAGTTTTGTTAATTTAGGAAAGAAAAAAAAATAATTAAATTAGGGTTAAAACCTATTAATTCTAATTGATTTTAATTATTTGCAAAAATCATTTAAAGTTATCTAGCATTAATATCCTAATTAAATTAATTAATATTTATGAATGAAAAATAAAAATTCTACAATCTAATTGGATAGAAAATATTTTGGGTGATTTTTGATAAAAAGAAAATTAATTTTGGTTAGTAATTAAATAAAATAAAATAAAATAATCAAATGAAATGTAGAAAAGAAATTATAAAGAAAGGGATTGGGCCTGATTTTCAAGGGTGTGCATAGCAATTTTCTGACCCAATGACATGAGATCCGTTGGACTTTTGTAATCCTGTGCGCTGGCGTTGACTTGGTCTATAGTGTGCCTTCAATGATGGCCACCAGATCTGGCCATCTGGCCATCTGGCGTGCTGGATGGTAAGGGAATATGGTGGGCATTAGGCTTGAGCGTGCACTAGATTCCCTGAAATAACAAGGAAAAATAACAAATGCTGGAGGCAGGGATCGAACCCCTGACCGCCAGCCTCTAATGCCTTGAAATCCTGCGTGGTAACCACTAGGCTGTGTTGTTCTATTTGTTAACATATTATAAAATAATCATAATATAATAAAACAAATGCAAGTGGACAAGAATCAGAAAAAACGCGCCAATGTTTGAACAAACCAGTAAGGGGATGACACTTCATCATCTCCTTCCTCTGCACCGTGGCTAAAAGTACAAAGATCTATACCCACGGACGTTGTCCGTAGCTATACCCCTGTCCACCCTCAAAATCTCGTACAGGCCATGTAAATGAATTCTAACGCCATGGTTAGACTCGTCTCCTTCTTCTGATCACAACCATACCCATTACTAGGGCCAATTATTCCTGAAAACAAAAACCCTAAAAAACTCCAAGAAAACCTAACAATGGTGATTCACGATATAGGTCATATAAATGAAATTGGCTATTGGAAAAAGCTTGCAAATGATATGGTGATCACAAATATGCCATTATTTTACACAATGGATGCAAGAATAAAGCTAATCGAATTCAAGAAAAGGGTGATACTGTGATGGCCTTACAGCGCGCTAGAGGGCTTGAAAACGATTAGTCTCGATTGCTTTAGGTTGTGGAGATTGCCAGGAATCGATTGAGACAAGTAACAGGCCTTGAGGATGCCTCTAGCCTATATTTTGATCTCACACTTTTGGCTTGTTTTTGAAAATTCTGTTCTTGCTCTATGCCTGATCTCCAACCCCAATTTTTATTTGCCTTGCCTCCTTATGTATCACACAATGTATTAGGGTTGATTACCCTGTCCAGATCTTCTTCTTTCAATGATTTTGATATGGATTTAATTTGCTTTGAACAACTTTCCAAACATGGCTTATTTTCAATCTTTTTGTACACATATGGCTTGATGCGAATTTGAATGTCTTTCTAGCTGTAATTAGAGCCTGAAATAATCAAAAGATCCTTTATTATCAATGATTGGGATTTTTATTTGATTTATTTTGATTTAAATCAAATTAATTTAAATCAAAATAATTAATAAAAATATGATATGAACAAGTGGCAAAGGCTAGAGCACGTGGGCTATGATTCCAACTCAAAATAAGTGAAAAATAATGGGCCCATTTGGCAAAATTTGATGTTTTAGGGATAGTTGACTTTTGGCAATTTTGCAAAAAAGTCCAACTTCAACAATGCATAACTTCCTCAATTTTGACTCTTTGGAGGTGTTCTTTGACTTTTTAGAAAGCTTGAGATGTCCTCTAAGAAACCCTTTTGTTATCATCTCAATTTGATATTCCATGCTCATGTATGAAGTTTTGACAAAAAAGGTGTTTTTGTTTACTTTTCAAAATGACCTATAATGTCCAAATTCATAACTTCTTATTTGTGCATATTTTGATCTTTGGAGATGAAGATGGATTGTAGGGAATTTCATCCTCTTCAAAATTAGATTTGGATGGGTCATTTCTCCTAAAGTATGAGAAAGTTATGCTTGGTCAAAGTTGGGTTGACTTTTCCTACAAAACCCTAATTTAGCAACTTTTGAGTCTTGATGAATTGTGAGCAATCCTTGATGAATCATGATCAAACCTTGATCAAATGATGAAATATACTTCAAAATGAGGATGTTGACACAAAATCTTGAAGTTTGACTGTATGGGGGTCACAGTTGACTTTTGCCCTAGCACAATCGATTTTTGGACCTTTGAGCAATTGACTGAGCAAACTTCCTCTGCAAGGCTTGAAACTTGACATGGATAATCTTGAGAACATATTAGGACATTGGTGAGAATTTGGTACCGCTTGGAATCAAGTATCTTGATGCAACATTAAACCCTAATTTGGGGTAGACTGGCTTAGGAGAGAGCTTGTCTGGCCAACCCTTGAGCTACTTTGAGTAATTTGGAGATCTTTCTTGCAATGTTTTGAGAAATATAGGAGGGAAAATTTTGGGGTACAACAGCTGCCCCTGTTCAATCTTATTAAACCTGAGGATGTATATTGGCTTTCGTGCCTTTCGCAATCCGAAGGTGGAAGTGGATTGAACACTAGAGTGCCCAGAAATTTGCACTCGCATGAAGTGATAATTGTCTTGTGATGTCGGGAATGGGCTTATAGATGCCATTTGGAGGAGTGTCGATCGCATAAGAGATTCCTTAGCGAGAGCTTGTGTACCTGTTGTTGAGGAAGATTCCGCTGGGGAATGCTAATCATTGTTGAGAGAAATAGAATTTTAGGAGCTTTGGTCGTCCGTCATTCTGCTGGTGAGTCGTCTTTGTTGATATTTAGGAACTTTGGTCGTCCGTACTCAACTGGGGAATCAAATCTGTTGAGATTTAGGAGCTCGTCCGTAATTCAACTGAAGAAATATCTTTGTCGATATTTAGGAACTTGTCCTTAATTCGATTGAGGAAACAACTTCGCTGAGATTTAGGAGTTCGTCCGTAATTCAACTGGGGGTAATATCTGCTGAGATTTAGGAGCTCATCCGTAATTCAACTGGGGCAATATCTGCTGAGATTTAGGAGCTTGTCCGTAATTCAACTGGAGAAACATCTCTGCTGAGATTTAGGAACATCGTCCGTAATTCAACTGGGGAAATAACTTCGCTGAGATTTAGGAGCTCGTCCGTAATTCAACTACTTTGCTGAGACTTAGGAGCTCCTCCATAATTTAACTACTTTGCTGAGATTTAGGAACTTGTCTGTAATTCAACTGAGAAAATAACTTCACTGAGATTTAGGAACTTGTCTGTAATTCAACTACTTTGTTGAGATTTAGGAGCTCGTCTGTAATTCAACTACTTTCCTGAGATTTAGGAGCTCGTCTATAATTCAACTACTTTGCTGAAATTTAGGAGCTCGTCCGTAATTCAACTACTTTGCTGAGATTTAGGAGCTCGTTCGTAATTCAACTGTGGTAAACATCTCTGCTGAGATTTAGGAACTCGTCCGTAATTCAACTGAGGAAACATCTCTGTCGAGATTTAGGAACTTGTCTGTAATTCAACTGAGGAAACATCTCTGCTGAGATTTAGGAACTCGTCCGTAATTCAACTAAGGTAAAAGCTTCATAGCTTGAATTTTGTGAGAATCTTTCCTGAAAGGTAAAGGCTAGCTATATGTAATGCATGATATGTATCAAGCAATGATGTTCTCAAAATAAATGAGATGGTGTTATATGATGCATATGCATGTCATGATGTATGAAAATGTGATGTTTTTATCTAGGGAAAATAAATCCCGGACTGCTGCTGGAGAAAAGAATTGAATTCTTCGTTTCTGCTGGAGATAGTGGATGAAGATGTTTGTGAGAATAAACCTGCAGGAGAGGATAACTCCGTTGGGGAATAAACTGATGAGAGAATGACTTTGTGGGGAAGAGATGCTCTGTTGAGGATTCCGTTGATTAAATTCAGCTGGGGACAAATTACCGTTGTTGGTGATTATGAACCTTGTTGGGGATTGAATTCCTATTTTGTGAAAGGAAAGAACTCCGCTGGGGATGATTTTCCAATAGCGACCTTACTGGGGATAGCCCTTTTAGACTTTACTGGGGACGATCTTCCAGAGGCTACTGGGGATGATTCTTCAAACTCCACTGGGGATATTTTTTATACTTCGCTGGGGATGATAAGACTTTTCAGTGCTGATGGTAGATAAACTCTGCTTGGGGAGAATATTGCCGATTCATTCACAGTTGCGAGTCTCAGCTGGGTAGAGATAACACCACTGTCTTTCTTTTACTCTGCGGGGAATGAATGTACTTTCAATTGTTTCCTCCAGCTAGGTCTATCCATATACCTGGTGGACAGAGAAACTGTACGGCTTGGACATTTCTTGTTTGCCCCTGTTTCTGATATTACAAGTAATCGTCTTTTGTTTCGCGTGTAAATTTTATGAGCAGCAATTAATGTCAAATGCATATATCAAGAACTGAACATTGGACGTTCTTTGCAAAACAAAACAAAAAAAAGGAAAACAGTTTGAAATTTCTTTTGTAAAAATGACTTGTATTGATTTTGAAGTTAGCCTGTAAATAGGCGTTTTTGTACAAGAGGTAGACGTCCTAGTAAGTGAATGCCACCGATCAATAGAGTTTATACAATTTGTGAAAAAACAAAGAAAAACAGCTATGTGAATAATCCCACTGGGTTCCAACTCTGCTATTGTCTTTATATCCTCGAGCATTTCATCACTTCGATACTTGGTTGAAGGTGGATCAGACTGATTGATGTCGTCCGAGCTTGATAGTCGATACTGAAGTCTGGTCGCAAGGTGATCCAATGAGACATAGTTTTACGCTTTGATCCCTAATTTTTGCCTAGACCGCCCTTTCGGGTTTTCAGTCCACCAGGATAACCTTTTTTGCCCAAGCCGCCTTTTCAGGTTTTCGACTTGCCGGGTGTACATATTTTTTCATTTTCATCCCTTATTTTTTCCCGAACCCTTTTGGTTTGCCGGGAAGCCCTTATTTTTTCCTAGACCAGTCAACCTAGCGGGTCTTTGATTATGCATAGTATTTTTTCACTATGTCTGCATTGACGGGGTGAGGAAGGTCGTCATCGTCCATGGTGGTTAGAATCATAGCTCCTCCTGAGAAAATGTTCTTAACCATAAATGGCCCTTCGTAAGTAGGGGTCCATTTTCCCCTGGGATCACCTTGAGGTAGGATGATGCGTTTGATCACCAGATCCCCAACTTGATACTCTTGGCATGACTTTCTTGTTAAATGCCTTAATCATCCGTTTTTGATACGTCTGATCGTGACAGATAGCAGTAAGTCTCTTTTCATCCATTAAGTTCAGTTGATCAAGCCAGGTCTGAATCCAGTCATCTTCGCTCAAACCTGCATCCTTCATAACCCGAAGAGAGGGTATCTGAACTTCAATGGGTAAGACGGCCTCCATGCCATAAACCAAGGAATAAGGTGTTGCCCCTGTTGACGTCCGCGCTGAGGTACGGTACCCATGAAGAGCAAATGGTAACATCTTGTGCCAATCTTTGTATGTCACCATAATTTTCTGCACAATCTTCTTATTGTTCTTATATGCCGCTTCCACAGCCCCATTCATCTTCGGCCGGTAAGGAGAAGAGTTGTGATGTTGTATCGTGAACTGCTTGTAGTGCTCGGTGATCATCTTATTATTGATATTTGTACCATTGTTCGTAATGATCCTCTCTGGTACGCCGTATCTACAAATTAGATTGTGCCGAATAAACTGTGCCACGACGTTCTTGGTTACGGTGGCAAAGGAAGCCGCTTCAACCCACTTCGTAAAGTAATCAATAGCTACCAAGATGAAACGACGCCCATTGGACGCAGTAGGTCTAATCTCTCCGATCATGTCGATGCCCTACATTGCAAAAGGCCAAGGTGCTGTCAAAACATTCAGAGGTACTGGAGGTATGTGCACTTTATCAGCATAGACTTGGCACTTATGACAAGTCCGAGAATGCTGATAACAGTCTGATTCCATTGTAGACCAATAATATCCTGCCCGAAGGATCTTCTTTGCCATGGTGTGTCCACTAGAATGAGTTCCGAATGTACTTTCGTGTAGCTCTACCATAATCCTTTCTGCTTCGTTTTTATCCATACAACGCAGTAAGGTTGAGTCATGGTTACGCTTGTAAAGGATATCGTTGCTGATGAAGAACTTCGCCTCGAACCTCCTCAGAAACTTCTTATCATTAACAGATGCACCCTCGGGGTATTCCTGAGCTTCAAGATACCTCTTTACCTCATGAAACCAGGGTTTATCTGCTACCTCTTCAGTCTCAATGTCACAGCAATGTGCAGGTTCATCCAACCTCTCAATGGTAATCTAGGGAGCTTCATTGTCCCATCTGACTTTGAACATAGAAGACATTGTAGCCACCGTGTCCGCTAACTGATTCTCCTCTCTAGGGAAGTGTTCAAAGGTTATCTCCTTGAAGTGCGGAAGCAACGTCAACACATACTCTTTGTAAGGAATAAGATTAGGGTGTTTCGTATCCCACTCGCCTTTGATCTGGATGATCACGAGAGCGGGATCTCCGAAAACACTTAAGAACTTAATCCTTAGGTCAATAGCTACTCGAAGACCCATAATGCATGCTTCATACTCCGCCATGTTGTTGGTGCAGTTGAAACATAGCCGGACGGTGAATGGAGTATGAGAGCCTTCAGGAGATATGCTCACGGTGCCAATGCCGTTACCCAAAGCGTTTGAAGCTCCATCAAAGTACATAGACCATCGGGATCCTTCCTCAGGTCCTTCATCCGGTCCAGGTGTTTCACAGTCAGTCACCAACATGATGTTCTCATCCGGGAATTCAAAGTTCATAGACTGGTAATCATCCACTGCCTGATGTGTCAGATGATCTGCTAAGACACTTACCTTGATTGCTTTTTGGGTCGTGTATTGGATGTCATACTTAGTCAAGATCATCTGCCACCTCGCTATTCTTCCGGACAAGGCAGGCTTCTCGAAGATATACTTGATTGGATCCATCTTTGATATCAATAGAGTAGTGTGAGTCAGCATATACTGTCTCAGTCGGCGAGCAGCCCATGCCAAAGTGCAACAAGTTTTCTCAAGAAACGAGTATCGGGTCTCGCAGTCGGTAAACTTTTTGCTAAGGTAGTAAATAGCATGCTCTTTTTGGCCAGACTCATCATGCTGCCCCAACACACACCCCATTGAATTGTCGAGTACTGTCAAGTATAAGATTAAAGGTCTCCCTTCAACTGAAGGCATCATAATAAGAGGATCTTAGAGATATTATTTGATCCTTTCGAAAGCGGCCTGACATTCATCGTTCCATCTTACCACTTGATCTTTCTTCAGTAATTTGAAGATTGGCTCACAAGTAGCAGTCAGGTGCGAGATGAATCGGGCAATATAGTTCAGACGTCCCAAAAAGCGTCTGACTTCTTTTTCTGTTCGGGGAACTGACATTTCCTGTATAGACTTCACCTTTGCAGGATCCACTTAAATACCTTTATCACTTACGACGAAACCCATCAATTTACCAGACCTCACCCCGAAGGTGCACTTGTTCGGGTTTAACCTCAGCCTGTACAACTTCAACCTGTCAAATAGCTTCTGAAGGTGGTCAAGTGTTCTTCCTCAGTCTGGGACCTTGCAATCATGTCGTCGATGTATACCTCAATCTCATGATGAATCATGTCGTGGAACAAAGTGACCATGGCGCGCTGATACGTTGCCCCAACATTCTTCAATCCGAAAGGCATGACCTTGTAGCAAAAGGTACGCTATTGAGTAACAAAGGTTGTCTTCTCCATATCCTTGGGAGCCATCTTAACCTGATTGTAACTGGAGAAGACCTTATGCTGTGCGGTGTTGTCAACCAGAACTCGATATGAGGCAGAGGGAAATCATTCTTGGGGCTCGCCCTGTTCAGATCCCTATAGTCAACACAGATTCGAACCTTACCATCCTTCTTCGGCACAGGAACCACTTTGGCCACCCATTGCGGGTAAGAAGTAACTGCTAGAAAACCGGCATCAAACTGTTTCATAACTTCGGCCTTGATTTTCTCAGACATCTCTGGGCGCATTCGGCGAACTTTCTGTTTCACTGGCGGACAGTCTTCCTTGGTAGGAAATCGGTGAACTACAATATCAGTATCCAACCCAGGCATATCTTCATAAGACCAGACAAAGATCTCAACATAGTCACGCAGCATCTGAATCAACCGTTGCTTAACACTAGACTCTAGATTTGCACCGATCTTGACCTCTTTCTTGTCCTCTTTTGTACCCAGATTTACTGTTTCCATTGGCTCTTCATGCGGCTGTATAGCCCTCTCTTCCTGAAGTAACAGTCTGGCAAGTTCAACAGGCACTTCACAATCATCCTCACCTTCGTCCTCGGCTTGGTTGATCGGACTTTCAAAGTCATAACTGGCAGTAGTAGAGTCATTATTAGTGGGATCCAGAGTGGATGTAGACCTGTATATGTGAGTGTGTGTAAAATAGTTGTTTTGCAAGATAAAAGAGAAAAAACAAGGAGTGCAAAATTTGTAATGCAAGAAAACGTCCAATGCTTTTATTAATGATATATGAAAATGACACATAATAAGCCCTCAAACAAAGCCACGGTGTCTCGGGTAAGGCACCGGGCCGTAAAGTTTAAAATTGTCTGTTACAAATTCAAAACAAAATTCTATTACTGTGTGATAAAAGAAATTGGCACAAAGTCCTTTGCCATCCAATTGCTTAGTCCGCCGTCGGTAGTCGGGTAAATCCAGCTATCAAACTCAAACTCTTCATCATCGTCTTCAATCATATTCACTTCAGGATTAGTAATACGCATGGGAGGTCTTCCAATCCATGCACGCCGAACAACCCTTTGAGATTCTGCAGTGAAACCCAAACCAAACTTGTCAGTCTTATGTGCAAAGTCAGGGAGTTGGCCCCAATTCGCACACCCACCTTTCTCAATAACAGCCCGGGCATCCTTTAGGGAAACCATCTTCATTGGAGGATCTTCAGTAACAGTTTCAGTCGATGCCAGAGTCTGGGGGACTTCTTCAAAATGTTGACACGGGGTTTCAATGAACTCCCCGTCCATCTCCACATAATGGAAAGAGTTGAGGTGGCTCACCATGTACTCCTCTTCTCCTCGTACCATAACAATTTTCCCTTTCACTGGGTATTTCAGCATCTGGTGGAGCGTAGAAGTTATTGCCCCAGCTTTACAGATCCACGGGCGATCCAGCAAACAAGAATAAGATGGCCGAATGTCCATCATATAGAATGTAGACGCAAAGATCTGAGAACCAACCTTAACTAGAATATCGACCTCTCCATGTACCATCCTCTTGGACCCGTCAAAGGCCCTAACCACAATGTTACTCGGCTTCAGCACCAACCCTTCACAGTCTAACCGATCTAACGCCTTCTTGGGTAAAACATTCAACGAGGATCCAGTATCCACCAATACGTGAGCTAGAGTAGTTCCCCTGCACTCAATGGAGACATGCAGGGCGTCATTGTGATTCTTCCCCTTAATAGTCAAGTCTGCGTCGGAGAAACCCAACCCATTATCTGCTGTCAGACTAGCCACGCAATCTTTGAACTGGTCAGTAGATGTCTCCTGCGGCACGTGCGCAGTCTTCAGGAAAGCAATCAGAGCCTTAGCATGGACCTCTGAACACAACAATAAAGACAACATAGAGATCTTTGACGGGGTTTGCCCCAGCTGTTCGACTATGTTGTAGTCGCTTTTCTTGATGATCTTTAAAATTTCCTCTATCTCCTGTCTAGAGGCTTCAATCGTAATCTTTCTCGGTGCCTCCGTCTGGGCAGGCTCATCGGTGATCCCTTTGCCCCGAGTTTCAGATGACTCGGCGACAGGGGTAAGGATTGGAATATGAACAGGGACTGTAGCAGATGTACTGGCAGGTGTAATAACAACAGGCTTCTGAACAATTGGTGGAGAGATCTCAGGGGAGAAAAGTCTTCCGCTTCGGGTGACTTTACTAGATCCAACGATATTGCTGACATCAATATCAGCCTCTTCATCCTTTAAGGCTTGTTTAACCCTGTGATAATACACATCGGCCCCATAATGCCATGGGACAGCCTTATCCGACGTGTAAGGGATAGGTCCAGGAACAGTGATGATCAATGGAGCGATTCTCGGAATAGATGTAATTCTAACAGGCTTTCTCGAGGAAGCCTTGGAAGAATTGGCGAAAATGGTGATTATGGAAACTTCTTCAACAGGAACCACAGGAACAAAAGTTTTCTCGAACAAGATTTCTTTATTATCCATTAGGCATTGGACACCTGACTTCAAAAGATGGCAACTGGTAGGTAGGACGGAACACAGATGGCAACCTTCGCCACAACCTGGAAATAAACCGGCTAACAGAAGTTTCTTCTTCACAGTCATCAATGGAGTAACAATGTCTTCTACGGAAGTCACAAACACATCATCATCCACAACATTCACTCCATGATTTGGCATAGGAGCAGTCATAACATTAGGTTTTTCTGGCGCTTCAAACTCAATTTCCTTAGCATCAATCAGATCCTGCACTTTATTCTTCAAAGCCCAGCAATTGTTGGTATCATGCCCTGGGCTATCAGAGTGATAAGCACAGCGGACATTTGGATTGTACAATGGCAATGTGGTTTGGGATTCTTTGGAGCTTCCCTCGGAATCACCAAGTTAGTCTTCAACAACTACGGAAGAATTTGAGATAAAGTCATGCTGAGCCGAGTAAACTGTCTTTGAGGCCTCTTTGCCCTTGGCTGATTGTTGCGTTGAGGGGCAACAGTTGGTCTTGCAATAACTACCGCATTAACTGCTTGGCGGCGCTCGGGTCGACTTTGGTTCCTAGAGTTGTAAACTGCACTAGACTCCTTCTTGAAGGGCTTCTTCTCGGTACTTGACGAAGCACCCTTCTGTAACTTGCCGCTCTTGATACTGGCTTCAACCCTCTCCCAAGTCATGATTAACTCAGTAAAACCTGACGATGAACTTCCGATCAAATGGTTGAAATACGGACCAGACAGGGTCCCTAGAAACATATCCAGCAACTCCCTGTCAGCCAGAGGGGGTTGGACTCTACCAGCAAGGTCTCTCCACTTCTGAGCGTAATCTTTAAAAACTTCGCTCGCACCCATAGACATACCCTGAAGTTGGGTATGCGTGGGAGCGAGGTCGGCATTGTATTGGTACTGCTTGTAAAAAGCAGCAGCAAGGTCGTCCCAATTATGGACATTAGCTCCTTCTAGATGATAGAACCACTCAAGTTGAGTCCCTGAAAGACTATCTTGAAAGAAATGAATCCAGAGATTCCTGTCAGTAGTATATGGTTGGATCTTCCTGACATACGATCGAAGGTGTAGCTTTGGGAAGGATACCCAGTCGTATTTAGCAAATACATGAGCTTTGAACTTGTGGGGAATCACCACCCCAGATGCCAGACCCAGATCACCAAAGTCTAATCCAGGTATCTTCTGGATCTCCATCACACTTAACCGGTCTTCGAGTTATTTATACCTATCCTCAGTCGGAGGATACTGGTCTTCGTCAAAGTCAGTCTCATTGTCTAAAACCACAGGGCTAAAACCCTCCTTTCTTCCTGATTTTCTCCCCCTCCAGATGAGTGAGACAAATCAACTTCCTCTCGCAACCTGTTTCCAAACTTGTGACCCATGTTCAGGAGGACCGTCTTCTTATTCTTCTTCTTCTTATCCTTCAAGATAAGAGTCTTCAAATCTTTCTGCCCCTTGGTCAGGGTCATGAACATTTCCTGGGCATTTTGGATGTTTCAGCAGAAATGATGTTGAAATAAACAGCGAAGAAGATAAGAGACCTGTAAGGGTACCTATAATGAGGTTCATAGAAATGAAATGAATATGATATGATTTCAAAGACTTTAGGGATCCAAATTCGTAAACCAAAATGAAACACACTTTTATTAGATTAGAAAAACTTGAAACAATGTTTGACAAATGCCTTTAAGGTGTTACAAAGAGAAAAACTGAAAAGTAAATCAAAACTAGAAATAGCAAAATACATCAGCGCTCCCATGGTCGTTTTCCGTTGGGGCTGACATAGTCATTAAGGACTTTCTCATTTTCCTGTTGCCTTGTAAGCTTTAGGATCTTTCGTTCCTGCTCGTGATACTTTTCTCTGTAAGTATCCCGTTCTTCTCTCAACTGTATCCAAGACCTCTTTAATGCCCCAATGTCAGTAGGCATGTATGGATGGAGGACAGTATGAGGAACCCCTTCTTCATCATCACTCTCAACAATTACCGGTAAGACAGCTTCGTATGGCATCCCTAGATTTTGGGCACGGGCCCGAACCCACCGGAGATACGGCTCCATTGGAAGAGAAGTCTTCGCTCCTAGCTCATGTGGATCAGACCTGTTAACCCTATTCTAAGCTCGTATAAATCTGCGACGATGTCCCTCACTATCCCCTTGGAAGTCAAAGACAATGCTCGGAATCAGCAACTCATGAGGACCATCCTTTCGAGCTCGCCCAAACTGTCATAAGGCCAGACAAGGATTATAGGTGATTCCTCCCCTAATTCCAAGCAAAGGAACATTGGGGTATTCTCCGCACCGGTCAATAACAGCTACTTCTTCCATGTCTTTAGTGCTCCAGATGATATCCGTTTGAGCCAGGGACATAATTCTGTAGGCCCAACCCATACCTTCCTTGTTCTTCAAAACAGATTTGGGGAGGTGAGAAATAAACCACCTCTCCAGCAATGGTGCACAACACATAAGGGTTCCCCATTTTCGAGCAGTACGGGCATAAAGAGCATGCAGAATGTCACCTAAGAGAGTAGGCACTGTATTACGGGACATGAAGATCTTCACTGCGTTCACGTTGACAAAAGAATCTTAATTAGGGAACAGAACCAGCCCATAAATGAGAAGTGCCAGGATATCTTTGAATGCTTGAAAGTCCAAACTGTCCCAAAACTGTTGAGCCTGATCAAACAAGAATTTAGCCAAGAATCCTTTCACTCCACTCCGAGTCTCCCAGTTAGACATTACTTCAGCCTTTGTTAGATGTAGGGATGTAGCAACATCCTCTGGCCTAAGAGCTATCTCCAAACCTGTAAATGGCGTCTGCTCTAGAATAGAAATACCAAGTAGATCAGAGAACTCCTCCAAAGTAGGGACCAACTGATAGTCCGGGAAGGTGAAGCAGTGGTGCAACGGGTCAAAGAATTGGAACAAGACACTCATCATCTGCTCATCCATATTAGAAGTGACCAAACCAAGGAGGTGACCATGTCTTCTAACAAAGGAAGAAGTATCTGGAACTTTAGAAACCAACTCTCTAAGTTGAGCAGGGATTTGTACGAAGCTGATGCGAATAGTATTTCTGCGCATAGATGCCATGATCTTTAAAACAAAACAAAGATGAATCCCCTCGGTCTTTGAAATGGGTTAGTCTGATGCATGATGCATGCAATGTCATGATGCATGATGTTATGATAGAAACACACCACAAGTATTCACAGATAGCAAACATGGTAAGGGCAAACAACTCACACAGTAGCCCTTAAATTTCAGGCTGGCATTGAGTTTAGGTATTACCCTCTTTCAGTTTAGTTGGTTCAACTTGTCCTAGTAATAGTAATCGGGTTCTAGAGGATCTCAATATCACTGACCACCCTCGATCGGTCATAATTCCAGTTTAGCAACCTTTTCTTGCGGCCGGAATCATCACGAGAGTTTGGTCTCAATGAGTGTAGCATACTGCTACTTTTCTATGGCCAAGTTGGTCAATTATAGGTTCTAAGGTTAGTTGGTGCTTAATGACCCCTTAGCTTCCCCATATTCTCCTTGTTCCACCACAAGGGATATCGGTACAAACTAAAGTGCCACACCAACATAGCTACTGCTTCAACTGTATCAGTCTATGCCGTACAGTTCCTTCACAGTATATTGCTACTTACCTAAAAGGTATCCCCAAATCTGGGTTAGGATCTATAGTAACTCTGATTCAAACCCACAAAGATAAAGCATACAAAGCAAGCAATTGAAAACATTATGATGAACTATTCCTAAGGTACATCCCACTTATTAAGTCCCCAGCAGAGTCGCCAGTTCTGTGATACGGTGGAAGAACTGACTGTTTTTGGAATGCTAGTTTTCATTTTGCGTTTGTGTTTGCAAAATTTCACGGAAAGCAAGAGTCGCCACCGTCTTTTATTTTATCAAACAAGGAAAGGAAAAAAGCACCAAAAAAATTCCTTTTTCGAGATATTTCTGAGTACGGGGGGTAGAATATAGAAAGGGAAGGTATTAGCACCCTTTCTATTCGTAGTTATCTATGGGCTCTTAGGTACTTGCTCATCATTTTCAAAATTGTTTTCTTTGTGTTTGTGTGCTTTGAAAAGTTTTTATTTTAACTTCCATTTAACTCTTTCTTCTGTCTTCAAGAGTGTAATGAAGTGTTTTTGAAAACTTGTTTGTAAAAGAGTGTAAGTGTGAAAAAAATGTTTTGTTTTGGATGAGCAAGTATCTAAGAACTAATCTACCTACTCGAAAAAGGAATCGTTCTATGCTAATTTCCTTTAGACAATGCCATCCCACTATTAGTGAGTAGGTAGCACCGTCGTTGGATTTTGAGGGTCAATTCGAAAGCGGGACATACGGTCACTAAAGCAACGTTAGATTGTCTTAGAGGTAACCCTAATGTCTTAGATCATTTGTTCGAGGCAACAACATCCGAGGGAACCATTTCGAGGCAATTATGATCTGTTAGACAAGAGGGCGACCTCTAAAATAACCTATACTCAATGACCATTTACAAAGGCAACCAAGTGGGGTGTACCCTAAGAGTGTGCATGCGTGATTGTGTTGATTTTAGATTATTTTTATCTGTGCACATGTTTAGGGTGATCTAACTGTTTTAAAAATTAGACATTCATTCTTGTCATGCAAACCCTATTATCAAACATCTAGCAGTTGGATATTTGCAGAAATTAAAGTGCGGAATTTAAACTAACTATTACAAGGCGTCGGGTATTTACATCGCCAAAAGCGAACCCTTTGAAATTTAAAAGCGGAAAAATAAAATAAATTTCCTAATTAATTATTACAAACCGGGAGCGGATACAATAATTGAATAAAGAAAAAATAAAGTGCGTGAGACAATTGGATCGAAGGCGAAACTAGGGTTTTTACCCTCCTAATTAAAAGAAAATGTTTTTGTTATTTTTATTTTTTATTTTTAAGAAAAGAAATTAGATTCTAAAGTTAAATGCTAAATTAATTAATTATTAAATTAATAAATGAAAAACAATCAAGTGACATATTTTTGGAGTTTTGTTAATTTAGAAAAGAAAATAAAATAATTAAATTAGGGTTAAAACCTATTAATTCTAATTGATTTTTTATTATTTGCAAAAATCATTTAAAGTTATCTAACATTAATATCCTAATTAAATTAATTAATATTTATTAATGAAAAATAAAAATTCTACAATCTAATTGTATAGAAAATATTTTGGGTGATTTTTGATAAAAAGAAAATTAATTTTGGTTAGTAATTAAATAAAATAAAATAAAATAAAATAATCAAATGAAATATAGAAAAGAAATTATAAAGAAAGGGATTGGGCCTGATTTTCAAGGGTGTGCATAGCAATTTTCTGGCCCAATGACATGAGATCCGTTGGACTTTTGTAATCCTGTGCGCTGGTGTTGACTTGGTCTATGGTGTGCCTTCAATGATGGCCACCGGATCTGGCCATCTGGCGTGCTGGATGGTAAGGGAATATGGTGGACATTAGGCTTGAGCGTGCACTAGATTCCCTGAAATAACAAGGAAAATAACAAATGCTGGAGGCAGGGATCGAACCCCTGACCTCCAGCCTCTAATGCCTTGAAATCCTGCGTGGCAACCACTAGGCTGTGTCGTTCTATTTGTTAACATATTATAAAATAATCATAATATAATGAAACAAATGCAAGTGGACAAGAATTAGAAAAAACGCGCCAATGTTTGAGCAAGCCAGTAAGGGGATGACACTTCATCATCTCCTTCCTCTGCACTGTGGCTAAAAGTACAAAGATCTATACCCACGGACGCTGTCCGTAGCTATACCCCTGTCCACCCTCAAAATCACGTACATGCCATGTAAATGAATTCTAACACCATGGTTAGACTCGTCTCCTTCTTCTGATCACAACCATACCCATTACTAGGGCCAATTATTCCTGAAAACAAAAACCCTAAAAACTCCAAGAAAACCTAACAATGGTCATTCACGATATAGATCATATAAATGAAATTGGATATTGGCAAAAGCTTGCAAATGATATGGTGATCACGAATATACCATTATTTTACACAATGGATGCAAGAATAAAGCTAATCGAATTCAAGAAGAGGGTGATACCGTGACAGCCCTACAGCGTGCTAGAGGGCTTGAAAACAATTGGTCTCGATTGCTTTAGGTTGTGGAGATTGCCAGGAAGCGATTGAGAGAAGTAACAGGCCTTGAGGATGCCTCTAACCTCTATTTCGATCTCACACTTTTGGCTTGTTTTTGCAAATTATGTTCTTGCTCTATGCCTGATCTCCAACCCCAATTTTGATTTGCCTCGCCTCCTTATGTATCACACAATGTATTAGGGTTGATTACCCTGTCCAAATCTTCTTCTTTCAATGATTTTGATATGGATTTGATTTGCTTTGAACAACTTACCAAACATGGCTTATTTTCAATCTTTTTGTACACATATGGCTTGATGCGAATTTGAATGCCTTGCTAGCTGTTATTAGAGCCTGAAACAATCAAAAGATCCTTTGTTATCAATGCTTGGGATTTTTATTTGATTTATTTTGATTTAAATCAAATTAATTAAAATCAAAATCAAAATAATTAATAAAAACCTGATATGGACAAGTGGAAAAGGCTAGAGCACGTGGGCTATGATGCCAACTCAAAACAAGTGAAAACGAATATGCCCATTTGGCAAAATTTGAATTTTTGGGGATAGTTGACTTTTGGCAATTTTGCAAAAAAGTCCAACTTCAACAATGCATAACTTCCTCAATTTTGACTCTTTGGAGGTGTTCTTGGACTTTTTAGAAATATTTAGATGTCCTATAAGCAACCCTTTTGGTCTCGTCTCAATTTGATATTCCATGCTCATGTATGAAGCTTTGACAAACAAAGGTGATTTTGTTGACTTTTCAAAATGACCTATAATGTCCAAATTTATAACTTCTTATGTGTGCATATTTTTATCTTGGGAGATGAATATGGATTGTAGGTAATTTCATCCTCTTCAAAATGAGCTTTGGATGGGTCATTTCTCATAAAGTATGAGAAAGTTATGCTTTGTCAAAGTTGGGTTGACTTTTCCTGCAAAACCCTAATTTAGCAACTTTTGAGTCTTGATGAATTGTGAGCAATCCTTGATGAATCATGATCAACCCTTGATCAAATGATGAAATATACTTCAAACTGAGGATGTTGACACAAAATCTTGAAGTTTGAGTGTATGGGGGTCACAGTTGACTTTTGCCCTAGCACGGTCGATTTTTGGACCTTTGAGCAATTGACTGAGCAAACTTCCTCTGCAAGGCTTGAAACTTGACATGGATGATCTTGAGAACATATTAGGACATTGGTGAGAATTTGGGACCACTTGGACTCAAGGATCTTTATTCAACATGAAACCCTAATTTGGGGTAGACTGCCTTAGGAGAGAGCTTGTTTGGCCAACCCTTGAGCTACTTTGAGTAATTTGGAGATCTTTCTTGCAATGTTTTGAGAAATATGGGAGGGAAAATTTTGGGGTACAACAGTGGAGGCATGACTCTGTATGGACTTATTGCTCCAGGCGACCTTTAAAAGTCATGATGCTTACTCAGGCATAGAATTCCCATTCTTATCTGGCGTGAACACAATTGCATTTGAATCCATCAAGTCATGGACCTTGGTTTTTAACTATTCACAATCTTCAATCATATGTCCATGTGCCCCCAGAGTCATATTCGCACATGAATTCACATTACATCCTTCAAGAATAGGTGATGGAAGAGGACCAAGGTCCTTTAACTCGACCAGCTAGTGATTAAGTAGATGATGAAATAATTGACTGTAAGTTATAAGAATTGGGTCAAACTTCCTTGGTGGCTTCTTTGGTCTTTGTTGGCCCAATAGAGCATAGGGACAATATCTATTTTGGTTGAGCATTTGATTATTATGACTCTAAATAGACACTGGTTATCAGAGAGGAATCTTTAGGAGTGTAGATTATGAACTAGGTGTCTTAGGAAGTGAAGTTGATCCTCGAGAACGAGAAGTAACTACCACTTTCTCTGCTGCAAAACGATTGACATGTATATTAGAACCATCTGGAGTGAACACAAATGCCCTGGCATTAAGGAAGTCACAAATTTTGTACTTCGATACAATACATTCCTCTACATCGTGACCTACACCACCAGAATGGAATTCACAACGGGCGTTAGCATCATGGCTTACAGATAAATCCTTAATAGGCATGTTTTGCAGATTGACCAATTGAAAATGTATAAGAGCTGGAGTAACTGCGAATACGACATTGGTATGGGGTCGAATAGAGTCTCATACTTCTTTTACTATGGTTCATGAGTTACACGCCTCTGATTCTCTTGGTGAACTGGGAGTAACTTCTGTCGAGAAGATTTCGGTGCCCCAGGTTGTGAAGAAGATCCATAAGGTACCCCCTGGCACACTACAAGTCTTATAGAATGAGGAATGAAAACAACTCCTATGGTATGAATAGGTACGAGATCGTTTCCTTTCTTCAGCATTGTCTTCAAAACTTCCATAACCAAACTCACTTGAGTCCACAACTGAACAACCTCTTCCTTGAGTAGATTCTGACCATGGGCCATAGCTTGGATGTCCACCATAAACAAACCCATATGGTCCCACATTTCAACCCTCATCTCAGTCAAATCAGCTTGAAGTTGTTCCATGTCTGATCTCTGAACACGTAACAGTGGAAAGTCAATATTTGTAGTTATGAAAAGAATACCAAGTCTGAATAAGAATCCCCTAATTTAAGTACCGGTTATGAGTGCATGAAGATGTATGAATGGATTTAATTCCATGTTCAATCATTTCCAAAGAACCTTCATGCTCTGATTCTTTTGTAAATAGGAGATGGAAAAGCGCAACACAAGGCTCACAAGCACGGTTCCTTGGAAATGGAAAGAACATGGCTGTTCAAAATAATGTTAACACGATATGTGTATGCTAATACAGAATCAAGGTTTCCATCACAATGAATAACTATCGCACTGTTTATGAACTCTCTGAATATTGCAGAGTCAAAGGTTTGACACCAATATCACAGCTCAAGGAACCTAGTCTAAATATGATAGAATCAAAAGTTCATAACCATTTCAGAACATAAGAACCAAGTGCCATGAATATCAATAACTGTATGGGATCAAAGCCTCCATAATATTGGATAATTTTTGAACTGCCAAAATAAACGGCTATCACAAGGTGAGAAGCCTGGAACAAAAAACCAAGACAACATATAGTCACCAACAGGAATAAAGTCACCAACAGTACAAAAAGTCACCATCAGTACCTGTGATAATAATCCCTCCCCACACACGGGTAAAAACTAGGTCAGGGTAGGAAAAGGCGGCTTGGAATCATAAGTTCGCCTAAGAATACTACTGTCGTTACAATAGACGTGTGTGACGGTAGAAACTAATTTTAATCTCAACCAAGCATAGACAAAATGGTCGTGCTAGTATAGACCTGGATCCAGTACCTATCATGCTCTTCTCTATTCCTAGTGTTCCTATTGTGCACCGCTCTGGTCTAGGTACTGGACCTTTTACCTCATGGTAACGCCCACCCAACAAGAAGCACAGATCTAGTACAATAGATAATTGTATATAGAAATCGGTAAAATGCGAATGAAAACATTTGCACAAATATATACAAGTAATCAATGTTGTACAGGAAAGAGAATAAGAAAAACACACCTAGATAAAAAATAAAAGCTAGGACTGACTCACGGGATGGACCAGCAATTGGTCAATTTGTTCACAGTGAAGTTGCCACCTGAAGCATTTGAAAAAATCATCGAAATAAACAATGAAGTTTCCATCAAATGTATTTCATCAATATAAGCATTTAGAATCCAAATATGCATTAGAATATTGATATCAGGAGCGGGGAAGCATTGTGAATGAATTATGAATTAAATCGAAAAACACTTTGGAACTAAGGAAACTTCATCACAAAGGTTCATGAACGAACAATAAAATGTAAACACACATTATAAGAAAGTTACAACTCAATGTATATGTCAAAAAGGGACAAAATAGCCCTATGTTCAAAAATTAGGCGCACAAAATGTTGGAACGAAATTGCATGAAAAACACACGGTAGCTTCCAAACGTACCAACAAACTTAAAAAAGTATATGCCTCGAATTAAATCCAAGCGCAAGTGCTACTTCCAAATCCCAGGCAGCAACTCCATAATATGTGAAATCTCACTGAAAATCGAATAAAAAGGTGCCAAAATCAATATCAATATCAACCAATTGATTAATTAAAGTCCACAAAATATTATTCAAGAAATAAGCTCAAATGCACATTAAAAAAGTGAGTTCCAGACAACCAAATATCCCTTCATGAAATGCAAAAAATATCGATTCAAAATCAACCTTAATTGATATCGTTATCCACCGTAAGCTAAACAAATATCAATTATGTATCAGACATATATTAAATCCATTATTTACACTCTTTTCCACTACGGGACAATACTACACACAAACTAAGCCGGAAAATGGTACCGGAACAATCAAAACTCACCAACAACGTTCATGAAACAATTAATTATGTACAAGAAATAAAAAAAAATGAAGACAAAAACAAATATGTACATGATAAAAGCAAATCCTGACAACAACTCCACACATTATGGAATGCACAAAATACCGCAATAAAATCAACTGAAAATACTACTGGTAGCAACCAAGTACCAACGCAAAGCGCCTTTGCATCGAGAAAAATTAAAACAAAATTTGGAACACATGCATACTCTCTGGGAAGCACTTTTCTTGAGTCAATGAATTTTCATAATTTGGTTTTCAAAATGAGTGTCAACTCATGAATCATGTCCTAGAAGCTTCAAACAAGTATTGAAAGTTAAATCCGCATTAGAAACATGCTTTTTCGATCACAAACAGTAAAATTCAAGTGTGTTGTACCCTAAAATTTTCCCTCCCATAATTTATTCAAGATGCCTCCTCATGCTCCAAGGGTTCTCAACTACTCAAGGTTTGATCAGACAAACTCTCCTCCTAAGCAATTGGCCTACAACTAAGGTTTCACTTCTCTCAAGGAAAATTGAGCTTCTAATTCCTCAAGTAGGTTCCATGGTTTCTCATATGCCTCAAAGAATGCTCATGCAAAATTTCAAGCTTTGCTTCACAAGTTTGCTCAATCAATTGCTCAGATGATTAAAAATCAGTTGTATTGGACAAAAAGTCAAAAGTGGTAAACATATAGTCAAACTTCAATATTTTTGGTCAACATTAACATTTTGAAGTTACATTTATCATTTCATAAAGGGTTGATCATGATTTATCAAGAAGACTCAATATTCATCAAAAGTCAAAAGTTGATAAATTAGGATTTTCTTTAGAAGAAGTCAACTGAACTTTGGCCAAGCATAACTTTCACATACTTCATCAGATTCTTCTCAACCAATTCTCTTTTCTAAGAAAATTCAATTCTCCAAAACTTTGTGTATCTAAGCACAAGTCCAAAAATTGCTTCATTTGAGAGATATGGACCAAAATATTATAGGTCATTTTAAAAGTCAACAAAAAGACACTTTTTGTTAAAGCAATTTACATCAAGATAAATCTCCAAATGAAACAATGATCGACATAAATATTGTAGGGGACATCTTGAGGTTTCCAAAAAGTCAAAGATCACCTTCATATGACGAAAATTGAGAGAGTCATGATTTGTGCAAGTTGGACAATTTTGAGAAAATCCATGAAACCCAAATTGAGCAAACATGAATTTTTGGTCTAATGGACTTATCTTTCAAGGTCCAAACGTATTCTTGACCTCATAATGAACCTCTACATCCATTCATGCACCATGATAATTTTATGTTTTATTTATTTTTATTTTTATTCATTTAAATTAAAATTAAATAAAAAATATCAAATGGAGGTGCAAGGCTTAAAAGGCTTAAGATTTGATTTATTTTGGGGCCCCAAGATCATGCAAAAACCGTGTGGGGTTATTCTTGTATCAAAGCTTCTTGGTTTTTTCTTATTCAAATTTTATTTTCAAACAAGAATCAAGGTTTTCATAGAAGGTCCAAGCCCATCTTTCTTGACCTAATATTCCCTTATAAATACTCTCCATATTCAGACAAGAAAGGGACGGAAAACCTTGCAAGAAAACACCCTAAAAAAGTCTCAAATTTTGTCAAACTAGGGAAAACTGGAAACCCTATTTTCAGCCCTTCTCAAAGAAAACCAGCCATCCAAATCGATTCCAGGGACATTACAGAGTAAGTTGGGTTCATCCTTGATGATCAAAAGGTCCTAAAACATGCATCCATGAATCACTGGTTTCTATGTTTACATGAAATTCGTATTTTCTTTTTTGTGATGTTTTCATTGAAACTAAAGTGGCTAATGTGTTCTTGAGATGTATTAGTATAGGTTTAAACTCTTGCATGAAGCCCATGATGCCATAACACCTTGTTGCCATTATTGAACTGATTTACAATGCTTTTCTTTGTATTTCATTATGCAGGAAGAGGTATCAAAAACTAAGGCCACCAACAGATTTGAAAGGGTTGATTTAGGGGGGGTATAGTCCATTTTGATCACTAACACGCTCTATTTTGTAGGTTGAAAAAATGCTTCGCTGGAGAAGACAACCGAAACTAGGGATCCAGCGCCTCTCCAGTCCCTCCATATCCGTTTATTCCATGTTTAATTGTTTTCATCATAATACCAGATGTAATAGCCACCCCAGTGGAAAGAGAGCACACATGAAGTCTTTCCTCTCTAAGGGCGTGGGTTCAATCCCTGCCTTATGCTACTTTTTTTTTGTATTTTCCAATTTATGCAGGTTTAATATATTTTGTGCAACACTCATCTTCCTATCAGCAACGAGCACTTGGCTCAGTGGAAAGCGATGCAAGGAAGAAGGCAGGAGGGTGTGGGTTCAACACCAAGCCCCATGCAATTTTGCCTTTTCCTTGATTTTTAACCTTTTCCTTAATTTTTCTTCCCCTAACCCTAATTCCTTTTTTAATTAACCTAAAAAAACAAAAAAAATGTAACCCTAATTAATTAGGTTTAGGTTTTTTAATTAACCTTTAATCTTCTTGTTTTTTTATTAATTAATTAATTAACCATTATTTTTCTTAATACTAAAATTAATTAGGATTTTAGGTTTTATTTAACTATTATCGCCTTAAATTATTTTCACAAAAATATTTAAACTTTTCTTTTTTTTTCAAACATTTTCTTATTTTGTTCCCTTCTTTTATTTACATTGCTAGATCAATTGTATAGGCTGCAACTACCGATGTAATAGCGTAGATTTCTTTCCGTATTTTTTTATTATTATGTATCTGCTCCTAGTATGTAATAGTTTTAGGGTTTACTTTCCCGCATCATTCATTCTTATATAACTGCCCCGAAGCCTTGTAATAGCTTAGTTTCACATTTCACACTTTACATTCCACATTATATTCTTTTATGCTACTGCTAGAAACTAGGGTTTGTATGGCAAGATAAAAAACAATCCTAGCAATCCCTAATTTTCAAGACTAATTAACTGAAACTAACAATCTTTGCACACTCACACCTTTAGGGTAACCTCTCCTCGTTGCCTTTAAAATAATGGTCATGTCCCTCGAAAGTGGGGATACTTTAGCAAAATACCCATGATCAAAAGATCATAGTCCCTCGATGTCCCTGAAGTTGCCTATGAAAAAATGATCTAGTCCCTTCTATGTTGCATATGAAAATTGATCTAGTCCCTATGATACAATCGCTAAATTATCTCTATATGTTACCTTCGATGACCATTTGATGACCCTTCGTCTGTCCCTTCACATCCAATAGATAGGGATACCCACTAATTAATGGTACGGATAGCATTATCTCTAAAGGAGAAGGAAAAGAGTAAGAACGACCTTGAGTGGGTAAGTAACTCTTAATCGCTTGCTCACAAATTCTTTTCTAAAAAGTTAACATTTCCCTTATCACATTTTCAAACAAAATATTTTTAAACACTTTGTATACATTTTTTAGAACCGATACGAGAATCATTACAATGTTACCCGTACTTTGGCTTTTCAAAAATATTTTCAAATTACATACATACAAAGCAAGATTTCCAAAAGTTTACTAAGCGATTAAGAGCCCGTAGATAACTACGGATGAAAAGGGTGATAACACATTCCCTTTTAATAAATTACCCCCAAGATTCAAAATCTATCAAGGTCTTTCTTGTTATTTTCACCTTTTCCTTATTGAATAAAAGAAAAATCGGTGGCGACTCTTTCTAACAGCAACATTTGTCATAAAACGCTAAACAAGTCAGTTCTCCCACTGTATTACAGAATTGGTGACTCTGCTGGGGATGAGCTTAAAAAGGAGAATTTACCTTAGAGGTTATATCACCTTTAATTTCTTTAAATATTTGAATTGATTTCTTTACTTTAAGGGATTTTTTAGGTTCATTTGCTTGTAAGATCGTACACCTGAATCTAGGGATGCCTTAGGTAAGTAGAAATAGATCTTGGAAACTGTACGAAATAGACCGATATGGTTGAAATGATGGCTACGTTAGTGTGATGCTTTGGTTTATACTAATGTTCCTTGAGTCAATCGAGAATAAAATTAGGCTGCCACATGGTATCATTAAACACTAACTGACTTTTAGAACCTTAATTGACCCAACTTGGTCATTAGAAGGTAGTGAGATAGCCGACTTTGGTGAAGTCCAAGGTTGGTTGATACTCGAAGCTATGCTCATTGAGATTCTACTTTCAGGATATTTTGGTGGCAAGTCAGTTGATGTGCTAAAATAAAACCTGCGAGAAAGATCGACGATATTGAGACTCCTAGGACCCAGTTACTATTTTAGGACAGGTTGAGTCGACTTAACTTCTGTAAAATGAAGCTTCTCAAATGCACTTTTGTTTTGATGAAGACAAACCATTTTGACAAGAAGGCAAAGATTATTGATCAAGCTAAAAGCATTTATGGATAAATTCTTTAGTTCAAGCACTTAGCAAATATCTAGGTATAATGATAATACTTACTTTGAACTTAAGACATAGATGCTCAATGGTCAAAAGAAATATTTTATCTTGTCCGAACTTTTACTCAAGTTTTCTAAGCAAAAATTGAATTTTTACTTGGGTGTAAACAATTTTCATATTGGTGCAATTGATTGCATGCTTCATGTTTTCAAAGCATTAACTACTGTTTCTAAGTGCAATCCATTTGCATATTTGTGAAATTGATTGCTCTCAATAAATTTTTGCTACTGACTTCAAGTGCAATCGATTTACACACTTTTACAATCGATTGCTCACTCAAAATATTTGAATTTCTAGCTGTTTAAACCCCGTGCAATTGATTTACACAAGGGTGCAATCGATTCCATGCTGAATGATTTTGAAAACCAGCAACTTTACTCATGCCTGTTCATAACACCATTTCATGGAAACTTTTCACTCAATCTTGGCAATTGTTCATGATTCATTTGCATAACTATATGTTGTTTCAAAAGGGTTCTATGAACATTTAAATACTCATTTTCAAAATGATTTTAAGTACCTTTTCCAATCATATTTTCTGAAATTTCAAAAATCAAACTCAAGCCTTTATACACTTTCATACACAAGTTTTCTGCTCACTTTCGCATATTGTCAACCAGAAAACTTTGAGCATTATATATCTTGAGTCATTGTATACTATTGTCATTGGAAAAGAAGATCAATTCATTGATAAAATCACTCAAATTGATCATTGCTACACAAACTCACTCAAATCAAATATTACTATATACTTGCTTATTTTTCAGGGTTGTTGAAAATAAGTTTAAGTGGTTGTGTAATCTTGTTTTTCCTGGATTGTTGGATACAAGTAAAGTCACTTTGAGAGAATTGTTCTCATTGTTGACATAGTGAAAATCCAAGAGGATTGTTCTTGGTCCAAGAGGATTGTTCTTGGTTTTGGGTAGTTCGTGTTTAAGTTTGCCACAATAAGGAAATCTCTTTCATGTTGAAATGGGACTGGAGTACTCTCAGACTGTGAGGGGAACCAGGATATATTGCTTGTGACTCTTTATTTTTCTGCACTTTACTCTTTCATAAACTCACCGTAAACCAGAAAAATAATATCCATCATCACTAAAACCAGAAATAATTTTAAAGTACCTAATTCACCCCCCCCCCCCCTCTCTTAGGCGCACTTCGTACTTAAAATTGGTATCAGAGCATGTTATAAGTAACCTGTTCCTAAAAGATCCAGAATGGCTTCCGCAAATCAAAATCCCATTTTCAGAGATGGTGTTAGTTACAAAAAGCCTCCTCTATTTTATGGTGAATATTTTGACTTCTGGAAAATAAGCACGAAGGCACATCTAGAACCACAAGGAGAAGAAATATGGGATACCATCGAGAATGGTCAATTTATTTATATAACGGTAATCAATGGTGCTGGCTCATCAAAGCCTAAAGCTACATGGGACGAAGATGATAAGAAGAAGGTTCTCTATGATAAAAAGGAAATAAATATTCTTCAAGGTGCACTTAGCATGGATGGAATCTTTCGTGTCTCGGCATGAAAAACAATGAAAGAAATATGGGATACCTTGGTACAAACTCATGAAGGAACTGTTGAAGTTAAAAGATCAAGACTAAATACTTTGAGTCAAGAATACGAGTTATTTTGAATGCTTCCCGGAGAAACCATCCTTGACTTGAAAAAGAGATTCGTGCACTTGACAAATCATCTAAGTGCTCTTGGTAAGACTTTGACGAATGATGAACTAAATCTAAAATGTACTTAGATCCTTAACTAGGGAATGGCAACCAAAGGTAACAGCAATTTCAGAAAAGAAAAGTCTCTCTTCAATGACTTCCGCGACGTTGTTTGGAAAACTTCTAGTATATGAAACAAAACTCAGAAGACTTGAAAAGCATGAAAATCAAGAGAAGAAATCCAAGAATATTTCCTTAAAGATTGATTCAAAGGAAGTTGAAAAGGAAGACAATCTGGAAGAAGATGAAAATTTCATGCTTCTTGTTAAAAGGCTTGATAAGAATTTTGGTAGAAATGACAAATCCCTTTCTCATGCAAAAAGAAAGAAACAATTTAAGAAAAGGGGTGTTTCCACATCATCACAAGAAGTCACATGTTATGAATGCGGTAAGCAAGGTCATATCAAGCCAGATTGTCTAAAACTCTCCAAGAAAGGTGGCTACAAAAGCAAAAAGGAATTTAAGAACAAAAAGGCCTATGTTGCATGGGAGGATAATGAAATATGCTCTTCATCTGATTCTGATAGTGATGAAGGTGCAAATCTAACATTGATGGCCTCACACCATTCCGATAATGAAGATGATGAGGTTAGTAATGAATTTTCTCGTTTTGATAGTGTTGCACAAGGTTCTATAGATGAAATATTAAATGAATGCAAAATTCTGTATAAAATTATTTCATCTCAAATGAAACAAATTTCATCTTTAGAAGAAAAATGTGAAACTATGGAAAAAGATTTCAAAGAAGAAAAACAAACATTAAGTGATGAACAAAAACTGAATTTTGTATGAAAAAATTATGAATCACTCTCTTTCCAAATTGTACAATTAAAAAGAGTTATTGAAAGATATGAAAAATGTCAAATTGGATTGGAAGGTATTCTTAGCCAACAAATATATTCCAATCATAAAAGTGGACTTGGATATTCAAAGTTTTCAAAACCAAGTTCTAATAAAACTATCTTTGTTAAGGCTAGTGATCAATCATCCAAAGAGAAAGTTAACAAACCTAAAGTGGTTCATCACTATCCAAAAAAGAAAACATTTCCTAAGAAGAAATGTTATCCTTCTAGATATAGAAGTAACTTTGAACCTATTTGTTTTTATTATGGTATTAAACGACATACACCTAATGCTTGATATGTTAAAACTTTAGTTTGGCAAGTGGTCATTATGTGTGAGTAAAGAAAGGTACTAATTATGAAGGACATAAAGCAACTTGGGTACCTAACAAAACCTAATTTGTTTTGTAGGTATGCTTGAAGACCACATGCAATCTTTGGTATCTTGATAGTGGTTGTTCAAAGCATATGACGGGAGACTTAAACGAATTTTCAAATCTAGTACTAAAGGCCAAGGGTTTTGTCACTTATGAAGACAATAATAAGGGAAGAATACTTGGAAAAGGCAAAGTTGGTGCTCCACCATTCACATCCATTGAAGATGTTCTTTATGTTGAACGACTAAAGCACAATCTTCTTAGTATTATCCAACTTTGTGACAAAGGCTTCAAGATCAAGTTCACCAAAGATGAATGCTTGATAAAAGACGAAGTCACACATGAGGTTATACTTAAAGGTAAAATAATTAATAATATATTAATTATTTCCCTTGATGATCCATCTTTGAAGGTAAAATGTCTCATGGCAAACAACAATGATTCATGGCTTTGGCACAAAAGAAATGCTCATATTCACATGGAACACTTGAATAAACTAATCAAGCATGATCTTGTCATTGGGTTGCCTAAGAGAAATTTTGTCAAAGATAGACTTTTTGGTGCTCGTCAAAAAGGGAAACAAACAAAATCAACTTTCAAATCTAAGAATATGGTGTCTACTACAAGGACACTACAATTGTTGCATATGGGCTTATTTGGTCCATCAAGAACAAGAAGTTTCGGAGGTAATGTATATGATTTGGTTATTGTTGACGATTCTCTAGATATACTTGGACATTATTTTTAGTGCATAAAAGTGATTCATTCAAGGGGTTGAAGAAGTATGCTAAACAAATTCAAAATGAAAAGTCTCTAACAATTGCCTCCATAAGAAGTGATCATGGCGGAGAATTTCAAAATGCTCTATTTGAAGAATTTTATGGAGAACATGGAATATCTCACAACTTCTCGGCATCAAGGACTCCTCAACAAAATGGAGTGGTGGAAAGAAAAAATAGGTCTCTTGTAGAGCTTGCAAGAATGATGCTTAGTGATTTAAATCTTACAATATTTTTGGGCGGATGCGGTGAGCACGGCATGTTTTGTTAGCAATAGAGTTAACATAAGACCAATCTTGAAGAAAACTCCATATGAACTTTTCAAAGGGAGGAAACCAAACATTGCTTTCTTTCACATTTTTGGTTGCAAATGCTTTGTCTTAAACAACTACAAATATAACCTTGGTAAGTTTGATGAAAATTCCGATGAAGGTATTTTTCTTGGCTACTCTCTTTCTAGGAAGGCATATAAAATTTATAACAAAAGAACTTTAACAATTAAAGAATCAATGCATGTATCTTTTGACGAATCTAACACCTCTAAGGAGGATAATATTGTTTGTGATGATGATGATGAAATATTAGAAGTTCCTCAAATCAAATCAAGATGGCACCTGAAGACGTGGAGAAGACTACTTTTGTCACACAGTGGGGAACCTTTTGTTACAAAGTTATGCCTTTTGGTTTGAAGAATGTCGGTGCAACATATAAACGTGCTATGGTAGCTTTGTTCCATGGCATGATCTATCACGAGATATATGTTTATGTTGATGACATGATAGCTTGGTCAAAGACTAAAGAAGAACATCATTACCTCCTATACAAGTTATTTGAGAGATTGACAAAGTATGAGCTGAGGTTGAATGTGAACAAGTGAACCTTTGGAGTAAGATCCGGTAAACTCATAGGTTTCATCGTCAGTGGTAAATGTATTGAAGTTAATCCTGCCAAGGCTAAAGCGATTCAAGAAATTCCAACTCCCCATACTGAGAAGGAAGTCAGAGGTTTCTTGGGAGGATTGAAATACATTTCCAGATTTATTTCCCATTTAACCGCTACTTGTGAGCCAATCTTCAAGTTACTGGAGAAAGATAAAGTAGTGAAGGGGAATGAAGATTGTCAGATAGTATTCGGCAAAATCAAGGAGTACCTCCAGGAACCTCCAATTCTGATGCCACGGGTTGAAGGAAGACCTATCTGTAGCGAAAAAAAATGTAGCGGGGTAAATCGGAGATCGAACTATTAATTAATTCGTCTCACAAAAGCAAGAGTCGCCACCGCGCTTTATTATTTCCAAGGGAAAAGGGAAAAGAGCGAAATAAAACCCTAAAATATGCAATGTAAAATAATACTTTAAAAGTAATGAAAATACAAGGCGTTTTTGAAAAGAGGTCTAGAGTTTGGGGGTTGGTTATACAATGGGAAGGTATTAGCACCCAATGTATCTATAGTATTCTATAGGAACCTTTTGAAATATCTGTTTATTAGATTAAAAATAAATTGTTTTGGCCAAAAATGGGTATGGACGAGTTTTTGAAGATACGACGACCAAATGTCGAAGTTTTGACTTAAAAGGTGTGAGTTTTGAAAAATTAAATATTTGGGAAAATTATCTTAAGTTTTTAACGAAATAATAAACGGAGGATGAATGAGGGTATCCGCACGATGTTTTTTTGATGACATGAAGTCGACAAAAATTAAACAATTCCCTTGGATTTTGCAAGCAACATGAAGATTAAAACTAAAAGTATAAACATTCCAAGATTTTAAAAGAAAACCAAAAGAGAAGCCATGGAATTAAATCGAAATTATCACAAACTCAACCAACATGTATCATGGGAGGAACATCATAAGGGGCAATAAATTCAAAGAGATAACTTACAAACTTATCAATAAAAGACTAGTTAAAAAAACTAACAAAATTAACTAAAATGCTGACCAAACGAAATATCAAGATTTAAATAAATTATAAAACTAAACTAATTAATTGGGTTATAAACTGAAAACAAAATAAAGGTCCAGCATGGGATTGAAATCGAAATCGAACAACGCTTCTTTCGAACTCTCTTTTTTTCTCTTTCGAACTCTCTTTCGAGCTCTCTTTTTTCTCTCTTCGAACTCCTTCTTTCGAACTCTCTCTTTTCTCTCTTTCGAACTCTCTATTTTTCTCTCTTCGAACTCCCTCTTTCGAACTCTGCTTTTTCTCTCTTCGAACTCTCTCTTTCGAACTTTGCTTTTCTCTCTTTCGAACTCTCTCTTTCGAACTCTGCTTTTCTCTCTTTCGAACTCTCTCTTTCGAACTCTGATTTTCTCTCTTTCGAACTCTCTCTTCTAAAACGAAATCGAACAACACCAACAACGAACCTTGCTCCATCAATTTGAACTCTTCTCACTCTCTAAATCGAAATCGAACACTATGCTCCCTCTTTCGAACTCTCTCTCCCTAAATAAAAAACGAACAACAACACTGCTTCTAGTTTCGAACTCCTTCCTAAATCAAAAATGAACAACAACACTGCTTCTAGTTTCGAACTCCTTCCTAAATCAAAAACGAACAACAACACTGCTTCTAGTTTCGAACTCCTTCCTAAATCAAAAACGAACAATAACACTGCTTCTGGTTTCGAACTCCTTCCCCCCTAATCGAAATCGAACAACAACACTGCTTCTGGTTTTTTCATGCATTTAAACATCAAATCAACAAGGCGACAAATATTCATGGTAAGAGAAACAACAATAACAATCTCAGGGGTTCTGGTTTATTGAAACATCAATAACAACAAAAATACATCAACGATAACTAGTTCACAGCATACATCATTATAACAAGCATATCAACAGATTTTGAGAAAAAAAGTAAGGAGACTTACAAGATCAGAGCAAGTCTGATGGTTTCGATTTTTGACGATGAAATAATAAAGAAATCCAGAGATGAGGTAATATGCTTTTTTAATTCCTTCTGCTCTTCTGGAAATTGTTTGTGCTTGTTGATGATGTGTGGAACAGAAATTAAGCAGAGAGTAAAAAACAAGGTATGGTGGCTATTGTGCTGTTGAACAGAGGGTGTGAGCAATTGAGGTTTGAAGGGAAACTGATGTAGATGATGGTGGTCTGGAGGATCGACGGTGATATTGGATATTGGAAGGAAGACAGAGCTTGAGTTATGCAGGCTATCTTGCTTGCAGTTTGAAACGGGTTTTGAGTTATGCAGGCTATCCTGCTTCTGCAAGTTTGTGTTTTATGATGGTGGAATGAGGAAGAGATGTTACAGTTTGGTTTCTTTTTCTTTGTGAACTCTTTGTGAACTCTTTGTTTTTTTCTCTCCCCCCTATTTCGATTGCTTCCTGCCTGTTTTATAGTGAATAAGAATGAGGTTTTGGAGGGAATTTTGGTGAGTTTGAACAAATGTAATAATCTGATTTAATGCTTTTTGATACAGGTTTTTGCCCTCCTATTTTGGGGTAACGTTTGTCTTGATATAGTGCAGATTTTGTACTGATGTTCACAGGTTTTTGGTTGGGCAGCAGATGTGACCGTTAATTGGGCAGCAGTAACACGGAATTTAGATTGATTTATAATTTTTGAGTTTTTTCAAATAAAGTGATGCAAAAATATAAATTATATGTAACTAAGATTTTTTGATAATTTTAAATTAACATAAAGAACTTGCAAAATAAAATAAAAGAATGTGAAATTACTATTTTTTTTGAGATTTTTACTAAATTAAATCTAAAAGACTATAATTTTAACTTAAATGATACAAGAACAAAAAACTAAATGAAACTTAAGGAAACTATTTTTTTTTATATTTTGAATAAAAACGTAAATAAAATGAAGATAGCATGAACTAAATATTTTTGGGGATTTTCTTTTTATGAAAAAAATAAGAATAAAAGAAAGATGATAAAAAGAAAAAAAAACATGATTTAATAAAGTCAGACAAAAACCAGTTAAATTTCACTAAATTCACAACAATTTCTACCGTTTCTATTTTTTGGTGGATCTTCAAAGCATAACCATCTCTTGACTTGTAAAGAAAAGTTGTAGTTGTTGCAGAGGAGAATCATATGTAAAAGAACCACTAAAAAATTGAAATTTGAAGAAGTTATAAATTTTTGAAATCTGACTCGTGAATTGGCAAAAATAGGTAGAATCGCTTGTGAACGCTTGCTATGTAACAATGCAGATGGGAGGTGGTATCTTAGGTCAAAATTTGGGGTATGACAGCTGCCCCTATTTAAGTTTCTTCTATCCGGAGATATGAAGATTAAAATCTTCGTCTCGACGAGATTGAAGGTACTTAAATACATAATACGCAATTTTTGCCCTAAGATACCGCCATTATGTTTGTGATATCTATGTAGTATTTAAATTCACAGAGAATGATATTGTATGAGACAAGATAATGCTGGAGAAACCAAACACCAACAAACCACAGGAACATAGATTATACACTACTGGGGAAATGAGCCATCGACTTCAAATGATAGACTCTTGAGGGTGAATAAAAAATTTGAGAGAATACGACCACTGACCCTAACAAAGAAGGCATCTTGCATAGGCCACAAAACAGATTATTGACCCAAAATAACAGTGAGTTCACAACTTAAGGTCAAAGATAGACAAAAGATGTATCAAATTTGCTGATAATGGATTACCGACTTCTGAAGGTAAAGATTCATAACAAACTTCTCTGCGAGATTTCCAGAGAGGTACCAATTAATGCTGAAATAATAATATGGTTGTAGATACACAAGCTGCTCAAATAAAGAAGCTGCCACTTGTTGTCGTTCAAAGATGTCAATAACATACAAGCTACTCAAATAAAGAATTCGCCACTTGCTGTCTTCCAAAAATACTATGACATACAAGTTGCTCAAATAAAGAAGCTGCCACTTGTTGTCTTCCAAAAATACTATGACATAAAAGTTGCTCAAATAAAGAAGCTTCCACTTGCTGTCGTTCAAAGAATACTATGACATACAAGCTGCTCAAATAAAGAAGCTGCCACTTGTTGTCTTCCAAAAATACTATGACATACAAGCTGCTCAAATAAAGAAGCTGCCACTTGTTGTCTTCCAAAAATAACATGACATATAAGTTGCTCAAAATAAAGAAGCTGCCACTTGCTGTCTTCCCAAAAAACTATGACATACAAGTTGCTCAAATAAAGAAGCTGCCACTTGTTGTCTTCCCAAAAACTATGACATACAAGTTGCTCAAATAAAGAAGCTGCCACTTGTTGTATTCCGCAAAAAAAGATAACGCATAAGTTGCTCATGAAGAGACTGCCGCTTGCCGTTTTCCGAAGCAAAAAAACGTACAAGCTGCTCATGAAGAGACCGCCACTTGCCGTTTTCCGAAGAATAATAACGTACAAGCTGCTCATGAAGAGACCGCCACTTGCCGTTTTCCGAAGAATAATAACATACACTGTCAGAGAATAAAATCTTCGTCAAAGGGAACCATGAATAGATCTTTCCCGAGGAGATCAAATACTTAAATGCGCAAAATAAATGCACCATCGTCTAGGTTGCCTGGCTTGGAGAAAACCACGGGAGAGCCTATGTAAGAGACAACAACTCCCTCCAGGAATAAACCAGAGAGAAAACAGTCTAACAAGACTCCACCCAATGAGAAAATAACTCGATTGGGGATTCATCCTATCCAGAAATGGACAAGGAAGGCTAAATCAAAAAAATCATCCACGAGGATTAGCTCAGTTGGGGAATTTAGAAAGGAAGCACATTTTCTGCCTAAGCTAACATTCTACTTGGAAAGAACATGTACATTGTCTTAATAAACATAAACAAGGTATACGACCCAAAATCAACGACAAATGTGAATATGCATGCGTGATATAAGTGTAAATGAATGAATGAATGTTATGCTGACAAAACAGGCAGACGAAATATCTTGAAGATAATAAGATATCATGAAATAATAGATACTCGGCCAATCTTGAAGAGACGGAAAATAACTAGAATTGGAACCAACAAGCTACGTCAGAGCGTATCAAGCTACAAGGCTCAAATCTTCTGTGGAGAAAAGTATTCAAATCCAATCTTCTAACGCCAATAGACCACTGGCATGAGACAAAGCGTACCACACTTCAGAAATCTGCTCAAATAAAGATAACCAAAACAACACTTAACTAGAAAAGCTGGGTAGTCACCAAACTTAGTACCACTAGAAACAAAAGTTTACACAACCAACACCTCGTGACGATCTTGAAAGAAAACATGTTCATCATGCAAGGATAAATTACTGTATTGTTTTGCATTTCATGGCTTGACCATCCTCGGAACAACTGTTAATATTCCTTTCAGTATTCACAACACATTTTTTTTAAAATAAGAATACTTTAAATAACTTTGTTTCAAATATTTCCGTAAAAATTAAAATTTTTCCCACAAAAGGTAAATGCTCAAATTTCATTAATAAGATGGTAGTTCGCTAACAACGCGACTCCAATGAATTACAAAAGTTTGGGAAATAGTACATGAAAGAAAGGGTTACACAAAAACAATGATCACTATTCTCCCTAACAACTTCGAATTCCGAAATGTGCTCAAATGCCACAGCCGGTCTGACCAAAAGCCTGCTTAAGCCGCCCCTTCGGGTTTTCAACTTAGCAAACTGTCAACTCAAAACTAGGCGTAATACTTCTTGACTGCGTCGGCGTTCACGGAGCGCGGGAGCTCTTCACCGTCCATATTTGTGAGAATCATGGCACCTCCAGAGAAAACTTTCTTAACGACATATGGTCCTTCATAATTCGGAGCCCACTTTCCCCTAGAATCAGGTTGGAAAGATAATATCTTTTTGAGCACAAGGTCACCTTCTCTGAACTTGCATGGTCGAACCTTCTTATCAAAAGCCTTCTTCATTCTCTGCTGATATAATTGACTGTGACACAACACTGTGAATCTCTTTTCATCAATTAAATTCAACTGATCATATCTACTTTGACACCATTCAGCTTCAGAAAGTTTAGCTTCCATCAACACTCTCATAGACGGAATCTCAACCTCCACGAGGAGTACTGCTTCCATACCATAAACTAGGGAAAATGGGGTTGCACCTGTTGAAGTTCGAACTGAAGTACGGTATCCATGTAAAGCAAATGGAAGCATTTCATGCCAATCTTTATAAGTTACCACCATCTTCTGGACAATCTTTTTGATGTTCTTGTTAGCAGCTTCAACTGCCCATTCATCTTCGGCATGTAAGGAGAATAATTATGGTGTTCAATCTTGAACTCTTCACAAAGCTCTTTCATCATCTTGTTATTCAAATTCGAACCATTATCAGTGATGATCTTTCTCGGGATGCCGTATCGAAAAATGATCTAATTCTTGATAAATCTGACTACCACCTGTCTGGTTACATTAGCATAAGATGTTGCTTCCACCCATTTAGTAAAATAATCGATCGCTACCAAGATGAAACGATGACCATTTGAAGCTTTGGGTTCAATCATTCCAATCATATCAATGCCCCACATAGAGAAAGGCCAAGGTGAAGAGATAACATTGAGGAGGGTCGGTGGCACATGTATCTTGTCCGCATAAATCTGGCATTTTTGACACTTCTTCACATATTTGCAGCAATCAGATTCCATTTTCATCCAATAGTAACCATCTCTCAACATCCTTTTAGCCATTTCATGTCTGTTGGCATGAGTACCAAAGGATCCTTCATGTACTTCTTGCATCAGCGTGTCTGCTTCATGTCTGTCTACGTACCTGAGTAGGACCATGTCGTAATTCCTCTTATATAATACTTCTTCATTGAGGAAGAAACTGCTTTCCAATCTCCTCAACGTCTTCCTATCTTTATTGGATGCCCCAGGCGGGTACTCTTGAGTTTGAAGAACACGTTTAATGTCATAGAACCATGGTTTATCGTCGGTGACCTCTTCTACTGAGAATACATGAGCAGGTCTATCGAGGCGCATAACTCTGATTGTAGGCACATCGTTCCAACCATTCACTTGAAACATTGAAGACAAAGTAGCTAAAGCATCAGCCATTTGGTTTTCATCTCTATGGATATGATGTAACTCCACTTTGTTGAAAAAGGTTAACAATCTTCTAGCATAATCTCTGTAAGGGATCAAACCAGGATGACGAGTCTCCCATTCTCCTTTGATTTGATTAATTACCAATGCCGAGTCTCCGTAAATATCAAGAATCTTAATCCTTAGCTCCACTGCTTCTTCGAGACCCATAATACATGCCTCATATTCAACCATGTTGTTCGTACAGTCGAACTTCAATCTCGCCGTGAACGGGATATGAGTACCTCGGGGAGTGACGATGATTGCCCCAATTCCATTTCCATAAGAATTCATAGCTCCGTCAAATATCACACCCCAACGGGATTTAGGATCAGGTCTTTCTTCAGGTAACGGCTCTTCACAATCTTTAGCTTTCAAGTACATAACATCTTCATCTGGGAAGTCAAACTTGATGGATTGATAATCTTCAATTGGTTGGTGAGCCAAATGCTCGGCTAAAATACTCCCTTTGATTGCTTTCTGAGTATGATACTCAATGTCATATTCAGATAACAACATCTGCCAACGGGCTATTCTTCCAAATAAGGCGTGCTTCTCAAAGATATACTTGATCGGATCCATTTTGGAGATCAACCAAGTGGTGTGGTTAATCATATACTGGCGCAGACGACGAGCAGCCCAAGCTAAAGCACAACAGGTTTTCTCTAGCATTGAGTATCGAGACTCACAGTCTGTGAATTTCTTACTCAGATAGTATATGGCATGTTCCTTTCTTCCAATCTCATCTTGTTGACCAAGCACACATCCCATGGAATCTTCCAATATAGTCAGGTACATAATCAAAGGTCTTCCTTCCACTGGAGGAATCAATATGGGAGGTTCAAGCAAATATTCTTTGATGCTATCAAAAGCTCTCTGACAATCTTCTGTCCACACACATCCTTGGTTCTTTCGGAGAAGCTTGAAAATCGGCCCACAGGTAGCAGTCATATGAGATATAAATCTAGAAATATAGTTCAGTCTCCCAAGGAATCCTCTTACTTGTTTTTCCGTCTTGGGTGCGGGCATTTCCCGAATAGCTTTGACTTTATCAGGATCTACCTCAATACCTTTCTGACTGACAATGAAACCCAGAAGTCTTCCAAAACGAACACCAAAAGCGCACTTGTTGGGATTCATACGGAGTTTATACTTTCTCAAACGCTGGAATAACTTCAATAAATGTTCCAAATAATCTTCTTCAGTTTGTGATTTGGCAATCATGTCATCTACATACACTTCTATCTCTTTATGCATCATATCATGGAACAAAGCAGTCATGGCCCTTTGGTATGTTGCACCAGCATTCTTCAAACCAAACGGCATTACCCGATAACAAAATGTTCCCTAAGGTGTAATGAAAGCTGTCTTCTCCATATCCTCTGGTGCCATTTGATTTGATTGTAACCGGAGAAACCATCCATGAAAGAAAAGACTTTGAACTTTGCAGTACTGTCGACCAATACATCAATGTGTGGTAAGGGAAAATCATCCTTTGGGCTAGCTCTATTCAGATCTCTATAATCTACACACATCCGAACTTTGTCATCTTTCTTAGCAACAGGCACTATATTGGCTAACCATTGAGGATAGACCGATGTAACAAGGAAACCTGCATTAATTTTCTTTTGAACTTCTTCTTTGATCTTGTCAGCCATATCGGGACGAGTCCTTCTCAACTTCTGCTTAATCGGCGGACATTCAGGTCTCAACGGCAAACGATGCTCCACAATATTGTTATCCAAACCTGGCATGTCTTGGTAGGACCAAGCAAACACGTCAACATACTCTCTGAGAAGCTCCAACATTTTATCTTTGACCTCTGGGATAAGCAATGCTCCGACCTTAACTTCCTTTTTATCTTCTTCATCACCCAAATTGATCGTCTCTATAGGCTCTTCAAACGGCTGAATAGTCTTTTCATCATGCTCAAGCAAACGGGAAATTTCATCAGGAACTTCTTCACTATCTTCTTCTTCGGCTCTGAACACAGGGAATTCAAAGTTGGGAGGGGGCATAAGATCATTGTTTTCAATTGTTAAGTCATGGATTAATCTACACATATGATTATGCTTTCTTTTTTTTAGAAATCGATTTGTACAAATAAAACAAAAAGTTATTATATTTTCCTATTACTACCAATTAATTTTCATTACTATTTCCCAGAAAAAGTGAAAAAATAAAACAGTAGTGGACAAAATAACATTTTTATTCATGAGGGGCAATACTTGAAACAAAGAGTCCAAACATTTTCTCTTTTGCCTTGGGCAGAGCAAAAGGATTTATTTTCAACATAGCCCGACACAAATACTTTTCGCCTTGGGCAGAGCGAAAGTTTTTTTTTCAAAAACAAAACATTACTCAGAAATGTGCATCACAACAGGAACATCAACAGCAATCCAGTTCTGGAAAACCACTCCATGCGTTACAAAATCCAATTTTAGAAAACATGTGAAGTGGAATGTTGGATGATGCATGATATGCGATGCAAATGATCATTCATTTTGATAGTTTTTTCAAAAAATGTTGATGGATGCATGGATGAATGATAATGCAACAATTACACACAAGTTCACAAACATGGGGTTCAAAGGTTCAACGTTTCGAGTATGGAGTCAAGGGTAAAGCCCACCCAAAGGTATGTACTAACAGTTAATCGCACCTGCAAGACAAGGTTCTAAGAGTTCCCGGAGTCTACATTCCTCCTTCGGATATTACCAACGTCTTGATTACTCAATAATTAGCAATATTCCCAAGAGAAACTCATCCGAGCGTAGCATCGCGTAACAACTACTTCCGGATTACTCTGTTATAATCTTCGCGCTACACCTAAAAGGCCAAGATAGGTTAGGGTTCTACGGTTCTCAGTTTCTCTGGCTCCCAGGTCGAAAATAATAATGTCTTCCCGATTACTCGGTAAACAAGTATTACATTCAAAAGGGCCTTCCACTGAGTGGGGGATGTCATGCCTCTTTCTTCGGGTTTACTCCCTCAAAGTTAATATGACTATACCGCCCATCCTATCCTTAAGTGTAACTTAATCCGGGTATAGGATTCGTCCTTTGCAAAAAACCCAAACAACCCCAATACAAACATATAATCAAACAAATCAAATAATAATAAAACAGATAAAACAAACTAGGCTTAACCCACTTAGGGATGGACCAGCAAGAGGTCAATCTTTCCCCAGCAGAGTCGCCAATTCTGTAGCGATAAAAAATGTAGTGGGGTAAATCGGAGATCGAACTATTAATTAATTCGTCTCACAAAAGCAAGAGTCGCCACCGCGCTTTATTATTTCCAAGGGAAAAGGGAAAAGAGCGAAATAAAAACCTAAAGTATGCAATGTAAAATAATACTTTAAAAGTAATGAAAATACAAGGCGTTTTTGAAAAGAGGTCTAGAGTTCGGGGGTTGGTTATACAATGGGAAGGTATTAGCACCCAATGTATCTATAGTATTCTATAGGAACCTTTTGAAATATCTGTTTATTAAAATGTTTGTTTGATTAAAAATAAATTGTTTTGGCCAAAAATGGGTATGGACGAGTTTTTGAAGATACGACGACCAAATGTCGAAGTTTTGACTTAAAAGGTGTGAGTTTTGAAAAATTAAATATTTGGGAAAATTATCTTAAGTTTTTAACGAAATAATAAACGGAGGATGAATGAGGGTATTCACACGATGTTTTTTTGATGACATGAAGTCGACAAAAATTAAACAATTCCCTTGGATTTTGCAAGCAACATGAAGATTAAAACTAAAAGTATAAACATTCCAAGATTTTAAAAGAAAACCAAAAGATAAGCCATGGAATTAAATCAAAATTATCACAAACTCAACCAACATGTATCATGGGAGGAACATCATAAGGGGCAATAAATTCAAAGAGATAACTTACAAACTTATCAATAAAAGACTAGTTAAAAAAACTAACAAAATTAACTAAAATGCTGACCAAACGAAATATCAAGATTTAAATAAATTATAAAACTAAACTAATTAATTGGGTTATAAACCGAAAACGAAATAAATGTCCAGCATGGGATTGAAATCGAAATCGAACAACGCTTCTTTCGAACTCTTTTTTTTTCTCTTTCGAACTCTCTTTCGAACTCTCTTTTTTCTCTCTTCGAACTCCTTCTTTCGAACTCTCTCTTTTCTCTCTTTCGAACTCTCTCTTTTTCTCTCTTCGAACTCCCTCTTTCGAACTCTGCTTTTTCTCTCTTCGAACTCTCTCTTTCGAACTCTACTTTTCTCTCTTTCTAACTCTCTCTTTCGAACTCTGCTTTTCTCTCTTTCGAACTCTCTCTTTCGAACTCTGCTTTTCTCTCTTTCGAACTCTCTCTTCTAAAACGAAATCGAACAACACCAACAACGAACCCTGCTCCATCAATTCGAACTCTTCTCACTCTCTAAATCGAAATCGAACACTCTGCTCCCTCTTTTGAACTCTCTCTCCCTAAATCAAAAACGAACAACAACATTGCTTCTGGTTTCGAACTCCTTCCTAAATCAAAAACAAACAACAACAATGCTTCTAGTTTCGAACTCCTTCCTAAATCAAAAACGAACAACAACACTGCTTCTGGTTTTGAACTCCTTCCTAAATCAAAAACGAACAACAACACTGCTTCTGGTTTCGAACTCCTTCCCCCTAATCGAAATCGAACAACAACACTGCTTCTGGTTTTTTCATGCATTTAAACATCAAATCAACAAGGCGACAAATATTCATGGTAAGAGAAACAACAATAACAATCTCAGGGGTTCTGGTTTATTGAAACATCAATAACAACAAAAATACAGCAACGATAACTAGTTCACAGCATACATCATTATAACAAGCATAGCAACAGATTTTGAGAAAAAAAGTAAGGAGACTTACAAGATCATAGCAAGTCTGATGGTTTCGATTTTTGACGATGAAATAATAAAGAAATCCAGAGATGAGGTAATATGCTTTTTTAATTCCTTCTGCTCTTCTGGAAATTGTTTGTGCTTATTGATGATGTGTGGAACGGAAATTAAGCAGAGAGTAAAAAACAAGGTATGGTGGCTATTGTGTTGTTGAACAGAGGGTGTGAGCAATTGAGGTTTGAAGGGAAACTGATGTAGATGATGGTGGTCCGGAGGATCGACGGTGATATTGGATATTGGAAGGAAGACAGAGCTTGAGTTATGCAGGCTATCATGCTTGCAGTTTGAAACGGGTTTTGAGTTATGCAGGCTATCCTGCTTCTGCAAGTTTGTGTTTTATGATGGTGGAATGAGGAAGATATGTTACAGTTTGGTTTCTTTTTCTTTGTGAACTCTTTGTGAACTCTTTGTTTTTTTTCTCTCCCCCCTATTTCGATTGCTTCCTGCCTGTTTTATAGTGAATAAGAATGAGGTTTTGGAGGGAATTTTGGTGAGTTTGAACAAATGTAATAATCTGATTTAATGCTTTTTGATACAGGTTTTTGCCCTCCTATTTTGGGGTAACGTTTGTCTTGATATAGTGCAGATTTTGTACTGATGTTCACAGGTTTTTGGTTGGGCAACAGATGTGACCGTTAATTGGGCAGTAGTAACACAGAATTTAGACTGATTTATAATTTTTGAGTTCTTTCAAATAAAGTGATGCAAAAATATAAATTATATGTAACTAAGATTTTTTGATAATTTTAAATTAACATAAAGAACTTGCAAAATAAAATAAAAGAATGTGAAATTACTATTTTTTTTGAGATTTTTACTAAATTAAATCTAAAAGACTATAATTTTAACTTAAATGATACAAGAACAAAAAACTAAATGAAACTTAAGGAAACTATTTTTTTTTATATTTTGAATAAAAACGTAAATAAAATGAAGATAGCATGAACTAAATATTTTTGGGGATTTTCTTTTTATGAAAAAAATAAGAATAAAAGAAAGATGATAAAAAGAAAAAAAACATGATTTAATAAAGTCAGACAAAAACCAGTTAAATTTCACTAAATTCACAACAATTTCTAACGTTTCTATTTTTTGGTGGATCTTCAAAGCATAATCATCTCTTGACTTGTAAAGAAAAGTTGTAGTTGTTGTAGAGGAGAATCATATGTAAAAGAACCACTAAAAAAATTGAAATTTGAAGAAGTTATGAATTTTTGAAATCTGACTCGTGAATTGGCAAAAATAGGTAGAATCGCTTGTGAACGCTTGCTATGTAACAATGCAGATGGGAGGTGGTATCTTAGGTCAAAATTCGGGGTATGACAGCTGCCCCTATTTAAGTTTCTTCTATCCGGAGATATGAAGATTAAAATCTTCGTCTCGACGAGATTGAAGGTGCTTAAATACATAATACGCAATTTTTGCCCTAAGATACCGCCATTATGTTTGTGATATGAATGTAGTATTTAAATTCACAGAGAATGATATTGTATGAGACAAGATAATGCTGGAGAAACCAAACACCAACAAACCACAGGAACATAGATTATACACTACTTGGGAAATGAGCCATCGACTTCAAATGATAGACTCTTGAGGGTGAATAAAAAATTTGAGAGAATACGACCACTGACCCTAACAAAGAAGGCATCTTGCATAGGCCACAAAATAGATTATTGACCCAAAATAACAGTGAGTTCACAACTTAAGGTCAAAGATAGACAAAAGATGTATCAAATTTGCTGATAATGGATTACCGACTTCTGAAGGTAAAGATTCATAACAAACTTCTCTGCGAGATTTCCAGAGAGGTACCAATTAATGCTGAAATAATAATATGGTTGTAGATACACAAGCTGCTCAAATAAAGAAGCTGCCACTTGCTGTCGTTCAAAGATGTCAATAACATACAAGCTGCTCAAATAAATAAGTCGCCACTTGCTGTCTTCCAAAAATACTATGACATACAAGTTGCTCAAATAAAGAAGCTGCCACTTGCTGTCTTCCAAAAATACTATGACATACAAGTTGCCCAAATAAAGAAGCTTCCACTTGCTGTCGTTCAAAGAATACTATGACATACAAGCTGCTCAAATAAAGAAGCTGCCACTTGCTGTCTTCCAAAAATACTATGACATACAAGCTGCTCAAATAAAGAAGCTGCCACTTGTTGTCTTCCAAAAATACCATGACATACAAGTTGCTCAAATAAAGAAGCTGCCACTTGCTGTCTTCCCAAAAAACTATGACATACAAGTTGCTCAAATAAAGAAGCTGCCACTTGTTGTCTTCCCAAAAACTATGACATACAAGTTGCTCAAATATAGAAGCTGCCACTTGTTGTATTCCGCAAAAAAAGATAACGCACAAGTTGCTCATGAAGAGACTGCCGCTTGCCGTTCTCCGAAGCAAAATAACGTACAAGCTGCTCATGAAGAGACCGCCACTTGCCGTTTTCCGAAGAATAATAACGTACAAGCTGCTCATGAAGAGACCGCCACTTGCCGTTTTCCGAAGAATAATAACATACACTGTCAGAGAATAAAATCTTCGTCAAAGGGAACCATGAATAGATCTTTCCCGAGGAGATCAAATACTTAAATGCGCAAAATAAATGCACCATCGTCTAGGTTGCCTGGCTTGGAGAAAACCACGGGAGAGCCTATGCAAGAGACAACAACTCCCTCCAGGAATAAACCAGAGAGAAAACAGTCAAACAAGACTCCACCCAATGAGAAAATAACTCGATTGGGGATTCATCCTATCCAAAAATGGACAAGGAAGGCTAAATCAAAAAAATCATCCACGAGGATTAGCTCAGTTGGGGAATTTAGAAAGGAAGCACATTTTCTGCCAAAGCTAACATTCTACTTGGAAAGAACATGTACATTGTCTTAATAAACATAAACAAGGTATACGACCCAAAATCAACGACAAGTGTGAATATGCATGCGTGATATAAGTGTAAATGAATGAATGAATGTTATGCTGACAAAACAGGCAGACGAAATATCTTGAAGATAATAAGATATCACGAAATAATAGATACTCGGCCAATCTTGAAGAGACGGAAAATAACTAGAATTGGAACCAACAAGCTACGTCAGAGCGTATCAAGCTACAAGGCTCAAATCTTCTGTGGAGAAAAGTATTCAAATCCAATCTTCTAACACCAATAGACCACTGGCATGAGACAAAGCGTACCACACTTCAGAAATCTTCTCAAATAAAGATAACCAAAACAACGCTTAACTAGAAAAGCTGGGTAGTCACCAAACTTAGTACCACTAGAAACAAAAGTTTACACAACCAACACCTCGTGACGATCTTGAAAGAAAACATGTTCATCATGCAAGGATAAATTACTGTATTGTTTTGCATTTCATGGCTTGACCATCCTCGGAACAACTGTTAATATTCCTTTCAGTATTCACAACACATTTTTTTAAAATAAGAATACTTTAAATAACTTTGTTTCAAATATTTCCGTAAAAATTAAAATTTTGCCCACAAAAGGTAAATGCTCAAATTTCATTAATAAGATGGTAGTTCGCTAACAACGCGACTCCAACGAATTACAAAAGTTTGGGAAATAGTACATGAAAGAAAGGGTTACACAAAAACAATGATCACTATTCTCCCTAACAACTTCGAATTCCGAAATGTGCTCAAATGCCACAGCCGGTCTGACCAAAAGCCTGCTTAAGCCGCCCCTTCGGGTTTTCAACTTAGCAAACTGTCAACTCAAAACTAGGCGTAATACTTCTTGACTGCGTCGGCGTTCACGGAGCGCGGGAGCTCTTCACCGTCCATATTTGTGAGAATCATGGCACCTCCAGAGAAAACTTTCTTAACGACATATGGTCCTTCATAATTCGGAGCCCACTTGCCCCTAGAATCAGGTTGGAAAGATAATATCTTTTTGAGCACAAGGTCACCTTCTCTGAACTTGCATGGTCGAACCTTCTTATCAAAAGCCTTCTTCATTCTCTTTTCTTCAAATAATAATAATAAAAATATTATATTTTAGTTTTCTGATTTTATTGTGAAAAATTAATTTGGGTTAATTAAGTAGTAATAATAATAATAATAATTAAGTGAAAAATATAAAAGAGGAAAATAAAAGAAAATAACTCAGGGGGTGTTGGCCCAATTGTGGCCCATTAACCTCAAGCTTGTTTGACTTTCCAGGATTCCCTACATGCTCATTGACTGGGGAGTATGATGATCATTCACCCATGACCACTGGATCTATGCCTGAAGCCACATGGCGCGTTGATGTTTGAGATGCATGGTGGGTACCCTTTGGAGACCGTGATTCTGTAATGAACGATTCCTTGAGCTTTGGTACTGGAATTTGATTGCAACACGTTCTTGGAACCTCCTGCAAGGTGTTAGAATCAATAGAATGCCTTGAATTGGCCTGGAATGCAAAAATCAGTTTTCACTTTTTCTTGAAATTTCTTGAATATGCTAGGGTCTTTTCGGCAGCCTTTTCACGTCCTTTAGGTTAGGGTTTGCTTGCATATATATAGGGCAATTGAATTAGGTCAAAAGCTTGAACAAAAATCCATTGCATTGATGCTTGAATCCTTGATTGGAAATCAAATCTTTTTAATTTTTCATGATTGGAAAATGTTGCCAAATTTGGAGATTTTTGCATCTTTGACTTGTGCACGAATTTGCCAGCATATCTTGACCATATTTGCTTCACAAATTGATTGAAAAATCAAATCTTGCATTTTCCTACAATTTAAATTAATTAAATGAATTAATATTAATTAAAAATCCAATTAATCAATAAAAATAAGAAAATAAATTCACTTAAGCTTGATGGGTCGTGCATAGGTCATGGATAAAGTTTCAAGAAGAGATTTGAGGCCCATTAGCTAAAATAAGGTATTTTGAGCAAAGTTGACTTTTGCAAATTCCTAAAAATTTCCCAACTTCTCCAATGCACAACTTGCTCAATTTTGATCATATGACCATGTTCCTTGACATTTTGGAAAGCTCTTGAAGTCCTCTAACCAATGCCTTTTGTCCCATGTCATTTGGATTTACCAATCTCAAGTTATGGCCTTTGACTCAAAGTGTACTTTTGTTGACTTTTGAATTTAACCTATAATGTGGAAATTGATAACTTTTTGTGAGAGCATTTCTTGGACTTGGAATGTGAAGATGGATTGTAGGAAATGTCATCCCCTTCAAAATGAGCATTGGATGGAATTTTTCTCACAAACCATGAAAAAGTTATGCCCTGGTCAAGATACAGTTGACTTTTCTACTGTCCAAAAATAGTAACTTTTTGCATCTTGATGATTTTTGAGCTATACTTGTGGAATCATGATCAAGACTTGATCAAATGATGATTGTGGACTCAAAATAAGATGTTGACCAAAAATCTTGACTTTTGACTGTAAAATAACCATTTTACCCCTGCAGTTGATTGTGAAGCAAATGGAGCTTTTGACTGTGCAAACTGGCATTGTGAGTCTTGCAACTTGGCATGTAGGTGCTTAAGGATGTATATAGGCCTATGATACTTGATTGAGCCATTGAAAACCTCAAATTCCTTGAAAGAAACAAAACCCTAATTTTGACTGGCTTAGGAGGCATTTGGACTGTGCAACCCCTTGAGAAATCTTGAACCATTTGAAGATGATTCTTGACAAACCTTAAGGAAATATGGGAGGGCAAATTTTGGGGTACAACAGTTGCCCCTGTTCAATCTTCTTAGACCTGAGGATGTAGATTGGCTTTCGAGCCTTTCGTGATCCGAAGGTGGAAGATGATTGAACACTAGAGTGCCCATAAATTTGCACTCACATGGCGTAGTATCAGCAATGTGATGTCAGGAATGGGCTTACAGATGCCATTTGGAGAGATGATGGATAGGGGGATGGGATTATAGATGCCATCGGGAGATGTGATAGAATCTTGTCGGGGATGGGCTTATAGATGCCATCTGGAGATTGTTGGTAGAAGGATGGGCTTATAGATGCCATTTGGAGATCCTTTGTTGAATTGTAACTTGGTAGGTTGAAAGAAGGAACCTGTGTAGGGTTTCCTGATGATGAGTCCGTGTAAAACTGCATCTTGGAAGAGAAGGAACCGGTGTAGGGTTGCCTGATGCTAAGTCCGTGTAACACTGCATCTTGGAAGAGAAGGAACCGGTGTATGGTTGCTTCATGATGGTCAAGTAGATAGTTATCCTGTCTGGTTTCAGGTATTCATCTCTGAACTGAGAAAGAAAGATAGTTTTCCTGGCTCGCTACAGGTATTAATCTTCAATCTCTTCAACATAGATAACTTTCCTGTCTGGTTTCAGGTATAGATCTACAATCAGTCATCCACAGATATTTCTTGGCTTGCTACAGGTATTAATCCCTGACCTGAGAAAGAAAGATAGTTTTCCTGGCTCACTACAGGTATTAATCTTCAATCTCTTCAACGTAGATAACTTTCCTGTCTGGTTTCAGGTATAGATCTACAATCAGTCGTCCATAGATATTTCCTGGCTAGTTATAGGTGTTGATCTGGAACTTAAGAGAGGTTGGTGGGTTGTCTCTATTGACGGGTTTGCATCAGAAAAATCTTTAGGAATCGATTTAACTGAACCAGAGGAGGTTTTTTTTTGATAATGATGTGATGAAGGAATCTGAGACGATTGCTACTCTAAATAGATGATGAAGGAATCTGGGACGATTACTACCTCAACAGGATGATGAAGGAATCTTGGACGACTACTACCTCAGCAGGATGATGAAGGAATCTTGGATGACTACTACCTCAGCAGGATGATGAAGGAATCTTGGACGACTACTACCTCAGCAGGATGATGAAGGAATCTTGATGACTTCTACCTCAACGGGATGATGAAGGAATCTTGGACGATTACTACCTCAGCGGGATGATGAAGGAATCTTGGACGATTACTACCTCAGCAGGATGATGAAGGAATCTTGATGACTTCTACCTCAACGGGATGATGAAGGAATCTTGACGACTTCTACCTCAACGGGATGATGAAGGAATCTTGACGACTTCTACCTCAACGGGATGATGAAGGAATCTTGATGACTTCTACCTCAATGGGATGATGAAGGAGTCTTGGACGACTGCTACTCCAAAAGGTAATGACTTTTATCTGTTGATCATTCTTTCCTGAAAAGGTAAAGAGTTAGTTGTATGCAATGTCATGATGTATGCATTGTGTAATGATGTTCTCAAAATAAATGAGATTTATGTTATATGATGCGTATATGCATGTATCGCGATGTATGGAAATGTGATGTTTTAGCTGGGGAAGATAAATCCCGAATAGCTGCTGGAGAATGATGTTGAATTCTTCGTTTCCTCCGGGGATGATGAACGAAGATGATTGTGCGAATAAACCTGCAGGAGAGAAGAAACTCCGTTGGGGAATAAACTGGTGAAGAGATTGCTCTGCGGGGAATTACTCTGTGGGGAAGAGATGCTTCGCTGAGATTTTAACAATAACTCCGTTGATAAGCTCTGTTGGGGATTTTGATGATGAACTCCTTTGGGGATAAAAAGAACTTTGCTGGGGGATGATCTTTCAGTTGCAAATTGCTGAGGATAACCCAATTAGACTCTGGTGGGGATAACCTTCTGAATACGGTTGGGGGATGCGTTTGCACTATGCAGGGGACGAGCTTCCAGAATCTACTGGGGAGATGATTCAACTCTGGCGGGGAAGCTTTTTGGACTGCACTGGGGAATGGCTCCACTGGGGTGTCTGGTATTCTGCCAGGGAACAATCTTATATTAAGACTGTCGGGGATGCTTGTTGAGGAATATCTTTATATTCTGCTGGAGAATATTAAGATCTTCTGGGGATACCCAACTTTCCAGGACTGGTGGTAGACCAACTCTGCTCGGGGGAGAGTATTGCTGACTTGCTGGGGATACTGTGCCTTTTTGGGGCTGATGGGAGACCAACTCTGTTTGGGGAGAGTATGGCTGAATCTTGTCTTACTCTGCGGGGAGAGTATTGCTGAATTTTCTCTCACTCTGCGGGGAGTGAAGGTATCTTGGTCATGTTCTTCAGCTGAACTTACCTTGGTACCTCGGTGGACAAAGCAACTAGATCGCTTAGACAATTCTTATTGCCCCAGTTTCTGCGGGAGAAGAAGGCATATGAGGAGCTTGATAACTGCCGATTGACGAATCTTCTTCTAGTAGGCAAGTGACGAGATGACGGGACATGGTCGTACGCTTTGATCCCTAATTTTTGCCTGGACCGCCCTTTCGGGTTTTCAATCCATCGGGATACCCGTTTTTGCCCAAGCCGCCTTTTCAGGTTTTCGACTTGCCGGGTGTACAATTTTTCATTTTCATCCCTTATTTTTGCCCGAACCCTTTTGGTTCGCCGGGAAGCCCTTATTTTTGCCTAGGGCAGTCGACCTAGCGGGTCTTTGATTATGCGTAGTATTTTTCGACTATGTCCACGTTCTCAGGGCGCGGGGAGTTGTCACTGTCAATAGTGTTGCGTTGTCATACTACCAGAAGATCTTTGTTTGATCGTGCAAGATTCGTTGCTGGAATTCATGTCCAATGCCCCAAGTGATTCAGACGGAGATTTGCCCCTGGATATTTGGCATTTTTGAGAGATTCTTTGAATCTTGACTTGACTGCCCCAGATGAAGAACAATGATCATGTCTGCCCCTTGGTTGGAAGTGTTTTTCCACTTGAGGTTACCCTTGAGAAGATTTTTGTTCACTAGATATTCGCCGTGCAAATTTCTCTACTGTTCGAACAAAATAGTCATATGCAAACAATATTATTTTAAGAATGCAAAGCTTATGTCTGTCTTGAAGTTTTTTGAAAATGCAGTTTTTTAATAAAACAAATGAATTTTTGTAACATGTGATGTCAACTCAGGATTTTACAGCAAACCCTACAAAAGTCAGGATACCTTTGTAACAGTATGCTTTCGAACTAACCCATGCTTCAGCTAGGACTTTTAAGGGTTATAACGTGGCCTGGTTCACGGTTTAAGAAACAAAGGATAAAGGCTCAAATTTTATTTGTACCCACCCGCTCTTCGTGATGTTCTTCGATCCTAAACTCAGATAATCGTGCATTAGACCTTATTTGAGTCTTTGCTCTGATATTCTGGTGATGGTTCGGATGTTGACAATTTATTTTGAACAGGAAGTCTTTTTTTTGTTGAGGGTTTGCAGGACCTCTTTCTTTTTTGATTTCATTATCCCTGTCTTTTGCCTAAACTGTTTCTTTTGTGATTACAGTTAGTGGGATGCCCCAGTTTTATAAGTCTCCTTCATAGGTTTTGACTTGTTGGGCTTTCATTTTGAAAGATAATGACTGCCTGTCTTGATGATTATAGGGAACCATCACTGTCTTTTTGTCTCGAAAGGACTCCTTTGATGCTGTTCATTGTGCACCTGGATCAACTGAGAAAACTACCCTGCCCCAGGTTATGATTAAGGGTTTTAATTTTTTTGTGAAAAGAAAAAACTCCTACCTCTTTGGCTCGAAGGGGTTGACGAGGGATTATCTTCCTTATAACTCCAGTGTTTAGGATTTGAAACAATGCTTGTACCTCATCAGCGGGGTTTCTCCAAAAGCATACTGTAAAGATCGTGGTATCGTTTTCGTCATCCTCCCTCAAAAGGCTTAGAATTTTTAATCGAGAGTTGAACATCACAAAAATGAAAGAAATTTGAAGCATAGTGAAAACAATTAATTCAAGACAGACATGTGTAATGCATTAATGAAATAAAAGAGTTTGACATGATAATGGTTTGAATAAGCAAAGAAAAATACAATTTTAGAATTTAAATGAACAAAAGACATTCTATGATTTGGTGTAGGATCAGTGATCAAACTTGATCTCCTTGGCATCAATCAAGTCTTGGATATTGTTCTTCAAACTCCAACAGTCGTCGGTGTCATGTCCAGGACTGTCAGAATGGTAGGCACATCTCACACTCGGGTTATACCTGGAAGAGGAAGTGTTGGGATTCTTAGGAGGGTCCCTTAACATTACTAGATTCAGTCTCAACAGGCGTTGTAAATCTTGAGACGGAGACACGTTGAGCTAGGTGAATTTCCTCCTAGGCTTGTTTGGCTTGCTCTGATCAACCCGTTGTTCTTGGCGAGGTTGTTGTTGGACCTGTGAGGTAGTAGAAACTTGGAGAGGTCTATTCTTCATCAAACCAAACCTTTGACTTCTCGGGAGTTGATTAGTGACTTGATCCTCAACCTTGAATGTTTGCTTCATGTCGTTGTCTTGATAAAGCTGGTTGACAATGGTTCTCAGCTCTTCTTACTCCCGAGCTAAGCCTTGGATGAGAGCCATCTGCCCCAGCATCTGGGTCCTCATTGCATCTACCTCTGCTTGCAAATGTTTCAGCCGTTCGTCCCTATTGTTTTCAGGACTTTTCTCGACCAAATTCCCCAGGAGGAGTGTTCTCAATTCTTCTTGCCCCTTGGATAGTGTAATCGGGGGATCTGGAACTGACTGTTTAACGCTGGTTCGCGAAATGTCGCGGAAGCAAGAGTCGCCACCGTCTTTTATTTTCTCCAACATGGACAGGACAAAAGCACAGCAAAATTCCTTATGAGATAGTTTCTCGGTTCGGGAGGTAGATTTATAGAAAGGGAAGGTGTTAGCACCCTTTCTATCCATGGTTATCCATGGGCTCTTAGATACTTGCTCATTTGTGTTTTCAAAATGTTTGCTTTTTAAAATGTGAGTGGGCTTTGAAAATGTTTCTTTGAAAGATTTCTGAATAACTCTTGTATCTGTCCTCAAGAGTGTTTGAAAAATTTATTTTGAAAGCTTTTGAAAGTGTAAGGTGTGAAAAGTATTTTTGTTTGTTTTTGAAAAGAGCAAGTATCCATGAGTCATCTACCTACCCTAAGGAATTAAGCTGTGTAAGTGTCCTTTAGGTAGTGCCATCCCACCATTGAGGGGTAGGTAGCACCACCGTTGGAGGTGTTCAGGTCAATTCGATTTTAGGGACAGTGTGGTCACCGAAGCAACAATTAGGACACCTTAGAAGCTACCCTTATGTCTTTGATCCTTTTTTAATCTGAGGCAACCGTTTCGAGGCAACTGTTTCGAGGCAACTGTTTCGAGGCAACTGGATCATGGACATAAGGACCGCTAAGACGTCCTATACTTGACGACCACAATTCGAGCTTGTAGGGACAGTGTGGTCACCAGAGCAACAGTAGGACACCTTAGAAGCTACCCTTATGCCATGTTCATGGACATAAGGACTTACTAAAACGTCCTGTACTCGACGACCACGTTTCGAGGGGTAAGGCAACAGTGAGGCGTACCCTAGAAGTGGTGTGTGAATTCTTGTGTTATTTTCAGTTTATGTTATATCTTGTCATGCATTTGGTGAGCTACGCTTTGTTTTTAATTGTCATGCATTCTTTCATACAAGTTAACAGTTAAAGGGGGTGCGGAAAATAAATTGCGGAAACGTAAATCCTACGCTATTACAAGGCGCGGGTCTATACATCGCCAAATTTTTACAAAGACCCGTTTTAAGTAAATAAGTGCGGAAAATAAAAAAACAGTAAAAGGTCCTATTTACTATTACATATCCGGAGCAATTACATAATAATCGGACAAATTAAATACGCATGAATAAAGAAAAGGGAATTAACTTTTTTTTTGTCTTTTTTTTGGTAATTAAATGAAATTGAAAACTAATTAATTATTTTAATTACAAGAAAATATTTTTTGATTTTTTTTATATTTTTTATGAAATAAAATAGAAATAAAAAGAAACAAAGTTAAAGATTAACCTAAATCTAAATCTATTTTAATTATTAAAATGTTCAAATGGCCTAATTAAAAACTAGTTCAATTATGATTTATTTACAAAATAAAAATAATAATAAAAGTGTTAATTATATTTTTTGTTTTTTTATGAAAATGATTAATTAAATTAATTACTAATAACCAATAAAATAAAAGGGGTTAGAAATTAAATTAAAGAAATAAAATGAAAAGAAAGAAAAATGAACCTAAATGGAGGGGGTATTGGGCCAGGAATGGGGGTGTGTTGTTGAAACTGGAATCAAGTGTGAAAGCATTGACTGGGAACACCATGGTCCATGCCTCATGGCCATCAGATTGGCGTTAGTGGCCACTTGGCAGGATGATCACTTGAGATGCATGATGGACGCTGTTTGAAAGCCTGCATAGGAATACCTTAGAAAAAATAATATTGAGTTTTGGGGCATCTCAAAGAAATTGAACCATACCATTAGTTTCCTGTGGACTCATACAACACAAAACAAGCAACAAATTATGTTAATGATGCATGAACAAATGAATTCCGATTCCAAGAAAATTGTGCAAACCGTGAGTTCGTGTGGGGCGATTCCTTAGGCCTGAGCGCTTGGTTTTGATTCCAAAAGACTCCTGAGAGTTCCTGCAAAGTGTTAGAAACGAGAAAAGGCTTTGAATTGCCTTGGAAGGTGGATTTCAGTTTTGACTTTTTGCTTGATTTTTTTGAATATGGTTTTTTTCGTTTTAGAGATGCTTCGTCCTTGTAAATGGTATGAGAGGCTTGCATATATGTCTTTGAATGAGAATCAAGCAATAATGTGAGCCATTAACCCTTGCAATGAAGTTTGAGATTATGCCATGAACACCATTTAAATAACTTGCCATTCTTGTGAAAATTTGAATTTTTATGCCCATAATAGGTCTTGAACGAATTTGGTATATGTTTTATGGTGTATCAAAGCTATTCAAACCACAAAATATCCCTCCATTAATTTCTTTGATTTTTATTTGAATTTTAAAGATTTAAAATGCATTAAATCAAATAAAATTAAATAAAAATGGGAAAATTAATTTTTAATCTTGAAATAAATTGTGGGACACGTGGGAGGCATGGCCAAGCTGAAACAAGTGGAAAAAGTGGGGCCCTTTTGTCAAAAATGAAATTTCAAGGATAATTGACTTTGGCCATTTCACAAAAATTTCCCAACTTATCCAATGCATATCTTGCTCAATTTTGAAGCTATGAACATGTTCTTGGACATTTTGGAAAGTTTTTGAAGTCCTCTAACCAATGTCTTTGGTACCATGTCATTTTGATTTACCAATCTCAAGTTATGGTCTTTGACTTAAAGTGCCTTTTTGTTGACTTTTGAAAATGACCTATAATGTTGAAATTGATAACTTTTTGTGAGAGTATTTCTTGGACTTGGAATGTGAAGATGAGTTGTAGTAAATGTCTTCCCCTTCAAGATGAGCATTGGATGGGATTTTTCTGATGAACCATGAAAAAGTTATGCCTTGGTCAAGTTACAGTTGACTTTTCAACTGTCCAAAAATAGAAACTTTTGACACCTTGATGATTTTTGAGCCATTCTTGAGGAATCATGATCAAGAATTGATCAAATGATGATTGTGGCTTCAAAATAAGATGTTGACCAAAAAATTTGACTTTTGACTGCCAAATGACCATTTTGCCCCTGCAGTTGACTGTGGAGCAATTAGGGTTTTTGACTGTGCAACTTGACCTTATGAGCCTTGAAACTTGACATGTAGGTGCTTGACAAAGTGTATGAGCATGTGGGACTTGATTGAGCCCTTGAAAACCTCAACTTTCTTTGCAAGAACCAAAACCCTAGTTTGACTGGCTTAGGGGAGTGGTTGACTGTGTAGCCCTTGAGAAGACTTGAGCAAATTGAGATGATGCTTGTCAAAACTTTGAAGAATATGGGAGGGCAAATTTTGGGGTACAACAGATAGGTTTAGGAAGATCTCCCTGAATTGAGCCTCTTGAGTATGGAGATCCTGGTTGTCTTGTTGGAGAGCCATTGTTGAAATAAACAGCGAAGAAGATAAGAGACCTGTAAAAAGGGTACCTGTAATGCAATGATATGTATGTATGCAATGTTTTCAAGGATCTCGCGGGGTAAACAGAGAAACTTGTTAGAATTTGAATCCGGTAGCTTGATTGAAGGAACTTCATGTTGTTGAGAGTCCTTCTTCAAGAGTCAAAGCTCACCATATCGAGTGGGTCATAGCCCCTGACTCAAGGCACCATGTTTTGATCTCCAAACAACCTTGGCTAGAGGAAAATAAATCCCCTTTTCCCCTTGCTAGACAGTTGGTTCATCATGACCTGCATTACAAACCCTTGAGATCCTTGAAATGGGTTAGTCCTCATGCAGGATGTATGCAATGGTATGATGGTATGATGTTATGCTATGCGTGGAGTGATGTAAGTAAACCCTGTTATAAGCCCAGATTAAGGACTGTAAACAAAACCTGCAAGGAACTCATGTTGTCAGATAACAAGAATGTGCAAGTAGTTCAAGTTTGACGGCACACAGGTCCCACAGAGAGCCCTTAGATTTTAGGCCGGCATGAGGTTTAGGTACTACCCTCTTTCAGTTTCAGTTGGTTAAGACCTGTCCTAGAAAATAGTAACCGGGTTCTAGAGGATCTCAATATCACTGACTACCCTCAATCGGTCATAACTCCAGCTTCGCAACCTTTTCTTGCGGCCGGAACCATCGCGAGAGTTTAGCCTCAATGAGTGTAGCATACTGCTACTGTTCTATGGCCAAGTTGGGTCAATTTAAGGTTCTAAGGTCGGTTGATGCTTAATGACTCCTCAGAAGACCCATATTCTCCTCGTTCCAACATAAGGGATATCGGTACAGACCAAGGTGTCACACCAACGTAGCTACTGCTTCACCCGTGCGGTCTACGTCGGACAGGTCCCTCATAGTTTATTGCTACCTAAAGGGTATTCCCCAGATCCGGGTTAGGATCTATGAAACTCAGATGCAAGCCCATAATTTTAAAGCAAACAAGGCATACAATTGAAAACATAGAATGATCTAATCCTAAGGTACACCTCACTTTTAAAATGTCCCCAGCAGAGTCACCAGTTCTGTGATCGGTGGAAATAGAACTGACTGTTTTGGAATGCTGGTTCGCGAAATGTCGCGGTAAGCAAGAGTCGCCACCGTCTTTTATTTTCTCCAACAAGGAAAGGACAAAAGCACAGTAAAATTCCTTTTCAAGATGTTTCTCGGTTCGGGAGGTAGATTATAGAAAGGGAAGGTGTTAGCACCCTTTCTATCTGTGGTTATCCACGGGCTCTTAGGTACTTGCTCACTATGTTTTCAAAAATTGTTTGCTTTTCTTGTGTTTGTGGGTTTTGAAAAATTTTGTTTGAAAACTTCGCTTTAACTCTTGTATCTGTCCTCAAGAGTGTATGAAGTGTTGTTTGAAAACTTTTGTCAGAAAAGTGTAGGTGCGAAAAGTTTGTTTTGTTTTTGAAAGAGCAAGTACCCAGGAGAAATCTACCTACTCTAAGGAATTAAGCCGTGTAAATGTCCTTTAGACAGTACTATCCCACTATTGAGAAGTAGGTAGCACCGTCGTTGGAGTTTTCGGGTCAATTCGATTAATGGGACATGTGGTCACCAAAGCAATAGTAGGACGCCTTATCGGTAACCCTAATGTTTTAGATCTTTTTTTATCGAGGCAACTGTTTCGAGGCAACTTTTGATCTTTAGACAGGAGGGCGACCTGTAAAACACCCTATACTCAATGACCACGTCGAGGCAACCAAGTGAGGCGTACCCTAGGAGTGGCATGTGCGAGTGTGTCAGGATTCAGTTAGGTTATCTTTGCACATGTTATGGTGAGCTACGGGTTGATTTTAATTTCAGAGATAAGACTTGTCATGCATAGCCTAATTAGCATACATCTAGCAGTTAAATATTGCGGAAAATAAATCTACGCTATTACAAGGCGTCGGGTATTTACATCGCCAAAAACAAACCCTTGAAAAAGTAAATTGCGGGAAATTAAAGGAAAGCGATAAAAAGTCCTAATTAAAGCTATTACATCCTCGGAGCAAATACATAATATGATCAAAAATTAATAAAACAAACATACGCGCGAGAGAAAATTGAATCGGAGAAGTTCTTAGGGTTTTGACCCTTTTTTGAGAAAGAAAGAAATTTTTGTTATTTTGCATTTAATTAAATTAACCCTAAAACTAATTAATTAATAAAAATAAATATTTTTGGTTTTTTTTAATGTCTCAAGGAAATAAAAACAAAAGGATTAAAATTGCCAAGAACCCTAATTCTATGTTGATTTTAAATTATTGCAAAAAAAAGTTAGAATTATCCTAATTAAACTAAATTAGTTAATTATATTTATTTACAAAAATAATAAAAGGGTGAAATTAATTTTAATAAATAATAATAAAAAAAATATTATATTTTAGTTTTCTGATTTTATTGTGAAAAATTAATTTGGGTTAATTAAGTAGTAATAATAATAATAATAATAATAATTAAGTGAAAAATATAAAAGAGGAAAATAAAAGAAAATAACCCAGGGGGTGTTGGCCCAATTAGGAGGTGTCTTTGGAATTTTGTGTCCCATTAACCTCGAGCTTGTTTGACTTTCCAGGATTCCCTGCATGCTCATTGACTGAGAAGTATGATGATCATTCACCCATGACCACTGGATTTATGCCTGAAGCCACATGGCGCGTTGATGTTTGAGATGCATGGTGGGTACCCTTTGGAGACCGTGATTCTATAATGAACGATTCCTTGAGCTTTGGTACTGGAATTTGATTGCAACACGTTCTTGGAACCTCCTGCAAGGTGTTAGAATCAATAGAATGCCTTGAATTGGCCTGGAATGCAAAAATCAGTTTTCACTTTTTCTTGAAATTTCTTGAATATGCTAGGGTCTTTTCTGCAGCCTTTTCACATCCTTTAGGTTAGGGTTTGCTTGCATATATATAGGGCAATTGAATTAGGTCAAAAGCTTGAACAAAAATCCATTGCATTGATGCTTGAATCCTTGATTGGAAATCAAATCTTTTTAATTTTTCATGATTGGAAAATGTTGCCAAATTTGGAGATTTTTGCATCTTTGACTTGTGCACGAATTTGCCAGCATATCTTGACCATATTTGCTTCACAAATTGATTGAAAAATCAAATCTTGCATTTTCCTACAATTTAAATTAATTAAATGAATTAATATTAATTAAAAATCCAATTAATCAATAAAAATAAGAAAATAAATTCAATTAAGCTTGATGGGTCGTGCATAGGTCATGGATAAAGTTTCAAGAAGAGATTTGAGGCCCATTAGCTAAAATAAGGTATTTTGAGCAAAGTTGACTTTTGCAAATTCCTAAAAATTTCCCAACTTCTCCAATGCACAACTTGCTCAATTTTGATCATATGACCATGTTCCTTGACATTTTGGAAAGCTCTTGAAGTCCTCTAACCAATGCCTTTTGTCCCATGTAATTTGGATTTACCAATCTCAAGTTATGGCCTTTGACTCAAAGTGTACTTTTGTTGACTTTTGAATTTAACCTATAATGTGGAAATTGATAACTTTTTGTGAGAGCATTTCTTGGACTTGGAATGTGAAGATGGATTGTAGGAAATGTCATCCCCTTCAAAATGAGCATTGGATGGAATTTTTCTGGAAAACCATGAAAAAGTTATGCCCTGGTCAAGTTACAGTTGACTTTTCTACTGTCCAAAAATAGTAACTTTTTGCATCTTGATGATTTTTGAGCTATACTTGTGGAATCATGATCAAGACTTGATCAAATGATGACTGTGGACTCAAAATAAGATGTTGACCAAAAATCTTGACTTTTGACTGTAAAATGACCATTTTACCCCTGCAGTTGATTGTGAAGCAAATGGAGCTTTTGACTGTGCAAACTGGCATTGTGAGTCTTGCAACTTGGCATATAGGTGCTTGAGGATGTATATAGGCCTATGAGACTTGATTGAGCCATTGAAAACTTCAAATTCATTGAAAGAAACAAAACCCTAATTTTGACTGGCTTAGGAGGCATTTGGACTGTGCAACCCCTTGAGAAATCTTGAACCATTTGAAGATGATTCTTGACAAACCTTGAGGAAAAATGGGAGGGAAAATTTTGGGGTACAACAGCCCCAGATAAACATTGAATTAATATTGTTCCAGGAAAGTTTCCACCAAATCTCTCCAGCGTCTGATGCGATAACTTTCTAACTGCATATACCATTCCAAAGGTGCCGCAAATAGGCTTTCCTGGAAGAAATGGATCAATGATTTCTCATCTTTCGAATACACGAACATCTTCCTGTAGTAGGATTTGGTATGTGCTTTGGGACAAGTGACACTAGTATACTTGTCGAAAACCAGAACCTTAAATTTTGGGGGAACCCTTACCCCCGACACCAAACCCAAATCATTGATATCTAGACCAGACATCTTTACTCCTTCAACAACCTTCAAGCTCTCCTCGAGCTGACGAAACTTCTGATCATCGCCCAAGAAGTTAGCTTCACTACCGCGTACTGACAGAATGTCATAATGAAAACCCATATCTGGACCCTGTCAACGAGGATTACCATCAAGGAGATGTGGTGGAGGAATTGGAAAAAAACAGCCCTGATTGAACTGCATACCCTGGTCACGAGCATGGCCATTAACATTCAAGTCACTACCGACTGGGCACGTGGCTTCCCCACTAAGAAGTCTTCGAATCACGAATGTTCCTCTTCAACACAAAGCCTCTCAACAAGAGCCCTTAACTCCTACTGTTCATAGTTCATGTTGGTGATGGCCTCCTTGAACTAGGTTATCTGGGTAGCCATCTGAGCCCTGACTTCTGTAAGCTCTGCTTGTATGAGTTCCATCTGACGTGGAAAGTTGATTCTAGTAGAATAATGGTGAAAGATTAGATTTGCAATTTCTGATAAATAAAAGAAGAAACAAGATAAGAATACTACCCTGAGACAACATGTCACAATGTAATGTGCATGGATGAATGGATATGCATGAAATGTTTTATCATTTCCAGGTCACCCGAGAAGTTTGTCATATACCACAAATATCAAACAACATGATAAGAGGTGGAAAAAAGTATTTTCAAGATCACAAAAACAATAATGACCTCTTTTATTCATAAAATATCGATTCAACTAGTTTATACAAGATGATCAGTCAAAATACGACAAATAAAAATAAAACCCTGACCAACAAGCCTGGCGGTGGTTTTTTCACAGCAAAATGAAATAACAAACGAACAACAAATTTTGCATAGTCTAGAAACCTCATATTCATATTTGTCCTTTGAGCATGGAGATTTCTTCGACGGCTTGTGACAACTGAGTACCACGCCCTTTGAGATGGGCCACTACTGCGAGTCTCTGGTGGATTTCTGCTTTAAGTTGAGCATCTTTGTCTCGAAACCGCTTCTCTAAATCATTAATTTTGGCTTAAGAACCCTTTTTTCGCTTCAGCCTTGGATGCTCGCAAAATGTCACCATCTCGACAAATCTGCTTGTACTTCTTCTCAATAACGGCAACAACTCTTTTGTGGTCTTCAATAGCGATATAGTCATCTTCATTTCTGGATCTCTTAGAAGTACCGGCTTTCTTAGATTCATTAAGCTTGCGTGCTAAATCTTTCTTATCTTCCCTTAGAAAATAAAGCTCCATCTCTTTGGCCTCCAGGTCAATGCGAAGATACAGATTCTCGCTTTGCACTTGGTAGAAGAGTTCTTTGGGAATATGATGCTACAACTTGTCAGGCTGCAGGTACAAGGGGTCTTCCTTTGAAAATGGCAACCGAAATGTTCTCGCCCTCTCTTCGACCAACTTAACATAAGGTCCATAGGTTGTCATCTCTCTCTGCCCAAAGAAATCTTTAACTTTTCTTAATATTTTGGTACAAGTGATCACTACCCTCTTTAGCATCTCAGGATCTTCCCCTTTCTTGCAAAAACCGATTCACTGATTTCGCTGCTTTTCGGGGAGGACTCTGCATAACGTACCTTAGCTGGCGTAGGGCAAGAACTGAATTATAGTTAATTATTCCATGTGTCCCCATGAGAGGGACGTTTCAGAATCCTCAACGAATATCAATAACTACAGTACTATAAAGTCGATGCCTATACCAAGTTATGTCGAAAGATGTAAGAGACGTGAGCTTCGTGGCCCATGTGGGAGTGCTTTGGGTTTCCATGAATGGTCCTTTGGTAGGAAACTGATACATAAACCACTTTTACAACAATGGCACGCAACACACTACAACCCCTTTCTTACAATACCTGGAATGGATAGCAAAGTAAGTGTTGGCAAGGATAGTCGGTACCGGATTTAGGTTCATGAACACGCAAATAGCTGCCAAATCTACCAGCTTCTCAAAATCAGGAAAAATAACTACACCATAAATCAAAACAGCAAGGAGAGCATTAAACTCAACCTACCGATGCTTGATAGCCAAGTCTCTAGTTTTGCATACCAGAAAGTTTTCAGAGAGACCACTGGTTGTACCTCTCTTCCACAAATTTCTTTTCACATCACTCAGGCTCAAAAAAAGGTCCTTAGAGATGGCTTCATAATCGGGTTCATTTGGAACACAGGAAAAGGGAATATGATCAGTGACTTTGATCCCTAAGATATAAGAATACTCCTCAAGAGTCGACACTAGTTGATAATCCTAGAATGTGAAACATCACAACTCCGGATCATAGAATTGTAAAAAAGTGTGAAGAGTTATATCCTCCACCTAAACATCCAACAAGGGCAAAATATCTTTGTACTGTTTGCTAAAGCCTTGTGAATTCGGATAAACCACAACTCTACTCAACTCTTTCAAACGAGGCCAACTGGAAGTACCAAACTTGTAACCGAACACGTATCTAGTTTCTCTCTTGACAACCTCATTGTTGTTTGCCATTTTTGATACCAATGTCTACTCTTAAACAACGTGGAAACGAAATGCAAATGCAGGTTAACTTTTTTTTTAACATATATATCTTTTTTTTGTTAAAATAAATATGCCATGATGCAAGGTACAATAATTCATGGAATCAAGGTTTTCCAACATCGGAAACTCGATGTATTGTTACTAGATGTGCCGAGAATATCACGCTCAAAAGTTCGGAACAAAAACCACCGAAAACCAAGTCAACAGTGGAATACGGTCATCAATAGAACAAGATCACCATTTGCACGTGTAAAGATTATTCCCTCCCTTACGGGTAAAGACCATGTCAGGGTAGGCCAATGGTAACTCAAAATCACGGGTCCGTCCGGAAGCAATATTACCAAGTCGCAGACGTAGATGATGATAAAACCCCATTTAAACCTCATCTGAGCGTAGACGACATAACCGCGCTGGTAGGACCTTTGGTTAATAGCCGTCATGTTCAACTCTATTCCTAGGTTTCCTAGATAGTGCACTCTAGCCTGGGTACTGGGGCTTTTACCTCATAGTAACACCCACCCAGATATAGAAGATCGAGGTAGGCGACAGAAGACGATATGAATGATCACAGAGTGTCAGCATCCTCCAATGCAAACTCTTGACAAATCATGGGGGTTTGATTGCAAGACCCTTCCTCACATGGCGGATTCGATACACAAAATCTGCTCGACTCTGAAGCATCGACGTACAATGTGAGCTAAGGATGACACGGACTAGAACGTGTTGGGGTTGATTATGGACCTTCCCCCTTTGCCTCCGTTTTAGGGCTTATCATCTATAATATAATGTGGGAACAAATGAAAACATGCGTGCATAATACTTACTTCAAAGGTATGATTTTAAACAAACACAAATAGAAAACAAGTCACATATGCAGAATTTTCTTAAACTGGTCATTAAATAAACCAGAGATATTCTTGACATGATCAACAATAGAAATCCTCATGATGCATCTCTATTCCTACTTGACATGGCAAGGAAAGAGGTAAAATCCCTACTTCTCATGATTTCTAGAAAGCAATAAAATGCGGAGAGAAAATTGAAGGGAAATATACAAAACGGATATCAATATGTAGAGCACAACAAATAGCAAAGGAACCCAGGAAACTTCGCGAACTTCTAGAACCAACAAATAAAAGAGTTAGAAATCAAATGCCTGGAATCAGTTTCGAAGCATCATTGATGTGAAAATAAATAACAATCGATATTTCAAACGCATCCGCAAATCGCATAATAAACTTGCATAAGACTCAAATCTCAACAAACAAAGGTGAATCACGACCCTCGAATAACAAAATGATTTCTAAACGTAAACAATAAAAAAAATCTAATCTAAAGCTAAAAAATAAATTCTAGAAAAATTCTATCATATTCTAATATTTTTTATTGTTTTTATTATAAAAGAAAATTATCCAAATCTAGAGAATTAGCTTCTAATCACACAAAAAAATATAACAAGTTTGATCAATTTTGTAATTTTTTATCAAAAATCTATAACAAAAAAATAAGGAAAATGTCATGGAATCTAAAAAAGAAAATTAAACTCAAGTGGGGTCTTAAGCTGAAATCAGGGGGATGTAGGAGTAAACCGGGCGCTAGGCCCAGCCATACGAAGTCCAGCAGGAGGTTTTTTGTCATAAGCAATCAGGTTGCCAAAAAACAATTGTTATGGGCTTTGGGGGCGCAAGAAAACAAACTGGCGCTAGGTCCATTATGTAGCGTCCAAATACACTTTTTGTAACAAACAAACAGGTTTCACAAAAATGCGTGTAACAGGCCTAACAGGGGGGTGTATTCAGTGGAGAATGGCACTAGGCCCATTCAATTAATGCAATTTTTTATTCAATTTCTCATGCTTCCAAAAAACTAATGGTGATGGGCTTAAAGATTTCGCTAAGCCTGGCCCAATTGTTTAAATAAACTTAAACCCAAATTTTTTTCTATATTTGTTTGAAATTAGTTTTTTTATTTGATTATATATGTAAATCAATATATAGAAAAAATTAAATCAACTAATCTTATCCTCTTCCCTAATCACTACGTGGAACCTCTCCCCACCAATCATAATTCCCTTCTAATTATCTTTATTAAAGAAGAAGCAAAGGTTATAGCATGTGATTGTCTAAAACAAAATTACATGGGCCAGTAACACAAGGACATGCCTAGGGCTACGATTCACACTACAAAACTAGACGGCATCTTCCACCACCTTCTTCGGCAGTGCCTTCGCCGGAAATAACAAAACCATAAGGAAAAATCAAGATGAAGGCACCTTCCCACTCGTTTTTATCCTCTGGTTTCAAATTTCAAGCTTAAATCCATTAATACATGTTCTAATTACATGAAATCCTAAGTAAGCCATTCAAATTGTAAACAACAAACAAATCAATTACACATAAGTTGCGCCAGACTCCATTTTATACACAGAGCTTAAAGATGCACGAGGATGATACTAACACGGTGGAATTAAACATGGTGAGAGGGTTTGAAGATAATTTACTTGTTTGAAGATCGCGACTTCCAAGATAACTCAACAATTGCTCCTTAAATCTTGATGATTATGATGAGTAATAGCTCCAGAGTCTTTAGATCTTGCTGCAACCTTTCGTTTACTTGCCACAAATCAAGGAAGAAGATGAAAATATCGAAGCTACCACAATGTGCTTCACTGTGAAATAAACGTAAGCCGCATTTTCCTCTTGCAATAGGGACTAAGAGTAGCTCAATGATTCATTGAAGATGGGGAGAAAATTCAGATTGAAGATGGCGCGATGATGAGAGAAGAAGAAGGTTCGGTTATGGTCTTATTGAGAGATAGAAAAGTCTCTATGATATTGAAGATGAGAAAACGAGATTGTTATGGTGGGGAAAAGAGAAGTTGAGATGAAGAGAGAGTTTGTTATGGTGGAGATGATGGTGAATGTTAAGGAAAGAGTTGGAGGTGGTGGTGAGAAGAGAGAAGAAGTTTGTTATGGTTGTTAATGTGATGGAAAAAAAGATAGAGTTTGTTACGTTGAAGAGAGAGAGACGTTATTGCATGGAAGAGAAGTAGAGGAAATTCTGTTTCATTACCGTTTTTATAACTGACTTGTAATTGATTCCTTTTTGGTGAAGCTCCTCAACATGAGGTTGCATCTTTCATTTCAAGCATGTTTTTCCATTACGCATGAATGGTGAGTATTTTCTTGACTTAAAGAAGTAATTTTTGTAACCATGTGCGTATGTTAGTTTTGCAATGCACATTCACGTAGAAAAAAAGCCTAGAAGAAAATGCAGATCCTGCTAACCCGTTCCATGTATCTAACTTCAGATTCTTGAAACTTGCTACACACGCCTCCTCAAGATGAGATTTTGAGATCAATAGAAAGACGATACCAGGATGAACAACAATGATGTTGATGGCTTTTGGCAATAATGACCGTAACTCCCATCAGAAGAGTCCAACAAGCAAATTTGTTGTATGGAAAATGGTGTTGTACAAAAAATGCAAGGAATAGACCTAGGATAAAAACGCAAGGCAAGGCCCAAAGGGTCTCTTAGTTGAGTCCAATCCAACCAACACCTTTTATTAAGCTTTTTGTTATCAATTTATTAATTTAATTAAAACAAAAAAGAAATTATCAGAAGAGATTAAAAGAAGGATTATAGGATAATTGAGGTCCATATTTGTTCCATCATCGTGACACAGAGAAACAAATTCTCTCTTCATCTTCTTCGCGCCAAAACTCCTTCCACAACCCTTCTCTACTGATCCCTTTTTTTATCATCTCCGCTTCTATTGTTTCGATTCCACTAATCTACTCTGCCATCCGCAATCTCGAATCGATTTTGTCTGTCGTTTTCTTTTACTCAACCACAACGTCTTCTTTGCTTTGGATCATTCTCAAAACCCTCAGTTGTAACAGAAACAAAATTTAAATATGCTAAGAATGCGTAAAAGATTCAGTTCAGAGGCACATAAACAAAATCACAAATAAAGATTCGAGATTACCTCCCAGAGCAGCTCTGGCGGGCCCTTCAAAGTGGCGAACATGGTGAGAAAACCAAAGAGAACTCTTCCAAAAAATCAGGTATAGATACTTTTTCATCCCTTTGAACTCGAATTTTATCAGTACTTCCTTTTCTTCAAAAAAAATTTCTGCTCTCGTTGAATTGATACCGCCGTTGTTGTCATTGCGTGCTAATATAGTGTGATGATAGTAGAACATTGACGAAGACGATGATTGTAGTTGCTAGTCGGATTTCTTTCGATGGGCCTTCAAGATCAGGTATGACCAAAATCCTTCTTTGTTTCTTTGATTCTACGAAGTGTTTTAAGAAGAAGTTTGTGAAGTACTAGTTGTTGCGATTAAAGGAATAGGTTGAGCAAAATCTTTGAGAAGTTTTTCTATAGAATTTTGGGTCTTTTTTTCATGCAGGTTTTGAAGAGGATTGGGAAGAGTGTCACTGGGGTTTTGAGTGGAATTTATCTCTTCAAATTTCTCTCTATGTTTCTAGGTTGATCTCTTGCACTTGATTCTATCTCTTTCTTCTACATTATTTTATGATTTCTTCAGGTTATGGTGTATTTTGCTTTGCTCTGAGATTTTTTTGTGTTAAGTTTTCTCGTGTGAATTATGGATCTTTCTGAGTTTTGTGTTCAATGTGTGTTGCGGTAATGAGTTATTGATGGTTGTGGATCAAAATTCAATTTGCAGGTTTGGTCGGAAATTGATGCAGGTTGTGGTTTGGATTGTGAAGTAATAGTTTGAGGTTATAGGGAGTGAAATCAGTGAGGTTGTGGGTTGTAGAGTGAAGTTTTTATGGTTATGCAGATTCAAGGATGTTGTGAATAGTGTTGGTTCTGAAAATGGAGAATGATGAAGGTGGGGTTGAGGTTAGGTTTGTTGGAGGCTTCTGTTTGAAGGCTAGATAGAGTAAGATTGTTCATGGTCGTTTTAAGTGTGGTTGCAGGGTGATGTGTTTATTTATGTTGCAATGAGTTATGATGAATGAAGTTTACGAAGATTGAAGCATTATGGAGAAGGGGAGAGGCCTTGAGAGTTACGATTAACAAAGGTAGGGAGGTTATTTTCATAAGTTTATTGGTCTTTGTTCATGCAGAGGTTTTAAGAGAGATTTCTAGGAGAAATTATGTGTTTTTTAACAAAGTTCCAGGTCCCCCCAGTTGGGTAATCTTCTCTATTTTTTTATAGTGAATAAGGGTTTTTTTTAGGGGGAAATGGGGATGAGGTTTAAATATAATTAGTTGGCTGTTTTGATACTTTAGAATGCAAATTGTGTTTGGTTAATCTTTGTGTGATGTTTAGACTGGCATGAGTAAGGTTTGGCAATATTATGGACTAGTATGGACAGTATAATAGGTTGTTTTCTTGCAGGGGCAGTAGGTCTACAACAAATGTTTTGGTATGTTTTGTTTGGATTTGTGGACAAGTTATGCAAGGCTTTTTGTGAAGTCATAGCAGCCTGTTTTCACAAGGCTATTTGTGTAGACTTTCAGACTATTATGCTTTGGGTGACATCTTTCTGATCTTAGACTTTTTTCTCTTTTTTTGTCTGTGATTAAGAGCTGCCATTCTTCTTTTCTCATATAATTTCTGAAGGGTTTACACTTTTAGGAAAATGATGAACAAAACTTAGAGTTTTGGGGCTTTTATGGCTTGTTGCATTTGGTGTTAACGTAAACAAATTATTGGTAGCAAGGCTGAGTTTTTCGCAATGCTTTTGGTTGACTTTCTTACTGCAATAACTGGTTTTTGAATCTCTTTTCTGATTATTTTTTATTTGAGATTTGCATCTATTATTGTGTTGGGGCGGGAAGTGCAACTTTGTTTGCATTTTGTTTTATTGTGGGGACTTTCTTTTTCTTTTCTTTTCTTTTATTTTGAACCCAAATACCCTTCTGTGATTTGCAATAGGAGATAAGGCCTATGACTTGAAAAACATTTCTGAATTTTGTCGCGAAATAAATTCAATATGAGGCTTTGGATTGGATTTATCGCACGATTGAAAACACCCTATAAATTTCTAATTCCAAACATAAACTCTCATGATGATTATAAAAGAAACTCTTTGAAAAGCTTGATTTTATGCCCATTGTTTCATGTTGCTTGCTGAACAATTATTTTCTTTTGTTTTCATGTCATGATTGTTGATTTGAAGGTGAAGAAGGCGAGGCAAGGTCGAAGAAGGGATGGTTGCTAGCGTGAAGCTTGGAAGGGAGTTCGAAGAAGATGAAGATCCTATAGAATAGCCTTAGGATTTGGAATGTAACTTGTTATTTATTCTTGGATGTATCTTGAGATTTAAACAAGATAACTTGAATATGTAACTTGCAATTTGAATTTCCTGTTCTTGAATTGTGCCACAAATGTGTTTCTAACATTTGATGTAGCTTAGGCATTTGGGAAATATACTTGATCCGAACTAGTAACTTGTGTTTGGAGATGAATGAAACTTAGTGAGAAATTTTGGAAATTCAAGCTTGTGAATATGGGAACTCTTGAATAAATCTCATCATATTAAACTTTAAATTAAATTTGTTGAAAACTCAATGAAAAATTAAATATAGTTTGAATTGTCTTGCAAATATTGGATAGAATGTAAATGACCTTTGAAATTTAAATCCACATGAACTTTCTACTCTTACATGTTTGAGTTGATTTTTTGTATCTTTGTCTCGATTCATGTTTAATAACATCTTAGAATCTTGACCATAACTTGTGTTTCCATCTTAACAACAACTCGCACTACAAGCAATGAAGACTTGAGAGAACAATGATGTCTCGACTGGACGAGCCACAAAATGATAAACGCTAAGATGAAGATTTGATTTGAAGCGGAGAAGAATATTCCCGATGAAAAATAGTTGATGAATTAACAACCTCAAACACCATAGTTAAGACATTGTTCCTCTTGCTTTAGATGAGTATTATATGTATAAGCATATTGTCATCAAAATCGTAATTTAACATGATCTCAAACGAAGCGGACGTAGAAAGCCTGAGCACGAAGGAAGGCATACACCTGATCTTGAGTTGTCTTTGAAGCAGATGAATAAAATATTTCATAATAACCATAGATCTAAAACCCTAGACAAACAATAGGGAAGTAAACCCTAATCCAAGATCTGATGATTTTGAATGAGAAATTTCCCCGTAACTTGATGATAAGTAAGTCGATGATAGCCAAACTTCAAAAACATAATTCCACATAATCCACTGCCCAAGAACCAGATGAAACTGCCTTTAACTGATGAAGGAACCTTAAAACCAACACGAAACCCTAGTCTTGCAGAAATATTGCTTCTTGAATTAATGTGCTTTATTCAATGAAATGCGTGATATGCAAATGAAATGGAGGAGATGATGTAGATGAAATACGAAGTCTATGCCATACAAAAGTAAAAAGTAGGACAAATTTGGGGTATGACAGCTGCCCCTATTTAATCGTCTTAAACCTGAAAGTGAGTTTGGCGGCAACCTAAAAAAAGGTAACGTGAGGGTAAGATCTATGAGCGACCTATGTCCCTAGAATAGATAATGTGAGCATTGAGAGTAGGGGAGTGCAATGTACTGGAACCATGACTTATTTTAGTTGGTAGTGTAATGACAGATGTCAACTGGGAATTATGAGGATGATATTATTTGTGGGGATGTTTTGAAGATTTGAGGATTGATTTGGGGCTTTTGTGTAAGGTACAGAATTTGGCTCATGCTTCATATGCACTTTAAAGTGTATGGCGTAATGATCCATTTTGATGGATATGCTATGCATTTGAAGATGCAATGTAATATGACATGATGATTATTATATGCAGAATGCAAGCGATGGGGCACATTGGTGTCTGTTTCCCGCTGTCTTGAGATGCCAGTACAAATTGGTGCTTGAAAACTTCAAGAATTGAGTTATAGCCTTGGCGACTTCACTAGGGATTAAATCTTGCTGAGGAGTAGTAGCTTGATCTGACTTTCCTCAAATGATGGACTTCTTGTGGATGACTGAGTAGAGACATGGATCCCATCAAATGCCCTGAGTTTCTCGGTGCTGGAGAATCGGATGCTCAACCGTCTGTACGAAGATGACGAGGATGAATGCTTGGTCGAGGTGACGGTTACGACTTGCTACCTACATAGGAAAACAACATTGAACACCATGGCATTCGCTTGGGATGCCCTCATCTCCATGTAATGTCGTGTTTCACACCTTAGCTTGTGATTATTATTGCCTTATTGTTTTCAATGCAATTCTTAATAAAGAATTTAAATCACGATCCGCATACGAAAAATAAAGTAAAAAGGACATAACATATATTTTTTTTGGTGGAAGGGAAAATTTTTATTAATGAGTTTGGCATGTGAATAGGAATTCGTACATGGAAACAACTCCTAAATGAGGAAGTTACAAAGAAAAGACAAAATACAACAAGTAAAATGGCAATAAGAAAATCTCAAACTTCCATTAAAACTGATATTACTATAGTTCCCATATCCTGGATCGTCCTAGTGCAGTGCTTTTGAAGGATAATAGGTGAATTGATCTATCCAACGTTAGGAGGTTGCACTTGTTTTTTGTGAAGAGTTTTCAAACTACAGTCTATCGCTTTTTGTCCCTAATTTTTGTCTAGATCACCCTTTCGGGTTTTCAATCCACCAGGTTACCCATTTTGCCTAAGCAGGTTATTCTCTTTTTCTTTTTCCTTTTTTATCCCTAAATTTTGCCTAGGCCTCCCTTTCGGGTTTTGTACTTAGCAGGTCTTTTTATGCATATTATTTTTGGACTGAGACTGAATTGACTGAAAGTGGAACGTCTTCCCCATCCATGTCTGTCAGGAATAGAGCACCTCCTGATAAAGTTTTCTTCACGATGTACGGCCCCTCATAGTTGGTATTCCACTTGCCCCTTGAATCAGAGTGAATTGGGAGAATCTTCCTTAAGACCAGGTCACCTGTGTGGAACTCTCGAGGTCGAATCTTCTTGTCAAATGCTCTCTTGATATGATGTTGATATAATTGACCATGAAAAATGGCCTCTTGACGCTTCTCCTCGATAAGATTGAGTTGGTTGAGCCTTGTTTGAACCCCTTCAGCTTCATCAAGCTTAGTATCCATGAGAACCCTTAATGAAGGAATCTCCACTTTGACTGGGAGCACAACATTAATACCATAGACTAGCAAAAAAGGAGTTTCCCCAGTGGAAGTACGCACTGAAGTTCGATTGTCGTGTAGAGAAAAGGGCAACATCTCATGCCAATCTCTGTATGTTCTCACCATTTTCAGGACAATCTTCTTTATGTTCTTGTTAGCTTCTTCGACTGCACTGTTCATCTTTGGCCGATAGGGTGATGAATTATGGTGCTCAATCTTGAATTCTTCACAAATTTCCTTCAGAATTTTGTTGTTGAGATTTAACTTGTTATCAGCGACGATCTTGTTAGGAGTTCCATAATGGCATATGATTTCTTTCTTGATGAAGCGGGTGATGAATTGCTTGGTCACATTCTTATACGAAGCCACTTCCACCCTTTTGGTGAAGTAGTCAATAGCGACGAGAATGAACATGTGTCAATTTGAAGCGCTTGGCTCGATCCGTCTAATCATATCAATGTCCCATAATGCAAAGGGCCATGGTGAAGTCATCACATTCAAAGGAGTGGGAGGGATATGTATCCTATCTGCATAAACTTGACATTTGTCGCACATCTTCGCATACACACAACAGTCACTTTCCATCATCGTCCAGAAATAACCTACTCGTAGGATTTTCTTGGCCATTGTATGTCCACTGGCATGAGTCCCAAAAGATCCCTCGTGAATTTCTCGTATGATAGATTCTACATCGTGTCTATCCACGCATCTTAGCAGAACTGAATCATAGTTTCTTTTGTACATAATGTCTCTTGACAGTAGAAACTTGGATGCTAATCTTCTAAGAGTGTGCTTATAAAAAATTATAGCACCCTCGGGGTTCTCTTGCTTCTCAAGATATCTTTTGATGTCGAAATACCATGGCTTTTCATCTGACACGTCTTCAGTTGTGAGACAATGAGAAAGGAAAATGTGTGCTGGCTCCTTGTACAAAGGACTCTTATATTGGGTGCATTATTCGGATAACTGACTTTGAACATTGTTGCAAAAGTAGCCAGTGCATCTTCCAGTTGATTTACTTCTCTAGGAATATGGTCAAAGGTGATCTCATCAAAAGCGGGTAACAACTCTAATATGTAATCCCGATATGGAACTAAATTTGGGTGTCATGTATCCCAATCACCTCGTATTTGATATATTACTAAGGCAGAATCCTCGTAAACTTCAAGAATCTTGATCTTCAAATCAATGGCTACCTCAAGGCCCATTACACAAGCTTTGTATTCTGCGACATTATTTGTACAATCAAAACATAGCCTGGCCATGAAAGGTATGTGAGTATTGCATGGAAAAGTCAGAACTGCCTTAATACCATGGCCCATGGTATTTGATGCACCATCGAATGTGAGAATCCATCGCTCCCCTGGTTCGAGTCCTTCTTTATCATAAAGTTTCATAACATCCTCGTCTAGAAAAATAGAACTTCATTGATTGATACTCATCCAATGGCTGGTGGGCCATATGATCAGCAAGAATGCTACCTTTGATAGCCTTTTGTGTGACGTACTGGTTTCTCGAAGATGTACTTTATCGGATCCATCTTAGATATCAGAAGTGTAGAATGCGTCAACATGTACTGCCTCAAATGTCGAGCTACCCACGTAAGAGCACAACAACTCTTCTCAAGTAATGAATACCATGATTCACAATCAGTAAACTTTTTGCTTAGGTAATAAATGGCGTGTTATTTTTGTCCAGTATCATCATGTTGTCCGAGAACACAACCTATAAATCCTTCAAGCACAGTCAAATACATAATGAGAGGTCTCCCTAGAACTGGAGGTATGAGTATTGGTGGTTCCTGAAGGTATTGTTTAATCTTTTTTAAGGCCTCTTGATAACTATCATCCCAATGGACATCTTGATTATTGCGCAATAATTTAAAGATGGGTTCACAGGTAGCCGTAAGATGAGAAATCAACCTGGCTATGTAATTCAACCTTCCAAGGAACCCACGTACTTGTTTTTCATTTTTCGGTGCAGGCATATCCTCTATTGTTCTTACTTTGTTATGATCGACTTCAATCCCTCGTTGACTTATGATAAAACCAAGTAAATTACCTGATCGAACCCCAAAGGTGAATTTATTGGGATTAAGCCTTAACCTAAACTTTCATAGACTATCAAACAATTTCTGCAAATGGACCAGATGTTCTTCCTTAGTTTGTGATTTTGCAATCATATCGTCCACATACACCTCAATCTCTTTATGAATCATGTCGCAAAAGAGAGTCACCATAGCATGCTTTTATGTTGCACCAGCGTTTTGGAGACCAAAAGGAATTAACTTGTAGAAAAAGGTACCCGAAGGAGTTGTGAATGTTGTTTTATCCATGTCTTCAGGAGCCATCTTTTTCTGATTGTAACCCAAAAATCCATCCATGAAGGATAACACTGAAGACTGAGTAGTATTATCAACCATTACATTAATACGAGGTAACGGAAAATCATCCTTTGCGCTTGCTCTATTCAAGTCTCGTTAGTCAACACACATACGTACATTACCATCCTTCTTAGGTATAGGCACAATGTTAGAAATCCAAGGTGGATAATTTATCATAGATAATAAACCCGCATCAAGCTATTTCTAAACTTCTTCTTTGATCTTCAAAGCCTCGTCGGGTCTGGTCCTTCGCGGTTTCTGATTCATAGGAGGACATTTAGGCTTGAGTGGAAATCTATGTATCAATATATTAGTTATTTCAACCGGGCATGTCTTCATACGACCAGGCAAAGATGTCAGTATACTCTCGAAGCAACTCAATCAACCCCTTATTTTCCTCACTTTGCAAGATAGCACCTATCTTGACTTTATAACTTATGTTTCTTCTTGATATGGATGGATGACCTTTTCTTCATTTCTCAAGAGTCTGGCTAGTTCTTCAAGGACTTCACAATCTTTCCCACTGTCATGGTTAGCATGGTTAATTGAATTCTCAAGGATATTAGGAACCATATCACTATCATTTTCGATGGAATTCGAGACAAATCTGCATGATTGACGATTTTATGTTTTATTTTAGAAAATGCAAGAAAATATTTAGAATATGAAAAGAAAAGCATTCCCATTTTATTTTGAAAAGTAAAAGTAAAAGAAAAAGACAGGGAACAAAATTGTATGCGAAAGTGTGATTTTCATTCAATTTTAAACGAAGATTGAAACATAAGGGGCCCCTTATATAAGTTGTCTCTATGCCTTGGGTAGGGCATATGACTTAATGGAAACAGAAAATTACACATAAAGGAAAACAACTTCAGGGATGTTGCACTGATGAACACTTTAGAAATTGGGAGAACCTGCTTTCCTGAGAGCAACCAAACTAGCTTGCATGGAGGACGGTGGCTGATACCCAAGACCACAATGATCTTTCTTCTCAGGTACCTCAATTATTTTACCCCAACCATCATGGTGAGATCTAGCTTCCATGAGGGCTTTGGCATCATTCAAAGAGGCCAGGGGTGCTTCAGACTTCTTTCCTTCCACGACGTGGAACCTGTCAACAGAAACAATCTCCAGAGCTTGAAAGGGCAACTCATGCACCTCACCTTCCACTTCCACATAACAGTAGGTTGTCAGATTTTTAATCACTACATCTTCTTCTCCACAAATGACAACAACTTGGTCATTTACAATGAATTTTGGGTGTTGAAGAAGAGTAGATGTCACAACTCCTGCTACATGGATCCATGGGCGACCCAAAAGTAAAGTATAGGAGGGACGAATGTCCATAACATAGAACAAAAGATAGAAAGTGTGGGGACCAATCTTGACAGGCAAGTCCACTTCTCCCTCCATAGATGTCATTGAACCATCAAATGCTCGAACACTAATGGTGGAAGGCATCATAATTATCTCGTCCATATTCAGCTTATACAGAGTAGCCTTGGGCATCACATTAAGTGAAGAACCTGTATCTACCAAAACTCGAGATAAAACCGTATCTAAACACTTCATGGAAATGTGCAGCGCTTTGTTGTGGGCTCTGCCTTAAACTAGGATCTCATTATCACAGAAACCAAAACAATTTCGTACAGTAATATTTGTTACGATCCCTTCAAACTGGGCCATAGAAATGTCTTGTGTAACATGGGCATAACACAAAATCTTCAGTAAGGCATTGCGATGGGTCTCTGAGCACAAGAGAAAAGAAAATATGGAGATCTTAGACTGAGTCTGGTTGAGTTGATCCACCACTTTGTAATCACTTTGCTTAAGAATCCTCAAAAGTTGCTCCACTTCTTGTCCTACAGAAGGTTTCTGCTGGTTATCAATCACTTGCTTACCCCTAGCCTTGGCTAGAGCATCACCATTGGTTTCTTTGAGAGGCGGTGGTGGGGGAGAAATGATCCTGCCACTACGAGTCATGTTACTGGTTCCTACAATACTGGTAATATTCTTGTCAGTTACCGGGGGACACTCATATTTCTTCCCAAGAATATAGACTACATTATACTCCCACGGAACTGCTTTTGAGTTGTTACATAGGGGAGGAACAAGAGTTTGAGCTATCGCAAGGGTAACTAGAGCTTGAATCATTAAAGGGGTAGCATGGGTCTGAATTGTCAACGAGGTTCCTGGTGTTACTAAGACGCTTCACGGATAATAAGGAATTTCCAAGACATCAATATCTTCTCTATCTGTAGGACACCTTCATCCAGTAGTTGTGGGATAGCCGTCTTCAAACTAGTACACTCTTCAGATTTAGAGGAATATGTTAAGAAAAAATCACGGAGTTCCTTCAGCACCTCGTGCTCCAATAAATGTTCTCTAACAGTTCCTAATGACATCTTGATCTCGTCAACCTTGGTTACTAGAGTATGTTCACTACTTTCTTCAATAAAATTGACCGTTGCCCCTGGGCGAGGAGGCATGGGATTATTCTAAGTATTGGGGCCGACAGGGTTGAAATTTATGGCGTTTGCATCGAGGAGGTCTTGAACTTTACATTTAAATGCTCTACAATTTTCAATTGTGTGGCCTGGGGCTGCAGAATAAAATTCACAATGAGCATTAATATCATACCCCTGGGGATAGGATTTGGTGGTGGACCAAGTTCACGCAGTTGAACTAATTGATTGGAAAGTAGTTAATAGATAAGCTGAGCATAGGACATAGGAATGGGATCAAATCTTCTTTCGGGCGTTATTTGTCTATGTTGAGATCTCAGACCTTGAGGTTGCTGATTCTGTTGTTGATAATTAGGTGGTAGTGCAAATTGTTGTTGTGGATGATATTGTGGTTGAGGAGCGAAAGTCCGTTGTTAGGCCATCCAGGGTGCTGGAGTTGAGCAGCATACGCTTGAGGAACATATTGATTAGGAACATCAATAGGTGTTGGGAAATACGGAAATCGAACTTGAGGATATGCATGAGCTTTTCCTTGGTTGATTGTGATAGCACTAGTCTCACCCTCTTTCTTCTTGACAAAATCAGAAAATGGATTCCTACCAATTCCAGTAATATTGTTGGTATTGTTAGGGGTACCTTAGATCATTCCATCCTTAATACAAGTTTCAACATGTTCTCCAATAATAACCATATCAGAGAAAGAAGTAGAGGTACTTAAGAGCATGTGTTGGAGATAAGGACCTCGTAAAGTACCCATGAATAAATCAATCAGTTCACGATTCAAGAGAGGAGGTTGGACCCTTGCATCCAGTTCACGCCACCTTTGGGTGTACTCCTTAAAAGACTATTCTTATTTCTGTATCATTCCTTGAAGCTGAATGCGGCTAGGAGCCATGGGAGTATTATAATGGTAATATTTCAAAAAGGCATCATCAAGCTTTCCCCAAGTACTTACATGAGTTCATTCTAGTTGCATATATTAGTCCAACGGTTCCTTGATTAAGATATCTTGGAAGAAGTGCACGAGCAACGATTCATTTTTAGCATAGGCTGCCATCTTGCATCAATAGAAACGAAGATGAGTCTCTGGGAAGGAGGTGCCTTTGTATTTTTCAAAATCAGGAACCTTGAATTTAGGAGGGATAACTATGCTAGGAACGAGACACATTGTAGCAGTATTGAATCTCGAAGTGTTGATACCCTCCTTGTCTTTGAGACGCTCTTCGAGAGCATGGTACATTTTTGCAGTTTCAGCAACTCCAGCGGCGAGATTCATGTGGGGCTCATCAAGATCAATGACTTCATGATGAACATCAACATCATTCCGAAGAACTCCAGTAAGGGTCTCAAAATTTTCATGATTATTCCCCCCATTTTCAGAAGTGGATGGGGCAGCAGTGGCAAGCTTGGAAACACTTTGATGTAACTCTTCTTGACCCTTGATAAAAACATGAAGAGTTTCCATAAGATGATCCATGTGAGTGCCCATGGTGTCCATATCTCGGCGGAGAGCATTCTGATTTTCTTCGAAAAGATCCATAAGTCTTCGTTGGTTGCTTCGTGTACGGTATGGATGTGGAGAAGTCGTCTTTGTTGTTCACAAAAGTTTGGTAGAAAATGGACCCCAATAAGTTTTTGTTGTGAATAATGAACGCATGATAATATGAAGAATTGTTTTATCTTCATTTCCGAGGAAATCCAAAGACTCGTATATCTATTAACGAATTTTGTTTTCATTTTTGAAGAGCTCGATCAACGGGACTTGTCTTTGGAATTCCTTAGATATGAGATGTATATACATGATGGTATGATTTCATGGTATGGCATGAGATTTCAGCTCCACATTTTCTGGATAACCATTGTTTAGTCCTTTGAATAAGCTGAAAGTAACAGGATCAAAAGTCTAATGTCACAGGCATGGAGTCAAAGTAACCACCCATAAGGTATGTACTATGTGTTTATCACCTGCCGAACAAGGTTCTAGGGAAATCTTAGAGTCTACGCTCTGCCTTTGGATATTATCGACGTCCCAATTACTCGGTAATCAGTAATATTCATAGGAAAAACTCGTCCGAGTGCAGCATCGCGTGACAACTACTTTCGGATTACTTCGTTATAGTCTTCGCACTACACCTAAAAAGACCAGGATGGGTTATTGGTTCTACGACTCTCAGCTTCTCTGGCTCCCAAGTCAAAAGTAACAATGTCTTCCCGATTACTCGATAAACAACACTACATTCAAGGGGACCTCCACTGAGTGGGGGATCTCATGCTTCCTTCTTCGAGATTACTCCCTTAAAGTTAGCATGACTATACCGCCCGTCCAAATCCTAAATGTAACCCCAAGTCCGGGTATAGGACTTATTAATCACCTAACCCAACATCACAAAAGATATAGTATATCGAGAATATGTGATTAGCAACAGTATAATGCAATATATACAAAGGAAAATAAAGAAATAAATAAAACGGTAAAGAAAATAAAGTAAAAAAATAAACACCCAAAGAGACAAATAAACAAGACTAGGATAGACTCGCAAAAGGTATCCCCAGCAGAGTCGCCAGCTGAAGCTACCGGCAAAAACACAGAGCCGCCACCGAACTTTATTTATACCAAAGGAAGGGGAAATATCGAGAAAACCATAAGAGGATGGATAAGATGGTCTTATGACCAAGAGAAAGGGTAAGGAAGTCGATTATGAAAGGGGAAGGTACTCAACATGATCCATTTTGATTATTTGTTTCTAAGGGTGTGTTTATCTATAACTATACTTGCTAAGAGGAAAGAAAAGGTTTTTTATTAGTGCGTTTGTGAGGGTCTTTCCACCCTTTGTCTACTTATCCAATGAAGGAATCAAAACACCTTATTTCTTCTAGAAAATGTTGGTTTGTTGGTGTTTTTTAGATATGAAGTTAATGCACGCATTCTAGCAATAGGCACGACCAGTATCACAGTAGAACGGAGATAACATGCCCTTTTGGGGATTTTTTGATTGGTTGAGTCTTTTGCGAGTTTTAAAATGAGTTTGAATAATGATTAAATGTTTTTGGATTTTTTATTTGTGAATGAGAAGTTTTAATTTTAATGAGGAAAGAGTTTAAGAGGGAGACTAGGAGAACCATAATTGTTGTTATGTACGAGGATGGACATAATATAGTGTAAAAGGGAAATTATATCCTAAAGTTATCATGCTTGGATAAAATACCGAAGGTATAGATAATTCAATTTAATCAACGATTAAATTTGAACTAAAATCACCTAAGGGGTCATGGCAATATCCTACAAGCAAACAATCATCAAAATAAAGGAAGATTAAAATCTATTCTAATATTTTTTTTATCATGTAGAGAAATTAAATCAAACAAAAAAATAACCAAAATTAATTAAAAAAAAGAAGCTCGAGGTGGGTGCGAACTGATTTCAAGGAGGTTGAAGAGAAGTAGGCCCGAGGCCCTAATCGGAAGAGTCCAACATGTAAATTTGTTGTATGGAAAATGGTGTTGTACAAAAAAATGCAAGGAATGGGCCTAGGATAAAAATACAAGGCAAGGCCAAAGGGTCTCTTAGCCGAGTCCAATCTAAGCACACCATTTATTAAGCTTTTTGTTATTAATTTGTTAATTTATTTAAATAAAAAATAAATTATCAGAAGAGATTAAAATAAGGATTAGGGGATAATTGATGTCCAGATTGGTTCCATCATCGTGAAACAGAGAAACAAATTCTCTCTTCATCTTCTTCGCGCTAGAACTCCTTCGTAAACCATTCTCCGCCAATACCTTTTTTCATCATCTCTACTTCTATTATTTCGATTCCACTGATCTACTCCACCATCTGCAATCTCAAATCAATTTTGTTTGTCTTTTTGTCTCCTCAACCGCGCCGTCTTCTTCACTTGGGATCATTCTTAAAACCCTCAGTTGTAACAGCAACAAAATAAAAATATGCTAAGAATGCGTAAACGATGCAGTTCAGAGGCACATAAACAAAATAACAAATAAAGGTTCGAGATTACCTCCCGGAACAGCTCCGGCGGGCTCTTCCAAAATATTAGGTATTGATACTTTTTCCTCCCTTTGAACTCACGTTTTATCAGTACTTCCTTTTCTTCAAAATAAATTTCCGCCCTCATTATATTGATACCGTCGCTGTTGTTATTGCATGTTGATACAATGTGATGATAGAAGAACATTGATGAAGATGAAGATTGTAGTTGCGAGTCAGAGTTCTTCCGATGGGCCTTCAAGATCAGGTATGACCTAAATCCTTCTTTGTTTCTCTGATTCTATAGAGTTTTTTAAGAAGAGGTTTGTGAAGAACTGGTTGAGCATAATCTTTGAGAAGTTTTTATATAGAATTTTGGGTTTGTTTTTCGTGCAGGTTTTGAAGAGGATTGGGCAAAGTGTCACTAGGGTTTTGAGTGGAATTTATCTCTTCTAATTTGTCCTTGTGTTTCTAGTGTGATCTCTTGCGCTTGATTCTATCTCTTTCTTCTACATTTTTCCTGTGATTTCTTCTGGTTATGATGTATTCTGCTTTGCTCTGAGATTTTTTTGTGTGAAGTTTTCTCGTGTGAATTGTGGATCTTTTTGAGTTTTGTGTTCGGTGTGTGTTATGGTATTGAGTTATTGATGGTTGTGGATCAGATTTCAATTTGCAGGTTTGGTCAGAAATTGATGCAGGTTGCGGTTTGGATTGTGAAGTAATGGTTTGAGTTTGTAGGGAGTGAAATCAGTGAGGATGTGGGTGGTAGAGTGAAGTTTTTATGGTGATGTAGATTCAAGGATGTTGTGAAGAGTCTTGGTTCTGCAAAAGGAGAATGATGAAGGAGGGGTTGAGGTTAGGCTTATTGGAGCCTTCAGTTTGAAGGCTAGATAGAGTAAGGTTGTTCATGGTCGTCTTAAGTGTGGTTGCAGGGTGATGTGTTTATGTATGTTGCAATGAGTTATGAAGAATGAAGTTTACAAAGATTTAAGCATTATGGAGAGGGGGAGAGGCCTTAATAGTTACGGTTAACAAAGGTAGGTAGGTCTTTTTCATAAGTTTATTGGTCTCTTTTCATGCAGAGGTTTTGACAAAGATTTCTTGGAGAAATTCTCTGTGTTTTTTTAACAAAGTTCCAGGTCCCCACACTTGGGTAATATTCTTTGTCTTTTATAGTGAATAACGGTTTGATTTTAGGGTGAAAATAAGGCTGAGGTTTGAAAATAATTAGTTGGTTGTTTTGATACTTTAGAATGCAGATTGTGTTTGGTTAATCTTTGTGTGATGTTTAGACTGACATGAGGCAAGTTTTGCAGTATTATGGACATGTATGGACAATATAATAGATTGTTTTCTTGTAGGGGAAGCATGTATGCAACAAGTGTTTTGGCATGTTCTGTTTGGCTTTATGGACAAGTTATGTAGGGTTGTTTGTGCAACCATAGCAGCCTGTTTTTGCAGGGCTATTTGTGCAGACTTTCAGACTGTTATGCTTTGGGTGACATCTTTCTGATCTTATTCTTTTTTCTCTTTTTTTGTATGGGATTCAGAACTTCCATTCTTCTTTTCTCATATAATTTCTGAAGGGTTTATGCTTTTAGGAAAATGATCAACAAAAATTAGAGATTTGGGGTTATTTTGGCTTGTTGCATTTGGTGTTACTGTAAATAGATTATTGGCAGCAAGGCTGAGTTTTTGGCAATGCTTTTGGTTGACTTTGTTCTTGCAGTAACTAGTTTTTGAATAAATTTTCTAATTTGTTTTATTTGAGATTTGCATTTGTTATTGTGTTGGGGCTGGAAGTGCAACTTTGCTTACATTCTGTTTTACTGCAGGAACTTTCATTTTCTTTTCTTTTATTGTGAACCAAAATACCCATTTGTGATTTTCAATAGGAGATAAGGCCTATGACTTGAAAAAAAATTCTGAATTTTGTCGGAAAAAAATAAATTCAATATGAGGCTTTGTATTGGATTTATCGCATGATTGAAAACACCTTCTAAATTTCTGATTCCTAACATAAACCCTTATGATGAGTCTAAAAGAAACTCTTTGAATAGCTTGATTTTAAGCCCACTGCTTCATGTTGATTGCTGACCAATTGTTTTCTTTTGTTTTCATGTCATGATTGTTGAATTGAAGGTGAAGAAAGCGAGGCAAGGCCGAAGAAGGGATGGTGGCTAGCGTGAACCTTGTAAGGAGTTTGAAGAAGATGAAGTTCCTATAGAATAGCCTTAGGAATTGGAATGTAACCTATTATTGTTTCTTGGATGTATCTTGAGATTTAAAAAATAGAACTTGAATATGTAACTTGCAATTTGAATTGTGCCATGAATGTGTTTCTAATATTTGATGTAGCTTAGGCATTTGGGAAATATACTTGACCCGAACTTGTAACTTGTGTTGGATGATGAATGAAACTTAGTGAGAAATTTTGGAAATTCAAGCTTGTGAATATGGAAACTCTTGAATAATTCGCATCATATTAAACTTTAAATTGAATTTGTTGAAAACTCAATGAAAAATTAAATATACTTTGAATTGTCTTGCAAATCTTGAATAGAATGTGAATGGCCTTTGAAATTTAAATCCACATGAACTTTCTACTGCTACATGCTTGAATTGATTTTTTGTAACTGTCTCGATTCATGTTGAATAAGGTCTTGAAATCTTGACCATAACTTGCGTTTCCATCTTAACAACAACTTGCACTACAAGCAATGAAGACTTGAGAGAGCAAGGATGTCTCGACAGGATGAGCCACAAAATGATAAATGCTAAGACGAAGATTCGATTTGAAGCGAAGAAGAATATCCCTGATGAACAATAGTTGATGAATTAACAACCTTAAATACCATATCTAAAACATTGTTCCTCTTGCTTTAGATGAGTATTATAAGTAGAAGCATATTGTCATCAAAGCCCTAATTCAACATGATCTCAAACTAATCGGATATAGAAAGCCAGAGCACGGAGGAAGGCATACACCTGATCTTGAGTTGTCTTTGAAGCAGATGAAAGAAATATTTCATAATAACCATAGATCCAAAACCCTAGACAAACAATAGGGAAGTAAACCCTAATCTAAGATATGATGAATTTGAATGAGAAATTGCCCCGTAACTTGATGAGAAAGAAGTCCATGATAGCCAAACATCAACAACCTAATCCACATAGTCCACTACCCAGGAACCAGATGAAACTTCCTTTAACTAATGAAGGGACCTTAAAACCAACATGAAACCCTAGTCTTGCACAAATACTGCTTCTTGAACCAAAGTGCTTTATTCAATGAAATGCATGATATGCAAATGAACTAGTGGAGATGATGTAAATGAAATGTGAAGTCTAAGACAGACAAAAGTAAAAGGTAGGACGAATTTGGGGCATGACATCTGGTTATCCGTAGTGTAATATATTTGTTTTCTCAGTATAACATGCCATCATTCATTCATACATACATCATGCATAACTGAATTAAAATTCATTGCTTATTTGCATTCATTAAAGTTTCTGTTGATATTTTATCCTCCTTACAGATTGTGTATTATCTCTCTCCAATAGAATATCAACCTTAAGCAGAAAGTGTACATGCTTTCCATTTCCCCATTGAGCTTATTCCTCGTGGAAGAATTTTGCTTCAGCCTTCATACCCAGCTCATTACATGGATGGAATCAATCCATATTTGAGCTCGTTTCTCATTGGGTAGACTCTTATTTGACCATTTCTTTCTAGTTTGATCCTAGATTGAGCTTTGGTCCTTGTTAGCAATTGTTATCTTGCTTTAAAGATCGGTTAATCCATAACCTTCTTGGTGTTTACCATGGTTAAACTATCAGAGCTTTGATAAATGGTATTCACTCTCGTATCCTTGGTTTATTACCGTTGTTAGACTATCATACCTTTGATAGATGGTATTCACTCCATATCTTGGTGTATACCATTGTTAAACTATCACATCTTTGATAGATGGTACTCGATTTTATATTCTTTGGTTGTTTACCATTCTTAGACTCTCACATATTTTATAGATGGTACTCACTCTTGTATCCTTGTGGTTGTTTACTGTTTTTAAACTATCATACCTTTGATAGATGGTATTTAGTCAACCTTTTGGTGCTTAGCGTCATTAAACTATCAAACCGAGCCACATCACTCTTCATTCCAGACCACCAAAACAAACCTTTCAAATCTTGGTTCATCTTTGTAGCTCCTGGATGAATACTCAGCTTACTTCTATGACTCTCCTCAAGTATCACTTTCTTCATCTCAGCATCATTAGGAATACAAATCCGGTTACGAAATCTCAACACACCTTGCGCATCTAGCTTAAAATCATTATTCTCTGACTGATCGATTCCAACTATCAAATCTACCAGTTTCACATCCAACTTCTGAGCTTCTCTAATACTGTCTAGAAATTCATTATTAATCTTCAACATACCCAACATAACACTCTGCGGCGTAACCTTGCAAACTAAGCTCATATCTCTGAACTGTTCAATTAATTACAACTCTTTAATCATCATTGCCGACATATGTAAAGTCTTTCAACTCAACGCATCAGCTACCACATTCGCTTTTCCTGGATGATAATTCAACCCAAAATCATAATCCTTTAATAGTTCCAACCATCTTCGTTGCCTCATATTCAACTCCTTTTGATTGAATAAATACTTTTATCTCTTATGGTCACTAAACACTTCAAATCTAGAACCATAAAGATGATGCCTCCAAATCTTCAACACAAAGACAACTGCAACAAGATCTAAATCATGCGTAGGATAGTTCTTCTTATGAGTCCTCAACTGCCTTGACGCATAAGAAACTACCTTACCATTCTGCATAAGCACACCTACTAAACCCATCTTAGAAGCATCACAATATACCACAAAAGGCTCTCCTGGATTAGGCAATGTCAAAATCGGAGCCGACGTCAACCTCTTCTTCAATTCTGCAAAACTTTCTTCGCACTGAACATCCCACACAAAAGCTCTACCTTTACAAGTCAACTTATTCAAAGAAAGTGCAGACTTAGAAAAACCTTCAATAAACCTTCTATAATAACCAGCTAATCCCAAAAAGCTCCTAATCTCAGTAGCTGGCCTCGGAGTTTCCCAATGCAACACAACATCAAACTTCGATGGACCTACAACAATGCCACTACCTGAAATAAAATGATCAAGAAAACTATCCTCCTTTAACCATAATTCTCACTTGGACAACTTCGCTTACAACTGCTTCTCTTTCAAAACTTGCAATACTACTCTTAAGTGTTCTGCACGCTCTTCTTCTGACTTGGAGTAAATCAAAATATCATCAATAAACACCACTACGAACTAATCCAAATAAGTATGAAAGATACGAATCATATATTCCATGAATACTCCCAGAGCATTAGTAACACCAAAAGGCATCATCGAATACTCATAATGTCCATAACGCATTCTGAAATCCGTCTTTTGGATATCTTCATCCTTCACTTTAATCTGATGGTAACCCGACCTCAAATCAATCTTACTAAACACACGAGCATCTACCAATTGGTCCATCAAGTCATCTATTCTTGGAAGTGGATACTTGTTCTTAATCGTCACATTATTCAAATGTCTATAATCAACACAAAGCCTCATACTTCCATCTTTCTTCTTTACCAACAACACTGGAGCACCCCACGTCGATACACTTGGTGTTACAAACTTCGTCTCAAGTAAATCTTCTAATTTCTTCTTTAACTCTAACAATTCAGATGTAGAAATCCTGTATGGTACCATAGACACATGTCTGGTACCAGGTACAAGATCAATTGCAAATTCAACCTCCCTCTCCGGTAGTACATTAGGAATTTTATCAGGGAAAACTTTAGGAAATTCACACACCACCTGCAATTTCTCAATTATCGTTTGAGTCTCTATAGATAGCGACGCCATCAACGAGAACATATGTGCTTCCTCTAGCATCATCTTTCTCAACTGTCTAGCAGACAACAGGCTATTTTCCTCTTCTTCAGGAGTAGAAAACCTCACAGACTTGTCATAACAGTTAATATGAACACAGTTATGCGCTAACCAGTTCATACCCAAAATCACATCCAAACCTCTTAACGGTAAACAAACCAAATCAACAGCAAAGTCTCTGTCGAAGATCGACAAGGGACACTTTAAACACACAAAAGAAGTAGTCACCGACCCCTTGGTTGGAGTATCGACGACCATTTCTCCATTAATAGAACATAACATAAGACCCAATCTTTCAACACAATCAGCAGCAATAAAATAATGAGTAGCACCGGTATCAATAATAGTAATTAAAGCAGTACTATTAATGAAACATGTACCTCTGATAAGTCTGTCCTTAGTAGCTTCCTGATCCTCAACCAAAGCAAACACTTTACCACTTGTCTGAGCCCTCTTTGGTTTTTGACACTGGCTACCAATGTGCCCTTCTTCACTACAGTTGAAATAAATCACATCCTTATGCTTGCACTCAGATACAACATGTCCGTTCTTACCACAATGGAAACACCTCTTTACTTCAGTAGTGCACACATTACTCTTATGCCCAGGTTTCCCACATTTAAAACAAACCACACCAGTAGGAGCATCTCTCCCACTAGTCCTCTGACCATGAGTAGCTTTCTGTTTACCTTTACCAGCTGGGGTATCATAAGGTTTACCAATATTCTGTTGGTGCTTACCCCTCTTCTCACTTATAATCTTGTAATGAGCATTATTATCCTCCTCATTAATTCTGCATCTATCAATCAAATCAGCAAAGACACAAATCTTTTGGTATCCAACTTCCTTCTTGATCTCTGGGTGCAACCCGTTCTCAAACTTGATATACTTCAAAAACTCAACATCTGCCTCAGCGTAGTGTGGATAAATATTAGCCAACTCAGCAAACTTTGCAGCATACTCAACAACCGACATATTCCTTTACTTTAGCTCAAGGAATTTAATCTCCTTCTTACCACGAACATCTTCAGGAAAGTACTTCTTCAAAAATTCCCTACGGAACACAGCCCAAGTGACATTATCACTTATAGCTTCTAATCTCTGACAAGTCTCTAACCACCAATCATCAGCCTCGACTGCTAGCATATGAGTACCATACCGAATCTTCTGCGCTGGAGTGCAGTCCATCACACAAAAGATTCTCTCAATCTCTTTCAACCAATCCAATGCTCCATCAGGATCATACTTTCCCTTGAAAGTAGGCAGATTCTCTCTCTGGAAAGTCGCCAAGCTACGAGATCCAACATTCCTGTCAACATTCCATCGCACGAGCCATTGCTTCTAAAGCAACAGCAAGTGCAACATCATTACTCCCAGCCATCTCAACTTATCACTACAACATAAATACCGGCTAGAACTCAAATTAACAATACTCGATTGTTAGACAACTACGACTAGACGACAAGGTCGAACCAACCTTTTGCTCTGATACCAACTTTGTAACAGCACAATTCTACCCGACAATTATATAAATAAATCAGAGTTATAAAATTATTCATACAAACGAATCAGAATGCCACAAATTCATCATTAAAAACTCATTGCATTTATCGTGGATACGTAACACTTTAAAACAATCGGAGGAACCATTATCGCAACAAATTAATCTCATAATTCAACAATTTAAACATCTACGTAGCGGAATTCTTAATAACATCTTTATCATCGTTACCACATCTTTAAAACAACACATATTTAATAATAATCAAATTAAAGCTCAACAATTGAATAATCGACAATCAAAAGCATCAATCGTTCATCCCCTTGAGTGTTACATATCAGAGTAATGACACCGACTCGAACTATTGAAGGTATACATCCTTCACTCTCGATTACCTGCACGTTACCAACATAAGGGCAACATTCAAACAGAAGGGGTGAGATATCTAACAATATAATAAAGCGTATGATAATTAATATATTGAATTAAATCATATAACATCACCACTTCTCATCTTATAAACAACAATAATCGCAACAATAATACACATTCACAACATCAATACACAACTTCTTTATGCAATCATATAATGCGACTCAATACTAGCAAATGCATGTGGTGCCATTGGAGCAGAACTCCCATCTTAAAAATCAGCCAATAAATAGAGGCATCAACAAGGCATAAGCCTTCATCTTAATATTCACCAATACAGGCCATCTTAACGAGCATAAGCTCCACCTTGAAATGCAATGTATGCGACACAATCATGAATGTAATGACAACACCGTAATTGACAACATCTCAACACAAACATCATCGTTGGCCAGAAGCCTACATCTTTAAAGCTTCCAATTATTAGAGGCATCTCAACATCTTTCATATACATCATATATCAACATCATAATTCACCAAACATCATATATACATACAACATATATTTCGCAACAATTTATCCATAACATCATTACAACAACAATTCGTCAATCTCGCAACTTTGGCCATAGGCCTACAACATGATTTGTCTATAACTAGTTAATCAACTAAGGCTTACTTCTAAATTACCAAACCTCTGCATATTACTATTCTATAATACTGCATCATTATCATCATTCATCCTACTGTAACAAACCAAACAACAATCTATATACATCTCATCCTCATCATTCTTCACAAAAATCAACATAATGATCAACACGGGAACTAATGCAAATCCTACTTTGGGTACTAGGATTATCCCTCCTATTCTTAATTTTAATCCTTAAGAATGAAGTGCATCGTGTTAGCTATTCAACGCTTCGAACGACACCTCAAACGGAGTCGGAAAACTCAAGTTACATCCTTCTCAAACTGATTCTGCCAAAAACAGACAACATGGATCAATGCATAACGCCTTGGGTTGACGCGTTCTGAGTTTAACACGCCACATGATTCAACACATACCCTCTTGTATCGACTCATAATGAGTATGCAACACTTCATGTATCGACACGTTCTCCTACGTATCGACTCATCCTGAGTCTGAAAGTCCTCATGTATCGACACATGACTCCTTCGTGTCGACTCATCCTGAGTCTAACATCATTCATGTATCGACACATACCATTTGGGGTCGACGCATACTGCTAAGCTAAGGATATTTTCTGTGATTTTCTCTGTATTTTCACTACAGGTTTCATACTTTAAGCCCTAAAAACATTTTCTAATCATAGATAATCATCAATTACAATTATCCTATAATTCTACATCATATATACAACATCAGGGTATTATTATTCATCTTTCAATCATCAATTTTCATCATAGAACATCATATATAATTCAATCATAAACCAAAAAATATTTCACCTCTAACCCCACATATCAATCATCATGAACCGTATTAAAGAGTTAGAACCCCACTCTTACCTTTGATTGAAGGTTGCTCTATAATTTTCCGGTTGAATTCCCGTTCTGCCTCTCTTCTCTTTTCCAACAGCTTTCACGTTCTTCCTCTCAAACCCTTATTCTTCTACTGCTTCTTCTTCTTATTACTTATAACAATATAATAAAATATCCTATTATTCTCTTTATTCCTTAAAGGGGCTTAAAACTAATACACCCCCTTTTTACTACTTATATTCCTTTAAAACAAGCCCACATAAAATAATGTCATCCTTCTCATAATATTATTTCACCACTTAATAAAATAATTAAATCTAACTAATCACCACAAATCTTCGCAAATATTCCAAACATAAATTAATTAAATAATTAATTAAATTACGAGCGTTACAAAGTATGTGAAATTTATGCTTGGTCAAAGTTCAGTTGACTTCTCCTTATGAAAACCCTAATTTAGTAACTTTTGACTTTTGATGAATCTTGAGTTTTCTTGATGAATCATGATCAACCCTTGATCAAATGATGAATGTGATTTCAAAATATTGGTTTTGACCAAAAATATTGAACTTTGACTGTAAATTGATCAATGTTAACTTTTTACCCATTACAACTGATTTTCACTCATCTGAGCAATTGATTGAGAAAAATTATGAAGCAAAGCCTAAAACCTGACATGAGGATTCTTTTAAGAATTTGAGGAACCATGAAACCAACTTGAGGCATTAGAAGATCAATTTTCCTTGAAAATAACAAAACCCTACTTGTAGGTGAATTTCTTAGGCGGAGGATATGTCTGATCAATTCCCTGAGTACCCTTGAGAAATTGAAGCTTCCATGAGCATGATGAAGTGTTTTGAATTAATTTTTCTTGAAAATTGGAGGGAAAATATTAGGGGTACAACAGCTTCCCCTGTCCAGTCTTCTTAAACCCGAGGAGTTAGATTGGCATGTATGCTATTCGTGATCTGAAGGTGGAAGATGATTGAACGCTTAAGTACCCGGAAATTTGTACTCACCGGTGTACGAAGTAAAAATGTTGGTCGATTGCGTTGATTGAATGGGCTTAAATATTCCATTCAGAATGGTGACAGAGTGTCTCCAGAGATGGGATTATAGATGCCATCCAAAATATCTATTGATGGGATTATCATAATGAGTCTATGTTCGGTTGTATCTGATAAGTATACTATAATGAGTCTTTGTCTGACTGTATCTAGAAGATGTGATAAGGAGTGTTAGAATGAATCTTATGTCTTGGTTGTATCTGAATGATATTCTAGAATGAGTTTATGTCTTGACTATATCTATAAGAGGATCAAAATGAGTCTTCGCCCGACTGTATCTGGGATTCGTATTAGAATAAGTTTAAGCTCGACTGTATCTAAAAGATGTACTGGAATGAATATCAGAATGAATCTATATCTTTATTGTATATGAACTGTATCTAGAAGATGTATAAGAATGAGCATCAAAATGAATCTATATCTCAATCATATCTGAATTGTATGTAAAATATGTATTGGAATGAGTATCAGAATGAATCTATATCTCGATTGTATCTGAACTATATCTAAAGGGTTATCAGAATGAATTATTGACTGTTTATATCTGAAGGATGATAAAATGGTTACAATATTTATCTTGTTTGTGAACTAACCTGTAAAACAAAGTTAGTTGTATGTAATGCATTGCGTAATGGTGCTCTCAAAATAGATGAGAATATGTTTTGTATGTGTATGGTATGATATTTTTTAAATGATGTATAGATGCCAGATGTCTCTGATGACAGTGGTAGCTTCTTATATCAATGTTTAGTTGGGGAAAATAAATCCCTGACTATTACTGGGGATGAATAATATAAATCTTCAATTTATGCTAGGAAAGATTTTTTTGGGGATTCCCGCTTTCTGCTTGGGGATTGAAGTATTCCAGGAAAGTTAGTAGTCTTTCGTTTGGGTAATTTGATTTTTATATACCCTGACTGGGAATTAAAGAGATGGATAATTCTCCGATGCATTATTTGACCAGGTTTCGGATATGGTTGTTGACCTTTCTGGGGATAGGCACCTTGAATAAACTTGTTGGAGAATAAAATTTTGTCGGGGATTTTACGGTGTTGGAGAAATAAACTCTGCTGGAAAATTAGATTCCTGTAAACTGTGTTGAGGGAATGGAACTTGGATGGGGAACAAAAATAAATATAATGCGCCGAGGAATATTTGCAAGATGCTGTGGAAATGATCACATTTATGTATGTCAGGAAATCTATTGGGGGAAATAATCATGTCAAGCTATCCATTGGGGATATGAAGATGAACTGTTGTAGAATGCTCCAATTTCTGCTCGAGGGAATATTAGACCTGCTGGGAAGTGTAACTTTGTTGGGGGTAACTTTGTGAGGATTTCTTTATGGCGATTTGAGAATAACTGAAACTTTATCCCACTTCCTAGGGTCTTTAGTAATTGCTACTCCTGTTTTTATGCAAATATTTGTAACCAGTAATCATGTTCAAATGCATATGTTGATTCAAAGTAATCATTGGACGTATTTGCAAACAAAACAGAGGAAGTAAAACAGTTTCAAAATTTTGAAAAGGACTTGTATTGACTTATGAAGTTTAACTACAAACAGGCGATTTTGTACAAAGAGACAAACATGCTAGTAAGAGGAAATTGTCATAAAATATGAAAAGTACAAAGTGGTAAACAAAGAAAAACAGCTAAGTGGAAATGATCCCCTCGATTTTTAACTCTATTATTGCCCATATGCTTTCAAGCATCTCATCACTTGTCGTTGGAAGAAGATAACCAGATTGATCAGTATCGTCTGAACTTGTCATTGGTAATAATGCTGGCTGTAAATGGATGATCCAACGGGACAGAGTCATACACTTTAATCCATAACTTTTTCCTAGACCTCCCTTTCGGGTTTTCAGTCCATCGGGATACCCTTTTTTACCAAAGCTTCCTTTTCAGGTTTTCGACTTGCTGGGTGTAAAATTTTTATTTATATGTCCCTAATTTTTCCCGAACCAGTTTGGTTCCTCGGGATGCCCATATTTTTGCCTAGGCTTGTCAACCTAGCGGGTCTCTTTTACGCGTTGTATTTTTTTACTATTCTGCATTCACAGGATGCAGAAAATCTTAACCGTCCATGGGGGTAAGTATCATAGCATCGCCATAAAATATCTTCTAGATCACAAATGTCCCTTTGTATGTGGGTGTCCATTTGTCCCTGAGATCACCTTGTGGTAGGATGATACGCTTTATTACCAAATCACCAACCTGGTACACCTAACGTTTGACGTTCTTGTTAAAGGCCTTGATCATGCATTTCTGATACATCTGACCATGACAAACAACCTCAAGCCTTTTTTCATCAATCAAGTTTATCTGGTCAAGTCGAGTCTGAATCCATTTGTCTTCATATAAATCCGCGTCTTTCATAATCCTTAGGGAAGGAACTTTGACTTCAACAGGTAAGACAACCTTCATACCGTAGACTAGAGAGAACGAGTTTGCTCCAGTTGATGTACGTATTGAAGTGCGATAACCATGAAGAGTAAATGGTAACATCTCATGCCATATTTGTATGTCACTATCATCTTCTACAAGATCTTCTTGATATTCTTGTTGGCAGCTTCCACTGCACCATTCATCTTTGGTCGTTACAGAGAATAATTGTGATGCTTAATCTTAAACTGCGTGCAGAGTTCTGTGATCATAGTATTGTTAAGATTGGTACCATTATGTATGATTATCCTTTCAGGAATGCTGTATCGACAGGTGAGATTATGCTTGATGAACCGATCCACAACATTCTCAGTAATAGAAGCAAATGTGGCTGCCTCTACCCATTTCGTGAAGTAATCAATAACGACAAGGATGAAATGGTTCCCATTAGGAGAAGTAGGCTTAATCTCTCCAATCATATCAATGCCCCACATTGCAAACGGTCAAGGAGCAGTCATAAAATTCAAAGGAACTGGAGGCACATGTACTTTGTCACCATAAAACCTGACATTTGTGGCAAGTTCTAGAATGATGATGGCAATCGGTTTCCATGGTAGAACAATAATAACCTGCTCTCGGAATCTTCTTATCCAGTTTATACCAACTGGAGTGAGTACCAAAGTAACCTTTGTGCATATCTTCCATAATTTTCTCAGCTTCCTTCTTGTCTATACAATGAAGCAAAGTTGAATCATGGTTGCGCTTGTATAAGATTTTGTTACTCATAAAGAACTTGGAAGAGAACCTCCTTAGAAACTTCTTATCATTGATAGAAGCCCCCTTGGGGTACTCTTGAACCGAGGTATCTTTTCACTTCATGAAACCAAGGCTTCCTCTACTAGATTAGTATCAACTTCGTAGCAATCTACCTGTTCGTCTAGCCTTTCAATAGTAATCTGCGGAGCTTCATTATCCTATCTGAATTTGAACATTGATGACTAGGTAGCTAGTATGTTTGCCAATTGATTCTCTTCTCATGGAATATGTTTAAAAGTTATTTCTTCGAAGCATGGAATTAACGTCAACATATGCTCTCGATAAGGAACGAGATTTTGATTCTTCGTGTCCCATTCTCCTTTAATATGACTTATCACAAAGGCTGAGTCCCCATACACATCCAAGACATGATTCTCATATCAATGGAAGCTTTGATACCCATGATGCATGCTTCATATTCGGCCATATTGTTAGTACTGTCAAAACACACTCTGGCAGTGAAGGGCGTATGGAAACCCTTGGGAGAGACAATCACAACAACCAATGCTATTTCCAAGTGCGTTAGAAGCTCCATAAAAAACCATAGTCCATTGGGATCCCGGTTCAAGTCCTTCATACGGTCCAGGTTCTTCATAATCAATGACTAGTATGATATTCTCATCTGGGAACTAAAAAATCATAGACTGATAGTCATATACAGCTTGATGAGCCAAATGATCTGCCAGTATACTTCCTTTGATTTCCTTAAGAGTAGTGTACTAGATGTCGTGTTCTTTCAAGACTATCTTCCATCTTGCTATTCTTCCAATGAGAGTGGGCTTCTCGAATATGTATTTTATTAGATCCATCTTAGAGATCAACAGAGTAGTATTAGTCAACATATATTGTCTCAGTCGGCGAGCAGCCCATGTCAAAGCACAACAAGTTTTCTCGAGCAGTGAGTATGTTGTATCATAGTCGGTACACTTTTTTGCTAAGGTAGTATATTTCATGCTCTTTTCGACCAGACTCGTCATGTTGCCCCAATACACACCCCATTGAGTTCTCCAACATCGTTAAGTACATGATAATTGGTCTTCTTTCAACTGGAGGCGTCATGATCAAAGGTTCTTAGAGGTACTCCTTGATTTTGTCAAAAGATATCTGGCAGTCGTCATTCCACTTCACTACTTCATCTTTCTTTAGTAACTTGAAGATTGACTCACAAGTAGCAGTCAAATGGGAAATAAATCTGGCAATGTAGTTCAATCGAGTAGTATTAGTCAACATATATTGTCTCAGTCGGCGAGCAGCCCATGTCAAAGCACAACAAGTTTTCTCGAGCAGTGAGTATGTTGTATCACAGTCGGTACACTTTTTTGCTAAGGTAGTATATTTCATGCTCTTTTCGACCAGACTCGTCATGTTGCCCCAATACACACCCCATTGAGTTCTCCAACATCGTTAAGTACATGATAATTGGTCTTCTTTCAACTGGAGGTGTCATGTTTAAAGGTTCTTAGAGGTACTCCTTGATTTTGTCAAAAGATATCTGGCAGTCGTCATTCCACTTCACTACTTCATCTTTCTTTAGTAACTTGAAGATTGACTCACAAGTAGCAGTCAAATGGGAAATAAATCTGGCAATGTAGTTCAATCGTGCCAAGAAACCTCTAACTTCCTTCTCAACATGGGGAGCTGGAATTTCTTGAATGGATTTATCCTTGGCAGGATCAACTTCAATACCTTTACCACTGACGACGAAACCTAGGACTTTACCGGATCTTACCCCAAAGGTGGACTTGTTTAGATTCAACCTCAACTCTTACTTTTTCAACTTCTCGAACAGATTTTGCAGGTGGTCGAGATGTTATTCTTCAGTCTGAGACCTGGCAATCATGTCATCAGCTTAAACCTCTATCTCGTGATGGATCATATCATAGAACAAAGCTCCCATAGCATGCTGATATGTTGCACTGGAGTTCTTCAAACCAAAAGGCATAACTTTGTAAAAAAAAGTGCTCCACTGTGTGATAAAAGTAGTCTTCTCCATGTCTTCAGGTGCCATCTTGATTTGATTATAATCATAGAAACCATCCATAAAGGAAAATACTTTGTTCTAAATAGTGTTTTCAACCAGAACATCAATATACAGAAGCGGAAAGTCATCTTTGGGGCTTAACCTATTTAGATTCTTATAGTCTATACACATACGCACCTTACCTTCCTTCTTGGGTACTGGAACCACATTTGCAACCCACTGAGGATAGGACATAACAGCTAACAAACCGACATTGAACCGCTTCATAACCTCAGCTTTGATCTTTTTAGACATCTTAGGACGCATACGATGAACCTTCTATTTAATAGGCAGGGTAACCCATTGGCAGATGATACTCACTGAATATGATATCCAGTACACTATGCAAAAGGCGATTAAAGGTAGTATATTTTCCGATCATCTTGCTCATCAGCCCCTGGACGATTATGAACCAATGAAGTTTGACTTTCGATATTAGGAAATAGTGTGCATTCAAGATTGTAATATATTGAGCCCAAACGTAGGGCCCGAGCCAGGATAATGTTGGACGCTTGTGTTCGACGGTGCCTCCAATTCCATGGGCAACAACATCAGAGCTATTATCACCTCTCCCGAGGGATTCCACATTCCTTTCATAGCTCAAATTTGCTTCGATTGTACTAACAATATGGCCGAGTATGAAGCTTTCATTTATGGTATTGAAGCAGTGATAGACCTGAGAATCAAATATTTGAAAGTTTATGGGGATTCCAATCTTGTAATCATCCAGATTAATGAAGATTGGGAGACTTGTCATCAGAACCTGATTCCCTATTGTGAGCATGTTATGAAGGTGATTCCATACTTCGAAGAGATCACGTTTGAACACATTTCCAAAGAAGAGAACAATCTAGCTGATGCACTGCTAACTTTGTCCTCCATGTTGAAAGTTAAATGGGCTAACGAAGCACCTTCCATTACCATCAGAAGCTTGGATGAGCCAGCTTTTTGCTTTGAATCCAATTTGGAATCAGACGATAAACCTTGGTTTTATGATGTCAAAATATATCTTGAGACACAAGAGTACCCTCAAGAGGCATCAGTCACAGACGAGAAGTTCTTGAGAAGATTTTCTGCCAAGTTCTTCCTTAATGGTGGTGTGCTTTATAAGAGGCATCTGATGGTTTACTGCTCAGATGTGTTGACAAGAGAGAATCAGCTAGAATAATTGAAGAGATACATGTGGGTGACTTCGGGACTCACTCCATTGGGCATACCATGGCCAAAAATATTTTTCGAGTTGGTTATTATTCGTCCACCATGGAAACTGACTGTTATAATCATGCGCGGATATCTTGAATTCACCTTGGCCATTCACAATGTGGGAAATTAATATGATTGGCAAGATCGAACTGACTGCATCCAACAAACACCATTTCATTCTGGTTGCCATCAATTATTTCACTAAATGGGTTGAAGCTCCATCTTATTCCAATGTCACAAGACAAGTGGTAACCCGGTTCATTAAACACAATATTATATATCGTTGCGGAGGGCCTGAAAAGATCATCACCGACAATGGGTCAAATTTGAACAACAAAATGATGAAGGAGCTTTGTGAGTCCTTCAAGATCAAGCATCATAACTCTTCTCCGTATCAACCGAAGATGAACGGCACTGTCGAAATGACCACTAAGAATATGAAGAAGATTGTAAACAATATGGTAGTAACCTATAAAGATTGGCATGAGATGTCGCCCTTTTCTTTACATGGTTATCGTACCACTATGCATACTTCAACTGGGGCAACCCCATTTTCTTTGGTCTACGGCATGGAAGCAGTGTTGCCTGTAGAAGTCGAAGTTCCTTCTCTTAGGATCATGAAGGATGTTGAGCTTGATGAAGGTGAATGGGTACAAAATCCGTTGGATCAGTTAGAACTTATCGATGAGAAGAGGTTGACGGTTGTATTTCATGGTTAGGTATATCAACAAAGGATGAGGAAAATTTTTTGACAAGAGGGTATGGCCTCAGTGTTACAAGCCAAGTGACCTTGTGCTAAATAGGATAATTCTTCCCCAGGGAGATCCCAGAGGCAAGTGGGCTCCGACTTATGAAGGACCATTCGTGGTCAAAAAGGTTTTCTCTGGTGGAGCGATGATGCTCGCAACCATGGATTGAGAATACTTCCTTCTCCCTGTGAATGCTGACGTAGTTAAAAATTACTTTGCATAAAAGAAAAAGAACTCGCTAAGTTGAAAACCCGAAAGGGCAGCTTAGGCAAAAAGAGGATGTCCCGGTGAATCGAAAACCCGAAAGGGCGATTAAAGAAAAAGTTAGGGACTTAAAGCAAATGACTATGTTTAGCATGAGTTCCCTTGTTTCTTTTTCTCTTTTTTCAGTCACCTGACAAAAGTTCGGAGCTAGTCCATGATTGTTCTGTCAGAAAGCAAGAATGCGGAAGTGTTAAAGTCATAAGAGTTATAGTAGAGTCGGGACTTGATATTTGTATTAACATTGCAGTTTGTAAACACTTGTTTGTTTTGTTTTTGAAATTATCTCTTTCTAAGATCTGTTTCCAAATGTAAATTCCTTTTTCACATGATGGTTTCTCAAGTTAATAAAAATCCTCCTTTATACATTCACATAATTTCCTTTTACTTTTTTGTTTGCAAAAACGTCCAATATTTTGATAAACATGTGCATATAAACTTTGTTGGTCTTACATAAACATGATAATCTAAGTTATAGTTAGTTAGTTTTAAGTTTGCTTGCAATACGGATAACAAGTACAACTGTCATACTATGAGAGTGGCATGTTCAATTTTGTCCCTAATGGAATACTCGTTTACTTAGTTGTGGATGTTTTACTAAGTTGTTTCATGACTCATTACTGGTGGAAAAGGTTTACCTCTCCCCATTGAATGCTCTTTTCTCCAGAAAGACAAACGAAAAAAAAACATTTACAATTTCTCCCCATAATTAAGAAGATCACGTGTCAGGACGGTGTCAGGTTTGCAGCGCGTCGTCAAGATTGACAAGTCTGGATGGAAACGATTCTCTTCTATGGTTGCATTTTTCTCTGCTGCATTTTCATGTGTATCTTGATTGACTGTTTTAACATTGTCTGCATGCAGGAACTTGTTTTTTTTAGTGTCAACCCTGGCGCGTTGAATATTATTTTCCTTGAAGTAATCCTTTTTGTTTTTATTTAAGCCATTCATTATCACTCTTTAAATGATTTTCTGGAATTTTGATACCAACTGCGCCAACCCTTCTTCCTATTCAAAAGATTTGTGGAAGAACGAAGATAGTTAAAGTCGATATCTCTGATTGTATGCTTTTGAGTAGAACCCTATTGACGATGTACAGAACTTGTTTAGATCCCTAAACACCGGAGGTATAAGGGAGATAGACCCTCGTTAACCCCTCTGAGCCTTCGAAGTAAGAGTTTATTTTCTATACGAAAGAAAACCCTTATTTTAACTAGGGGCAGGGTAGATGTTCAGTTAATTTGATCGAACCTTCAAAATCTCTAAAGGAGTGTCCCATCTGAGGATCACTATATTTTATCCCTCGCATTATGAGGTCGGAAAATATCAAAACAACAATGGTTATTTCTTCCAAAAAAACAACAATAAAAAAAATCCTAAGGTCGAGATCGAATCGATACAACAAAGGTTATCCCTCGCCGACCACGGAACGAGGCAGTCACTTTCCACCGAAAAGTTCAAAGACTTAAGGTCACACGACTTTTTCAAAAAGGAGAGAATGAATAAGAAAGAAACAAAAAGCCCCGCTAAGTCGAAACTTGAAAACAAGTCGCTTAGGAAAAAGTTAGGGCATCCCGATGGACTTACAAATTAAAATTAAAAAAAATAGAAGAATTGGTCAGGCAAAAATTAGGTAAATTGGAAAAGAATTTAAAAATCCCGAAAGGAAGAAAAGGAGTATCCAATAAAGATCCTCATTAAAAGAAAAGTCCTGTGATCGAAAAAAAGAAAAAAAAACAAGGTTAAGAGACTGTCGCATCTAAGAAATTGTTGAGGTTGCTCAGTCGTTGTAAGTTACTCTTGAGAGATGAATATCTGTGTCATGTTAACCAAATTTAGGACTGGAGAACATCATGAAGGGAGTGGGCACCAAATAACTTGAGCCTTAAAAACTTTTTTCTAAAAAAACCATGAAGCAGGGCACGTTACAACCTTTAAAAGTCCTAACTGAAACATGGGTTTAACTCGAAAGCATACTACAACAGGATAGCGTTTCCTAAATTCCCAAATATGTGTTGCATATCCATGTTGGTATCTTATCGACTGCATCATGTTAATTTTAAAAAACAAGAAAAAGTTTGGAAATTTTGCACTCTAGCTAGTGATTCATTCACAATAGAGATGCGACATATTTTCATTCAAGGCTTTCAATTTCAAGGTTTACATAATTGTCGCATCAGGGTTGTCATTCCCATAATAAACATCCTTCTGCATACAAAACAATTGTTTGACATCAAAAAGAGCATACACAATGAACATCAGTGAAGAGCCTAATGTTGCCAGGAAGGGAAGATTCGAATATTCCATTGGACAAAGGCCATTCGTGTCATGAAAAGTGTTATTGTCAATATAACCCCTTACCATCCTTAGTACTGTTGATGATTGAATGAAACTTCCAATTCCCCAGAAAAGTTGATGATGTCCGACTATCTTCGTAGTCAATTTTATGGTTACGTACCAGAGATTCAGGAATCGAAAGCGAAACACCCTTCAACAGAGATTTATTTTCCTCAGTGAAGTTCCATTTCCTTAACAAATTTTTGTTTCCTCAATAATGGTTTCATTTCCCACATCTGATTTGTTATCTTGGTGTCACTTTCAACGCGGCTGCACGTTGTCCTTTCTAGAGATTTACAATTTTTCCCTGATCTTTTCCAGCAGAGTTCGCAATTTATTTTTACAACTCCTCTCATTATTTGTAGCTTGTTTCTACTGGTTACTCAGTTGTTACTCCTCATGGAGTTTCATCTCTTCAAGGGTTCCTCTCCACCGGTTCCTCATATTTTCTCTTCTCCAGCAGATTTTGCAATTTATGTTTGCAAGTTAGAAAAATTCTAACTTCTTGGTTGTTGGTTTCTCGTTTAGCCATTCCCTAGTTAAACATTTAAACATGTGTCATTTCATTGCATATACCAAAACGCGTATCATTTCCATTAAATGGAGCATTACGCTATAAAAAAATTCAAACATGCATCGGAACATAAGCCATTACTATTTCTATTTAGCATAGTGAATTTGCCAATACTTTGGATTATGTCCCCACCGAGGTCTTCATCCTCAATATCTAAAGTTCACCCCTTACAAATATCCTTTTGATGTTAATCATTTGAATGATTAAGTGTTTTCTTCTGTTGTAGCTTAGTTTATCCTGACGTAATTTCCTCTTGTTTTCACTACCCTCGTCGGTCCGTTCCAATATCTATTGATTTATATTTTGAATACCAGTTTCGCCCTGATATTCACTTTCATAAGGTTTTTAGTTGTACACCTTAATCAACTTGCTTTGGGTAGAGCTTTGAGTTTCGTCTCCTCACCTGCACATGAAATCCAGTTTCGTGCTAGTACTCATCTAGTTTAGTTTCGTCTAACTATTTATAATGACTCGAGTTTTGTCTCGTTTTGCTTTCATACCTTGTACATTCATCAGTGTTTGTTTACTAAACCCTTTATCGATTTTTGTTTACCGAGTCTCTTTACAGTATTCGTACTATGTCCCAAGTTAAAATCAGTCTCTTTTGTATCTTGGGTTCTCCTATCAGTTTTTGTTACTGTTTATCCATTTATCTGAGACCAGCAAGTTCTCTGAGAAACATTCGCTTTCATCACTTTGCTTTGGGTCGAGTTTTGATCTCGTCGCTAGTGCATGAAATCCAATTTCGTCCTGGTACTCGTCTAGTTTAGTTTTGTCTAACTAGTTATAATGAGTCATGTTTCATCTTGTTTTGTTTTCATACCTTAGACTTCCATCAGTGTTTGATTACTGAACCCTTTATCGGTTTTCGTTTACGAAGTCTCTTTGCAGTGTTCGTAACTGCGTCCCTGGATGAAATCATTCTCCTTTATTCCTTGAATTCTTCTACCAGTTTTCGTTACTTTTTATCCATTGGTAAGAGACCAATAGGTGCTATGAGAAACATGAATTGTCATTACTTTTTTTATGAGTTGAGTTCTGCCTCATTACCCGTGCGTGAAATCCAGTTTCGTCCTGGTACTCATCTAGTTTAGTTTCGTCTAACTAGTTTTTATGGGTCGATTTTCATCTCGTTTTGTTCCTCTCTCCTGGGATTCTTTCAGTTCCTTCATACTGTCTATCTTAGGTTGAGATTAGCAGGTGCTCCTAGAATCACGTGCTGTAGTTTGATTCTTATCTCACCCCTTTTGTGGTCCAGTTTTATCCTTACACATTTATTCATGAGTTTAGTTTCGTCTACTCTTCTAAGTTTTAGTTCTGTTTCAATTTTGTTAAAATTTGCGTTACAACCTCATTCTAACGCATGTCTCAGGAGGTCCAATTTTCATTAAACCATCTGTTTGCTAAATCCAATTTCGTTTGGTATCTTCTTAATCCCGCGTCTGCAGGCATTCTTTATCTTTGGAGGGTTATGCTCCTTTTTCAAGAGTGTAAATTTTCGGGTTCTTTTGTATTCAATCATCTTCAACTCTGAACCCTTGAATGTTATCACTTTTCTCACTTATCATGTTAAAGATAATTGAATAGGGGAAGTTATTGCACCCCAAAATTTACCCTCTTGATTTAGGCTTATGTTTCATCATAAACATCATATTGCATTGCATTCATGCATTGTGATGGGATCAAAGTATTTTGGTTATCAAAGTCTTCCTCAAGCTTTGGAAGTTGATTGTATTAATAAGTTGCTCAAGTAGAGCCTTCTTATCTAAACCTCTATATCTTTAAAGCCCAAAGGTTTCAGATATTGCAAGATATCTTATCCACCTCATTGGATACCCAGAAGATTCAGTATTGTGTTGTTCATAAGGAGAATCACGTCCTTTTGATTCATTAGTGAAAATTAGGGTTTTTTCCAAATTGGAGTAATTGGGGTCTAGATGAGCCATGTTTTGAAGCATAATTCTCTTATCATCATTGGAATCAATTTTGTTTAAGGATTCTTTCAGGATGCCCAGTGGAATTAGGGTTTTGAAGCTTGATCAGTTACCTCCTAATGTAGAGAGCAAAACTAGGGTTTGAGTTTTAATCAACAATTCTTTGGAATTTTGAGTAGAAACTCTTTCCATAACCTCTATGTGTTTGGAATATCATATGTTTGAAGTTTTGTTCATCAATTTTGAAGAGAAGTGTATCAATTGAATCAAAGGGGGCAAAACAGTCATTTCACTCAAAAGTCAACCAAAGTCAAAGTTGACCAAGTGAACTTTTGGTAAACATGAAACATTTGACATGTATTTTCATGTGGTATGATCATTGGTGATTGAATTTGATGAAATTGCATGATTGAGGTGTTACTTGGATTTGAAGTTATCTTGAAGTATGAAAAATTCACTAAGTGTTCTTGACTTTACAAGGGAATAACATTCTCATTTTTTATGGGATTTTGGTGGTTCTTTTTTCCAATTGAAGAAGGGAAAGAGATCTACAAGGGCCCATATGGGAAAAAACACACTTGCTGAAAATTGGGAGTTATTGGTCTTAGAAGTTCTGGGCAACTTGGGAAAGTGTTGGGCATTATGGGCGAGCCACACGACCATCCTGAAGCATCTTGCCCAAGCATTTCATCGAACAGGTGGCACTCATAATGTGCAATCCATTTTCTTGTAACTCAAGCTATGTTTTGATTTTATTTTAAGTTTAATTATAAGCATTACATGTTGGCTTTCCATTGTGAGAAGAATTATTGGAAATGGTTAGGGTTTGATCAAGTTATGAATGCTGAAAGTGGGCATCCTGAACTGATCAGGCATGGCACACAAGATGCAAGGCATGGACGAGCCAGCTGCACATTAGCACCAGATTTAACACAAAATGCGTTTTTGTGATTTGGTTTCTAATTTTTTCATTACACACGAGTGTCTCACATGTGCACTCAGCTTCCACCTCACTTCTTACGTCATTTGGATAAACATTCTCACACTCCTTGCCTTCTCATGATTTCTACATTTTTGACAAAATTGGTAACTTTCACCTCGAGCAAAATCACACCATGTGCTCATACTTCCACCTCACCCCCTCATACTTCACTCACCTCATTTCATTAACCTCTGAGAAAATCCTTTTTTACCCTCCAACATATCTTTTGAGCTATTACCACTATGACCTTACTCAAAACACTCTATATAAGTGGCTCCAGCTTTCCATTCTCACAGACACGCACTGCATCGAAGGAAGCATCTCAGAACTTTCTCATTTTTCTTTCTCTGCAACTTGGATCGATCAACTGAATTCTCTTGCTCCAGTCCTCATTTGTTCACTCAAACACCTTCATTGGAGCACAAGGAAGCTGTCTAGAAGGGTTTCTTGTTAGACATCAGAAGCACCAAGTGAATTTACTTTTCACTTTTGCAGGTATGCTCACTGAATCTGAACCTTGATTTGAGCATGAATTGAAGTGTTTTGTGATGTACATTATGTTTATAGCTGGCCAATAATTAGGATTGATGTATATTTTAGCTTTGATTCAAGAATATTTGGTGAATTCGTGCTCCTGGTTTTGATGTTTGCAGTTTGTGTTTCTAGTTTTTGAGATTTGATTTCTTGATCTATGCTTGATCTTTGAGTTTGATTCGAATTGCATGATGTAGTGTGATATGTCAGCTTTAATTTGAGCTTGATTTGAGGAATTTTGGTTGAGAATTCTGTTTGTTTGATAGATCTGAAATAGGCATGTTAATCTGTTTTGAACGAGTGCTTTGATGATGGCTGGAGGTTGAAGATGATGCGTGGCATCATCTCATTGGCCTTGTTCTTGTTTTTGTTATTTAATTTTCATTGATCCTTTGATTTTATTTTCTTAATAAAAACTTGATAAAAAATTATGAAAAAATTCATGAAACTTAAAAATAATATTTCTGAGCTTGTGTATTTTTTCCAGATTTTTAAAAATATTTTGATCGGTTTTAAAATTCATGTGATTAATTAATTATTTGTTTGATATTTGATTTTATTTTGATATTTCCTTTAATCCAAAAATTTCCCAAAAAATCATGGATGCTTGATTTTCAATTCTAATATTTGAATATAACTTTGGTTGGATATTTTTCTGATTTTTTATTAGAATTTTATTTTGAAAATATGAATATTTGTTTAATTGTTTAATGGTTTGAATGTTGATTTTATTTTTGACTTTTCTTTAATTCTAAAAATATGAAAAAAATAAGTTTTCTGATCTTTGGAGTTTTCTCTATTTTTGTATAATTTTATTTTGAATTGTTTAGAGTTGGAACTTGATTAATCAATAATTAAGTTTATTTTCTAAATAATTAGGGTTTTGATAATTCCCTTGTTAGTTTTGATTCCAAAAGCCAACGTTCCTTGAGTTTCAACCTAATATAGCTCTTGTTTGAAGTTCATAGATGGATTGAGGATCTTAAAAATATTTTTCTTGAATTAATTGATAAGGTTTGGTATTTTCCATTGATTTATTTTGAAAATATGTCTAGATTGATGGTTTCATCAACTAGTTTTGATGTTTGAAGTTTGATTGATCCTTCCCTCATCCATCCATGAACTTAAAAGATGTTTGTTGACTTCTATACATCTCAAAGATGTTGAGAAATTTTTTGTTTGAATTATGAAATTCCTTTTCTATTTTTGATGTATTGTTTGAAGTGAAAATAACCAATTGATGTTGCATTCTTTATTGCAATTTGTTTTATGGCCAATGAACTTGTGTGTGGCCTATAAATTGGCACTTAATGATCATGTTGCTTCTGTTTTCTCACATCAATTCAAGTCAATCCCCTTGACTTCTCATAATTGGTTGATGAGCACTTTTTTTTATCCATACCTCCTAAGTGATGTTCTTGTGTGAATTTTACTTTGAGTTTTGAATTTTTTCCCTTGAGTTTGAGGTCATCAAATGACCAGTGATGACATGTTGGGTAATGATACATCAAGGATAGTCTCATAAAGACTTGATATCACTTGACCTCTAATGTTTGAACCATTTCATCTTATTATGAATTTGATGTTCAATCCATTCTGTTCTTTTGAATCTTTGAGGTACATTGAATGCACTTGTGCAACAAGCTTTAGGATTAACATTTTAAACTCTTTTTCATATCCCCATAGAATGTTAGAAGCTTTATTTCAAGTATTTTAATGGTTTAAGTATTCTAACTTTTTCTTTGTTTGAATTTCGTTCCTTGCTAACTTGTGATCCAAGCTTTGTGATACATTTTATGGTACCCCTCTTTTGTTATGCTTGTGAATCATAATGAAATGAATGAGTGGATGTGGAGTGTTTGCTACTGACTTCCAAGGTCTTTGTTTGTATTCTTCTCTTGCTCCTTTGATCCTTGATTGATATTTACTTGTCAATTCAACATGGTGATAAGAAAGGAGCAACAGTTCTTTAGTTTTGACCTAATTGTTACATGTGCCTACTTGATGCTTCTTACATATAATGTTTGGATGTTTTTCCATCATGTTCTTCTATTTCTTTTTCTTATGATCATCCATCCCTTATTTGTTCATCATTTCTCTTTGAAATCACTAATTTTTCTGTTGAATGTGCAAGGTACTCTGAGGAAAGTTTTCCATTTTGACTTAATGCTATAGTGTTCCACTTAATTTCTGGAACACAATTGGTTATGCTTGCACCACTCGTGTACTTTTTATATTTGTTATTCTCTTGCAAGATATATATATATATATATATATATATATATATATATATATATATATATATATATATATATATATATATATATATATATATATATATATATATATATGTGTGTGTGTGTGTGTGTGTGTGTGTGTGTATGTATGTGTGTGTGTGTGTGTGTGTGTGTGTGTGTGTGTGTGTGTGTGTGTGTGTGTGTGTGTGTGTGTGTGTGTGTGTGTGTGTGTGTGTGTGTGTGTGTGTGTGTGTGTGTGTGTGTGATTGCGACTGCTATACATCACATGTGGGATATGTTCATATTTGAAGTCTCCGTGCTTATATTTGATGGTGTGATTCATGACTTGATTTGTTTGTTGATGCTAGCTTGCTTGAAGTTCTCTGGGTTTCTTTTTTCTTGCTCAGTTGCTACAGATAGTTATCTGTTTGGTATTGTACTATTTCTTTTTTACTGTTTCCGCTCTTTATTGCTTTCTATTGCATGATGGGACCTCCATTGCTGATATATGTTAGGAGTCCCTCTGGTTTATTTAAAGACCTATTTAAGGAAATTTTGTCGGTGTGCTAATTGTGATTGTTTAAAACCCTACCTTCGGAGTAGGTATTATGCACATGTTTTTATGTTTGGGCCCATATTATATTACAAATGATAAGTCCTCAAAAGGAGGCGAGCGGAAAGGGTTTGTAATCAACCCCGCACATTCTAGTCCATGTCATTCCTATGCTCACTTTCTACAAGTAGACGCTATGAACATGTGCCCAAGATCTGAATGAATTTAAGTCCTTTAAAGGAAAGTGAAAAGGTTTTCCTCAATCGGATCCCCACGCTTTCTTTAGCTTGTGTTGACCAACATTGATGCTTTGTGTGCGCATGGACTATGTCTTTTCCCCTAGATCTTTCTTACCCTGGTAATTAATACCACAATTAAGGACCCTTTTATATTCCTATAATTCCATGGCTTGTTGACTTGGGTGATACGCTCCCCTTGGCTATGGCTTGACCCTTGGTATGATGCTTGGTTTCTTGTCTATGGTAGAACCTCACTTTCTATTACTAGTCATGCACCTAGTAGGTGTTTGATATTCGAGTGATGCTCGAGCTTTTATTTGTCCAGATGTTTTGCCATCTGTTTGCTTATTTTTTTCACAGGATCTATGACATTTTTACCATGCTCCCTTAGGATTTCTCGATTAGAGTAGCTTTTGAGCTAGACATTAGGATAAATATCCATGCATGCTAACATAGGTTAAAGACCCCCCCTTTTCATCCTCAACCTTAGGGTCAATAATTGTATGATAACATTAGGAGTAGTGCTAGGCTAGTCTCTCTTAGTTATTTTTTCTTTCTTTTCATATTGCATCTTAAAACTAAAACTTATTTTTGGCAAATCATAAAAATGTCTCTAATGAACTTAAATCCTTCTTTAAAGTAAAAAATACAAACCAATCTTAATTGTTTTTTCGCCTTTTGATTTTGTTTTAAACCTCGGCAAATTGATGTTTCTTCATCTTTGCCTTGTTATCTTTCCATATTTTAGCCGATGTTTCGCCATCTCATATGTTTGTTGGTGATGTTTCGCCATCGCATGTGTTTGTTATCCTACATTGATTCTCAATATCATTGTTAGGCATGATGTTTTATCAACTGAATTGTTGATGTCTCGCCATCTTTTCCATGTTATCTTTGTTGCACCCCGAAATTTACCCACTTGATTTAGGCTTATGTTTCATCATGAACATCAAAGTGCATTGTATTCATACATTATGAAAGGATCAAAAGTACTTTGGTTATCAAGTTTTCCTCAAGATTTGAAGGTTGATTACATGGACAAGTTTCTGAAGTAAAATCTTATTTTCTAAGCCTCTGGATCTTTTCAAGCTCAAATATTATGGCATAGCTCAAGACATTTTATACATCTCTTTGGATCATCAAAGGATTGAAGGTTGTGTTTGATTATAAGAAGGAATCATTCTTTGGATTCACCAGTCAAATTAGAGTTTTGTTTGAGCAAGGCTATTGGCCAATTTACAAGTCTTGATTTATGGAGCTACAACATCTCTTTGGTATTTGAAAAATCTTTGCACAAGGAATTGGTCATGATGCCCAAAGGATTTGAAGTTTTGAAGGTGATTCATCAGTTTCCCGAGGTATTGACCAAAACTAGGGTTTGAGTTCTTATCAGGTTTCCTTGAGAATTTTTAAGTGAAACATGGTACATGGCCTCTATACATTTGAAAGATCATATGTCTAAAGTTTTGATCATCAATTTTGAAGGGAAGTGGATCAATTGATTTAGAGGGGCAAAATGGTCATTTTGGTCAAAATCAGTCAAAGTCAAGGTTGACCAAGTGAATTTTTGGCCACCCATCAATTCAAGGATGTAATTTTCACATTTCAAGTCCATTTTGGTTAGAAGATCAAAGATATTAAGGTTGGGGTTGAAACTTGTTCTTGAAGAAACCCTAAAAAGTTACTAATTTGGGAAAATAAGGACTTAATTTCAAAAATTCATATTTTATTCACCCTTGATCAAGAAAATGCAAATGAAATATGCTTGGATAGCTAAGAAAATGCTCTTTCACCTCCTTTTTGTATCATGTCCAAATTGGCAAGGAATAAAGAGTTATGGTCTTTTGAAGTTACAAAATTATAGGTCATTTTTCAAAATTAGTGAATTTCAAGATAAATTTTGAGAACCATAATTGATTCAATTTATAAAACTCAAAACTAAGGGATTATAGATCTTATAAATACCTTTCCAAATTGTGCTCATTTGTGCCAAAATTCAAAAGTATGAGCAAGTTATGAGTTTTGGAATTTTGGGGCATTTTATTGAAACTTGACAAATAAGCAAAATGGCCAATTCATGAAAACTGAAGTTTCAGCCTTTCTCTTTGTTTCTAATCCAGCCAATGAGCAATTTTCAATATGCTGAGGCCCATCACACCCACCATTTCGTGCGTTGCTTGGTTTTGTACTTGTTGAATTTGGAAAATCACAAACTTGCCCAAAATTGCAAAAGCTCCAACACTTTCTGATCAGATGGAATTAAGGGCCAAGATTCTAAGCACGATCTTCTGAAGTTATTTGTCTTACAAAACGCATAAAAAGCAGAAGAACACACGAGCAAATGACCTGATTTAGTACACACTTCATTTTTGGCCAAAATTCCCAATCCCGCCCTCCAACGGCTTTAAGGACAAATTTCCACTTCTATGCTCCTCTACAAACTCTATATAAGAAAAAGCAAGCAAGGAGAGAGGGGGGGAACGCGCCATTTGCAAGAATTTAAGATCTGAGATTTACTTTCTTCTTTTGCAACTTGATTCAATTCTCTTAATTCCTTGGTGTTTTCTTCAAAATTCTTGTGGATTCAGCTTCAGCAAAGGGAGTAGATCAAGCTAGCACCATTTGTTTGCATCTGGAGTGAAGGAGACAGTAGAACACTTTTCTCCTTGAGGTAATGTTTCTAAACTTCAATTTCTAAGATATGCTTGTTTATTGAAGTGTTTATGCTTGGATTTGCATTCAATGATGTTAATGGAATGTTTCTGAAGCTTTATAGCATTTGATTTGGTGAATTATGCATGTTTGAGTACCCTGAAACATTCGATTAAGAATGATTTTATTCATATTCCTGGCTAAATTATGAACAGTGTGGTTGATGTTTTGATTTGATTCCAATTGCAATGAGAAGTATGAAATGCTGGCATTAATTTGTGCTTGATTTCATAAAAAATGATGTAGAAATGAGTATGCATGATTGATCTAAACATAAGCCTTAAGCCTGGATGCTGCGCGCGTTTTTGAATTGTCCAAAGGTTGAAGATGATGTGGTGGCACTGCATGATTGGTCCGTTTGAATTTTTGTCTCATTTGAATTTTTTGTTTTATTTGATATTTTGTTTGATTTTATTTCTTATTCAAAATATTTTTAAAAATCATAAAAAATTTACCATAGGCCAGTAATAACCTCTAGTATTTGTCATATTTTTTTTAAATTTTTTGAAAATAATTTGATTTGTTTAAAAATTCGTAGGTTTAATTAGTTAATTTTTTCAAATTTTATTATCTTTTTAATAGTTCTATTGATCTAAAAAATCCACAAAAATTGTTTTAGACTCACAAAATAATATAAAAATTGATTCTGATTTTGGTTCATCTTTTTTTTTTTGATTTAAAATTTTAATTTCAAAGGTTATTGGTAATATTTGTTTGTTTGGTTTTTAACTTAATATTTCTTTTAATTCAAAAATTCTCAAAAAAATCATGTAAGCTTGTTTTTAATCATAGGATATGATCATATATTTATTTTGACCTTTTTGTGATTTTTGGTTAGGTTTTACTTTTTTTCCCTTAAAAAATAGTTTAAATATTAATTGTTTGTTTATTTTTTATTTTAGTATTTCCTTTAATTCAAAAATTCCACAAAAAATCAGGGATGTGTGTTTTTAGTTCTAATATTTGAATATAATTTTTGTTGGAAATTTTTCTGAGTTTTTGATTTAAATATTATTTTGATATGTGAATATTTGGTAATTGAATAATTGTTTGAATTTAATTTCATTTTTGACTTTTCCTAATTCAAAAAAAAATGTGAAAAATATATTTTTCGACATTTAGGGTTTCTTGGTGATTGGTATGACCTGGGTTTAATTTGTTTGAGTTTCAATCCTATTTAATTAATATTTAGGATTAAAAGTCAAAATCTAGGGTTTTGTTGCTTATGGTGCAAGTTTCATGTTCAAAACCCTTGTGCCTTGGACTTTTATTGGAATTCAGGTCTTGATTATGGTTCATGAATGTGTTGGGGATTTGAAAACCATTTTTCTATAATTGTTTGACTTGGTTTGACATTGTTTCCATAAATTATTTTAAAAACTTGTCTAGATTGGTAGTTTTGCCAACTAGCTTGGAACATTGGGCCTCATTTGATCCCATCCTCAAGCACTCGTGAACATAAGTCTTACGTTTTGATCTCTAAATACTTCAAAGATGTTAAGATATTTTTGACTTGAATAATGGACCCTTGTTTCTATTTTTGGTGTACTTTTGAAGTGAAGGTACCCAATTATGTTTGCATGTCTCGTTGCATTTTGTTTGATGGCCAATGAACTTGAGTGAGGCCTATAATAGGGAACCTAATGATAATGTTGATTCTGATTGTCCATGTTAGCTCAAGCCATTTATTTTAAAAGCCTCATGTTTGAATGTTTTGAACCTTCTAATGCATTATGTAGGTTTCATCTCCTATTGTGTTCATGAAGTTGTGATTGAATTAATTATGCATGATTAAAATGTGTTTGCTACTGACCTTCATGGTCTTTGTTCATATTATTCTCAAGCTCTTATGATCCTTGATTGATATTCAATTGTCAACTCAACAGGGTGATAGAAAAGAGCAACATTCCTCTGATTCTTTTGACCTAATTTGTGCACATGCCTGTTTCATCTTTTTCTATCATGTCTAATGTTTGACAATTGTTATTATGTCGTTCTCATTTCATCATGTTGCATCCATCCCTTGTATGAGCCATCATTCACCTTATGGAATACTAACATGGTTGTTGAATATGCGAGGTACTTTGAGAAAGTTTCCACTTTGGACCTCAGGCTTTTGTGTTTCACTTTATTTGTGAAAAACAAATTATTATGTTGGCATTGCTATTGTGTTTGACATATTTGATATTGCATGCAGGATATGTGCATTTGATTATGAATGTTACACATTGCCCCTGGGATTTGTTCATATCTAATAAATTGCTTACATCTTGATGGTGTAATTCCTGACTCAATTTGTCTACTGATGCCAGCTTGCTTGAAGTTTCACTAGGTTTCTTTTATTCTTGTTTGACTGCTACAGATAGTTATCTGTTTGGTATTGTACCACTTTCTTTCTCCCATCTTCATTTTGCATAGTTCTCTGACTGCATGATGGGACCTCTGTTGCTGATATATGTCAGGAGGACCTCTGGTTTTTGTCTAATACATGTGTTGTGTTTGTTTGTGATTGATGAGTCACTCAATTTAGAAATTGAGATCACGACTTCTCTCTCAGTGCATGTTCCCTAGAGGATGTTTATTTCTTTTCTTCTTTAATTGTTGATCGATGAGTCACTCAATTTAGAAATTGAGATCACGACTTCGCTCTCAGTGCATGTTCCCTATAGGATGTTTATTGCTTTTCTTCTTTAATTGTTGATCGATGAGTCACTCAATTTAGAAATTGAGATCACGACTTCGCTCTCATTGCATGTTCCCCATAGGATAGTTTTGTTAAGCTTCCTTTAACGTGTTAATTAAGGTAGGAACCCATGTATGCTAACATAGGGTAGGATTTTCCTTTATCCTCAACCTTGGGGTCAACCACTGTATGATAACACTAGGGATAGTACTAGGTTAGGTACCCTTAGTTGTTTTCCCTTTCTATGCATTCTGCATCTTAAAACAAAACTGTTTTCTTGGAAAATCATAAGAACACCTCTAATAAAGTCAAACCCTTCTTCAAAGTAAAAGATACAAACCAATCCCATTAGTTTGTGTGTCTCTTGGCTTTGCTTTGTCATCTGTTTTATTGATGTTTCGCCATCTGTGCCATGTTATCTCTTAGTCGATGTTTCGCCATCACGCATTTATTTGAAGCCGATGTTTCTCCATCGCACATGTTTGTTATCCTACTTAGATTCTCAATATCATTGTTAGGTGTGATGTTTCGTCATCCGTTTTATTGTTGTTTCACCATCTTTTCCATGATATCTTGTTATCTTGAAGCCGATGTTTCGCCATCGCACATGTTTGTTATCCTACTTTGATTCTCAATATCATTGTTAGGTGTGATGTTTTGTCATCCGTTTTATTGATGTTTCGCCATATTTGCCATGATATCTTGTTATCTTGAAGCCAATGTTTTGCCATCGCACATGTTTGTTATCCTACTTTGATTCTCAATATCATTGTTAGGTGTGATGTTTTATCATCCGTTTTATTGATGCTTCGCCATCTTTGCCATGATATCTTGTTATCTTGAAGCCGATGTTTCGCCATCGCACATGTTTTTTATCCTCCTTTGATTCTCAATATCATTATTAGGTGTGATGTTTTGTCATCCATTTTATTGATATCTCGCCATCTTTGCCATGACTTTGTTATCTTTTAGGCGATGTTTCACCATCACACATTTGTTTGAAGTTGATGTTTCATCATCGCACATGTTGGTTATCCTACTTGGACTCTCAATGTCATTGTTAGGTGTGATTGTTTCATCATTTGATGTTTCGCCATCTTTGACATGTTACTTTGTTATTATTTAGCCGATGTTTTACCATCTCATTTGTTTGTTGTTTTATTTAATGTTTTTCCATCTTGGCCGTTTTTGTTGTCTTAATTAAAAAACACAATCCAACCAAGACACATACACCGAATTACGGCTGCTCTGATTCCTTAAAAGAGATACGTAGGCATTAGGGTTAGGGCCCAACCGAGCACAACTTTTATTTTCCCTACATTGTTTTATTTTTCTTTCGCATGCATTCCCCTTTCAGTTGTAAGCCATAGACATAGGATTTGGCCACACCTATTAGATTAGACAACAATAGTGGATACCATAGAGTACTACAGGCGTGTGGGGTGCTAATACCTTCCCCTTGCATAACAGACTCCCTTACCCGATCTCTCAGTTGAAAGACCGTGATTTCTCCCTCTTCAGGTTTTCTCGATGTTTACCTTTCCATTTCGGCGGGATAAAAGACGTTCGGTGGCGACTTCATTGATGTTTCATTAACATCCAGATGACAGGTTCCGACTGCGTTGTTTAAGCTGGAGACTTCACTAGGGACAAATTGACCTTTTGCTGGTCCATCCCGGAGTCGATCCTAGCTCTTGTTTGTTTTCTTTTTGGGTGTTTATTTTTACCTCTTTGCATATTTATTTGTTCGCATTGCATCCTATGTGCGCTTTACTTTCTGCATACTGGATTTGGCTGGACTGTTTGGATTCTGGATTTCTTGGTGGGTGGGTTGTTCCATAGGAACTAGGAATAGAGTGACCATGGCAGCTACGAGGCAAATGCTTTGTAGACCTGACCATGAGACCCATGACTTCAGAGGTAGTTCGGATAGGTGTTATTGTATGATGATACCGACATTCGAGCTCTCGTACTCTGATTTGGCTTTTAACCTTACCTTGACCTATACTACACCCGTGAGAGGGGCGGGAAAACTTTTCTTACAGGTACAAGTACTGTTGGTGACTTTGTGTTGCAAAGGTGACTCAGGTTCCCATGATAGTTTTGAAGCATCGATATTTTCTTTTGATCTTGAGTGGTGTTGTTCTGTAATGGTCTAGCCACGATCCAGTGTGAAATTTTGATCCTGTCATGTTGCATTATAGCATATTTATTTCCAAAAAAAATAATGTAAAAAAAAAAAAACTAGCATGCGCTTGTCATTTTGCAGGGACATTCAAGAGTCTTCTTTCCGTCAGAAATGGCTGGTCTCCCTCCAGTTGAGTTTGATTCAGTTCGTGTTAAAGAGCTCACCAGGCATACTTTCTCTTATCAGATTCCTACCATTGATGTGTCCGAATTGAAGAGGTTGAGTTCTTATCTGAAGGGTGATGTTCTGAATAATTTCAACAAAAATTATGGCAACTTGTTACTGGTCCTTAACACTCCAGTTGACCCAATGGCTTTGGTCACCCTCTTCCAGTTCTATGACAAAGAATTACGGTGTTTTACTTTTCAAGATTATCAACTGGTTCCCACCTTAGAATAGTACGTGTACCTACTTAATATCAGATTGACCGATGAAGTACCTTTTGTTCAAGTGCCGGAAAAGCCGAAGTTCGAAGTTGTTGCTGAAATTCTTTGTTTGAGTTAGAAAGAAGTGAAAGACAATTGGAAATCAAGTGAGGATAATACAGGGTTTTATTTGGATTTCTTAGTGAAGAAAGCTGAAGACTAGGCAAAGAAAGGCAATTGGAGTGACTTCAGTTCTCTGTTTGCTCTCATGATATACGGGATCTTCCTTTTCCCTTGCAAGAGAAATTTTATGGATTTGACGGTTATCTGTGTTTTTAGAAATAAGAACCCGATCCGACACTCTTGGCAGATACTCTTTACACCATTCATTCCAGGCATGGAAAAGGTGATAATGTAAGTTTATGTCATTCGATGTTGTATCAATGGCTTAAGTTGCATCTACCAGTAAGTGGCCCTTTCATGGATACCAAGCATTCTCTCCGATGGTCATCAAGGCTTGTCAGCCTTACTTAATTTGATATCCGGTCGAATTATGACATGAGGGAAGTAAGAAGTATTGTCACTAGCTGCGGAGATTTCCCTAATGCTCCCCTCATAGGAACTAAGAGGTGTATCAACTATAATCCTGTGCTTGCTTATCGTCAATTGGGATATGCAATGGATGGACCGCCAAAGGTTGAGGAGGTGTCTGAATCAGTGTATTTCGCTAGAGGAAGTGATCTTGTGATGTTAAAAAGAGTGACAAATGCTTGGAAGGGAATTCACAAGAAGGATAGAACTACTTTTGGCAAGAAGGTTCCTATTGCTAGGGTTCCTTACTTGGTATGGATCAAAGCTAGGGTTAAGATTTTACGGTTACCATTTGCAAGGTCGGCTCCTCTATACGAGCAACCTCCTGATGTTTTGAGTAAGACGGTATCAATCGAGATGTTCACCCAGGTTCATGTTAAGAACATCCAGCTTCGTGCAAAAGACCGCGAGGCGGGGATGAAACTTTATTGGGAAGATCAAGAAAGGGCTGACTTAGCTCGCAAACTCAAGGAAGCTCAAGGGGAAACTTCTGATGCAACCAGTTTCAGGAAAAGGTCTCATGCTGAAATGGAAGAAGAATTGAGTAAGACTCAGCAAGAGTGTCGGAAGCTTCGGGTATCTGAAAATAGCTACAGGAAGAAGATTCAGAACTTAGAGAAACAGCTCAAAGACAAAGATGCTCAACTTGAGAAGGAAGTAGCCCAGAAGTGTGTCACAGAAGATCGGTTTCAAGAAAGTAAAATAGTCGCATTTCAACTTTTGAAGGAGAAATCCAGACTTGAAGAGTACTGTCAAGATCTTGAAGCATGTTTAGTTCCAGAGATTTAGTTCTACTATTTACTTTTGTTGTATTTGGTCACCCCCAGAATTGTTGGAAGGGACCATTTCATTGTTAATATTTATTCAGTTCCTTTTGCTTTATTGTTAAGACATGTATTTGGTTGTTTATCATTATGCTCTTAATTGTCCGAAGTCACCAGAACATCGTTTCTTTTGTTTGTAAATAATTGAAGTGTTCATCTTGCTATCCTTTCTCTTTTGATTGTATGGTCGCACGTCGTTACTGGTGAATAAAAGGACTCTTGGATACCTAGAAATGACAAACATATCATGCACATCATGCATTTCATAACATTACAAGTTATCTCAAGACATTATTCTTATTCTGCTGCTTTTCTTATTCAGAATTCAAGACGAATACTCATCGGTATTCCACTAGAAATAATTTGCCAAGTCAAATGGAACATGTTCAAGCTGAAGTCGCTGAAATGAGGGCCCAGATGGCTACTCAGATGACTCAGTTCATGGAGGTCATCACCAATGTGAATCACCAACAGGAGGAACTAGCTGCCATTGTCAATAACCAGCACCGCTATCTAGGGGATGATGGAAAACAAGGGCTATATCAGGACATTTCTATAGGATTGGGGGATGTGCAAGATCAGCCTGCTGGAAGTTTTCATGGGATGCCGGGAAACCCTTTCGTGCGCAACGTAGGGCAGTTTCCTCCGTCTCCTGGACCTCGTCTTGTGGGGAACAGAAGAGTTAATTAGGGCGGTGTAAGGAATTATCAGGAGCAAGATTATGACTTTGACCAGGATGAAGATCAGTTTTCTGTTCGGCATTTAGAGTCGGGGGTTCAAATTGAGGATATGAAGTATCGTTTATTGGAAGAGCGTCTGAAGGCTGTGGAAGGGCAAGGAGTCCTTGGTATGGATGCTAATGATCTCGGGTTGGTGTCTGGGGTGAAAGTTCCTCCAAAGTTCAATCCTCCTACATTTGAAAAGTACAACGGAACGTCATGTCCTATTACTCATGAAACTACTTATTTTTGGAAGATATCGGTACATACTAAGGATCAAGGGCTTTTGATTCACTTTTTCCAGGATAGCCTATCTGGGGCATCCCTGGAGTGGTACATGAAGTTGGAGAAAACTCATATTCGTTGCTAGAATGATCTTTCTCGGGCTTTCGTCAAACATTATCAGTACAAGGTGGATATGGCGCCTAATCGCACTAAGTTACAGAATATGTCACAAGGACCAAAAGAATCTTTCAAGGAATACGCTCAGAAGTGGCGTGAGTTGGCTGCGAGGGTTCAACCTCCACTCATGGAGAGAGAACTTATTGATATGTTTATGAGTACCCTGCAAGGGCCATTCTATGAGCACATGATAGGAAGTACTCTGGAAGGATTTGCAGACTTGGTTATGGCTGGTGAAAGAATTGAGGTAGGTTTGAAATTGGGTAAAATTCAGATTGGAGGTTCCGGTGGCTCATCAGGGGGAAGTAAGAAACCATTCAACACTTACCCTAAGAAAAGGGAAGGCGACACGAGCGCGGTTTACTCTCATAGAGGAATAAGAGAGGATCATCAGCACCAACAAATCAATGCTGTTTCTATTCCTGTTAATGCTCCTCCGCAGCAAAGACCGAATATAGTGCCTCAACAACAAAGACAGTAAGATGCTCCCCGTCAGTATAATAATCAACAGCAGAGACAACCCAGAAAATTCGATCCCTTGCCAGTATCTCTTACTGAAGCACTCCACCATTTGCTCGATTTGAACTTGATCGGTTTGAGAAATATGCCACCCCCCCGCAAGACTTCCTCCTAACTATGATGCTAACGCAAGATGTGAATTCCATTCAGGAGGAGTTCGACATTCTACTGACAATTGCTTTGCGTTGAAGTGCAAAGTACAAGACTTGTTGGATGCTAAGGAAATTGAGTTTACTCCAGTGATTGGTCCGAATGTTACTCAGAACCCAATGCCTAGGCATGAAGGGGGTGTTGTTAATATGATTGATGATAATGGTGAAATGTTGAATTTAATCATGGATGTGGAACAAGTAATTACTCCATTGTGGTATGTTAAGAGGTATTTGCTTGAAAATTCTATTTTCCCAGGTTGTACTTCAGAGTGTGCCAAGTTTAGTGAGCAACCAAAGGGCTGTGATGATTTAAAAGCCGGTATCCAGTTGATGATAAAAGACGGTTCCCTGCAGTTTGATAGAAAACCGAGCTACCGTAAGGTTACCGGAGAAGATGTTGCTGTGATATCTATTCCTTACACCCCTGTGCGCATTCCTGCCCCATCAAGGGCACCCCCTCTGATGATTACGGTACCTGGTCCCATGTCGTATACCAGTGAGAAGATAGTCCCGTGGCATTACGGTGCCGATGTTTATTACCATGAGGTAAAACAGGAGGTTAATTCTCATTTGTCTGAGGAAGAACATGCTGAAGGTGATGAAGAGGAAGTCCCTAACTTTTCTGGTGTAGGTCGAATGACTAGAAGCGGGAGAATATTTGGTCCTTCAAATGTACAAGATGCGGCAGATGCTTCTGCAAGAGAAAAAGGAAAACAACAGTTAATGATTGGTAATCCAAGGGTTACGCCAACCAAGGTGACTCAACAGATTCCGATACCAGAGGCTTCTTCAGTTCCTGATGAGGTTGAAGAGTTGATGCGAATTATCAGAAAGAGCGATTATAGCATAATTGATCATCTAAGCCATACTCCTTCTAAGATGTCTATCTTGTCTTTGTTGATTTATTCAGAACCTCACATAAATGCTTTGACGAAGTTGTTAAAGAATGTGTTCGTGCCAAATGAGATCACAGTCAATCAATTTGAGAATGTTTGTGCTAACATATCTCTTGGGAACGGTCTGGGCTTCACAGATTTTGATCTCCCTCCGGAGGGACCAGACCATAACAAAGCATTGCATATTTCAATGGAGTGCAGGGGCACTACTTTATCCCGGTTTTTGGAAGATACTGGATCGTCTTTAAATGTTTTTCCCAAGTTAGCATTGATGAAGATTGATTATTCTATACTCGAGCTGCGCCCTAGTGACTTGATGGTGAAGGCGTTTGTTGGGTCTCGAAGGTCAGTATTTAGGGAGGTGGAGTTACCAATAAAGTTCGGTCCTTGCACCTTCACGGCTACCTTTTTCGTAATGGATATACAGCCAGCATACTATTGTTTGTTGGGGAGGACATGGATTCATAGAGCAAGGGAAGTCACTTCTACTCTTCATCAGAAACTCAAGTATCCTACAGAAGGAAAGGTAATAACTGTATGCGGCAAGGAAGAGTACATCGTGAGTCATTTGACATCATCCCGCTATGTTGAAGTTGAAGGCGAGATACATGAAACTCCGTTTCAGGCATTTGAGACAGTTCATTCCTCCTCTAGAGCAGAAAAGGAAACCGGAAACTGTTATGACTTCTCTCAAGGATGCGAGAGCTGTGGTGGAAAATGGTAACCCTGAAGGTTGGGGTCAAGTGTTGGAAGTTACCCCAAAGTTTGATAGGTTTGGTCTTGGTTTTAGCCCAGGTCAGCAAAGTTCAACTCCCAGAGCATCTAGTTTATCTACTCCTGTGAAGTTTTCCGGTCCTTGTGCTACTCAATAAGGACACGTCAATGCAGTGCGTGACGATAGGGTTGATAGCTACAATGTTGAGGATTGGATTCGTCCAAGTATTCCGGGCCAGACACTCAACAATTGGACTTTTGTGGATGTTATCCAAGTTTCAAGCGCTGAGGAGTAATTTTCTTGTTTCTTTTATTATCATATCATAATTCCTACGCTCTTCCCAAGGCGTAGTGGATCATTTGTGTAGGGCCACCATGTTTATTTTCAAGTTTATCATGAAATAAAGGACGTTTTTGCATTCAAAATCTTGCTTCTTTTTTTTCTTTCTTTTTCTTTTTTATGGCAATGTTTCTCTTTCCACACACTGTCACTAAAAAACACAAAAATGTGTTCATGCAAATGCACTTCCACCACCGATCATATTGATAACGATTCTGCTATGTCTCATTATGACTTTGATACTCCTATTTATCAAGCTGAAGAAGAAGCATATGAGGATTGTGATCTTCCTGAGGAATTAGCAAGATTGTTAAAACAAGAGGAGAAGGTTATCCAGCCGAATCAGGATTCAATTGAGGTTGTGAATATTGGCACAGAAGAGGTAAGAAGAGAATTCAAGATAGGGGCAGATCTCGAAGAAAGTATAAAGGTCAGATTGATCAAGCTACTCTGCGACTATTCTGATATCTTCGCTTGGTCTTATGAGGATATGCCTGGGTTGGATACAGACATAGTGGTGCATCGACTACCGCTCAAAGAAGGTTGTTCTCCTGTCAAGCAGAAGCTCCGAAGAACTCATCCTGAGATGTCCAAGAAAATCAAAGAGGAGGTCCAGAAGCAGTTGGACGCAAACTTCTTAAAGGTTGTCAATTATTCTCCGTGGATTGCAAATATTGTACCTGTGCCCAAGAAAGATGGTAAAGTCAGGATGTGCATGGATTATAGGGATTTGAACAGGGCCAGCCCCAAAGACGATTTCCCTCTTCCGCATATTGATGTGTTGGTTGATAATACTGCTCATTCCAAGGTGTTCTCGTTCATGGATGGCTTTTCGGGTTACAATCAAATTAAGATGGCTCCGGGAGATATGGAGAAGACAACATTCATCACGCCTTGGGGAACTTTTTGTTATAAAGTAATGCCGTTTGGTTTAAAAAATGCCGTGGCAACATATCAGTGCACCATGGTCACTCTCTTTCATGACTTGATTCACAAAGAGATTGAGGTATATGTAGACGATATGATTTCTAAGTCTGACACGGAAGAGGAACATCTTGTTCATCTGGAAAAATTGTTCGAGAGACTGAGGTAGTTCTTGCTAAGGTTGAATCCGAATAAGTGCACCTTCGAGGTGAGATCCGGTAAGCTATTGGGCTTTATTGTAAAGGAGAAAGGTATCGAGGTGGACTCGGCCAAGGTAAAAGTGATACAGGAAATGCCTGAACCAAGGACAGAGAAGGAAGTACGTGGCTTCTTGGGAATGTTAAACTACATTTCCATATTTATTTCTCATCTCACAGCCACCTGCGAACCTCTGTTCAAGTTGTTAAAGAAAAGTCAGACAGTGAAATGGAATGAGGATTTTCAGAAAGCCTTTGACAAAATAAAGGAGTATTTGCAGGAACCTCCGATACTCTTGCCACCAGTAGAAGGAAGGCCACTAATCATGTATCTAACTGTGTTGGAGAGCTCAATGGGTTGTGTCCTCGGTCAGCACGACAAAACATGGAAGAAAGAGCAGGATATTTACTACTTGAGTAAGAAGTTTACGGAATGCGAGTCGAGATACTCATTGTTGGAAAATACTTCTTGCACGCTTTCCTGGGCCGCCAAATGTTTGAGGCAATACAAGTTAACTCACACCACCTACTTGATATCCAAAATGGATCCAATCAAGTACATTTTTGAGAAGCCAGCTCTTACAGGCAGGGTAGCCCGTTGGCAGATGATACTCTCCGAATATGATATCCAATACACAACTCAAAAAGCAATTAAGGGTAGTGTACTGGCCGACCATCTTGCTAATCAACCCTTGAGTGATTATGAACCGATGAAATTTGATTTTCCAGATGAGGAAATTGTGTATACTCGGGATTGTAACATGGCAAACCTAGAAGAAGGACCTGAGCCGGGATCACGTTGGATGCTTGTTTTTGATGGTGCCTCCAATGCCATGGGAAACAGTGTCGGAGCTGTTATCACTTCCCCTGAGGGATATCACATTCCATTCATGGCTCGCATTTGTTTCGATTGCACTAACAACATGGCCGAATATGAGGCTTGCATTTATGGCATTGAAGCAGCGATTGACCTGCGCATCAAATTTTTGAAAGATTACGGGGATTCCAATCTTGTTATCGGCCAGATTAATGGAGATTGGGAGACTCGCCATCATAACCTGATTCCCTATCGTGAGCATGTTATGAAGCTGATTCCATACTTCGAAGAGATCATGTTTGAACACATTCCGAGAGAAGAAAACAATCTAGCTGATGCACTGGCAACTTTGTCCTCCATGTTCAAGGTCAAGTGGGCCAATGAGGCACCTTCCACTACTATCAGAAGTTTGAGTGAGCCAGCTTTCTGTTTTGAGGCCAGTTTGGAACCAGATGGTAACCCTTGGTTTTATGACGTTAAGCGATATCTTGAAACACAAGAGTACCCTGAACATGCATCCATTACAGATAAGAAGTTCTTGAGAAGATTCTCAGCGAAGTTCTTTCTCAGTGGTGGTGTGTTGTACAGAAGGCATCATGACAGTTTACTGCTCATATGTGTTGACAAGAAAGAAGCAGCTAGAATCATTGAGGAGATACATGAAGGTGATTTCGGGACCCATTCCAACGGGCATACCATGGCTAAAACGATCTTGCGAGTAGGTAATTATTGGTCTACCATGGAGACTGACTTTTACAATCATGCGTGGGTTTGCCACAAATGTCAAGTCTATGCTGACAAGGTGCATGTTCCGCCAGTACCTTTGAATGTATTGACTTCCCCTTGGCTGTTTGTGATGTGGGGAATTGATATGATCGGCAAAATTGAACCGACTGCGTCCAATGGGCACCATTTCATTCTGGTTGCCATCGATTATTTTACGAAATGGGTCGAAGCTGCATCCTATGCCAACGTCACCAAGCAGGTGGTAACTCGGTTCATTAAGCACAATATTATCTTTTGCTACGGAGTGCCTAAAAAGATCATTACCGATAATGGGTCTAATTTGAACAACAAAATGATGAAGGAGCTTTGTGAGTCCTTCAAAATCAAGCATCATAATTCTTCCCCATATATACCAAAGATGAACAGTGCTGTCGAAGCAGCCAATACGAATATCAAAAAGATCGTACAAAAGATGGTGGTAACCTATAAAGATTGGCATGAGATGCTGCCTTTTGCTTTGCATGGTTATTGCACCATTGTGCGTACTTCGACTAGGGCAACCCCATTTTCATTGGTTTACAGCATGGAAGCAGTATTGCCGTTAGAAGTTGAGATTCCTTCTCTTAGGGTCATGAGAGATGTTGAGCTAGATGAAAGTGAATGGGTACATAACCGGCTGGATCAGTTGGAACTTATTGATGAAAAGAGATTGACGACCGTATGTCATGGTCAGGTATATCAACAAAGGATGAGAAAAGATTTTGATAAGAGGGTATGGCCCCAGTTTTACAAGCCAGGTGACCTTGTGCTCAAGAGGATAATTCTTCCCCAGGGAGATTCCAGGGGCAAGTGGGTTCCAACTTATGAAGGTCCTTTCGTGGTCAGAAAAGTTTTCTCTGGAGGGGCGATGATGCTCACGACTATGGATGGAGAGTACTTCCCTCTCCCTGTGAATGCTGACGTTGTTAAAAAATAATTTGCATAAAAGTAATAAAAAACCCCGCTAAACTGAAAACCCGAAAGGGCGGTTTAGGCAAAAAAAGGGTGTCCTGGTGAATCGAAAACCCGAAAGGGCAATTCAGGAAAAAGTTAGGGACTTAAAGCAAATGACTACGCTCATCATGAGGTCCTTTGTTTCTTTCCTTCGTTCCATCACCTGGCATAAGCTCGAAGCTAATCCAAGAAAGACCTGTCTGAAAGCGTGAAAGTCGTAAGAGTCATAGCAGAGTTGGGACTCGATGGATATTCACATTCACATTGCCATTTGCAAACACTTGTTTGCTTTGATTTTGTAATTACTTGCTTCCAAATGTAAATGCCTTTTTCACAGGCTGATTTCTCAAAATCAATAGAATATCTTCTTTCAAGTATATGCATACTTTTCTTTTCTCCCTTTTTTACTATTTTGTTTGCAAAAAAACGTCCAATATTTTTGATAAGCATGTGCATATAAACTTTGTGGGCCTTACACAGAAATGGTAATTTAAGTCATGGTTAGTTGATCGCTTGAAATAAGGATAACAAACACCACTACTACTGCACAAGGGGCATGTTTGTTTCTCTGTTTGATGGACTTCTCTTTCACTTTACTGGCGGATGCCTTGCCATTTTGTTTCACAACTCCGTGCTATTGGTAAAGGTGATGAGTCAGGGTAATATCAAGGTTACGGCAGGTCAGCGGGACCGGTGAACCAGGTTGGAAATACTTCTTCCCCATAATGGCTTTTATTACGTTTCTTTGCCGCACTTTCATGTGTTCTCTTGATTGATTGTTTTGGCTTTGTCTGCATATATGATTTTTTTTATGGCCGAATTTCAGTCTTGATGTGTTGAAAATTTTTTCCTTGAAAAATTATTGTTTCATTTTACTTAATCCATCCAGTATCACTCTTTAATCGATTTTCGGGCATTTTGATACCAACTGTGCCAATTCTTTTGCTTAGTCAAGAGTTTGGAGGAAGGAGTTTAGTTAAAAACAATGACTAGTGGTATGCTTTCAAGTAGAACCCCGTTGATGATGCACATGCATTGTTTCAACACCCAAACACCGGAGATATAAGGGAGTTAGACCCTCGTTAACCCCTCTGAGCCTTCGAAGTAGAAGTTTCTTTTCTGTTAAAAAAAAACCTTATTTTTTTTAACCAGGGGCAGGGTAGATGTTCAGTTAATTTGCCCAAGCATTCAAATTTCAGAAGGAATGTCCCATCTGAGGATCACCACATTTTATCTTTCGCATCATGAGATCAGGAAAAATGTCTAAACCACGATGTTCATTTCCTCACAAAACCCTGAGGTCGAGATCAAATCGATACAATAATGGCTATCCCTCGCCGACCAAGGAATGAGGCATTTGTTTTCTTCAAAAAAAGAGAGAAAGAAACAAAAAGCCCCGTTAAGTCGAAACATGAAAACAAGTCGCTTAGGCAAAAGTTAGGGTGTCCCGCTGGACTCCCAAAATTGAAATTCAAAAGATTTTGTCCAGGAAAAAGTTAGGGAAAAGAATAGCCTAAAAGGCCGGAAAAAAAAGATTGTCCAATAAAATTTTCATCAAAAAAAGAGGAACAATAATATCAAAAAACAAAAGCAGCAAAAGTTAAGTGACAATCATGTTGGAGAATTTGTCGTGATCACTCAACCATTATAAATCCTTTTGAAAGATGAATTCTTGTGATAAGTCAAATGAACTTAAGACAGGAGAATATCACGAAGGGGGTGGGCACCAAATAACTTGAGCCTTGAAAAACTTTTTTCTAAAAAACCTCGAACCAGGCCACGTTACAACCTCTAAAAGTCCTAACTGAAACAAGGATTTAACTCGAAAGCATACTACAACAGGATAGCATTTCCTAAACTCCCCAAATATGTGTTGCATAGCCATGTTGGTATCTTATCACCCGCATCTTGAATCGTTTTTTCAAAAAGGGGAAGAAAAGTTTTGAAATTTTTGCACTCTAGCCAATGATTCGTTCACAACAGAGATGCGACATTTTGTTAAGATTTTCAACTTCAAGGTTTAAATAATCATCTCATCAGGTCTTTCATTCCTAAAATAAACATCTTTCTGTATGTAAAATAGTTGCTTGACATTAAAAAGAGTTTACACATTTAACACCTGTAAAGAGATTAATGATTGTCAAGAGGGGAATGTTTGGTTTTCTTCTATTTTTGGACAGAGCCCATGTTTGATTAGGACTCTTCTTATCCCCTGGGAAGTTTCTTATCCCCAGTGAGGTTTCGTTCCCGCAACAAAGGTTTGTTGACCCAAGGATTTAAAAAAAAAAAGAGCTTCATTCTAAGACTTCGAGTTTGGGTATGTCGCCCATCCCCAGTGGGGTCGTTTACGTAGGAACTCACATTCTGAAGAAGTTTCAACTCCCCAATAGAATTTCCAATAGAGATCTCTCGTTTTGACCTCTCATTTCCCAGCCGATCTGTTGACCGGGGCATCCTTATGTTAAAAGTCTTCTTTTATTCCCCAATAAAGTCGGTACTGTGTGACTATCTACATGATTCATCCAAAGGCTGTATTCCAAGAAAAGCTCTCTCCAACAAAAATCTTCAACAAGGTTCTGTATCCCCGGCAAAGTCCCGCATCCTCAGCAGAATTTTGCTCCCTCAGCAAAGGTTTTCACCCCTCACGTCATAAGCTACAGGGTTGATCTTATTTTCTCTAGGAGTTTGCAATTTATTTTTGTAGCCCCCCCTCAATGTTTGTGACCCGTTTCTACTGGTTGCCCTTTTGTTATTCTCCGCAAAGCTTCATCTCTTCGAGGTTCCCCCTCTAGCAGTTTCCCGTATTTTCTCCTCTCCTTTGGATTTTGCAATTTATTTTTGCAAGTCATGTCAGATTCTGACTTCTTGGTTATTGGCTTCTCAATTGGCCATTCCCCTAGTGAACTTTTAAACATGCATCATTACATTGCATCTACCAAAACGCATAGCATTTCCATCACATGGAGCATTGCGCTATATAAAAAGAATTCAAACATACATCTGAACATAAGCCATTATTATTTTCGTCGTCCCCAGTGATTTTTGCTAATACTTCGGATCAAATCTCCAGCGAGGTCTTCGCCCTCTTTATATCAGTTTACTCCCTATACCAATATCCTTCTGACGTCAATCTTTTGTTTGTTTGAGTGTCCACTTTTGACTGTAGTTCAGTTTCGCCCTGATGCGGTCTTCTCGATTTCAGTTTTCACTACTCTCTCCAATTCATTCCGATGTCTATTGATGCACCTATCGAATACCAGTTTCGTCCTGATATTCAGTTACAGCAGGTTTTTAGATGTACGCACTGACCTCCTTGCTTTGAGTCGAGTTTCGCCTCATCGCCTATGCATGAAATCCGGTTTCGTTCGGGTACTCATCTAGTTTAGTTTCGCCTAACTAGTTATTGAGTCGAGTTTCGTCTCATTTTTGCTTTCATACCTTGGGCCCTTTGACGTTGTTCGTTTACTGAGTGCAGTGTTCATACTGCGTCCCAGGTTTGAGATCATTCTCTTCTGTTCCTTGGATTCTTCTATCAATTTTCGTCACCGTTTATCCATTGGTCTGAGACCAGCAGGTGCTCTGAGAAACATGCGCTCCCATCACTTTGATATGGGTCGAGTTTTGCCTTGTTACCCGTGCGTGAAATCCAGTTTCGTCCTGGTACTCATCTATTTTAGTTTCGCCTAACTAGTTATTGAGTCGAGTTTCGTCTCGCTTTTGTTCCTCTTTTCTAGGATTCTTTCAGTTCCTTCATACTGTTTATCTTAGTTGAGATTAGCAAGTGCTCCTAGAATCACGCACTCTAACCAGTTTTTCTTTGGGTCGAGCTCAGAGTTTCGTCTCCTCACCCGCATACGTTTTCTTTTCCAGAGCTTAGTTTCGCCTATACTCAGTGGTTTGAGTTTTATCTCACCCTTTTTGAAGCCCAGTTTTGCCCTGGCACATTTTTCTGGAAGTTTAGTTGCATCTACTCTTCTTTGTTTTTGTTCTGTTTCAATCTACGTTACAGCTACATTCTGACGCATGTCTTAGGGGTTTTCTGCTTCTTTTTCTTTCTTCTTCAAGAGTGTAAATTTTCGGGTTCTTTCGTATTAAATCATCTTCAACTTTGAACGCTCGAAAGTTGTCACTTTTCTCACTTATCAGGTTGAAGATATTTGAATAGGGGAAGCTGTTGCACCCCAAAATTTACCCTCTTGAGTTATGCTTATGTTTCATCATGAACATTATAGTGCATACATTATGATAGGATCAAAAGTACTTTGGTTATCAAGTTTTCCTCAAGCTTTGAAGGTTGATTACATGGACAAGTTGCTCAAGTAGAATCTTATTATCTAAGCCTCTGGATCTTTTCAAGCTCAAATATTATGGCATAGCTCAAGACATTTTATACATCTCTTTGGATCATCAAAGGATTGAAGGATGTGTTTGATTATAAGAAGGAATCATTCTTTAGATTCACCAGTCAAATTAGGGTTTTGCTTGAGCAAGGCTATTGGCCAATGTCCAAGTCTTGATTTAGGTAGATACAACATCTCTTTGGTATTTGAAAAATCTTTGCACAAGGAATTGGTCATGATGCCCAAAGGATTTGAAGTTTTGAAGATGATTCATCAGTTTCGTGAGGTGTTGACCAAAACTAGGGTTTGAGTTCTTATCAGGTTTCCTTGAGAATTTTGAAGTGAAACTTGATACATGGCCCCTATACATTTGAAAGATCATATGTCTAAAGTTTTGATCATCAATTTTGAAGGGAAGTGGATCAATTGATTTAGAGGGGCAAAATGGTCATTTTAGTCAAAATCCGTCAAAGTCAAGGTTGACCAAGTGAATTTTTGGCCACCCATCAAATCAAGGATGTACTTTTCATATTTAAAGTCCATTTTGGTCAGAAGATAAAAGAGATTGAGGTTGGGGTTGAAACTTGTTCTTGAAGAAACCCTAAAAAGTTACTAATTTTGGAAAATAAGGACTTAATTTCAAAAATTCATATTTTATTCACCCTTGATCAAGAAAATGAAAATGAAATATGCTAGGAAAGCTAAGAGAATAACCTTTCACCTCCTTTTGGTCTCATGTCCAAATTGGCAAGGAATCAAGAGTTATGGTCTTTTTAAATTACAAAGTTATAGGTCATTTTTCAAAATTAGTGAATTTCAAGCTAAATTTTGAGAACCATAATGGATTCAATTGAAAAAACTCAAAACTTTGTAGATCTTTTCAATACCTTTCTAAATTGTGCTCATTTGTGCCAAAATTCAAAAGTATGAGCAAGTTATGAGTTTTGGAATTTTTGGGCATTTTATTGAAACTTGACAAATAAGCAAAATGGCCAATTCATGAAAACTCAAGTTTCAACCTTTCTCTTTGTTTCTAGTCCAGCCCATTAGCAATTTGCAATATGCTGAGGCCCATCACACCCACCATTTTGTGCCATGCTTGGTTTTGTACTTGTTGAATTTGGAAAATCACAAACTTGCCCAAAATTGCAAAAGCTCCAACACTTTCTGATCAGATGGAATTAAGGGACAAGATTATAAGCACGATCTTCTGAAGTTATTTGGCTCACAAAATGCATAAAAGGAAGAAGAACGCACGAGCAAATGACCTGATTCAGTACACACTTCATCTTTGGTCAAAATTCCCAATCCTGCCCTCCAACGGCTTTAAGGACAAATTTCCACTTCTATGCTCCTCTACAAACTTTATATAAGAAGAAGCAAGCAAAGAGAGAGGGGGGGAACGTGCCATTTTCAAGAATTTCAGATCTGAGATTTACTTTCTTCTTCTGCAACTTGATTCGATTCTCTCAATTACTTGGTGTTTTCTTCAAAATTCTTGTGAATTCAGCTTCAGCAAAGGGAGTAGATCAAGTTAGCACCATTTGTTTGCATCTGGAGTGAAGGAGACAGTAGAACACTTTTCGCCTTGAGGTAATGTTTCTAAACTTCAATTTCTAAGATATGCTTGTTTATTGAAGTGTTTATGCTTGGATTTGCATTCAATGATGTTAATGGAATGTTTCTGAAGCTTTATAGCATTTGATTTGGTGAATTATGCATGTTTGAGTACCCTGAAACTTGCGATTCATAATGATTTTGTTCATATTCTTGGCTAAATTGTGAACAGTGTGGTTGATGTTTTGATTTGATTCCAATTGCAATGAGAAGTATGAAATGCTGGCATCAATTTGTGCTTGATTTCATAAAAAAATGATGTAGGAATGAGTATGCATGATTGATCTAAACATAAGCCCTAAGCCTGGATGTTGCGCGCGTTTTTGAATTGTCGAAAGGTTGAAGATGATGTGGTGGCACTGCATGATTGGTCCGTTTGAATTTTTTGTTTTATTTGATATTTTGTTAGATTTTATTTCTTAATCAAAATATATTTAAAAATCATAAAAAATTTACCATAGGCCAGTAATAACCTCTAGTATTTGTCATATTTTTTTTGAAATTTTTTAAAAATAATTTGATTGGTTTAAAAATTCATAGGTTTAATTAGTTAATTTTTTCAAATTCTATTATCTTTTTAATAGTTCTATTGATCTAAAAAATCCACAAAAATTGTTTTAGACTCACAAAATAATATAAAAATTGATTCTGATTTTGGTTCATCTTTTTTTTTTTGATTTAAAATATTAATTTCAAAGGTTATTGGTAATATTTGTTTGTTTGGTTTTTAATTTAATATTTCTTTTAATTCAAAAATTCTCAAAAAATAGTTTAAATAGTTTAAATATTAATTGTTTGTTTATTTTTTATTTTAGTATTTCCTTTAATTCAAAATTTCAACAAAAAATCAGGGATGTTTGTGTTTAGTTCTAATATTTGAATATAATTTTTGTTGGGCATTTTTCTGAATTTTTGATTTAAATATTATTTTGATATGTGAATATTTGGTAATTGAATAATTGTTTGAATTTAATTTCATTTTTGACTTTTCCTAATTCAAAAAAAAAATGTGAAAAATATATTTTCTGACATTTAGGGTTTCTTGGTGATTGGTATGACTTGGGTTTAATTTGTTTGAGTTTTGATCCTATTTAATTAATATTTAGGATTAAAAGTCAAAATTTAGGGTTTTGTTGCTTATGGTGCAAGTTTCATGTTCAAAACCCTTGTGCGTTGGACTTTTATTGGAATTCAGGTCTTGATTATGGTTCATGAATGTGTTGGGGATTTGAAAACCATTTTTCTATAATTGTTTGACTTGGTTTGACATTGTTTCCACAAATTATTTTAAAAATTTGTCTAGATTGGTAATTTTGCCAACTAGCTTGGAACATTGGGCCTCATTTGATCCCATCCTCAGGCACTCATGAACATAAGGCTTACTTTCTGACCTCTAAATACTTTAAAGATGTTAAGATATTTTTTACTTGAATAATGGACCCTTGTTTCTATTTTTGGTGTATTTTTCAAGTGAAGGTACCCAATTATGTTTGCATGTATTGTTGCATTTTGTTTGATGGCCAATGAACTTGAGTGAGGCCTATAATTGGGAACCTAATGATCATGTTGACTCTGATTGTCCATGTTAGCTCAAGTCATTTCTTTTAAAAGCCTCATGTTTGAATGTTTTGAACCTTCTAATGCATTATGTAGGTTTCATCTCCTATTGTGTTCATGAAGTTGTGATTGAATTAATTGTGCATGATTAAAATGTGTTTGCACTGACCTTCATGGTCTTTGTTCATATTATTGTCAAGCTATTATGATCCTTGATTGATATTTAATTGTCAACTCAACAGGGTGATAGAAAAGAGCAACATTCCTCTGATTCTTTTGACCTAATTTGTGCACATGCCTGTTTCCTCTTTTTCTATCATGTCTAATGTTTGACAATTGTTATTATGTTGTTCTCATTTCATCATGTTTCATCCATACCTTGTATGAGCCATCATTCACCTTATGGAATACTAACTTGGTTGTTGAATATGCGAGGTACTTTGAGAAAGTTTCCACTTTTGACCTCAGGCTTTTGTGTTTCACTTTATTTGTGAAAAACAACTTATTATGTTGGCATTTCTATTATGTTTGGCATATTTGATATTCCATGTAGGATATGTGCATTTGATTGTGAATGTTACACATTTCCTCTAGGATTTGTTCATATCTGATAAATTGCTTACATCCTGATGGTGTAATTCCTGACTCAGTTTGTCTACTGATGCCAGCTTGCTTGAAGTTTCTCTGGGTTTCTTTTATTCTTGTTTTATTGCTACAGATAGTTATCTGTTTGGTATTATACCACTTCATTTCTCCCATCTTCATTTTGCATAGTTCTCTGACTGCATGATGGGACCTCTATTGCTGATATATGTCAGGAGGCCCTCTGGTTTTTGTCTAATGCATTTGTTGTGTTTCTTTTTTATCGATGAGTCACTCAATTTAGAAATTGAGATCACGACTTCTCTCTCAGTGCATGTTCCCTATAGGATGTTTATTGCTTTTCTTCTTTAAGTATTGATCGATGAGTCACTCAATTTATAAATTGAGATCACGACTTCGCTCTCAGTGCATGTTCCCTATAGGATGTTTATTACTTTTCTTCTTTAATTGTTGATTGATGAGTCACTGAATTTAGAAATTGAGATCACGACTTCGCTCTCATTGCATGTTCCCCATATGATAGTTTTGTTAAGCTTCCTTTAACGTGTTAATTAAGGTAGGAACCCATGTATGCTAACATAGGGTAGGATTTTCCTTTATCCTCAACCTTGGGGTCAACCACTATATGATAACACTAGGGATAGTACTAGGTTAATTACCCTTAGTTGTTTTCCCTTTCTATGCATTCTGCATCTTAAAACAAAACTTTTTCTTGGCAAATTATAAGAACACTTCTAATAAACTCAAACCCTTCTTCAAAGTAAAAGATACAAGCAATCCTATTAGTTTGTGTGTCTCTTGGCTTTGCTTTTTCATCCGTTTTATTGATGTTTCGCCATCTGTGCCATGTTATCTCTTAGTCGATGTTTTTCCATCGCACATTTGTTTGAAGCCGATGTTTCGCCATCACACATGTTTGTTATCCTACTTTGCTTCTCAATATCATTGTTAGGTGTGATGTTTTGTCATCCGTTTTATTGATGTTTCGCCATCTTTGCCAGGATATCTTGTTATCTTGAAGCCGATGTTTCGCCATCGCACATGTTTGTTATACTACTTTAATTCTAAATATCATTGTTAGGTGTGATGTTTTGTCATCCGTTTTATTGATGTTTCACCATCTTTGTTATGATATCTTGTTATCTTGAAGCCAATGTTTCGCCATTGCACATGTTTGTTATCCTACTTTGATTCTCAATATCATTGGTAGGTGTGATGTTGTGTCATCCGTTTTATTGATGCTTTGCATCTTTGCCATGATATCTTGTTATCTTGAAGCCAATGTTTTGCCATCGCACATGTTTGTTATCCTACTTTGATTCTCAATATCATTATTAGGTGTGATGTTTTGTCATCCGTTTTATTGATGTCTCACCATCTTTGCCATGACTTTGTTATCTTTTAGCCAATGTTTCGCCATCGCACATTTGTTTGAAGTGGATGTTTCGTCATTGCACATGTTGGTTATCCTACTTTGACTCTCAATGTCATTGTTAGGTGTGATTGTTTCATCATTTGATGTTTCGCCATCTTTGACATGTTACTTTGTTATTATTTAGCTGATGTTTTACCATCTCATTTGTTTGTTGTTTTATTTGATGTTTTACCATCTTGACTGTTTTTGTTGTCTTAATTAAAAAACACAAACCAACCAAGACACATAAGCTGAACTACGGCTGCTCTGATTCCTTAAAAGGGATACGTAGGCATTGGGGTTAGGGCCCAACCGAGCACAACTTTTATTTTCCCTACATTGTTTTCTTTTTCTTTCGCATGCATTCCCTTATCAGTTGTAAGCCAAAGACATAGGATTTGGCCACACCGATTAGATTAGACAACTAGAGTGGATATCATAGAGTACTACGGGCGTGTGGGGTGCTAATACCTTCCCCTCGCGTAACAGACTCCCTTACCTAATCTCTCGGTCGAAAGACCGTGATTTCTCCCTCTCCAGGTTTTCTCGATGTTTACCTTTCCCTTTCAATGGGATAAAATACGTTCGGTGGCGACTTCATTGATGTTTCATTAACATCCAGATGACAGGTTCCGGCCGCATTGTTTCAATATTGCCATCTTTTAGTCGATGTTTCTCCATCGCATATGTTTGTTGCCGATGTTTTGCCATCGCGTATGTTTGTTATCCTACTTTGATTCTCAATATCATTGTTTGGTGTGATATTTTATCATCTAGATTGTTGATGTCTCGTCATCTTTGCCATGTTATCTTGCCATCTTTTGTTGATGTTTCGCCATCGCATATATTTGTTTATGATGTTTCACCATCACTTATGTTTATCATCCTACTTTCATTTTTGATATCATTGTTAGGTGTAATATTTTATCTTCTTGTCTGATATTTTGTTATCATGACGTTTTATCATCTTATCTGAGTTTGTGTTACCATGTGATGTCTTGTCATACCTTTTAGTTGATTTATCATCATTGTTGATATTTTTGTTGTTCCATCCGATGTTTCGCCATCTTGATTGTTGCTTTTGTCTTCTTAACTAAAAAACACAAACCAACCAAAATATATGAGCCGAACTACAGCTGCTTTGATTCCTTAAAAGGGATACGTAGGCAGATGCTTTGTGGGGCCTAATCGAGCATATCTATGTAAATATTCCTTTATTTACCCCACATTTTATTTTCGTTTTTCTTTGCATGCATTCCTTTTTCAGCTTTAAGCCTTAGACATAGATTTTTTTTGCACACCCATAAGATAGACAACAAGAGTGGATATCGTAGAGTACTACAGGCGTGTGGGGTGCTAATACCTTCCCCTCTTGTAACAGACTCCCTTACCTGATCTCTCAGTTGCAAGACCGTGATTTCACCTCTTCAGGTTTTCTCGATGTTTACCTTTCCCTTCTTGTGGGATAAAATATGTTCGGTGGTGACTTCATTGATTCCATTATCAGATGACGGTTCGGCCGGTTGTTTCAAATCATAAGCCATGTAACTAAAATGAAGAGCAGAAATTATGGGGTGCAACAAATTCCCCCATTTAATCGTCTTAAACTTGAAGGTGAGATTGGCACCAACCTTTCCAACTTTAAGGTTGAAGAAGATTAAATACTAAAAGAACCCGAAAATTTGCACTATAAAGCTAGTCATGTCTTACTATATTTTTGGTTTTCTGTATTTTCTATTTTTTTTTTGCTTTTTAGGTTAAAGGGGTTATCAGGGGTAAGTTTATGTCAGGCCTGGGTTAGACACGCATAAGAGAACTTGGTTATCAAGGAATATTTGTTTGGAGTTGGTAGAGAACACATGACAAGAAAGATATCGAAAGTACGTATTCGGGGTTGGTAGGGAACACATAAAAGAGGCATATTGAAGAAAGCTCTAACAAAGACATCAAGAACACATGTATGGAGTTGGTAACAGACACATACGAATGAGACAGACCTAAGAAATCCATAACAAAGATATCAAGAATACATGTCTGGAGTTGGTAGCAGGCACATAAGGGCCCGAGTTTGTAGCAGACACATACGAAAAAGATATCAAAGATGGAAAAGATCCGTCCAATAGATTTCATCCAGATATCACATATGGAAGAAATCTGTCAAATTAATCTCAACCAGATATCAAAGATGGAAGAAATATGTCATTTCGATCTCAAACAAATATCAAAGATGGAAGAAATCTGTCAAATAAATCCCAACCGGATATCAAAGATGGAAGAAATCTGTCAAATCGATCTCAACCAGATATCAAAGATGGAAGAAATATGTCAAATTGATCTCAACCAGATATCAAAGATAGAAGAAATCTGTCAAATCGATCTCAACTAGATATCAAAGATGGAAGAAATCTGCTAAATCAATCTCAATCGGATACCAAAGATGGAAGAAATCTTTCAAATCAATTTCAACCGGATATCAAAGATGGAAGAAATCTGTCAAATCGATTTCAACCAGATATCAAACAAGGAATACTAAATGCAAATAGACTCCTAGAGAAAGAACACCGGTTGAAGGCGAACTAGGAGTAAAATATATGTGTCTAGTCAGAGTTAAACACAAATAAGAAAGAGACCAACCAGAGAGGACTCTCGGGGAAAGAACTTACTAGGGGGATGGAAGATACTAAAGACCCGAATGATGGTAAATCAAAAAGACTCCGTTGGGGAAACAAAATAGGATCACCCTAGGCTTGTTGTGGAGATAAATCAAATATGAGTGCATAACAATCCGGTTACCAAAGGTGTACTCGATTGGCTTATACTCACGCATGTTTGAATTTTTATAGCGCAATGCTCCATACAATGAAAATGCTACGCATTTTGGTAGATGCAATGAAATGATGCATGTTTTAGAGATGCATGAGGAACATCCAGAAATAATCGTCTGTTGAGGAGACAATGAACTTCTGAACAAAGGTCTTCGCACATCTGATCTTCTGGACTTAAGTGAGGAATCATAATTCAGACCCACCAACTTCTAAAGATTGCTATCACTGGGTAAACAACTTCCTAGGGAGAAAACGACAAACATAATCGCAGTTCTGAAAGAATCTTAAACTCTGATCAAACTCTCAACTCCTTGGGGAACAAATCCAATCCCTTCCTGATGGGGAAAACTTTACTAGGAATAGATGCTTTTATTAGGGATCATAGATATTTTTAAACAAAAAGAATTCTATTAAGACCACACTGGGGATAATAACTAGGGGTGATAAAATCCACTTGGGATGAAGAGAAAACCTTTAAACGACCACTTGAAATTTGGGACTCCACCCAGGAACTTTCCAGTAATACACTCCTACTGAGGATAAGTGACCCTTAAATGAAAAACGTCAATGTCCACTACTTCAAAGGGCTTGACCCATTGGAGAATAAGCAAGTGTGATGATCAATCATCTCTTCAAGACATTTGATAGGGTACAATTCCCTAGGGAAAAACAAACTTCATGGGGAGTCAAACATCAACCTCATTGGGGATAACAACACCAGGATGGAAATCTACTTTTGAGAAGAAATAGGCACTCAGAATCGAAGCTCCGCTAGGGATACCTCAAACACCTTTTACTACCAAGGAAGGAAGAGTTATGAATGGCACTGTCATGCTCACCACACTCTTCCACCGAGTAACAGAGAAGCTTCAGATGGTAATACATCAATAATCTTTCAAGAAATCTAGAAAGAACAAGCTACAATGGAGAGGAAAAGTATACCCAAGCGAGGGTACGACATTGCTTGGGAAACATTATTTTATCCTGAGCTAAAATGAGCATTTATTGGGGATATTGGATCCCATTATGCACAAAGCGTAAATCATAACAACATGCCTCAGTATGAGATGTCTTCCTTAGCTATCATATCAGACACCTAAAACGCTAACCAATTTCATTTATCGGTATCATGTGCTGTAAAGCTTTTAATGTTTTAAATGCAAAGTTTATCAAAAATGCAAAACTTCTTTTGAAATCAAATTAGTAAAATAAAAAAAAAAAACAAATTGGCACAATTCAAAAACACTTTTATTTATTGATTATCCTGTAAATAGGGATTTACGTCAAGAAGGAATTCCTGAAAAGAGGAAATTACATGTAAAGCATACAAAGGAGGAAACAAATATGGCAATGTGAGTGCGGATTTATCGAGTACAAATCTGCTACAGCTCTTATGACCTCAAAGCTCCTTTGTATCTTGCATTCTGAATAACTTAGTGGATTGATGCTTCCTGAGCCAACCTAACAACAATGTAAATTGATATTACCGATGCAATACAGACTGTAGCATTCGCTTTTAATCCCTAACTTTTGACTGGATTTCCCTTCCGGGTTTTCAATCCACCGGGATACCCTTTTTTGCCTAAATTTCCTTTGACATGTTCAACTTAGTGGGTGTACGATTATTTTTCACTCATTCACTCTTTCTTTTGTCCATTAATGTTTCACGAACATATGCTCTCTTGGGTTCGCCGAGATGCCTTTTTTGCCTGAGCCAGTCAACTCAGTGGTCTTTTTATTCGAAGCACTTTTTCACTAAATATGCATTGATGGAGTGAGTTAAATCCTCTCCATCCATAGTCGTGATCATCATAGATCCTCCTGAAAAGACTTTCTTTACAACATATGGTCCTTCATATTTAGGAGCCAATTTACCCCTAGCATTTGTATTATTGGGAGGCAAGATCCTATTCAGCACGAGATCACCATTTTGAAAATTCCACGAACGTACCTTTTTATCGAAAGCTTTCTTCATCCTCCTCTGGTATATCTGCCCGTGGCAAATAGCCGTCAATCTCTTCTCGTCAATGAGATTCAACTGCCAAATCTATTCTGAACCCATTCAACCTCATCCAGTTATGCAGCTGTCATTATCCTCAAAGAAGGAATTTCCACTTCCACAAGCAGGATTACTTCCATGCCATAAACAAGCGAGAAAGGGGTTGCCCCAGTCAAAGTGCACACAGTGGTACGATAACCGTGTAAAGCAAATGGAAACATATCGTGCCAATCCTTATACGTGACAACCATTTTTTTCATAATCTTCTTAATATTCTTATTAGATGCCTCAATCGCATTGTTCATCTTAGGACGGTAAGGAGAAGAATTGTGATACTTTATCTTAAAGCTTTCGCACAACTCTTTCATTGTCTTATTGTTGAGACTCAACCCATTTTCGGTAATAATCTTCTCGGGAACCCCGTATCGATAAATGATATTATTCTTGATGAAACTAGCAACCAACTACTTAGTGACGTTGGCATAAGATTCTGCTTCGACCCACTTAGTGAAGTAGTCAATGGCCACTAACATGAAGCAGTGCCCGTTGGAAGAATTGAGCTCAACCCGGCCAATCATATCAACACCCCATGTTGAAAAGGGCCAAGGTGAAGTCAAGACATTCAGAGGATTGGGCGGCACATACATCTTATTGGCATAGATCTGACACTTGTAATAGATCTTGGAATGATTATAGAAACCATTATCCATTGTTGACCAATAATAGCTCCCTCACAATATTTTCCTGGCCATAGTATGCCCACTGGAATGCATTCCAAAGGAACCTTCGTGAACTTCTTCTATGATCTTATTTGTTTCGTGTCTATCCACGCATCCGAGCAAAACAAAATCATAGTTTCTCTTGTACAAAACATCCCCATCGAGGAAAAACTTGGATGGATATTTTTGCAGAGTCTTCTTATCAGTGACAAAAGCATCCTCTAGATATTCTTTCATATTAAGATATCTCTTAATATCGTAAAACCATGGTTTCTCATCAACAACATCCTCTTCTATTTAATAACAAAACGCTGGATCATCCAACCTCAAAATGGTGATAGAGGTGGCTTTATTTTCCCATCTATCTTTACACATGGATGATAGAGTAGCCAAGGCGTCTGCTAAATTGTTCTCTTCCCTTGGAATATGATTGAAAGTAATCTCATCAAAATAAGGGGTCAACTTCAACACATGCTCACGATACAGAATCATATTTGGGTGGCGAGTCTCCCAATCTCTGTTGATTTGATTAATCACAAGAGAAGAGTCCCCATATACTTTTAAGATCTTGATTTACAAATCAATAGCCTCTTCTAACCCAAAGATACAAGCTTCATACTCAGCCATATTGTTTTTACAATCAAAGTAAATGATGGCGGTAAGAGGAGTATGAAAACCATCAGGATAAGTAATCACAACTTCAACACCATTTCCCAATGCATTAGAGGCACCATCGAACACCATCGTCCATTGCAATCCTGTTTCGGGTCCTTCTTCTGGGCATGGGATGTTACAAACCTGTATGTACATGATGTCTTCATCAGGAAATTCAAACTTCATTGGTTGATAGTCGTCTTCCATGGCCTGATGAGCAAGATGATCATCCAACACACTACCTTTGATAGCTTATTGGGTAGTATATTGGATGTCATATTCTGTTAAAATCATCTTCCAATGAGCTACTCATCCCTTTAGAGATGCAATTTCAAAATGTACTTTATTGGATCCATCTTAGAGATCAACAAAGTAGTATGAGTCAACATATACTGTCTTATTCGGCAAACAACCCATGCCAAATTGCAACAAGTTTTCTCGAGCAGTGAGTATCTTATTTCACAGTCGGTAAATTTTTTACTAAGGTAGTATGTTGCATGCTCTTATCGACCAGGTTCATCATGTTGCAACAATACACACCCCATTGAGTTCTCTAACACTATTAGATACATTATTCAAGGCATACCTTCCACCGGAGGCGAAAGAGTTGGAGGTTCCAACAAATATTCTTTAATTCTATCAAATGCCGCTTGGAAATTATTATTCCACCTATCCGTCTGATATTTTTTCAATAATTTTAAAATTGGTTCACAAGTGGCTGTAAGATGAGAGATGAATCTAGCAATGTAGTTCAATCTCCCACGAAAACGACGAACCTCTTTCTCTGTTTTTGGCACAGGCATTTCTTGTATAGCTTTTATCTTGCTAGGATCAACCTCAATTTATTTTTCACTTATGATAAAGCCCAGTAATTTTCCAGACCTCACCCCGAAGGTGCACTTATTAGGATTCAACCTCAGTCTGAACTTCCTTAATCTTTCAAACAATTTCAACAAGTGGACCAGATGTTCCTCTTCTGTATGGGACATGGCAATCATATCATCAACATATACTTCAATCTCCTTATGCATCATGTCATGAAAGAGAGTGATCATTACACGTTGATAAGTTTCCTCTGCATTTTTCGAACCAAAGGGCATCACATTGTAACAAAATGTTTCCTAACGTGTAATGAAAGTAGTTTTCTCCATGTCTTCTAGTGCCATCTTAATTTGATCCTAGCCAGAAAAACCATCCATGAAGGAAAACACTTTAGCTTGAGCATTATTGTTAACCATAATATCAATATGTGGTAACGGGAAATCATCTTTAGGGGTTTCTCTGTTCAAGTCCCTATAGTCCAACACATTCTGAAATTACCATCCTTTTTAGGCAGCGGTACAATATTCACGATACACGGCGGTAAGAAGTCACTTTCAAAAACCAGCATCAAACTGCTTCTGAACCTCCTCTTTGATCTTCTTAGACATCTCAGGATGAGTTCTGCAGAGCTTTTATTTAATAGGAGGACACTCTTCTTTAAGAGGAAGTTTACGCACAACAATATTTGTATCCAGCCCATGCATGTCATCGTAAGACCAAGCAAATATATCCGCATACTCACAGAGCATTTCAATCAATCTTTGCTTGACACCGTCTTCTAAAGCGGCCTTAATCTTGACTTCTCTTTGGACATCTTAGGTACCCAAGTTGATCAACTCAGTAGTCTCTTGGTGCGACTGGATGACCTTTTCTTCCTGCCTCAACAATCTAGCTAACTCTTCAGGAAGTTCACAATCATCATTAACTTCTTCTTCAGCTTGATAAATCAGATTTTCAAAGTCATAAAGAGCCATAGCATAATCATTCTCGACAATTCCAGGATTACCGAGGTACATAATCTGCATGATTATTTTAATTTTAATTTTTAGTTTTAGATTAAAAAGAATATAAATAAATAAAACTCACATTTTTCCAAAAATTTAAAAGAAATACAGGGAGCGAAATATTTGAATGCAAAAGATGTCCTTTATTGATGATAAATTTGCAATGAAAAACTTCGTGGCCTTACAACATATTCACTATGTCTTAGGTAGGACGTAGGGATTATTCCATGATAACTAATAAAAGAAAATTACTCTTCAAAATGGGTGACTTAAATGACATCATCAGCAAACCAGTTAGCAAGCTTTCCACCCGGCACAGTAGGATGGACCCACTTATACATCTCGCAATCACTGTCACCATCCTCACTCACAGCATAAGCTCCTTCATGGATAACCCCATCACTGACTAACTAAATTGGAAGAGGAATACCTTGAACCTTGAGAGGAGTAGCAATTAACATTTTGCGACCAGCCACGAAGCCTAAACCTTTCTTATATGTCTGAGTATGGAGGTTCAACACTCTTCCCCAGCCTTCTAGATGACCAGATTGAATAATCATTTGTGCCTGACGATAATATGACACGGAGACCTCCCCCTTCTTAACCTTCTAGTGAGGAGCTCTGACAACTTATACGGTCTCAAAAGCTTGACACAGAGTCTCATGGATTTCTCCCTCCACCTTAACATAGAGAAAGGAACTCAGATGACTGACAATATAATCCTCTTCGCCACAAACGGTGACCACCTTCCCATTCAACATAAACTTTAACTTTTGGTGCAGAATGGAGGTGTCAACACCGGTCCCATGGATCCATGGATGGCCCATAAAATAGAAATAGAAAGGATTAATGTCCATGATAAAGAAGGTGACTTCAAACACCTGGGGACCTATCTTGATCGGCAAGTCGACCTCCCTGAACACTACCCTTTTTGACCCATCAAAATCTTTGATAATCAAATCAGTTGGCCTCAACAAAAACCCATCATAATCAAGCTTCAAGAGAGCGGACTTGGGCAAAACATTGAGAGAGGAACCCGTGTCAACCAGCACACGGGATAAGGTAGTCTTTGCAATCTCCATGGAGATGTGCAGTGATTTATTGTGCTTCCTCCCCTCAGGGGGTAAATTAAAGTCTTTAAAACCAAGCCCATTATTCGTAGAAATAATATTCCTAATCCCTTCAAATTTATTAACCGATATATTTTGAGGAATTAAAGAAGTCCCCAAAAGCTTTATCAATGAATTTCTATTGGATTCCAAATCTATGAGCAAAGCAAGAATTGATATCTTTGAGGGTGTCTGAATCAACTAGTCAATGATCTTGTAGTCACTTTTCTTGATGTACCTCATCAACTCGACTACATCTTTAGCCACTTCAGCATCCAAAGCAGGAATGGTAGGATTTTTCCCCGGCTTATCACCATTGACCTCAATCAGCTTTCCCCTGGCCTTAGTTGCGGCATCTGCACTACTCTCAGGCTGTTCTGGCCGAGAGAAAATATGACTCCTACGGGTAATCCTACTTTCACCAACGAAGTCATGAATCTTAGACTCCTCTTCTTCAATCTAACCCTTTTCAGACTTTTGAGTAACAAGTTTCTGGCCTTGTTGGTAACATTCACCACCATAATACCAAGGAATTGATTTGTTGCTGACATACAGTATTGGCTCGGGCATAGTGATGGTTAAATGTGACTCTCTGGAAAGAACCAAAATTGTATCGGGTACTTGAGTGGTCTTTTCCTTGAGAAGAATAGTTATCATATAAACCTCATACTTACCAACTTTAGTCTCAGCAACTATGCGGTCAAATTGCATAATTCTCTGGGTAATCAAATCATGGACTGCATCTTTCAACAATTGACAACCCTCAGGTCGATTCAAGCAAACTGCACAGTCCATCCCACAACCCAAGAATACACCTTTACTCGACAATTGTTCTTTCACAAATGAGAGATGTGTAGTCAACTGATTAACATTCATAATCAAATTCAAATCTTCATCTTTCATGATGGCGACAACAGTGGCACCACCATGAGGTCTCAAAGGATAATTATTAATATTAGGCGCTGATCCAAAGTTAATGGCCTAAGAGTCCAATAGATCTTGGACATTTTGTTTGAAATCATATCAATTCTCAATAGTATGCCCTTTCCCGCCTGATTGGAAATCTCATCAGGCATTAGCATCAAAGTGAGCTGGTAATCTTTCAGGGTCAATCTTCTAAGGGTGCAACTCAACTAGCTTCAACTCAAGCAACTGGGGTAACAACTCTGCATAAGACATCGTACATGTGTCTAGTTTTATGGGAGGACGCCTTTGGCCTTGCTGATTTCCGTGCTTAGGCACAAAATGTTGTCTCTGAGGCGTAGCAGTCAGTATTGTTACAGTAGCATTCTGATGATCTGAACCCTGATATCTGCCTTCCCCTTTTTGAGAATAGATTGCGCTGGGTTCACCCTCCTTTCTCTTTTGGTGACCAACAAAAGAATTCTTAGTATTACCAGCATTATTTCCAAGAACAACATCTTAGATCTTTCCTAACTTAATTCCGATTTCAATTTGCTCTCCATGCGTTACCATCTTGGAAAAAGTACCTGATGTACTACAAGTTGTGTAGTATTGGCCCTACAATGTACTACTAAAATTTCCACCATCTCCCGATACAACATGGGCAGTTGAACTTTCGCATCCATCTCTCGCCATCTCTGGGCATACTCTTTAAAAGATTCATCCCGCTTCTGGGATAAATTCTACAATTGGGCTCTTGTGGGATTCATATCTGTGTTATACTGATAGTGCATAACAAAAGCCTCAACCAACTCTCTCCATGTATGGATGCAACTGCTTTCCAACGGCATGTACCACTCGAGTGGGCCACCTATCAAGCTATCTTGAAATAAGTGCATCAATAGCTTCTCATCATCAGAATATGCAGACATCTTCCGGTAGAAAGACTTAACATGGGTCTTTGGACAGGAAGTGGCTTTATATTTCACGAAATCAGGCACCTTGAATTTTGGGGGAATCTTTACCCCAAGCACTAAGCCCAAATCAAACATTTCAAAGCCCACTGCACCTTGACTTTCAAACCTGCGCATCTGCTCTTCAAGAATATGCAACTTCTTGTCAGATTCTATTGGCTCATCAACATTAGACATCCAGTCTTGCCAGTTATCATCTTCCACTGGCCTAGTAGAAATTCAAACAGGCCTCGGTGGTACAACAGGTTATTAAATACTCTGACGATTAAGAGCAGGTGGAGGAGGATACCCCACTACTTGAATCACGGGGATACCTTGGTTATCTGCAGGATTGTCGAGATTTGCAGGCTGACCATTCCGAATATTCAGACCGACATTCGAATCCAGATTCACATTCCGTGCACCACCTCCCAGATTCTCAACCATATTATGAGTACCCAGAGTACCATTAGGATTGTTGATGACGACCCCTTGCAGATTCACTTTCAAAGTTTCACCACTATTATTCATAGTTTCAGTAGGCCTCATAATAATGGCTCTCATTTCCTCTTGCTGACGAGCCATGTTTTGAATTATCTCCATTAACTGGTTAACCCGAGTACCCATCCTAGTACCCATAAAAACAACATTTGCCTAAATTTGTTCCATTTGCTTTTTGGAAGTGCTCCGAGGGTTGTAGCGGTGTGAGTTTGTAGTAGAAATTTCTGAAAAGTAAACCAAGATCGAAGATAAGAAACCTGTGGGAACCACCTGTCATGATTGATATGCATGAATAAATGATCATGCATGAAATGTTTTATCATTTCCAAGGTATCCAAAATTTTGTCAACCCCTAGGAACATTAAATAATCATGATAAGAGATATAATCAACAACCGACAAGAGATATAAGAACGATAATTGGCTTCCTTAAAAATAAAATGATCCACATGAATAATAGTGAATTCGTACAAGAATGAACTAAAATACATAACGAAGTATAAATGATTCCATCCAACAAGACTGGTGGTGATAAAAAGGCATCAAAGAAGAAAGGAAAAAAACAATGATCAATGCGGTGGATCTCTAATCTATGTGTAGCATAATGGTCCCCTTCCTGAAGTACCCTTCACTCCACTCTTTGGTTTCCGTGAATAATTTCCTTGTCTTTTAACGATCTCGCCCACACGTGAAGCTATCAATCACCACATCCTTCCGAAATAGTTTTCCCTCCAAATACACACATTTCTCCAGGAAGAAATCACACTCTTTACACTCTGGAAAACATGTGGGTATTGGCGCATCTTCCATCTATTTTTTTTGTCTCAGAGTCTAGAATTTTCTTTCATTGCTTCAGTTATCTGAGCTTCCTTTGCTTTCAGTTCCAACATAGTAACTTTAATTTGATTTCCCAACTCTTTGGATTTTTCCTTGTTTCTATTGTTGGCCATTTAAAATTTTAAAGTTTCTTGACGATTCTTCTCTGCATCAGCAAGGGTCATCTGATACTCTTTTGTAGATACGTAAAAGTTTTATGTCCCAAGTCTTCTTTTGTGCTTCCTACCTTCAGAGCTACCTTTACCTTCATATTCTTTTAGCTGACGGGCTGATTCTCTCTTCTTTCCTGTCAGAAAGTATATTTCCATTTGTTTGTCTTCAAGATTTTGACGAAGATCCCTGTTTTTCAACTATACTTGATAAAAGTGTTCTTTAGGTACATCATGCTATGGCTCAGTGGGTTGAGGATACAAGGATATTTCCTTTTCAAATGGAAACATAATAGTTTTAACTCTTTCTTTCACCCAATCCATATAAGGATCAAAAGCTAACACCTCCTTTAATACAAAGAACACTTTTCCTTTCCTACCATTGTGATCCCAAGAAACTTCTTCTCTTTTCAACAATTTAAGGTTTTCCCCCTTTTTGCAATACACAGGTTTAACTTCTTTAGCTGTGGGTGGACACCTCATAGCATAGCCTAACTGGCGAAGAGCGAGTACTGGATTGTAATTGATAATCCCTTTTATTCCTATGAGTGGTACATTAGATAAACCTTCACAATTAGATATCACCTCAATACTATCAACTTTAAGTTTGTACCACTGAATATCAAAAGAGGTGAGTGTCATCACTTTGGATGCGCAAGAACGAGGATCTTCCTTGAATGGTCCCTTTGTAGGTAATTGTGTCATGAACCATTTGTAAATAATTGTCACACAACATACCACTACTCCCTTCTTCCCATACCTAGATTGAATGGCATGGTAAGTGTCAGCAAACAAGGTAGGTATCAGATTTTTATTCATGAAGAAGCACAAAGCACCCAATTCCACTATCTCCTTAATCTCAGGGAAGAGAACAACTCCATAAATGGTAGAAGCCAATAATGCATAATAAGCATTCCAATGTCCCTTGCTCGCCATTCATTTAACCTTTCCTGCCATGAAATCTACCGGAAGACCACAAGTGACTTTATTACGTCTCCACTTTCCTCTTACATCACTAAGGCTCAAATAAAGAACCTTAGTAATAGCCTCATATTTCGGCTCAACAGGGACCTGTACGAATGGGATGTGATTAGTAACTCTGATGTGAAGAAGATAATTATACTCCTAAAGGGTGGGTGCCAACTGATAATCCTGAAATCTGAAACAACGTAACTCTGGATCATAAAACTGTAGCAAAGTCTGAAAAACGTTATCATCAACCCGGGATTCTAATAAAGATATGAGGTTCTCATATCTTTCACAAAAAACACCCATTTGTTGACAATTCATGAAATCTCTAAGCTCTTCAAGAAAGGGCCAAACACTTGGACAAAACTGGTAGCTGAAGTTATCCATCTTGGTCTTCATGACGATATCAGTGTTGTTTGCCATTCTTAGAGGAAAATAAAACTATGGAAAATCCTGGAAATGATAATGCATATGCAGGTTAATCATATTTTGTACAAATATTTTTTTTAAAAGTAAATATGCTATGATGTAACATGATAGGACCAGGGTTTCCAATATATTGGACACTGCTGTTCTACTACATAGCATCATAGGTTCAAAGGTTCGAGACAGTCACCAATAATAGTCACCAACCAAAGTTACCAATAGAAAGAGAGTCACCAACATAATCAAAGTCACCAACTGAACCAAAGTCACCTTTAGAACTATAGTTACCAACATAATCATAGTCACCAACTGTACCTGTAAGAAATAATCCCTCCCACATATGGGTGAGAACTAGGTTATGGTATGGCAAGGGTAACTCAAAAATCATGGGTCCGTCTGAAAGTAAAATCATCGCAACACAAATGTGCATGATGAAAATACTTTCAATTGAACCTCATCCGAGTGTGGTATATAACATTACTGCACTAATCGGACCACATCATATAGCCGTCATGTCCCCATTCTATTCCTAGGTTTCCTATAAGTTCACAACTCTAGCCTGGGTATTGGGCCTTTTACCTTAAAAGTAGCATCCCAACCCCACATAGAAACAATATAACAACAGTTTCCAGAGTTATATGAGACAATAAAATGCAATGCATGAAATCATATAATTAATGCATATAAACAAATAGTCACATAAACTCCCAATAGAAAAAAAAACAAACACAAGCTAGGACTGACTTACACAAGGATGGATCATCAATAGGTCAATCTATCCCCAGTGAAGTCTCCAGCTAAAAAAACTGGTTGAAAATCATCAAAGATAAAATTCAATGAAGTCTCCATCGAACGTCTTTTATCCCACGGGAAAGGAAAGGTAAACATCGATAAAACTTGAAGGGGTGAAATCACGTTCTTGCAACCATAGAGATCGGGTAAGGAATTCGGTTACAAGAGGGGAATGTATTAGCACTCCACACGTCTGTGGTACTCCACAGGATCCACTTATGTTGGTTCTGATCTAAGAGGTGTGTAAAAAAGTCCATGTCTAAGGCTTAGAGATAAAAATAAAGATGCAAAATATGGAATGCATGCAAAATAAAATAGAAAATAATGTAGGGAAAATAAAAGTTGTGCTCGTCCGGGCCCTACCCCAATGCCTACGTATCCCTATTAAGGAATCAGAGCAGTCGTAGTTCAGTTTAAAAAGTTTCCATTTGTGTTGTGTTTTTTAATGAACAATATTAATTTTGACTTCTACCATAACTCGACCTTTGAAGACTTATGCGTCAGCACAGAAGTGAATTAACATGTTCTTTTGAAAAATATTGAAAGGAAAGCCCGAAGGCAAAAAGAGTTTGTGTGGGTTGGTGTTTCTGTTGCGGATAACAGCTAGTTGATCTCAAGAGAGAGATATTAGCCACTTCTCCACTAATTCGTGAAATTAGTCCTTGAGACTTGAACCACGCCAAGGCTTAGAATGGAAGAACAATAAGATGGAGAATAAATCCGCTTATCATCTCCCATGCTCAACAATGGTATGATTCTCATCACTAATTTTTAAGTGGTTTGTAGTTTACAAGAAAAACAAGTTTTTATTTTAATGAAAATGCAAAAGGAGAAAGAAAAGTCTAAGGGGGGACTAGTGAAGAAGTGAAAAACACAAGAAGGGGGGGTTGAATTGTAAAACTAAAAATCAATGCAATGAACAAGATATTTTTATCCTGGTTCGTTTGATCTCAAACTACTCCAGTCCACCCGTCAAGGTGATTTCGCCTCTCTCCAACGAGGTCTTAATCCACTATATTCAAATGAATATTACAAACTGCTTTAACTACTGCTAAAGCCTTCTTGATGCAAACCACAACCCGGTTTGTCAAGGAAACACTTTCTTACAAAGAAGATAAATCTAGGTGTGAGTGTTTTCTACAAAACTGTATCACAACTGTGATGTATACACAACTTAAGCTTATGAAGCTAGATTGCTAAAACAAAGATTGAATAAGGAGATATGTAGTGTTTAGCAAACTGAGAGGAGGAAGATTATGATTAGCTTTTAGGCGTGTAAAATGTTGGAGAGCATTAGCCAATTCAATCTTCATAGTCTTGTTTATATAGCACTGAGATTCTTGAACGTTGGAGCAATATTCTTGATTCAATGCTAATAACAAACTTTCCTTATTGAGCAGATCTTGTCTGGAATGAGGCCGTTGGTAATAATTTGCTTTCAATGCACAATACCGTTGCTTACTTAATGCATGTTCTGGCTTGGCTCATTCTGACTCTGCTTATCTGCTGATGAACTGTTGTTTTCTTTATCAGAGTGTTGAGCGCAGTTCTGTTCATCAGGCTTCAGCATACACGTGAGTTGATCTTCTGATTCTGGTATTCTGATAAAGCAACTTCTGATGCTGATGTCAAGAACCAAATTTCTGATGCTGATTTAAGTGTGCTCTTGCTTATACCTATCAGAGTTTCTGCAAGGCAGAACGTAATATTTTTAGGTAGCAAATAGTTCATACATGAATCATATAAATAATATATCTTTTCATTTTGTTATCATCAAAACTTAAACATAGGGTAGTAGATTCAAACTTTGTTCTAACAATCTCCCCCTTTTTGATAATGACAAAAACTGGATATTTTTAATTGAAAATAACGTGAAAAGGTATCAGAGAGATGTATCAGAGTAAGAGGTTATCAAAGATAAGGGATAAGAGTTGAGAGATACTCCCCCTGAGTTTATTGCTTCCCTTTTTGATTCCAAGAGTTCTTCAGGATCAGATCTTTTTGCCTTTCTTTGAACATTAGAGTATCAGAGTCTTTGACTATCAGAAGCTTTAGATGAGCATATCAGAGCAGAGCTTCAGATCAGCGTATCAGAGCTTTTCTTGTCAGAGCTTTGCTTTGGGTCAGAGTATCAGAGCGGGTCAGAGTATCAGAGCTTTAGTCTTCAGAGTATCATGGAGCTTTCTTGTACCTGTAGACTTAAGCAAAACAGAAAACATATTCAAGTATAACAGAGTTAGAATGTTCGAGAATTTCTGTCTTAGTAATCCGTTATTATTTAAAATATCATTCTTGTTCTCCCCCTTTTTGTCAGCAATCAAAAAGTGTAAGTGATGTGCTAAAACAGTTAAGGCAGAAAAACTTGTCATATTAAAAGGTTCAGAATCAAACAAAACATATTAAAACAGTACAACAGATAATCAAAGAAAACATGAAAAAGACATGAATGAAAAACTAAGGTTGGGGAGGAAAGCGTGTGAACAGGTTCTCCAGCATGGCTTTGATCTGATCAGCAGTCTCATTCTGCTTGTGTACCATGCTGACAACTGTGTCAATCTTGCTATCCTGCACATCCATCCTTTCTTTCATCTTCTGGTCATTTTCATCCATCCTCTGCTGCAGACGCATGTCATTCAGCTTCAGCTCTTCCAGAGTCTGCCTATCCAAGGCAGCTTGAGACACATCAGAGGCAGAGAGCTTCTGAGAGCTTTCTGCAACATCTTCTGCTTGACTTGCTTCAGCTTGAATGGTCTTGTCTTCTTCTGGTTGCACCTTTGAAGCTAGCTGTTTCTCAGACCATGGCTCACTATCCAGAGGGAGCACGTCTTCCTGTGGCAGCTGACTTTCAACTTCCTTCAGCAGCTTGCTGAAGTTCAGTTGTGCCTGCTCATAGTTGATATCCTGCAACTTGAGCGCTTCAGCACGTACCCAAATTCTGAATTGTGACCAGAGCTGGTCAGAGGCAGCTGGGTCAATCATTCCAGGACAGACTTGCTTCAACGAAGCAATCCACTGCTGCAAACCTGTTTCAAAATTCATAATACCAGAGCCAACATCTGCTTGTTTTGGTTTTGGGATGGCTATTTTATTTTTCAGATAAGCAAGACGGTCAAAGATTGTTAAGTCTATGAAGGTCCTGCTGGGGTTTTCGGTGGTTTGCTTGGGAGCTGTTTGTTTTGGAGATGGAGTGGGAGAATCAGAAATAATGATTGGACTGTTTGGTGTTTTGGGAGTATTTGGTGGTGTAGATTCTGGCGAGGATGGCAGCTGGGACATTGTGACTGTTGTTCCACATGGCAGCTGGATTGCCAGAGGTGATGGTTGAGGTGAATGATGTTCAAAAGGTGGAGGAGTTGGAGTTTCAGAGTGATGAAACTCAGGTTGAGGTGATGGTGGATGAATTTCTGGTTGAGGAGAGGGAGACGGAATTGCTGGTTGTGGAGAAGTTGTTGGAATTTCTGGTTGTTCAGGGATAAGAGGTTCTTCTGGAATGGATGAGAGAGGTTGTTGTTGTTGTGGTTCTTCAGCAGATTACTGTTGTTCTGGTTGTGAAGAAGGGACAATTTGTGGTTCAGAGTTTGGATTGATGGAGGAGTGATCAGAAGTGTGTTGATCAATGTCAGACAACACTTTGTCAATTGCTGATGTTGTTGAGATTGTTGGTTTGGGATGTTTGGTTCTGGGTCTTCTGAGTTGTAATGCCTCAGAAGGGTCATCTTCTGGTTCAGTTTCATCTATTGTTGGGATGGGGATTGAGATTCTATGAGAGGTTATAGGTGGAATTGATGTTGGAATAGTAGAAGAATTTAAAACAGAAGCAGCAGATAAATTACCTCTTTTCTTGGGTGTCTGCTGGGATGATCCTTCTGAAGGTGCCTTCCTTTTCTTCATCTTCTTCAGAGTCACTTCTGGTTGAGGTTGGTGCAGATCTTTGATCTTCAGATTGGGATCTGTACCATCAGCTTTGCACGCGTCCATGTATCTGAGAACTACTATAGGCTTGGATTCTATCTGAGAGAATAAAGGAAATTCACTCAGTGGAACTCTTCTGCTGGTGATATCAGCAATAGGAGTAGCGCTGGGTTCCTTTTTGATATTCTCTATCAACTTCATTTTCTTCAAGTTCTTCGCGTTCAGAGGCTTCCCAACCGTTGGTTCAATGGTGCTTAACTCTTGAGCTTCTATCAGATGCTCTATCAGCCTATTCTCAGTCAGAATATCTGATATCAACCTTCCAAAGGGTATCCAATCCCTCTTTGTTCTTTCTTCTTCCCTGGTTTCCTTCACGCTTGTTCTGAGGTAATTGAACAGGAGATGAGCCAAGTTGATTTTTACCTTCTGATTGATAAATAGATCAGAAACTGCTGATCCACATTTATGTAATCAGGGGAACTAGTTGGCTTCCTATGGTTAAAGCACCCCAGAATTATCTTCGCCCAAACTCTGTGATGATCCTTCAGATCTTTTATCTTGCTGCTGGGCACCCTATGGGTGAAAATCCTTTCTGCTATGACGCCCACGTCAGCACATCTCTCAGCCATATCAATACAGCGGACGCCACCGCCACTGTAACCAATTAACCTTGCTATGTGATCCTCAGTGATCACAATCTTCTTCCCCATAATGTAGGAGGTGACTTGATGCGTTGAAGTCGTCGCATGAATCCAGAACTCCTTCACTAACATAGGGAATGTTGGTCCAACCAACCTGTCAAAATACCTTTCCCATTTCTGTGCCCTAACTTCTTCTGTTAAATCAAAACCGTTTTCCTTCAAGCTTCCAAAATCAATGATCAATTCAAACAACACTTCAAGATTCTTCACAGGAGTGAGGAGTGTTCTGAATGGCACTTGATATTGTTCAGATGATGCTTTCTTCTGAGAACCTGCAGAAGCACTACTGGAGGTTGCCATGTTCACACTTAAAGATTTTGAGAAGAAAAGCTGAGAAAATGGGTTTGAGAGAGATGAACACAGAAAAATGCAGAGAATGCTTGAGAAATAGTGAGAAACTGTAAAAGATTAAAATGAGAGGTTAACGTGTTTAAATAGGGTTCAGAATATTTTGAAATTGTAAACGTTTTTAAGAAAGAGAAATAAAATCATGATTACGTTTTAAAAACATGATTACTTTCATTTAATGCTTGCTGATTTTGGGGGATTTGAGAAAGATACTTAAAAACGGTTACCAGACATGTGTCTCAATGCACCCAATCAGCGTTTTGCCTTCTCAGAAGCGTGCACGCGTTCTGCTTCATAGATTTGCTGATGATTGGATGACACTTGTTTGATGTAGTGATCAGCACGTCTGTCTTTGAGCTTAGACTCTCAGATCTTTAGACTTGCATCTGATACAATCTGCATGTTCTATCTTTCTGAAAAGAGATTGATCAGAAGTTCACAGTACAACAAATACATTCTGAAGATAAATATATGGAATTAAAACATTTTCACTCTGGGAAGATTTTCATGCTGAGATGTTTCAGAATGAAATTGAACCTATCTTCAGAAAGGGGTTTAGTGAAGATATCAGCCCATTGATGGTCTGTATCTATAAATTTTAAATTCAAAATTCCTTTCTGAATATAGTCCCTAATGAAGTGATGTTTTATTTCTATATGGTTAGCTCTAGAATGTAAAATGGGATTCTTACTTAAGCAAATAGCAGAAGTATTATCACAGAGTATAGGAATGTTACTCTCAAAAATCTGGAAGTCTTCAAGCTGACTTTTCATCCAGAGCATTTGTGTGCTACATCCTGCTGCTGCTATGTACTCAGCTTCTGCTGTTGATAGCGCAATTGTTGATTGCCTTTTGCTGGACCAAGAGATCAGATTTTCTCCCAGAAACTGGCAGCTTCCAGAAGTACTTTTACGCTCCACTCTATCTCCAGCAAAGTCAGCATCGTAGTAGCCTACTAAATTGTAATCACTAGATTTTCTATAAAACAAACCCAGATTAGTAGTACCTTTCAGATACTTGAAAATTCGCTTAACAACTGTTAAGTGAGATTCTCTAGGATCTGATTGGAATCTAGCACAAATACAAACACTGAATAATATATCAGGTCTTGAAGCAGTCAAATAGAGGAGAGAACCAATCATACCTCTGTAGACTTTCTGTTCTACATTTTTGCTTACCTCTTCTCTTTCTAGAATGCACGTGGGATGCATTGGAATCTTTGATGGCTTACATTATGAGAGGTCAAATTTCTTCAGAAGATCTCTGATGTATTTGCTCTGATGAATGTAAGTTCCCTCTGGAGTTTGATTGATCTGACTTCCTAGAAAGAATTTCAGTTCCCCCATGAGGCTCATCTCAAATTCTGCCTACATACACTTAGCAAATTTTCTTCCAAGAGAAGGATTAGTAGAACCAAAAATAATATCATCAACATAAATTTGACAGACTAAGATGTCATTCTTAATTGATTTACAGAATAAGGTAGTGTCCACCTTCCCTCTGGTGAATTCATTTTCTAACAGAAAGTTACTTAGCCTTTCATACCAAGCTCTGAGAGCTTGTTTCAGACCATATAATGACTTCTTTAGTTCGAAAACATGTTCTGGATGTTTTGTATTTTCAAAACCAGGGGGTTGGTGCACATAAACTTCTTCTTCTATATAACCGTTTAAGAATGCACTCTTGACATCCATCTGATACAGAGTGATGCCTCTATTAACAGCAAATGAAATTAAAAGTCTGATAGATTCTAACCTGGCGACTGGGGCAAAGGTTTCTGTATAGTCTATCCCCTCTTGCTGACTATAACCTTGTGCAACCAGTCGTGCCTTGTTTCTGATGACTTCACCTTGTTCATTTAGCTTGTTTCTGAACACCCATCTTGTTCCAATGACGTTGAATCCTTTTGGTCTGGGAACAAGATCCCATATGTCATTTCTGGTGAATTGATTTAGCTCTTGTTGCATTGCCAGAATCCAGTCATTGTCCAGAAGTGCTTCATCAATAGAAGAAGGTTCAATTAGAGACACAAGTCCCATGAGGGTTTCTTCAGAGTTTCCGAAGCTTGCTCTTGTTCTGATTGGATCTTCCTTTCTTCCTAAGATAGTCTCTTCTGGGTGATCCAAGCTGCTTCTGGGTAGTCTCTTCTGAGGTTGATCAGCAGTTGTTGTAGGATTGCTAGCAGTGCTCCTTTCAGACGTTGAAGGAGTGTCTGTGTTGAGAGCTTCTGATGACTTGTCTTCAGAACCTGTAAATTCAATTTCCATACCTGCAAAAACTTCATTCTGCTTTGACATTTCAGAGTCAAGCTTATCATCAAAACGAACACTGATTGATTCTTCCACAATCTGTGTTTCTGTATTGTATACTCTGTACCCTCTTGAGCGTTCAGAGTATCCTAACATAATACAATTCTGTGCTTTAGAGTCAAACTTGTTCAAATAGATCTTTGTATTTAACATAAAGCAAGTACATCCAAATGGATGAAAATATGAAATGTTGGGCTTTCTGTTCTTCCATAATTCATATGGAGTCTTTTCCAGAATAGGTCTTATTGAGATTCTATTCTGAATGTAGCACGCTGTGTTTATTGCCTCTGCCCAGAAGATCTTAGCAACGTTTGTATCATTGATCATGGTTCTGGCCATTTCTTGCAATGTTCTGTTCTTTCGTTCTACAACTCCATTTTGTTGGGGAGTTCTAGGACAAGAGAAATCATGCAGAATGCCCCTGTCATTAAAGAATGACTCAAAATCTTTGTTTTCAAATTCTCCACCATGATCACTTCTGACTTTAACGATTCTAAGATCCTTTTCATTCTGAACTTGGTTACAGAAGGTAACAAACACAGAGTGTGACTCGTCCTTGTGTCTTAAGAACTTTACCCATGTCCATCTGCTATAGTCATCTACGATTACTAACCCATACTTCTTGCCACTGACTGAAGCAGTTTTAACTGGTCCAAATAAGTCAATGTGCAGAAGTTCTAATGGCTTAGAGGTAGAAACAACATTTTTAGATTTAAAAGAAAGTTTTGCAAACTTGCCTTTCTAACATGCTTCACACAGAGCATCTGAATTGAACTTCAAGTTAGGAAGTCCTCTGACCAGATTGAGTTTGTTAATCTGAGATATTCTTCTCATACTAACATGCCCCAATCTTCTGTGCCAGATCCACTGCTCGTTGTTAACAGACAGAAGGCACTTTACATTCTGACTCTTTAGTTCAGAAAGTTTGATTTTGTAAAAGTTGTTTTTCCTCTTACCATTAAACAGGATAGTCCCATCTTTCTGACTAACAGCTTTACATGAATTTTGATTAAAGATTATATCATAACCGTTATCACTTAATTGACTTATGGATAACAGATTATGCATTAATCCATCTACTAGCAGAACATTATTAATAGAGGTAAGATTTCCATTACCTACAGTTCCAGAGCCAATTATCTTTCCCCTCTGATTGCCTCCAAAGCCAACGTGGCCTCCAGGCTTAAGTTCCAGGCTTTGGAACATATGCCTTCTTCCCGTCATGTGTCGCGAGCAGCCAGAGTCCAGGTACCATGACAGGTGTTTCTGACTTGCTGCTAAAGATATCTGCAACATGTATTATTTTATCCTTAGGTACCCAGATTTTCTTGGGTCCTGATTTGTTAGTTTTACCAAAACTCTGGTTGAATTTTGGTTTCAGAGTACTTACTGCTAGTGTATTTAATATCATGTGTGTGACCATACACAAAATGTGAATTCAGAGGAGTGTGTTTAATGGTTAAGTCCATGACATTCTTTGGTGTAGGAACCTTACCTTGGTATCCTATTCCTTTCCTGCCGTTTCTGCTAACTCCATAGATCATTGAAGCCAATTTGCTTCTATCTATGCTTTTAGCAAGGAACTTCTGGAAACTGTGATCATACTCCTTGATGATCTCATCAGCGTTGCTGGGAGTTTCAGAAATTGGTTCCTTCTGAGAGTTTTGTAAAGTGTTTTCTAATTTTGAAATCTCATTTCTCAGCTCAGAATTCTCCAATTTGAGACTCTCAGTCTTATTAGAGTCAGATTCAAGATTCCTTTTCAGGTCTCTGAATTTAACTCTAATTTGCTGATACCTTTCCAGGATTTCATTAAGGCTTTCAGCGAGTTCAGCCTTGGTAAAATTAACAGCAAAGTTAGGAAATACCTCTTCAGTATCTGATTCTGAGTCTGATTCAGAAGCTTCACTATCTTCTGAGATGTTAGCCATGAGAGCTATGTTTGCCCTCTCATCATCTGATTCTGAGTCAGCTTTAGACGAGTCAGAGTCATCCCATGTAGCCATGAGACTTTTCTTCTTTTCTCTTCCAAACTTCTTTTTGGGCTTTTCCCTCTGAAGCTTTGGGCAGTCACTCTTGTAGTGTCCTTTCTCATTGCACTCATAGCAGATGATGTCCTTGGTGTTTGGCTTTTTGCTACTTGAGGAGCCTTCAGATCTTCTGTATCCAGAGGAAGAATCTGTCCTTCTGTATCTGGAAGAGGACTCGTTCTGATCAGATCTTCTGGGATTCCTGAACTTCCTTTGTCTTTGCTTCCACAGTTGATTTACTCTTCTGGAGAGGAGGGAGAGTTCGTCTTCTTTTGATGAGGATCCATCAGATGTTTCTTCAACTGCCTGCAAAACTTTAGACTTAGATTTTTTGTTAGATTTCAATGCTAAAGGCTCACCTTGCTTCTGAGGCTTGTCAGCTTCTAGCTCTATCTCATGACTTCTGAGGGAGCTGATAAGTTCCTCCAGAGTGATTTTGTTGAGATCTTTTGCTAGCTTCAGAGCTGTAACCATTGGTCTCCACTGCTTGGGTAAACTTCTGATGATTTTCTTGACATGGTCAGCAGTAGAGTATCCTTTGTCCAGAACCTTGAGACCAGCTACCAGAATTTGGAATCTTGAGAACATTGTTTCAATGGATTCAGATTCTTCCATTTTGAACTCCTCATACTTCTGAATGAGCGCCAGAGCTTTAGTTTCTTTGACCTGAACGTTGCCCTCATGCGTCATTCTGAGTGAGTCAAAAATGTTCTTTGCTGTTTCTCTGTTGGAGATCTTTTCATATTCAGTATAGGAGATGGCGCTGAGGAGGATGGTTCTGGCCTTGTGGTGATTCTTGAAGTCACGCTTTTATTGGTCAGACATTGTTTTTCTATCAATCTTCTGACCGCTTGCATTCACAGGGTGCGTGTATCCATCTGTCACCATATCCCACAGATCAGCATCATGTGCCAGAAAGAAGCTTTCAATTCTGTCTTTCCAGTAATCAAAGTTTTATCCATCAAAGACTGGAGGTTTTCCGCTGAATCTGTCTCTGTCCTCATGGTTGTCATTGCTGGTGTGAGAATAGTTTCCTGCCATTGTGTTTTTCTGACGCTGGATCTTATACTGACATGGTTAAGTGTTTTAGCTCAGAACCAGGCACTCTGATACCAATTGAAGAAGTGAAAAACACAAGAAGGGGGGGTTGAATTGTAAAACTGAAAATCAATGCAATGAACAAGATATTTTTATCCTGGTTCGTTTGATCTCAAACTACTCCAGTCCACCCGTCAAGGTGATTTCGCCTCTCTCCAACGAGGTCTTAATCCACTATATTCAACTGAATATTACAAACTGCTTTAACTACTTCTAAAGCCTTCTTGATGCAAACCACAACCCGGTTTGTCAAGGAAACACTTTCTTACAAAGAAGATAAATCTAGGTGTGAGTGTTTTCTACAAAACTGTATCACAACTGTGATGTATACACAACTTAAGCTTATGAAGCTAGATTGCTAAAACAAAGATTGAATAAGGAGATATGTAGTGTTTAGCAAACTGAGAGGAGGAAGATTATGATTAGCTTTTAGGCGTGTAAAATGTTGGAGAGCATTAGCCAATTCAATCTTCATAGTCTTGTTTATATAGCACTGAGATTCTTGAACGTTGGAGCAATATTCTTGATTCAATGCTAATAACAAACTTTCCTTATTGAGCAGATAATGTCTGGAATGAGGCCGTTGGTAATAATTTGCTTTCAATGCACAATACCGTTGCTTACTTAATGCATGTTCTGGCTTGGCTCATTCTGACTCTGCTTATCTGCTGATGAACTGTTGTTTTCTTTATCAGAGTGTTGAGCGCAGTTCTGTTCATCAGGCTTCAGCATACACGTGAGTTGATCTTCTGATTCTGGTATTCTGATAAAGCAACTTCTGATGCTGATGTCAAGAACCAAATTTCTGATGTTGATTTAAGTGTGCTCTTGCTTATACCTATCAGAGTTTCTGCAAGGCAGAACGTAATATTTTTAGGTAGCAAATAGTTCATACATGAATCATATAAATAATATATCTTTTCATTTTGTTATCATCAAAACTTAAACATAGGGTAGTAGATTCAAACTTTGTTCTAACAACTAGCACGTTAACCATGAAGTTGTCATGCATTATTGATCCAATAGTTAAGGGTAAAAGAGGGGCATATTTACCTAATGTTAGCATACATGGATATAAGCCTAAGGTCTATTCAATTCACACTTGGAAAAGAGTGAATTAAAAACTTATGGGGAGCATACAAGAGGTGGGTCTAACAAAGGAGGGAGAAGGGATGACCAAGCATCAAGAACATTCAACACTTATGATAAAAACAAAGAAAGGAAATCTTAAGCACACCAAGAGAGGTGGATAAGAAGTAATCATGGTTGAAAGGGAAAGAAAGATGTTAGGAGTGTGAGAGAATGAAGGAGATATATCCTAATAATACCAAGTCGGTAGTATATACTAGGCTAACATAATTAATCCTAAACTATGCACACAAACTCTCAAACACAAACACCTTGGTCAATGTAAAGCCCTATATATGTTTCTTAATCAAAATTAGGTTAGAAATAGAAGAAAAATTTGTAAAAATGAATCAATTAAAATCTAACTTTCTAAAGACTTATAAAAGTCTGAAACATGATTTAAATTCCTTGAATTAAATTGAGTAGTTAGAAATGATTTGGAATTAACAAGACTAGTTAATAAAAGTGTCAAACTAGAGAGTTTAGCAAATATATTTGTGAAAAAATGTAAAATCGAAAATTAAACTTCAAAAAAAATGATTTTTATGATCTTAAATCATCCAAGGAATTTAAACATATTTTTTGTTTTATTTTTTCAAGTAGAGGAAGTTAGGTTTTCAAATGTTTCTTAAGGCCTAAGCAAGAACAAAGGTAAAAAACTAATGTTAGTTTCTAAAAAATTAGAAGAAACAAATTGAAGTTTAAATTTAATTTAAAATTATATAAAATTAGTTTAATACCTAAGAGTCAGTAAATATATTTTTATGGGATTTTAGCACTAGAGGAAAATATCAAACAAAAATTATTTGCACAATATAACAAAAAAAAGGTAAAGAAAATGATATTGTTAAAGATACATTTTATTTTCTTATCACAAATTTTTTTAAAATCAAACAAAAATTATTTTTATGAAGTATATTGAAAAATAAACCTAAGATATTTTTTGTGATTTTTCAGATTAGTGAAAGTTGAAAAATAAAATTCTAGAACCTTAATGATGAAGAAAACCGTAATTTGATTAATTGCATTATTTAATTTTCTATAAAAAAGATAGAAAAGAAAAAAAATTCAGAATATGAAAATATATTAAAAAATAAGCCGAATATATTTTTTTGGTAATTTTTTAGTAATAGAAAATATAAAAATAAAATTAAGAAAACAAATAAAAATGTATTAAAATTTATAAAAAAAACTAAAATCTATTACACCTGTTAAAGCTAAAAAATGTTGTAAAAGAAAAAACTTGACATGTTCAGTTAGCGCGCGTCACGTAATCGTCCCTAAGCTTGAACCATGCCTTAACACATTTTTTTCAGTTTGCTAAGCCGGATTTAGATCACGATTTCACCTTCATTTCTTGATGATAACGCATATAATTGTGATCAAACTGAAGATCTCGTAGAGTAGATTAATGTAGGATTAAAGATTTTCAAAAATTATTCATTAATTAGGGAGAAAAGTTGAGGTGAAAATAACTGAAACCAACATATCATGAACATATAAAAACATAATTCAATCAACCTATTTTCAGATCCATCGATCTCTGTTGTTTCTCCATAAAATCTAACGATCCAAACATCAAAGTTCATCAAGAGATTACAAGGAATATGACTATGCTATTAGATTCTCCAATTTTTGCAAGACAAAAACGAAAATTAAACATAAAGTCACTACAACAAACAGTTTGTACATAATTTGCAGAGCACGAATTTAAGCTTCAGATGCATATGAATAATCATCAAATATAAGATCTGGCAAACTACGCTATTATATAAGATCTACATCTTAAACAAATGTGAAAAAATTAGATCGGGGATTGAGAATCCACTTACCTTGAGCGAGTGAAAAATAAATTCACTCTTCGCCTCTGAACTTGTAAGAAATCCAATGAACCCTTCTCTTTCACTTCAATACAGTGTAGCTCTACAGAAATTGGAGCTTCGAGCAAAGAACTGGAGAGAAAATGCAAAGGAGAAAATTCGATTTCAAGAGAAAAGTTAAGCCTCGAGCAGAATTTTCAGAGGTTTGGTATGATTGTTCACCAAGATTTCTTTTGAAATGAGAATGGATCAGATCTTATATAGAGAAATGAAGTGTGTAGAATAAGTTTATGCAAGGGGTAGGTCAGTCTTTTGCAGTTTGGAGCCTTTGGGGATAATTTTGAAGCTTGCTGTGTTTTGAGCTCTCAATGGCTAAATTTTATTTAGTTTGTGACATAATAAGGAAGGTATGAAGGGATGAGGTGGTAGGCAATGGTTTTACTGCAAGAAACATTGAACTTTGGCCAGAAGATGAACAGAATGACAACCTAGGCAAAAGCTCATGAATATATTATTTCACTCATGCGTTTTTCTTGAAGTTAGGGCATATGGAAAGCTGAGATTTTGGAGATTAAAGTTATAGTTGATAGAAATCCAAAATGATGTTTGCAAGTTGGCAGAAAATTAGTATGCATTTGAGGAAAAATTGGGCTTAGCAAGTCCCACGCACGCGTAGGTCACTAGCAAGTATGCATGACAAGGCAACTTCATAAGACAACATTCAAACCCTAATATTTCATCTAATAATGATCCAAATCAAGAGATTCAAAGACCAAGTTGTAGCTTACATTCCCAATTACAACTTCTCTTTGAATTTCATATTCAATTATCACTTGCATTAAGAGATAGAGCATTATGAATACGGGCACACCATGTGTTTGTGAAAATGCTGGCCTGAGCATGCAAGCATGACTTGTAACTTGCCATCTCAATGCCCTAAACTCCTAAGTCCAATAACTCACAAATACTTAACTTTTTGGACTTGAACACACAAGGACATTCTTGTAGATTTTATCTCAAGCTTTAAAAGAATGTAGGGTTTTCCTTCATTGGATAAAAAATGAGAAAATTATAGATGTCTAAAGTTCAATACTATGGAGACTTAAGGACTTCAAATTTTTTCTAAATGTCCAAATAACTTTTTGAACAAGTTCTCTCCATTTTGGCCTCTTCTCTTAATTTTATGACACCAATGATCATGAAATATGAAAATAGGATACTTGAATTGATAGTTGACCAAAAGTCCACTTGGTCAAATTTCAATTTTGTTGACTTTTGGTTAAAATGACCATTTTGTCCCTTTTGATCAATTGAACTTTTTTCACTCAAAATTGGCACCCAATCTTTCAATCATAAGTGCTTATTAACATATGGAGAGGCATGGAATTATGTCTTGCCCAAAAAGTCATAGATTTCCTAATTAAAATCAGAACCCTAATTTTAGCCCTCTATGTTAGGAGATAGTGACCAATCTTCAAAGTCCTCATTCTTCTGGACAAATTGAGAGATTCTTTGAACAAAGATGCCTTATATGATGATAATAAGGTAATACTTCATATATATGACTCTTTCAAGCCTCAAACTCTTCAATTGGAAAAAACCCTAATCTTGAGAAATAAGCAGTAGAAATTTGATTTTTCTCCATATTTTGCAAATTTCCAACTTCTAATAATCATATGGGACAAATAAGATGTCTTGCAATATAAGAAACCATTTTACCTTGAGATAGTTTGAAGATTTAAGATATGAGATCCTCTTTTGCACTGATTGACCAAAAAAACATCTCATATAGCCTATAGAAGAATTTGGGAACTAAGATACCTTAATCCTATCATGAGAATGTATGAGTATGTATGATAAAGCATAAGCCGTGTAACTAAAATAAAGAGGGAAAATTTTGGGGCGCAACACCTAGGGAGTAACAGTACGAGGATGAATTCACGTATTCATTGAAACCTAGGGAATGAATAATATGAATCTGACAATTCGCATATCTACCACAACCTAGGGGGTAGATGATTGAAAAAGCTTGATAACACTTTGCTGCATGGAGACTGACGTAATGAGTTATATCGCAGATAAAAAGATGTTTTTGATGATAAAATCATAGATAACTAGATCAAGGATGAGATCCGAATTTTTTTAACAATTGTGTCTGTTCTCAACCAAGGCAATCGTTTGTTTTGTTGAATTGACAAAAGGGCCCTAAGATATTGGTTTCACCCAAAGTATGTTTTGAAAAATGCCATGTGTGATGTGTATGCATAATGTCCCAGATTGATATGGAACCCATAATGTATATGCACTGAGTGTCTGTATATTCCTAAAATATTTACATATGTACCAAATGTGTGTATGCCCCAAAATAATATAAAAAATGTTTTTGATATTCTCTCCTTTTAAACCATTGGTTTTGTGTTACCATCTCCTTGATGTTGTATGTTGCAGTATCTTTGAATTGATTTGAATAAGATGAATAAGTGTCAGCAAGATCTTGATATTTGTATTGTAGGCGCCGACATAGGTTCGGGCATAATTGTGGATGCAGGCGTGACATAGATGTGGGCGTAGGTGTGGGCGTAGAAATAGGCGTGGACATGGACAAAGGCATGGATTTCTTTCGATGTTTTTATAACCAAAATTCTTTTTGATATTTCATCAAATGCTTCGAAAAAAATAAAAAATAAAATTTGAAAGATTTGAAAAACTCAATGTTTTATTTATAAATATGCCTCTAAATAGGCGAGAGTACAAGATGAAATTCCTTAACATAAGTAATTATAGAAAGCTTTAAAACTGAAAATGGAAATGAAAATGATAATTGCTAGTGTTGTTTTTCCCAATATCCTTTTGATATCTCAAATCTTCTTTGCTTCTAAGTCAAATAATTTGGATCCATCTTTTCCTTTGTGGTTTCTAGTCGCAGTTTTTAGATCACAATCTTTTTGATCTTTATTTCTTGGAATTTTTTCCCTAATTTTTGCATGGATCTCCCTTTTGGGTTTTCAATCCACCGGGATAAAAACTTTTGTGTATGTCCCTAATTTTTTCCTGGATCTCCCTTTAGGGTTTTCAATCCACTAGGACGCTCTTTTTATCCTAAGTCTCCCGTTTAGGGTTCGAGCTTAGCGAGCTTTTTATACATAGTATTTTTTGACTGCGTCTGAATTTTCCGGATATGGTCATTCTTCTCGATCCATTATTGTGAGGATGAGACCACCACCGAAGAATGTTGTTTTTACAACATATGGACCTTCGTAGTTGGGTTTCCATTTACCACGTGAATCGGGGCGAGGTAGCAAAATCTTCTTGAGCACTAAATCCCCTTCTTTAAATATTCGAGGGCAGACTTTCTTGTCGAAGGTTTCTTCATCCGCTTCTGATATAATTGGTCGTGGCACAAAGCATTCAAGCGCTTCTCTTCAATGAGGTTATGTTGATCCAGTCGCGTCTGAACCCATTCTACTTATTTAAGATTGGTTTCCATTATAACTGGAAGTGATGGAATTTATATTTCAACTGGGAGTACGACCTCCATGCCATATACTAGAGATAAAAGAGTTGCACCTATTGATGTGTGTATAGAAGTATGATATCCATGTAGAGAAAAGGGAAGCATTTCATGCCAATATTTTTATGTTTTCACCATTTTCTGAATGATTTTCTTGATATTTTTATTGGCAGGTTCAACAGCCCTGTTCATCTTGGGTCGATATGGTAAGGAATTTTGATGCTCGATCTTGAAATCATCACATAAATCCTTCATCATTTTCTTGTTCAAATTATACATGTTTCCTGTAATGATTCTTCTTGTAACCTCATATCTGTATATGATATTTTTCTTGATGAATCAAGTAACCACTTAACTTGTCACATTCATGTAGGATGTCACTTATACAAATTTGGTGAAGTATTCAATGGCAACCAGTATGAACCGGTATCCGTTAGATGCTTTCAGTTTGATCATGCCTATCATATCAATTCCCCACATCGAAAATGGCCAAGGAGAGCTCATAACATTTAAAGTAGTATGTGTCACATTCATTTTGTCGGTGTAGATTTGGCATTTATGACACATTTTTGTAGAATGGTAGCAATCGGCTTCCATCGTTAACCAATAATACCCCAATAGCAGAATTTTTCTAGCCATGGCGTGCCCATTTGTATAAGTCCCAAAAGTACCTTCATGGATTTCTATCATAAGCATATTTGCTTCCTATTTCTCCATACACCTGAGTAGAACCATATCGTAGTTTCTTTTGTATAACACGTCACCACTCAGAAAGAATTTTGAGGCTAGCTTTCGTAGGGTTCACTTCTCAATGATAGAAGCATTTTCTGGATATTATTGTTTCTCGAGGTACTTCTTGATGTCATAGAACCAAGGCTTGTTGTATGGTCCCTCTTCAAAAGCAAGGCAGTGTGCTGGCTCTTCAAAATGTTTGATTGTAATGGGTGGTATGTGGTTTGGCCAAGTTACCATGAACATGGCTAATAGAGTTTCTAAGGTGTCTTCCATCTGATTTTCTTCTCGTGGGATATAACTGAAGGTGATCTGAGTGAATTTCATAGCTAACTTTAAAACATGATCCCGATATGGAATCAATTTGGGATGTTTAGTGTCCCATTCGTCGTTGACTTGGTATATGACTAGTGTGGAGTCTCCAAATATTTTGAGATATTTGATTATTAGATTGATGGTCTCCTATACACCCAGGATACAGGCTTTGTATTTGGTGATATTGTTGGTCAGTCAAAACATAACCTCACAGTATAAGGTTAGTGATAATTTTTTGGAAAAGTAAAAACTACCCCAATGTCGTGCCCTAGTACATATGAAGCCCCATCGAACATGAGTGTCAAACGTGCCACTAGTTCAAGTATTTCGTCCGACCCAGGTATTTTGTAGTCATTTATAACCATGAAATATTTGTCTGGAAACTCGAACTTCATTGGTTGATACTCTGGTAATGGATGATAAGCTAGATGGTCAGTTAATAAACTACCCTTGATGGCTTTTTGGGTAATGTATTGGATATCGTACTCTGATAGTAACATCTGTAATCAGAAAATATTTCCTATAATAGCCGGTTTTTCAAACACATACTTTAAAGGATCCATTCTTGCTATTAATCGCGTGGTGTGAGTTAACATGTATTACCTTAATATTTTAGTAGCCCAAGCTAATTCATAACAAGATTTCCTGAGAAGTGAATACCCTGTTTCGCAGTTAGTAAATTTCTTGTTGAAGTAGTAGATTACATGCTCTTTCCTACCGGTTTCGTCATGTTTTCCCAATACACATCCCATTGATCCTTCAAGCACAGTCAGATACATGATGATGGCCTTCCGGGGACTGGTGGGATTAAGATTGGCGGCTCTTGTAAATATTTCTTTATTGTCTTGAAGGATGTTTGGCAATCATTGTTCCATACCACCGTTTGATCTTTTCGCAGTAATTTGAATATAGGCTCGCACGTAGTAGTTAGGTGTGATATGAACCTTGAAATGTAGTTCAATTATCCTAAGAAACCACAAACCTCTTTCTCTATCCTCGGAACTGAAATTTCTTGTATGGCTTTTACCTTGTCGACGTCCACCTCAATACCATGCTGACTTATAATGAAACCCAATAACTTTCCTGAACTGACACCAAATGTACACTTGTTCAGATTCAACCTTAGTTTGAACCTTCGTAAACGCTCGAATAACTTTTGTAAATGTATGATGTGATCCTCCATTGTATGGGATTTTCCCATCATATCATCTACATACACCTTAAACTATTTGTGAATCATATCATGGAATAGTGTGACCATAGCCCGTTAATAAGTTGCTCCAACATTTTTCAGACCGAACATCATTACCTTTTAGCAGAAAGTGCCCAAAGGAATCATGAGAGTATTCTTTTCCATATCTTCGGGTGCCATTTTGATTTGGTTATAGCCTGATAAACCATCCATGAACAAGAATAATGAAGCTTAAGCTGTATTATCCACCAAAACATCTATGTGAGGTAAATGGAAATCGTCTTTGGGGCTTGCTTTGTTCAGATCCCGATAATACATACACATGCTTACTTTTCCATCTTTCTTGGGTACTGATACGATGTTAGCTATCTAAGGTGGATAATTTACCACCGCTAAAAACCCCGTGTCAAATTGTTTAAGGACCTCTTCTTGAATCTTATTGGAAATGTCAGGACGAGTTCTGCTTAGTATCTGCCTAACCGGAGAGCAACCTTCCTTGAGAGGTAGTCCAGGCACCACAATATCTGTATCAAATCCCGGGATATCTCTGTAAGACCAAGCAAAGATATCCACATATTCATGTAACAACTTGATTAGACTTTCGTTGACGCTTTTCTACAATGTTCCCCCCTAGATTTATCTCTTTCGGATCTTCCTCTATGCCAAGGTTAATGGTCTTAATAGATTCTTGGTATGGTTGTATATTGTCAGCCTTTTGCTCTATCTCCCTCTCCAATTCTTTAGAAAGTTCAAGATCTTCATCATTTTCATCTTCAACTTGGTTGATGGGTGCATCAAAATTATATCGGATAGCAGCAATAATATTATCGATGATTTTGGGCATGGATGTGCACATTTATCATGTTTTGGTGCAGTTTTTAGTATGTGAATATTTAAAATGCATATGAAGAAAAGTATTTCTATTTTTTAAATGTAAGAGATAAATGTAAGAGCAAGACATGAATTTTACTTGAATGTGAAATATAGGTTTTATTAATCGTGAATATTGTTTGAAACAAAATATGGCACCCTTACAAGCAACCCCTATGCCTCAAGTTTGACATAGGTTCTTTTAAAAACAAGAAAAATTACTTTGGAAAGAAAAAGGTCTTGGGAATCTCCATAGCTGTCAAATTCTTGAGTTCTTCGCCTAGGGTGCATTCATGGATGAAATCAAATGCCCTTTTGATGTTGCTTTTGTTGGATATCATTACCACCAGTCCGCCATGTTCTACTCCTTTGTGGATGAAAGTCTATTGGATTGTAGGCAAACATTATTTGCCTTTCAGAGTAGCCTTTGATAATTTGTATCCCAAACCAAAGCGATTCTTCTTCTTAGGTATTTCCAGGACCTTTCCCCAACCTTTCGAGGAACCACTTTCCATTGCTATTTGCAAATATCTCTACGAAGTCACAATAGGTTTTTTTATTTTTTTTCCACCGATAGGGTTACCTCTATCCATGGGCTCTTAGTTACTTGTTTTAGATCACTTGCCTTTGCTTTTCAATTGTTTGAAATGGTGCTTTGTGTGTGTGGTTTTGAAAATATTTTGAAAAAAGATGCCTTGTCTAGGCAACCATTGTAATGACTCGTGTTTGAGTATATACAGAGGTGTGTGTCTTTTTGAAAAGATATTTCAATGTTTTGAAAGTTGTTTTGAAATTGTTTTTGAAATGGTCTTGTGATGTGTGTTTTGAAAGTTGGCAAGGACGTTTTGCAAGATTTTTGATCAAGTAACTAAGAGTTGGTCTACCCTATTTTACTCAAAGATTTTTCTCATGTTTTAACCCTTTTAATAGTGTTGTTTCACCATTGTGTTTGATGAACAACCTTGCGTTAGGATGTTAAACGGGACAGGCACGGGTCATCATATGCAATCATTGAAGGCAACTTGTGAGATGCTCTAGCAATTTTGTAAGGGACGAGATCTTTTTATCGAAGGCAACATCAAGGGTCATCGAGGGACTACGATCTTTGTTTATCAAATGGACATTTGCTAGAGTGTCTCATACTCGAGGGACATGATTGCATTTTTCCGAGGCAACAAGCGAGGTTACCCTAGAGGTGCAAGTGTGAATTGTGTATTGATTTTCATGCATTTATCTTGTGTTAGGTTATCTAGTGGTTGATTTTGAATCTTCGCATACAAACCCTAATTACTATACAGTATATAGAAAGCGATAAATTGCAGGAATTTAAAGTCTAAGCTATTACAAACAAGCATCCGGGGATGGGGGGTACAAATGTTTACAAATGGGGATGAGTCTTATCAGAATAGTAGTGTCCAAATATTATGTTTACAACCAAATCGAATCATCACATTCTCAATGTAAAAATATAAGAAAAAAAGGGAATCAAAAGCAATGTATGATGCACATGATTATTTACAAGTGATCAAAAGATTAACCTAATGTATTTATTAAGTATTGTTATTTTTGTGTTTTTGTTAATTATAAATAAAAGAAAGAACTATTTAATTAAATTAATTCTACTATTTATGTATTTCAAGTGTAATAAAAAAATATTGTTAATAAAAATGTAATATAAAAAATTAGTATATTATTATTTATCAAGAAAGAATTAGAAATTAAGTTGAAAAAGGAAATAAGGTGATAATAAAATAATAAAAGGAAGTATTAGTTTGTATGTAAGAAAAAGAAAGTTAAATGGGCTCTTAAAAACATGTTGGGCCCAAAAATGAAATTAAAAAAAAAAAGACAAGAGGGGGGTGCATGCGCCAGTTTCAATTGGGCTTAGGGGGGGTTTAGTGCAAAGGGCAGGCCCAAACGTTTGACAAGGATTTTGCTAGGGTTCAAATTTGTTTGTTTCAGAATTAGGGTTACAATGTTTTCTTGAGCGGCGCTGCTTTCCTTTCTTCTTCATCGCCTCTTCATACTTTCTCAAACCATGGCGTCTGACTTCCCCATGCCTTAGGCCGCCAGACGCTACCTCCACTCTCCTCTTTCCACGATTGCTCAGGTGGTGATAAAAAGGTATTATTTCGTTCTATCGCATTTTTTAGGGTTTTCGGATTCTTATCTCTTGCATGTTATTAATCTTTTACATGTTCTGATCTTTTGTATTATTTGTTTATGTGAGGTGTAAAAAAGGAAGGAGGACAATACCTTTAGGGTTTGTTGTTTCTGAGAGGAGTTTGGAATGGAGTGGACGGTGACGCTTCTCAGGCGTCCAAGGCGGAAGGAATGCGATGACAAAAGCTTTTCTGGTATTTGTGTCTTTAGCCTTCGTTTAGTGATGAAAATGTTTGGAAAACGCTTATAATAGTTGCTTCTGAGTTCTTCCTCTCTTTTGATTTTGATTCTCAATGATGATGATTTATGAGATGCTTTTGCTTCTTGTTTGATTGCTTGATGATGTTATGATTTCTGTTGTTATGATGTTGATGATTTTGATGTTTCCTTACAATCTTCCTCTTTCTTCTTGTCAATGATGATGATAATTCTGAGATTGCTCGTTGGCTATTATTTCACTTCTGACTTCTTCTTTTTCTCTTGGCTTTGGTATCTGAGTTGGTGTTTGGGCCTATGATGAACTTTGGTTCTGAGGCGCTTTAGCTTGAATGATTGCTTCTGAGTTGCTTATTAGGCTTGTTTGGATGCTTGCTTCTGAGTTGCTTATTAGGCTTGTTTGGATGCTTGCTTTTGTAACAGTTTTTTAGGCTTTGGCTTGAAGGTTTTATTTTTCTTTTAAGTTTGCTTGAAGTTTGGTACAGGCAGGCTTGCTGGGCCTTGGCTTGAACCAGGCTTGTGATGCTATGCAGTTTGACAGGTTTTTAGGCTTGAGGCAGGCTTGAAGCAGGCCTGAGGCAAGCAGGTTGATATGCAGGTTGGGGTGAGACTGGTTCTTGCTTGTGTTTTTAGTGCAAGTTGATATGGCTTGAAGCAGGTTACTGATACTGGCTGGTAGTTTATGCAGGCAAGCTTGGTTAGCTTGCTTGAAAGAAGGCTTGGAGGTCAGGCTTGTTGACTTGCTTTTGTAACAGTTTTGTAGGTTTTTGCTTGAAGGCAGCTTGGAGGTTTGGTAACTAGCAGGCTGTGTTATGTGTTTACAGTTTGTGGCCTCTTTTTTTCTTTTTGTTCTCCCCTTATGAACTGAGATCTTTGTTATATTTATCTATGTCTTCTAAGTCTGCCTAAAAACTGTAAGCCTGCTTTTTTACTTTTCTCTTTCTCTCTCTCCAGAAAGCATATTTTAATGCTTTAGAATAGCTTTTTTCTGAAAAGGTTGTGGCTGGGAAATGATGAAAATTTTGAAATATTGCTTGCATTTTGGTTTTGCTCTGCATATCTCTTATCTTTCAGATTTTCTGCATTTGCTTTTTGTGTACTTGTATACAGCTTTGTTGACAGCTCTTGGACAGTTTTGTTGACAGCTCTCGGACAGTTTGGTTTTCCTCTTTGACAATTTAGTTTGCCTAGTTTGATAATGCAATTTGGTTTGGAATTTTCAGTTTGAAATTATGCATCCTTGTATTTAATTAATTCATATGCTTGCAAACAATTTTGCTTTCCTCTTTGTGAACCAGGAAGAGGAAATTTCTTGTGTTTTGCAAAGAGGATGAGCAAAATATGATGAAAACCCAAAATAATCTGATTCCGGCCAACAACCTTTAATGATGAACTTTTATGATTAACTGTCTGAAAATGCCTTTCCAACTTAACTGTTATTGACTTCTCCTTTTTCTGGCTTTGCAGGTAAATATCAGTTGGAGCAAGGGAAGCAGCAGTAGAAGATGAAGATTTTAAGAAACTTAGGATGTAGATTTAATTTATTTTTAATCATTGTAATAAACGTCATTATAACACTGTAAATAAATTTACTGTATTCAAATAACACTTGTAACAACAATTGAAAATGAATAAAAAATCTTTTGTCGGATAATTCTTTACTTTACACTGTTTATTTATTTATTTAAATCTCTTGAATTAAAACGACTGGATATGCATCCCAATTATTTTAACTTAGATAAAATAAATAATTAATAAACACTATAGTCTTGCAACTTCATATTAACCAACAATAAGCCCGGCGTTCCAATTAACCGTATGTATTGCACAGTCAAACAAACAAACGTCCATATGACTTTTACTTTACTGATTAAGCTAAAACTTCAAACTTTCAATCCAAATGTCTCAGCTTCTATCCCAGATGTTTAGACTTTGAGAGACAGACAGAAATCTTGAACAAGCGTCAAAACCATGTGACAATCAAATGAAATGTTGTGGACTCAATTCCTTTTGAGAATGCGTGCGCAAACCCTAATTTTGGATTTACTGTCAAAGAAACGTCAGCCTAATCAAACCCTTATCCAAACTCAAACAAATAAAAAGAAACCCTAATAATCTGCTTGACTGATTCAAAATCAATGAAAACCCTAATTTTGTCTGACTGATAAGAAAAGTCTGTTTGACCGATTCTTAAGCCAATCTGAAAAACCAGGAAAAGCCTGAAGCTGTGATTTCTTATGAAAAAGGGAGGGCAAATTTTGGGGTACAACAGTTTCCCCTGTTCAATCTTCTTGAACCTGAAGAGTTAGATTGGCAGTTTTGCCATTCGTGACTCGAAGGTAAAAGATGATTGGACACTAGAGTGCCCAAAAAATTTGCACTCGTCAAAGCGTAGTTGATGGAATGGGAATGGGCTTAAAGATGCCATTTGGAGATATGATGGATAGTTGATGGAGATGGGCTTAAAGATGCCATCTGGAGATGTGACAGAATCTTATCGGGGGATGGGCTTAGAGATGCCATCTGGAATGTTTGTTGAACCTTGTCGCAGATGGGCTTAAATATGCCATCCAAGAATGTTGTAGGTGAGTGGACGAGTATCAGAAAGGTATCCCTGTTTGGAACATCTCTGAACTGGGGGTCTGAATAAACAATAGATTGACATCCGTATTTGGAGAATCTGTAAACTGTTTTCAGAAGTCTTGGATCTGAACAAGCGATAGGTTAAAATCCGTATCTGGAGAACCCGTGAACTATTTTCAGAAGTCTTGAAGTTGAATAAGCAATAGATCAGCATCCATGTTGGGAAGCGTTCGTAAACTGTTTTCAAAAATGTTAAAGTTGAAGCATATTAATCTTATCCTGAAAAGGGTAAAATATTAGCTGAAACACAAAGTTATGTTCCATGAAATGTATGATGCAATATATATGTTATATCAATGTTTATGATATATGAATGTAGTGAATGTGCATGTAAGCTGATGAGCTGTCTTGTTGAGGATAGGTGAATCCTGGATAGCTGGAGATAATAGAATCTTGACTGCTGCCGGGGAAAGTAAATCTTTGACTGCTGCAGGGGATTGAAAATCCTTTGATCGTTGAAAAAGAGAAGTCCTGGGACCACTGTTGGGGAATCAGGAGCTTGGGTTGTATTCCAATCTACTGGGGATTTCTGTCTTGAGGAGATCTTCACTGGGGAATATCTGAATACTCCATGAGGAACTGAGAATGAGAGTCTTCATTCTGCTTGGGGAATAAGAATTCTCTGGGGAATAGCCATACTGTTGAAAAGTAGCTATCCTGCTGGAGAGTAAGCTCAGGATTCTAGGAAAGCTTATTTTTGTCTGGAAGAAGTTCAGGAGTTTTAGGTTGTATGCCACTTTGAGAATGAGAATCTTCATTCTGTCGGGAATATCGGGAACTCGGGTTATACGCCACTTTGAGAATGAGGATTTTCATTCTGTCGGGAATATCAGGAATTCAGGTTATACGCCACTTTGAGAATGAGAATTTTCATTATGTCAGGAATATCAGGAATTCAGGTTATATTCCACTTTGAGAATGAGAATCTTCATTCTGTCGGGAATATCAGGAAGTTGAATTGTATGTTGAGAAGCAGGAAGGTGTCTGCATTTGGAGCATCTCTGAGTTGAGGATAAATTCTAAATGAGTGACAAAATGGCAACTGTGTCTGGCGCGTATCCGGACTGTATCTTGGAATTTGAGATCTGTATGAGTAGCAGGATGACTTCCGTGTTTGGAGTGTATCTGAGACTGTAACTGGGATCTGAATAAGTGACAGAATGGCAACCGTGTTTGGAGCATATCTGGACTATATCTTGGAATTTGAGATCTGTATGAGTAGCAGGATGACTTCCGTGTTTGGAGTGTATCTGAAACTGTAACTGGGATCTGAGATCTGTATAAGTAGCAGCATGACTTCCGTGTCTGGAGTGTATCTGAAACCGTAACTGGGATCTGAGATCTATATAAGTAGCAGCATGACTTCCGTGTCTGGAGTGTATCTGAAACCGTAACTGGGATCTGAATAAGTGACAAAATGGCAACCGTGTTTGGAGCATATCTGGACTGTATCTTCCAACAGGTGATGAAGGAATTTTGATGATGACCGCAACTTCCAGAAGGAAATTATGAACGCTCTTGAATTCCAGCAGGTGATGAAGGAATTTTTGATGATGACCGCAACTTCCAGAAGGAAATTTTGAACGCTCTTGAATTCCAGCAGGTGATGAAGGAATTTTGATGATGACCGCAACTTCCAAAAGGAAATTTTGAATGCTCTTGAATTCCAGCAGGTGATGAAGGAATTTTTGATGATGACCGCAACTTCCAGAAGGAAATTTTGAACGCTCTTGAATTCTAGCAGGTGATGAAGGAATTTTGATGATGACCGCAACTTCCAGAAGGAAATTTTGAACGCTCTTGAATTCCAGCAGGTGATGAAGGAATTTTGATGATGACCGCAACTTCCAGAAGGAAATTTTGAACGCTCTTTAATTCCAGCAGGTGATGAAGGAATTTTGATGATGACCACAACTTCCTGAAGGAAATTTTGAACGCTCTTGAATTCCAGCAGGTGATGAAGGAATTTTTGATGATGACCGCAACTTCCAGAAGGAAATTTTGAACGCTCTTGAATTCCAGCAGGTGATGAAGGAATTTTGATGATGACCGCAACTTCCAGAAGGAAATTTTGAACGCTCTTGAATTCCAGCAGGTGATGAAGGAATTTTTGATGATGACCGCAACTTCCAGAAGGAAATTTTGAACGCTCTTGAAACTCGAAATGTAATTTTGCTTTGGAGAATAAATCCTTTACAAATGTTAGGGAAATAAACCCATGACTGCAAGTCTGCTTAGAGAGGTGATAACTTTCTCGAGGACACTTGAATTTCTTTTCAGAAAGATTTTGGAGAGGTTTCATCATTGCCCCTAATATCAGATGTTTGTGATATTTCCAGGAAACTTGGACTGATCGTAACCCTTTGATGAGATTGATGTTTAAATGCCCCAAGTGATGGTGACGGAGACTTGCCCCAGGTTAATCTGTAATTGAGAAATTTTGTTGAAATCTTGACTGGACTGCCCCAGGTTAACTGAATTTGAAAGATTTGTTGAAATCTTGACTAGACTGCCCCAGGTTAATTGAACTTTGAAAGATTTGTTGAAATCTTGACTGGACTGCCCCATGTTTACTGGACCATACCATATAAAATCCCCTTTTGTTGATGGGGGATTTTTGCAACGGGAATATCATCCCACTTGAAGTGATTTCATTCACTGAGAGAGCTTTCGTTCCTCCGAACATTCACTGTATGAATTTCTTTGCTGTTTAAACAAATAAACCATGTGCAAACAACGATATTCAAATGATGCAAAGTTTATGCTTGTCTCGAAGTTTTGAAAAATGCGTTTTTTAGCAGAAAACTTTTTATAAGACAAATTCAACACAAGATTTAGGGCAAAGCCTTACAGGAGTCAGGATACCATTTGAAACAGTATGCTTTCGAACTAACCCATGCTTCAATTAGGACTTTTGAAGGGTTGTAACGTGGCTTGGTTCACGGTTTAAGAAACAAAGGATAAAGGCTCAAAGTATATTTATACCCACCCGCTCTTCGTGATGTTCTTCAACCCTAAACTCAGTTAATTGTGCATTTGGACTCTATTCGAGTTTGGAACGACTTTTTGGTGATGGTTCACACCAGTTTAATTTGTTGGAAGACAGTCATTCTTGCAACATTTTTCATGTTGTTGAGGATTTATAATGACCTCTTTCTTTTGATTTGTTATCCCTAACTTTTGCCTGAATGTTCCTGTTTTCGAGATTACAGTCAGCGGGATGCCCCAGCTTTCTTAAGCCTCTTTTGTAGGTTTTGGCTCAGTGGGCTTTTCTCTTTTAAGAGGTAATGACTTCCTATGAGATAAGGAACCATCACTGTCTTTTGATTCCAAAGGAATGTTTTTTTGATTTTTTTTTTGATGTCGTTCGTTGTGTTACGAACTGAGAGTTTGCGACTTCAATGTGCATCTTTTTTTTTGGATTAACTGAGAGACTACCCTGCCCCAGGTTTAAATCAAAGGTTTCAATTTGTTTAGAACAGAAAACTCCTACTTCTTTGGCTCGAAGGGGTTGACTAGGGATTATCTTCCTTATAACTCCAGTGTTTGGGATTTGAAAGAAACGCCTGTACATCGTCAGCAAGGTCTGTTCAAAAACATACTGTATGAGATTACGGTATTGTTTTCGTCATCCTCCGTCTAAAGGCTTGTAGCTTTTTATCAAGAGTTAAATATCATGCAGAAAGCATAAGAATAGTGAAAACGAATGGATGAATTCAAGACAAACATATGCAATGCATTAATGAAACAGAGTTTGACATCAATAGATAATTGTTTAAATAACAAAATAAATTACAACTTGAAAATTCAAATGGAACAAAAGTCTCTCAGTTCGAGCTTTGTCATTTCAAATGGAGAACCCTTGGCAGAAGACTTTCATCTCTCCATCCGGCATGAATTCCAACACTCCTTCGTCAATCAAGTCTTGGATCTTGTTCTTTAGAGTCCAACATTCGTCGGTGTCATGTCCAGGACCATGGGAGTGGTATGTGCACCTTTCATTGGGGTGGTAGGTAGGAGCAAAGGTGTTGGGATTCCTGGGAGGATCCTTTAAAGCAAGCAGGTTGACCTCCAACAAGCGTTTCAGTATCAGAGATGATGGTATATCAGTCTTAGAGAAATGTCTTCCAGATGCATTTCGCTGGCGCCGATTACCCTGTTGATGCTGACGGGGTTGTTGCTGGGCTTGTGACCCTGAAGCAAGTTGATAAGCTTTTCCCTTGTCTTCTTGTCTTAAAGGAGGTGGAACGATGATTGGATCTTCAACCCTAGTTGTCTGCCCCACTTGGTTATTTTGAAGCAGCTTGTTGACGAGGACCTTGAGCTCTTCTTGTCTTTGAGCTAAGTCTTGAATGAGATCCATCTGGCCCACCAGCTGTCCCATCATCTGGATCTTCATTATTGCCAACTCGATTTGTAGCCCTTCAAACTGATCATTCCTGACACCTCCTGGATTCCCTAGGACCAGGCCCCTTGTGAGGAGAGCTTTTATCTCTTCTTGCCCCTGGGATAGGTTCAAGAACATTTCTTGAAGTTGGGCATTTTGAGCCCGGAGATCTCGGTTGTCTGGTTGGAAAGCCATTGCTGAAATAAACAGCGAGGGCATGAGAGACCTGTATTGGGAGACTTGTTATGCTATGATATGTTTGATATATATATATATATATATATATATATATATATATATATATATATATATATATATATATATATATATATATATATATATATATATATATATATATATATATATATATATATATATATATATATATATATATATATATATATATATATATATATATATATATATATATATATATATATATATATGCAATATTTTCAAGAATCTCTCGGGGTAAACACAAGAAAATGTTAGAGGTTAAACTTCGATCAACATTTCTTGATTGGAGAACCTTGTAATGGTGGATGTCTTTCCATGAGAATCAAGCTCACCATGTCAAGTGGGTCATAGCCCCTGATTCAAGTTGTTGCACTTGATCTTTGACGGCGTTTGTTTAGAGGGGAACCCTCTTGCCCTTTGGTAGACGTCTAGTTCAACGTGCCCCTGTATCAAAAGACCCTCGAGATCCTTGAAATAGTTATTTAAAATGCTATGGTATGATGTTATGATGTTATGTACATGTATGCAAAAGTAAGAAAATGTATATACAGGTAATCATATTCACACAAAGCAAGCAAGTCCTTAGGTTTAGGCTTGCATGGGGTTCATAGGTAAGTACCCTCTTGAAGTTAGTTGGCTCATCCTGTCCTAAAATAGAAACCGGGTTCTAAGGAGCTCAATATCACTGGATTATTTTCTATGTTCATTGTTTTGGTTTAGCCACTTAATTGGCGACCAAAATATTCCAAGAAAACAATCCTCAATGAGTGTAGTATCGAGTATCTACCAACTTCGGACTGCACCAAAGTCGGTCATCTCACTACCCCTAAAAAGGGAAAGATGGTCAAGTAAGCTTCTAGAGTTCGTTAGTGCTTCATGACATCGCTCAGCGGCCCCGTATTCTCCTTAACTACTCAAGGGCTACCGATACCCATAAATATGTCACACTAACATAGCTACTGCTTCAACCATGTCGGTATACCCCGTACAGTTCCCTCACAGTTTATTGCTATTTACCTAAAAGGTGCCCCCAAATCCGGGTGTAGGATTTACAACAAACCCAAACAAGGAACCCAAAGAGTAAAGAAATCAAAGAAAGCATGTATAGGTGATCTAAAACCCTAAGGTAACCCCACTTTTAGAAAAATTCCCCAGCAGAGTCGCCAGTTCTATGATACGGTGGGAGAACTGACTTGAGGTTTTGCGTTTGTTTTCACACTTGTTCGGTTTAGCAAGAGTCGCCACCAACTTTTTATTTATCCTAAGGAAAGGTCAAAAAGCACAGGAAAGACCTTTGAGATGTTTTCGTGGGTTCGGGGGGTAGATTATGAAAAGGGAAGGTGCTAGCACCCTTTTCATCCATGGTGATCCATGGGCTCTTAGTTACTTGTTTTAGATCACTTGCCTTTGCTTTTCAATTGTTTGAAATGGTGCTTTGTGTGTGTGGTTTTGAAAATATTTTGAAAAAAGATGCCTTGTCTAGGCAACCATTGTAATGACTCGTGTTTGAGTATATACAAAGGTGTGTGTCTTTTTGAAAAGATATTTCAATGTTTTGAAAGTTGTTTTGAAATTGTTTTTGAAGTGGTGTTGTGATGTGTGTTTTAAAAGTTGGCAAGGACGTTTTGCAAGATTTTTGATCAAGTAACTAAGAGTTGGTCTACCCTATTTTACTCAAAGATTTTTTTCATGTTTTAACCCTTTTAACAGTGTTGTTTCACCATTGTGTTTGATGAACAACCTTGCGTTAGGATGTTAAACGGGACATGCGCGGGTCATCGTATGCAATCATTGAAGGAAACTTGTGAGATGCTCTAGCAATTTTGTAAGGGACGAGATCGTTTTATCGAAGGAAACATCGAGGGTCATCGAGGGACTACGATCTTTGTTTATCGAAGGGACATTTGCTAGAGTGTCTCATACTCGAGGGACATGATTGCATTTTTTCGAGGCAACAGGCGAGGTTACCCTAGAGGTGCAAGTGTGAATTGTGTATTGATTTTCATGAATTTATCTTGTGTTAGGTTATCTAGCGGTTGATTTTGAATCTTCGCATACAAACCCTAATTACTATACAGTATATAGAAAGCGATAAATTGCGGGAATTTAAAGTCTAAGCTATTACAAACAAGCATCCGGGGATGGGGGTACAAATGTTTACAAATGGGGATGAGTCTTATCAGAATAGTAGTGTCCAAATATTATGTTTACAACCAAATCGAATCATCACATTCTCAATGTAAAAATATAAGAAAAAAAGGGAATCAAAAGCAATGTATGATGCACATGATTATTTACAAGTGATCAAAAGATTAACCTAATGTATTTATTAAGTATTGTTATTTTTGTGTTTTTGTTATTTATAAATAAAAGAAAGAACTATTTAATTAAATTAATTCTACTATTTATGTATTTCAAGTGTAATAAAAAAATATTGTTAATAAAAATGTAATATAAAAAATTAGTATATTATTATTTATCAAGAAAGAATTAGAAATTAAGTTGAAAAAGGAAATAAGGTGATAATAAAATAATAAAAGGAAGTATTAGTTTGTATGTAAGAAAAAGAAAGTTAAATGGGCTCTTAAAAACATGTTGGGCCCAAAAATGAAATTAAAAAAAAAAGACAAGAGGGGGGTGCATGCGCCAGTTTCAATTGGGCTTAGGGGGGGTTTAGTGCAAAGGGCCGGCCCAAACGTTTGACAAGGATTTTGCTAAGGTTCAAATTTGTTTGTTTCAGAATTAGGGTTACAATGTTTTCGTGAGCGGCACTGCTTTCCTTTCTTCTCCATCGCCTCTTCATACTTTCTCAAACCATGGCTTCTGACTTCCCCATGCCTTAGGCTGCCAGACGCTACCTCCACTCTCCTATTTACACGATTGCTCAGGTGGTGTTAAAAAGGTATTATTTCATTCTATCATGTTTTTTAGGGTTTTCAGATTCTTATCTCTTGCATGTTATTAATCTTTTACATGTTCTGATCTTCTGTATTATTTGTTTATGTGAGGTGTAAAAAAGGAAGGAGGACAATACCTTTAGGGTTTGTTGTTTCTGAGAGGAGTTTGGAATGGAGTGGACGGCGGCGCTTCTCAGGCGGCCAAGGCGGAAGGAACGCGATGACAAAAGCTTTTTTGGTATTTGTGTCTTTAGCCTTCGTTTAGTGATGAAAATGTTTGGAAAACGCTTATAATAGTTGCTTCTGAGTTCTTCCTCTCTTTGGATTTTGATTCTCAATGATGATGATTTCTGAGATGCTTTTGCTTCTTGTTTGATTGCTTGATGATGTTATGATTTCTGTTGTTCTGATGTTGATGATTTTGATGTTGCCTTACAATCTTCCTCTTTCTTCTTGTCAATGATGATGATAATTCTGAGATTGCTCGTTGGCTATTATTTCACTTCCGACTTCTTCTTTTTCTCTTGGCTTTGGTATCTGAGTTGGTGTTTTGGCCTATGATGAACTTTGGTTCTAAGGCGCTTTGGCTTGAATGCTTGCTTCTGAGTTGCTTATTAGGCTTGTTTGGATGCTTGCTTCTGTAACAGTTTTTTAGGCTTTGGCTTGAAGGTTTTGTTTTTCTTTTAAGTTTGCTTGAAGTTTGGTACAGGCAGGCTTGCTGGTATTTGGTTTGAAGCAGGCTTGTGATGCTATGCAATTTGACAGGTTTTTAGGCTTGAGGCAGGCTTGAAGCAGGCCTGAGGCAAGCAGGTTGATATGCAGGTTGGGGTGAGACTGGTTTTTGCTTGTGTTTTTGATACAGGTTGATATGGCTTGAAGCAGGTTACTGATACAGGCTGGTAGTTTATGCAGGCAAGCTTGGTTTGCTTGCTTGAAAGCAGGCTTGGAGGTTACATGATTGTTGGCTTGTTTCTGTAAGTTTTGTAGGTTTTTGCTTGAAGGCAGCTTGGAGGTTTCGTAACTAGCAGGCTGTGTTATGTGTTTACAGTTTGTGGCCTCTTTTTTTTCTTTTTGTTCTCCCCTTCTGAATTGAGATCTTTGTTATATTTATCTATGTCTTCTAAGCCTGCCTAAAAACTATAAGCCTGCTTTTTTACTTTTCTCTTTCTCTCTCTCCAGAAAGCATATTTTAATGCTTTAGAATAGCTTTTTTCTGAAAAGGTTGTTGCTGGGAAATGATGAAAATTTTGAAATATTGCTTGCATTTTGGTTTTGCTCTGCATATCTCTTATCTTCCAGATTTTCTGCATTTGCTTTTTGTGTACTTGTATGCAGCTTTGTTGATAGCTCTTGGACAGTTTTGTTGACAGCTCTTGGACAGTTTGGTTTGCCTCTTTGACAATTTAGTTTGCCTAGTTTGATAATGCAAGTTGGTTTGGCATTTTCAGTTTGAAATTATGCAGCCTTGTATTTAATTAATTCATATGCTTGCAAACAATTTTGCTTTCCTCTTTGTGAACCAGGAAGATGAATTTTCTTGTGTTTTGCAAAGAGGATGAGCAAAATATGATGAAAACCCAAAATAATCTGATTCCGGCCAACAACCTTTAATGATGAACTTTTATGATTAACTGTCTGAAAATGCCTTTCCAACTTAACTGTTATTGACTTCTCCTTTTTCTGGCTTTGCAGGTAAATATCAATTGGGGCAAGGGAAGCAGCTGTAGAAGATGAAGATTTTAAGAAACTTAGGATGTAGATTTAATTTATTTTTAATCATTGTAATAAACGTCATTGTAACACTGTAAATAAATTTACTGTATTCAAATAACACTTGTAACAACAATTGAAAATGAATAAAAAATCTTTTGTCGGATAATTCTTTACTTTACACTGTTTATTTATTTATTTAAATCTCTTGAATTAAAACGACTGGAAATGCATCCCAATTATTTTAACTTTGATAAAATAAATAATTAATAAACACTATAGTCTTGCAACTTCGCATTAACCAACAATAAGCCTGGCGTTCCAATTAACCGTATGTATTGCACAGTCAAACAAACAAACGTCCATATGTCTTTTACTTTACTGATTAAGCTAAAACTTCAAACTTTCAATCCAAATGTCTCAACTTCTATCCCAGATGTTTAGACTTTGAGAGACAGATAGAAATCTTGAACAAGCGTCAAAACCATGTGACAGTCAAATGAAATGTTGTGGACTCAATTCCTTTTGAGAATGCGTGCGCAAACCCTAATTTTGGATTTACTGTCAAAGAAACGTCCGCCTGATCAAACCCTGAGCCAAACTCAAATAAATCAAAAGAAACCCTAATAATCTTCTTGACTGATTCAAAATCAATGAAAACATTAATTTTGTCTGACTGATAAGAAAAGTCTGTTTGACCGATTCTTAAGCCAATCTGAAAAATCAGGAAAAGCCCGAAGCTGTGATTTCTTGTGAAAAAGGGAGGGCAAATTTTGGGGTACAACAAAAGGCAACGAGCATTTTCCTCCTATCTAGGAAAACTTTGTCAACAAAGGAGTGGAGCATGATGGGAAAGTAGCAGTGATATCCAACAAGAGCAACACCAAAGGTTCATCTTACTTCATCCGTGAATGTGCTCCAGGCGAAAAGCTTAAGAATTAGATAACTGTGGAGATTCCAGAGATATTTTTCTTTTTAAAGTAATTTTTTTGTTTTTAAAGGAACCTATGTCATTGCCCGAGGCATAGCGGTAACTTGCAAGGGCCCCCAATTTGTTTCAAACAGTATTTAAATTAATAAGAGTAATGTTTTGCATTCAATTAAGATACATGGCTTTCTCTTGCATTTCTATTTTATTTTTTAAGCATAAATACTTTTCTTCATATACATTTTTTTAAAATCACATTCTAAAATGCACCAAAAGATGATAAACTATGCAGATCCACAACTAAGCCCATCGATAATGTTATTGCTGCTATTCGATATAATTTTGATGCCCCAATTAACTAAGCTAAAGAGGAAGATGAAGAAGATGTTGAACTCTCCGAAGAATTGGCAAGGGTATTAGAGCAAAAAGAAGACAATATACAACCATACCAAGAATCTATTGAGATCATAAACCTTGGCACAAAAAAGATCCGAAAGAGATCAAGCTAGGTGCAATCTTGGAGAAAAGGGTCAAAGAAAGGCTGATCAAGCTTCTACATGAATATATGGATATATTTTCCTAGTCCTACAGTGATATGTGGGGATTGGATACAGATATTATGGTGCATAGACTACCTCTCAAAGAAGGATATTCTCCAATTAGACAGACATTAGAAGAACTCGTCCAGACATATTTGACAAGATTGGAGAAGAGGTCCTCAAACAATTTTCGGCATGGTTCTTAGTCATGGTAGATTATCCACCTTGGATAGCTAACATCGTGACAGTTCCCAAGAAGGACGGAAAATTATGCATGTGTGTATACTATCGGGATCTAAACAAAGTAAGTCCCAAAGACGATTTCCCGTTACCCCACATAAATGTTTTGGTGGATAATATAGATCAAGCTTCAGTATTCTCATTAATGGATGGTTTCTTAAGTTATAATGAAATTAAAATGGCACCGGAGGATAAGGAAAAGACTACTTTCATGACTCTTTGGGGCACCTTTTGTTATAAAGTGATACCCTTCGGTCTAAAGAATGCGGTGGCAACTTATCAATGAGCAATGATCATGTTATTTCATGACATGGTCCATAAAGAAGTTGAGGTATATGTGGATGATATGATTTCCAAATCCCATACAGAGGAGGATCACATCATTCCCTTATAGAAATTATTCAAACGTTTCGAAAATTCAGACTGAGGTTGAATTTGAACAAACGTACATTTGGTGTCAGGTCAGACAAATTATTGGGTTTTATTGTGAGTCAACGAGGTATTAAGGTGGATCCCGACAAGGTGAAGATCATGAAAGAAATGCCAGCTGCAAGAACAAAAAAGGAGGTTTGTGTTTTCTTAGGACGATTAAATTACATCTGAAAGTTCATATCTCACCTAACTGCTACGTGCGAGCCTATATTAAAATTACTTTGAAAAGATCAAACAATGGAGTGGAATGATGACTGTTAGACAGCCTTTGAAATGATAAAGAAATATTTAAAAGACCAACCAATCTTGATGCCACCAGTTACTAGAAGAACACTTACTTTACAGTTCTTGAAGGATCTATGGAATGTGTATTGGGGCAACACGACGAAACAGGTAAAAAAAGAGCATGAAATCTACTACCTTGGCAAGAAATTCGCCGACTGCAAAACCAGGTTCTCACTCCTTGAAAAGACTTGTTGTGCTTTGGCTTGGGATACTAAACTACTGAGACAGTACATGTTCACTCACACCACAGGGTTAATAGCATGAATGAATCCCCTGAAGTATGTGTTTGAAAAACCAACTCTTACATGATGAATTGCTAGTTGCAGATGTTACTATCCGAGTATGACATCTAATATGTTACTCAAAAGGCCATCAAAGGTAGTATAATAGTTGATCATCTAGATCATCAGTTGTTTCCATAATATCTACCAATGAAGTTCATCTTTCCATACGAAGATTTCATGCTTATAAGTGACTACAAAATATCGAGACCCGATGAAGGACTTGAACCAAGGGCACCTTGGACACTCATGTTTGATGGTGCTTCAAACGCACTAGGACTTGGTATTAAGGCATTACTGACTTCTCCAAAGAATTTTCACAAACCATATACTGAAGGTTATATTTTGATTACACCAACAATGTCGATGAATATGAAGCTTGTATCTTGTGTCTATAAGCTTCTATTGATCTAAGGATTAAACACCTCGATGTATATGGAGACTCAATGTTAGTCATACACCAAGAGACCAGAGAGTGGGACACTCGCCTTCCCAAATTGATTCCATATCGGGATCATGTGTTGAAGTTAGCTGCGGAATTCACCGAGAATACATTCACTCACATTCAGCGAGAGGAAAATCAAATGGCAGACGCCTTGGCAAATTTGGCAGCCATCTTCAAGGTAACCTGGCCAAATCACGAATCGTGCATCATGATCAGATACTTTGAAGAACCTGCACACTTTCTTTCCATTGAAGAAGGACCAGATAACAAACCTTTGTTCTATGACATCAAGAGGTATTTGGAGAAACAAGAATATTCAGAAAATGCCTCAATAATTGACAAGTGAACTCTTCGAGAGCTAGCTGTGAAGTTCATTTTAAATGGTGATGTGTTGTACAAAAGAAACTATGATATGGTGTTACTCAGGTGCATGGAGAATCATGAAGCAGACACGCTTATGAGAGAGATTCATGAAGGAACCTTATGGACTCATACAAATGGATATGCCATTGCTAGACTTTTCCTACTTTTTATTTTTGTTTCACTTAGACTTTGCATCACATTTGCATCATTTTCACTAAGTAGTTTGCATATCATGCATTTCAGAGAATCAGGCACTTTGGTTTGAAGCATTAGGATTATGCCATCATTATGTTTAATTTTGGTTTGAAGTTTCTTCATCAGGTAAAAACAAGTTCATTTGGGTTTTGAGAAGTGGTTTGGAATAAAATTCTAAGGTATCATGGGTTTCTTTTTTTGTCAAGTCACAGGGATAATCTTCAAAGTCCTGGATTAGGGTTTCGACTATCTTCAACACTTTGAGATATTTCTTCATCAATGTGCATCATCATACTTGGGCCTGTTAAATAATTCAAATTTATGGTCAAGGATTTGTGACTAATATTGCATGTATTTGAGCCATGGAACAAGAGATGATGTTGCGAACTCGTATGATAATCAAGGCATGTTTTTGTTGCTTCAGTTACAAGTCACTTGTGGTTTGGATATAGAGGTTAAGGTTCTTATTGAGAGTGCAAGTTTGATTTTGACACGATATGAAGATTGAGGTTGGAAGACAAGGCATATGGTTTACTTGAAATACATGTTACAAAGGTCATATGTGACTTCTTGGAGTTCAAATTACAAAAGGTAGGTGTATCAATCAAATCATTCAAGTAGGGAATTTCCAATTTCAACCAAGATTCAATAGTTATTTAATTTCCATACAAAAAGTTCATCATTCATGAGTTAAAAGAAATATCATTCAAGTTTCCTATTCATTAGATTTTTCGTCAATTTACAAAGCAGGTTACACGTTGGAATACAAGCTACAAATTTTTTGTTTAGAAAGAAAGAAATTATTGTTCTTCATGTTTTCTTTGCTTCATCTTCAAGCAATTTGTCATCACTCCTTGCTAGCCATGGATTCTTCATCTTTCAACCTTGCTTTTTCCATCCAATCCTCATGCTCATGAAACAAGAAAGAGTTAACAAACATCAATGTTTGAATGAAATTTCAAACAAGAACAAACGATTAAGAGATAATTTTCATTTCATCATTAGGGTTCGTGTTTGGAATCAGAAATTCAAATGGTGTTTTCGATCATGTGTTAAGCCTAAATTCAATGCCTCATAAAAATCATAATTACATTGTCTTAATCATAGGCCATGTCCCAATTGAAAAACACAAAGTTTGAGCTTTGGTTTACAAAAGGAAAACAAATTCAACAAGCAATACTGCCAATAATTTGCTTCATAGGAAAAAATCAGTACAAAACTGCCAAATGACAGGAACAAAACAACTGCAGACAGATGCGATATAAAAGGCAGCAAGCGGCAAAACTTCCAAATAACGCAGCAAGCCATAACAAAGAAAAACAATCCCAATTTTCAAGCACAACGGATGCAATCAAAAGCCAAAAACAACAGCCATGGCAGGCAAACAACAACTACAAACAAAGAACCTAAACTGGGAAACAACAGCAAAACAAGCAAAAGGAAGTCTTGCAACAAAATCGCCCAACAAAGCAGTAAATATAAAATAGCAAGAAGCATTCAACAAGCAAAAACCAAAAACATCAGCAGTTCCTAAAAACAGTGCAAGCTTCCAAGTAGCTAAAGCCCTAATTGTATCATTATTTCCCTAAAAATATGAACCCTTCCGAATTTTGAGAAAATAATAACAGTTCTACATTATAGAGAGACAAAGATGAAAAGATTGAGATTAGAAGGGCATCACCTAAGAAAAACCAGCAAACTAGCTGCTATATTGTCCAACCCTGCACCAAAACAGAACATGCCAAAACCAAAACTTGCATCACATTGCAAGACAAATAAAACAGTCCAAAAGGACCTGCACAAACAGCCTGCACAAACCTTGTCTAAAACCTGCAAAAACAACATCAGACCTGTCCAAAACAGTCCCAAAATACATCAAATAAGGCAACATAAAACCTGCATCGCAAAAGAAAAAAGTCAGCATACCAAATGTTCAAAACTTCTCAAACATTTCCCCCTAATTTCCTCCCTTATCTCACTATAAGAAGAGCCAACGATGACAACAAGAGGAGCGATCTAATAAAAAAACACTGCAAAGAACCTCTGATAGACTACTCCCAAATAAACAACATCAAAAATTCTATACAAAATCATGCCAACCTCCATTTAAGATATTGCCCAAAGATAAGCATAGAACAACCATAATCCTGTAGTTTCAAACTATAATCAATATAAACTTAATATCCACCCTCAAGGCCGAAACCTCACCACCATAACTATTCATACTAGTCTTTTAAAGAAGAATAATAGAGAAATTTTGGGCAAAGAAAAAGCTGACGAGGAGAAGAAGGAGTTACCTCAAGGATTCTTCTTTTCGAGTAGCTTTCACATTGGTAACATTTTTATTTCATAATACTTTGATGTTTTGTTGAATATGATTTCTTAAATGTTATTTGACTTGTTGTCATCTTGTAAAATATTCATGTGCATACTCCTGTTGTCATCAGTATACCCCTACACTAAGAGTTGGTTATCTGTTAGTTCATTAGGAAAGAAAGAGACTTCGAATAAAAATCATTTGAAAAGGAAAACATAGGTATTGCTTGCTTACCCTTGAGTAGTCATCAGAGTGAACTATTAGCATATGTGATGTGAATTTCAAACTGATATCAAATTGATAAAGAAACCAAGAGAACCAAGAGAGAAGACTATACACGATAACCTACAAAAAACCTTTGACTTATTCTGCTCGAACAGTCTCCCTTTACCTCATTCTACTTACACGTATTCCCTGCAAACCTCTACTCGACCCCCCTGTTTCTTCAATGAATTTAACCACAACTGTAACAAAACCTGATTAACTCACCATAGTCTCCATACTCTCAAATCCACAATTCCCATAACCTTCATCACAACCGCACCCTCAAATTGGAAATCACCATAGAATCGACCCTCAAAGAAATCTTCATTGCGATTTCTACAACACCCCGTTTCATAACATGGAAAACTTCCTCCACCCATACTAAAATACACAAATATACACACAAAAAACTTAGAGAGAAAATAAATCATTGATTCATTCACAGTAAACTCATCAAGAGAGAGCTTCATCAACTTCTTTGTGACAGAGAATAATTCATCTTTAATCCGCAATTGCGACTGTAGAAATCTTCTGTTCTCCGTAGATAGCATCCTCTTTAGCCATTAATTCAACCTACTGATACAAACCTTCCTCATCCCGTCACCCTACAACTTCAAATACAACGATAACGTGTCAAGTTCTCACCTCTTTCTGCTCAGCACTCAACATGCACTGAAAAGCGTAGAAGTAGAAGAAGGATGAACAAGGGTTTGTGAGGTCTTACCTGAGTTCTAATTGTCAACATTGTCGGAGGCTCGAGCGGAGAAGTGAGACAGAGCCGTGGATTGAACCGGAGCGATGATATGGAGATATTGATGAGAACGACGAAGCCACGTAGAAATGCTAAACTAAGAGTTATAGCTTTGCTTCGGAAACGAGATAAGAGCGAGGAGGAAAAACGCTTTGGTTTTACTGATGTTGAGGTGAGCACCACCGAAAGAGAGAATGTCACTGGGAAGATGGAGAGGGTTTCACTGCTTTTGATTGAGTATGAGCGGCGAAATTGAGAGGGAGGAATAATGTTTGTTCACTGATTTTGTTTTTGTTTGATGTAGAAGGCGTGACCCATTGCCTGGTTTTAGGGTTTGGCATAACCCATATCCTTCTTGCTTTTAGGAGGGGGTTGGATGCAGGTCTAACCCGACCCGGTCCTCCCCAAGCCCAATTCTTTCTTTGTAATTCTACTTTTGGGCCCTTGCTAAATCCCTTTCTCAGCCCATTCCGAATTAGTACACCATCACCCCATAATTTTACTTCATTCCCTCCTTAGTATTTTAGTTTAGTTTTTATTTTTATTTTTCTTAAACTCTTTGGTTTTAACTACTTAGTTTGATTAGCTTAACTCTTATGTTTTTTAGTTAATTTTATTAATGGGATTAGTTTAGTTTAATTTCCTTTTGAGTTTTTAATATTGTTTTACTTAAACCATTCTTAATTACATTTGTTTGCGAGATGAAAATCAAAAAAAAAAAACATTAGCTTTGTATTTATGTTATTTTGTTTGATTGCTTGGTTAATTATCAATAACATGTCCCTTTAAGTGATTCCATGAAGCGATTAAATTCATTTTGACTAATTCGTGTTGAATTATACTTTAGAATCAACCTATGCATGATGACTAATAAGGTTAAAAATTTCCCTTTCAAACATTCATCTTTAGGCCCCTTTGTACAAAATAACGTTAGGGTAAAAATTCCCCTTTAGATTTTTATTTTGTAATTGAATTAAAACTTATCATTCACAAATAAAAAATCCAAAAACATTTAATCATTATGCGAATTAATTCTAATACTCTCAAAAAACTCAACAAATCAAAACCTTCCCCAAAGGGCATGTTATCTTTGTTCTACCGCGATACATGTCGTGCTTATTGCTAGAATGCGTGCGTTAACGTTGCCCACTAAAAAACACCAACAAACCAAAATTTTCTAGAGGAACTAACGTGTTCTGATTCCTTCAATGGATACGTAGGAAAAAGGTTGTGAGACCCTCACGAATGCACTAGTAAAAATTCATTTTCATTCCCCTTAAGCAAGTATAGTTATAGATAAACACACCCGTAGAAACGGACAAACAAAATGGATCCCATTGAATACAATGGATGTGAGGGGTGATAATACCTTCCCGTCGCATAATCGACTCCCTTACCCTTTCTCTTGGTCGCAAAACCATCTTATCCATCCTCTTTTGGTTTTCTCGATATTTCCCCTTCCTTCGGGATAAATGAAGTTCGGTGGAGGCTCTGTGTTTTTTGCTGGTAGCTTCAGCAGGCGACTCTGCTAGGGACTTCTTTTGCGAGTCTCTCCTAGTTTTGTTTATTTGTTTCTTTGGGTGTTTATCTATTTGCTTTATTTTGCTTTACTATTTTATTATTTATTTATTTATTGTATTCTTTTGTATATATTAATGTTGCTACTCATATATTCTGGATATGCTGCTTCTATTATGATGTTGGGTTGGGTGATTACATTTGATAAGTCCTATACCTGGACTTGGGTTACACCTATGATTAGGATGGGCGGTATAGTCATGCTAAGTTTGAGGGAGTAATCCCAAAGAAGGAGGCATGAAAATCCCCCACTCAGTGGAGGTCCCCATGAAAGTAGCATTGTTTACCGAGTAATTAGGAACCAGAGAAGCTGAGAGCCGTAGAACCATTCACCCATCCTTGCCTTTTTAGGTGTAGCGCAGAGACTATAGCGGAGTAATCCAGAAGCACTTGTCACGCGATGCTGCACTCAGATGGGTTTTTATTGCGAATATTACTGATTACTAAGTAATTAGGATGTCGGTAATATCCAAAGGAAGAGCATAGACTCTGAGGTTTCCCTAGAACCTTGTTCGGCAATTGATAAACCCCTAGTACATACCTTATGGGTGGCTACTTTGACTGCATATCTATGATGTCAAACTTTTGATCCTGTTACTTTCAGTTTATTCAAAGGACTACACAGTGGTTATCCAAAATATGTGGAGCTGAAATCTCATGCCATATCATACCATGACAACATACCATCATGTATATACATCTCATATTTAAGGAATTCCAAAGACAGGTCTCGTTGGTCAAGCTTTTCAAAAATGTAAACAAAATTTTAAAAGATAGATGAGTCTTTGGATTTCCTCGGAAATGAAGATAAAACATTCATTCATACTATCATGCATTCATTATTCACAACAAAAAACTTATTGGGGTCCCTTTTCCATCAGTCTTCAGTAAACAGCAAATACGACTTTTCCACATCCCTACCATACAAGAAGCAACCAACAAAGACTTATGGATCTTTTTGAAGAGAATCAGAATGCTCTCCACTAAGATATGGACACCATGGGCACTCACATGGATCAGCTTATGGAGACCCTTCATGATGTTATCAAGGGTCAAGAAGAGCTACATAAAAGTGTTCCCAAGCTTGCTACTGCTGCCCCCTCCACTTCTTATAATGGGAGGAATGATAATGTAAATGTTGAGACCCCAACTAGAGCTCCTTGGAATTATGTTGATGATCATCACGACATCATTGATCTTGATGAACCCCATGTGAATCTTGACGCTGGACTTGCTGAAACTGCAAAAAAGTACCATGCTCTTGAAGAGCGTCTCAAAGCCATGAAGGGTATCAAGACTTCGGGTTTAAATATTATTGAAATGTGTATCGTACCTGGGGTAGTTATCCCTTCAAAGTTCAAGGTTCCTGATTTTGACAAATACAAAGGCACCTCTTATCCAGAGACTCGTCTTCGTTCCTACTGTTGCAAGATGGTAGCCTATGCTGAAAATGATACGTTACTCACGCACTTCTTCTGAGATAGCTTGACCAGGGCACCGTTTGACTGGTATATGCAACTAGAAAGAACTCATGTTAGTACTTGGGGAGAACTTGCTGATGCCTTTTTGAAATATTATCATTATAATACTTCCATGGCTCCTAGTCATACTCAGCTTCAAGGGATGATACATAAATCTTAAGAGTCAAAGAGTACGCCCAAAGGTGGTGTGAACTGGCTGCAAGGGTCCAACCTCCTCTCTTGGATCGTGAATTGATTGATTTGTTTATGGATACTCTACGAGATCCTTATCTCCAACACATGCTCAACAGTACCTATACTTTATTCTCTGATATGGTCATTATTGGAGAACATGTTGAAACTTGTATTAAGGCTGGAATGATCCAAGGTATCCCTAACAATAACAACAACAATACTGGCATTGGTAGGAAGCCATTTTCTGGTTTCGTCAATAAGAAAGAGGGTGAGACAAGTGTTTTCACCATCAACCAAGGGAAAGCTCTTGCATATCCCGATGTTCGGTTTCCTTATTTTCTAACACCTGTTGTTGTTCCTAATCAATATATTCCTTAAGTGTATGCCGCTACAACTCCAGCACCCTGGATGACCCAACAACGGCCTTTCACTCTTCAACCACAATATCTTCCACAACAACAATTTGAACCACCTCCAAATTATCAACAACAGAATCAGAAACCTCAAGGTCCGAGAGCTCCACAAAGACAAAGAGCACCCGAAAGAAGATTTGATCCCATTCATATGTCCTATGCTCAGCTTCTCCCTCAGTTACTTGCCAATCAGTTGGTTCAACTACGTGAACTTGGTCTACCACCTAATCCTCTCCCCAGGGGGTATGACATTAATGCTCATTGATAATTTCATTATGGAACCCCAGGCCACACGATTGAGAATTGTAAATCATTTGCATATAAAGTTTAAGACCTTGTTGTTTCAAAGGCCATAAACTTCAACCCTGTTGTTCCCAATACTCAGAATAATACCATGCCTCCTCACCCAGGGACAGCGGTCAATGCTATTGAAGAAAGTAGTGAACAAACTCTAGTAACCATGGTTGACAAGATCAAGATGTCATTAGGAATTGTTAGATAACATTTGTTGGAGCAAGAGGTGTTGCAAGAACTACATGAGTTTTGCTTAACATGTTCCTCTAAACCTGAAGATTGTACTAGTTTAAAGATCGCTATCCAACAACTAATGGATCAAGGTGTCCTACAGGTAGAGAAGATATTTCGATAAGAAGAAATTGATGTCTTGGAAATTCCTTATTATTCGAGAAGCATATTTGTAACACTAGGTACCCCGTTGACAATTCAGGATCCTACTACCCCATTAAAGATTCAAGCTCCGGTTACCCCCGAAACAACTCAAGCTCCTATTCCTCCTTTATGTAACAACTCAAAGGAAGTTCCGTGGGAGTATAATGTGGTCTATATTCTTGGGAAGAAATATGAGTGTCCTTCAATGGCTGACAAGAGTATTACCAACATTGTAAGAACCAATAACATGACTCATAGTGGAAGGATCTTTTCTCCCCCACCACCACCTCCCAAAGAAACTAATAATGATGCTCTGTCTAAGGCTAGGGGAATGCAAGTGACTGATAACGAACATGAACCTTCGGTAGGACAAGAAGCAGAGCAGCTTTTGAGGATTCATAAGCGAAGTGATTACAAAGTGGTGGATCAACTCAACCAAATTCCATCCAAGATCTCCATATTTTCTCTTTTCTTATGTTCAAAGACTCATCACAATGCCTTGCTAAAGATTTTATGTTCTGCCCATGTTATACAAGACATTTTTGTGGCCTAATTTGAACGGATCGTAACAAATATTGCTGTAGGAAATTGTTTGGGTTTCTGTGATGATGAGCTCCCAGTTGAAGGAAGAGCTCACAATAAAGCACTTCACATTTATATGAAGTGTTTGAATACAAATTTATCTCGATTTTTGGTAGATACAAGTTCTTCACTCGATGTGATGCATAAGGCTACTCTGTTTAAGCTGAATATGGACGGGGTGATGATGAGGCCTTCCACCCTAAGTGTTCGAGCATTTGATGGTTGAAGGAGATATGTGGAGGGAGAAGTAGACTTGTCTGTCAAGATTGGTCCCCACACTTTTTATCTGTCATTCTATGCTATGGACATTCGTCCATCCTATACTTGCCTTTTGGGTCGCCCATGGATCCATGTTACAGGAGCCGTGACATCTACTCATCATCAACGCCCGATGTTCATTGTGAATGAAAAAGTTGTTGTAGTTTGTGGAGAATAAGATATAGTAATTAACAATCTGATAACCTACCGTTATATGGAAGTAGAAGGTGAGGTGCAAGAGTTTCCCTTTCAAGCTATAAAGATTGTTTCTGTTGACAAGTTCCCCGTCATAGAAGGTACAAAAGCGTGAAGCACCCATGGCCTCTTTGAATGATATTAAAGACCTCATAGAAGCTATATCTCCCCATGATGGTTGGGGAAAATTGATTGAAGTACCTGAGAAGAAAGGTCGTTGTGGTCTTGGGTATCAGCCATTGTCTTCCATGCAAGCTAGTTTGGTTCCTCTAAAAGGAAAGCAGGTTCCCCTATTTTCTGAAGTGTTCATCAGTGCTGGTACAAGCAAAGAAGGACAAGTTCTCTCAATAGATGATGAAGGTGATGATGAAGATGTTTCCAGAATTATCTATCAGATTGCGCCAGACCAGAAGCTCAGCAATTGGACTGTCTTGGACATCCCTGAAGTTGTTTTCCTTGATGTGTAATTTTCTGTTTCCATTAAGTCATATGCCCTACCCAAGGCACAGAGACGACTTGTAGAAGGGGCCCCTTATGTTTTAATCTCCGTTTAAAATTGAATGAAAAATCGCACTTTCGCATACCATTTAGTTTCTTGTCTTTTATTTTACTTTTACTTTTCAAAATAAAAATGGCAATGCTTTTCCTTTCATATTCTAAATATTTTCTTGAACTTTTTAAAATAAAACATAAAATCATCAATCATGTAGATCCGTCTTGAACTCCGTAAAAAATGATCGTGCTATGGTTCCTAATATCCTTGAGAATTCAGCTGACCGTGCTAACAAGGATAATGGGGAAGATTATGAAGTCCCTAAAGAACTAGCAAGACTATTGAGATAGGAAGAGAAGGTCATCCATCCATATCAGGAAGAAAAGAAGGGGTTGATTGAGTTGCTTCGAGAGTATACTGACATCTTTGCCCGGTCGTATGAAGACATGCCCCGTTTAGATACTGATATAGTGATGCACAAATTTCCTCTCAAGCCAAAATGACCTCCTGTAAAGTAGAAGCCGCGAAGGACCAGACCCGACATAGCTTTGAAGATCAAAGAAGAAGTTCAGAAACAGCTTGATGCATGCTTCCTATCTGTGATAAATTATCCTTCTTCGATTTCTAATATTGTGCCTATACCTAAGAAAGATGGTAAGGTACGTATGTGTGTTGACTACTGAGACTTGAATAGAGCAAGCCCAAAGGATGGTTTTCTGTTGCCTCATATTGATGTATTGGTTGATAATACTTCTTAGTCTTCAATGTTCTCCTTCATGGATGGGTTCTCGAGTTACAATCAGATAAAGATGGCTCCTGAAGACATGGATAAAACATAGTTCACAACTCCTTGGGGTATCTTTTTCTATAGGGTCATGCCTTTTAATCTCAAAAATGCTGGTGTGACATATCAATATGCTATGGTGACTCTCTTCCACGACATGATTCATAAAGAGATTGAGGTGTATATGGATGATATGATTGCAAAATCACAAACTGAAGAAGAACATCTGGTCCATTTGCAGAAGTTGTTTGATCGTCTACGAAAGTTCAAGTTAAGGCTTAATCCCAAAAAATGCACCTTTGGGGTTCGATCGAGAAAGTTACTTGGTTTTATCATAAGTCAGTGAGGGATTGGAGTAGATATAGACAAGGTAAGAGAAATACAGGATATGCCGGCATCGAAAAATGAAAAAGAAGTACGTGGGTTCATTGGAAGGTTAAATTACATAGCAGGTTCATTTCTCATCTTACGGCTACCTGTGAACCCATCTTTAAATTGTTACGCAAGAATCAAGATGTCCATTGGGATGAAAGCTATCAAAAGGCCTTCAAAAAGATTAAGAAATACCTTCAAGAACCACCAATACTCAAACCTTCAATTCCAGGGAGACCTCTCATTATGTATTTTATTGTTCTTGAAGGATCCATGGGTTATGTGCTCGGACAACATGATGATATTGGATGAAAAGAACACGCCATCTATTACCTGATCAAGAAGTTTACCAATTGCAAATCAAGGTATTCATTACTTGATAAAACCTGTTGTGCTCTTACGTGGGAAGCTCGGCGTTTGAGGCAGTACATGTTGATGCATTCTACACTTTTGATATCTAAGATGGATCTAATAAAGTATATATTCGAGAAACCAACACTTACAAGAAGATTGGCTTGATGGAAAATGCTCTTGTCTGATTATGACATCCAGTATGTCAAATAAAAGGCTATCAAAGGTAGCATTTTTGCTGACCATATCACCCACTAGTCATTGGAAGAGTATCAGTCAATGAAGTTCGATTTTCCAAACAAGGATGTTATGAAATTTGATGATAAAGAAGGACCTGAACCAGGGGAGCGATGGACTCTCACGTTCAATGTTGCATCAAGTGCCATGGGCCATGGTATTGGGGCAGTTCTGACTTCTCCATGCAATACTCACATACCTTTCACAACCATGCTATGTTTTCATTGTACGAATAATGTCGCAGAATACAAAGCTTGTGTAATGGGTCTTGAGCAACCATTGATTTGAAGATCAAGATTGTTGATGTTTATGGGATTCTGCTTTAGTGATATATCAAGTACAAGGTGATTAGGATACATGACACCCTTATTTAGTCCCATACCGGGGTTACATATTAGAGTTGTTGCCTGCTTTTGATGAGATCACCTTTGAGCATATGCCTAGAGAACTAAATTAACTGCAGATGCTCTAGCCACTTTAGCAGCAATGTTCAAAGTCAGTTACCCGAATCATGCACCCAACATAAGAATCCTTCACTACAAGGATCCAACACACATTTTCTCTGCTCATTGTCTCAGAACTGAAGACGCGTCGGGCAAAAAGCCATGGTATTTCGACATCAAAAGATACCTTGAGAAGCAAGAATACCCCGAGGGTGCTACAATTTGTGATAAGCGGACTCTTAGAAGATTAGACTCCAAGTTTTTACTGTCAGGAGATGTTTTGTACAAAAGAAACTATGATTCAGTTTTACTCAGATGCGTGGATAGACAAGAATCACAATCCATCATATGAGAAATTCACGAGGGATCTTTTAGGACTCATGTCAGTGGACATTCCATGTCCATGAAAATCCTACGGGCAGGTTATTTCTAGATGACGACGGAAAGTAATAGTTCTGTGTATGCGAAGATGTGCCACTAATGTCAGGTTTACCTATACATGATACATATTCCTCCCACTCCTTTGAATGTGATGACTTCACCATGGCCCTTTTCAATCTGGGGCATTGATATGATTGGACAGATTGAGCCGAGCGCTTCAAATGGACATAGGTTCATTCTCGTTGCTATTGACTACTTCACTAAATGGGTAGAAGCTGCCTCGTACAAGAATGTGACCAAGCAAGTTGTCACACGCTTCATCAAGAAGAAAATCATATGTCCTTATGGGACTCCTAACAAGATCATCACTGATAATGGGTCGAATCTCAACAACAAAATGATGAAGGAAATGTGTGAAGAATTCAAGATTGAGCACTATAATTCATCACCCTACCAGCCAAAGATGAATGGGGCAGTCGAAGCAGCTAACAAGAACATAAAGAAGATTGTCCAGAAAATGGTGAGAAAATACAAATATTGGCATGAGATGATGCCTTTTGCCCTGCACGACTATCGAACTTCGGTGCGTACCTCCACTGGGGTAACTCCTTTTTCACTAGTCTATGGTATGGATTTGGTGCTCCCATTCGAAGTGGAGATTCCTTCATTAAGGGTTCTGATGGATACTAAACTTGATGAAGCTGAATGGATTTAAACAAGGCTCGACCAACTCAATATCATCGAAGAGAAGCGCCTACCAGCCATTTGTCACGGCCAGTTATATAAACAACGTCTCAATAGAGCATTTGACAAAAAGATTTGACCTCGAGAATTCCACACATGTGACATGTTCTTAAGGAAGATTCTCCCAATTCACTCTGATCCAAGAGGCAAGTGGACTCCCAACTATGAGGGGCCTTACATCATGAAGAAAGTTTATCACGAGGTGCTTTAATCCTGACAAACATGGATTGGGAAGATGTTCCTCTTTCAGTCAATTCAGACTCAGTCAAGAAATACTACGCATAAAAATACCCGCTAAGTTGAAAACTCGAAAGGGAGGCTTAGGAAAAATTTATGGATAAAAAAAAAAGAATAACCCGTTAAGTTGAAAACCCAAAAGGGCGACTTAGGTAAAAAATGGGTATCTCAGTTGATTGAAAACCGGAAAGGGCGATCCAGGCAAAAATTAGGGACAAAAAGCGAGGGACTGAAGTCTGAAAACTCTTCATGAATAACAAGTACACCCTCCTAGAACGGGATGGATCAATTTAACTATTATCCTTTAGAAGCTCAACACTAGGACGATCCAGGATATGGGAACTATATCAATATCAGTTTTAGTGGAAGTTCGAGATTTTCTTGTTCCCATTTTACCTATTGTATTTTATATTTTCTTTTCAACATCCTCATTTAGGAGTTGTTTCCATGTAGGAATGCTTGTTCATAGGTCAAATTCATTAATACAAAATTTCCCCTTCCACCAAAAAGTCTTTGTTATGTCCTTTTACTTTATTTTTCGTATGTGAATTATGATTTAAATTTTTTATTAAGAATTGCATTGAAAACAATAAGTCAATAATAATCACAAGCTAAGATGCGAAACATGACATTTCATGGATATGAAGGCATCCCAAGGGAATTCCATGGCGTTCAAGTGTTTGTTTTTTTGTGCAGGTAGCAAGTCATAACGGTCACCTCGACCAAGTTTCCGTCTTCGTCCCCTCCTTACATACGACTGACCACCTGATTCTCCAACACCGAGAAACTTGGGGAATTTAATGAGATCCATATCTCTACCCAGTCATCCACTAGGAGCCCAACATATGAAGAAAGTCGGATCAAGCTACTCCTCCTCAGCAAGGTTTAATCCCCAGCGAACTCGACAATGATATAACTAAACTCTCGAAGTTTTCAAGCACCAACCTGTTTTGGTATCTCAAGACAACGGGAAATGGATCCCAATGAGCCTGATATTTTTCACTCTGCATACAATAATCATCACTGCATATTACATTGCATCCTCAAATGTATAACATATCCATGGGTCATCATGCCACACTTCAAAATTCATAAGAAGCATGAGCCAGATTTGGTACCTTGCACGAAATCCCCAAATCAACCCTCAAATCAATAAAACATCCCCACAAAGAATACCATCCTCATAATTCCCAGTTGACATCCATCATTACACTACCAACCAAAAAATAATTCATGGTGCCGATACGTTATACTCCCGAACTCTCAATAATCACATTATCTTTTATAGGATCGTAGGTCGCTCGTAGGTCTTACCCTCACGTTGTATTTTCTAGGGCCGTAGGTCGCTCTTAGGTCTTACCCTCATGTTATATTTTCTATGGTCGTAGGTCTCTCGTAGGTCTTATCCTCATGTTATTTTTTCTAGGGTTGTAGGTCGCTCGTAGGTCTTACCCTCATGTTATCTTTTGTAGGGTCGAAGCTCGCTCGTAGGTCTTACCCTCACGTTATCTGTTCTAGGGTCGTAGGTCACTCATAGGTCTTTCCATCATGTTATCTTTTCTAGGGTCGGATGTCACTCGTAGGTCTTACCCTCACGTTATCTTTTATAGGGTCGTAGGTCGCTCATAGGTTTTACCCTCACGTTATCTTTTCTATGGTCATACGTGGCTCGTAGGTCTTACCTTCAAGTTATTTTCTAGGGTTGTAGGTCATCCATAAAATTCACCCTCACTTTATATTTTTCTAGGGTTATAGGTCGTCCATAGATCTTACCCTCATGTTATCATTTTTAAGGTCGTAGGTCTTTCGTAGATCATACCTTCACGTTATCTCTTCTAGGATCGTAGGTTGTCTGTAGAATTTACCCTCACGTTATCTTTTCTTAGGGTTGTAGGTCACCCGTAGACTTTACCATCACGTTATCTTTTCTTAGGGTTGTAGGTTGTTCATAGATCTTACCCTCACGTTATCTTATCTCAAGGTCATAGGTCATCTGTAGATCTTACCTTCGCGTTATCTTATCTAGGGTAGTAGGTCGCCCGTAGGATTTAACCTCAAGTTATCTTTTCTTAGGGTCGTAGGTCATCCATAGATCTTACCCTTGCATCATCTTATCTTGGGTTGTAGGTCGTCTGTCGATCTTACCATCATGTCATCTTTCTTGAGGTCTTAGGTCGTCCATGTATCTTACCTTCACGTTATCTTTTTAGGGCCGTAGGTTATCCGTAGATCTCACCCTCACGCTACCTTATCTTGGGTCATAGGTCATCCGTAAATCCTAGCCTCGTCATCTTTTCTTGGGTCGTAGGTCGCTCCCCGATCTAACCCTCGTGATATCCTTTCTCTTAAGTCATAGATCATAAGCCAATTCTTACCCGTTGTCTTTACTTTTCTTTTGGGTTGTGAATCCCACACGATAGATTCTCTGTTGTCGTCGAGTTCTACCCATCGTCTTTAAGTTATCATTTTGTTAGTAATCCTACTTTCAGTCGCCACGACATCGTCAACCGTATCTTTTTAGTCACTTTAACGCCCACTTCCCCGAAAAACTTGTATTGGCACCGTTCTCCCAATACAAGCTATCATTACTCAACCACATTTATCCATCATGACCAGTTCACCAGAAAATTCATTTTTCTCATCCCCAGCCGACGTCACGAACAAATAACACTCACACCATCTCTGCAAGACAAATTTCAGGTTCTGGTATTTAATCATATTCCACCTTGAACTTTCAAAAGGTTAACGCCAATCTCACCTTTTGGTTTAAGAAGATTAAATAGGGGCAGTTGTCGTACCCCAAATTTTCCCTACCTTTTACTTTTGTCTAGCTTAGACTTTGCATCCCATTTGCATCATTTTCACTAAGTCGTTTGCATATCATGCATCTTAGGGAATCAAGCACTTTGGTTTGAAGCATTAAGGTTGTGCCATCCTTATGTTTAATTTTTGTTTGAAGTTTCTTCATCAGGTAAAAACAAGTTCATTTGGGTCTTGATTAGTGGTTGGGGAATGAAGTTATGAGGTGTCATGGGTTTCTTTCTTCGTCCAGTCACAGGGATATTCTTTGAAGTCCTGGATTAGGGTTACGATTATCCTTAACACTTCAAGATCTTTCTTCATCAATGTGCATCATCATGCTTGGGCCTTTTAAATAATTCAAATTTATGGTCAAGGGTTTGTGACTAATATTGCACGTATTTGAGCTGTGGAACAAGAGATGATGTTGTGAACTCGTATGATAATCAAGGCATGTTTTTTTTGCTTCAGTTACAAGTCACTTGTGGTTTAGATATCGAGGTTAAGGTTCTTATTGAGAGAGCAAGTTTGACTTGGACACGATATAAAGATTGAGGTTTGAAGACAAGCCATATGGTTTACTTGAAATACAAGTTACAAAGGTCATCCGTGATTACTTTGAGTTCAAATTACAAAAGCAAGGTGTATCATTCAAATCATTCAAGTAGGGAATTTACAATTTCAACTAAGCTTCAAGAGTTGTTTAATTTCCATACAACAAGTTCATCATTCATGAGTTAAAATAAATATCATTCAAGTTTCCTATTCATTACATTTTTTGGGAAATTTACAATGCGGGTTACAAGTTGGAATACAAGCTACAAATATTTTGTTTACAAAGAAAGAAATGATTGTTCTTCAAGTTTTATTTGCTTCATCTTCAAGAAATTTGTCATCACTCCTTGCTAGCCATGGCTTCTTCATCTTTTAACCTTGCTTTTGCCATCCAGTCCTCATGCTCATGAAACAAGAAAGAGGGAAGGAGTTAGCAAACGTCAATATTTGAATGAAATTCCAAACAAGAACAAACAGTTAAAAGATATTTTTCATTTCATCATTAGGGTTCATGTTTGGGATCAGAAATTCAAGGGGTGTTTTCAATCATGTGTTAAGCCTAAATTCAAAGCCTCATAAAAATAAAAATTACATTGTCTTAATCATAAGCCATGTCCCAATTACAAAACACAAAGTTTGAGCTTTGGTTCACAAAAGGAAAACAAAGTCAACAAGCAATACTGCCAATAATTTGTTTCACAAGAAAAAATCAGTACAAAACTGCCAAACGACATCAACAAAACAACAGCAGACAAATGCGATATAAAAGGCAGCAAGTGGAAAAATTGCCAAATAACGCAATAAGCCATAACCAAGCAAAATAGTCGAAATTGGAAAGCACAGTGTCTGCAATCAAAAGCCAAAAATAGCAGTCATGGCAAGCAAACAACAACTACAAACAATGAACCCAAACTGGGAAACAACATCAAAACAAGCAAAAGGCAGACTTGCAACAAAACCGCCAAACAAAGCAGTAAATATAAAATACCAAGCAGCCTTTAACAAGCAAAAACCAAAAAGATCAGCAGTTTATAAAAACAGTGCAAGCTATCAAGTAGCTAAAGCCCTAATTGTATCATCATTTCCCTAAAAATACAAACCCTTCATAATTTTGAGAAAAGCAGAGTAGTTCTACATCATAGAGAAACAAAAAGGAAAAGATTGAGATTAGAAAGGCATCACCTAAGCAAAACTGTCAAACTAGCTGCTATACTATCCAGCCCTGCACCAAAACAGAACATGCCAAAACCAAAACCTACATCGCATTGCAATACAAATAAAATAGACCAAAAGGACATGCGCAAACAGCCTGCACAGACCCTGTCCGAAACCTGCAAAAACAACATCAGACATGTCCAAAATAGTCCCAAAATACATCAAATAAGGCAACATAAAACCTGCATCCCAAAAGCAAAAAGTCAGCATACCAAATGTTCAAAACTTCTCAAATATTTCCCTCCCAATTTCCACCTTTATCTCACTATGAGAAGAGCATACAATGATAGTAAGAGGAGGGATATGATAAAAAAAAAACTACACAGAATCTCTGAAAGACCAGTCCTAAATATAAAGCATCAAAAATTCTATACCAAATCATACCATCCTCCATTTCAAATATTGCCCAAAGATAAGAAGAGAACAATCATAATCATGTAGTTTCAACCTCTCATCAACATAACCTTGATATCCACCCTCAAGGCCGAAACCTCACCACCATAACTGTTTATACTAGTCTTTTAAAGAAGAAGAGTAGAGAAAATTGGGGCAAAGCAGAAGCAGACGAGGAGAAGAAGAAGTTTCCTCAAGGATTCTTCTTTTTGAGTAGCTTTCACATTGGTAACATTATTCTTTCATAATACTTTGTTTTATTGTTGAATATGATTTCTTAAATTTTGTTTGCCTTGTTGTCATCTTGTAAAATATTCATGTGCATACTCCTATTGTCATCAGTATACACCTGAACTTAGAATTGGTTATCTGTCAGTTCATTAGGAAAGAAAGAGACTTCGAATAAAAATCGTTTGAAAAGGAAAACGTAGGTATTGCTTGCTTACCCTTGAGTAGTAATCTGAGTGAACTATTAGCATATGTGAGGTGAATTTCAAACTGATATCAAATTGATAAAGAAAACAAGAGAACCAAGAGAGAAGAATATACACGATAACCTGCAAAAAACCTTTGACTTATTCTGCTCGAATAGTCTCCCTTTACCTCATTCTACTTACACGCATTCCCTGCAAACCTCAACTCGAACCCCCCACTTCTTTGATGCATTTAACCACAACTGTAACAAAACCTGATTAACTCACCATAGTCTCCATACTCTCCCATCCATCATTCCCATAACCTTCATCATAGTCGCTCCCTCAAATTGGAAATGACAATAGACTCGACCCTCAAAGAAATATTTGATGCGATTTCTCCAACACCCCGTTTCATAACACCACAAACTTCCTCCACCCATACTAAAATACACAGAAATATACACACAAAAAACTTAGAGAGAAAATAAATCATTGATCCATTCACAGTAAACTCATAAAGAGAGAGAGCTTCATCAACTTCTTTGTGACAGAGAAGAATTCATCTCGAATCTGCAATCACGACTGTAGAAATCTTCTGTCCTCCATAGATAACATCCTCTTTATCCATTAATTCAACCTACTGATACAAACCTTCCTCTGCTCGTCTCCCTGAAACATTAAATACAATGATAAAGTGTCAAGTTCTCACCTCTTTCTGCTCAACGCTTAACATACACTGAAAAGCATAGAAATAAAAGAAGGATGAACAAGGGTTTGCAAGGTCTTACCTGAGTTCTCATTATCAACAATGTCGGAGGATCGAGCGGATTAGTGAGACAGAGACGTGGATTGAAGCGTAGCGATAATGTGGAGAGATCGCTGAGGACGACGAAGCTGCGTTAAAACACTAAACAAAGTGTTATAGCTTTGCTTCATAAACGAGATAAGAGCGGGGAGAGAAAACACTTTGGTTTTACTAATGTTGAGGTGAGCACCATCGAAAGAGAGAGTGTCATTGGGAGGATGGAGAGGGTTTCTCTACTTTTGATTGAGCGTGAGCGACAAAATTAAGAGGGAGGAACAACGTTTGTTCACAGATTTTCTTTCTGTTTGATTAAGAAGGCGCAGCCCCTTGCCTGGTTTTAGGGTTTGGCATAAACCATGTCCTTCTTGCTTTTAGAAGGGGGTTGGATCCAGGTTTAACCCGACCTGGTCCTCCTCAAGCCTAATTCTTTCATTGTAATTCTACTTTTGGGCCCTTGCTAAATCCCTTTCTCAGCGAATTCTGAATTAGTACACCATCACACCATAATTTTACTTCATGCCCACCTTAGTATTTTAGTTTAGTTTTTATTTATTTTTCTTTGGTTTTAACTACTTAGTTTGATTAGCTTGACTCTTAAGTTTTTTAGTTAATTTTACTAATGGGATTAGCTTAATTTAATTTCCTATTTATTTCTTAATATTGTTTTAGTTAAACCATTCTTAATTACATTTGTTTTCGAGGTAAAAATCACAACAAAAAAAAAACATTAGCTTTGTATTTCTGTTATTTTGTTTGATTGCTTGGTTAATTATCAATAACATGTCCCGTTAACTGATTCCATGAAGCCATTAAATTCATTTTGAATGTTTCCTGTTGAATTAGACTTTGGAATCAACCTATGCATGATGACTAATTAGGTCAAAAATCTCCCTATCAAACATTCAACTTTAGGTCCCTTTGTACATAATAACATTAGGGTAAAATTTCCCCTTTAGATTTTTATTTTGTAATTAAATTAAAACTTATCATTCACAAATCAAAAATCCAAAAACATTTAATCATTACTCGAATTCATTCTAAAACTCCCAAAACACTCAACAAATTAAAACCATCCCCAAAGGGCATGTTATCTTCGTTTTACTGCGATACAGACCGTGCCTATTGCTAGAATGTGTGCATTAACACCGCCCACTAAAAACACCAACAAACCAACATTTTATAGAGGAACTACAATGTTATGATTCCATCATTGGACACGTAGGAAAATGTTTGCGAGACCCTCATGAACGCACTAATAAAAAATCATTTTCTTTCCACTTAAGTGAGTATAGTTATAGATAAACACAACCTTAAAAACGAACGAACAAAATGAATCCCGTTGAATATAACGGATGTGAGGGGTGCTAATACCTTCCCCTCCCATAATCGACTCCCTTACCCTTTCTCTTGGTCACAAGACGATCTTATCCATCCTCTTGTGGTTTTTTCAATATTTCCTCTTCCTTCGGGATAAATAAAGTTCGGTGGCAGCTCTGTGTTTTTTGCCGATAGCTACAACATGTGACACTTAGATAACATGCATATATACCATAAACACTTATAGTACAATCAAAAACATATTTATAAGGAGATTTCAGAAATGAAATTCTGAATAAACTAAAAAATGAAGTGTTTTAGCAAGTACATAAATTGATGAAATTGAGTGATAGTCTTTAAAGTATGATAATAGATAGGTCTTTGAGTAATCATCATACATCATGCTCATCCAATATGCCTAATTCTCTTCGAATAATGAAGAAGGGTTCCATTGCAAGAGGTTTTGTGGAAATATCCACTAATAGATTATGTGTATCTACGAACGAAATTTCAATGTCACTCTTAAAACCATGAAGACAGAGAAAGTGACGTCGAATGTCCATGTGTTTGGATCTTGAGTGCATGACTGGATTCTTGGTTATGTTGATAGAATTGGTGTTATCAAATTTCAATGGAATGCATCCAAGATTTAAATTGTAATAACTAAGTTGTTTCTTTAACCAAAGGATTTGTGCACAACAACTTTCTACCGCAAAGTGCTCTGCTTTAGCTGTATTGAGAGTCACACATGCTTGCTTATTGCAAGACCATGATACAAGGGCGTTCTCAAGAAAATCACATACACTACCTTTAAGATACGATAGACCAACGTTTGTTGTCCCTTTAAGATATTTCATGATTCGCTTCACCGAGGAAAGATGAGATTCATTTGGATTTCCTTGAAACCGAGCACAAAGATAAATACTAAAAATAATGTTAGTATCATATCCTAATTTTTACTCCTAAGATTCCATCTCATTTGCATCTTGGAATTGCATCAAGATCACAAACTTGGTTGTCTCCTAACTCTCTTATCTTTGGGTTTGTCTTTGTGAAGATCATCAAGCACCTCTTTGTGTCCCTTTTACCTTTGTGTGTGTATATATATATATATATATATATATATATATATATATATATATATATATATATATATATATATATATATATATATATATATATATATATATATATATATATATATATATATATATATATATATATATGTGTGTGTGTGTGTGTGTGTGTGTGTGTGTGTGTGTGTGTGTGTGTGTGTGTGTGTGTGTGTGTGTGTTATATGCTTCACTAATCATGACCTATATAATCTTGGGTCACACTTTTCTGAAGTATCATTCAATATCATTTGATCAAGAATAGCTCAAATTTGGTTAGTTGTTTCTCAAGATACTTAAAAAGGTTCATGTGTTTATTTTCATGCCTTAATCATCATGTTTCCTAAAGTATTGGCCAGGTTTAATCAAATAGAAATAAATAATACATCATTGGAGGTTAATATGACCATCAATGTGCCTTAGAATGCTTGAAAAAGTCCAAAGATTCAAGATTATTCAAAGTGGTTTGACCTAAAAAGTCAACTTTTCAAGTCCAAGTTCAAAATATCAATACTCATTCATTTTTCAACATTTTTGAGTGATTCTTTCGGAAAATGACTCTTGTTGACATCCTCTACAACTTCTCTTTACAAGTAAAAGGCCAATTATACTTAGAAGATCATCCAAGGTTTAGAGACATTATAGGTCATTTTGGACTTAGAAATTTTTTACCTTTATTTATAGGTCATGGTCCCAACTTTACAAGGACATAACTTTCAGTTCATTTGTCCAAATGAAACCCTTCTTTTTGCATTGAACTCTTTGTTATGGTGTTATCATTTGGAGCAAAGAATGAGAAGCAATGGTCAATGTAAGTGTTTGTTGGCAGCAATTTTGGTAAAACAATGACTTAATACTGTTTTGCTAAATGTATTAACATTTGAAGCAAAACTGTTTTAAATGATGTCAAAGAAGATGTTTTCTCTTTTAAATGATGTCAAGACATCTTCCTCCTGAACTAAACTCAGCCTAATAGAAGTTCATGTTTTCTGTTTCCTGATTTTCTGCACGCCATAATTTAGGATTTGTGACTCATAGGCTGCAAAAAATATGGAGAAATATTTTTCTATTTGAATTATCTTTTGGATTACATCTTGGCCTATTTTCATGGAAATATTCAAAATATTTGAATATTTGTTTTCCAGCCCAAGCCCACTGCTACGCATATATATGGACCTAATTTCTTATTCAAAAAACTATAACTTTTGAAGAAGAGTACTTTCTTTCCGTTTTAGAAGTCTAAGTGTCTTAATTGTCAAACACTCTAGTATTGATACTTGTGTTGTTATTTTGATTGTTAATTGTGTATCATTCATAAGCTATTAAGCATTGAATGATTGAAGTTTTTCAACTTATTATTTATGTTGTTTCTTCACTGTAAGTGATTGAAGGTAATTGAGGAGTGCCTCATACCTAGGTGAGTCTTAGGTAGAAGTATAGCACGGGTAGTGATTAAGTGATTAGATTGTAAACTGGTTGTTTACTGAAGGTCTATGAATTGATACTATTTAGTGGACTTGTCCCTGGCTTGGTAGCCCTCAGAGTAGGTGTTGTTGTACACTGAACTGGGTTAACAATCCCTTGTGTTTTTACTACATTTATTATTATTGGAATTTACTTTGTTCCTCAGATATTTGTATCGTGACATCTCATTCGACATCACATATCTGATACCAAAATTTCAATTGGTATCAGAGCAGGCGTCATGCTCTTTATCTGGGTGAGATCCAGGGAAGATACTTTCTGGTACTATGGATAAGGAAGGAGGATTTGTGAACAGACCACCCATTCTGGATGGAAGTAATTATGACTACTGGAAACCACGTATGGTTTCCTTTTTAAAGTCTTTGGACAACAGGGCTTGGAAAGCTGTTTTAAAAGGATGGAAACACCCTATTAAATTGGGAGAAAATTGAGTACCTACTTCTGAGTTAAAACCAGAAGAATATTGGTCTAAAGAAAAAGATGAAATTTCTCTTGGAAATTCTAAAGCCTTGAATTCTATATTCAATGGAATTGACAAGAACATTTTCAGATTAGTGAACACATGTGTAGTAGCTAAGGATGAATGGGGAATTCTTCAATCTACTCATGAAGTCACATCCAAAGTTAAGATGTTAAGACTTCAGTTGCTCACTATTGTACCCCAAAATTTTCCTTCCAATTTTCCATGCAAGATGCTTACCCTAGGGTTCTCGTACACTCAATTGGCTCAAAGGTCGACCAGACAGGTTCTCTTCCTAGGCAGCAAATCAATAATTAGGGTTTGGGATTTCTCAGAGATAATTGAGTCTTCAAAATCTCAAATGTTCTTAAAGACAATTTGCTGAAGTTTGTTAATTCTACAAGACAGACGAATGTTCTTAGAACATGTTTGATAGAAAATGAAGTCCTGTTTGAATCAAGAGTGGCATGCAAACTAATTTTGATTACCAGTTAGGTATTGGACAAGAATTGAATATTAAGACTTTTGACCATAAGTCTTTGAAGTAAATTTAATCAAGTGGAATTAAAATTCTTAAACATTTATTTTGTTTTAGAAATTTGATTGGAGTACAAAGTGTTTTATTTTGCTTGATCATCTTTGGTGATTGCTTGAAATACAAGTTACTTGAAGCAAGGTATTTTACTCAAAGCATTCAAATAAGAAGTCCAAAATTCAAAGTTAAGATTGGTTCAATATTTTCATTTCACACAAATTTTATTCAGAGGCATTGTATTCATTACATTACAAGTTTGAATTTACAAAAATTGTCTTGTCTACAAATGCAATAAATTACAAAGATCCGTTTACAAAAAAGAAGAGAGAAATTCTATTTCTTCAAAGTCTTCATCCTCAAGCAACCACTCCAATCTTCGCTGGTCATCCATGCCTCATGTTTATGAAAAAGAAAGGGAGAAGTTTGTTAGTAACTTAAACATCCAGAAATGAACAAAAAAAAATTCAAAGTATTCTAATTCATCATTAGGGTGGTTTTTGTTGAATCAGAAAAGAAGGGTTTTCTGTTCTAAAGGCCTCATACAATTCTTGTTCAATCATTGGCCTGAGAAATTTTTTTATTGCAAATCACAAGATACAAGCTTGGTTCATAAACAAGGTAAAACAAAACCAGCAACAAGCTGCATAACAGGGAAGGCAAACTGCATAACAAGAGAGGAAAACAAAGCAAACTGTAGCTGCATAACAGGCATAACAAGGCAGGCAAACAAAGCAAATTGTAGCAAGCAGACAGGGCACAACAGGCAATAGGCTGTAGCAAGTAGTAAGCAACAACAAATGCTGCAAACTGCCAAGACAAAAAATCAGTACAACCAATAATCATAGAGGCCTCAAAAAAGTGTTCTATCATAGGCCAATATTATTGCAAAACACAACCCATTCTTGGTTCACAATAGAGAAAAGATGAAAACCGAATCTCAAAGTCCAACTGAATTTAAGCCCAACAGAATTTAAATTCAAGCCCAACATAACAAAGGCTCATACATGTATAAAAAATATATATATTAGAATATGCATCATTGGCCTAAGAGATGTGTTGCTCAAATTTGTAATTCAAATTGTTCAACTACTTGCCCTTAAGGCGTTACAAGAATGGAAATACTGAAAAGTAAAATAAAACTAGAAAGGAAATCATCAAAGGTCCATCAATGCTCCCATGGTATCTTCTTATCAGTGCAGACATAGTCGTTGAGAATCCGCTCGTTCTCTAACTGCCTAGTCAGCTTCTGGATCTTTTGCTCTTGCTCGTTGAACTTCTCTCGGTAAGAATCCCGTTCATCCCTCAACTGCATCCAAGACCTCTTTAGTGCCCTAATATCAGTGGGCATATAAGGGTGGAGAATGGTTGGAAGAACCCCTTCTTCATTAGCAACTTCAAGAGTGACAGGTCGGACAACTTCATAAGGCATACCCAGCTTCTGGGCACGGATACAGACCCATCTGAGATATGGCTCCATTGGCAGAGAAGTCTTTGGGCCCAACTCATGTGGATCAGATTGGTGAACTCTGTCCCAAGCCCTTATGAATCTACGACGTTGCTCGTCGCTATCCCCTTTAAAATCAAAGATGATATGAGGCATTAGCACCTCATGAGGTCCTTCTCTTCTGGCTCTTCCAAACTGACGGAGAGCTAAGCATGGGTTGTAAGAAATTCCTCCGTGGGTTCTGATCAATGAAACATTAGGATACTCTCCACAGCGATCAATGATAGTCGTCTCATCCATTCCTTTGAGAGTCCAGATAATGTCGTTATGAGAAAGAGACATCACCCTATAAGCCCAGCCCATTCCTTCTTTGTTCTTCAACACTGACTTGGGGAGGTGCGAAATAAACCACCTCGACAATAAAGGAGCACAACACATCAAGGTTCCCCACTTTCGAGCAGTACGAGCATAGAGTTGATGGAGAATGTCACCCAAGAGAGTGGGTACAGGGTTCTGAGAGATGAAGATCTTTATGGCATTAACATCAACAAAAGTGTCAGGATTCGGAAACAATACCAAGCCATAAATCAGAAGATCCATAATATCCTCGAAGGCCTTGAAATCTACGCTATCCCAGAAATAGTTAGCCTTACCAACCAAGAACTTAGTCAGAAAGCCTTTTGCTCCACTCCTAGTCTCCTAATTATCCATTACCTCCTCTTTGGTCAAATGAAGGGCTGCAGCAATCTCTTCGGGCTTAAGAGTCTTCTCCCAACCAATAAACGGGGTCTGCTCCAGAACAGGGATACCGAGCCAGCTCAGAGAACTCTTCTAGGGTAGGAACCAACTGATAGTCTTGGAAAGTAAAACAATGGTACATCGGATCATAGAACTGGACCAGGACACTCATCATCTGCTCGTCCAATTTAGAGGTGACCAAACTGAGAAGAGAACCATGCCTCCTGATGAAGGAAGTAGTGTCAGGCATCTTGGCAACCAACTCTTTAAGCAAGGTAGGTACTTGGACAAAGTTGATCTGGATGGTATTCTTACTCATGGGCATCATGATGACCTACAAAACAGAGCAAAGATGAAACCCTCCTGTCTTTGAAATAGGTTAGTCCTTATTTAAGATGTATGCAATGTTATGATGTTATGATGTCATGATAGTAAGCACACCACAAGTATCCATAAAAAGCAAACATGGTAAAGGCACACAAGTCACACTGAAGAGCCCTTATATTTTAGGCTGGCATGGAGCTTAGGTACTACCCTTTTTCAGTTCAGTTGGTTTAAACCTGTCCTAAAAATAGTAACCGGGTTCTAGAGGATCTCAATATCACTGACTACCCTCGATCGGTCATAATTCCAGTTTAGCAACCTTTTCTTGTGGCCGGAATCATCGCGAGAGTTTAGTCTCAAAGAGTGTAGCATACTGCTACTGTTCTATGGCCAAGTTGGTCAATTTAAGGTTTTAAGGTCAGTCGGTGCTTAATGACCCCTTAGAAGACCCATATTCTCCTCGTTCCAACACAAGGGATATCGGTACAGACTAAAGTGCCACACCAATGTAACTACTGCTTCAACCGTGTCGGTCTACGCCGGACAGTTCCCTCACAGTTTATTGCTACTTACCTAAAAGGGGTGCCCCCAGATCCGGGTTAGGATCTATAAAACTCCGATACAAGCCCACAAATGTAAATCATACAAAGCATTCAATTGAAAACACAGTGATCTAATCCTAAGGTATACCTCACTTATAGATGTCCCCAGCAGAGTCGCCAGTTCTGTGATCGGTGGGAAAGAGAACTGATTGTTTTGGAATGCTGGTTCGTAGTTTGCGTTTGTTTTTGCAAAAATGTCGCGGTAAGCAAGAGTCGCCACCGTCTTTTATTTTATCCAACAAGGAAAGGACAAAAGCACAGAAAAATTCCTTTTTGAGATGTTTCTCGGGTTCAGGAGGTAGATTATAGAAAGGAAATGTGTTAGCACCCTTTCTATCTGTGGTTATCCATGGGCTCTTAGGTACTTGCTCATTGTGTTTTCAAAAGTTTGGTTTTCTTTGTGTTTGTGGGTTTGAAAGTAGTTTTTGTTTGAAAGGAGTGTAAGTGCGAAAAGTTTTGTTTTGTTTTAAAAGGAGCAAGTACTTAAGAACCATCTACCTACTCGAAAAAGGAATTAAACTGTACAAATGTCCTTTAGACCATGCTATCCCACTATTGAGGAGTAGGTAGCACCGTCGTTGGAGTTTTCGGGTCAATTCGATTAAGGGACGTGTGGTCGCTAAAGCAATGTTAGGACGCCTTAGTGGTAACCCTAATGTCTTAGATCATTTTTCCGAGGAAACCGTTTCGAGGCAACTTATGATCTTTGGACAAGAGGGCGACCTCTAAAACTTCCTATACTCAATGACCACATTCGAGGCAACCAAGTGAGGTGTACCCTAAGAGTGGCATGTGCAAGTGTGTTATTTCGGTTAATTTTATCTGTACATCTCATGGGTGAGCTATGTTGATTTTAAGTTCATACATTTGATCTTGTCATGCATTTCCTATTTATCAAACATCTAACAGTTAATATTGTGCGGAAATTAAATTGCGGGAAATTAAATCTAAACTATTACAAGGCGTCGGGTATTTACATCGCCAAAAACAAACCCTTTAATTTAAATTGCGGAAAATAAAAATAAAAATAAAGCGATAAATAAATAAAGTCCTAAAAAAACTATTACATACCGGGAAACAAATACAAAAATGGAATCAAATGAATCGCGCGCAAGAAAATTAAATCGGCGTATTTTTTAGGGTTTTGACCCTTTTTGCAAGAAAGCATGTTTTTTTTTTGTTATTTTTGAAATTATGGAATTAAATTAAACGAACAATTAAATTAAATTAAATAATGAAAATATTTTTGGATTTTTGGTTATTTTAGGAAAGAAAATAAAATTGATTAAAATTATTAAAAACCTAATTCTAAATTAATTTTAATTTATTGCAAAAATATTAAATGTTACACTTATTTAAAACTAAGTTAATTAATTAATATTTATTTACAAAATAAAATGGTGAAATTAATAAAAATAATTTTTTTTTGTTTTCTGATTTTATGAAAAAAATTATTATTTGGTTAGTAATTAAAAATAACAAATAAATAACAATAAATAAAAATAAGAAAAATAATGAAAGAAATAAAAAAAGAAAGAAACTTAGGGGGGGTTTGGGCCCCAGATAGAGGTATGATAGCATATTCAAGGCCCATTTTCGTTCTAGCCTGCTTTGACTTTGTTGATTCCATATGCGCTTGTTGACTTGGATGTATGGTGAGCCTTCAATTTTGGCCTTTGGATTTGGCATGAAGGCCATCTGGCATTTGAGATCAAGAGGAACATGGTAGTCCATGCTTGCTGAAACCACATGCAATTGTCTGGAGAAAAATAAGACAAATATATTGGGGGACCTGGGATTCGAACCCAGGTCCCATTGGTTTTTCCACTCACCTATTTGCTAACTCAACCAATGCGTTTGCTTGTTATTATTATGGACAAATAAAATTATAAGAGAAAAGCCAATAATATACTGGAAAATAAAAAAAAATGCGCTAAATATTTGAACAAACCAATGGGAAGAGGACGCGTAGTCGTCTTCTTCACAAATCTCTGGTTCTATTACCTGCGGTTTTTATCCGCAAGAAGATCCGTGGCTTGCTTCCAAAACTCGTTCTAGGCTACAAAAATGCAAGCTAAGACCATCATTATGTCCGTCTCTTCTCCATGAATACAACCATGTCCATGGTTTGCCTTGATTTTGCCTATATCAAAAATGCCTAAAAAACAAGAACACGAACCCTAGCTTCAGATACAGGGTTATAAGCCATGAAAACAAAATTAAATAATACAAAATGCTTAGAAATTGAATGGCAAGTATGATTATACAATTTTTTTGGCAAAAGGATGCAAGAGAATGGATTTATGATTCCATGTACAGGGCCATGTTCGTGGACACTTACAGCGCGTTGTAGGGAGGGAGAAGGCCTGGTTTTGATTCCAATCGCTTCAGGGGATAGCAGACAAGGAAGCTACATTGAGATTTTGGACTGAATCGAGCTCTAACCAAGATTTTGATCTCACCCTTTTCAAGGTTTTTTTTTCAGTTTTGGTTTGGTCGTTTCTGTTACTTTCAGGTCGTGTTCTTGTTATGTCTGGCTTGTGTGAGTATATTGGAATGCATTAGGTTAAACTTTGGGCCTCCAATCCACGTGCATTGAAGAATTGAGATATGATTTGATCACCATTAACAAAGTTTCCAAAGTTGTACCAAATCCAAGATTTTGTTCACAATATGACTTGGCATGAATTTTATTTGGTCCATAATGATACTTGAAGCCTATAATGATCAAAAAGATCTCATTCCATCAACTTTTAGATTTTATTTGAATTAATATTGATTTAAAATGAATTCATTTAATAAAAATTAAATAAAATAGAAAAATTAATGAATGGACATGAAACTGAAGATGGGACACGTGTGTGGTGTGACAAGACCAAATCAAGTGGAAATAAGTGGGCCCTTTTGTCAAAAATTGGAGTTTTGAGGATAGTTGACTTTTGGCAATTTTGGAAAAATGCCCAACTTCAACAATGCAGAACTTCTTAAATTTTGAACTTTTTGAGGTGTTATTGGACTTTTTAGAAACCTTGAGATGTCTTATAACCAACCCTTTTTGTCTCATATCATTTTGATATTCCATGCTCAAGTTATAATCTTTGGCAAAAAAGGTGTTTTTGTTGACTTTCAAAAATGACCTATAATGTCCAAATTTGTAACTTTTTTTGAGAGAATTTCTTGATCTTTGGGTGTGAAGATGGATTGTAGGAAATTTCATCCTCTTAAAAATGAGCTTTGTATGGGTCATTTCTCATAAAGTATGAGAAAGTTATGCTTGGTCAAAGTTGAGTTGACTTTTCCTACAAAACCCTAATTTAGCAACTTTTGAATCTTGATGAATTTTGAGCAATCCTTGATGAATCATGATCAACCCTTGAACAAATGATGAATTATCCTTCAAAATGAGAATGTTGACAAAAAATCTTGAGGTTTGACTATTTTTAAGCCACAGTTGACTTTAGCCCTAGCACAGTCGATTTTTGGGCTTCTTGAGCAATTGACTGACCAGACTTTCTCTGCAAGGCTTGAAATTTGACATGGATGAACTTGAGAACATAAGGCATTGGGTAGAACTTGAGGTCATTTGGATGTAAGGACCTTGATGAAACACAAAACCCTAATTTTGAATTGATTGCTTTAAGAGATGATTTGACTGTCCAACTCTTGAGCCACCTTGAGCAACTTTGAGATTATTCTTGACATGTTTTGAGAAATATGGAAGGGAAAAAATTTGGAGTACAACAGTTTCCCCTGTTCAATCTTCTTAAACCTGAGGATATAGATTAGCGTTCGGGCCTTTCGTGATTCGAAGGTGGAAGGTGATTGAACACTAGAGTGCCCAAAAATTTGCACTCGCATGAAGTGGTATCAGCATTGTGATGTCGGGAATTTCCTTACAGATGCCATTTGGAGATTGTTGGTAGGTGGTTTCGTCTTTGTTGACGGGTTGTCTCTATTGACGAGGTGTCTCCTTTGACGAGTTGCCTCTATTGACTGGTTGTCTCTATTGACAGGTTGTCTCTATTGACGGGTTGTCTCCATTGACGGGTTGTCTCTATTGACAGGTTGTCTCCATTGACAGGTTGTCTCCATTGACAGGTTGTCTCCATTTACAGGTTGTCTCCATTGACAGGTTGTATCCATTGAAAGGTTGTCTTCATTGACAGGTTGTCTCTATTGACAGGTTGTCTCCATTGACAGGTTGTCTCCATTGACAGGTTGTCTCCATTGACGGGTTGTCTCTATTGACGGGTTGTCTCCATTGACGGGTTGTCTCCATTGACGGGTTGTCTCCATTGACGGGTTGTCTCCATTGACCGGTTGTCTCCATTGACAGGTTGTCTCTATTGACGGGTTGTCTCCATTGACAGGTTGTCTCTATTGACGGGTTGTCTCCATTGACAGGTTGTCTCTATTGACGGGTTGTCTCCATTGACAGGTTGTCTCTATTGACGGGTTGTCTCCATTGACGGGTTTGCATCAGAAAAATCTTTAGTAATCGATTTAACTGGTTTTGTCTCCTTTGACATAACTGAGAACTTAACTGTATCTTTCCTGAAAGGTAAAGGTCAGTCATATGCAATGCATGATATGGATCAAGCGATGATGTTCTCACCATAAATGAGATTGTATGGTATGATACGTATATGCATGTGTTATGATGTATGGAAATGTGATGTTTTAGCTTGGGAAAATAAATCCCGGATCTGCTGGAGAATAGAGTTGGATTCTTCGTTTTCGCCGGGGATGATGAACGAAGATGATTGTGAAGATAAACCTGTAGGAGATGACTCCGTTGTGGAATAAACCGATTAAGAGATTACTCCGAGGGGAAATACTCTATGGGGGAGAGATGTTCTGCTGAGGATTTTAACGACAAACTCCGCTGAGGATTCCGCTGATGAACTCTGTTGGGGATTTCAATGATAAAATCCGCTGGGGATGGATTACCGTTGCTGGTGATACAGAATCTATTGAGGATTGAATTCCTGTTGGGGGGAAAGAAAGAACTTTCCTAGGGGATGATCTTTCAATTGCAACTTGCTGGGGATAATCCTGTTAGACTCTTGTGGGGATAATCCTCTGAATTCTGCTAGGAATGCTCCTTCGAACCTTGTTGGGGAGGTTTATTGTACTCTGCCGGGGATAAACTTCCAGAGTCTACTGGGGGAAATGATTCAACTCCATTGGGAAAGCTTTTTTAGATTGCGCTGGGGAAATGGCTCCACTGGGGGTATCTTGTATTCCGCCGGGGAACATTCTTATACTCCATTGAGGAATATTAAGACTGCCAGGGGTACTCTTATACTTGCTGGAGAATATCTTTATACTCTGCTGGGGAAGATTAAGACCATATGGGGATACCCAACCTTTTTAGGGCTGATGGTAGGCTAACTCTGCTTGGGGGAGAGTATTGCTGATTTGTACCTAACTGTAAGTCTCAGTTGGGAGACCTACCATTACTGTCTTGCTCTGCGGGGAGTGAAGGTATCATAGCCATATTCTTTAGATGGATCTACCTTATACCTGGTGGACGAAGCAACTACACAGCTTGGACATTTCTTATGCCCCTTGTGATACGGTGGGAGAACTGACTATGAGTTTTGCGTTTGTTTTCGCAAATGTGCGGTTGAGCAAGAGTCGCCACCGACTTTTTATTTTATCCTAAGGAAAGGTTTAAAAAGCACAGCAAAAACCTTTGAGATGTTTTCTTGGGTTCGGGGAGTAGATTATAGAAAGGGAAGGTATTAGCACCCTTTCTATCCATGGTTATCCATGGGCTCTTAGTTACTTGCTTAGATCACTTGCCTTTTTTTTCAATTGTTTGAAATGGTGTTTGTGTGTGTGGGTTTGAAAATGTTTTGAAAAGAGGCCAATGTGGTGGCAACCTTCGTAATGATCCATGTTGGGATGTATACAAAGGTGTATGTCTTTTGAAAAGGTTTTCATTTGTTTTTTTTGAAAGTTGTTTTTGAAAGTGTTGTGAGGTGTGAAAAAACAGGCAAGTGTTTTCATTTTGCAAGTTGACAAGTACTTAAGAGCGACCTACCCTAAAGTTCTCAAAGGTCTTGTTATGTTTTTAACCCTTTTAACAATTTTGTTCCACCATTGTATTTGGTGGACAATCTTGTGTTAGGATGTGAAAGGGACGGGCGCGGGTCATCGTTTAGACCATAGTTGCAATGGTGCCAAGTATCTTTGGGCATTTTCCTTAAGGGACTTGATCATTTTTTAGGCAACTTTCGAAAGCGTCATCGAGGGACTATGATCATTTGAATTGTGTTTGTTTTGCCCAAAGAGACCTAACATGCAATATGGCCCAATTTTGAAAGGCAACAAGTGGATATAACCCTAGGGGTGTTAGTGTGCAAGTGTGTTTTATTGCATACAAGAGTTTTTCTTTGAATTAGGTTTTTCTATTTCATTGATTTTATCTTGTCATACACGTCCTAATTACTAGCAATAAGAAGCGGAAATGTAAAATTCTACGCTATTACAACAATTAGGGGAGGGGGATACATATTTGTACATGGGGGGTTCAACGAGAAAAATAGACAAAAAAGAAATTAGAGAAAAACAAGATGTATAGAGAGAGAGAGGGAGCCCGCGCGCTGTTGGGAGGCCATCAGAAGTTCTGACCCAGATCCGCTGTCAAATGATCAACCTGTTGGTGAAACTGGATGAGTCAGAACTTCTGACTCTAGAACCTGCAAAACAGAACCTTGTTAGTGGGGAAATCAGAAGTTCTGATTTCCCTGCGCTGCAAGACAGAAGTTTGTTAGTGGAGAAACCAGAAGTTCTGATTCTGCTGAAAAGGCAATAACTCTCAGAGGTTCTGATGTCATTGACAGCAAGACAGGCTTCAGATGTGCTAACGTCAAAGTCAGCACTTGGCTTTTTCCTTTACTAATCAGAACATCTGCAATCCTGTTGTTACTCCACAAAACAGGAAACATATTTGGAACAGATCCAACAAAATAGCAAAAATGTTTCAGAGGTCAGAATCACCAAGGTCACGGGCAAGTCCTATACTGGCTCAGAACGTTCTGAGGTATGAGAATCCTCAGAACATAAACAGCAATAACATGAATATTTACATTATGTTACTTGAATATGCACAGCTGATGATGCTTAACAGTGTGGTGAGGGTCAGTAGGTGCTTACCTGACTGTCTGGAAAATGGTGGGTGAAAGTTAGCTTTTGGTTCTGGTGGTGTTCTGGACAGATTTGGAAAAGGGGAAGTGAAGGAGTATACGCATAGGGTCAGAAGTTTAGAAAGAGCGTTTTTGGTTTACAAAAAAGAGCTGGATGTTTGATGAAGTTGAAGGTAAGAAACTTAAAGTTATGAAACAAAGCTGGAGATTTTGGCAGAGTTTCAGAATGTTACGTTGCTAGGAGTTTCGTTTCTCTCTCAGCAATTTTTCTGTTTCTTTTCTTGAATCTCTTTTGCAGTGGTGAAAGCTCTCTATTTATAGGCAAAGTTCTTTTGGATGCCTTGAACATTTAAGGCGCCAACAGAGTTTGAATTTGTTCTTTGACAGAAATTCCTGGGAAGTTGTGATAACAGCTATCTTTCAGCCTAGGTAGCAGCAGCAGGCGTAGATTGGGGAGAAGTGACCTCTGAAGTGGGCGGTGGCGTGAAGACCCATGCCAGAATCTGTGCAAAAGCATTTTCCAAGCCACACGTGAATGCTCAGGAGTGGTTGGAAGCATTAATGGGCATTAAATGGTGACAAGACCTGTCAATACCAACATTCTGGTAATGGAAATCAGCGTTGAATCAGCAGCGTAAACCATGCTCTGGCCTTGGCTACCTGTTGTCTTAGCAAGCTCTGGAGATTCTCCTGGTTTTCTGGTGCGTTCCTTGGATCTACTTCTGGACAATCTGGACTTAGAGATTCTGTATCAATGTGACACCTATCCTTCTGACCTTTCATCTTCTGATTTCAACCTGTTCTGAAGGAGCCTTTATACTTTCATGTTTCTCTTGCATTCCTTTAGCAAATTCTGACTGAGCTTGTGTAACTGCTGAAGGGGCATGTTCTGCTTGAGGCTTAGACTCTGAACCACGTTTACAACTTCTGATTGAACTGATGTAGCTGCTGAAGAGCCAACTTCTGACCACGCTGAGCCAAGCTTGCAACTTCTGACCGTCTTCATCTAGAATGGGTCCAGAAGTTCTGAAGCGCTGATTTTTTCTAAAAACACTTATTTTAAAGAAACATTCTAAGCACTTAGAATTTGATTTTCCTCAAGACGAAAGCGTTGTTTCTGGAGTTTGTGAGATCGTCTTGCTCTTGTAAGTGGCTTGCTTGGGCAAAAGGATAACCCAGGACTTGGATTTGTTTCAGGGGACTTTGAAAAATCTAAGATGGTTTCCTGAAGAAAGGGAGGGCAAATTTTGGGGTACAACAGTTGCCCCTGTTCAATCTTCTTGAACCTGAAGAGTTAGATTGGCGAGTTTGCCTTTCGCGACTCGAGGGTAAAAGGAGATTGGACACCAGAGTGCCCGAAAATTTGCACTCGCCTAGTAGAGTATCAGCAATGGGAATGGGCTTACAGATGCCATTTGGAGAGGCGGTAGATAGGGAGATGGGCTTACAGATGCCATCCGGAGACGTGACAGAACCTTGTCGGGAATGGGCTTATAGATGCCATTTGGAAGTGTCGATCGCATAAGAGATTCCTTAGCGAGAAACTTGTATATTTGAGAAAGACGGATGTTTTCCTGGCTTGTTACAGGTGTTTGATCTTCAATCTCCTTATGCATATGTGCCCTGGCTAGATACAGGTATCGAATCTACAATCGGTTGCTCACAGATGTGCCCTGGCTGGATACAGGAGTCGAATCTGGAAATAGTCGTTAATAGATGTGCCCTGGCTGGATACAGGAATCGAATCTTTGAACTCTTCAGACGTGCCCTGGCTAGATACAGGAATCGAGTCTGGAAACGTTGTAGTGGATAGATGTGCCCTGGCTGGATACAAGAATCGAATCTTTGAACTCTTCAGATGTGCCCTGGCTAGATACAGGAATCGAGTCTGGAAACGTTGTAGTGGATAGATGTGCCCTGGCTGGATACAGGAATCGAATCTTTGAACTCTTCAGACGTGCCCTGGCTAGATACAGGAATCGAGTCTGGAAACGTTGTAGTTGATAGATGTGCCCTGGATGGATACAGGAATCGAATCTTTGAACTCTTCAGACGTGCCCTGGCTAGATACAGGAATCGAGTCTGGAAACTGATCACTCTCAGATATGCCCTGGCTAGATACAGGTATCGAATCCGGAATTTGTGACAGTTGAAGGTAGTTGTTGTTTTTTTTTTTGGGATTGTCTTTTTCCCTGAAAAGGCAAAAACATAAGTTGTACGCAATGTCATGATGTATGATATGCATGATGTCATGATGTTCAACATGAGATAGTGTTGTATGCACTTTATCATGTATGTAAGCAAGATGTATGAAAGTGTGAAATGTTTATGAATGTATCTTCGTCTTAGGAAAATAGATCTTTGACGATCGGCTGGGGAGTTGCCCTGTGGCCGAGATACTTTGCTGAAGCTTGGATGAGAGGCCTGCTTGAGGACTTTTAATGATGGATCCCGCTGGGGATAACGAAGATAAAATCCGTTGGGGATTTGAAAGATAAACTCCGTTGGGGATTTGAAAGATAAACTCCGCTGGGGATACCAAAGATAAACTCCACTGGGGATTTGAAAGATAAACTCCGCTGGGGATTTGAAAGATAAACTCCGCTGGGGATACCTAAGATAAAATCCGCTGGGTATTGAAAGAACTTTGTTGGGGGCGATCTTCCGTGGCGATTAGCTGAGGATAACCCAGTTATAAGCCCTTGTGAGGAATAACTCTGAATAAAGTTAGGGAGAGACGTCCGTATTCTGCAGGGAACAAGCTTCCAGAATCTACTGGGGATAAGCTTTAAGACCTGCCGGGGTGGTTTTGCCTTTTCAGGATTGACGGGGAATCAACTCAGCTTGGGGAGAGTATTGCCGACTCTTGTCTTACTCTGCGGAGCGTTGAGATGATTTGGTCACATTCTTCAGTCGAATCTACCTTGGTACCTTGGCGGACAAAGCAACCAGACTGCATTAGACCACTTCACATTGCCCCTATTTCTGATGTCACCTGTAATTAATCTTTTTTTTTATATGCAAATATTTTATGAGTCAACAATTTTAATGTCAAATGCATATATCAAAAATGAACATTGGACGTTCTTCGCAAAACAAAACAGAAAAAGGAAAAAACAATGGCAATTTGTATGGACAAGTGAATTTGTATTGATTTGAACTTTGCCTGTGAATAGGCGTTTTTATACAAGAGGCTGACATCCTAGTAAGAGGACGCCGCCAAATAACATAGAATTTTGAAAATGAAACAAAACAGCTATGTGAACGATCCCACTGGGTTCCAACTCTGCTATTGCCTTTATGTCTCCGGGCGTCTCATCGCTTTGCTGCCTGGTTGAAGATGAAGCTGATTGGTCGATGCCGAAGTCTGAGCCAGGTAGTTGATACTGAATTCTGGATGCGATGTGATCCAATGAGACATAGTGTTACGCTCCATCCCTAACTTTTGCCTGGACCGCCCTTTCAGGTTTTCAGTCCACCGGGATACCCATTTTTGCCCAAGCCGCCTTTTCAGGTTTTCGACTTGCCGAGTGTACAGATTTTTTTCATTTCATCCCTTATTTTTGCCCGAACCCTTTTGGTTCGCCGGGAAGCCCTTATTTTTGCCTAGGTATGTCAACCTAGCAGGTCTTTTATTTATGCGTAGTATCTTTTCACTGTGTCTGCATTGGCGGGGTGAGGAAGGTCGTCACCATCCATGGTGGTTAGGATCATGGCTCCTCCTGAGAACACACGTTTAACCACAAATGGCCCTTCGTAAGTAGGGGTCCATTTGCCCCTAGGATCACTTTGAGGAAGGATGATGCGTTTGATTACCAGGTCCCCAACTTGATACTCTTGCGGTCTGACTTTCTTGTTAAATGCCCTAATCATCCGTTTTTGATACGTTTGACCATGACAGATAGCAGTGAGCCTCTTTTCGTCAATCAGATTTAATTGATCAAGTCGAGTCTGGATCCAATCATCTTCCTTCAAGTCTGCATCCTTCATTATCCGGAGAGAGGGTATCTGGATTTCAATTGGCAATACGGCCTCCATGCCATAGACCAAGGAGAAGGGAGTTGCCCCGGTTGACGTTCTGGCTGAGGTGCGGTACCCATGAAGAGCAAACGGTAACATCTCGTGCCAATCTTTATAGGTCATTGTCATCTTCTGCACAATTTTCTTGATATTTTTATTGGCTGCCTCTACAGCCCCATTCATCTTCGGCCGGTAGGGAGAAGAATTGTGGTGCTGTATTTTGAATTGTTCACAGAGTTCAGTGATCATTTTGTTATTGAGATTGGTACCATTGTCCGTAACGATTCTTTCCGGGACACCGTACCGACAGATCAGATTATGCCGGATGAAACGTGCCACGACGCTCTTGGTTACTGTGGCATAGGATGCTGCCTCAACCCACTTTGTGAAGTAATCGATTGCTACTAGAATGAAGCGATGCCCATTAGATGCCGTAGGTTTGATCTCACCGATCATGTCTATGCCCCATATTGCAAACGGCCAAGGTGCAGTCAGAACATTCAAAGGAACCGGAGGGATATGCACCTTGTCAGCATAGATCTGGCATTTATGACAAGCTCGGGAATGTTGGTAACAATCGGCTTCCATTGTGGACCAGAAATATCCTGCCCGAAGGATTTTCTTAGCCATGGTGTGTCCACTGGAATGTGTTCCAAACGTGCCTTCATGTAATTCCATCATAATTTTCTCTGCTTCAGCCTTATCCACACAACGTAGCAGAGTTGAATCATGATTCCGTTTGTAGAGAATGTCGTTGCTGAGGAAGAATTTTGCGGCAAACCTCCTCATGAACTTCTTATCATTGACAGATGCACCTTCAGGGTATTCCTGAGCTTCCAAGTACCTCTTCACCTCATGATACCAGGGTTTTTCAATAACCTTCTCAGTCTCGAGCTCGCAGCAGTATGCCGGTTCATCCAACTTCCAAATAATGATTCGGGCAGCCTCATTGTCCCATTTAACTTTGAACATTGAAGACATCGTAGCTAGGGCGTCCGCTAGCTGATTCTCCTCTCTAGGGAAGTGTTCGAAAGTTATCTCTTCAAAGTGGGGAAGCAAGGTCGACACATACTTCTTGTAAGGAATAAGATTCGGGTGTTTCGTGTCCCACTCGCCTTTGATCTGATTGATCACAAGAGCGGAATCTCTGAAGACACTTAGAAATTTGATCCTCAAGTCGATTGCAGCTCGTAAACCCATGATACATGCCTCATATTCTGCCATGTTGTTGGTGCAGTTGAAACATAATCGGGCGGTGAGTGGAGTATGAGTTCCTTTGGGGGATATGATTACAGCGCCGACGCCGTTACCCAAAGCATTGGAGGCTCCATCAAAGTGCATAGACCATCGGGATCCTTCCTCAGGTCCTTCATCCGGTCCAGGTATTTCACAGTCAGTTACCGCCATGATGTCTTCGTCCGGAAAATCAAAGTTCAATGATTGGTAATCGTCCACAGGTTGGTGTGCCAAATGATCTGCCAGTACACTTCCCTTAATTGCTTTCTGAGTTGTATACTGGATATCATATTCTGTCAAGATCATTTGCCATCTCGCTATTCTTCCAGACAGAGCGGGCTTTTCAAATATGTACTTGATGGGATCCATTTTTGAAATTAATAGAGTAGTGTGAGTCAGCATATACTGTCTCAACTGGCGAGCAGCCCATACAAGAGCGCAGCAAGTTCTCTCAAGCAGTGAGTAACGAGACTCACAGTCGGTAAACTTTTTGCTCAAGTAATAAATAGCGTGCTCTTTTTGGCCAGACTCGTCATGCTGCCCCAGCACACACCCCATTGATTTGTCAAGTACTGTCAAGTATAGTATCAGAGGTCTTCCTTCCACTGGTGGCATAAGAATGGGTGGCTCTTGGAGATATTCCTTTATCTTTTCAAAGGCGGCCTGACATTCATCATTCCAGCGTACTACTTGATCTTTCTTCAGTAATTTGAAGATTGGCTCACAAGTAGCAGTCAGATGTGAGATGAATCGGGCAATGTAATTCAGTCGTCCTAGGAAACCTCTGACTTCTTTCTCTGTTTTTGGAGTCGGCATCTCTTGTATGGCTTTTACCTTGGCAGGGTCCACCTGGATACCTTTATCGCTTACAATGAAACCTAGCAATTTTCCGGATCTTACCCCAAAGGTACATTTGTTGGGGTTCAATCTTAGCTTGTATAACTTGAGTCGGTCAAACAACTTCCTCAGATGGTCAAGGTGCTCCTCCTCAGTTTGAGACCTTGCAATCATGTCATCAACATATACTTCAATCTCATGATGGATCATATCATGAAATAAAGCGACCATGGCACGTTGATAGGTTGCCCCAGCATTTTTCAATCCGAACGGCATGACCTTATAGCAGAAGGTGCCCCACTGAGTCACAAAGGTAGTCTTCTCCATATCTTCTGGAGCCATCTTGATCTGATTATACCCTGAAAAACCATCCATGAAGGAGAACACCTTGTGTTGAGCTGTATTGTCAACAAGGACATCAATGTGAGGTAGGGGGAAGTCATCCTTGGGGCTGGCCCTGTTCAGATCCCTGTAGTCAACACACATTCTGACTTTACCGTCCTTCTTCGGTACTGGCACCACATTGGCAACCCACTGAGGGTAAGAAGTTACTGCAAGGAACCCGGCATCAAACTGTTTCATAACCTCGGCCTTGATCTTTTCAGACATCTCTGGACGCATCCGTCAGACTTTTTGCTTTACCGAAGGGCAATCTTCCTTGGTTGGCAGGTGGTGAACTACAATGTCGGCATCCAAACCAGGCATATCTTCATAGGACCAAGCAAAAATTTCCATGTAATCTTGTAACATCTGGATCAATCGTTGCTTCACGCTGAGCTCTAGATTGGCACCAATATTGACCTCTTTCCTATCCGTCTTGGTACCCAGGTTAATTGTCTCCACCGGCTCTTCATGTGGTTGAATAGCTCTCTCTTCCTGGAGTAGCAGTCTTGCGAGTTCACCGGGCACTTCGCAATCATCTTCACCTTCGTCCTCGGCCAAGTTGATCGGATTTTCGAAGTCATAACTGGCGGTAGCAGAGCTGTTACCAGTGAGATCCAGAGTGGATTGAAACCTGTATAAGTGAGTGTGTGTAAATATAGCTATTTTGCAATATATAACACAGAAAGAAAAAAGAGCACAAGATTTGAAATGCAACAAACGTCCAATGTTTCGATTGATGATATATGGAAATGACATACAAAAAGCCCTCACAAATGGAGCTACGATGCCCCGGGTAGGACACCGAGCCAACAAAGTTTTAACATATTGTTTGTTACAAATTTGGAAATCAAAAGAAATCAATTACTGCGTGACAAATGTGATAGGGGTAAAATCCTTTGCCGTCCAGTTGCTTGGTCCGTCGCTGGTAGTCGGGTAGATCCAACTGTCAAACTCCGCTTCCTCTACATCCTCCTCAATAGCATTCACCCTTGAGCTGGAGATAAACACCGGAGCCTTTCTGATCTTCTCTTTGCGCACAGCCCTCTGAGCCTCTGCAGTAAAGCCTAGCCCAAACTTGTCGTTCTTCTGAGCGAAGTCAGGAAGCTGACCCCAGTTTGCACAATTGCCTTTCTGAACCACAGCCCGGGCATCCCTTAGGGAAGCCATCCTCAAGGAAACATTCTCTTCAACTGTTGCCTCTGCTGCTGCTGAAATTGGATGCACCTCCTCGAAATGCTGAAAGGGGGTTTCAATAAACTCCCCATCCATCTCAATGTATCTGAAGGAATTCAAATGGCTCACCATATACTCCTCTTCTCCTTGCACAGTGACAATCTTTCCCCTGACAGGGTACTTCAGCTTCTGGTGCAAGGTGGAGGTCACTGCCCCAACTTTATGGATCCAAGGTCGACCCAGTAGACAAGAGTACGATGGACGTATATCCATCACATAAAAAGTAGAGTCAAACACTTGAGAGCCCACACGAATAGGGATGTCAACCTCTCCATGAACCATCCTTTTTGAACCGTCAAAGGCCCTGACGATGATATTGCTGGGTTTCAATTCCAGGCCTTCATAATCCAAACGGTCTAAGGCCTTTTTCGGTAGAACATTCAAGGAAGAACCAGTATCCACCAATACATGCGCCAGAGTAGTGCCCCTGCATTCGATAGATACATGAAGGGCATCGTTGTGGTTCCTTCCCTTCGCAGTCAGGTCAGCATCTGAGAAACCCAAGCCATTGTCTGATGTCAGATTTGCTACGCAATCAGCGAACTGGACTGCAGATGTCTCCTGTGGTACATGGGCCGTCTTGAGAAATGAGATCAAGGCCTTAGCATGGGCCTCGGAGCATAGCAATAAAGAGAGCATGGAGATCTTGGAGGGCGTATGCCCCAGCTGCTCGACAACATTGAAGTCACTCTTCTTTATTATTTTCAGGATTTCCTCCACTTCTTGTTGGGAGGCCTCAACATTTATAGGTATTGGTGCCTCCCTCCGGGCAGGCTCCTCTTCAATCCATTTGCCCTGAGCATTTGATGACTCGGCAGCAGGAGAGACAACTTGATCAGCAGTAGGAACAGGTAAACTTGTAGGTTTTATAAGGAGGGGTTTTCGAATAGCGGGCTGTGCAATGTCAGGCGAGAAGAGCCTTCCACTGCGGGTGACCTTGGCTGGACCAGTGATATCGCAGATACTGGCGCCAGTGTTGAATTCTTGTTTGATTCCATTCACATATACGTCTGCCCCATAATGCCAGGGGACAGCTTTATCAGACACATAGGGGAGAGGCCTCGGAACAGTAATAACCACAGGTGCAACAGTCATGATCTGAACAGGCTTCTTCGGGAGAGTCTTGATTGGATTATTGAAGATGGTAACCACGGAAACTTCTTTTATCGGAACCACTTGAACAACAGACTTCTGAAACAAAATCTCCTTACTATCCATTAGGCTTTGGATACCTAACTTTAGCAAGGGACAACCAGATAGGGAAACCGCACAGAACAAGCAACCTTCACTGCAACCCGGAAATAAATCGGCCCGCAGTAGGTTCTTCTTGACAGTCTTCAGAGGGGTAACAACTTCATTTATCGAAACAGCATACAAATCTTCCTCAATGACATTTACTCTATGCTGGGGCATAGGAGCAGTTACAACATTTGGTCTCTCCGGCGCTTCAAACTGAATCTCCTTTGCGTCGATCAGATCTTGCACTTTGTTTCTCAAGGCCCAGCAATCATCAGTAGTGTGCCCGGGACTATCAGAATGATAAGCACACCGGGTATTTGGGTTATACTTAGGAGACGCAGTGTTGACGACCTTAGGAGCTTCTTTGAGGGTCACCAGGTTGGTGGATAACAGTTGGGGTAAAATTTGAGATAAGGTCATACTCAGCCGAGTATACTGCCTCTTGGGTCTTTCGCTTCTTTGTTGATTGTACTGCTGAGGAGCAGCAACAGGTTTTGAGATGACCAAAGCGTTGACGGCTTGGCGATTTTCGGGCTTGACTTGTCTTCTAAGACCATAGATGGCGCTTGCTTCTTTCTTAAACGGCCTCTTCTCAGCACTTGTGGAGGCGGCCTTTTGTATCTTTCCTGACCTGATGCCAGCTTCAATTCTCTCTCCCGTCAATATCAAATCTGTAAACCCAGCGGAGGAGTTACCAACCAAATGATTGAAAAACGGACCAGACAACGTCCCTAGAAACATATCAACCAACTCTCGATCAGTTAACGGAGGCTGCACCCTGCCAGCTAAATCTCTCCATTTTTTAGCGTATTCTTTGAACCCTTCACCCGTTCCTAGAGACATACCCTGAAGTTGGGTACGCGTAGGTGCGAGATCAGAATTGTATTGGTATTGTCTGTAGAATGCGGTTGCCAAATCTTCCCAGTGTCGGATGCTAGCTCCATCCAATTGGTAAAACCATTCAAGCTGTGACCCTGAGAGGTTATCTTGGAAGAAGTGAATCCAGAGGTTCTTATCCGCCGTGTAAGGTTGGATCTTCCTTACGTACGACCTCAGATGCAGCTTTGGGCAGGAGACCCCATCATACTTGGCGAAGGCAGGCGCCTTAAACTTGTGTGGAATTACTACCCCAGAAGATAACCCCAAATCTCCGAAATCCAACCCTGGCACATTCTGAATTTCCATGGCGCTCAAGCGGTCCTCCAATTGCTTGTATCTGTCAGCAGCAGGTGGGTATTGTTCGTCGTTATAGTCTGTCTCGTTGTCGGAGACTGCGGGACTAGGAGCTCCTCCCCCTTGGGGACTGTTCTTCTCAGCAGAAGAAGTAGTTGGATCAGCTTCATTATGGAGTGTGTTCCCAAATCTGCGTCCGGTGTTGAACAACGCAGTCCTCTTTTTCTTTTTCTTCTTCAGGAGTAGAGTCTTCAACTCTTGCTGACCCTGGGCTAGGCTTAGGACCATCTCTTGAAACTGTGCACTTTGGGCCTGAAGGGCCTTGATTGCTTGCTCACTGGATGAGTCTGGATTCATGATGACTGACTGTTCCAAATAAACAGCGAAGAAGATTAAGCAACCTGTAGAAAAAATGGGTACCTGTTATGCACATGATGCATGAGATGCTATCTATGCAATGCATCCAAGGGTTTTGGAAATTCACAATTGTTGTAGACAAAAATAACGCACGTCATAAGAAAAGATTTGTTAGTACATAAATACCCCATGGGCCAAAAATTACAAAATAATTTCTCAAGGTAGAAAGACATTGCGCATCCTTTTTGGTGCGATGTAGGCGTTGAGGACCTCTTGCTCATGGAGTCGGCGGGTAAGCTCTAGAACCTTCTTCTCACTGGCGTAGAAGCTAGCCTCAAAAGTATTACGTTCCTCCTTGAGCTGAATCCAGCTTTTCTGCATCTCCTCCCACGATGTAGGCATGTCTGGATGTAGGATGGTGTAGGGAACCTCTCCTTCATTGACGGGCTCTTTAATCATAGGGAAAATATGAGGATAAGGCATCATCAATCTTTGGGCTCGGGCTCGTACCCATTTGAGATAAGGTTCAAGAGGGATGGAGTTCTTGTGTCCCAGAGTCTTGCTATCAACCTTGTCGAGTTTTCCCCAAGCTCTGATGAATCTTTGGCGAAGTCCTTGCGCATCGTTGTCGAAGTCAAAAACTAAGCTAGGAATCAACATATCATGAGGGCCATCCCTCCGGGCATATCCAAATTGCCTCAAAGCTAGGCAAGGATTGTAGGTGATACCCCCTCTAATTCCAAGTAGAGGAACATTAGGAAATTCTCTGCAACGATCGACAATGATGATATTTTCTCTGGACCGAGAACACCAATGCACATCCGAATGAGTAAGAGCCATCAATCGTTGGGACCACCTTGTACCTTGATCATTCTTCAAGACAGATTGTGGAAGGTGCGAAATAAACCACCTTGCAAGGAGGGGAGTACAGCACATGAGAACACCCCTCTTTCTCATTGTTCGTGTGTAAAATGAGTGAAGGATGTCCCCAAGTAACGTTGGTATTGGATTCCTGGATAAGAAGATTTTGACAGCATTGACATCTACCAATTGGTCAGGATTTGGGAACAAGACCAACCCATAGATAAGGAGTGTCACAATCTCTTCAAAGGCTTGTAGGTCCAATGAGTTCCAACATTCTTGTGCCTTCTCAAACAAGAACTTGGCTAAGAATCCTTTGACGCCGCTTCTGGTTTCCCAATGCCCCTTGATGTCGGATGGTTGTAGATGTAATGCTCGAGCAACATCTTCCGGCTTTGGTTCCTTTTCCGTACCGTTGAAGGGTAGTTGATTAAGGATAGGAATTCTCAGGAGTTGAGAAAACTCCTCCAGAGTGGGTACCAACTGATAATCGGGGAAAGTGAAACAGTGGTGAAGAGGGTCAAAGAACTGGAATAGCACTTTCATCATGTCTTCTTCAATGTTGGCGTTGACTAGGCTGAGCAGTCTACCGTGTCTTTCACTGAAGGATGAATTTTCCGGAATTCTTGAGGTGAGCTCCTTGAGTTGAGGAGAGATTCTCACAAGGTTGACTTGAATGGTATTTCTGCGAGGAATCTCCATGTCCTGCAAAATAAGAACAAAGATGAAGATCCAAAATCCTTGAAATGGTTAGTAAATGCATATGATGCTTCATGATGTTTATGATGTATGCACAAAACATATGTACAAGCAAATCACACTAAACCCTAGTTTCAGGCTGGCATGGGGTTTCATAGGTAAGTACCCTCTTGAGTGTAGTTGGCTTTAAAAAACCTGTCCTATAAATAGTAACCGGGTTCTAAGGAGCTCAATATCATTGGATTGTTTTCAATGTTCATTGTTTCGGTTTAGCCACTTAACTAGCGACCAAAATATTCCAAGAAAACAACCCTCAATGAGTGTAGTATCGAGTATCTACCAACTTCGGACTGCACCAAAGCCGGTCATCTCACTACCCCTAATGAAAGGCCAAGATGGTCAAGTAAGGTTCTAGGTCATTAGTGCTTAGTGACATCACTCAGCGGCCCCGTACTCTCCTTGATTGAACTCAAGGGTTACCGGTACTCACAAATATGTCGCACTAATATAGCTATTGCTTAGACCGTGTCGGTATACCCCGCACAGTTTCCACAACGTATTGCTATCTATGAATGTTTCCCAAAATCCGGGTGGAGGATTGTAAACCCAAACAATAGAGCCAAAGCATAAAGCAAGCAAATCAAACAATTAGTCACGCAAGAGGGTGATCTAAGCCCTAAGGTTACTCCACTTTTAAAAAAATTCTCCCCAGCAGAGTCGCCAGTTCTGTGATACGGTGGGAGAACTGACTATGAGTTTTGCGTTTGTTTTCGCAAATGTGCGGTTGAGCAAGAGTCGCCATCGACTTTTTATTTTATCCTAAGGAAAGGTTTAAAAAGCACAGCAAAAACCTTTGAGATGTTTTCTTGGGTTCGGGGAGTAGATTATAGAAAGGGAAGGTATTAGCACCCTTTCTATCCATGGTTATCCATGGGCTCTTAGTTACTTGCTTAGATCACTTGCCTTTTTTTTCAATTGTTTGAAATGGTGTTTGTGTGTGTGGGTTTGAAAATGTTTTGAAAAGAGGCCAATGTGGTGGAAACCTTCGTAATGATCCATGTTGGGATGTATACAAAGGTGTATGTCTTTTGAAAAGGTTTTCATTTGTTTTTTTTTAAAGTTGTTTTTGAAAGTGTTGTGAGGTGTGAAAAAACAGGCAAGTGTTTTCATTTTGCAAGTTGACAAGTACTTAAGAGCGATCTACCCTAAAGTTCTCAAAGGTCTTGTTATGTTTTTAACCTTTTTAACAATTTTGTTCCACCATTGTATTTGGTGGACAATCTTGTGTTAGGATGTGAAAGGGACGGGCGCGGGTCATCGTTTAGACCATAGTTGCAATGGTGCCAAGTATCTTTGGGCATTTTCCTTAAGGGACTTGATCATTTTTTAGGCAACTTTCGAAAGCGTCATCGAGGGACTGTGATCATTTGAATTGTGTTTGTTTTGCCCAAAGAGACCTAACATGCAATATGGCCCAATTTTGAAAGGCAACAAGTGGATATAACCCTAGGGGTGTTAGTGTGCAAGTGTGTTTTATTGCATACAAGAGTTTTTCTTTGAATTAGGTTTTTCTATTTCATTGATTTTATCTTGTCATACACGTCCTAATTACTAGCAATAAGAAGCGGAAATGTAAAATTCTACGCTATTACAACAATTAGGGGAGGGGGATACATATTTGTACATGGGGGGTTCAACGAGAAAAATAGACAAAAAAGAAAATAGCGAAAAACAAGATGTATAGAGAGAGAGAGGGAGCCCGCGCGCTGTTGGGAGGCCATTAGAAGTTCTGACCCAGATCCGCTGTCAGATGATCAACCTGTTGGTGAAACTGGATGAGTCAGAACTTCTGACTCTAGAACCTGCAAAACAGAACCTTGTTAGTGGGGAAATCAGAAGTTCTGATTTCCCTGCGCTGCAAGACAGAAGTTTGTTAGTGGAGAAACCAGAAGTTCTGATTCTGCTGAAAAGGCAATAACTCTCAGAGGTTCTGATGTCATTGACAGCAAGACAGGCTTCAGATGTGCTAACGTCAAAGTCAGCACTTGGCTTTTTCCTGTACTAATCAGAACATCTGCAATCCTGTTGTTACTCCACAAAACAGGAAACATATTTGGAACAGATCCAGCAAAATAGCAAAAATGTTTCAGAGGTCAGAATCACCAAGGTCACGGGCAAGTCCTATACTGGCTCAGAACGTTCTGAGGTATGAGAATCCTCAGAACATAAACAGCAATAACATGAATATTTACATTATGTTACTTGAATATGCACAGCTGATGATGCTTAACAGTGTGGTGAGGGTCAGCAGGTGCTTACCTGACTGTCTGGAAAATGGTGGGTGAAAGTTAGCTTTTGGTTCTGGTGGTGTTCTGGACAGATTTGGAAAAGGGGAAGTGAAGGTGTATACATATAGGGTCAGAAGTTTGGAAAGAGAGTTTTTGGTTTACAGAAAAGAGCTGGATGTTTGATGAAGTTGAAGGTAAGAAACTTAAAGTTATGAAACAAAGCTGGAGATTTTGGCAGAGTTTCAGAATGTTACGTTGCTAGGAGTTTCGTTTCTCTCTCAGCAATTTTTCTGTTTCTTTTCTTGAACCTCTTTTGCAGTGGTGAAAGCTCTCTATTTATAGGCAAAGTTCTTTTGGATGCCTTGAACATTTAAGGCGCCAACAGAGTTTGAATTTGTTCTTTGACAGAAATTCCTGGGAAGTTGTGATAACAGCTATCTTTCAGCCTAGGTAGCAGCAGCAGGCGTAGATTGGGGAGAAGTGACCTCTGAAGTGGGCGGTGGCGTGAAGACCCATGCCAGAATATGTGCAAAAGCATTTTCCAAGCCACACGTGAATGCTCAGGAGTGGTTGGAAGCATTAATGGGCATTAAATGGTGACAAGACCTGTCAATACCAACATTCTGGTAATGGAAATCAGCGTTGAATCAGCAGCGTAAACCATGCTCTGGCCTTGGCTACCTGTTGTCTTAGCAAGCTCTGGAGATTCTCCTGGTTTTCTGGTGCGTTCCTTGGATCTACTTCTGGACAATCTGGACTTAGAGATTCTGTATCAATGTGACACCTATCCTTCTGACCTTTCATCTTCTGATTTCAACCTGTTCTGAAGGAGCCTTTATACTTTCATGTTTCTCTTGCATTCCTTTAGCAAATTCTGACTGAGCTTGTGTAACTGCTGAAGGGGCATGTTCTGCTTGAGGCTTAGACTCTGAACCACGTTTACAACTTCTGATTGAACTGATGTAGCTGCTGAAGAGCCAACTTCTGACCACGCTGAGCCAAGCTTGCAACTTCTGATCGTCTTCATCTAGAATGGGTCCAGAAGTTCTGAAGCGCTGATTTTTTCTAAAAACACTTATTTTAAAGAAACATTCTAAGCACTTAGAATTTGATTTTCCTCAAGACGAACGCGTTGTTTCTGGAGTTTGTGAGATCGTCTTGCTCTTGTAAGTGGCTTGCTTGGGCAAAAGGATAACCCAGGACTTGGATTTGTTTCAGGGGACTTTGAAAAATCTAAGATGGTTTCCTGAAGAAAGGGAGGGCAAATTTTGGGGTACAACACCCCTGTTTCTGATATTACCAGTAATTCATCCTTTGTTTCACATGTAAATATTTATGAGCAGCAATTAATGTCAAATGCATATATCAAAAATGAAACTTTGGACGTTCTTTGAAAAACAAAATAGGTAAAGGAAAAAACAATTTGAAATTTGTCTGAAAATGAATTTGTATTGATTTTGAAGTTTGCCTGTAAATAGGCGTTTTTGTACAAGAGGCTGACGTCCTAGTAAGAGAACGCCGCCGAACAAAAAGAATTTCTACAATTTGTGGAAAGAAAACAAAACAGCTATGTGAATAATACCACTGGGTTCCAACTCCGATATTGCCCTTATGTCTTCGAGCATCTCATCGCTTTGTTGTTGGTTGAAGATGAATCAGATTGATCAGTGCCTTTTGAGTTTGATAGTCGATACCGAAGTCTGGATGCGAGGTGATCCAATGAGACATAGTGTTACGCTTATCCCTAATTTTTTCCTGGACCGCCCTTTTGGGTTTTCAGTCCACCGGGATACCCTTTTTTGCCCAAGCCGCCTTTTCAGGTTTTCGACTTGCCGGGTGTACAGATTTTTCATTTTCATCCCTTACTTTTGCCCGAACCCTTTTGGTTCGCCGGGAAGCCCTTATTTTTGCCTAGGCCAGTCAACCTAGCGGGTCATTGATTATGCGTAGTATCTTTTCACTATGTCTGCATTGATGGGGTGAGGAAGGTCGTCACCATCCATGGTGGTTAGAATCATAGCTCCTCTAGAGAAAATATTCTTAACCACAAATGGCCCTTGGTAGGTAGGGGTCCATTTGCCCCTGGGATCACCTTGAGGTAAGATAATGCGCTTGATTACCAGATCCCCAACTTGATACTCTTGTCGTCTAACTTTCTTGTTAAATTCCTTGATCATCCGTTTTTGGTACGTCTGACCATGACAAATAGTAGTAAGTCTCTTTTCATCGATTATGTTCAGCTGATCAAGTCGGGTCTGAATCCAGTCATCTTCACTCAAACTTTCATCCTTCATGATGCGAAGAGAGGGTATCTGGACTTCAATATGCAAGACAGCCTCCATGCCATAAACCAAGGAATAAGGTGTTGCCCCTGTTGACGTCCGCGCTAAGGTACGGTACCCATGAAGAGAAAACGATAACATCTCGTTCCAATCTTTGTATGTCACTGTCATCTTCTGCATAATCTTCTTAATGTTCTTATTAGACGCTTCTACATCCCCATTAATCTTCAGCCGGTAGGGAGAAGAGTTGTGATGCTGTATCTTGAATTGCTCGCAGAGCTCAGTGATCATCTTGTTATTAAGATTGGTACCATTGTCTATAATGATACTCTCTGGTACACCGTATCGACATATCAGATTGTGCCAAATGAACCGTGCCACGACGTTCTTGGTTACGGTAGAAAAGGAAGCTTCTTCAACCCACTTTGTAAAGTAATCAATCGCTACCAGGATGAAACAATGTCCGTTGGATGTTGTAGGTCTGATTTCGCCAATCATATCAATTCCCCACATTGCAAAAGGCCAAGGTGTCGTCAAGACGTCCAGAGGAACTGGAGGTATGTGCACCTTATCAGCATAGACCTGGAACTTGTGACATGTCCGAGAATGCTGATAACAGTCAGCGTCCATTGTGGACCAATAATATCCTGCCCGAAGGATTTTCTTTGCCATGGTATGTCCACTGGAATGAGTCCCGAAAGTACCTTCATGTAACTCCGCCATGATCCTTTCTGCTTCATTCTTATCCACACAACGCATTAAGGTTGAATCATGGTTACGCTTGTAAAGGATGTCATTGCTGATGAAGAACTTTGCTGCAAACCTCCTCAGAAACTTCTTGTCATTAACAGATGCACCCTCGGGGTATTCCTGAGCTTCAAGATACCTTTTCACCTCATGATACCAGGGCTTTTTTGTTACCTCCTCAGTCTCAAGATCACAGCAATGTGCAGGTTCGTCCAATCTTTCAATGATAATCCAGGGAGCTTCATTGTCCCAATTGACTTTGAACATAGAAGACATCGTAGCCAATGCGTCCGCTAACTGATTCTCCTCTCTGGGGAATTGTTCAAAGGTGATATCCTCGAAATGGGGAAGCAACGTCAACACATACTCCTTGTAAGGAATAAGATTAGGGTGTTTCATATCCCACTCGCCTTTGATCTGACTGATGACAAGAGCGGAATCTCCGAATACACTTAGAAACATAATCCTTAGGTCAATTGCTGCTCGAAGACCCATGATGCACGCTTCATACTCTGCCATATTGTTGGTGCAGTTGAAACATAGTCGGGCGGTAAATGGAGTATGAGAGCCTTTAGGAGATATGATCACGGCACCAATTCCATTACCCAAAGCGTTTGAAGCTCCATCGAAGTACGTAGACCATCGGGATCCTTCCTCAGGTCCTTCATCTGGTCCAAGTGTCTCACAATCAGTCACTAACATGATATTCTCGTCCGAAAATTCAAAGCTCATAGACTGGTAATCATCCAATGCCTGATGTGCCAAATGGTCTGCCAATACACTTCCCTTAATTGCCTTCTGGGTCGTATACTAGATGTCATACTCAATCAAGATCATCTGCCATCTCGCTATTCTTCCGGACAAAGCAGGCTTTTCGAAGATATACTTGATTGGATCCATCTTTGATATCAACAGAGTAGTGTGAGTCAACATATACTGTCTCAGTCGGCGAGCAGCCCATGCCAAAGAGCAACAAGTTTTCTTGAGCAGTGAGTATTGGGTCTCACAGTCGGTAAACTTTTTGCTAAGGTAATAAATAGCATGCTCTTTTCGGACAAACTCGTCATGCTTCCCCAGCCCACACCCCATTGAGTTGTCGAGTACTGTCAAGTATAAGATCAAAGGTCTCCCTTCAACTGGTGGCATCATAATGGGTGGCTCTTGGAGATACTCTTTAATCCTTTCGAAAGCGGCCTGGCATTCATCGTTCCAACGTACCACTTGATCTTTCTTCAACAACTTGAAGATTGGCTCACAAGTAGCAGTTAGGTGCGAGATGAATCGGGCAATGTAGTTCAATCGTCCCAGGAAACCTCTGACTTCTTTCTCTGTCCTAGAAGCTGGCATCTCCTGTATAGCTTTCACTTTTTCCGGATCCACTTGAATACCTTTGTCACTTACGACGAAACCCAGTAGCTTACCAGATCTCACCCTGAAGGTGCACTTGTTCGGGTTTAACCTCAGCTTGTACAACTTCAGTCTGTCAAACAGCTTCTGCAGATGGTCAAGGTGTTCTTCCTCAGTCTGGGACCTTGCAATCATATCGTCGATGTATACTTCAATCTCATGATGGATCATGTCATGAAATAAAGCAACCATGGCACGCTGATATGTTGCCCCAACATTCTTCAACCCAAAAGGCATGACCTTGTAGCAAACGGTACCCCACTGAGTAACAAAGGTCGTCTTCTCCATGTCTTTGGAAGCCATTTTAATCTGATTATAACTGGAGAAACCATCCAAGAAGGAGAAAACCTTATGCTGAGCAGTGTTGTCAACCAGAACGTCAATATGAGGTAGAGGGAAATCATCCTTGGGGATTGCCCTGTTCAAATCCCTGTAGTCAACACACATTCGGACCTTACCATCTTTCTTCAGTACAGGAACCACATTGACAACCCACTAAGGGTAAGAAGTAACTTCTAGAAAGCCGGCGTCAAACTGTTTCATAACCTCAGCCTTGATTTTCTCAGACATCTCTGGGCGCATACGGAGAACCATCTATTTCACTGGAGGACAGTCTTCCTTGGTAGGCAGGCGATGAACCACAATATCAGTATCCAATCCAGGCATATCTTTGTAAGACCAGGCAAAGATCTCAACATAATCACACAACATCTAGATTAACCGTTGTTTCACACTAGCTTCCAGATTTGCACCGATCTTGACCTCTTTCTTATCTGTCTCAGTACCCAGATTCACTGTTTCCACCGGCTCTTCGTGTGGCTGAATAACCCTCTCTTCTTAGAGTAGCAGTCTTGCAAGTTCACCAGGCACTTCGCAATCATCTTCACCCTCGTCTTCGGCTAAGTTGATCAGATTTTCGAAGTCATAACCGGAAGTAGCAGAGTCGTTACTAGTAGGATCCAGAGTGGATGTGGACCTGTATATGTGAGTGTGTGTAAAATGGCTGTTTTGCAATATATAATAAAGAAAAACAAGGAGCGCAAAATTTGAAATGCAAAAAACGTCCAATGCTTTTATTAATGATATATGAAAATGACACACATAAAGCCCTCACAAATGAAGCCACAGTGCCCCAGGTAAGACACGGGGCCATAAAGTTTAAAACATTGTCTGTTACAAATTCAAAACAAAAAGTTTCATTATTGGATGATAACTGAAACGGGCATAGAATCCTTCGCTGTCCAGTTGCTTAATCCACCATTGGCAGTCGGGTAGATCCAACTATCGATATCAAACTCTTCATCATCGTCATCCCTGATAGCATTTACCCCTGCCTGTTGTTTAGGCTTCTCTGGTGCTCCAAACTCAATCTCCTTTGCATCGATCAAGTCTTGTACCTTATTTTTCAGACTCCAACAATCATCTGTATTATGCCCCAGGCTATCGGAGTGATAAGCACATCGGACGTTAGGGTTATACCTTGGTGACGTTGTATTTGAATTATTTGGGGCTTCCCTTAGAGTCACTAGATTAGTCTTCTGCAACTGTGGCAGAATCTGAGATAAGGTCATGCTGAGACGAGTGAATTTCCTCTTAGGTCTCTCGTCCTTTTGTTGATTGTTGTACTGAGGAGCACCAGCATGTTTTGAAATAACAACCGCATTAACAGCTTGGCGGTGTTCAAATCTATCCTGTATTCTTGCACTGTAGACAACACTGGACTCTTTCTTAAACGGCTTCTTCTTGATGCTTGACGAGGCACCCTTCTGTATCTTCCCAGCCTTAATACCAGCCTCAATCCTCTCACCAGTTAAAATAAGATCTGTAAACCCATATGAAGAGCTTCCAATCAAGTGGTTGAAAAATGGACCAGACAGGGTCCCTAAAAACATGTCAACAAGTTCCCGATCAGCTAAGGGCGGTTGGACCCTACCGACGAGGTCTCTCCACTTTTGAGAATAATCTTTGAATCCTTCACCCGTTCCCATTGACATACCTTGGAGTTGGGTACGCGTAGGAGCGAGGTCGGAGTTATACTGATACTGCATGTAGAATGCAGTAGCCAAATCTTCCCAATTGTGGATACTGGCTTTGTCTAACTGATAGAACCACTCAAGCTGAGTCCCTGAGAGACTGTCTTGAAAGAAATGGATCCATAGGCTCTTATCAGTAGTGTAAGGCTGGATCTTCCTCACATATGACCGGAGGTGCAGCTTCGAACAAGAAACTCCGTCATACTTAGCGAAGGCTGGTGCCTTCAATTTGTGGGGAATCACCACCCCAGATGACAGACCTAGATCGCCAAAGTCCAGACCAGGCACCTTTTGAACCTCCATAGCACTCAACTGGTCTTCCAGTTGCTTGTATCTATCCTCGGCAAGAGGATACTATTCTTCATCGTAGTCCGTCTCGTTGTCGGAGACCACAAGGCTAGGAGCCCTCCTTTCTTGTGGACTATCTTTCCCTCCAGATGAGGTGGTCAGATCAACTTCATCCCGTAGCCTGTTTCTAAACCTAGGACCAGTGTTGAACAAGACTGTACTCTTCTTCTTCTTCTTCTTCTCTTTCAGAATCAGGGTCTTCAGGTCTTGCTGACCCTTATCTAGACTCATGAACATCTCTTGAAATTGGGCATTCTGGGCCTGGAGGGCCTTGATAGCTTGCTCAGTTGAAGGTTCAGCAGACATGATGCTAAAATAAACAGCGAAGAAGGTAAGAGACTTGTAATGGTACCTGCTTATGAAGTGCATGGGATGAAATGCGTATGATTATGATTTCAAAGACAACTGAGATTCAAATTTGTAAACAAGAAAGGAAACACACTTTATTAGATAACTTTGTAATTCAAACTGTTCAACAACTTGCCCTTAAGGCGTTACAAGAATGGAAATACTGAAAAGTAAAATAAAACTGGAAAGGAAATCATCAAAGGTCCATCAATGCTCCCATGGTCTCTTCTTATCAGTGCGGACATAGTCGTTGAGAATCTGATCATTCTCTAACTGCCTAGTCAGCTTCTGGATCTTTTGCTCTTGCTCGTTGAACTTCTCTCAGTAAGAATCCCGTTCATCCCTCAACTGCATCCAAGACCTCTTTAGTGCCCCAATATCAGTGGGCATATAAGGGTGGAGAATAGTTGGAAGAACCCCTTCTTCATTAGCAACTTCAAGAGTGATAGGCCGGATAGCTTCATAAGGAATACCCATCTTCTGGGCACGGATACTGACCCATCTGAGATATGGCTCCATCGGCAGAGAAGTCTTTGGGCCCAGCTCATGTGGATCAGATTGGTGAACTTTGTCTCAAGCCCTTATGAATCTACGACGTTGCTCGTCGCTATCCCCTTGAGAATCAAAGATGATATGAGGCATTAGCACCTCATGAGGTCCTTCTCTTCTGGCTCTTCCAAACTAACGGAGAGCTAAGCATGGGTTGTAAGAAATTCCTCCGTGGGTTCCGATCAATGGAACATTAGGATACTCTCCACAGTGATCAATGATAGTCATCTCATCCATACCTTTGAGAGTCCAGATAATGTCGTTATGAGAAAGAGACATCACCCTATAAGCCCAGCCCATTCCTTCTTTGTTCTTCAGCACTGACTTGGGGAGGTGCAAAATAAACCACCTCGACAATAAAGGAGCACAACACATCAAGGTTCTCCGCTTTCGGGCAGTACGAGCATAGAGTTGATGGAGAATGTCACCCAAGAGAGTGGGTACAGGGTTCTGAGAGATGAAGATCTTTATGGCATTAACATCAACAAAAGTGTCAGGATTCGGAAACAATACCAAGCCATAAATCAGAAGAGCCAGAATATCCTCGAAGGCCTTGAAATCTACGCTATCCCTGAAATAGTTAGCCTTACCAACCAAGAACTTAGTCAGAAAGCCTTTTGCTCCACTCCTAGTCTCCCAATTAGCCATTACCTCCTCTTTGGTCAAATGAAGGGATGCAACAATCTCTTCGGGCTTAAGAGTCTTCTCCCAACAAGTAAACGGGGTCTGCTCCAGAACAGAGATACCGAGCAGCTCAGAGAACTCTTCTAGTGTAGGAACCAGCTGATAGTCTTGGAAAGTAAAATAATGGTACATCGGATCATAGAACTGGACCAGAACACTCATCATCTACTCGTCTAATTTAGAGGTGACAAAACTGAGAAGAGAACCATGCCTCCTGATGAAGGAAGTAGTGTCAGGCATCTTGGCAACCAACTCTTTAAGCAAGGTAGGTACTTGGACAAAGTTGATCTGGATGGTATTCTTACGCATAGGCATCATGATGACCTACAAAACAGAGCAAATATGAAACCCTCCTGTCTTTGAAATAGGTTAGTCCTTATGCAAGATGTATGCAATGTTATGATGTTATGATGTCATGATAGTAAGCATACAAGTATCCACAAAAAGCAAACATGGTAAAGGCACACAAGTCACACTGAAGAGCCCTTAGATTTTAGGCTGGCATGGAGCTTAGGTACTACCCTTTTTCAGTTCAGTTGGTTTAAACCTGTCCTAAAAATCGTAACCGGGTTCTAGAGGATCTCAATATCACTGACTACCCTTGATCGGTCATAATTCCAGTTTAGCAACCTTTTCTTGCGGCCGGAATCATCGCGAGAGTTTAGTCTCAATGAGTGTAGCATACTGCTACTGTTCTATGGCCAAGTTGGTCAATTTAAGGTTCTAAGGTCAGTTGGTGCTTAATGACCCCTTAGAAGACCCATATTCTCCTCGTTCCAACACAAGGGATATCGGTACAGACTAAAGTGCCACACCAATGTAGCTACTGCTTCAACCGTGTCGGTCTACGCCAGACAGTTCCCTCACAGTTTATTGCTACTTACCTATAAGGGTTCCCCCAAATCCGGGTTAGGATCTATAGAACTCTGATACAAGCCCACAAATGTAAATCATACAAAGCATTCAATTGAAAACACAGTGATCTAATCCTAAGGTATACCTCACTTATAGATGTCCCCAGCAGTGTCGCCAGTTCTATGACCGGTGGGGAAGAGAACTGACTGTTTTGGAATGCTGGTTCGCGTTTTGCGTTTGTTTTCGCAAAAATGTCGCGGTAAGCAAGAGTCGCCACCGTCTTTTATTTTATCCAACAAGGAAAGGACAAAAGCACAGAAAAAATCCTTTTTGAGATGTTTCTCGGGTTCGGGAGGTAGATTATAGAAAGGTAAGGTGTTAGCACCCTTTCTATCCGTGGTTATCCACGGGCTCTTAGGTACTTGCTCATTGTGTTTTCAAAAGTTTTCTTTTTTTTGTGTTTGTGGGTTTGAAAGTAGTTTTTCTTTGAAAGGACTGTAAGTGCGAAAAGTTTTGTTTTGTTTTAAAAGGAGCAAGTACTTAAGAACCATCTACCTACTCGAAAAAGGAATTAAACTGTACAAATGTCCTTTAGACAATGCTATCCCACTATTGAGGAGTAGGTAGCACCGTCGTTGGAGTTTTCGGGTCAATTCGATTAAGGGACGTGTGGTCACTAAAGCAATGTTAGGACGCCTTAGCGGTAACCCTAATGTCTTAGATCATTTTTCCGAGGCAATTGTTTCAAGGGAACTTATGATCTTTGGACAAGAGGGCAACCTCTAAAACTTCCTATACTCAATGACCACATTCGAGGCAACCAAGTGAGGTGTACCCTAAGAGTGGCATGTGCAAATGTGTTATTTAGGTTAATTGTATCTGTACATGTCATGGATGAGCTATGTTGATTTTAGGTTCATACATTTGATCTTGTCATGCATTGCCTATTTATCAAACATCTAACAGTTAATATCATGCGGAAATTAAATTGCGGGAAATTAAATCTAAACTATTACAAGGCGTCGGGTATTTACATCGCCAAAAACAAACCCTTTAATTTAAATTGCGGAAAATAAAAATAAAAATAAAGCGATAAATAAATAAAGTCCTAAAAAAACTATTACATACCGGGAAACAATTACAAAAATGGAATCAAATGAATCGCGCGCAGGAAAATTTAATCGACGTATTTTTTAGGGTTTTGACCCATTTTGCAAGAAAGGATGTTTTTTTGTTATTTTTGAAATTATGGAATTAAATTAAACGAACAATTAAATTAAATTAAATAATGAAGATATTTTTGGATTTTTGGTTATTTTAGGAAAGAAAATAAAATTGATTAAAATTATTAAAAACCTAATTCTAAATTAATTTTAATTTATTGCAAAAATATTAAATGTTACACTTATTTAAAACTAAGTTAATTAATTAATATTTATTTACAAAATAAAATGGTGAAATTAATAAAAATAAAATTTTTTTTTTCTGATTTTATGAAAAAAAATATTATTTGGTTAGTAATTAAAAATAACAAATAAATAACAATAAATAAAAATAAGAAAAATAATGAAAGAAATAAAAAAAAGAAACAAACTCAGGGGGGGTTTGGGCCCCAGATGGAGGTATGATAGCATATTCAAGGCCCATTTTTGTTCCAGCCTGCTTTGACTTTGTTGATTCCATATGCGCTTGTTGACTTGGATGTATGGTGAGCCTTCAATCCTGACCTTTGGATTTGGCCTGAAGGCCATCTGGCATTTGAGATCAGGAGGAACATGGTAGTCCATGCTTGCTGAAACCACATGCAATTGCTTGGAGAAATATAAGACAAATATATTGGGGGACCTGGGATTCGAACCCAGGTCCCATTGGTTTTTCCACTCACCTGCTTGCTAACTCAACCAACGCGTTTGCTTGTTATTATTATTGACAAATAAAATTATAAGAGAAAAGCCAATAATATACTGGAAAAAAAAAGCGCTAAATATTTGAACGAGCCAATGGGAAGAGGACGCGTAGTCGTCTTCTTCACAAATATCTGTTTCTATTACCTGTGGTTTTTATCCGTAGGAAGATCCGTGGCTTGCTTCCAAAACTCGTTCTAGGCTACAAAAATGCAAGCTAAGACCATCATTATGTCCGTCTCTTCTCCATGAATACAACCATGTCCATGGTTTGCCTTGATTTTTCCTATATCAAAAATGCCTAAAAAACAAGAACACGAACCCTAGCTTCGGATACAGGGTTATAAGCCATGAAAAAAAATTAAATAATACATAATGCTTAGAAATTGAATGGAAAGTATGATTATACAAATTTTTTGGCAAAAGGATACAAGAGAATGGATTTATGATTCCATATACAGGGACATGTTCGTGGACACTTACAACGCGTTGTAAGGAGGGAGAAGGCATGGTTTTGATTCCAATCGCTTCAGAGGATAGCAGACAAGGAAGCTACGTTGAGATTTTGGACTGAATCGAGCTCTAACCAAGATTTTGATCTCACCATTTTCAAGGTTTTTTTTTCAGTTTTGGTTTGGCCGTTTCTGTTACTTTCAGGTCGTGTTCTTGTTATGTCTGGCTTGTGTGAGTATATTGGAATGCATTAGGTTAAACTTTGGGCCTCCAATCCATGTGCATTGAAGAATTGAGATATGATTTGATCACCATTAACAAAGTTTCCAAAGTTGTAACAATTCCAAGATTTTGTTCACAATATGACTTGGCACGAATTTGATTTGGTCCATAATGATACTTGAAGCCTATAATGATCAAAAAGATCTCATTCCATCAACTTTTGGATTTTATTTGAATTAATATTGATTTAAAATGAATTAATTCAATAAAAATTAAATAAAATAGAAAAATTAATGAATGGACATGAAACTGAAGATGGGACACGTGTGTGGTGTGACAAGACCAAATCAAGTTGAAAAAAGGGGCCCTTTTGTGAAAAATTGGAGTTTTGAGGATAGTTGACTTTTGGCAATTTTGGAAAAATGCCAAACTTCAACAATTCATAACTTCTTCAATTTTAAACTTTTGGAGGTGTTCTTGGACTTTTTAGAAACCTTTAGATGTCTTATAACCAAACCTTTTTGTCTCATCAAGTTTTGATATTCCATTCTGAAGTTATAATCTTTGGCAAAAAAGGTGTTTTTGTTGACTTTCAAAAATGACCTATAATGTCCAAATTTGTAACTTTTTTTGAGAGAATTTCTTGATCTTTGGGTGCGAAGATGGATTGTAGGAAATTTCATCCTATTAAAAATGAGCTTTGGATGGGTCATTTCTCATAAAGTATGAGAAAGTTATGCTTGGTCAAAGTTGAGTTGACTTTTCCTACAAAACCCTAATTTAGCAACTTTTGAATCTTGATGAATTTTGAGCAATCCTTGATGAATCATGATCAACCCTTGATCAAATGATGAATTATCCTTCAAAATGAGAATGTTGACAAAAAATATTGAGGTTTGACTATTTGTAGGCCACAGTTGACTTTTGCCCTAGCACGGTCGATTTTTGGGCTTCTTGAGCAATTGACTGACCAAACTTTCTCTGCAAGGCTTGGAATTTGACATGGATGAACTTGAGAACATATTAAGGCATTGTGGAGCACTTGAGGTCATTTGGATGTAAGGACCTTGATGCAACACAAAACCCTAATTTTGAATTGACTGCTTTAAGAGATGATTTGACTGTCCAACTCTTGAGCCACCTTGAGCAACTTTGAGATTATTCTTGACATGTTTTGAGAAATATGGGAGGGCAAATTTTGGGGTACAACATACAACAAAAGCAGCCAGTAAAGTCAAAAAAGTATAACAACATGTACATAAAACTATAAAAGGAAAAAGACAGTACAATAGACATTGTACCGGCAACCAACAAGCAAAGTCAACTAGGAAAGTTGATTTATAAATAAAAAACAGTACAAGCAACAAAGCCAGCAGTATTTGATCATTATTTTATCACAAATCAATCATATATAAAAGGGAAACAATAATGTGCAAGAAGGAGAGTTTTTTACAGCGAGAAGAATATACAGAAAAGATAAAGGTCCAGCCATTGTTTTCATCCCTCAAAGATCACTGTCAACAAGCCACAGGATACCAAAACACAGCAACAAAGCAAAGAGGTAATTTCTCAAACTGTTTTCAGATTCTTTACATAGAAATATATAAAACCTTTAAAACTTTTTCTTAGATTTCTTTTACAAAATATACAGTTTAGGGTCAATTAAAAGCCAAATTGAAGACATAGGGACAGGAAAACTTGTAATAGAAGTGAACACAAAGCCATCATTCATTTATCTCAAGAAAAGATCAGCAATCACAACATTTTTCTTTTCAGTCTTACAAAGAAAACATACAGAAATTCCAAACCCCATTGTCACCAAAGGGCCAAACATCATTTTTTCCCAGAAAAAAACATACAGAATCAAAACCCTCAATAATCATTCATCAGTAAATATACAAAACATCATTACTAACAAAGAGAAATCAAAACCCTCAACAATCATTCATCAGTAAATATCCAAAACATCATCACCAACATTAAATATAACCAAAACCCTCAACAATCATTCATCATCAAGTATACAAATATACAGCAAACCAAACAGTTTCCCATTTTTCTTTTCATCATCAAGAATATAGATAGAAAACAGAAACAAAATCACAGCAAGCCATTTCCTAAATTCCTTTCCTCAAAAATATACAAGGAAACAAAAACAAAATCACATGCAAGCAACAACGAAACCCTAAAAATTTTATCATCATTTTCCTCAAAATCCAGACCCTTCAGAAACGAAAAGAGGAAAGGTAGAAAGATCTCAACCAAATAATGAGAGATCCTCACAATAAGAGCCGTTAGGGTTCCGATTCCCCCTTCGCGATCTACTTAGTTTGGTCCAATATCTGTAAAATTCAACCATGGATTAAGTTAGAGGAAAGAAAGACGAACAAAATAATGTAAAGAAAATAGAGATTTGAACCCAGCCGCCGCCGTCACCACCGTGAGGCGATTTCCGATGCGGGTTTTGTTTCTTCTCCGACAAAGGAATCATAGAGAGAGAGCGAGAGAGTCAGAGAAGTGAGAGAGAGAAACGTTTTCGCCAAATGAGACTGGGTCTCATAACCTGGTTACAACCAGGCCCTTCATTAGCCAGGCCCAAAAACCTTTTTCACTACCATGCACCCCCCCTATTTCCCATATACCACGCAGGCTCATTTTCAGTTTTTATTGTTTTTTGTGTTTGCTATGTACAAAAGGCAATATGGGCCTAACCACAATTTTTTACTTCACTCACACACCATAATTTAATTCTTACACCCCATACTTTCCTTTTGATTTTTTTCTTCATTTTTTTCTATTATTTACTTTTTACTATTAAAAATGTTTTTTTAATTTTAATTTTTATTAATAAGAAAAATAATAAAATATTTACTTATCATGTAGTTAGTAATATATGTATTTTATTTTCATTATTTTCTAGATTAAAGACAATAAATATATTCTTTTTTAAAATAAATTTAGCTCTTTTTTAAATTTAGGTTTATTTTAATAAAAATTAAATTATAATTTAGAACTTTTATTTTATTAATTTTATTTATTTACTAAATTCATTAAAAAACAAAAAAAACTTGTTTTCTTTGATAAATTAATTCTTTTATTAATTTCATTTTTATTTTAGTTAATTATTTTCTTTTAATTAAGTCAAAATCTTTAACAAAAAAATACACTCTATATTCATTCCATTGCTTGTACATTATATTCATATCATTATTTATACATTATATCATTATTTGTATATTTCATTTCTGGTACATAATGTTTATTTCGATTTTTGTACAAATTCAATTTGGTTGTAACAGATTAATTACCCTCCCACAAGTGTTGTAATAGTGTAGTAATTTTTAATTTCGCAATTTATCGCTTTTACATAATATGCTAGTAATTAGGGTTTGTATGGGAAGATGAAAATCAATCAAATAGAAAACCCTAATTCAAGACAAAAACAAGCATGAAAATGACACACTTGTGCACAAACACCCCTAAGGTTACTCCACTTGGTTCCCTTATACAAAAATGGTCATATTACGTATACAAGGTATCTTAGCAAAACAAACAAATATAAGATCATAGTCCCCCAATGAAGCTATTCAAAGTAGCCTTACAAAATAATCTTAGTCCCTCAAAAAATGCTAAGATACCTTGCAATATTGCTAATCATGGCTATACGATGTCCCACGCCCATCCTGTTTACATCCAAAGATAGGGTTGCTTACCAAATCAATGGTAAGACAACAATGTCAAAGGAAAATAAAATGAACAAGAAAGACATTTGAGTAGGTAGATTGCTCCTAATTACTTGCTCCATTTCAAAACAAATATCCTTGCTATTTTCAAAACAAACACACACATTTCCAAACATCTTACAAACATTGAAATCATTTTCAAAAAGATCAACATATTTGTATACATTCTTACGAACGACAATCATTACAAAGATTTCCTAAACAATGGCCTCTTTACAAAATACTTTCAAAAAACCACACAAAGCACAATTTCAAACAAAAGCAAGTGATCTAGCAAGTAACTAAGAGCCTATGGAAAACCATGGATGTAAAGGGTGCTAATACCTTCCCTTTTCATAATATATCCCCTGAACTCAAGAAACAATCTCAAAGGTCTTTCCTGTGCGTTTCACCTTTCCTTTTGGATAAAAGAAAAGTCGGCGGCGACTCTTACTAACCGCAACATTTGTGATAAAATGCAAAACCTTCAAGTCAGTTCTCCAACCGTATCACAGAATTGGCGACTCTGCTGGGGAAAATTCTAAAAGTGGGGTTCCCTTAGGGATAAATCATATTTATTTTATTACATTGTTTGACTTGTATGCTTTACATTATGGTTCTTTGTTTGGGTTTGAATCCTCTACCTATATTTGGGATACATTATAGGTAAGTAGCAATACATTGTGGAAACTGTGCGGGGTATACCGACATGGTCTAAGCAATAGCTACGTTAGTGCGACATGTTTGTGGGTACTGGTAGCCTTTGAGTTAATCAAAGAGAATACGGGGCCGCTGAGTGATGTCATGAAGCACTAATGAACTTCTAGAACCTTTACTTGACCAACTTGGCCTTTAGGATATAGTGAAATGACCGGCTTTGGTGCAGTCCGAAGTTGGTATATAATCGATACTACACTCATTAAGGTTTGGTATCTTGGGATATTTTGGTCGCCATTAAAGAGGCTTGAGCTGAAACAATGACCAAGGAAACAATCCAGTGATATTGAGCTCCTTAAAACCCGGTTACTATTACTAAGACAGGTTTAAGCCAACTAAACTTCAAGAGGGTACTTACCTATAAAACTCCATGCAAGCCTAAACTAAGGATTTATTTGCTTTGTTTGTATATGCATACTTGTACATAACATCATGGACATCATGAACATCATATACATCCACTAACCATTTCAAGTATTTTGGGATTCATCTTTGTTCTTGTTTTGTAGGATATGAATTCACTGCGCACGAAAACTATTCAAGTCAACCTTGTGAGAATCCCTCCACAACTTAAGGAGCTAGCTTCAAGGATTCCTAAAAACTCTCCATTCACCGAGATACATGGTCGTCTACTCAACTTGGTCACCTCCAACATAGATGAGGACATGATGAAGGTGCTCTTTCAGTTCTTTGATCCTTTACACCATTGCTTCACATTTCCCGACTATCAACTTGTGCCTACTTTGGAAGAATTCTCCCAACTCTTGAGGATTCCCATTCTCAATAAACTACCTTTCAACGGTACGTAAAGAGACCCAATGCCAGAAGATATTTCTCAAGCTCAACACTCGCACTCATCTGATGTCACAACTCATTGGGAAGTAAGGAGTGGTGTCAAAGGTTTCCTAGCAAAGTTCCTGTTTGAAAAAGCCCAAAGCTGTTGGAATTCCTTGGACTTGCAAGCCTTTGAGGAAATTGTGGCTCTCCTCATCTATGGGATGGTTTTGTTTCCAAATCCTGACCAACTCATAGATGTGAACACCGTCAAAATCTTCATATCACGCAACTCGGTGCCTACATTACTAGGGGATATCCTACACTCTTTTCACACTCGTACAATGAGGAAAAGAGGTATCCTCATGTGTTGCAATCCTCTCTTGGAAAGATGGTTTATTTCTCATCTTCCCCAATCTATATTAAAGAATGAGTAGGGTTCAAGGTGGTCACAAAGGTTGATGAAGCTCAAACATTCAGACATTCATTGGTGCTTCCGATCCAAAGAGAATGTTATCGTTGTTGACCATTATGGAGAACTCCCTAATGTCCCTTTACTTTGCATTAGGGGAGGTATCACCTACAACCGATGTTTAGCCTTAAGAAAATTTGGTTACGCCCGAAGGGATGGCCCACACGAGATGCTGATTCAAGGTTTGGTATTTGACTACGACAACGATAATCAAGGTCTTCGCCAGAGATTCATCCGAGCTTGGAGGATGTTAAACAAGGTGGATAGCAAGACTTTGGGGCACAAGAATTCCATCCCTCTTGAGCCTTACCTCAAATGGGTACAAACTCATGCTCAGAGTCTTATGATGCCTTATCCCTCCATTCTCCCGGTAATCATTGAGCCTGTCATAGAGGGAGATGTTCCAAACACTATCCTACATCATGACATGCCCACATCTCATGAAGATCTAAAAAGGTATTGGATATAACTCAAAGGAGAGAGAGATACTTTAGAAGCCCAATTTTATGCAAGCGAGAAGAAGGTTTTGGAACTCACTAGGCTACTTCATGAGGAGAGGAATCTGAATGCCTACATTGCACCAAAGAGGATGCGTACTACTTTTTAATCTTAGATTTTTTGTATTATTTTTCCCAAGGGGAATTGATGTACTCAAACTTTATCTTAACATAAACACGTCTTTTGCAAACATGTCTCCTCATCTCTCTACTGTTTATTTCAGTAAGATGGAACTCGAGCAAACAGTAAAGGATCTCCAAGCTCAGAATACGCAGTTTCAACAGTTGCTCTTGACCCTAGCCAAGGGGCAAGAAGAGTTGAATCTATGTTGGCTGAAGAGAGGAAAAAGAAAACAAATAAGGTAACTAGAGTCTTAAACATGGGGAGAAGATTTCATGAGCAGACAAGAAGGACCCTGAACTTTGCAACAACATCCGGAGAAAAATACAATTAGGAAATGGAAAGGTAAAGAAACAGTTGTCCCGTCAGAATCGGAAGAAGAAGAGGAAGAAGAAGACTATTGTTAGGAACAATATCCTCCAACTGATGACAAGTACATACATCTCGAAGAGCGGTTGAGCGTGATGGAAATCCAAAAAGAGCCAGGCTTGGACTTTGAGGAATTGGGTTTAGTGTCGGGGATTGTGATTCCTCCAAAATTAAAAGAACCTATATTTGCCAAATATGATGGAGTTTCATGCCCTAAAATGCATCTCCGTCATATGTAAGGAGATTCCAACCCCATACCGCTGATAAAGACTTATGGGTGCACTTCTTCCAAGACAATCTGTCTGGAACTCAACATGACTGGTTTTACCAACTAGAAAGAGCCAACATTCACAATTGGGAAGATCTTTCCGCAGCTTTCTACAAGCAATATAAATACAATGCTGATTTGGCGCCTACCCGTACTCAACTCAAGAGTATGGCCATGGCCTCCAATGAAAGTTTCAAGGACTATGCACAAAAATGGAGAGACTTGGCTGGAAGAGGTCAACCCCCTCTATCTGAGAGAGAGTTTATAGACATGTTCTTGGGCACCTTGGATGGTCCCTTCTTCAACCATTTAATTGGAAGTTCGTCTACGGGCTTTAACGAACTAATATTGACCGGGGAGAGGGTAGAAGCCGGTATATACAGTGGTAAGATTTAGAAAGATTCATCTTCTTCTACAATTGTAAGAAAGCCTTTCATCAGAAAGAAAGAGGTGGCGCCTATATATCCGCAAAGAAACCAAGATAAGGCCGAACACCGACCAATGGTGGGGGCCGTTATGATTCCTAAGCCTGCATCTGATCAACAAAGAAATAATCAACCGAGGATGGAAAGGCCAGTCAGGCAGTTCACCAGAATTAATATGACCCTGTCTCAAGTATTACCGCATTTGTTAAGATCCAACTTGGTAACCTTGAAAGAAGCTCCAAAAAACCCCAATACAACATATCCTCATTATCATCCCAATGCCCATTGTGCATATCACTCTAAAAGTCCTTGTCACGATACTAATAACTGTTGGGCCCTAAAGAACAAAATACAAGACCTCATTTAAGCAAAAGAAATTGAGTTCGATGCGCCTGAAAAGCCAAATGTCATTTTTGCCCCTATGCCCAGACATGGCCACAATACTAATGCCATTGAAGAAGAATTGTTTGTTACCTCAGTTGATGAACTCATGACCCCACTTCTGACTATTAAAATGAATTTGTTGAATGCCGGTGTGTTCCCGGGCTGTGATAAAGTTTGCCATCTCTGTTTGTCCTCACCAACTGGCTGTCCCTTGTTGAAAGTAGGCGTTCAGTGCCTGATAGACAACAAGGAAATTTTATTCGAGAAGACACTTGTTCCACCTATCCCTTTTAAAGATGTTTCTATCATTTCCATTTCCGCCTATTCTTCCAGGGTCTCCACCAAAAGACCCGTTAGAATTACATCAGTTCCAAACACAACTCCTTTAATAATCACAATTCCTGGACCAGTCCCATATGTGTCAGACAAAACCGTGCAATGGAATTATGGAGGGGAGGCCTACTATCATGGTATCAAGCAAGACTGGCCGGCCACCGAAGAGATAAATTCCGAGAAAGAAGATTCTGACGTCAGTAATATTGTAGGAACCAGTAAGATTACCCGAAGCGGTAGGATCTTTTCTCCAGAAATTACTCCCCCAAAGGCTATTTTTGGACCCGTAATCATCCCTCTGGCTGCTCCAAAGGTTACTCCCATACCCATAATCATCTCTGCAAGTACTCCTATTGATGAAGCCGTTACAACCCATATTATCATTCCTACCAACACTCCTGCTTCCAAAACTCGAGGAAAAAGTATTTTGGTTGAGCCTGTCCACACGAAGGCCTAGACATTGACTACCCCTGAGACTTCCAAGGAAGAAATCGAGGAGATCCTAAATATTATAAAGAGGAGCGACTACAATGTAGTTGAACAATTGGGGAAAACTCCCTCTAAAATCTCCATGCTGGCATTACTACTATGTTCTAAGGCACATGCAAAATCCTTGGTAAAGTTCTTAAAAATAGCCCATGTACCTCAAGAGACATCTGCTGATAAATTCCAAGATTGCGTAGCCAGCTTGACAGCAGATAATGGCCTAGGTTTTTCAAATGCTAATCTGACACCGAGGGGAAGAAATCATAATGAGGCATTGCATGTCTCGGTTGAATGTAGGGGAACAACCTTGGCTCATGTTTTGGTGGACACTGACTCATCTCCGAATGTATTACCCAAAAAGGATCTTGATAGACTTAACTGTGAGGGACTGACATTAAAGCCAAGCAACATAGTAGAAAGGGCATTTAACGGCTCGAAGAGGATGGTGCATGGGGAAGTGGATATCCCTATAAAGGTTGGAACCCAAACTTTCTATTCAACCTTTTATGTAATGGACATCTTCCCTTCATACTCTGCTTGCTAGGCCGGCCATGGATCCATAATGTTGGCGCTGTTACCTCTACATTACACCAGATGCTAAAGTATCCGGTTCAAGGGAAGATTATCACCGTCCATGGAGAGGAAGAATACATGATCAATCATCTCAATTCCTTCAGATATGTGGAATTGGACGGAGAATTTATTAAAACTCCATTTCAACACTTTGAAGAGGTCCTGCAAGAGGTGGCAGTGACCAAGGTTGTGTCTCAGGTTCCCAAAATTACAAGACCTCCACTCCGGATGTCATCGCTGAAGGACTCCAAAGTAGTGGTAGAGGAAGGTGGATGCACTATCTGGGGGCAACTCCCAGATATCTCATATAAGTCTGACAAGTTTGGCCTAGGTTTCACTTCAAGTGCTCAAAAGGTTGTACGTCATGCTCGTGCTGGAGGACCACCCTTGAAGATCAGCACCCGTGAAGTCAATGCGGTAGAAGATGGTGAAGATGGTTGCAACTTGGAGGACTGGATATTCCCAACTGTCAATGGAGGGCTCAACAATTGGGAGGATATAGACTTTATCCCGATCACTTTTATCCCACAGTAATTTGTCTTTACATTTTGTTGGATCTGTAATATTGAAACAATTCGCACTCTTAAAACCTTGTGTCTTACCCGAGGCACAATGGTCCATTTGTAAGGGTTATTATCTCATTTTCATATGACATCAATGAATCATGGACATTTTCGCATACAAACTTTTGTGCTCATTGTTTTTTTTCTTTTACATTTTATTTTCTTTCAAAGATAAATATACCCTTACACACACCCACACACACAATACAGGTATACATCCATTCTGGATCCCATGAGTAACAATACTACTATGGCCTTTTGTGACTCTGAGAATCTAATCTACCAAGCCGAAGACGAAGGTGAGGAAGATTGTGAAGTACCAGGGGAACTTGCCAGACTGCTACAATAAGAAGAGAGAACCATTCAACCTCACGAGGAACCCGTGGATATAATCAACCTAGGTACCGAAGAAGACAAAAAAGAGGTCAAGGTGGGTGCCAATCTGGAACCCAGGGTCAAGGAGCCTCTGATTCAGTTGTTACACGATTATGTTGAAGTCTTTGCCTGGTTGTATGAAGACATGTTGAGACTTAATGCAGACATAGTGGTACATCGTCTGCCTACAAGAGAAGATTGTCCGCCAGTAAAGCAAAAGGTTCGCCGTATGAGGCCTGATATGTCAGAAAAGATTAAAGCAAAGGTCAGGAAGCAATTCAACGCGGGGTTCTTGGCTGTCACCTCTTACCCTCAATGGGTTGCCAAATTGTTCCCGTACCCAAAAAAGACGTCAAAGTTCGAATGTGTATGGACTACAGAGATTTGAATTGGGCGAGCCCTAAGGATGATTTTCCACTCCCCCACATTGATATCCTAGTTGATAATATGGAACAACATAAAGTGTTTTCCTTCATGGACGGATTCTCAGGCTACAACCAAATCAAAATGGCGCCTGAGGATATGGAGAAAACAATATTTGTCACACAGCGGGGCACATTCTACTATAAGGTGATGCCATTCGGGCTGAAGAATGCTAGGGAAACCTATCAGCGTGCCATGGTAGCTTTATTTCATGACATGATACATCACGGAATAGAGGTCTACGTAGACGATATGATAGCCAGATTGTAAATAGAAGAAGAGCATCTTGATCACTTACAAAAGCTGTTTGAGAGACTGAAGAAGTACAAGCTGAGGTTGAATCCAAACAAATGCACATTTGGGGTACGGTTTGGTAAACACTTAGGCTTTTTCATCAGCAACAAAGGTATCGAGGTCGATCCTGCCAAAGTTAAAGAAATACAAGAGATGCCTGCTCCTCGTACTGAAAAGGAAGTCAGAGGATTCTTGGGACGTTTGAACTATATTGCCAGATTCATTTCCCACCTGACAGCTACTTGTGAGCCAATCTTCAAACTATTGAAGAAAGATCAAGTAGTCAAATGGAATGATGAATTCCAAATTTCATTTGAAAAAATCAAAGAATACTTACAAGAGCCTCCTGTGTTGATGCCACCAGTTGAGGGAAGACCATTGATCATGTATCTGACTGTTTTAGAAAACTCAATGGGGTATGTATTGGGGCAGCATGAGGAGTCTTGCCGAAAAGAGCATGTTATTTACTACCTGAGCAAAAAGTTTACCAATTGTGAAACAAGATATTCACTGCTCGAGAAAACTTGTTGCGCTCTGGAATAGGCTGCTCGCCGGCTAAGACAGTATATGTTGACTCATACTACCTTGTTGATATCTAATATGGATCTGATAAAATACATTTTCGAGAAGCCTGTTCTTTCTGGGAGAATAACAAGATGGAAGATGATCCTGACAGAATATGACATACAATATACTACCCAGAAAGCTATAAAGGGCAGTGTACTAGCTGATCACCTCACTCATCAAGCTGTAGAAGACTACCAGTCCATGAAGTTTGAATTTCCAGATGAAGACATCATGACATTAGACAACTTTCAAGAAATCAGGCCATATGATAGACCTGAACAAGGATCTCGATGGACCCTGTTCTTTGATAGAGCCTCCAATGCACTCGCAAATGGTATTGGCGCTGTACTTATATCTCCGGAAGGGTGTCATACTCCCTTTACTGCCAGACTTTGCCTCAATTGAACAAACAGCATGGCAGAATATGAAGCGTGCATCTTCGGTCTTAAAGCTGCCATAGACTTGGGGATCAAATCCTTGGATGTATTCGGAGATTCAACCTTGGTCATCAGTCAGTTCAAAGGGGAATGGGACACCAAACACCCTAACCTTATCCCTTATAAAGAACATGTTTTGACATTACTACCACATTTTGAGAAGATTACCTTCGAACATTTCCCGCGAGAAGAAAATCAGCTAGCAGACGCACTAGCCACAATGTCATCTATGTTTAAACTTAATTGGGATATCGAGGCCCCCCAGATCACCATTGAACGAATGGATGAACCAACACACTGTCACGAGATTAATACTGAAGAAGTAGTGGACCAACCTTGGTTTCACGAAGTCAAGAACTATCTTGAGGCTCAAGAATATCCAGAAGGAGCTTCAGTCAATGACAAAAAGTTATTAAGGAGATTCTCTAATAAGTTCTTCCTTAGTAATGGCATCCTGTATAAACGCAATCATGACTCTGTGTTACTACGGTGTATAGATAAGGTTGAAGCTGAAAGGATCATGGATGAATTGCATGAAGGCACCTTTGGCACCCACACTAGTGGGCATACGATGGCAAAGAAAATCCTACGGGTAGGATATTACTGGTCTACCATGGAAGCAGATTGTTATCAACACTCTCGAACCTGCCATAAGTGTCAAATTTATGCTGACAAAGTGCATGTATCTCCGGTTCCTCTGAATGTCTTGACAACTCCTTGGCCCTTTGCTATGTGGGGGATTTATATGATTGGGGAAATCAAGCCGACATCCTCCAATGGACACCACTTCATCCTAGTGGCCATTGACTATTTTACAAAGTGGGTTGAAACAGCCTCATTCGCCTCTGTTTCCAAGAATGTTGTTGCCCATTTCATCAAGCAAAATCTCCTTTGTCGGTACGGTATCCCGGAAAGATCATCATTGACAATGGCACAAATCTCAACAACACTATGATCACCGCATTGTGAGAGCAATTCAAGATCCAGCATCACAATTCTTCTCCCTATCAGCCAAAGATGAATGGTGTTGTTGAAGCCGCAAATAAGAACATCAAAAAGATCATACAGAAAATGACAGTCACATACAAAGACTGACATGAGATGCTACCATTCTCTCTCCATGGATATCGTACCACAGCTCGCACATCAACTGGAGCAACACCTTATTCTTTGGTATACAACATGGAAGCCGTCTTGCCTATTGAGGTTCAGATCCCCTCTCTGAGGATTATGAAAGATGCAGGATTGAATGAAGACGATTGGATCCAGACTCGACTTGATCAACTGAATTTGATTGAATAAAAGAGACTTACTGTTGTTTGCCATGGTCAAATGTATCAAAAACAGATGATCAAGGATTTCAACAAGAAAGTCAGGTGCCAAGTGTGTCAAGTTAGAGGTCTAGTGATCAAATGCATCATCTTGCCACAAGGTGATCCCAGGGGAAAATGGACTCCTACCTATGAAGGACCGTTTGTAATCAAAAGATACTGTGCATAAGCGACCAGCTAGGTTGACACACCTAAGCAAAACAAGGGCATCCCGACGAATAAAAAAGGTTCGGGAAAAAGTTAGGGATAAAACAAAAAAAATCTGTAAACCCGGCAAGTTGAAAACTCGAAAGGGAGACTTGGGCAAAAAAGGTTTTCTCGGTGGACTGAAAACCCGAAAGGGAGGTCCAGGAAAAAGTTAGGGATTTAAGGCGTACGACTATGTCCCGTTGGATCACTTTATGGACAAACTTTGGCTTCCACTGAGGTTCTGATCAATTCAATCATCTTTGGGCGAGGCAACAAATAGACAAGACGCTCAGAGATACGAGGGCTATAGCAGGATGGAAACCCCATGTGATTATTACACATAACTATCTTTTCTTTGTATCAAAATTTTCATTTTTTATGATAACATTCTCTTACCAGAATGTTTGTCTCCTTGTACAAAAATACTTACTTAAAGTCAATACAAAGATATCACTTTGAAAGTTCAAAAACCATTTGTCTTTTCTTTATGCTTGTGTTTTGTTTACAAAAACGTCCAATGATTCATTGTTGAACATATGCATCTGAACATAATTACTATTTACAAATAAACAAAATGAAAAGAGGCAATTACTGATAGGTTGAAGGAATTGGAAAATATCTCTAGGCTATCCCATAAGTAATCCTATGCAGTACGTCGTTTAAATCCCCAGCAAAATGAAGCTTCAAATTGTTGATCCCTAGTAGAGATCGTCAAATTTCTCAAGATTCCCCAATAGGATTTTATAAGCAGTATACAACATTCCCCTTACAACAGAGTTTATTTCTCAAAACGAAAATTCATCCACACTTCGACTTCGAGGAATGAAGACTTACATATCCTTAGCAACATTCAGGGATTTATTTTCCTCAATCCAACAACAATGCAGCAAATTAGCTCACATACGCATACATCGCATCCATATATTCATAAACATTGATAACATGAATGCATTATGCCATGCATTTCATACAAACATAACTTTACATTATAGCTAACATTTTACCCTTTTCAGGATAAGGTTAACAGCTACCATTAACAATGTTCAAAGTTTTTTTGATACAGTTCAGATACGCTCCAGACATGGATCCCATTCTGATACTCATTCGGATTCAACTTTCAAAAACAGTTCAAATACGCACCAAATATGAATGCCATCCTGATACTCATTCAGATTCAACCTTTTGATATAGTTCAGATACGCTCCATATACGAATGCCATCCTGATATTCATTCAAGACTCAATCTACCGATACAGTTCAGATATGCTCCAGATATAGATGCCATCTTGATACTCATTCAGATTCAATCTACAGATACAGTTCAGATACGCACCAGATACGGATGCCATTATGATACTCATTCAGATTCAATCTTCAGATACAGTTCAGATACACTCCAGACACAGATGCCATCCTGATACTCATTCAAAATCAATCTTTTGATACAGTTCAAATACGCTCTAGACACGAATGCCATTCTGATACTCATTCAGATTTAGACTACAGATACAGTTCAGAAACACTTCAGATACGGATGCCATCTTGATACTAATTCAGATTCAACCTTTTTATACAGTTTAGATACGCTCCAAATACGGATGCCATCCTGATATTCATTCAAGATCCAATCTACCGATACAGTTCAGATATGCTCCAGATACGGATGCTATCCTGATACTCATTTAGATTCAATCTACAGATACAATTCAGATACGGATGCCATCCTGATACTGATTCAGATTCAGATTTAGATTACAGATACAGTTCATATACGCTCCAGATACGAATACCATATTGATACTCATTCAGATTCAATCTGCTCATATAGTTCAGATACGCACCAGACACGGATTCCATCTTGATACCCATTCAGATTCAAGTTTCAAATACAATCCAGACATGATCCAGATACATATATCATTTCGGCTCTCATTACATATCTCAGATGCGAGTCATATACAATTCAGTTTCGAATATTTTTTTGTTGCTTATTTGAGACCCCTTCTGGTTCATACAAATCTCTCAATAATTATTCTGATTCATTCTCGGTTGAAATCAAGGTCATACTTAGTCCATTTTATGTCAGCAGGTGACCCTTGGATGGCATCTGTAAGCCCATCTCCGACAGTTATCCCTCATTTCATTCAATGGCATCTTTAAGCCCATTCCAGATACAATAGATTCAAGGCATTACTTCGTACACCAGAAAGTGCAAATTTTTGGGCACTATAGTGTTCAATCATCTTCCACTTTCAAGCTACGAACGACAAGCATGCCAATCTCGCTTTTTCAAGTTTAAGAAGATTGAACAGGGGCAGATGTTGTACCCCAAAATTTGCCTTCCAATTTTTCATGCAAGATGCTTACCCTAGGGTTCTCGTACACTCAATTGGCTCAAAGGTCGACCAGACAGGTTCTCTTCCTAGGAAGCAAATCAATAATTAGGGTTTGGGATTTCTCAAAGATAATTGAGTCTTCAATATCTCAAATGTTCTTAAAGACAATTTGCTGAAGTTTGTTAATTCTACAAGACTGGGGAATGCTCTTAAAATATGTTTGATAGACAATGAAGTCCTATTTGAATCAAGAGTGACATGCGAAATCATTTTTATTACCAGTTAGCTATTGGACAAGAATTGAAGATTAATACTTTTGACCATAAGTATTTGAAGTTAAGTTAATCAAGTGGAATTAAAATTCTTAAAAATTTATTTTGTTTTAGAAGTTTGATTGGAGTACAAAGTGTTTTGTTTTTCTTGATCATCTTTGGTGATTGCTTGAAATACAAGTTACTCAAATCAAGGTATTTTACTCAAATCATTCAAATAAGAATTCCAAAATTCAAAGTTGAGATTGGTACAATATTTTTATTTCACACGAAGTTTATTCAGAGGCATTGTATTCATTACATTACAAGTTTTAATTTACAAAAATTGTCTTATCTACAAATGCAACAAATTTCAAAGATCCGTTTACAAAAAAGAAGAGAAAAATTCTATTTCTTCAAAGTCTTCATCCTCAAGCAACCACTCCAATCTTCGCTTGTCGTCCATGCCTCATGTTTATGAAAAAGAAAGGGAGAAGTTTGTTAGTAACTTAAACATCCAGAAATGAACAAAAAAAATACAAAGTATTCTAATTCATCATTAGGGTGGTTTTTATTGAATCAGAAAAGAAGGGTTTTGTGTTCTAAAGGCCTCATACAATTCTTGTTCAATCATTGGCCTGAGAAATTTTTGGTTTGCAAATCACAAGATACAAGCTTGGTTCACAAACAAGGTAAAACAAAACCTGCAACAAGTTGCATAACAGGCATAACAAGGAAGGCAAACTGCATAACAAGACAGGACAACAAAGCAAATTGTAGTTACATAACAGGCATAACAGGGCAGGCAAACAAAGCAAACTGTAGCAGGCAGACAGGGCACAACAGACAACAGGCTGTAGCAAGTAGCAAGCAGCAACAAATGCTGCAAACTGCTAAGACAAAAAACCAGTACAACCAATAATCATAGAGGCCTCATAACAGTGTTCTATCATAGGCCAATACTATTGCAAAACACAACCCATTGTTGGCTCACAATAGAGAAAAGATGCAAACTGAATCTCAAAGTCCAATAGAATTTAAGCCCAACAGAATTTCAATTCAAGCCCAACAGAACAAAGGCTCATACATGTTTAAAAAATATATATCAGAATCTGCATCACTGGCCTAAGAGATGTGTTGCTTTTTTTTGCAAATCACAAAAATGGATTACTTGGTTCATAAAAAGCAAAAGGATATGGAAGAAAAATCAGATTATCATCATGTTTTCACACAAACAAAAGAAGCCTCATGTTGTTTCTAATCAGAAAAAATCAAATCAACAATAAAAAAGCCTCAAATTTGCAAAGTCATGTCATAGGCCTAGAGTATTTAACTACACATCTCAAAACAAATTTGTTTGGTTCATGGCAAAAGTCCACAAGCAACTAATACAAAAGTACAACAAAAGCAGTCAGAAAAGTATAACAACAAGTACATAAAACTGTAAAAGGAAAAAGACAGTACAACAGACACTTTACCAGCAACCAACAAGCAAAGTCAACTAGCAAAGTTGATTTATTAAAAAAAACAGTACAAGCAACAAAGCCAGCAGTATTTTATCACTATTTTATCACAAATCAATCATATATAAAAGGGCAACAATACTATGCAAGAAGGAGAGGTTTTTGCCAGCAAGAAGAATATACATAAAAGATAAAAGTCCAGCCATTGTTTTCATCCCTCAAAGATCACCGTCAACAAGCCACGGGATAACAAAACATAGCAAAAAAGCAAAGAGGTAATTTCTCAAACTATTTTCAGATTCTTTTCATAGAAATATACAAAACTTTTGAAAAAATTTCTTAGCTTTCTTTTACAAAACATACAGTTTAGGGTCAACTAAAAGCCAAATAGAACACATAGGGACAGGAAAACTTGTAACAGAAGTGAACACAAAGCCATCATTCATTTATCTCAAGAAAAGATCAGAAATAACATCATTTTTCTTTTCAGTCTTACAAAGAAAACATATAGAAATTCCAAACCCCATTGTCACCAAAGGGCCAAACATCATTTTTCCCCAGAAAAAGACATACAGAATCAAAACCCTCAACAATCATTCATCAGTAAATATATAAAACATCATTACCAACAAACATAATCAAAACCCTCAACAATCATTCATCAGTAAATATCCAAAACATCATCACCAACATTAAACAGAACCAAAACCCTGAACAATTATTCATTATCAAATATACAGATATACAACAAACCAAACAGTTTCCCATTTTTCTTTTCATCATCAAGAATATATAAGAAAATAGAAACAAAATCACAGCAAGCCATTTCCTAAATTCCTTTCATAAAAAATATACAAGGAAACAAACAAAATCACATGCAAGCAACAACGAAAGCCTAAAATTTTTTATCATCATTTTCCTCAAAATCCAGACCCTTCAGAAACGAAAAGAGGAAAGTTAGAAAGATCTCACCAAAATAATTAGAGATCTTCGTAATAAGAGCCGTTAGGGTTCCGATTCCCCCTTCGCGATCTACCCTGTTTGGTCCAATATCTGTAAAATTCAACCATGGATTAAGTTAGAGGAGAGAAAGACGAACACAATAATGTAAAAAAAATAGAGATTTGAACCCAGCCGCCGCCGTCACCACTGTGAGGCGATTTCCGGCGCGACTTCTGTTTGTTATTCAGCGAAGGAATCATAGAGAGAGAGAGAGCGAGAGAGTCAGAGAAGTGAGAGAGAGAAACGTTTTGGCCAAATGAGACTGGGTCTCATAACCTGGTTACAACCAGGCCCTTCATTAGCCTGGCCCAAAAACCTTTTTCACTACCATGCACCCCCCCCCCTATATCCCATATACCACGCAGGCCCATTTTCAGTTTTTATTGTTTTTTATGTTTGCTGTGTACAAAAGGTAATATGGGCCTAACCACAATTTTTTACTTCACTCACACACCATAATTTAATTCTCACACCCCATACTTTCCTTTTGATTTTTTTTCTTCATTTTTTTCTATTATTTACTTTTTACTATTAATAATGTTAATTTTATTTTTATTTTCATTAATAAGAAAAATAATAAAATATTTATTTATCATTTAGTTAGTAATATATGTATTTTAATTTCATTATTTTCTATATTAAAGACAATAAATATATTCTTTTTTTAAATAAATTTAGTTCTTTTTTAAACTTAGGTTTATTTTAATAAAAATTAAATTAGAATTTAGAACTTTTATTTTATTAATTTCTTTTATTTACTAATTTAATTAAAAAACAAAAAAAAATTATTCTCTTTGATAAATTAATTCTTTTATTAATTTCATTTTTATTTTAGTTAATTATTTTCTTTTAATTAAGTCAAAATCTTTAACACAAAAATACACTCTATATTCATTCCATTGCTTGTACATTATATTCATATCATTATTTATACATTATATCATTATTTGTATATTCCATTTTTGGTACATAATGTTTATTTTAATTTTTGTACAAATTCAATTTGGTTGTAATAGATTAATTAGGTTTATATTATTGAAATCCCCATTCATAAATTGTATACCCCTCCCACAAGTGTTGTAGTAGCGTAGTAATTTTTAATTTCGCAATTTATCGCTTTTACGTAATATGCTAGTAATTAGGATTTGTATGGGAAGATGAAAATCAATCAAATAGAAAACCCTAATTCAAGACAAAAACAAGCACGAAAATGACACACTTGCGCACAAACTCCCCTAGGGTTACTCCACTTGGTTTCCTTATACAATAATGGTCATATTACACATGTAAGGTATCTTAGCAAAAAAAACAAATATAAGATCATAGTCCCCTGATGACGCTATTCAAAGTTGCCTTACAAAATGATCTTAGTCCCTCAAAAAATGCTAAGATACCTTCCAACATTGCTAATCATGGCTATACGATGACCCACGCCCGTCCCATTTACATCTAAAGATAGGGTTGCTTACCAAATCAATGGTAAGACACCAATGTCAAAGGAAAATAAAATTAACAAAAAAGACATTTGAGTAGGTAGATTGCTCCTAATTACTTGCTCCATTTCAAAACAAATATCCTTGCTATTTTTAAAACAAACACACAGATTTCCAAACATCTTACAAATATTGAAAACATTTTCAAAAAGATCAACATCTTTGTATACATTCTTACGAACGAGAATCATTACAAAGATTGCCTAAAAATGGCCTCTTTACAAAATACTTTCAAAAAACCACACAAAGCATAATTTCAAACAAAAGCAAGTGATCTAGCAAGTAAGTAAGAGCCCATGGAAGCCCATGGATGAAAAGGGTGTTAATACCTTCCCTTTTCATAATCTACTCCCCGAACTCAAGAAACAATCTCAAAGGTCTTTCCTGTTCTTTTTCATCTTTCCTTTCGAATAAAAGAAAAGTTGGTGGCGACTCTTGCTAACTGCAACATTTGCGATAAAATGAAAACCTTCAAGTCAGTTCTCCAACCGTATCACACTCACCATAAAATTTAAGAATTTGAGAATGAAGGATGATGAAAGTATTAATAACTTCTATATGAACATTCTTGAAATTGCTAATGCATCCAGTGCTTTAGGAGAGAAAATACCTGAAGACAAATTGGTGAGAAAGATGCGCAGGTCTCTTCCCAAGAGATTTGATATGAAAGTGACTTCTATAGAATAAGCTCAAGACATTAACAAAATGAATGTGGATGTACTTGTTGGATCCCTTCTGACATTTGAATTAAGCATCAATGAAAGATCTGAAAAGAAGAACAAAAGCATAGCCTTTGTATCAAATACTGAAGATGAAGAGGAAGACTGTGCTCTGGATACAGATGAAGGAATATTAAATTCCTTATCTATGCTTGGAAGACTGTTTAACAAAGTGATAAAAAGAATGGATAGGAAACGAATATCAAATGTCAAGAACATCTAACATCCATAAGTCAAATGAGTTTGGAAGAAAAAGGGCTGAAGAAAAATACACTCAAGGGATGGGAGTACAATATCATGAATGTGAAAGCTTTGGTCACATTAGAGATGAATGTCCTACATATCATATGAAAAAAAATAAAAATCAATGTGTTACTTGGTCTGAAGAGGACTCAGAGAGTGATCTTGAAGAATCTGCCACATATATTAAAGCATTGACATGGAAATATGTATCTGATGAAGAATCTATTGATGGGGAACTATCCTTTGATGAGTTATCTGCTTCATACAAAGGATTGTGTCTCACAAGTGCAGAAGTGTGCCTTGAAGGGGAGAAACAGAAAGTCCTTATAACTCAGCTGAAGGGAGAAAGGGAAGAGCATTTAAAAACTGTTTCTAAACTGGAAAGTGAAGTGACCTCTTTGAATTCAAATCTTTATAGAATGGTCAAATCTATCAAAATGTTGAATAATGGATCTGACACTTTATATGAAATTCTTCAAGCAGGAAGAGTGACAGGAGATAAGAGTGGTCTAGGGTTTAATGAGAAAAAGGAACCAAATTCTAGAGAACCTTCAGTAGATTCCACTCATGTAAAGTATAAACCAAAGATGTCGAATCAAATGTCTAAACATCATGGCAAGAAAGGATATCATGGCAAGAAAAAGTTTAATCACACCAAGGAGAATCCCCAGCCCTGGAGATGTCATCATTGTGGAAGGCTTGGTCATATAAGGCCCTTCTGTTTCAAATTATATGGGTATGCTAAGACTACTACTCCTCGCAAGACTGATAAGATGCCACAAAATAGCAAAAAGAAGAAATAGTGGATTCCCAAGTCAAATGTTTCTAGTTTCATAGCTCACACCTCCCTCAGAGTATCAACCAAAGATGACTGGTATTTTGACAATGGTTGTTCTAGACACGTGACAGGTGTCAAGAATCTGTTGGTGGATGTTAAATCTCATTCCACCAGTTATGTGACTTTTGGTGATGGAGCAAAAGGTGAAATCAAATGTGTTGGCAAGCTTGATTATTTAAGAGTTCCTGAGCTTGATGATATGTTACTTGTTAAAGGGTTAATTTCTAACTTGATAAGCATAAGCCAATTGTGTGATCAACGATTCAAAGTTAACTTCACCAAGGAAGAATGTCTTGTGTGCAATGAAAATAATGAAGTTATTATGAAAGGAATAAGATGTAAAGACAACAGTTAGCTATGGGTTCCTCTAGAGATGAACTTCTCCTCAACATGTGTTTTAGCCAAAGAGGATGAAGTTAAACTATGGAATCAAAAATTGGAGCACTTGCATCTGAAAGGTATGAAAAGAATTATATCTGAAGAAGCAGGTAGAGGGATTCCTAAGCTTAAGATAGAATAAGGAAGGGTATATGGTGACTGCCAGATTGGAAAGCAGACTAAGATGTCACATCAAAAGATCCAACATCTTACTACATCAATATTTTTGGAACTTCTTAACATGGACTTGATGAGACCTATGCAGGTTGAAAGTCTTGGTGGAAAGAAGTATGTCTATTTTATTGTGGATGACTTCTCTAGATACACATGGATAAGTTTTATTAGAGAAAAATAAGAAACTTTTGAAGTGTTTAAAGATCTCAGTCAAAAACTTCAAAGGGATAAAGATAGTCATGTCATCAGAATTAGAAGTAATCATGGAAAGGAATTTGAGAATAACAAATTTGCTGACTTTTGCTCTTTTGAAGGAATCAGCCATGAATTCTCTTCTCCCATTAATCCTTAATAAAATGGGATTGTGGAACGCAAGAACAGAACCCTTCAAGAATCTGCTAGAGCCATGATTTATGCTAAGAAGTTACCCTACCATTTTGGGTTGATGCTATAAATACTGCATGCTATATCCATAACAGAGTCACTCTAAGGAAAGGCACTCCAGCCACCTTGTATGAAATATGGAAGGGATGAAAACCAACTGTTAAATACTTTCATGTTTTTGGAAGTAAATCTTACATCTTAGCTGATCATGAACAAAGGAGGAAGATGGATCCCAAGAGTGATGAAGGAATATTCCTAGGTTACTCTATGAATAGCAAAGCTTACAGTGTTTTTAACTCCAGAACCAAAGTTATGATGAGGTCAATAAATGTCATTATTGATGATAGAGGATGGAATGCTGAAGAAGATGTCTCAGAAGATGTTGGAACATCTTTGTCTGATATTCCAACAAAATCAAATGATAGAAGTATTGATTTTAATCCACCTCAAGAAGATCCTGAGCCTAGTGATCTCAATAAAGGACCTTCAATTAGAACCCAAAGAGATCATCCTAAGCAGCTCATCATAGGAGATCTAAGTAAAGGAGTTACTACCAGATCAAGAGATGGGATATCAAACTCTTGATTTATGTAAAAAATTGAGCCTAAGAGTGTCAAAAAGGACCTAACTAATGAGTTTTTGATTAATGCTATGCAAGAATATCTAGAACAATTCAGTAGAAATGAAGTTTGGGATCTAGTTCCAAGACCTGAAGGGACAGATGTGATTAGCACTAAATGGGTGTACAAGAATAAAACTGATGAAAAAGGGGTGGTCACTAGAAACAAGGAAAGTTTAGTTGCAAAAGGGTACACTCAAATTGAAGGAGTTGACTTTGATGAAACCTTTGCTCCTGTGTCCAGACTTGAATCAATCAGACTTCTCTTGGGAGTTGCATGCATACTGAAATTTAAATTGTTTCAAATGGATGTAAAGAGTTCCTTCTTAAATGGATATCTGAACGAAAAAGTCTATGTGGAACAACCAAAGGGATTTGTTGATCCAAGTTTCCCTAAACATGTTTACAAACTGAAGAATGCTTTGTATGGATTAAAGAAAGCTCCAAGAGCTTAGTATGATAGGTTGACATAATTTCTTGGTGAAAATGGATACAGGAAATGTGGCATAGACAAAACCCTTTTTGTCAAGGAAGAAGAGGGGAAGATCATAGTTGCACAAATTTATGTTGATGATATTGTGTTTGGTGGGATGTCAAATGAGATGGTTCAACATTTTGTCAAGCAAATGCAGTCAGAATTTGAGATGAGCCTTGTTGGTGAATTAACTTATTTTCTTGGTCTGCTAGTTAAACAAATTGAAGATTCCATAATTTTATCTCAGAGCAAGTATGCCAAGAATATAGTAAATAAATTTTGTATGGAAAATGCAAGCCACAAAAAAACTCCTGCTCCCACACATCTGAAGTTGTCTAAAGATGAAAAAGGAGCAAGTGTGGATCAAAGTCTTTACATAAGTATGAGAGGCATTCTTCTATATCTCACAGCTAGCAGACCTGACATTGCCTTTGCTGTAGGAGTGTGTGCAAGATATCAAGATGACCCTAAAGTTATACATGCCAACCATGTGAAAAGAATACTTAAATATGTGAGTGGGACAAGTGACTATGGTATGCTATAATCTCATGGATGCAATTCTGCCTTAACTGGTTATTATCATGTTGGTTGGACAGGAAGTACTGATGATAGAAAAAGTACATCAGGAGGATGCATCTTTTTGGGAAATAATGTCATATCTTGCTTCAGTAAGAAGCAAAATTGTGTGTCTCTATCCACTGTTGAGGCTAAGTATATTGTTGCAGGAAGCATTTCTTCTCAATTGGTTTGGATGAAACAAATTTTAACAGAATACAATGTCAAACAAGATGTCATGACATTATTCTATGACAATCTAAGTGCCATAAAGATATCAAAGAATCCCATTTAACACAGCAAGACCAAACATATTGATATCCGTCATCACTTCATAAAAGAGCTTGTTGAAGAAAAGATTGTTGCCTTAGAACATGTAGCCACTGAATTGCAATTGGCTGACATTTTCACTAAGGCTTTGGATGCTAATCAGTTTGAGAAATTAAGAGGAAAATTAGGGATTGGCCTATATGATTGTTTGTAGCAATTAAGGGCGTGTGGGAATGTCATTAAAGTGATATTAATTTATTTGTGTTTCCAACAAATAAAATTTCGAAAGCAATCATTACAGGATTTCCTCAAAGTTTTTCCCACACACTACAAAATAACATCCTTCTACTTTCACAAACTTTTCATTCTCCTCTATAGAAAAAGAACCCTAGTCATTCTTCATCCTTTTGCTTAAAAATCCTCAAAGATGTCTCAACATTATATATCATCTTCCTCAAAATCTTCCAATGAGAATTTCTCTCTTGACAAAGTACTTGACATTAATCCTCTAGCAACTATCCCACCTCTTGATAAGAAGGTCAAGAAACCTAGATCATTACCTTCTAAGAAATCCAAAGATGATAAAGGTGACTCTTCTACTGCTAATGAAAATAGGACATAAGAAGAAATTGTTAATGTTGATAGAAGTATTAGATGGCTTTGATGTTCCTGGGATTTCTACCCCGCTTGCTCGTATGCCTCCTCCTGCTGACAAAAGAAATGATCCTAAAAGTGCTGTTGCTGGATCATCCACCTTCAAGAAAGATGTTGCTGAAAGCAAACTTGAGAAGCTTGCCATCTTTCTCTAAAAGAAGTGGAAGAAGAAAATGCAGAACAAGATGTTGAAGAGAACTCTCCTACTAAGAAAGATTCTGCAGCCTCCAAGGATGCAGAAGGTCAAAATGCTGAGAATGTAATTAATGTAGATGATCTATCTGATAATGAGCTCATTAGTAATATGGTGCCTGGTATTGCAAGAAGGTTCAAATCCAGAAAAGTGTATGATGCAAGTGTCAAACCCCCTGCCAAGATAACAAAGAAGAAAATCATGTATGCACCCCAAAGCCCGAAAGTAAAGTGGTTCCTCCCTCTAGCCAAAGAATAGTGAGACCCAATAGCTCCATTGATGATGATGATGATGTTGTAAAAAGATCTAAAAGTAAAAAGAAAGATATGGTTGTTAAAGAAGTTGACTCAGACTATGATGTCGATCAAGATGTTCAGGAGATCTCTCCTATCAAAAAGTTTGCAAGCAAGAAGATTTTTGTTAGGGTTCTTGATGCTCCCCTTGAAAACATTTCCTTCCATTCTGTTGTGAATGCTGAAAAGTGGAAGTATGTGTTTCAAAGAAGAATTACCCTGAAAAGAGAATTGGGAGCTGGTGCTCTGGAATGCAAAGAAATCATGCAAATGATATCTTATGTTGGACTGATGAAAACTGTTACCAGGTTTGCCAAATACTATGAGACTCTTGTTAAGGAATTTGTTATTAATATTCTTGTTGATTGTGTTGATCATAAAAGTAAGGAGTATAGAAGGGTGTATATTATGGGTAGGTGTGTAGAATTTTACCTACTATCATAAACAAATTTCTAGATAGTTTTGAAGATTACTTTTGTAAGCTAGAAGTAACAGATAATTAAGTGTGCAGATCCATCACTTCCAATCAAGTAAGTGAGTGGCCATTAAAGAACAAACTTCTTGTTAGCAAGCTAAGTGTGAAATATGCTATTTTGCACATAATTAGAGCTGCAAATTGGGTTCCTACAAATCATACTTCAACCACCTCTATTGGATTAGGAAATTTTATTTATGATGTTGGAAACAAGAAACTATTTGATTATGGTACTTACATCTTTGATCAGACTATTAAGCATGCAGGAAATTATGCCATTAAGATGCCAATTGATTTTCCTTCCCTCATCTATCGAATTATTCTTAATCAGTACCCTGGAATTCTAAGTGGAAATGATGTAGTGTGCAAGAGGGAGTCTGTTTGACCCTTCATTTTAAGCTTTTTTCAGGAAAACATGTCCCAGACATTGTTTTGACATTTGCACCTGCTGAAAACAAGACCTCCACCAAGGATGACATGATCAATGAATTAAGGGAAGCATGCAAAGAACTAGATGATGTGATCAGAGTTAGTTCAATAAGAAGCTAACTTTTGAAAAGATGATCAAAGAGTTGTAAAAGGACAAAAACTTTAATGATAGAATGAGCTCTGAAGGAGGAGATTCTAGTGAGGAAGGAAGTTCTGGCTCAGCCAGGTCTACTAGTCCTGAAGACAATTAGACTATTTGATGTTTATTTATCTGAACCCTTTGTTTCTTTTTGGCACTTGCATGTGCTTGACATTTAATGGTTTGTAAATAAATTACTGATACACTCTTGAATACATCCTTTTATTTGGCATATAATGACTAAAAAGGGGGGGAGGAAGTGACTGACTGGTGACTGACTGACCACTAATTTAGGGGGAGCTTAATACTTGAGGGGGAGCCTCCTGTCTCAAAAAATGTTCTAAAATCTTCCTATGCTAACAGCTAACTGCTAACTGAGTTGTTTTCGTTTTGCGTGCTTTGCTTATGTTATTGCTCTGATAATGCTCTAATAATATTCTCTGGTAATGTTTTATCCAAAATTTTCCAAAGGGAGAGTTTGTAAGTGTTTGTTGGCAGCAATTTTGGTAAAACAATGACTTGATTATGTTTTGCTAAATGTCTTAACATTTAAAGAAAAATTGTTTTGAATGATGTCAAAGCAGATGTCTTGACATCTTCCTCTTGAACTAAACTCAACCCAATATCAGTTCATGTTTTCTGTTTCCTGATTTCCTGCGCGCCATAATTCAGGAAACGGAAAACATGAACTGATATTGGGTTGAGTTCAGTTCAGGAGGTAGATGTCAAGACATCTGCTTTGATATCATTCGAAACAGTTTTGCTTCAAATGTTAATAAATTTAGAAAAACATTATAAAATCATTGTTTGACCAAAATTGTTGCCAACAAACACTTACAAACTCCCCCTTTGGAAAATTTTGGTTAAAACATTATCAGAGCATTATCAGATCTAAAACATAAGCAAAACAAGCAAAACAAAAATAACTCTGTTAGTAGTTAGTTGTTAGCATAGGAAGATGTCAGAACATATTCTGACACATGAGGCTCCCCCCAAGTATTAAGCTCCCCCTCAACCAGTGGTCAGTCATTCACCAGTCAATCACTTTCTTTGGTGACTCATAGGCTGCGAAAAATATGGAGGAATATTTTTCTATTTGAATTATATTTATGGATTATCTCTTGGCTTATTTTCATGGAAATATTCAAAATATTTGAATATTTGTTTTTTATCCCAAGCCCACTGTTGCGCATATATAAGGACATGCTTTCTTATTCAGAAAACTGCAACTTTTGAAGAAGAATAGTTTCTTCCTGTTTTAGAAGTCTAAGTCTTTTAATTGGAAAACACTCTAGTATTGATACTTGTGTTGTTATTTGGATTTTTAATTTTTCATCATTCATAAGCTTTTAAGCATTGAATGATTGATGTTTTTAAACTTATTATTTCTGTTGTTTCATCACTGTAAGTGATTGAAAGGAATTGAGGAGGGCCTCATACCTAGGTGAGTCTTAGGTAGAAGTATAACACGGGTAGTGATTAAGTGATTAAATCGTAAACTAGATATTTACAGAGGGTCTATGAATTGATATTATTTGGTGGACTTGTCCTTGGCTTGGTAGCCCTCAAAGAAGGTATTGTTGCACACTAAACTAGGTTAATAATCCCTTGTGTTTTTGTTGCATTTATTATTGTTGCACTTTAATTTGTTCCTCAGATATTTGTGTCGTGACATCTCATTCGACATCACATATCTGATACCAGAATTTCAGTCAACTACACATTATTTCATTGAAGATGGCTACATGAAATTTAATTTTGCACATGACATCGAAATTGGAAGTCACTCAATTCTCTAAAATTAAGCTAACATATGCACATGATTGGTACATGATGATGTTAAGTGATGAGTGCTGAGCAAAAACAACCTGAAATGCAATGGATTGAGCTTCATTTTGGTATCTTTCCACTCAAGAATAGTCACTCATTTGGTGCACTTGGATTCACACGAATTACAACTCATTCTCACATGAGTTAGAAGCTATCACCTTAGCTATATATAGAGCTCTCATTTTCTCTCATCCTCATGCTTTGAAAGCCCCTAAAACCTATGCTCGAACTCAGAATTTTCAATGAAAGTTTCAAATACCAATCTCAACTTATAATCTATTTCAGCTTCATTTCTTGTTTCCATTAGCACTTTCGGTATCTTTTGAAGTTGTAGCAACAAAAACAAGGCTCTAAGACCTTCTGAAGTGCTCTAACCAAGTTCACAGTTCACCATCTTCCACTAGGATAAGGTAGTTATGAGCATCTTTTGGACTGAAACTATTTACTACAATGTAGCTTATTACTTGTTGAAGCTTTTCCGTAACTTAGCTTACATTGATTGTTCGTTTTAACCATTTAATTTTACTTTTCGTGATTTTCTTTTCATTGTGTTTTTCTTAAAATTATCCATGCTCATTTTCAATAAATTAAAATGAAGCATATGATTGAGCTCTCCATGATGAGACAATCACAATGGTGTTAATTTTGTTCCATAACGTTATAAAAAGGCCAAAATCCGATAACTACTCACCGGAGAAGATGATCAAGGAGATTTAGTGGTGGTTTAAATTATTTTTGTGGTATCAGACAATCACGTGGTGACATTTGTTTTAATTTAGCTAGCTGATTTAAAATGGATCCTGTCATACCCCAAATTTGCCCAACTATTTTTCTCGTTATCTATAGCCGCATATCCATTCATTTAAAAAACATTAAGTCTAGAAATTTAAAATGTCTCTTTGATATAATAAATTATATTATTATTTAAACAAATAAATTTATTTATTTATCATCTTTGTTCATTTTGTATCATCCTTTTAAATTTCAAATAGTTTTTCTCCAACGTTCATTTATTTAGCTTTGCTTATTTAAAAGGTATATAATAATTTATTTTGAATTATTTATATATTTATTTTAAAATAGTAAATATTATACCATCTTTTTAAATTTTAAATTCTACTTTTATTTCAAAAAATTAAGATAGCACAGTTGGTAAGGGAGCATCAGTAAGAATATTGAGCATAAGCTTGCGGGTTCGATTTTCATTGCGCTACCTTTTATATTTTATTGTTCTTTTGTGTTTTTTTATTTAAAAAGGATAAAAAAAGTCATTTTTAGATTATTTTATTATTATTTTTGTTTTAAAATATCTTCAAATCAATCTCAATATTTGGAATAGTCATATGCAAGGCTAGATTCATAATCTTGTTCACCAAGTTATGGACCAATTTTCAATCAATTCCAATCTTCAAAATTATACCAAAAATAGATCAATCTCACTTGATGCACTTTGGATATTTTTTATTACTAACAATTTCTATTTTCTAATTATTTTCAAAATCATAAAAATCATGTTTTTTTATTATTTAAATATAATTTTCTTATTTTTAATTAATTCACTTTTAAAAATAATTATTTATTTAATTTGATGCACTTTTTATCAAAATTGAGTGCAAAAATTATAATAATTACCAAAAAAATTATTAATTGTTTCTTATTGGTCAAATTGTGTCAATTTGTATCATAACTCACTTCTGATTGGTCAGCTTGCTGACCAAGATAAAATCATAAGCTTTGGGATTTTCTTGGTGTGGACTATTTTCTTTTTGGGGTGTCTTTAAACTAATTTCAAATTTATAAATAGGACTCTCTTTACCCTAAAATTTTCATCAAGAACCATTTGGAGAATCAATAATCATTTTCATATCAACAATTCACTAGAGTTCTCCAAAAAGTTGTTGCTCTTCACATCGAAGAACAACAACAACTAAATCCTAAGGTCTACATTCCATCATCAATCTGAAAAAAGAGGGATCTTGTACCGAAGGAGAAAAGGGGAATCTTGCGGTGAAGGAGAAAAGAGAAAAGCACAAAAAAAGGAAAAGAAGGATGGATGGAGCAGCTTAATTTGGTCACGACATTTCAGGTTGGTATTTGTTTACATCTTTAAGCATATGTATGAATATCGTATTTGATATAGATTATAATTTAATCTTGTTTGAGTTTTTATTTTATTGTTTGATTGCTATTTGTTTTGTTTATGGTTTATGATATTGGTGTTTGTTTATTATTATTATTTTCATCTATATTTTTATAAAAAAACCTTTTCTCTAACCCTAAGAAGACATTTTTTTAACCTTAAGCTTTTTTATTATTATTATAGAAAAACCTTTTTTTCTAAATCTAAAAATCTTTTTTCTAACTTTAACTTTTATTCTTATTATTAGTATTAAAAAAAAAGGAACTTTTTTATCTTAACTTTTATTCATAATTAAAAATACAAAAAAAAAACTACAAAAATCTAAAAAAATGACTTTAGTTTCTTTTGAATAACAAAATACCCTCCAGATTTAACTTTTACACCCCTCTTTTAATTAATTAATTAATTTGTTTAATTCTTTAATTAACTTATTCTAATTTCTTCATTTAATTATCATATATCATATTTTTAGCAATTTGCATTAAATTATAATTTTGAATATTAATAAATAATTATTGGATATTATATCAAAAATATTTAGTATTATTTTAATAATTAGAAAAAAATATTTATTTTTTAATTAAATATTTTCTAAAACACTAACCCTATTTTTCTAATTTCATTAAATCTTTTTCTCATTCAAATTTAATTTTTTACAAATTGCATAACATACTCTAAAATAGCTAACCAACCAAATACTAACCCTTTTTCTAATAACATAATTAAATCAAGATGTTTTCAAAAAGGATTGTGGAAATCTTTTATATTAACTAAGAACTGTGTCTATGATTCTGTTATTTTCAACCCAGAATTGGTTCAAGGATTAATTCAAAATATTTCCACAATCCATAAAAAAAACTAACCTAACATTTCAAACTACAAATTGAGACTCTGATTTCTCATAAGAGGATACGTAGGTACACGACTTAAAAATCCTGGCGAGTTCCCCTAACTAAAAAATTAAAACCCTATTCCTAAACCTTAAACCTAAACCCTAGTATCCTTATGAACAAGGTAGATATAGGGTGCCTAACACATTCCCTTCGTCTAAATTGAGTCAAAGGCTTAGAATCTCTATATCATCATTTAGGTTTATTCCATTATTCACTCGTCGTTAAGATAAAAATCAATGGTGGCGACTTATTATTTTTTGTCGGTTACGACTGCTGGCGACTCTGCTGGGGATTCTACCTAGGGTTTAGAATCTTCTCTCTTTTTAGGTTTAGGGTTTTTTTTAAGGTTTTTGGTGTTTTCCTATTTTTTGTTCTATTTCCATTTATTTATTTTGTTTAATTATTTATGGTTATATTATCTTTATTATTTATCATTATTTATTTCTTGTTGGGATTTTTAAATTCGAAAAATTCAAAACCTTAGAAAGAAGGTTCGTCTACTGGCCAAGGGGATATATCATCCTTATGAGTTCTTGTGACGACTTTGTCTAGAGCCGTTGGAATTCCAAAAAAAATGAATATGTCTCAAGAGGTATCCTCTTGGGGGATAGGACTTTGGAATGAAACTTATTACTCTTTGTATAATCCTAAACCAAAATGTCATGGTGAGACCTTGTACGACTTTAGAGATGAAAGTTTCGGTCTACAATGAGGCTCCGCTTAAGGGAGGCCCTTGTGCATTTCCCTCTAGTGATATCCATGATACCCTTAAGGAAGCCACTTTATGGGGATGATAGAATATAAATAGGAAGAAACTAGGAACCTACATAATGAGGAAGCTATTGTCATCCCATCCTTCATAGGAAACCTTCCTGCGAGGGACATTCTATTGTAATTTTAAACCTACACGGGGTTACCTCTTATCATTATTATACCCTAAAATCATAGGGGTATTCTTTGGTTTAGCTCGTAGGGTTTTATATTTAGTCATAATCCATAGCTTGTAGGTATCACCTTTTGTCTATCATTATCCTTAGAACCTTTATAGGATCTTGTTCCTCATATGGAACCTTCCCACGAAGGATATTCTTCTTGATGCACACCATGTGGCCTATATCAGGCCATGTGATTTTTTGATCGTTGACCAGTCACCATGTGCTCTTTCCATGCTATTCTCTCAAGTCCAATCTTCGTCTTAACTTTCCATTGGTCTATCACAATTCCTACCCTGTAGGAATTCTCATCCCTCTTTTATAATCCCTAGCTTATAGGGATTCCTCTTCGTCTTTCATTGTCCATAAACTTTATGGATTTCCTGACTATCTCAATCTCCGAGTCAGTGTAGGGTATCCTCATTTCCATGTCTATCATTAAGCCCGTATAGGGTGGTACCCTTATGTTTACCTTTATAGTATATCTACGTTGCATCACATATCCCTGAAACTTTTTTGCGTATCCTTAAAGCCAATTTTTTTGCATACTTTACATTCATACATACGCATTTCCATCTTCGCCCTTATCTAACTAAAATCCATCTAACCTATTTCCTGATAATCAAAGAACAAATTCCAAGCATGTTTCAAGAAAGCTTGGAAGAACTCAAGAAATTAATAAGTTGTTGAAGGAGAAAGTCAACCAGTGAGCTTTGTCCTACAACTCTTATTAAGGAGAGAAGGCAACCCTTTGTTATACAAGTCAAAGGCCTACAACACCACAAATGCAATTATCATTGGTGAATCCTACACATCAAGAGAAATTGTCATATCGGAAAAATAGGTTTGCCTAAGAAAGTTCAAGGGTCACCCCCATGCTCTAACAAGTCTAAGAACACCCAGAAGCTCTCCTAAAGTCAAGAGGATCAACAAAGAAGCTCTTACATAGGATCATTAGACTTTATCAATTTCAAATTGAAATTTCTATGTTGCTAAGTTGTGTTTGGTTAAAATTTGTATCTTTTGACTAGTGATTCAAATAAATCATCATGCATGTTTTTGAAATTAATCTATTTGTATTCACTATTCTATCACTTTCCATAAATAATCAACGACTTTTCATTTTCAGTCTTCTTTTCCATTTTCATTTTTAAACTTTAACAAACTTTGAGGGAGAATGATGAAAACTAAATAACTGAATTTGGCTAACGTAAGCTTTCAATGTATGAACGAGCTGACGATGTAAGGCATTGTTTCAATTCCTAAACAGTGAAAAATAAGGAGTTAATCCATAGTCAAACCCCCTCGAGCCATAAGTTAGAGGTTTGTTTTATTTTCTAAAAAACCCTCAATATTAGCGAGGGGAAGGGTAGTATTTCAATTAAATCAATGGTGCATTCTAATCTCAATATAATCAAGTAAATATAAGCGAAATGTTCAAGTATATCTTCTTCCTCACATTCACCATCCAAGGTTGAGGAATCCAAGAAGCTCTCATTATCTTCTTCCTCTGTATAACATTCGAGATCAAGGAAACAATGAAGACAAAGCTTACAACAATCATGACAGTCACAAGTGTTCAAAATAAAAAAAAAGGAAAAATAAATTCAAAAGGAGAAAGTCTGCTAAGTCAAAGAAAATTAAAAAAAATGACTTAGGCAAAAGATAGGGTATCCCGATGGACCAAAAAATTCAAAAGAATTGGTCCGTGCAAAAATAAGGGATTGAAAACAAATATATTGGAGAAAAATCTTGTGACTGCCACCTCAAGAATCATCAAGGCTTCTAATCAATTCTTGGATCTTATCAATATTTTTCATCGGTGCTTGGATCTTTACTAATAATGCTTTTGCTCATCATTGCAACTACGAAAATTCTCTTGCAAACTGAATATATCAATTGGATTAATCGAACTTAGGATTGGAGAACATCAAGGAGAGTGGGGTGGGTTAAAATAAATATTTAGCCTGATATCCTTTATTTCTTAAGCAATGAACCAAGGCCATGTTACAACCTTCAAAAGTCCTTATTGAAGCAAAGTTAACTATGAAAGCATACTCGACATAAATTGTGTTAAATTGACTCCTATGTTTGTGAAAAAAATTGATGACCACTTCGCTTCTTTGAATATCCATCTCTAATCACCCATTTATATTCCATAAAAAACTTAGATTTCAAAACTCGCATGTACATCAAACAAAATTACTTTTCAAAATGTACAATTTGATCTAGGAATAAACAATTAGCATCAAAGGAGATGCCAAAATTGGTGTAATCAAAAGCGATTATTTCCAGCAAGCTCCTAACTAGGGACAAAGCATCCAAAATAGAACCTTATAATCATAAGAAAGACTATTGATCGGAGGATCATATCACATGAAGATCCTATTGACTAGGGGTGATCATTCTGAGATTGAATCAACTTGATCACATTTCAAAGCACCAAGCAAGGGAATAGATTTTGAAGGAGCATTCCTTAATTAAGTCATATCACAATATGGTATGACTCGGTTTCATATTTTCAACCAACTTCTCAAAGCCCTATAAGACTCAAATGTTGGGGCAGTGCATATCAATTTCATCTTACAAAATATATGGTTCAAGTTTCCCTTCAAGCGACTTTAGATACAAACTCCGCAAGATTCGAATACTTGGTGTAATTTGTATCAAAACTATATCACAGAGATCCAAGAGTACCTCCCCTAAATTCTTGAGATTAAGGGGCATACCTTTTAAGGAACTCAAATATCGAGGCAAACCACTGCGAGGTTCGATCGAGAGAAGTTGATCAGAGACGTTTGACTTTAAGAGTTCGTTAATCAATTCAAGATAGTAGGGTCATTCATTATCAAACTACTTCTGAAATCACGTCAATCAGAATCTCTCCAAGACCCTACCAACAAATTGGGGCAAGATAGACCACGAAGGGGAAAACTCTCCTCCTACATCAGCAATCTTCGAGTTCAAAACGAGTATCAGGAATCATGAAAGCACAACACTTTACCACCAAGTGACAAGTTCCCTTATTACAAGGAAACCTCTCAATGTCTTAACCATCTGTGATCCCTCACAAGAGCATTCATCAAAAACATATGAGTCCTCATAAATCATTTATTAGAGCTCTTTGATCCAGAATCAAGCTATACTTATAATCTCATCCATCTGACGAATTCCGATAGCATGGGTCGAGCATATCTCAATAAGCCCAATTACTCATTTGAATTTTAAAATTCAACATCCATTGACACATCCAAGTCACTCACTACATGTGTTGTACCCAAAAATTTTCCCTCCCATTATTTTAAGACAAAATATTTCAATATGTCTCCCCATGCTCCTAGGTTTCTCAATTGCTTAAGACTACTCAAGGATTAATCAGACAAACCCTCTCCTAAGCATTTGGCATATAACTAGGGTTTCACTTTTCTCAAAGGAAATTGGACTTCTAATTCCTCAAGTGGACTTCATGGTTTCTCGCATGTCTCAAAGTATCCTCATGCCAAATTACATGTCTTGCATTACAAGTTTGCTCAATCAATTGCTCAGATGATTGAAAATCAACTATATTGGATCAAAAGTCAATTGTGGTCAACATACAGTTAAAACTTAAGATTTTTGGTAAACATCAAGACTTTTAAGTCACATTCATCATTTGATCAAGGGTTCATCATGATTCATCAAGAAAACTCAAGATTCATCAAAAGTCAAAAGTTGCTAAATTAGGGTTTTCTTTATGAGAAGTCAACTGAACTTTGACCAAGCATAAATTTCACATACTTCATCATATTTTCCTCAACCTAAGCTCATTTCAAAGGAAAATAAATTCTCTACAACTTTTCCTCTCTAAGCTCAAGTCCAAAAAACTGCTTCATTTGAGAGATATGGGCCAAAACATTATAGGTCATTTCAAAAGTCAACAAAAAGACACTTTTTTTTCAAAGCAATTTACATCAAGATAAGGTCTTCAAATGGAAAATGACGAAAATGAAAGTTTTACGGGACATCTTGAACTTTCCAAAACGTTTAAGATCACCTTCATATGATGAAAATTGAGTGAGATATAATTGGTGCAAGTTAAGAAATTTTTGAGAAATGCATGAAATCCAATTTGAGCAAATTTGAATTTTTGGGATAATGGGCTTACCTTTCAAGGTCCAAACGTGTTATTGACCTCATAAATGACCTCTAAGTCCATTCATTTATTTTTGTGACCTTTTTTCGTTTATTTTTGATTTTATTCATTTAAATTCCAAATTAAATCAAATAAATATCAAATGGAGGTGTGAGGCATAAAAGGCTTTTGTTTCAAATCTTTTGGAGGCCCAAGATTACATTGCAAGCCGTGTGGAACTTGTTCTCAAAAAAAATCTTCATGTATTATATTATTCCAATCTTATTTTCAATTAAAAATCAAAGGTTGTTCTACAAGGTGTCTAACCCCATTCCTTTGACCTAATCTTTCCCTATAAATACACTTCATCTTTAGACAAGAGAGGAAATGAAAAAAAAGGTTGCTCAATAACACTCTTAAAATCTCAAATTTTGTCAAAGATAGGGCAAACTTGAAATCCTATTTCTAGCCATATTCAAGGGTAAGCATCCATCCAAATCGATTCAAGAGACATTACAAAGTCAGTTGGGATTATTCTTGATGATCAAAAGTTCTTGAAACATGCCCTACATGCATCACCGATTTCATGTTTTATTCAAATTCGTATTTTAATTTTTCCTATGCTTTGATTGAAACTACCATTCTAACGTGTTTCTGAGATCAAACAATGCAGGTTTGACCCCTTTCATGAGTCCCATAACGCATGGATAACTTAGCACCATTATTGAACAAATTTTCCTTAATTGGTTCGTATCTCCTTCTGTAGGAAGAATCATCCAAAACTAAGTCAACCAATGGATTCAGAAGGGTGGATTTATGGAGTAGGGACCTCTTTGTTCACTAAAGTGCGTTATTTTACAGGTTAACAAATTTGTCTTTCCGGAGAAGACGACCGAAGTTAGGTTTCCGGCACCTCTCAAGTCCACCTGTTTTGTTTTATATTATATTTAACGGTTTCAGTTAAGATACCAGATGAAACAGCCACTCTAGTGGCAGGAATGCGAGTGCTAATACTTTGGTCTCTATGGGCATGGGTTCTATCCCTGCCTTTTGCAATCTATTTTTCTATTTTTCCAAGTCATGCAGGTTTCACAAATAATTTTCAGCGCTTATTTCCTATCACTAACGAGCGTTTGGCCTGGTGGCAAGCTATGCAAGTGTGAAGCTAGAGGGTGTGTGTTCAACACCCACCCCATGCATTTTTTTCTTTATTTTGATTTCATTGATTTTTCTTTTCCTAACCCTAATTTTTTTAATCAAATTAACGTAACATTTTTTACTCACAAATTAGGTTTAGGGTTTTATAATTGACATTTAATTTTTTTGTTTTTAATTAATTAATTGAATAACCCTTTTTATTAATTTTAAAATTAATTATAATTTTAGGTTTTTATCAACTTAAATTATTTTCCATACAAAATCACAAAAACATTTTTACATTCTTTCTTTCTATTTTCCATTTTTCCTATTTCTTATTTATTTTCCTAGATCAAGTGTATAGGACGCAATCCCTATGTAATAGCGTAGATTTATATTTTTTCACATTTTTTCTATTATGTAACTGCTCACAAGATGTAATAGCTTAGGTTTAAATTTCGCACTTTACTTTCGTGTACCCCAAAATCTTCACTCCCATTTTTGAATAAAATTGATTCAAGATATCTACTTATGCTCCTAGGGTTTTCAATTGCTCAAGGCTACCCAAGGTTTGATAAGACAAATTCTCCTCCTAAGTAGTTAACCTACAACCAGAGTTTCACTTTTGTCATGGAAATTTAAGCTTCTAATGCCTCAAGTTGATTCCATGAGTCCTCATATGCTTCAAGGTACCCTCATGCCATGTTTCAAGCCTTGCATCACAAGTTTGCTCAGTCAATTGCTCAAATGATTGAAAATCAACTGTATTGGACAAAAAGTCGACTATGGTCAACATACAGTCAAACTTCATGATTTTTGGTCACAATAAATATTTTGAAGTCACATTCATCATTTGATCAAGGGTTCATCATGAGTCATCAAGAAAACTCAAGATTCATCAAAAGTCAAAAGTTGCTAAATTAGAGTTTTCTTAAGGAGAACTCAACTGAACTTTGACCAATCATAACATTCACATTCTTCATCAGATTCTTCTCAACCGAATATAATTTTGAAGGAAATTCAATTCTCTATATATTTGCCTCTCTAAGCTCAAATCCAAAAAATGCTTCATTTGAGAGATATGGGCCAAAACATTATAGGTCATTTTAAAAGTCAACAAAAAGACACTTTTTTTCAAGGCAACTTACATCAAGATAAGGCCTTCAAATGAAAACATGATAAACATAGATATTGTAGGGGACATCTTAAGCTTTCCAAAAAGTAAAAGATCACCTTCATATGAATAAAATTGAAAGAGTTGTGATTGGTACAAGTTGGGCAATTTTGAGAAAATGCATGAAACTCAAATTGATCAAACTTGATTTTTTCGGCTAGTGGGCTTATGTATCAAGGTCCAAATGTGTTTATACCTCATAGTGAACCTTTGAATCTATTCATACACCCCTTTTATTTTTATTCCATTTATTTATTTATTTATTTATTTAAATTCAAAATTAAATTAAATAAAATCAAGGCTTTCATACAAAGGTCCAAGGCCATTCTCCTTGACCTAATTTCCCTTCATATATTCTCATTACTAAGACAAGGAAAAGGACGGAAAAACTTGCAAGAAGATCATACACCAAAATTTCAAATTTTATCAAAACTAGGGCAAACCTCAAACCTTATTTGCAGCCTCTCACAAAGTAAGCCAATCATCCAAATTAATTCCAGATGTATTATAGGGTAAGGGTGGATCAATTGTGATGATCTAAGAAGCCTGAAACTAGTACTATGCATCACCAATTTTTGTTTTTTGCATGAAATTCATATTGTCGTTTTTATCATGTTTTGATGCATACTAACATTACTAACATGCTTCTGAGGTATAACTATGTAGAATAGACCCATCACGTCAGTCCAATGACGATCGAATCACGCATTGCCATGTTTGAACCATTTCATATTATTTGCTTTGTATCTCTTTGTATAGGGAGAATTAGCTAAAACCAAGGCCACCATTGAATTCCCAAGGTCCAAATTAGGGGGATAGGTACCTTTGAATCATTAACACTCCTTGTTTTTGCAGGTGGAAAAACGTGATTGTCAAAGAAGATAACCAGAGCTAGGGCTCCAGAACCTCTCTGACCTAGAAAATTTGGTTTATTATATATTTATTAGTTTCCATTGATAGACCGAATGAAACATCTACCATAGTGGGAGAAGAGCGCCCATGTTAAGGCTTTGGTATAGGAGGGTGTGGGTTCGATCCATGCCTTTTGTTGTTTTTTCTCATATTTTCAAATGTTTTACAGGTTTAATACATTTTGAGTGGTACTTATTCTACTAATACCAACACAAGCTTGACACATAGGTAAACTATGCAGGACAAAAGGGAAAGGGCGTGGGTTCAATACGCACCCATGGAATTTTTCTATTTCTTTGTTTCTAACCTTGTTTGTCATTGATTCTTCTTCCCTAATTAGTTTTGGCAAACTTAATTCCTTTTTTATTAACCTAAAAAACAAACTTTTTTTAAAAACCCTAATTGATTAGATTTTAGGTTTTGTTTAATTAATTATCATCAAAACTATTTTCTTCATAAAAATCACCAAAAAACCTTTTTCATATTCTTTTTCTATTTTGTTTTCCTTTTCTCTTATTCTTAGATCGAGTTGTATAGATCGTGTGTTTTCTATGTAGTAGCGTAACTTTATATCTTTCGCGTTTTCCTATTGCTTATGGGATGTAATAGTTGTAGGTTCTCTTTTCTGCATTTCACTATTATGTAACTTCCCCAAATCTCTGTAATTGCCTAGGTTTACATTTCCGCCTTTATCTTCTGTGACTATATTTGTTATTTAACCGTTAGTAATTAGGGCTTGTATGGCAAGATAATATCAACTGATAGCAAAACCTTAAATTAAAGATAAATAACTATACTGAAATCACTTGCACACTTGCACCTCAAGGGTAGCCTCTATTCGTTGCCTTCAGAATAACGGTTATGTCCCTCGAAAATAAGAATGCTTTAGCAAAGACGCTCGATACAAAAAATCATAGTCCCTTGACGACCCTTCGACGTTGCCTTATGAAAAATGATCTAGTCCCTTATGAAATTTCTAAAGTATCCTTATCAGTTGCCTTCAATGATCATACGACGACCCTCGATTGTCCCTTTGCATCCAATAGATGGCGCTACCTACCAACTAATGGTTCAGATAGCACTGTCTCTAAAGGAGAAGTAAAAGAACAAGAATGATCTTGAGAGGGTAGGATACTTTTAATCACTTGCTCACAAACTCTAATAAACAAAGTATTTCTCACATCAATTTAAAAAATATTTTCAAAACACTTAGTACGCATTCTTGAGGACTGATACAAGAATCATTACAAAGATAGTCGTACTTTGGCTTTTCAAAATATTTTCAAACACTTACACAAAAAGAAATTTTTCAAAAGTGAGCTAGCAATTAAGAGCTCGTAGATAACTACGGATGAAAAGGGTGATAACACCTTCCCTTTTCATAATTTACCCCCCGAAATCAAAATCTATCAACGTTTTTCCTATTCTTTTCACCTTTCCTCATTGGATAAAAAAAGTCGATGGCGACTCTAGTTATCTGCAACATTTGTGATAAAACGTAAAACAAGTCAGTTCATACACTGTATTACAGAACTGGAAACTCTGCTGGGGATACTTAAAAAGTGGGGTTACCTTAGAGTCTTAGCTCACTTTTGTTTGTTTTAAAATTGTTTGCATTGTTTTCTTTATTTTAAGGGGTTGTTTCAGTTTAATTTCTTGCAAAGATCCTACACTTGGATCTAGGCATAACTTAGGTAAGTAACAATAGATCATGGAAATTGTATGGCATAGATTGATATGGTTGAAGTGATGGCTACGTTAGTGTGACACTTTGGTTTTTACTGATGTTCCTTGAGTAAGTCGAGGATAACATTGGGCTATTGTGTGGTGTCATCTGCACTAACTGACTTTTAGAACCTTAATTGATCTATCTTGGCCATTAGAAGGTAGTGAAATAGCAGGCTTTGGTGCACTCCAAGGTTTGTTGATACTCAAAGCTACGCTCATTGAGATTCGACTTTTGGTATATTTTGGTGGCAAGTCAGTGGTTATTCTAAAATAAAACCTGCAAGAAAGATCTATGATATGAGACTTCTAGAACTCGGTTACTATTTTAGGATAGGTTGAGCCAACTTAACTTCAATAGAGAAGGGTACTTATCTATGGACCCCATGAAAGCCTTTAAACCTAAGGCTCTTGCGTGATTTTTTTATGTTTGCTATTGATTTAAACATGACATCATGACATCATATCATCATGACATGGCATATTCACTAACCATTTCAAGGATCTTAGGGAACTTTGGTGCATGTTTATCATGAACCAAACTTCTAGCAAGGGGCAAGAGGATTTCTTTTTCTGTTACCAGATGCTGTCAAAGTTCAAAGTACTTTCCTTGGGTCAGAGGCTAGGACCCACTTGACATGGTGAGCTTGACTTTTATATAAGGTCATTCAAAGATGGAGACACAAAGTTCTTCAAACAAAGTTGCAACCAGACTCAATTTCTGACATTTCATTCTTATTTATCCTGGGAGATCCTTGAAAACATTGCTTATACATCTACATACCATACATATCATTACAAAACATGTTTCTAAGAGATGTTTTCTCATCTTCTTGCTGTTAATTCCAGTAAAATATATCTCTCGAACAAACAGTCAAAGATCTCCAAGCTCAAAATTCCCAGTTCCAACAAATGTTCCTGAGCTTAGCCAAGGGGCAGAAAGAATTGAAAACACTCATCACCAAATAAAGGAAGAAGAAGACTAGGAATCCATTCAGAATCCTCAACATGGGAAGAAGGTTTAGAGGTCCTCCCAAGCAAGCTAAAGACTGTGATATTCCATCAAACGAATATGACAACCAAGGTGAAGATGGTAAGAGTGTGAAGGTTGAGAAAGGAATCCACTTTGGTTCTAGCCAATATTTTGATGAATATGAAAAAGACTTTTCAAATGAACAGTATCCTCCTGCTGATGAAAAATACAAACAACTAGAAGATCACTTAAGCACTATGGAGATCTAGAGAGTGTCTGGGTTGGATTTTGAAGAACTAGGTTTAGTCTCAGGAGTTGTCATTCCTCAAAAATTCAAGGTACAGTGTTTCTTTCCCTAAGCTTCATTTGAGGTCTTATGTTCGGAACATCCAACCACAAACTGCCGATAGGAAGTTATTGGTGTATTTCTTGCAAGAAAGCTTATTGGGAACACAATTGGAATGGTTCTATTAACTGGAAGGTATCAATATCTGTACTTAGGAAGATTTGGCTGCTTCTTTCTACAAATAATACGAATATAATGTTGATCTTGCACCAACCCGTGTGCAATTACAGAGTATGACCATGGGCTCTAACGAAGGCTTCAAAGGATGTGCCCAAAAATGGAGAGATCTAGAAGGAATAGTTTAACCTACTTTGTCTGATAGGGAGCTGGTTGACATGTTTATGGGAACTTTTATAGGTCCTTTCTTTAATCATCTGATCATAAGCTCTTTAGTCGGATTCACCGAGTTGATATTAACAGGGGAATATGTCGAAGGTGGAATCAAAATTGGAAAAATTATGGTGGTTGCGTCTTCAAGTACCGTGAAGAAGACATACAACGGGAAAAAAAGGCTAATGCTATGTAAGGCCAGAAAGGTCGTGGTAGAGGTGACCACAACCAACCTGTGAGAGCAATGCTAATTTCTAATCCTGCACCAGTGTAACAACATCAACAAGCAAATCAGCGTAGATCTAACACACCCATGAGACAATTTACAAAGATCAACATGCCATTGTCTCAGGTGTTACAAAACTTGTTGAAAGTAGAGTTGATTATGTTAAGAGATCCTCCCCATAATCCCAACACTTCCTCTCCTCACTACAATCCTAATGTAAGGTGCGCCTATCATTCCAATAGTTATGAACATGACACAAATGGATGTTGGACTCTAAAAAACAAGGTTTAAGACATGATCGACACTAAGGACATTGAGTTTGATCCTCCTGAGACTCCCAATGTGATCACTGCACCTATGCCTAAGCACGACAAGGGCATTAATGCTATAAAAGATGTTTCTTAAGTTTCCGCTGTAAGTGACTTGATTACTCCCTTGATAATTATTACAAAGAATCTGCTGCAAGTCAGTTTACTTACGAGTTGCGCTGAAAGGTGCTACTGCTGTGCATCCCAATCCAATGGAAGCAAACTACTAAGAGAAGGTATTCAACGTGTAATGGATGACCATATAATTCTAGTTGGGAAGATTCCTTCTATGGAGAATTTGTTTCAAGGCTTGGATCTTGAAGACGTGTTTATAATTTCTAGAACTCCTGTAAGGATCACATCTAATGGGCCTGTGAAGATTACTGTCGAACCCAAAGTTACTCCTCTGATCATCACAGCACCTGGACCAATCCCATATTCTCTTATAAGGCTTTCCCCTGGAATTATGTAGTTGATGTTTACTACCATGGTGGTAAGCTAGAACTATTGGTTGTCAAAAGTGAAGATACTGAGGTTACCGATCCTAACATTGAAAATTATTCTGGGACCAGTAAAATTACTAGAAGTGGAAGGGTTTTCTCTCCAGAGATCTCTCTAAAGACTATCGCTACACCAGTTCGTGTTACTGCTACTGAGTCAACTACCGAGACCCAATGTAAAGAACAAATGGATGAGTCTGCCCAGACTAGGGCACCTAAAGAAATTACCACTGAAGAGACCTCCAAGCAAGAAATGGAGTAAGTACTAAAGATCATCCAGAAAAGTGACTATAAAATTGTAAAATAGCCGGGGAAGACTCCCTCCAAGATATCCATGTTATCCCTGTTGTTGTGCTTTGAAGCCCATGTCCAGGATTTGGTGAAGTTCTTAAAATCTGCTCACGTACCACAAGAAATTTCCACTGACCAATTCAAATATTATGTTGCTAGCCTGACGACTGAAAATGGGTTAGGCTTTTCTGATGCTGATTTGACTCCTGAAGGAAGAAACCATAACAAGACCTTGCATGTCTCTATTCAGTGCAGAGGCACTATCTTATCTATTATATTGGTTGAAACGGGTTTCGCATTGAATATTTTACTGAAGGGTGCTCTAGACAGGCTTAACTGTGAAGGGGTTGTGCTGAAACCCAATGACATTGTGGTCAAAGACTTTCATGGTTCAAAGAGATGGTACATGGAGAAGTGGATCTTTCGATCAAAGTAGGTTCACAGGTCTTCGACTCTACCTTCTATGTGATGGACATTCGCCTGACCTATTCCTTTTTACTTGGACACCCTTGGATTCATGGGTCAGATGCTGTTTATTCTATGTTGCACCAAAAGTTGAAATATCCCGTGAAATGAAAGGTTGTTACAATGTGTGGAGAAGAAGAATACATGGTGAGTCACTTGAACTCATTCAAGTATGTTGAGATGGATGAAGAATTCATCAAAACTCCCAGCCAGAATTTTGTGGTTATTCCTCGAATAACTACCGTTACTGAAGCCATTTTAGCTATTGCTAAGGTGACCAAGGTTCCACCCAGAATGGCTACTCTGAAAGACGCTAGAGTTGTGGTAGAAGATGGTGCTTTCACTACTTGGGTTCAGCTTCCTTTCATTCCTTACAAATCTGGTAAATTTGGTTTAGGTTTCACTGTAGAGGCTTAGGGGGGTGTTTGTCGTGCTCGTTCTGGAAGACCACCATTCTCCATCAGCAACAATGGAGTCAACACGGTAGAAAATGCTGATAGTGACTAGACCTAGATAGTTGTATTTTTCCGACCACCGGTAACGGGCTCAGTAATTGGAAGACTGAAGACGTTATACTAATCTCCTTTAGTCACGAGTAATTATTATTTTCTTGTTTTCTTGCTTTCAAGTTTTGGTTAAGTAATTTTAAATAATATCGGTATGGCTTGTGCCTTACCTGAGGCACAATGGTCCACTTGTTAGGGTTATCATTTTTTATTCAATAAATCATTGGACGTTTGCATTCAAATTTTGTGCTCTTTGTCTTTCTTTTACTTTATTGCTATGTGTTCTTACACACACCTACACAACAAATTGCAGATACATATCTACTCTGGATCCCGTTGATAACAATTATGGTATTGCCAATTATGACTTCTAAAATCCGATCTACCAAGCCGAGGACGAAGGTGAGGAAGATTGTGAAGTACATGGAGAGCTTACTTGACTGTTAGAGTAAGAAGAAAGAGCCATGCAACCGCATGAAGAGCTAGTTGAGGTTGTGAATTTGGGTACTGAAGGTGACAAGAAAGAAGTTAAGATAGGTGCCAACCTAGAACACAATGTTAAAAAGAGATTAATCTAGGGCTTTATACTGACATTGTGGTTCACCATCTACCAATGAAAGAAGGTTGTTCTCCAATAAAGCAGAAGGTTCGTCGTATGCGTCCCGAGATGTCTGGAAGGATCAAAGATGAAGTTATGAAATAGTTCAATGCAGGTTTCTTAGTTGTTATGTCCTATCCTCAGTGGGTTGCAAATATGGTGCCAGTACCTAAGAAGTATGGCAAAGTGCATATGTGTGTAGACTACAAGGATCTGAATAGGGCATTCCCCAAAGATGACTTTTCACTTTTGCATATTGATATTCTGGTTGACAACACCACTCAACATAAAGTATTTTCCTTCATGGATGGTTTCTCTGGTTATAATCAAATCAAGATGGCACTTGAATACATGGAGAAGACTACCTTTGTCCCACAGTGGGGCACTTTCTGTTACAAAGTTATGCCTTTTGGTTTAAAGACCACTGGTACAACATATCAGTTTGCTATGGTAGCTTTATTCCATGATATGTTCCATCATGAAATAGAGGTTTACATTGACGACATGATAGCAAGGTCTCAGACTGAAGAAGAACATGTTGACCATCTGCACAAGTTGTTTGAAAGATTGAAGGAATACAAATTGAGACTGAACCCAAACAAGTGTACCTTCGGGGTAAGATCCGATAAGATCCTAGGTTTTGGCGTTAGTATTAAAGGTATTGAAGTAGACCACGCCAAGGTTAAAGTCATTCAAGAAATGTAGGCTCCTCGTACTGTGAAGGAAGTCATAGGTTTCTTAGGACGATTGAACTGCATTGCCATATTCATTTCCCATTTGACCGCTACTTGTGAGCCAATATTCAAGTTACTGAAGAAAGATCAAGTAGTAAAGTGGAATGATGACTGTCAGACAGCTTTTGAAAAAATCAAGGATTACCTGCAAGAACCTCTAATTCTATTGCCACTAGTTGAAGGAAGACCTCTTATCATGTACTTAGCAGTGTTAGAGAATTAAATGGGGTGTGCATTGGGGAAACATGACAAGTCTGGTCGAAAAGAGAATGCAATATATTACCTTAGCAAAAGGTTTACCGACTGTGAAATAAGATACTCACTGCTCGAGAAAACTTGTTGCTCTTTGGCATGGGCTGCTCGTCAACTAAGACAATATATGCTGACTCATACCACTTTGTTGATCTCTAAGATGGATCCGATAAAATACATATTCGAGAAACCCGTATTCTCTGGAAGAATAGCAAAATGGCAAATGGTCTTGACAGATTACAACATTCAATATACTACTCAGAAGGTGATCAAAGAAATTATACTGGCAGATCATTTGGCTCATTAAGCTGTAGACGATTATGAGACTATGAATTTTGAGTTCCCGGATGAGAATATTATGCTAGTTACAAGTTATGAAGAACCTGGACCATACGAAGTACCTGAGCCTAGATTCCAATGGAATTGGGTCTTTGATGGAGCTTCTAACATGCTTCGTAATGGAATTGGTGTTATGATTGTCTCTCCCAAGGGTTTTCGTACGCCATTCACCGCCATATTATGTTTTGACTGTACCAACAACATGGCTGAATGCGAAGCATGTATCATGGTTATCAAACTGCTATCAATATGATAATCAAAATCATGAATGTATACGGAGACTCAGCCCTAGTAGTCAGTCATATTAAGGGTGAATGGGATACGAAGCATCCAAATCTCATTCCTTATCGGGAGCATAAGTTGACATTAATTCCATAATTCGAAGAAATCACTTTTAAACACATTCCACGAGAAGAGAATCAATTGGAAGACGCATTAGCTACCATCTCGTCCATGTTCAATGTCAGATGGGATAATGAAGCTCCTCGAATTACTATTGAGAGACTAAATGAGCCGGTGCATTGCTACAAAGTTGATAATGATGGAGTAAAGGAGAAGTCGTGGTACCATGAAGTGAAAAGATACCTCGAGGCCCAAGAGTATCCTAAAGGGGCATCTATTAACAATAAGAAATTCCTACAGAGGTTTTATGCCAAATTCTTTCTGAGCAATGGAATTTTCTACGAGGTACACGTGCCTCCAGTTCCTCTGAACGTTTTGAGTTATCCTTTGACGTTTGCAATGTGGGGCATTTCTATGATTAGAGAGATTAAGCCTACTTCATCTAATGGGCACTGTTTCATCCAGATCTCTATTGATTATTTTACAATGTGGGTTGAAGAAACCTTGTTTTCCTCTGTTACCAAGAATGTCGTGTCCCGGTTCATTAAGAATAACCTCATTTGTCAGTATGGCATCCATGAAAGGATCATCATTGATAATGGTACCAATCTCAATAACATTTTGATAACGGAACTCTGTACACAGTTCAAGATTAAACATCATCAATCCTCTCTGTATTTTTAGAAAATGACACTGACATATAAACATTACCATGAGATGTTACCATTCGCTCTTCATGGTTATCACACTTCAGCATGTACATCAACTGGGAAAACCCCGTTCTCTCTCGTCTACGGTATGGAGGTTGTCTTACCTGTCAAAGTCCAGATTCCTTCCCTAAGGATTATGAAAGACGCAGGTCTAAATGAAGACTACTAGATTCAAACCAGACTGGACCAGATAAATTTTATTAATGAGAAAAGGATAACAAGAAGATCAAACCTCAGGTGTATCAGGTTGGAGCTTTGGTAAAAAAGAACATCATATTACCACAAGGTGATCCTAGGGGAAAATGGACTCCCATATATGAAAGGGCCATTTGTAATTAAGAAGACATTTTCTAGAGGCGCTATGATACTTACCACCCTGGACGGTGAAGATCTTCCACACTCTATGAACGTAAACATAGTTAAAAAATATTACACATAAAAGAGACCTGCTAGGTCGACTGGCCTAGGAAAAAATAAGTGCATCCCGAAGGACCAAAAAGGTTCAGGCAACTATTAGGGATATATATAAAAAAATGTACATCCGACAAGCTGAAAACCTGATAAGGAGGCTTGGGCAAAAAAAGGATATCCCGGTGGATTGAAAATCCTAAAGGGCGGCCCCGAAAAAAGTTAGGGATTAAAGTGTACGAGTATGTCCTGTTCGATCATTTATTTACTAACAGACGTCATGACTACCAACGTCAGGTTCAAATGGTACCGATTAATTTAGTCATCTTTCCGATGGCAAATGATGAGATGCTTGAAGACATAAAGGCAATAACAGAGTTGAAACTCGATGAGGTCATTTTAAGATATCTGTTTTTCTTTGTTTCTATTTGTAGACATTTTTCTTTTCACGACAATTTCCTTTACTAGGACTTATGTCTCTTTGTATAAAATTGTCTTTAGATAAATTTTCCAAATCAATGCAATCAGTTTCAGTTTAAAAAAAAACAATTTTTTAATTTTCTCTGTTTTGTTTGCGAAAACGTCCAATGATTATATTGAATGAACATATGCAGTTGAATATGATACCATTTACAAATATATGCATGAAAACAAGATTAACATTTATAGAAGACTCGGGGAGTTAGGATAATGTTTAAGTCATTCATATATTCCCACAGAGAAATCTCAAGGAAACTATCTGTACAGAGCTATCTTCGTAAGATCATCCCCAACATATATATTCCCCATCAAGTCTAATATACCCACAGGCAAAATTTTGGGCATCTTCCAGCAGTTCACCTCCTTATCCGCTAGGTCCGCTAGCGGATAAGGAACTTTGACCATATCTCCAGCGTATAGTAGAGGCTTCCTCAGCGCAACCTATAAAATTCTAACCCCTATTAGAGTTCATTTCCTCGACACAATTTATAGAATTTTAATTCCCAACAGAGTTTATTACTACAACTCCATAAATCCCTAACAAAATTCTCTTCACCATCAAAGTTTAATCAAAGTTGCTATCCCTAGAAGAGTCGCTACGGTATCTGAAGCATGGACAAATAGCACACTAAAAGAATACCCATCACTTTTATCCCCATTCAGGGTACGTAAGAATCAAATCTTTCAACAAAAAGAACAGTAAAAGACCGACTCTCCTTGAATGACTCTATCCTCAACCTGAAGTCGAAGATCCCCAGCGGAGTATCCTCAAACAGAAAGTGGGAATCCCCCAACAAAATTATTCCCAGCAGAAATTGAAGAATCACTTTCTACATTCCTAGCAAAAGTACGGGATTTATTTTCCCCATCTAGACATTGTTACAAGAAGCTACTGATACGGTTCAACAACATATTGCGTCCATACATCATTTCACAATGCATCATAGTATATGCATACAAAAACGCATATAACATTCTCATTTATTTTGAGAGCATCATTATGTAATGCATTACATGCATCACGACATTACATTAAGCTAATTTCTTCTTTTCAGGTAAAATTTGCAAACAAGCGAATATCATCAGCAATTTTCAAACAGGTCACAGATTAATTCCCGAAACAGGACAAGGCAACTATCTATATGACCAGGTTGTATGAATTCCAAAAACAGGACGAGTTTACGAATGAAAAATACATCGCAGATTAATTCCTGAAATAGGACGAGGCAACTATCTATATGACCAGGCGGTATGAATTCCTGAAACAAGACATCTTTACCAACCAAGGAAATAGGTATGAGATTAATTCTCGAAACAGGACAGGGAAACTATCTATATGACCAAGCAGTATAAAATCCTGAAATAGGACGCGTTTACCAACAAGAAAATAGGCTTCATATTAATTTCACGAAACACGACGGGGCAACTATCTATATGACCAAGCAGTATGAATTCCCAGAACAGGACAGGTTTACCAACAAAAAACAGATTGTAGATCAATTCCAGAAACAAGACGGGGCGACTATCTGCATGACCAAATGATTTATTTCAGAGAGTGAATTCTGACAACAATTCCCCTTTAGAATTTTATTTTGATAAGAATTCCCCCCAAAGACTGAATTCTGGCGAGCATTTTCCTTCTGGAAAACTTTCTTCACAGTCAGGCACAGACTCATTATGATACTCCTATCAACAGTTACTTCAGATGGAATTTATAAAGCCCATCCCCGATGAGAATTGATCACCTATCTAAATGGTGTCTTTAAGCTTATTCAAGCAATACAATCAACCAAGAAGTGTTACTTCATGCACATGCAAGTGCAAATTTTTGGCTACTTAAGTTTTCAATCCTCTTCCACCTTCAGATCTCGAATGGCAAGCATGCCAATCTAACTCTTCAGGTTTAAGAAGATTGAATATGGGCAGCTATTGTACCACAAAATTTTCCCTCCCATTTTTTAAGAATATTGATTCAAGATATCTCCTTATGCTCCTAGGGTTTTCAATTGCTCAAGGCTACCCAAGGTTTGATCAGACAAATTCTCCTCCTAAGCAATTGAACTAACACTAGGGTTTCACTTTTCTCAAGGAAATTTGAGCTTCTAATGCCTCAAGTGGATTCCATGGTTCCTCATATGCTTCAAGGTACCATTATGCCAAGTTTCAAGCCTTCCATCACAAGTTTGCTCGGTCAATTGCTCAAATGATTGAAAATAAACTATATTGGACAAAAAGTCAACTATGGTCAACATACAATCAAAGTTCAAGATTTTTGGTCAAAATAAATATTTTGAAGTCACATTCATCATTTGATCAAGGGTTCATCATGATTAATCAAGAAAAATCAAGATTCATCAAAAGTCAAAAGTTGCTAAATTAGAGTTTTCTTAAGGAGAACTCAACTGAACTTTGACCAATCATAACATTCACATGCTTCATCAGATTCTTCTCAACCAAATCTCATTTTGAAGGAAATTCAATTCTCTATATCTTTGCCTCTCTAAGCTCAAATCCAAAAAATGCTTCATTTGAGAGATATGAGCCAAAACATTATAGATCATTTTAAAAGTCAACAAAAAGACACTTTTTATCAAGGCAACTTACATCAAGATAAACTCTTCAAATGAAAAAATGATCAGTATAGAGATTGTAGTGGTCATATTGAGCCTTCCAAAAAGTCAAAGATTAACTTCATATGATAAAAATTGAGTGAATTATGATTGTCACAAGTTGGGAAATTTTGAGAAAATGCATGAAACCCAAATTGATCAAACTTAAATTTTGGGGCTAATGGGCTTGTGTTTCGATGTCCAAACGTGTGTTAGGCCTCAAAGTGAACCACTGAACCTATTCATACACACCCTTTGATTTTTATTCCATTTATTATTTATTTTATTTATTTAAATTCAAAATAATTTAAATAGAATCAAGGCTTTCATACAAAGGTCCAAGCCCACTTCTTTTGACCTAATTTTCCTCTATAAATATATCCCATATTCGGACAACAACAACACCACGAAAAACATGGAATGATATCACTATTCCAAAAAACTACAAAATTATCCAAAACTAGGTCAAAGTTCAAACCCTATTTCCAGCCTCTCCCAAAGCAAGCCAACCATCCCATTTAATTCCAGGAGTGCTATAGAGTAAGTGGGGATTGATTGTGATGACCCAAGAGTCCTTAAACTCATGAGCATGCACCAGCTGTTTTCTATATTTACATGAATTCATATTTTTGTTTTATCGTGCTTTTAATAAAACTAACATTACTAACATGCTTGTGAGATGTATTAGTGCAGGATAGAACCATTACATGATCCCTATGGTGCATGGGTGAGGTGTTTCCATGTTTACACTAATTTTCCTTATTTACGTCGTATCTCTTTGTACAAGGAGAATCAGCCAAAACCAAGGGCACCATTGAATCTGCAAGGCTCAAATTAGGGGGGTTGGGTACCACCCACCCCTGACATTTGCACTATTTTTGTTTTCTAACCCTATTTTCTATTCATTCTTCTTACCCTATCTATTTTTTGGCAAGCCATGCCGTTGTGAAGACAAAGGGCATGGGTTCAACACCCACCTCTAGCATTTGCACTATTTTTGTTTTCTAACCCGATTTTCCATTGATGCTTCTTCCCCTATCTATTTTTTGGAAACTTATTCTTTTTTATTATTCATTAAACATAAACCTTTTTTAAACCCTAATTAATTAGGTTTTAGGTTATTTAATTAATTTTTTCAAAATTAACCTTTTTTAAAATTAAAATTAATTAGGTTTTAGGTTTTTTAATTAATTTATTTTCAAAATTAACCTTTTTTAAAATTAAAATTAATTAGGTTTTAGGTTTTTTAATTAACTTTTTTTCAAAATTAACCTTTTTCATTAATTAAAATTAATTAGGTTTTAGGTTTTTTAATTAACTTTTTTTTTAAAATTAACATTTTTTTAATTAAAATTAATTAGATTTTAGGTTTTTTAGTTAACTTTTATTCAAAATTAACCTTTTTTAAATTAAAATTATTTGGTTTTTTAGGTTTATTTAATTAATTATCATAAATTTTTTTTTTCATAAAATATCACCAAAACATTTTATTTGCTATTTTCATCTTATTTTTATTTTCCTAGATAAAGTGTACAAGGCGCGTTCAACTGTAATAGCATAACTTTATTTGTTCCGAATTTTTCTATTATGTAATTGCTCCTAGTATGTAATAGTTGTAGGTTTTTATTTTCTGCACTTCACTATTATGTAACTTCCCCAAAGCTCTGTAATAGCCTAGGTTTACATTTCCACCTTTACCTTTTGCAACTATATTTTATGCAATTCTTAGTAATTAGGGTTTGTGTGGCAAGATAAAAATGAATGATAGAAAACCCTAATTGCAAGACTAAATAACTGAATCAAACACACTTGCATACTCACACCTTTAGGGTAACCTCTCTTATTACCTTACACTTTCACACTCTATGACCATTTGACGTTGCCTACGAATAACATGATCTAGTCCCTTACGAAATTGCTAAAGTATCCTTACAAGTTGCCTTCAATGACCATATGATGACCCTGAATTGTCTCTTCTTATCCAATAGATAGGGACGCCTACCAACTAATGGTACATATAGCTCTATCTCTAAAGTAGGAGGAAAATAACACGAATCGCCTTGAGTTGGTAGGATACTTTTAATCACTTGCTCACAAATTTTTCTCACAAATACTTTTCACACATGAGTTTCAAAAAAAAATATTTGCAAAAACACTTTGTGCACGTTCTTGAGGACTGATACAAGAACCATTATGAAGTCAAACATAGATTGGCTTTTCAAAAATATTTTCAAATCACACACACAAAGAAGATTTATCAAAAGTGAGTTAAGCAATTAAGAGCCCGTAGGTAACTATGGATGAAAAGGGTGCTAACACCTTCCCTAATCTTTCCTAATCTTTTCACTGTTTCCTTATTGGATAAAAGAAAAGTTGGTTGCGACTCTTTCTATCCACAACATTTATGATAAAACATAAAACAAGTCAGTTCTCCCACTGTATTACAACATGTTTTCTCATCTTCTTGCTGTTTATTTCAGCAGAAATGGCTCTTGAACAGATAGTTAAGGAACTCCGAGCTCAGAATGCCCAATTCCAACAGTTGTTCCTGAACTTAGCCAAGGGGAAGGAAGAACTGAAGGCGCTCATCGCCAAAGGGAGAAGAGGAAGACAAAGAAACAACTTGGAATCCTCAACGCGGGGAAGAGGTTCAAATGTCTGGTCAAGCGAGCTTAAGATTGTGATATCCCATCCTACGAAGATGACAACCAAGAGGAAGATGGTAAAAGTGTTAAAACAGAGAAGAAAAACAACCATGGTCATGTCAAATATTCAGATGAAGAGGAAGGATTTTATTTGAATGAACAATATCTCCCTACTGATGAAAATTACAAGCAACTAGAAGATCGTCTAAATGCTATGGAGAACTAGAATGTGTCTGGGTTGGATTTTAAGGATTTGGGTTTAGTCTTAGGAGTTGTCATTCTTCATAAGTTAAAGGTCCCCACTTTTTCAAAGTATGATGATGTTTTTTGCCCAAATCTTCATTTGAGGTCATATGTCCGGAAGATTTAACCACACACTGCTTGTCTAGAACACAATTGGAATGGTTATATCAACTAGAAAGGACCAATATCCATACCTGGGAAGATTTGGCTGCTTCTTTCTATAAGCAATACCAGTATAATGCTGATCTTGCACCAACCCGTATGCAACTAAAAAGTATGAGCATGGGCTCTAACGAAGGGTTTAAAGTGTATGCCAAGAAATGGAGAGATCTGGCAAGAAGAGTTCAACCTCCCTTGTCTAATAGGGATTTGGTTGACATGTATATGGGAACTTTGACAGGTCCTTTCTTCAATCATCTGATTGGAAGCTCTTCAGTCGGGTTTACTGAGGTGATATTAACGAGGGAACATGTTGAAGGTGGAATCAGAAGAGGAAAAATTTAGGTGGCTTCATCTTCAAGTACTGTGAAGAAGTCATTCAACGGGAAGAAAAAAGCTAATGTTGTGTATGGCCAAAAAGTTCATAGTAAAGGTGACCTCCATAAATTTGTGGCGACAGTAATGATTTCCAATCCCACACCAACGCAACATCAACAACACGGAAATCAGTGTAGGCCGGATGCACCCAGGAGAATTTACCAAAATTAATATGTCATTGTCTCAAGCATTACAACACTTGTTGAAGGAAAAGCTGATTACGTTAAGAGATCCTCCTCAGAATCCCAACACTTCCTTTCCCTGGTACAATCCCAATGTAAGATTCACACATCCTTCCAATAGTCCCAAACATGACAAAAATGGCTGCTGGGCTCTAAAAAATAAGATTCAAGATATGATTGAATCTAAGGAGATTGAATTTGATCCTCGCGAAACTCCTAATGTTCTCACTGCACCTATGTCGAACCATGAAAAAGTTGTTAATGCTATTGATGTTGTTTCTTATGTTTCTGCTGTGAGTTAATTGACTACTCCTCTAATGATTGTTAAGAAGGATCTGTTGTATGCCAGATTATTTCCAGGTAACATTTAAAATTGATACCACCGTGGGTCCCAATTAGAGGGTTATGTATTGCTGAAGAAAGGTATTCATCGTTTAATAGATGACCATGTAATTCTATTCGAGAAGACTCCTTCCGTGGAGGGCTTATGTGTAAGTGTGTCTCAAGGCCTAAATCTTGAAGACGTGTCTATGATTACAATTTCCGATACTCCAGTGAGGATCACTTCGAAAGGACCTGTGAGGATTAATTCCGAGCCTAGGGTGGCTCCTCTAATCATTACTGCAATTGGGGCTAATTCTATATTCCTCTGATAAGGATGTCCCTTGAAATTATGGAGCTGATGTCTACTACCATGGCGTCAAGCAAAAACCATTGGCTGTCGAAGGTGAATATATTGAAGTTATTAATCCTAATGTTGGGAATATTGTTGGGACCAGTAAGGTTACTAGAAGTGGAAGGGTTTTCTCTCTAGAGATCTCTCCAAAGGATGTTATTACACCAGTTCATATCCTTGTTACTGAGTCAACTACTGAGACTCAGGGAAAAGAAAATATGATGGAGCCTTCCCAAACGGGGGCGCTGAAACAAACTACAGAAAATTCCTCCAAGCAAGAGGTGGAGGAAATACTGAATATTATCCATAAAAATGACTATAAGATTGTTTAACAGTTGGGGAAGACTCCCTCCAAAATATCTATGTTATCTTTGTTGTAATTCTCTAAAGCCCATGCTTAGGCTTTGGTAAAGTTTGTTAAATCTGCTCATGTACCACAAGAAACCTCCGCTGATCAGTTTGAAAATTGTGTTGCTAGCCTGACAGTTGACAATGGGATAGACTTTTCTAATGATGGCCTAACTCCAGCAGGAGGGAACCATATTAAGGCCCTGCATGTTTCTATTGAGTTTAGGGGCACTATCTTAGCTTATGTGTTGGTTGACACGGGTTCCTCATTGAATGTATTACCGAAAGGTGCTCTATAACAGCTTGACTGTGAAGAGTTTGTGTTGAAACCCAATGATATTTTGGTAAGAGCTTTTGATGGCTCAAAAAGAGTGGTGCATGGAAAAGTTGATCTTCTATTAAAAATTTGTTCCCAGGTATTCGATTCTATCTTCTATATGATGGACATTCGTCTAGCCTATTCCTGTTTACTTGGACACCCTTGGATTCATGGGATGGGCACTGTTACTTCTACTTTACACCAGAAGTTGAAATATCCCGTGAAAGGGAAAATTGTTACAGTCTGTGGTGAAGAAGAATACACGATGAGCCACCTGAACTCCTTCAATTATGTTGAGATGGAAGGTGAATTCATCGAGACTCCCTGCCAGACCTTTGAAGTTAATCCTCAAACAACTCCTGTTACTAATTTCGCTTCTTCTATTCCTAAGATTACCAGGGTTTCACCAAGAATGGCTTCTCTGAAAGACGCTAGAGTTGTGATAGAAGAAGGTGGTTGCAGTGTTTGGGGTCAGCTTCCTGACATTCCTTACAAGTCCGATAAATTTTGTTTTGGTTTCACTTCAGAGGCTCAGATGGCTGTTTGTCGTGCTCGTGCTGGGAGACCGTCATTCCGTATCAATAACAATGAAGTCAACAATGTTGAAGATGCTAATAGCGACTACGATATAGACAATTGGATTTTTACCTACTATTGGCAGTGGACTCGACAATTGAAAGGCTAAAGACTTTATACCAATCTCCTTTAGTCAGGAGTAAATGCTGTTTTTCTGTATTCTTGCTTTCAAGTTTTGGTTGTGTAATTTAAATAATAACTTTAAACCTTGTGCCTTACCTGGGGAACAACGGTACATTTGTTAGGGTTGTCATATTTCATCCACATATTTTCATTTAATAAATCATTGGACGTTTGCATTCAAATTTTGAGCTCATTGTCTTCCTTTTACTTTATTGTTTTCAAAATAGCTATGTTTTCTTACACACACCCACACAACAAATTGAAGATCCATATCCACCCTGGATTCCATTGATAACAATTCTGCTATTTCCAATTATGACTTTGAAAATATGATCTACCAAGTCGAGGATGAAGGTGAGGAAGACTGTTAAGTACCTAGAGAGCTTGCTAGATTGTTAATGCAAGAAAAAAGAGCCACACAACTGCATGAAGATCCAGTCGAGGTTGTTGTAGGTGTTTAGGTATTGGCTTGCATTTTTGGTAAATCCCAAGTGTATGTGTGAATGTCATGACTAATGTCATAACATTCTAGTTCAGGTTGTACTAACTCAATAGGTACATGTGCAGAAAAATATTGTAATTCAAATACTGATGTTTATAAGTGTGTATCTGAGCATGTTTGCAAAATGATCACATTTTGCTAAATCAGTAGACAGGTTTTCTCAGATGTCATAACAGATGTTATGACATCCTGCTCTGAACTAACAGGATTGCAGGATTGGATAAGTCTGAGTTTTTTCAGGAAATAACTCAGTCCTTTCTGAACAGAATCCTGCGTTTTCTGAGGAGCAACCTAGCTCGATCCTAACCTGATCAATAAAATATTGTGACCTGGTCTTTAGGTCAAACAGAATCAACCCTAGGTTTTTGGAAACCCTAACTGAAGTTACAGCTGCTATATATTCAACAGAGCTGCGGTTTTTCAAGAGATCCCTGCTGATTGATTAGAAGATCAATTTTGTAATCTGTATAGATTTGTTTATTGTACTCCAAGCAATTATCATTGTGATAAGTGCCTTGGAATAGGTTTCAATTGTAAGGGTTGTGTAGCACTCAAAGCTTTGAAGCAAGAGTGTTTGAATGTTACTTGACTAAAGCTGTGAAGCAGAGTCAAGTTAGTTGTGTACATCACTAAAAGCTGTGAAGCACGAGTGATTGTGTTACTTGATTAAAAAGCTGTGAAGCTTAATCAAGTGTGTGTTTTGAAGAGTGTCTTCATCAATTCTTAAGTCAAATTGGTTTATGTATCACTGCTGTGATTGAGGGGGAGTGAGTAGGAACTCAGGTTTAAGTTGTACTTAGATTAGAATTGCATTGGGTAGGTCTTAAGTGAAGGAGATAAACTGGTTGGTTTATTCCTGAATTAACATCTCTTATAGTGGATTCTCTCCCTGGCTTGGTAGCCCCCAGAGTAGGTGTTGTTGCACACTGAACTGGGTAAACAATTGACTGTGTTATTTACTGCTTTTGTATTTACTGTCATATAGTAAGTCAGATACGGTGTCATAACATTGGACGTGACATTGAGTATCTGTAGCCAGAATTTCAATTGGTATCAGAGCAGGCACCCTGCCTGTATTACTGGGTGAGATCTAGGGATATCACTTTCTGGCACTATGGACAAAGAAGGAGTTTTTGGAAATAGACCACCCATTCTGGATGGAACTAATTATGACTACTGGAAACCTCGTATGATTGCCTTCCTAAAATCTCTGGACAAAAAGGCTTGGAGAGCTGCTGACAAAGGATGGATTCATCCCACCATAACTGAGGAAGATGGGACAATCAGTCTGAAGCCTGAGGAAGATTGGAGTAAAGAAGAAGATGAGCTAGCCCTGGGAAATTCCAAAGCTCTAAATGCCTTGTTTAATGGAATTGATAGAAACATTTTCAGATTAGTTCATCAATATGAACTGGCCAAGGAAGTTTGGGACACTCTCAAAACTACTCATGAGGGAACTTCCAAAGTAAAAATGTCAAGGCTTCAGATGTTGACCACTAAGTTTGAGAATCTAAAAATGATGGAAGATGAAACCATTCATGAGTTTCACATGAACATCTTGGAGATTGCCAACACCTCAGGAGCACTGGGAGAAAAAATGTCAGAAGAAAAACTGGTGAGGAAGATTCTCAGATCCTTGCCTAAAAAATTTGCAATGAAGGTGACTGCCATAGAGGAAGCCCAGGACATTAGCAAGTTGAAAGTGGATGAACTTATTGGGTCTCTTCAGACTTTTGAGATGGGAATCACTAATGATGATGTCAAAAAGAACAAGAGCATAGCACTTATGTCCAACACTGATGTTGAAGAAAACATTTCAGAAGCTATAGCCATGCTCGGAAGACAGTTCAACAAACTCATCAAAAGAATAGATCCAAAGTCAAGGTCTAATGTTCATAACATTTCCTCTAACATTGACAGTTCCAGCAGAAGACCAAGGTCAGATGAGAAGGGAGTTCAAGGCAGAGGAATTCAATGCCATGGTTGTGAAGGATATGGGCATATTCGAGCTGAATGTCCTACCTTTCTTAAGAAACAAAAAGGAATGACAGTTACTTGGTCTGACTGTGATTCAAAAAGTAATTCTGAAGAAGAGACTGCCAAACGAGTTACTGCTTTAACTGGTGTTTGCACCTCTGAAAGTGACATCAGTGATGAAGAGGTGACTTTTGAAGAACTGGCTGAAACGTACAAGGAATTGTGTATCAGAAGTACTGAAGTCTGTGTGCAGAATGAGAAACAATCAAAACTCATCATAAAGATGGAGGCTGAAAAACGGGCAAACCTTGAAACTATAAGTCATCTAGAAGGAGAAGTTCAATTGCTGAACTCACAACTGAATCAAATGACCAAATCTGTCAAGATGTTGACAAATGGAACTGACAAATTGGAAGAGATCCTACAGATTGGACAAAATGTGGGAAATAAATCTGGTCTAGGATTTATGAAAGCAACGAAATCTGGTTCTGGTAGGCAAATGTCAAAACAGATGTCTCAACACAACTCTCGACATCAGGAACAGAAACATATGAGGAAAAGGTACCAAAGATGGAAATGTCATCATTGTGGTAGATATGGCCACATAAAGCGCTTCTGCTTCAGATTACATGGATACCCTAATCAGAACTCAGGTGTCAAACCTAAGTCTAAAAAGGTACCACATGCTCCTCAATGGAAGAAAAAGGCTACTGCACTGATAGCTCACACTTCCCTGAGGGTCTCTGCAAAGGAAGACTGGTACTTTGACAGTGGATGTTCCAGACATATGACTGGAATCAAGAACCTCCTCAATAATGTTAAGCCTCACACCACCAGTTTTGTGACCTTTGGAGATGGGGCTAAAGGTGAAATCAAAGGAGTTGGTGATTTGGACTACCCTGGAGTTCCAAGTCTAAATGAAGTACTGCTGGTAAAAGGACTGACCGCTAATCTCATTAGTATCAGTCAACTGTGTGATCTAGGATTCAAGGTCAATTTCTCAAAATCTGAATGCCTTGTAATCAATGACAAACAAGAGATAGTAATGAAAGGAGTCAGATCCAAAGACAACTGTTACTTGTGGGAGGCTGAGAACACCAATTTCTCATCTGTGTGTTCCATTGCAAAAGAAGAAAAAGAGGTGAAACTGTGGCACCAAAAACTTGGCCATCTTCACCTAAGGGGTATGAAGAGGATTATCTCCTTGGAGGCAGTCAGAGGGATTCCAAAACTGCAAATTGATGAAGGAAGAGTTTGTGGTGAATGTCAGGTGGGTAAGCAGACTAGGATGTCACATCCAAAGTCAAGACATCTGACCACCTCTAAGGTTCTAGAACTCCTCCATATGGATCTGATGGGACCAATGCAAGTAGAGAGTCTTGGTGGTAAAAGATATGCCTATGTGGTTGTGGATGATTTTTCCAGATTCACCTGGATTAATTTCATTAGGGAAAAATCATATGCATTTGAAGTTTTTAGAGAACTGTGCAAGAGAATTCAAAGAGAGAAGGAAGGATGTATTGTCAGAATCAGAAGTGATCATGGCAAGGAATTTGAAAACAGCAAGTTTGATGACTTCTGTGCTTCAGAAGGAATCAGTCATGAGTTTTCTTCTCCCATAACACCTCAGCAAAATGGAGTTGTGGAAAGAAAAAACAGGACCATACAAGAATCTGCCAGAGCAATGTTACATGCCAAAAGACTTCCTATGTATTTTTGGGCTGAAGCTATGAATACAGCTTGCTATGTTCATAACAGGGTCACCTTGAGAAAGGGAACCTCATCCACCATATATGAACTCTGGAAAGGAAGAAAACCAACTGTGAAGTACTTCCATGTGTTTGGCAGCAAATGCTATATCCTATCTGATCGTGAACAGAGAAGAAAAATGGACTCCAAAAGTGATGAAGGCATATTTCTAGGATACTCCTCAAACAGCAGAGCTTATAGAGTATTCAACTCCAGAACCAAAACCATGATGGAATCAATAAATGTTATAATTGATGACTATCATGAAGAAATAGATGTTCCTTGTAATATTGAGACATTCTTTGAGACTTCAACCCAACAGGATGATCTACCCAACTCCACCACAACAGAATCTGAATCAATGGAAGCTAGCAAGACTCCTTCCATCAGAATTCAGAAGGATCATCCAAAAGAGCTCATCATAGGAGATCCCAATAGTGGAGTCATCACAAGATCTAGAGAAATCATCTCAAATTCTTGTTTTGTGTCCAAAATGGAACCAAGAAATGTCAAGGAAGCCTTAACTGATGAATATTGGATTGGTGCAATGCAAGATGAACTGAACCAATTCAAGCAACATGAAGTTTGGGAACTGGTTCCTAGACCTGAAGGAACTAACATCATTGGGACAAAATGGTTATTCAAGAACAAGTCAGATGCTGAAGGAGTTGTCACCAGAAATAAGGCAAGACTTGTTGCTCAAGGATACACCCAGGTTGAAGGGGTTGACTTTGATGAAACCTTTGCACCTGTAGCCAGGTTGGAGTCAATCAGACTCTTGTTGTCAATTGCTTGTCTTCTGAAGTTCAAGTTATTTCAGATGGATGTGAAAAGTGCCTTTCTAAATGGGTACTTAGATGAGGAAGCTTATGTGGAACAACCTAAAGGTTTTGTGGATCCAACCCATCCTGATCATGTCTACAAATTGAGAAAAGCTCTATATGGGATGAAACAAGCTCCTAGAGCATGGTATGACAGGTTAACAAAGTTTCTCTCAGACAAAGGCTACAGAAAAGGAGGCTTGGACAAAACTCTCTTTGTCAAAACTGAAGGAGGGAAGTTGATGGTTGCCCAAATATATGTTGATGACATAGTGTTTGGCGGAATGTCAGAACATATGGTTAAACACTTTGCTGACCAGATGCAGGCTAAATTTGAAATGAGTCTCATGGGAGAACTAACTTATTTTCTTGGACTACAAGTCTCACAGATGGAGGACTCAATCTTCTTATCTCAAAGCAAGTATGCTAAGAATATTGTAAAGAAGTTTGGTATGGAGAATGCAAGTCACAAAAGGACTCCTGCTCCTACTCATCTAAAGCTCTCCAAAGATTCAAGTGGGGTTAAGGTGGATCAAAGTCTGTACAGAAGCATGATAGGAAGCTTGTTGTACTTAACTGCCAGCAGACCTGATATTGCCTTTGCAGTTGGAGTTTGTGCTAGATACCAAGCTGATCCCAAAGTCAGTCATATCAATCAAGTGAAGAGAATTTTGAAGTATGTAAGTGGTACTTACAACTATGGATTGTTGTATACTCATGGCTGTGAACCGACTCTGACTGGTTACTGTGATGCTGATTGGGCTGGTAGTGCGGATGATAGAAAAAGCACCTCTGGAGGATGTTTCTTTTTGGGAAGTAATCTGGTTTCCTGGTTCAGCAAGAAACAGAATTGTGTGTCTCTCTCCACTGCTGAAGTTGAATATATTGCAGCTGGTAGTAGCTGCTCTCAAATGATATGGATGAAACAGATGCTCACTGAGTATAATGTCACACAAGATGTTATGACATTGTACTGTGACAATCTGAGTACAATCAACATATCCAAGAATCCCATTCAGCATAGCAGGACCAAACATATTGACATACGACATCACTTTATTAGAGACCTTGTAGAAGAGAAGACAATCAAATTGGAACATGTTGCCACTGAGCTACAGCTGGCTGACATTTTTACCAAGGCTTTGGATGCAAACCAATTTGAAAACTTAAGGGGTAAGCTGGGTATTTGCCAACATGAGGAATTGTAGCAATTAATTTTGCTTAAAACAAAGACCAAAGGACTTATGCCTGTTCTGATTGGTTTAAAATTGTATTTTCTCATTTCCTACAATTCTTTTAAGAAGTTGAATAGGCACTCCTTTGCTTCCTTCCTCTCTCGTCTCCTCATCAAAACTCAGTCTCTCAATCAGAAATTTCTTCTCATTTGCTGTTGGTCCTTCAAAACTGACAAAATGTCTCAAACACCATCATCATCCAAGACGACCATCTCAACCTCTTCCTCTGATCAAAATTCTGGGATAATCTCTTCCTGTCTGGACTCTGATGTTCTGGAGATCTGTTCTCATAAAACTAACCCCACCAAGGACAAAGAGTTGAGAACAAGACATGCAGGTAATCCATCTCATCCTTCCTCTTCAGTTCCCCCTGAAATTGCAAATAGGGAAGGGACAGCCTATGTTAATCAAGCAATAGCAAAAATTGTTTCAAGAATTCTGAACGAAAACCACTAAGTTCCTGGCATCTCTGTTCCTCTGAACCAAGATAGATCAAATGCTGAAACAAATCCAGATGTCTCTAAGAATGTTGAGACATCAAACAAAGAGAAGAATGCTGACATTGCTCACAAGAAAAGAAAGAAGCCTGAATCCTCTGGATCTGATGACAGTGCTTGAAGGATGGTTGCTGATTTCTGGTGGAGTTTGAAAGTGTATTCTGGTGCTTTCTGCTGCTGCTCTTATTATTTTGGATAACTGTATAACTTTATGAACATGTATCTTTGGCCCATTTATGGCTAAAGAGGGGGAGAATATTTTGGTAATTGCTTAATTAGTACTTGTTCTATATTTTTCTGCTGTCACTTATTTCTGCTGCTATTTATCTCTGATTGTTTAGGGTCTTTAGCCAAAAATCTGCCAAAGGGGGAGTTTGTAGGTGTTTAGGTATTGGCTTGCATTTTTGGTAAATCCCAAGTGTATGTGTGAATGTCATGACTAATGTCATAACATTCTAGTTCAGGTTGTACTAACTCAATAGGTACATGTGCAGAAAAATATTGTAATTCAAATACTGATGTTTATAAGTGTGTATCTGAGCATGTTTGCAAAATGATCACATTTTGCTAAATCAGTAGACAGGTTTTCTCAGATGTCATAACAGATGTTATGACATCCTGCTCTGAACTAACAGGATTGCAGGATTGGATAAGTCTGAGTTTTTTCAGGAAATAACTCAGTCCTTTCTGAACAGAATCCTGCGTTTTCTGAGGAGCAACCTAGCTCGATCCTAACCTGATCAAGAAAATACTGTGACCTGGTCTTTAGGTCAAACGGAATCAACCCTAGGTTTTTGGAAACCCTAACTGAAGTTACAGCTGCTATATATTCAACAGAGTTGCGGTTTTTCAAGAGATCCCTGCTGATTGATTAGAAGATCAATTTTGTAATCTGTATAGATTTGTTTATTGTACTCCAAGCAATTATCATTGTGATAAGTGCCTTGGAATAGGTTTCAATTGTAAGGGTTGTGTAGCACTCAAAGCTTTGAAGCAAGAGTGTTTGAATGTTACTTGACTAAAGCTGTGAAGCAGAGTCAAGTTAGTTGTGTACATCACTCAAAGCTGTGAAGCACGAGTGATTGTGTTACTTGATTAAAAAGCTGTGAAGCTTAATCAAGTGTGTGTTTTGAAGAGTGTCTTCATCAATTATTAAGTCAAATTGGTTTATGTATCACTGCTGTGATTGAGGGGGAGTGAGTAGGAACTCAGGTTTAAGTTGTACTTAGATTAGAATTGCATTGGGTAGGTCTTAAGTGAAGGAGATAAACTGGTTGGTTTATTCCTGAATTAACATCTCTTATAGTGGATTCTCTCCCTGGCTTGGTAGCCCCCAGAGTAGGTGTTGTTGCACACTGAACTGGGTAAACAATTGACTGTGTTATTTACTGCTTTTGTATTTACTGTCATATAGTAAGTCAGATACGGTGTCATAACATTGGACGTGACATTGAGTATCTGTAGCCAGAATTTCAATTGTGAACTTGGGTATTGAAGAGGACAAGATAGGTGCGAACCTAGAAGGTAGTGTCAAAAAGAGATTAATCCAGATGTTGCGTGACTATGTTGAGATCTTTGCTTGGTCATATGCAGACATGTCAGGGATTGATACTGATATTGTGGTTCATCGTCTACTGATGAAGGAAGGTTGTCCTCCTATAAAACAGAAGGTTCATCGTTTGCGTCTCAAGATGTCTGAAAAGATCAAAGCTGAGGTTATGAAGCAGTTCAATGCAGGCTTCTTAGTTGTTATGTCCTGTCCTCAGTAGGTTGAAAATATGGTATCGGTACCTAAGAAAGATCGTAAGGTGTGTATGTGTATAGACTACAAAGATCTGAAAAGGGCAAGCCCCAAAGATGACTTTCCGCTTCCACATATTGATGTTCTGGTTGACAACACCGCTCAACACAAGATATTTTCCTTCATGGATGGTGTGATCGGTGGATCTGGAACTGACTGTTTAACGCTGGTTCGCGAAATGTCGTGGAAGCAAGAGTCGCCACCGTCTTTTATTTTCTCCAAAGGGAAAGGACAAAAGCACAGAAAAATTCCTTATAGAGACTGCTCTCAGTTCGGGAGGTAGGTTATAGAAAGGGAAGGTGTTAGCACCCTTTCTATCCATGGTTATCCATGGGCCCTTGGATACTTGCTCACTTGTGTTTTCAAAAATGGTTTGTTTGCTTTTCAATTGTGGGTTTTAAAAAAAGTTTCTTTGAAAATTTCAGTTCGACTCTTGTATCAGTCCTCAAGAGTGTTTGAAAAGTTGCTTTCGAAAGCTTTTTGAAAAGGTGGCGGTGTGAAAAGTATTTTTGATTTGTTTTGAAATTAGAGCAAGTATCTAGAGTCGTCTACCTACCCTAAGGAATTCGTCTGTGTAGATTTCCTTTAAAGTAATGCCATCCCACCATTGAGAGGTAGGTAGCACCACTATTGGAGTTGTTCGGGTCAATTCGAAGGTTCGGGACATGGTGATCACCAGAGCAATAGGAAGATACCTTAGAAGCTACCCTCATGCCAGGTTCTCGGATCATGAGGACTTACTAAGACATCCTCTACTCGACGATCACCTTTCGAGAGGCAAGGCAACAGTGAGGCGTACCCTAGGGGTGGTGTGTGATTTGTGTGTCATTTTCAGATATTTTGTCTTGTTCATGTCATGGGTGATCTACGCTTTTGTTTTTATTTTAACATTCATTCTTGCATGCAATTTATTAGCAGTTAAAAGGTTGCGAGAAATATAAAGTTCCTAAACTATTACAAAGGCGCGGGTCCACATCGCCAAATTAAATCCAGGACCCGATTTGACATAAAATAAAGTAAAGTGTGAGAAATATAAATATCGAATTTACATGGCTTTGGGAGAATTACATGAATATTATAAGAACGGAAATAAAAAATGCGAAGAGAATTAAAATCGAAAGCGAGGGCGTTGGACCATTTTTAATGAAATTAAATTACGATTTAACAAATTAATTAAATTAAAATAAAAAGAAAAGATTTTTGAGTTTTTTGGTATTTATGGAATTTTAATGAGAAGATTATGGAATTTAAAACCTAATTCTAGTTATTTTTATTTTATTAAAAAAAGCATCAAAATTTAATCTAAAAGTAACCTAATTAATTAATACAATTTTATTTACAAAAAATAATAATTAATAATTACTGATTAATATGGTGAAAGAAGAAAAAAGGATAAAAATGCTAAAAACCCTAATTCTACAATTTTTAAGTTTATTAAGAAAAAACATTAAAATTTAAACCTAAAATTAAAACTAAATTAACTAATAAGATCTATTTACAAAAATATTATTTAAATCAAATATATTTTATTTTTTGGTCTTTTCTTATTTTTATTATTTATATGAAATCAATTTTTATTAAATTAAAAAGAAAATAATTGAATTAAAACAAATAATAAAGAAAAATAGAATAAAGAAAAATAGAATAAAGAAAAGAGAAAGAAATACAATACAAGGGGGGGGGGGGGTTCTGCCCCAATCAGGAGGTGTTGTCCAGCATTTTTGGCCCATCTTTGGAGGCCCTTTTTTGACTTCTGGTAATCACGTGTATAGGCATTGACTGAACCATTCCATAGGCTTTAGATCTGGACCATTAGATTGAGATTATGGGACAAGTGGCGTGCCTGGATTGTGAGCGTATGGTGGACGCTTGGAGAGAAACTGCATAGGATGATATTAGAAAAAATGTTATTGAAGGGATAGGGGACCTGGGAATCGAACCCAGGTCCCATCGCTTACCACACCATATGCCTTGCCACAGAGCCGTTTACGCGTTTTGGATATAGTATAGAAAACAAACAACATAATGCAAAACAAGAGTTAGTGGAGGATTTTCGCGCGAAATTCAAATGAGCCAACCATGCCTTGACACCTGATCTTCTTCTTCGTTGCTTGCATTTTTACCTGAAACAAAAAAAGAATTAGCGGGGGTTTTAAACCCCCCCAAAATTCACCCTGTTCAAAAATAGTGAATAGCTCGCCTTGCTACATAAATTAGGCGCGATTAGTGGATTAAGATCGTCCAAGCTTCCTGAGTTTAGCCATGATACTGGGATGTTCTAATTTTACAGTATACGAAAATGCCCAATTTGAAGCTTGAGGAACCCTAGCGAGCTTCAATGGTGAATCCGCCAATTTTGCACGAAAACTCAATTAAAGTATATGGTTAGCTTTAGAATCAACACATTAGTATAAATCAACAATAAAAATGCATGGATATGGCGTGTAGATTTGAATACGATTAAGGAAAAATCCAGGTACAGGGTAACTGCGTTCTACCGTTTTTTTGCGTTAGAAGCAGTGATTTTGATTCAGGCACGTTCCTTGAAGCCTCAGGAATGCAATGGTATGGTTTTCTTGCCTTGAAATGCTTTGGAATCACGTTTTCAGTTTTGTTTTTTCACAAAAAATGCAATGTTCTTCTTCAGCTTTGGGCGCAGCTTAGAGGTTTCTTGCACTAGGGTTTTGACCAGTCTTATATGAGGATGGATTAGGGTTGAGTTTTCAATCAAAATATCTTTGCATTGATGAGAACAATATTTGATTTTCGTGCATAATTTTTCAAATCTTTTCCATGCATATTTGATACCAATCATGTCCAATCTTCCCCATTTGAGTTGTGCACGAATCTTGAGTGAATTATGAGTGATTGTACTGCATAAAAAGATTTGATTACATTGGTTTAGTATTTTTTTTCCACATTTTAACTAATTAAATGAATTAATTGTAATTAAAAATTCAAATAAATAATAAAAATGATGAAAAAAATCCCCTTTGGGCCAAATGGTCGTGCATATGCTTTGGATGATGAATCTTGGAAGAAAATGTGGTCCATTAGCAATTTTAAGACATTTGAAGCAAAGTTGACTTTTCAAAATATCCAAAAATTTCCCAACTTCCACAAGGAATATCTTGCTCAATTTTTAAGCTTTGATCATGTTCTTGGACATTTTGGGAAGGTCTTGAAGTCCTCTAACCAATTCCTTTGGTACCATGTCATTTTGATTTACCAATCTCAAGTTATGGCCTTTGACTTAAAGTCCCTTTTTGTAGACTTTTGAAAATGACCTATAATGTTGAAATTGATAACTTTTTGTGAGAGCATTTCTTGGACTTGAAGTGTGAAGAGGAGTTGTAGGAAATGTCTTTCTCTTCAAAATGAGCTTTGGATGGAATTTTTCTGATAATCCATGTGGAAGTTTTGCCTTGGTCAAGTTACAGTTGACTTTTTCAACTGTCCAAATATGGAAACTTTTGCATCTTGAGACTTTCTGAGCCAAGCTTTGAGAATCATGATCAAGCATTGATAAAATGATGTTTGTGGCTTCAAAATGAGATGTTGACCAAAAATTTGAACTTTTGACTGTCAAATGACCATTTTGCCCCTACAGTTGACTGTAGTGCAATTAGGGTTTTTGACTGTGCAATTTTGTGCTGTGAGTCTTGAAACTTGACATGAGGATGTTTGACCATGTTTGTAGGCATGTGGGACTTGATTGGACCCTTGGAAACTTCATTTTCTTTGTCAGAACCAAAACCCTAGTTTTTGACTGTTAGGAGGCCCTTGCACTGTGCAACCCTTGGGGAGATTTTGAAGCATTAACTTGGCAAATTTTGAAGAATATGGGAGGGCAAATTTTGGGGTACAACAGTTGCCCCTGTTCAATCTTCTTAGACCTGAGGATGCAGATTGGCTGACGTGCCTTTCGTAATCCGAAGGTAGAAGATGATTGAACACTAGAGTGCCCAGAAATTTGCGCTCACATAGTAGCAGTGTGATGATGGGAATGGGCTTATAGATGCCATTTGGAGATTGATGGATAGGATGATGGGCTTATAGATGCCATGCTAAGAGATGATGGAAAGTGGATGGGCTTATAGATGCCATCTGGGTGTCGAGCGCGTAAGAGATTCCTTAGCGAGAACTTGCGTACCTGCAAAAGAAAATGATTACCTGACCTGTTACAGGGGCTGGTCTTCAAACTCTTTGTATGGATGTGTCCTGACTGATTACAGGAGCTGGATCTGGAGCTTCAAAAGGTGATGAATGAACCAGGGATGGTTACTACCTCAACGGGACGGTGAGAGAACCTTGGACGATTACTACCTCAACAGGAACGCTGAGAGAATCTGGGGACGATTACTACCTCAACAGGAACGCTGAGAGAATCTTGGGCGACTTCAACCTCAACAGTAACGCTGAGAGAATCTTGGGCGACTTCTACCTCAACAGTAACGCTGAGAGAATCTTGGGCGACTTCTACCTCAACAGTAACGCTGAGAGAATCTTGGATATCTTCTACTGAGTCTTTATCAGGAAAATCTGTTAGGGGTCAATTTAACTGGACTAGAGAAGGCCTTTGACTGGATAAGAAACAGGAAAATCTTAGGGTCGATTTAACTGAACCGGTATAGGTCTTGAAATCTTCAACTGGATAAGAAACAGGGAGATCTTAGGGTCGATCTGACTGAACCAAGAGAAGGCCTTTGACTGGATAAGAAACAGAAAAATCTTAGGGTCGATTTAACTGAACCGGTCAAGGTCTTGGAATGTCTTCAACTGGATAAGAATCAGGGAGATCTTAGGGTCGATCTGACTGAACCAGAGAAGGCCTTTGACTGGATAAGAAACAGAAAAATCTTAGGGGCGATTTAACTGAACCGGTCAAGGTCTTGAAATGTAGCTGAGAACTTAACTGGATCTTTCCTGAAAGGTAAAGGTCAGTCATATGCAATGCATGATGTGGATCAAGCAATGATGTTCTCAACATAAATGAGATTTGTGAGATATGATGCGTATATGCATGCTATAATGATGTATGTGATGTTTATGAATGTATGTTTTCGTCTTAGGAAAATAAATCCTTGACGGGCGCCGGGAAGTCATATCCTGGGCTGATGTTGAAGAATAGATTTTTGCCTTCGCTGGGGATGATAGTTTGCAAGAATACCGGTAGGAGAAGATGACTCCGTTGGGGAATGAACTTGGTGAATGTATTACTCTGCGGGGAGAAAAGTACTATAACGATCTTGCTGGGAAGCAATACTCTGTGGGGAGAGAGGTATGTTGTTGAAATGTTGATGGTAACTTCGCTGGGGATACCATTGTTGTGTTGGAAGTGTTAATAGACTTCGCTGGGGGTAAGAAGACTTTGTCGAGGACGATCTTTCCGTGGCTTTTGGCTGAGGATAACCCAGTTATATCCTGGTAAGGAAATAACTATTTGAATAAAGCCGGGAGACGCGTTCGTGCTCTGCGAGGATAAGTCTCCAGAATCTACTGGGGATAAGCTTTCTGCTTGGGGAGATGGATTCCAACTTTTCCTGGGGAAACTGGATTGGACTCTCCTGGGGAAGTTTTGAACTGTATCGGGGAAGTGACTCCACTAAATGTTTGATATACCGCCGAGGAACAATCTTTAGACCAAGATTGTCGGGGATGCTTGTTAAGAATGCATATATACTGTTGGGGAATGTTGAGATCTGCGGGAGGATACCCAACTTCCTTAAGTTTGACTATAACTTTGCTTGAGGAGAGTGTCCTGACTTGCTGGCTCACTCTCTGGGGAATTGGGATGTACTGATTATGTTCTTCAGCCGAACTTACCTTGGTACCTTGGAAGATAGAACAATTAGATTGCCTAGACAACTCTTTATTGCCCCTGTTTCTAATGTTACCTATAATTAATCCTTTGTTTCGTATGCAAATATTCATGAGTTAGCAAATTATTGTCAATGCATATATCACAAATTGAACCTTGGACGTTCTTCGCAAAACAAAACAGAAAAGGAAAAACAATTGGCAATTTTAACTGAAAAGTATATTTGTATTGATTTTTTTGAATTTGCCTGTAAAATAGGCGTTTATGTACAAGAGGCTGACGTCCTAGTAAGAGAACGCTGCCGGACAAAAAAGTTTATACAATTTTGTACAAGAGAAAATAAAACAGCTGTGTGAAATGAATGATCCACTGGGTTTCAATTCTGCTATCGCCTTTATATCTCCGAGCGTCTCATCACTTGATGACCTTGGTTGAAGATGAAGCTGACTGATCGATGCCGTCTGAACTCGATGTAGATACCGGATTCTGGATGCAAAGTGATCCAATGAGACATAGTATTACACTTTATCCCTAACTTTTGCCTGGACCGCCCTTTCGGGTTTTCAGTCCACCGGGATACCCATTTTTGCCCAAGCCGCCTTTTCAGGTTTTCGACTTGCCGGGTGTACAGATTTTTTTCGTTTCATCCCTTCCTTTTGCCCGAACCCTTTTGGTTCGCCGGGAAGCCCTAATTTTTGCCTAGGCATGTCAGCCTAGCGGGTCTTTTTCATGCGTAGTATCTTTTTACTATGTCTGCATTAGCGGGGTGAGGAAGGTCGTCACCATCCATGTTGGTTAGAATCATGGCTCCTCCTGAGAACACATGTTTAACCACAAATGGCCCTTCGTACGTAGGGGTCCACTTGCCCCTTGGATCACTCTGAGGAAGGATGATTCGCTTGATTACCAAATCCCCAACTTGATATTCCTGTGGTCTGACCTTTTTGTTAAATGCCCTGATCAGCCGTTTTTGGTACGTCTGACCGTGGCAGATAGCAGCAAGTCTCTTTTCGTCAATAAGGTTTAACTGATCAAGTCGTGTCTGGATCCAATCATCTTCGTTCAGATTTTCATCCTTCATTATCCGGAGAGAGGGTATTTGCACTTCGATTGGTAAGACTACCTCCATGCCGTAGACCAAGGAGAAAGGAGTTGCCCCGGTTGACGTTCTGGCTGAGGTACGGTACCCATGTAGAGCAAACGGTAACATCTCGTGCCAATCTTTATAAGTCACTGTCATCTTCTGCACGATTTTCTTAATGTTTTTATTTGCTGCTTCTACAGCCCCATTCATCTTCGGTCTGTAAGGAGAAGAGTTATGGTGCTGTATCTTAAACTGCTCGTAGAGCTCAGTGATCATCTTGTTATTGAGATTGGTACCGTTGTCTGTAATAATTCTTTCTGGGACGCCGTATCGACAAATCAGATTATGCCGAATGAACCGTGCCACAACAGTCTTGGTTACCGTAGCGTAGGAAGCTGCTTCAACCCACTTCGTGAAATAATCAATCGCCACCAGGATGAAGCGGTGCCCATTAGATGCCGTAGGTTTAATCTCACCGATCATGTCTACGCCCCACATTGCAAACGGCCAAGGCGCAGTCAGAACATTCAGAGGAACTGGAGGAACATGCACCTTGTCTGCATATATCTGGCATTTATGGCATGTCCGAGAATGTTGGTAGCAGTCTGCTTCCATTGTGGAGCAGAAATACCCTGCTCGAAGGATCTTCTTTGCCATAGTGTGTCCACTGGAATGTGTTCCGAAGGTCCCTTCATGTAGCTCTTCCATGATCCTTTCTGCTTCTGTCTTATCCACACAACGCAGTAGGGTCGAATCATGGTTTCGCTTGTACAGGATGCCGTTGCTAAGGAAGAACTTTGCTGCAAACCTTCTCAGAAACTTCTTATCATTGACAGACGCACCTTCAGGGTATTCCTGAGCTTCCAAGTATCTCTTCACCTCATGGTACCAAGGCTTCTCAGTCACCAATTCAGTCTCGAGATCACAACAGTATGCCGGTTCGTCCAGTTTCCAGATGATGATCCGGGGAGCCTCATTGTCCCATTTGACCCTGAACATAGAAGACATCGTAGCTAACGCGTCCGCCAACTGATTCTCCTCTCTTGGAAAGTGTTCAAAGGTTATCTCTGTGAAGTGAGGGATCAATGTCAACACACATTCTCTGTAAGGAATAAGATTCGGATGTTTCGTATCCCACTCTCCTTTGATCTGATTGATCACAAGAGCGGAATCTCCGAAGACACTCAGAAACTTGATCCTTAAGTCGATCGCAACTTGGAGACCCATGATGCACGCCTCATACTCCGCCATGTTGTTGGTACAGTTGAAACATAGCCGGGCAGTAAGTGGAGTATGAGTACCTTGAGGGGATATTATTACAGCGCCGATACCGTTACCCAAAGCATTGGAGGTTCCGTCAAAGTGCATAGACCATCGGGATCCTTCCTCAGGTCCTTCATCCGGTCCAGGTACTTCACAATCAGTCACTATCATGATGCTCTCGTCCGGAAACTCGAAGTTCATTGACTGATAATCGTCTACTGCCTGATGTACCAAGTGGTCTGCCAATACACTACCTTTGATGGCTTTCTGGGTTGTGTACTGGATGTCGTATTCTGTCAAGATCATTTTCCATCTTGCTATTCTCCCAGACAGAGCAGGCTTCTCGAATATGTACTTTATAGGATCCATCTTTGAGATCAACAAGGTAGTATGAGTCAGCATATACTGTCTTAGCCGGCGAGCAGCCCATAGCAAAGCGCAACAAGTTTTCTCAAGCAGTGAGTATCGGGTCTCACAGTCGGTAAACTTTTTGCTAAGGTAATAAATGGCATGCTCTTTTCGGCCAGACTCGTCATGCTGCCCCAGCACACACCCCATTGAGTTGTCAAGTACTGTCAGGTATAGTATCAGGGGTCTCCCCTCAACCGGTGGCATAAGGATGGGTGGTTCTTGGAGATACTCCTTGATTCTGTCAAAAGCAGACTGACATTCATCATTCCAACGTACTACCTGATCTTTCTTCAGCAGCTTGAAGATTGGCTCACAGGTAGCAGTCAGGTGCGGGATGAACCGAGCAATGTAATTCAGGCGTCCTAAAAAGCCTCTGACCTCTTTCTCTGTCTTAGGAATTGGCATCTCTTGAATAGCTTTAACCTTGGCAGGGTCCACTTGAATACCCTTATCACTTACAACGAAGCCTAGCAACTTTCCAGATCTTACCCCGAAGGTGCACTTATTCGGGTTCAACCTCAGCTTGTACAATTTCAACCGGTCAAACAATTTCTGCAGATGATCTAGGTGCTCTTCCTCAGTCTGGGACCTTGCGATCATGTCGTCAACATACACTTCTATCTCATGATGGATCATGTTATGAAATAAGGAAACCATGGCACGTTGGTAGGTTGCCCCAGCGTTCTTCAGTCCAAAAGGCATGACCTTGTAGCAGAAGGTGCCCCACTGAGTAACAAAGGTAGTTTTTTCCATGTCTTCAGGTGCCATCTTGATCTGATTGTAACCTGAAAAACCATCCATGAAAGAGAACACCTTATGCTGAGCAGTATTGTCAACAAGGACATCAATGTGATGTAGGGGGAAGTCATCTTTGGGGCTGGCCCTGTTCAGATCCCTGTAGTCGACACACATTCTGACCTTTCCATCCTTCTTTGGTACCGGCACCACATTAGCAACCCACTGAGGGTAAGAAGTTACTATAAGGAACCCGACATCAAACTGTTTCATAACCTCGGCTTTGATCTTCTCATACATCTCTGGACGCATACGGCGGACCTTTTGCTTAACCGGAGGGCAGTCTTCCTTAGTAGGCAAGTGATGGACCACAATATCGGTATCCAACCCGGGCATGTCTTCGTAGGACCAGGCAAAGATCTCCATATAATCATGTAGCATTTGAGTCAACCGTTGCTTCACGCTGAGCTCTAGGTTGGCACCAATCTTTACCTCCTTCCTGTCCGTATCAGTACCCAGATTTATTGTTTCCACTGGCTCTTCGTGTGGTTGAATTGCCCTCTCTTCCTGAAGTAACAGTCTTGCAAGCTCGTCAGGCACTTCGCAATCATCTTCACCTTCGTCTTCGTCTAAGTTGATCGGATTTTCGAAGTCATAACTGGCAGTAGCAGAGTCGTTACCAGTGAGGTCCAGAGTGGATTGAAACCTGTACGAGTGAGTGTGTGTAAATACAGCTGTTTTTGAAATATATAAAGGAAGGAAAGACAGACAAGGAGCGTAAGATTTGAAATGCAAGAAAACGTCCAAGATTTTTATTCATGATATATGAAATGACAATTTATATGCCCTCACAAATGAAGCCAACGGTGCCTCGGGTAAGACACCGGGCCATAGAGTTCAATTGTTTATTACAAATAACAAAACAAAGAAGTTTATTACTGCGTAACAAAAGTAACAGGAGTATGGTCCTTGGCAATCCAATTGCTAGGTCCACTGTCGGTTGCCGGGTAAATCCAGCTATCAAACTCAGTTTCATCCACCTCATCTTCGTCCCCAATAGCATTCACTCCATGAGCAGGCAGGGGAGCTGTCACCATATTAGGCTTCTCAGATGCCTCAAATTGTACCTCCTTGGCATCAATAAGGTCCTGCAGCTTATTCCTCAAGGCCCAACAGTCATCAGTGGAATGCCCCGGGATATCGGAGTGATAAGCACAGCGGGCGTTTGGATTGTATTTGGGGGAGGCAATGTTCACAACTTTCAGGGCCTCTCTAACAGTCACCAGGTTGGTGGACAGCAACTGCGGCAAGATCTGCAATAGGGTCATACTCAAACGGGTGAACTCTCTCCTAGGTCTTTCAGCCCTCTGAGGATTGGTTTGCCGAGGAGCAGCAGCGGGTTTAACAATCATCACCGCGTTGACAGATTGGCGGCGCTCAGGTTTCTCTTGTCTTCTAGACCCATATACCGCACTGGCCTCCTTCTTAAAGGGCTTCTTTTCAGAACTTGCAGATGCACCCTTCTGAATTTTGCCAGACTTCATCCCAGCCTCTATTCTCTCTCCAGTCAGAATAAGATTAGTAAACCCTGCAGATGAGTTACCGATAAGATGGTTGAAAAATGGCCCAGATAGGGTCCCCAAGAACATGTCTACCAACTCCCGGTCAGTCAACGGAGGCTGCACCCTGCCAGCCAGATCCCTCCACTTCTGTGCGTACTCTTTAAAACCTTCGCTTGACCCTAGCGACATACCCTGGAGTTGGGTACGTGTAGGGGAAAGGTCGGCATTATATTGACACTGCTTATAGAAAGCAGTAGCCAACTCCTCCCAGTTACGAACCTTGGTCCCATCCAGCTGATAGAACCATTCGAGATGAGTCCCTGAAAGACTCTCCTGGAAGAAGTGGATCCACAAATTCTTGTCCACTGAGTACGGCTGAATCTTCCGCACATAAGACCTGAGATGTAGCTTGGGACAAGACGCCCCGTCATACTTGGTAAAAGATGGTGCTTTGAACTTATGAGGAATGATCACACCAGTAGACAAACCCAAGTCTCCAAAATCCAGCCCAGGCACTTGTTGGATCTCCATAGCATTCAGTCTGTCCTCCAACTGCTTGTATCTGTCTTCAGCCGGAGGATACTGTTCCTCATCAAAATCAGTCTCGTTGTCAGAGACTACCGGACTAGGACCTTTTCCCCCTTGGGGACTGCTCTTGCCTATAGAAGAACCAGCCTCTTCATTTTGCAGAGTGTTGCCAAACCTTCGGCCCGAGTTGAAAAGAACAGTTCTCTTCTTCTTCTTCTTCTCCTTCTTCAGGAGCAGAGCCTTCAGCTCTTCTTGGCCCTGAGCCAATCCCATGATTAGTTCCTGAAATTGCGCATTCTGCGCCTGAAGAGCCTTGATGGACATCTCGGTTGATGATGAGTCAGGATTCATGATGCTGAAATAGACAGCGAAGAACAGTAAGCCACCTGAAAAGAAGAAAACCTGCTATGCACATGATGAATGGAATGCGTATGATTTATGTTTTCAAAGACAATCGGGAATCAACTTTGTAAACAAAAAGGAACACACTTCATTAGATTCAACTTTGAAACTTAAATTGTTCAACAGGTTGCCCTTAGGCGTTACATGAAAGGGAAATACTGAAAAGGGAAATAAAACTGTAAAAGAACATCCAGAGCTCCTTATTGATCCCATGGTCTCCTCTTCTCAGTACGGATGTAAGCATTCATAGCTCGCTCATTCTCCAACTTCTTTGTCAGCTTATGGATCTTCAATTCCTGCTCGTTGAACTTTTCCCGGTAAGAATCCCGCTCTTCTCGCAGTTGCGACCAAGATCTCTTTAACGTCTCATAATCAGTAGGTATCTGAGGAGGAAGGACAGTTGGAGGAACACCATCTTTGTCAGGATACTCAAGAATGATAGGTTTGACGGCTTCGTATGGCATACCTAACCTCTGAGCACGGATGCGAACCCATTTGTAGTAGGCTTCCATAGGTAAAGAAGTCTTTGGCCCCAACTCTTGTGGGTCAGCTTTATGAACTTTGTCCCAAGCCTTGATGAACCTACGACGCAGCTCGTCACTATCCACTTGAAACTCAAAACTGATGTGAGGCACCAACATTCCATGAGGCCCTGCTCTTCTGGCTCTTCCAAACTGACGGAGAGCTAGACATGGATTGTAAGAGATTCCTCCTTGGGTACCAATCAGAGGAACATTAGGGTATTCCCCGCATCGATCAATAATAGCTATCTCATCCAAACCTCTGCAAGTCCAAATGATGTCTTTATCGGTGAGAGACATTAACCTATGAGCCCAACCTCTTCCTTCTTGGTTCTTCAGTACGAACTTAGGGAGGTGCGAAATAAACCACCTCACCAACAAAGGGATACAACAACATAGAGTTCCTCGTCTTCGGGTAGTACGGGCATAAAGTTGTTGCAGGATGTCACCCAAGAGAGTGGGTACAGGATTCTGAGACATAAAGATCCTTATGGCAGTGACATTGATAAAGTTGTCAGGATTAGGAAACAAGACTAACCCATAGATTAAGAGAGCCAAGATGTCTTCATATGCCCTAAAGTCCAGGTCATTCCAGAAGCTGTTAGCTTTACCAATCAGAAACTTGGCCAAGAAACCCTTAACTCCGCTTCTAGTTACCCAGTTGTCCATTACCTCTTGATGTGTCAAGGGAAGAGCTGCAACAACCTCCTCAAGCCTGAGGGTCTTTTCCCAACCAGTAAAGGGAGTCTGATCCAAGATAGGGATACCAAGCAAATCAGAGAACTCTTCCAGGGTAGGGACCAGCTGGAAGTCTTGAAAGGTGAAGCACTGGTACAGAGGGTCATAGAACTGGGTCAGAACACTCATCAACTGTTGATCCCGCTTTGCAGTGACTAAACTGAGAAGAGAACCATGCCTCTGAATGAAGGAAGTGGTATTTGGAATTCTGCTAACCAACTCTTCAAGCAACTCAGGTGAGTGAACAAAGTTGAACCGGATAGTATTCCTTCGCACAGGCATCATGGTGTCCTACAAAACAGAGCAAAGGTGAAACCCTCTTGTCTTTGAAATGGTCAGTCCTTATGCAGGATGTATGCAATGCTCATGATGTTATGATGTTATGATAAAGCACACCATAAATAGATACAAAGGCAAACATGGTAAGGCACACAAGTCACACAAGGCAAGCCCTTAAAGTTTAGGCCAGCATGAGGTCTAGGTACTACCCTCTTTCAGTTTGTTGGTTCATACCTGTCCTATCAAAGTAACTGGGTTCTTAGAGGATCCCAATATCATTGACTACCCTCAATCGGTCATAACTCCAGCATCGCAATCTTTTCTTGCAGCCAGAACCATCACGAGAGTTTAGCCTCAATGGGCGTAGCATACTGCTACTGTTCTAATGGCCAAGTTGTGTCATTTAAGGTTATAAGGTCTGTTGGTGCTTAATGACTCCTCAGAAGACCCATATTCTCCTCGTTGCAACACAAGGGATATCGGTACAGACCAAGGTGCCACACCAACGTAGCCACTGCTTCACCCGTGTCGGTCTATGCCGGACAGGTCCCTCACAGCTTATGCTACATAAACAGGGTATCCTCAGATCCGGGTTGGATCTATGTAACTCCCATGCAACCCACAATTTAAAGCAAGCAAATCAATACAATTGAAAACACAGTGATCTTAGTCCTAAGGTACACCTCACTTTAAGTAAATTCCCCAGCAGAGTCGCCAGTTCTGAGATCGGTGGATCTGGAACTGACTGTTTAACGCTGGTTCGCGAAATGTCGCGGAAGCAAGAGTCTCCACCGTCTTTTATTTTCTCCAAAGGGAAAGGACAAAAGCACAGAAAAATTCCTTATAGAGACTGCTCTCGGTTCGGGAGGTAGGTTATAGAAAGGGAAGGTGTTAGCACCCTTTCTATCCATGGTTATCCATGGGCCCTTGGATACTTGCTCACTTGTGTTTTCAAAAATGGTTTGTTTGCTTTTCAATTATGGGTTTTAAAAAAAGTTTCTTTGAAAATTTCAGTTCGACTCTTGTATCAGTCCTCAAGAGTGTTTGAAAAGTTGCTTTCGAAAGCTTTTTGAAAAGGTGTCGGTGTGAAAAGTATTTTTGATTTGTTTTGAAATTAGAGCAAGTATCTAGAGTCGTCTACCTACCCTAAGGAATTTGTCTGTGTAGATGTCCTTTAAAGTAATGCCATCCCACCATTGAGAGGTAGGTAGCACCACTATTGGAGTTGTTCGGGTCAATTCGAAGGTTCGGGACATGGTGATCACCAGAGCAATAGGAAGATACCTTAGAAGCTACCCTCATGCCAGGTTCCCGGATCATGAGGACTTACTAAGACATCCTCTACTCGACGATCACCTCTCGAGAGGCAAGGCAACAGTGAGGCGTACCCTAGGGGTGGTGTGTGATTTGTGTGTCATTTTCAGATATTTTGTCTTGTTCATGTCATGGGTGATCTACGCTTTTGTTTTTATTTTAACATTCATTCTTGCATGCAATTTATTAGCAGTTAAAAGGTTGCGAGAAATATAAAGTTCCTAAACTATTACAAAGGCGAGGGTCCACATCGCCAAATTAAATCCAGGACCCGATTTGACATAAAATAAAGTAAAGTGCGAGAAATATAAATATCGAATTTACATGGCTTTGGGAGAATTACATGAATATTATAAGAACGAAAATAAAAAATGCGAAGAGAATTAAAATCGAAAGCGAGGGCGTTGGACCCTTTTTAATGAAATTAAATTACGATTTAACAAATTAATTAAATTAAAATAAAAAGAAAAGATTTTTGAGTTTTTTGGTATTTATGGAATTTTAATGAGAAGATTATGGAATTTAAAACCTAATTCTAGTTATTTTTATTTTATTAATAAAAAGCATCAAAATTTAATCTAAAAGTAACCTAATTAATTAATACTATTTTATTTACAAAAAATAATAATTAATAATTACTGATTAATATGGTGAAAGAAGAAAAAAGGATAAAAATGCTAAAAACCCTAATTCTACAATTTTTAAGTTTATTAAGAAAAAACATTAAAATTTAAACCTAAAATTAAAACTAAATTAACTAATAAGATCTATTTACAAAAATAATATTTAAATCAAATATATTTTATTTTTTGGTCTTTTCTGATTTTTATTATTTATATGAAATCAATTTTTATTGAATTAAAAAGAAAATAATTGAATTAAAACAAATAATAAAGAAAAATAGAATAAAGAAAAGAGAAAGAAATACAATACAAGGGGGGGGGGGGGGGGGGGGTTCTGCCCCAATCAGGAGGTGTTGTCCAGCATTTTTGGCCCATCTTTGGAGGCCCTTTTTTGACTTCTGGTAATCACGTGTATAGGCATTGACTGAACCATTCCATAGGCTTTAGATCTGGACCATTGGATTGAGATTATGGGACAAGTGGCGTGCCTGGATTGTGAGCGTATGGTGGACGCTTGGAGAGAAACTGCATAGGATGATATTAGAAAAAATGTTATTGAAGGGATAGGGGACCTGGGAATCGAACCCAGGTCCCATCGCTTACCATACCATATGCCTTGCCACTGAGCCGTTTACGCGTTTTGGATATAGTATAGAAAACAAACAACATAATGCAAAACAAGAGTTAGTGGAGGATTTTCGCGCGAAATTCAAATGAGCCAACCATGCCTTGACACCTGATCTTCTTCTTCGTTGCTTGCATTTTTACCTGAAACAAAAAAAGAATTAGCGGGGGTTTTAAACCCCCCCAAAATGCACCCTGTTCAAAAATAGCGAATAGCCCGCCTTGCTACATAAATTAGGCGCGATTAGTGGATTAAGATCGTCCAAGCTTCCTGAGTTTAGCAATGGTACTGGGATGTTCTAATTTTACAGTATACGAAAATGCCCAATTTGAAGCTTGAGGAACCCTAGCGAGCTTCAATGGTGAATCCTCCAATTTTGCACGAAAACTCAATTAAAGTATATGGTTAGCTTTAGAATCAACACATTAGTATAAATCAACAATAAAAATGCATGGATATGGCGTGTAGATTTGAATACGATTAAGGAAAAATCCAGGTACAGGGTAACTGCGTTCTACCGTTTCTTTGCGTTAGAAGCAGTGATTTTGATTCAGGCACGTTCCTTGAAGCCTCAGGAATGCAATGGTATGGTTTTCTTGCCTTGAAATGCTTTGGAATCACGTTTTCAGTTTTGAATTTTTTCACAAAAAGTGCAATGTTCTTCTTCAGCTTTGGGCGCAGCTTAGAGGTTTCTTGCACTAGGGTTTTGATCAGTCTTATATGAGGATGGATTAGGGTTGAGTTTTCAATCAAAAGATCTTTGCATTGATGAGAACAATATTTGATTTTCATGCATAATTTTTCAAATCTTTTCCATGCATATTTGATACCAATCATGTCCAATCTTCCCCATTTGAGTTGTGCACGAATCTTGAGTGAATTATGAGTGATTGTACTGCATAAAAAGATTTGATTACATTGGTTTAGTATTTTTTCCACATTTTAACTAATTAAATGAATTAATTGTAATTAAAAATTCAAATAAATAATAAAAATGATGAAAAAAATCCCATTTGGGCCAAATGGTCGTGCATATGCTTTGGATGATTAATCTTGGAAGAAAATGTGGCCCATTAGCAATTTTAAGACATTTGAAGCAAAGTTGACTTTTCAAAATATCCAAAAATTTCCCAACTTCCACAAGGCATATCTGGCTCAATTTGTAAGCTTTGATCATGTTCTTGGACATTTTGGAAAGGTCTTGAAGTCCTATAACCAATGCCTTTGGTCCCATGTCATTTTGATTTACCAATCTCAAGTTATGGCCTTTGACTTAAAGTCCCTTTTTGTTGACTTTTGAAAATGACCTATAATGTTGAAATTGATAACTTTTTGTGAGAGCATTTCTTGGACTTTAAGTGTGAAGAGGAGTTGTAGGAAATGTCTTTCTCTTCAAAATGAGCTTTGGATGGGATTTTTCTGATAATCCATGTGGAAGTTATGCCTTGGTCAATTTACAGTTGACTTTTTCAACTGTCCAAATATGAAAACTTTTGCATCTTGAGACTTTCTGAGCCAAGCTTTGAGAATCATGATCAAGCATTGATCAAATGATGTTTGTGGCTTCAAAATGAGATGTTGACCAAAAATTTGAACTTTTGACTGTCAAATGACCATTTTGCCCCTACAGTTGACTGTAGTGCAATTAGGGTTTTTGACTGTGCAATTTTGTGCTGTGAGTCTTGAAACTTGACATGAGGATGTTTGACCATGTTTGTAGGCATGTGGGACTTGATTGGACCCTTGGAAACTTCATTTTCTTTGTCAGAACCAAAACCCTAGTTTTTGACTGTTAGGAGGCCCTTGCACTGTGCAACCCTTGGGGAGATTTTGAAGCATTAACTTGGCAAATTTTGAAGAATATGGGAGGGCAAATTTTGGGGTACAACGGATGGGTTCTCTAGTTATAATCAAATCAAGATGGCACCTGAAGACATGTTGAAGACTACCTTTGCCACACAGTGGGGAATTTTCTTTTAAAAAGTTATGCCTTTTAGTTTGAAGAACACCGATGCAACATATCAACGCGCTATGGTAGCATTATTTCATGACATGATCCATCATGCGATAGAGGTTTATGTTGATGACATGATAGATAGGTCTCATATTGAAGAAGAACATCTTGACCACCTAAACAAGCTGTTTGATAGATTGAAGAAGTACAAGATGAAGTTGAATCCAAACAAGTTCACCTTTGGGGTAAGATCTGGTAAACTCCTAAGTTTCATCGTCAGTGGTAAAGGTATTGAAGTAAATCCCGCCAAGGTTAAAACCATTTAAGAAATCCCAGCTCCCTATACCGAGAAGGAATTCAATGCTTTCCCGGGACTATTGAACTACATTGCTAGGTCTATTTCCCATTTGACCGCTACTTGTGAGCCGATCTTCAAGTTACTAAACAAAGATCAAGTAGTGAAGTGGAACAACGATTGTCAGGTAGCCTTTGAAAAAATAAAATAATATCTTCAGGAACCTTCAATTCTAATGCCAATGGTTAAAGGAAGACCTCTGATCATGTGCCTAACAATGTTAGAGAACTCAGTGGGGTGTCTATTGGGGCAACATGACGAGTCTGGTTGAAAAGAGCATACAATATACTACCTTAGTAAAAAGTTTACCGACTTCAAAACAAGATACTCACTACTCAAGAGATATTTTTACGCTTTTGCATGGGATGCTCACCGACTAAGATAGTATATGTTAACTCACACTACTTTGTTGATCTCTAAGATGTATCCAATAAAATACATATTCGAGAAGCCTGCTCTCTCTGGAAGAATAGAAAGATGGAAAATGGTGTTGACAGAATATGAAATTCAGTACACTACTCATAAGGAAATAAAAGAAGGTGTTCTGGAAGATCATTTGGCTCATCAAGTTGTAGAAACTACAAATCTATGAATTTGGAGTTCCCGGATGAGAATTTTATGCTAGTTACGGATTATGAAGAACATGAACCATATAAAGGACCTGAGTCGGGATCCCGATGGACTATGGTTTTTCATGGAGCTTCCAATGCGGTTGGTAATGGAATCAATGATGTGATTATCTCTCCTAGGGGTTTCCATATGCCCTTCACCGCCAGATTATGTTTTGTCTGTACCAATAACATGGTAGAATACGAAGTGTGCATCATGGATATCACAGATGCTATCAATATGAGAATTAAATTATTAAGTGTATACGGGGACTCAGCCCTAGTAATCAGTCTCATTAATGGAGAATGGGATACGAAACATCCAAATCTCATTCCTTATCGGGAGCATGTGTTGACATTAATTACATACATCAAAGAAATCACTTTTGAACCCATCCCACGAGAAGAGAATCAATTAGAAGACGCATTAGCTACCATGTCATATATTTTCAGAGCCAGATAAGACAATTAATCTCCTCGAATTACTATTGAGATACTAGATGAACCGACACATTGCTATAAAGTTGATAATGATGGAGTGGAGGAAAAGCATTGGTACTATGAAGTAAAAAGATACCTCGAAACTCAAGAGTATCCCGAGGGAGCATCTATTAATGATAAGAAATTTCTATGAAGTTTCTCTGCCACGTTCTTTCTGAGTAACATAATTTTTATACAAGTGCATAAAGATTCGACTCTAATTTGTTGTGTAGACAAGAAGGAAGCTGAGAAGATTGTAAAAGATATGCACAAAGGAGTCTTTGGTACTCACTCCAGTGGGCATACGATTGCTAAGAAAATTCTGAGAGCAAGTTATCATTTGTCAACCATGGAAACCGATTGCCATCATTATTCCAGAACTTGCCATAAATGCCAGATTTATGCTGACAAATTACATGTGCCTACGGTTCCTTTAAATATATTGACTTCTCCTTGACTGTTTGCAATGTAGGTAATTTATATGATTGGAGAGATTAAGCTTACTTCTTCAAATAGGCATCATTTCATTCTGGCCACTATTGATTATTTCACGAAGTGGGTTGAAGCAGCCTCGTTTTCCTCCGTTACCAAGAATGTTGTGGTCTGGTTCATTAAGCATAACCTCATCTGTATGTATGGCATACTAGAAAGGATCATCACAAATAATTGTAATAATCTCAACAATATTATGATCACAGAACTCTGCATGCAGTTCAAAATTAAACACCACAATTCTTCTCCGTATCGACCAAAGATGAATGACGTAGTGGAAACTGCCAATAATAATATCAAGAAGATTTTGTAGAAGATAAGGGTGACGTACAAAGATTGGTATGAGATGCTACCATTTGCTCTTCATGGTTATCGCACCTCAGTAAGTACATCAACTAGGGAAACCCCGTTGTCTCTAGTCTACAGTAGGGAGGCTATCTTACTTGTTGTAATACATATTCCTTCCCTAAGGATTATGAAAGACACGGGTTTAGATGAAGACGAGTAGATTCAGACTAGTTTGACCAAATAAAATCCTTTAACAGGAAGGTCAAACATCGGGTATACCAAATAGGTGATTTGGTAATAAAGTGCATTATCCTACTACAAGCTGATCCTAGTGGCAAATGGACCCCCACATACAAATGGCCATTTGTAATCAAGAAGATATTTTTCGGTGGTCTATGATACTTACCACCATGGACGGTGAGGATTTTCTTCACCCTGTGAACACGAACATAGTTAAAAAATACTACCATAAAAGAGACCCGCTAGGTTGGCAGACCTAAGCAAAAATACGGGCATCCCGGCGAACCAAAAGGGTTCAGGAAAAATTAGGGATTTATATATATATATATATATATATATATATATATATATATATATATATATATATATATATATATATATATTATACATTCGACAAGTTGAAAAACTAAAAATGCGGCTTGGGCAAAAAAGGGTATCCCGGAGGGCTGAAAACCCAAATGGGCGGTCCAGGAAAAAGTTAGGGATTAAAGCCTATGACTATGCCCCGTTGGATCATCTACTTACAGCCAACTTCATCACTTGCGTCAAGTTAATATGATACAGATCAATTCAATCAACTTCTTACGACATCGAGGAATGAGATGCTTAAAGACATAGGGACAATAGTAGAGTCAAAACTCGATTGGATCGTTTCCACATAGCTATTTGTCTTTGTACCCCTTTTCATTTTACGACGATTTCCTCTTACTAGGATTTCTGTATCTTTGTATAAAGCTGCCTGTTCATAGGCAAACTAACAATGAAATTTGATTTAAAAATTCAAAATTGTTTTACTTTCTCTGTTTTGTTTGCAAAAAAAATGTCCAATGGTTACATTGAATGAACATATGCATTTGAACATGATTATTGTTAACAAAATATATGCATAAGAACATGATTAGCATTTACTAAAGACTCTACGAGTTGGGATAATGTTCAAGTCATCCACAAATCTCTATAGTGTAATCTCCACAGAGCTATCTCTAAAGGGCTATCTTCGCAAGCTCATCTACAACAGAGATATACTCCCCAAAAAATCTAATATGCCATTAGACAGAAATTGGGGCATCTTCTAGCAGTTCACCTCCATATCCCTGACAGATAGCTCGACATGATTATCTTCCTTAATAGGCCCTATAGCGGATAAGGAAATTTGATCATTTCCCCAGCATACGGTGGAAACTTCCTCAGTGCATCCTATGAAATCCCCATCCCCATCAGAGTTTGTTTCCTCAACATAGTTTACAGGAATTTAATTCCCCAACAGAGTTTATTACTCTAACTCCATAAATACCTAAGACAATTATCTTTTCTAGCAAGATTTAATAAAAGTCGCTATCCCCATAAGAGTTTCTATGGTATCCGAAACTTAGTCAGACAACACATCAGAAGTTCATCCATCTCTTTTGTCCCCAGTCAGGGTACGTATAAATCAAATCCTTCAAAAAGAATAGAAAACAACCAACTTTCCATGGAATTCTTCTATCCCATAGCCGAAATCGTAGATCCCCAATGGAGTATCCTTAAATAGAAAGCAGGAATCCCAAGCAAAATTATTACAACCGAAAATTGAAGAATCCCTTTCTTCATCCCCAGAAACAGTTAGGGATTTATTTTCCCCAGCCAAAGATGTTATACGAAACTATCGATATGTTCCAGTGACATATTGCACCCATACATCATTTACATAATATCATAACATACCAAACACATTCTTATTTATTTTTAAAGCATCATTATGTAATGTATTTCATACATCATGACACTGCATAATACTAACTTTGTTTATTTTCAGGTTAGTTCACAAATAAATAAATATTGTCAACTATTCAACAATTTATCATCCTTCAGATACAATCAGTCAATGATTGATTCTGATGCTATTTCAGATACAATTAGTTAATGATTCATTCTGATACTCCTTTAGATACAGTCATCCAGACGAAGGCGCATCCAGAGGATATCCCTGAAGCTTCTAGAAAGGAGATAGAAGAGATACTAAAATAATCAAGAAAAGTGACTACAACATCGTGGAATAGTTAGGGCAAACCCCTTCAAAAATATCAATGTTGGCCTTACTCTTGTGTTATGAGGCCCATGCCAAAGCCTTGGTAAAGTTTATAAAGACCGCCCACGTGCCCCAAGAGACTTACATTGTCCAATTTGAAAATTGTGTGGCCAGTCTAACTGCTGATAACGGATTGGGATTTTCTGACACCGACTTGACTCCCAAAAGAAGGAAACACAATGATGCCTTGCACGTCTCCATTGAGTGCAGGGGCACTAGGCTAGCGCACGTTCTAGTGGATACAGGCTCATCGCTGCATGTTTTTCCCAAAAATGCTCTTGACCGGCTAGACTACAAGGAACTCACTTTAAAGCCGAGCAACATTGTGGTGAGGGCCTTTGATGGTTCTTAGAGGACAGTGTACAGAGAAGTTGATATCCCCATAAAAGTTGGAACTCATACCTTTGATTCAACTTTCTACGTGATGGATATCTGCCCTTCCTATTCATGTTTATTGGGCCTACTTTGGATTCATAGCATTGGTGTCGTCCCCTCTATATTGCATCAGATGTTGAAATACCCAATCAAGGGAAAGATCATCGCCGTCCATGGGAAAGAGGAATATATGGTCAGTCATTTGAACTCTTTCAGGTACGTGGAAATGGATGATGAGTTCATTGAGACCCCGTGCCAGAATTTTGAAGAGGTCCCACAAATAGTTGCGGCAACCAAGACTGCTTCTAAAGTCCTGAAGATTACCAGACCTCCACTGAAGATGGCTTCTCTGAGGGATGCCAAAGCAGTAGTCGAAGAAGGTGGATGCATAATCTGGGGTCAACTTCCGAATATTCCTTACAAATCCAACAAATTTGGTTTGGGTTTTACTTAGGAGGCACAAAGAGCTATTCAACGAACTCGCACCGGGGGTCACCTTTACATATTAGCAATCAGGGAGTAAATACAATGGAAGACAGTGATGGCAGCTGCGACCCTGATGAGTGGATTTTTCCAACTGTCAGCGGAGGACTCAACAACTGGGAAGCAAAAGAATTTGTCCCTATTACTTTTAACCAAGAGTAATTATTTTTAAATTTTTGTTGGAATTGTAATAATTAAACAATTTAGACTTTAAAACATTGTGTCTTACCCGAGGCACAACGGTCCATTTGTAAGGGTTGTTACTTCATCTTCATATGTCATCAATAAATCATGGACGTTTTTGCATGCAAATTTTACACTCATTGTTTTTATTTTTTAACCTTTCTCATTTTTCAAAAATATCTATGCTCTTACACACATTCACGTATCAAAATGCAGATCCACATCCACTCAACATCCCATGGGTAACGATTATGCTATGGAATATCATGACTTTGAAAATCTGATCTACCAAGCCGAAGACGAAGGTGAGGAAGATTGTGAGGTACCAGAGGAACTAGCCAGGTTACTGCAACAACAAGAAAGGACCATACAACCCCATGAAGATCTAGTGGAAACAGTTAACTTAGGTACCGAAGAGGACAAGAAAGAAGTCAAGATAGGTGCCAACATGGAGATTAGTGTCAAGAAGCGCTTAACTCAGTTACTACATGAATATATTGAGGTCTTTTCCTGGTCATACGAAGACATGCCAAGACTCGACACCGACATCGTGGTCCATCATCTACCGATAAAAGAAAACTGCCCTCCGGTAAAACAGAAAGTCTGTCGCATGAGGCCTGAAATGTCAGAGAAAATCAAGACTGAAGTCATGAAGCAGTTCAAAACCGGATTCTTAGCTGTCACCTCCTATTCACAATGGGTCACTAATGTCGTTCCAGTGCCTAAAAAGGACAGTAAGGTACGTATGTGTGTGGACTACAGAGACTTGAACAGGGAAAGCCCCAAGGACGACTTCCCGCTTCCCCACATAGATATTATAGTTGACAACACCGCACATCATAAAGTATTTTCCTTCAGGATGGTTTCTCTGGATACAACCAGATCAAAATGGCACCTAAGGACATGGAGAAAACGACCTTCATCATACAATGGGGTTTGTTCTGTTACAAGGTTATGCCATTCGGGCTGAAGAATGCTGGGGAAACCTATCAGTGTGCCATGGTAGCTTTGTTTCACGAAATGATCCACAACGAGATAGAATTCTACATGGACGACATGATATCCAGATCTCAAATTGAATAGGAACACCTTGACCATTTGCAGAAACTGTTTGAAAGACTGAAGAAATACAAACTAAGGTTGAACCCGAATAAATGTACTTTTGGAGTGAGGTCCAGTAAACTCTTAGGCTTTATTATCAGCGGAAAAGGTATCGAAGTCGAAGTTAGGGTATTCTTAGGATGACTAAACTACATTTCCAAATTCATTTCTCACCTAACCGCTACTTGTGAACCAATCTTCAAATTACTGAAGAAAGATTAAGTGGTGGTATGGAACGACGACTGCCAGGCTGCCTTCGACAGGATAAAAGAGTACCTTCAAGAGCCTCCCATTTTAATGCTTCCAGTTGAGGGAAGACCTTTAATCATGTATTTGACATTCTTGGAAAACTCAATAGGGTGTGTGCTGGGGCACCATGACGAGTCTGGCCGAAAAGAGCATGCAATATACTACTTGAGCAAAAAGTTTACCGACTGTGAAACCAGATATTCACTGCTCGAGAAAACATGCTGCACTCTGGCATGGGCTGCTCGCCGGTTAAGAAAGTATATGTTGACTCACACTACCTTATTGATATCCAATATGGATCCAATTAAATACATATTCGAGAAACCCGCCCTCTCGGGAAGAATAGTAAGATGGCAGATGATCCTGACTGAATACGACATTCAATACACTACCCAAAAAGCAATAAAGGGAAGTGTGTTAGTCGATCACCTTTCTCATCAGGATATGAATGACTATCATTCCATGAATTTCGAGTTTCCAGACGAAGACATCATGTTGGTAAACAATTGTGAAGAACTTAGACCATATGACGAACCTGAACAAGGATCCCGATGGACCTTGGTTTTTGATGGAGCTTCCAATGCACTCGGCAATGGCATAGGAACTATGATCTTATCCCCTGAAGGATTCCATACTCCCTTCACTTATAGATTGTGTTTCATCTGTACTAATAATATGGCGGAATATGAAGCGTGTATTATGGGTCTCAAGGCTGCCATAGAATTGGGAATCAAGTCCTTAAGTGTATTTGGAGATTCAGCCTTAGTCATCAGTCAGATCAAAGGAGAATGGGACATGAAGCATCCGAATCTCATCCCTTACAAAGAATATGCGTTGACATTAATCCCACATTTTGAGAAAATTACCTTTTCAGCATTTTCCACGAGAGGAAAATCAACTAGCGGACGCGCTAGAAACTATGTCATCCATGTTCAAAATCAAGTGGGATAATGAGGATCCTCAGATCACCATCGAGAGAATAGACGAACCAGCTTACTGTCATGAGATTGATGCCGAAGAAGTAGTGTCCAAGCCTTGGTTCCATGAAATTAAGAGATATATCGAGACCCAAGAGTATCCGGAGGGAGCTTCAGTCAATGACACAGAATTCCTAAGAAGATTATCTGCTAAGTTCTTCCTTAGTAATGAGATTCTCTACAAGCGCAACTGAAACTACGCGGTCGGAACCTGTCATCTGGATGTTAATGAAACATCAATGAAGTCGCCACCGAATGTCTTTTATCCCGCCAAAAGGGAAAGTTAAACATTGAGAAAACCTGAAAAGGTAGAAATCACGGTCTTTCGACCGAGAGATCGGGTAAGGGAGTCTTTTACGCGAGGGGAAGGTGTTATCACCCCACACGCCCGTAGTACTCTACGGTATCCACTCTTGTTGTCTAATCTAATGGGTGTGGTCAAATCCTATATCTATGGCTTAAAACTGAAAAGGGAATGCATGTGAAAGAAAAAGAAACTAATGTAGGGAAAATAAAAGTTGTGCTCGGTTGGGCCCTACCCCAATGCCTACGTATCCCTTTTAAGGAATCAGAGCAGCCGTAGTTCGGCTTACATATTTTGGTTGGTTTATGTTTTTTAGTTAAGACAACAAAAACAGTGAAGATGGCAAAACATAAAAAAAAACAAGAAACAAATGAGATGGTCAAACATCGACTAAATAATAACTAGGTAACATGTCAAAGATGGTGAAACGTCAAATAAAAAAACGGATGACAAAACATCACACCTAGCAATGATATTGAGAATCAAGGCAGGATAACAAACAGATGCGATGGCGAAACATCGACTTCAAACAAATGTGCAATGGAGAAACATCGGCTAAGAGATAACAAGATATCATGGCAAAGATGGCGAAACATCAATAAAACATATGACAAATCATCACACCTAACAATGATATTGAGAATCAAAGTAGGATAACAAACATGTGCGATGGTGAAACATCGGCTTCAAGATAACAAGATATCATGGCAAAGATGGCGAAACATCAATAAAACAGATGATAAAACATCACACCTAACAATGATATTGAGAATCAAAGTAGGATAACAAACATGTGTGATGGCAAAACATCGGCTTCAAGATAACAAGATATCATGGAAAAGATGGCGAAACATCGATAAAACAGATGACAAAACATCACAACTAACAATGATATTAAGAATGAAAGTAGGATAACAAACATGTGCGATAACGAAACATCGGCTTCAAGATAACACAGACAAGGTAATATTGGTTTGTATCTTTTACTTTGAAGAAGATTTTGGGTTCATTAGAAATGTCTTATGATTTGCCAAGAAATTTTTTTTTTGTTTTAAGATGCAGAATGCATAGAAAGGGAAAACAACTAAGGGAAACTAACCTAGTACTATCCCTAGTGTTATCATGCAAAGGTTGACCCTAAGGTTGAGGATAAAGGAAAGTCATATCCTATGTTTGCATACATGGATTCCTACCTTAATCATCATGTGAAAGAAATCTTAACAAAACTATCCTATAGGGAACATGCAATGAGAGCAAAGTCGTGATCTCAATTTCTAAATTAATTGACTCATCGATCAACAATTAAAGAGGAAAAGCAATAAACATCCTATAGGGAACATGCACTGAGAGCGAAGTCGTGATCTCAATTTTTAAATTGAGTGACTCATCGATCAACAATTAAAGAAGAAAAGCAATAAACATCCTATAGGGAACATGCAATGAGAGCGAAGTCGTGATCTCAATTTCTAAATTGAGTGACTCATCGATCAACAACATAATACATGCATCAGATAAAAAACTAGAGGGCCTCCTGACATATATCAGCAACAGAGATCCCATCATGCAATCAGAGAATTATGCAAAATGAAAATGGGATAAAGGAAGTAGTATAATACCAAACAGATAACTATCTGTAGTAATCAAGCAAGAATAAAAGAAACCCATGGAAACTTCAACCAAGCTGGCATCAGAAAACAAATTGATTAAGGAATCTATCAGATATGTACAAGTCCCAGGGGCAATGTATGGCATTCACAATCATATGTATATATATCCTGCATAAACCATCAAACATGCCAAGCACAAAACCAATGCCAGTATAATAAATTGTGTTTCACAAAGAAAGTGAAACACCAAAAAAAACCTCAAGCCAAAAGTGGCAACTTTCTCAGAGTACCTCGCACATTCAACAACCAAGTTAGTATTCCATAAGGTGAAAAAGTGAGAACAAACATGATGGCTTTAGACATGATAAACAAGAAGAAACAAGCATATGCACAGATTAAGTCAAGAAAAGCAAGGGAATGTTGCTCCTTTCTATCACCATGTTGAATTGACAATTGAATGTCAATCAAGGATCATAAGAGCTTGAGAATAATATGAACAAAGACCATGAAATTCAGTAGAAAACACATCTCAATCATGCATAGCTAATTCAGTCACAACTTCATGAACACAATAGGAAATGAAACCTACATAATGCATTAGATGGTTCAAAATATTCAAACATGAAGCTTATAAGTGAAATGGCTTGAGCTAATATGAACAATCAGAATCACATGATCATTAGGTTCCCAATTATAGGCCTCACTCAAGTTCATTGGCCATCAAACAAATTGTAACAAGACATGCAAACATAATTGGGTACCTTCACTTCAAAATCATATCAAAAATAGAAACAAGGATCCATAATTAAAACAAAAAATATCTTAACTACTTGGATGTGTTTAGAAGTCAGAATGCAAGCACTAAGTTCATGAATGATTGAGGAAGATGCCAAGTGAAGTTCAAAGCTCAAGACTAGTTGGCAAAACTACCAAACTAGACAAGTTTTCAAAATTATTTGTGGAAAAATGTCAAACCAAATCAAATGATTCAAGAAAAATGGTATTCAACTTCCCAATATATTCATGAACCCTAATCAAGACTTGAATCCTATAGAAAATCCAGGGCATAATGGTTTTGAAAATAAAACTTGCACCATAAGCAACAAAACCCTAAATTTTGACTTTTAATCTCAAATATTGATTAAGTGAGATCAAAATTCAAACAAATTAAATCAAGATCATGCCAATCATCAAGAAACCCTAAATGTCAGGAAATATATTTTTTCAAATTTTTTTGAATTAGGAAAAGTCAAGAAAGAAATTAATATTCAAACAATTATGTAATTAACAAATATTCACATATCAAAATAATATTTAAATCAAAAAGTCAGAAGAATGGCCAACCAAAATTATATTCAAATATTAGGGCTAAAAACACACATCCCTAAATTTTTGTGATTTTTTTGGATAAAAGGAAAATATTAAAAACAAAAAAACAAACAATTAATAATAAAATTATTATTTAAAGGCAAGAAAATACAAACCATTACCAAAAAACATGAAATGGTCAAAGTAAAAATATATTCATATTCTATGATTAGAAACAAGATTACATGATTTTTTTGGGAATTTTTGAATTAATAGAAGTATTAAAATAAAAAAAAACAAACAAATATTACAAATAACCTTTTGAAATTAAATTTTTAATCAAAAATAAGAAAAATGATGAACCAAAATCAGAATCAATTTTTACATTATTTTATGTGTCTAGAATTTTTTTTGTGGATTTTTTAGGTCAAAGGAACTATTAAAATAAAATCATCTTCAAATAAATAATTAAATAAGCCTATGAATTTTTTAAACCAATCAAATCATTTTGAAAAAATCCAAAAAAAAATATGTCAAATACTAGAAAATAAAATTGACCTATGGTAAAGCTTTTTTGATTTTTGAATGTGTTTTGATCAGAAAACAAAATTATACAAAATGTCAAATAAAACAAAAATTCAAATAAACCAAATAATTCAAACAGACCAATCATGATGTGCCACCACATCCTCTTCAACCTCCGGATGGTTCAAAAATGCGCGCATCTTCTCAGTCTTAGGGCTCACTTTCAGATCAACATAACATGCTCAATTTTGCATTATTTTTTATGAAATTAAAGCTAGCATGGCAAGGAATCCACAACAATTCGAATCAAATCAAATCATCAACCACATTGTCTACAATCAAGTCATGAATATGAACAAAAACATTCTGAATTGCGAGTTTCAGAGCATCCAATCATGCATAATTCATTAAATTAAACATTGTAAAGCTTAAGAAAAATTCTATTAACATCACTGAACATGAATCCAAGCTCAAACATCTCAATAAACAAGTGCATCTCAGAAATCAAAGTTTGGAATCATTACCTCAAGGCGAAAAGTGATCTACTGTCTCCTTCACTCCAGATGCAAACAAATGGTGCTAGCTTGATCTACTCGCTTTGCTGAAGCAGAATCCACAAGAATTTTGAAGAAAACACCAAGGAATTGAGAAATTCGAATCAAGTTGTAGAGGGAGGAGGAAAATCTCAGATTTGGAATTCATGCAAATGGCACGTTCTTTTTCTCTCTCTTTTCTTGCTTTCACTTATATAGAGTTTGTAGAGAAGGATAGAAGTATGAAGTGCATATTGAATCACGGGTTTTGCTCGTGCATTCTTCTGCGTTTTATGAGAGAGTTTTGGTGAATTGGCAATTTTGAGCAAGTTTTGTATTTTTTTATTCAAGCAAGTTCATGAAGCACATGGGCATGAAATGGTGAGTGTAATGGGCCTCAGCATGTCACAAATTACCAATGGGATTGATTAGAAGCAAGAGGAATGGCTAAAACTTGAGTTTGCAAGAAATGGCCATTTTGCACATTTGCCAAATTTCAATAAGAAACTTCAAAATTCCAAAGTTCATAACTTACTCATACTTTTGAGTTTTGACATAAATGAGTTCAATTTGGAAAGGTATTGGAAAGATGTACAAACCCTTATTTTAATGTTTTTTCAAATTAATCCAATAAGGTTCTCAAAATTTGGCTTGAAATTCACTAATTTTGAAAAATGACCTATAATTTTGTGACTTCAAGAGACCATAACTTTTGATTCCTTGCCAATTTGAATATGAGACCAAAAGGAGATGAAATATCATTCTCTTAGCTTTCCAACCATATTTCATTTGCATCTTCTTGATCAAGGATGAATAAAATATGAAATTTTGAACTTAAGCCCTTATTTTCCAAAATTAGTAACTTCTAGGGTTTCTTCAAGAATAAGTTTCATCCTAAACTCCAATCTCTTTGATCCAATGACAAAAACGGACTTGAAATATGAAAAGTACATCCTTGAATTGATGGTTGGCCAAAAAATCCCTTGGTTAACTTTGACTTTGACTGATTTTGACCAAAATGACCATTTTGCCCCTGAGTCCAATGATCCACTTCCCTTCAAAACTGATGATCAAAACTTTAAACATATGATCTTACAAATGTATAGAGGCCATGTACAAAATTTCACTTCAAAATTCTTAAGAAATCTTGATAAAAACCCAAACCCTAGTTCTGATTATCATCTCAAGAGACAGATGAATCATCTTCAAAACTTCAAACCCTCTGGGTATCATGACCAAATACTTGTGAAAGGACTTTTCAAATACCAATGAGATATTGTAGCTTCCAAACCAAGACTTGTACATTGATCAATATCCTTGCTCAATAAAACCCTAATTTGGCTGGTGAATCCAAAGAGTGATTCCCCTTGTAGTCAAACACAAACCTCAATCCTCTGATGATCCAAAAAGATGGATGAAGAATCTTAAGACATGCACTAACTTTTGAGCTTGAAAGATCCAAAGGTTTAGATAATAAGATTTTTCCTTGAGAAACTTGTCAATGCAAATAACCTTCAAGGCTTGAGGAAGACTTGACAACCAAAGTGCTTTGATCCCATCACAATGTATGAATGCAATGCAATATGATATTCATGATGAAACATAAGCCTAAATCAAGAGGGTAAATTTTTGGGTGCACTAGCTGCCCCTGTTCAAATATCTTCAACATGATAAGTGAGAAAAGTGATAACTTTCGAGCGTTCAGAGTTAAAGATGATTGAATAAGAAAGAACCCGAAAATTTACACTCTTGAAAGAAACGGAAACAAAACCTCCCAAGACATGCGTCAGAATGAAACTACAATGCAGGTTGAGACAGAACGAAAACAAGAGAAGGATAGGCGCAACTAAACTTCCGGACAAACGTGCCAGGGAAAAACTGGGCTTCAAAAGGAAGGGGTGAGACAAAACTCAACCAACAGAGTATAGGCGCAACTAAACTTTGCAACAGAAAACGTACGTGGGTGAGGAGACGAAACTCTGAGCTAGACCCAAAAGCAAAATGGCTAGAGTGCGTGATTCTAGGAGCACTTGCTAATCTTAACTAAGATAGACAGTATGAAGGATCAGAAAGAATATCAGAAATGAGGAACAAAAGCGAGACGAAACTCGACTCAATAACTAGTTAGGAAAAACTAAACTAGATGAGTATCAGGACGAAACTAGATTTCTCGCATGGGTAACGATGTGAAACTCGACCCAAAGCAAAGTGATGAGAGTGCATGTTTCTCAGAGCACCTGCTGGTCTCAGATCAATGGATAAACAGTGACAAAAACTGATAGAAGCATCCAAGGAACAAAGGAGACTGGTCTCAAGCCAGGGACGCAGTACGAACACTGCACTCGGTAAATGATCACCGTCAAAAAGGTACAAGGTATGAAAACAAAGACGAGACGAAACTCGACTCAAAAACTAGTTAGGAGAAACTAAACTAGATGAGTACCAGGACGAAACTGGATTTCATGCGCAAGGTGAGGAGACGAAACTCTGAGCTCAACCCAAAGCGAGGAGATTAGGGCGTACACCTAAAAACCTGTTGAAAGAGAAAATCAGGACTAAACTGGTATTCGAAAGGTGCATCAATAGACATTGGAATGAACCAGAGAGGGTAGTGAAGACTAAACCCGAGAAAACTACGCTAGGGCGAAACTGAACTATAATCAACAGTAGACGCTGAAACAAAAGATGATTGACGTCAGAAGGATATTGGTATGGGGATGAAACTGAGATAACGAGGGCGAGGACCTCGTTGGGGATTTAATTCGAGGTATTAGAAAAACACTGGGGATGACGGAGCTAATAATGGATTATGTTTCGATGCATGTTTGAATTCTTTTTTATATAGCGCAATGCTCCATATAATGGAAATGTTGTGCGTTTAGGCAGATGCAAAGTAATGATGCATGTTTAAGACTTCCACTAGGGAATGTCCAATTGAGAAGCCAGTAACCAAAGAGTCAGGATCCGACATGACTTGCAAAAATAAATTGCAAAATCCAAAGGAGAGGAGAAAATATGGGAAACCACTAGAGAGGGAACCTTGAAGAGTTGAAGCTTCGCGAGGAATAAAAAACGAGCAACCAGTAGAAACGGGCGACAAACATTTAGGGGAGCTGCAAAAATAAATTGCAATCTCCTAGAGAAGATCAGATCAACACTGTAGCTTCTGGAAAGGGACGAAAACCTTTGCTGGGGGAACAAAGCCCTGCCGAAGAGATGGTACCTCACCGGGGAGATAAAACTTTGTTGAGGATTATCTTGCTGGAGAGATATTCTCTTGGAATGCAACCAAAGGATGAATCTTGCAGATAGTCACACGGTATCAAAACTTTACTAGGGAATAAGAGAAGATCCTTAACATAAAGATGCCCCGGTCAATAGATCGGATGGGAAATGAGAGGCCAAAGAGAGGGATCTCTATTGGCAATCTCAGAGGGGAGTTGAAACTTCTTCAGAATGTAGGTTCCTACTTAACGACTCCATTGGGGATAGGCGACATATCCAAACTTGAAGTCTTGGAACGAGGCTTTTGAAAGAAAATCCCTGGAGTGACAAAACTTTGCTGCAGAAACGAAAGTTCATCGGGGAAAGGAAACTTCACTGGGGAAATGAAACTTCACAGGGGATCAACAGATTCCTAATCAAACACGGGCTTTGTTAAAATAGAAGAAAGTCAAACATTCCTTTCTTGACCATCATTAAGCTCTTTACAAGTGTTCAACGTGTATACTCTTTTGATGTCAAACATCTATTTTGCATACAGAAAATTTTTTATTGAGAATGATAGACCTGATACGATGATTACTTAAACCTTGAAGAACTTAACAAAGTGTCGCATCTCTGTTGTGAATGAATCACTGGCTATAGTGCAAAACAGTTTTAAACTTTTCTTTCCCTTTTTGAAAAACGAGTCAAAACGCGGGTGATAAGATACCAACATGGCTATGCAACAAATATTTGGGGAGTTTAGAAAATGTCATCCCGTTGTAGTATGCTTTTGAGTTAAACCCCTGTTTCAGTTAGGACTTTTAAAGGTTGTAACGTAGCCTGGTTCGATTCAAGGTTCTTTTGAAAAAAAAGTTTTTCAAGGCTCAATTTTTTTTGGTGCCCACCCCCTTCGTGATACTCTCCTGTCCTAAGTTCAGTTTGTAGGTGTTTAGGTATTGGCTTGCATTTTTGGTAAATCCCAAGTGTATGTGTGAATGTCATGACTGATGTCATAACATTCTAGTTCAGTTTGTACTGACTCATTAGGTACCTTTGCAGAAAAATATTGTAATTCAAATACTGATGTTTATAAGTGTGTATCTGAGCATTTTGCAAAATGATCACATTTTGCTAAATCAGTAGACAGGTTTTCTCAGATGTCATAACAGATGTTATGACATCCTGTTCTGAACTAACAGGATTGCAGGATTGGATAAGTCTGAGTTTTTTCAGGAAATAACTCAGTCCTTCCTGAACAGAATCCTGCGTTTTCTGAGGGGTAACCTAGCTCAACCCTAACCTGGTTAATAAAGTCCTGTGACCTGGTCTTTAGGTCAAACGGAATTAACCCTAGGTTTTTGGAAACCCTAACTGAAGTTGCAGCTGCTATATATTCAACAGAGCTGCTGTTTTTCAAGGATGGTTTTTATTGATTAGAAGATCATTTGTAATCTGTATAGATTTGATTATTGTACTCCAAGCAATTATCATTGTGATAAGTGCCTTGGAATAGGTTTTTAATTGTAAGGGTTGTGTAGCACTCTAAGCTTTGAAGCAAGAGTGTTTGAATGTTCCTTGACTAAAGCTGTGAAGCAGAGTCAAGTTAGATGTGTGCATCACTCAAAGCTGTGAAGCACGAGTGATTGTGTTGCTTGATTAAAAAGCTGTGAAGCTTAATCAAGTGTTTGTTTTTGAAGAGTGTCTTCATCAATTCTTAAGTCAAATTGGTTTATGTATCACTGCTGTGATTGAGGGGGAGTGAGTAGGAACTCAGGTTTAAGTTGTACTTAGATTGGAATTGCATTGGGTAGGTCTTAAGTGAAGGAGATAAACTGGTTGGTTTATTCCTGAATTAAAATCTCTTATAGTGGATTTCCTCCCTGGCTTGGTAGCCCTCAGAGTAGGTGTTGTTGCACACTGAACTGGGTAAACAATTGACTGTGTTCTTTATTGCTTTTGTATTTACTGTCATATAGTAAGTCAGATACGGTGTCATAACATTGAACGTGACATTGAGTATCTGCAGCCAGAATTTCAATTGGCATCAGAGCAGGCACCCTGCCTGTATTACTGGGTGAGATCTAGGGATATCACTTTCTGGCACTATGGACAAAGAAGGAGTTTTTGGAAATAGACCACCCATTCTGGAAGGAACCAATTATGACTACTGGAAACCTCGTATGATTGCCTTCCTAAAATCTCTGGACAAAAAGGCTTGGAGAGCTGCTGACAAAGGATGGATTCATCCCACCATAACTGAGATAGATGGGACAATCAGTCTGAAGCCTGAGGAAGATTGGAGTAAAGAAGAAGATGAGTTAGCTCTGGGAAATTCAAAAGCTCTAAATGCCCTGTTCAATGGAATTGATAGAAACATTTTCAGACTAGTACATCAATATGAACTGGCCAAGGAAGTTTGGGACACTCTCAGAACTACTCATGAGGGCACTTCCAAAGTAAAAATGTCAAGGCTTCAGATGTTGACCACTAAGTTTGAGAATCTAAAAATGATGGAAGATGAAACCATTCATGAGTTTCACATGAACATCTTGGAGATTGCCAACACCTCAGGAGCACTGGGAGAAAAAATGTCAGAAGAAAAACTGGTGAGGAAGATTCTCAGATCCTTGCCTAAAAGATTTGCAATGAAGGTAACTGCCATAGAGGAAGCCCAGGACATTAGCAAGTTGAAAGTGGATGAACTTATTGGGTCTCTTCAGACTTTTGAGATGGGAATCACTGATAATGGTGTCAAAAAGAACAAGATCATAGCTCTTATGTCCAACACTAATGTTGAAGAAAACATTTCAGAAGCTGTAGCCATGCTTGGAAGACAGTTCAACAAACTCATCAAAAGAATAGATCCAAAGTCAAGGTCTAATGTTCATAACATTCCCTCTAACATTGACAGTTCCAGTAGAAGACCAAGGTCAGAAGAGAAGGGAGTTCAAGGCAGCGGAATTCAATGCCATGGTTGTGAAGGATATGGGCATATTCGAGCTGAATGTCCTACCTTTCTTAAGAAACAAAAAGGAATGACAGTTACTTGGTCTGACTGTGATTCAGAAAGTAATTCTGAAGAAGAGACTGCCAAACGAGTTACTGCTTTAACTGGTGTTTGTACCTCTGAAAGTGACATCAGTGATGAAGAGGTGACTTTTAAAGAACTGGATGATACTTACAAAGAATTGTGTATCAGAAGTACTGAAGTCTGTGTGCAGAATGAGAAACAATCAAAACTCATCATAAAGATGGAGGCTGAAAAAAGGGCAAACCTTGAAACTATAAGTCATCTAGAAGGAAAAGTTCAATTGCTGAACTCACAACTAAATCAAATGACCAAATCTGTCAAGATGTTGAAAAATGGGACAGACAAATTGGAAGAGATCCTACAGGTTGGACAAAATGTGGGAAATAAATCTGGTCTAGGATTTATGGAAGCAACGAAATCTGGTTCTGGTAAGCAAATGTCAAAACAGATGTCTCAACACAACTCTCGACATCAGGAACAGAAACATATGAGGAAAAGGTACCAAAGATGGAAATGTCATCATTGTGGTAGATATGGCCACATAAAGCCCTTCTGCTTCAGATTACATGGATACCCTAATCAGAACTCAGGTGTCAAACCTAAGTCTAAAAAGGTACCACATGCTCCTCAATGGAAGAAAAAGGCTACTGCACTGATAGCTCACACTTCCCTGAGGGTCTCTGCAAAGGAAGACTGGTACTTTGACAGTGGATGTTCCAGACATATGACTGGAATCAAGAACCTCCTCAATAATGTTAAGCCTCACACCACCAGTTTTGTGACCTTTGGAGATGGGGCTAAAGGTGAAATCAAAGGAGTTGGTGATTTGGACTGCCCTGGAGTTCCAAGTCTAAATGAAGTACTGCTGGTGAAAGGACTGACCGCTAATCTCATTAGTATCAGTCAACTGTGTGATCTAGGATTCAAGGTCAATTTCTCAAGATCTGAATGCCTTGTAATCAATGACAAACAAGAGATAGTAATGAAAGGAGTCAGATCCAAAGACAACTGTTACTTGTGGGAGGCTGAGAACACTAATTTCTCATCTGTGTGTTCCATTGCAAAGGAAGAAAAAGAGGTGAAACTATGGCACCAAAAACTTGGCCATCTTCATCTAAGGGGTATGAAGAGGATTATCTCCTTGGAGGCAGTCAGAGGGATTCCAAAACTGCAAATTGATGAAGGAAGAGTTTGTGGTGAATGTCAAGTTGGTAAGCAGACGAGGATGTCACACCCAAACTCAAGACATCTGACCACCTCTAAGGTTCTAGAACTCCTCCATATGGATCTGATGGGACCAATGCAAGTAGAGAGTCTTGGTGGTAAAAGATATGCCTATGTGGTTGTGGATGATTTTTCCAGATTCACCTGGATTAATTTCATTAGGGAAAAATCAGATGCATTTGAAGTTTTTAGAGAACTGTGCAAGAGAATTCAAAGAGAGAAGGAAGGATGTATTGTCAGAATCAGAAGTGATCATGGCAAGGAATTTGAAAACAGCAAGTTTGATGACTTCTGTGCTTCAGAAGGAATCAGTCATGAGTTTTCTTCTCCCATAACACCTCAGCAAAATGGAGTTGTGGAAAGAAAAAACAGGACCATACAAGAATCTTCCAGAGCAATGTTACATGCCAAAAGACTTCCTATGTATTTTTGGGCTGAAGCTATGAATACAGCTTGCTATGTTCATAACAGGGTCACCTTGAGAAAGGGAACCTCATCCACCATATATGAACTCTGGAAAGGAAGAAAACCAACTGTGAAGTACTTCCATGTGTTTGGTAGCAAATGCTATATTCTGTCTGATCGTGAACAGAGAAGAAAACTGGACCCCAAAAGTGATGAAGGCATATTTCTAGGATACTCCTCAAACAACAGAGCTTATAGAGTATTCAACTCCAGAACCAAAACCATGATGGAATCAATAAATGTTGTAATTGATGACTATCATGAAGAAATAGATGTTCCTTGTACTGTTGAGACATTCTTTGAGACTTCAACCCAACAGGATGACCTACCCAACTCCACCACAACAGAATCTGAATCAAAGGAAGCTAGCAAGATTCCTTCCATCAGAATTCAGAAGGATCATCCAAAAGAGCTCATCATAGGAGATCCCAATAGTGGAGTCGTCACAAGATCTAGAGAAATCATCTCAAACTCTTGTTTTGTGTCCAAAATGGAACCAAGAAATGTCAAGGAAGCCTTAACTGATGAATATTGGATTGGTGCAATGCAAGATGAACTGAACCAATTCAAGCAACATGAAGTTTGGGAACTGGTTCCTAGACCTGAAGGAACTAACATCATTGGGACAAAATGGATATTCAAGAATAAGTCAGATGCTGAAGGAGTTGTCACCAGAAATAAGGCAAGACTTGTTGCTCAAGGATACACCCAGGTTGAAGGGGTTGATTTTGATGAAACCTTTGCACCTGTAGCCAGGTTGGAATCAATCAGACTCTTGTTGTCTATTGCTTGTCTTTTGAAGTTCAAGTTATTTCAGATGGATGTGAAAAGTGCCTTTCTAAATGGGTACTTAAATGAGGAAGCTTATGTGGAACAACCTAAAGGTTTTGTGGATCCAACCCATCCTGATCATGTCTACAAACTGAGAAAAGCTCTATATGGCCTGAAACAAGCTCCTAGAGCATGGTATGACAGGTTAACAAAGTTTCTCTCAGACAAAGGCTACAGAAAATGAGGCTTGGACAAAACTCTCTTTGTCAAAACTGAAGGAGGGAAGTTGATGGTTGCCCAAATATATGTTAATGACATAGTGTTTGGAGGAATGCCAGAACATATGGTTAAACACTTTGTTGACCAGATGCAGGCTGAATTTGAAATGAGTCTCATGGGAGAACTAACTTATTTTCTTGGACTACAAGTCTCACAGATGGAGGACTCAATCTTCTTATCTCAAAGCAAGTATGCTAAGAATATTGTAAAGAAGTTTGGTATGGAGAATGCAAGTCACAAAAGGACTCCTGCTCCTACTCATCTAAAGCTTTCCAAAGATTCAAGTGGGGTTAAGGTGGATCAAAGTCTATACAGAAGCATGATAGGAAGCTTGTTGTACTTAACTGCCAGCAGACCTGATATTGCCTTTGCAGTTGGAGTTTGTGCTAGATACCAAGCTGATCCCAAAGTCAGTCATATCAATCAAGTGAAGAGAAGTTTGAAGTATGTAAGTGGTACTTACAACTATGGATTGATGTATACTCATGGATGTGAACCAGCTCTGACTGGCTACTGTGATGCTGATTGGGCTGGTAGTGCTGATGATAGAAAAAGCACCTCTGGAGGATGTTTCTTTTTGGGAAGCAATCTGGTTTCCTGGTTCAGCAAGAAACAGAATTGTGTGGCTCTTTCAACTGCTGAAGCTGAATACATTGATGCTGGTAGTAGCTGCTCTCAAATGATATGGATGAAACAGATGCTCACTGAGTATAATGTCACACAAGATGTTATGACATTGTACTGTGACAATCTGAGTACAATCAACATATCCAAGAATCCCATTCAGCATAGCAGGACCAAACATATTGACATATGACATCACTTTATCAGAGACCTTGTAGAAGAGAAGACAATCAAATTGGAACATGTTTCCACTGAGCTACAGCTGGCTGACATTTTTACCAAGGCTTTGGATGCAAACCAATTTGAAAACTTAAGGGGTAAGCTGGGTATTTGCCAACATGAGGAATTGTAGCAATTAATTTTGCTTAAAACAAGGATCAAAGGACTTATGCCTGTTCTGATTGGTTTAAAATTGTATTTTCTCATTTCCTACAATTCTTTTAAGAAGTTGAATAGACACTCCCTTGCTTCCTTCCTCTCTCGTCTCCTCATCAAAACCCAGTCTCTCAATCAGAAATTTCTCCTCAGTTGCTGTTGGTCCTCTAAAACTGTCAACATGTCTCAAACACCATCATCATCCAATACGACCATTTCAACCTCTTCCTCTGATCAAGATTCTGGGACAATCTCTTCTTGTCTGGACTCTAACGTTCTGGAGATCTCCTCTCATAGAAAAGTGGGAACTAACCCCACCAAGGTCAAAGAGTTGAGAACAAGACATGCAGGAAAACCCCAAGCTTCTGCCTCTGGTAATCCATCTCATCCTTCTTCTTCAGTTCCCCCTGAAATTGCAAATAAGGAAGGGACAACCTATGTTAATCAAGCAATAGCAAAAATTGTTTCAAGAATTCTGAACGAGAACCACTCAGTTCCTGGCATTTTTGTTCCTCTGAACCAAGAAAGCTCAAATGCTGAAACAAATCCAGATGTCTCTAAGAATGTTGAGACATCAAACAAAGAGAAGAATGCTGACATTGCTCACAAGAAAAGAAAGAAGCCTGAATACTCTGGATCTGATAACAGTGCTTGAAGGTTGGTTGCTGATATCTGGTGGAGTTTGGAAGTGTATTCAGTTGTTTTCTGCTGCTGCTCTTATGATTTTGCTTTGGATAACTGTATAATTTTATGAACATGTATCTTTGGCCCATTTGTGGCTAAAGAGGGGGAGAATATTTTGGTACTTACTTAATTAGTACTTGACATTCTATTTTTCTGCTGTCACTTATTTCTGCTGCTATCTATCTCTAATTGTTTAGGGTCTTTAGCCAAAAATCTGCCAAAGGGGGAGTTTGTAGGTGTTTAGGTATTGGCTTGCATTTTTGGTAAATCCCAAGTGTATGTGTGAATGTCATGACTGATGTCATAACATTCTAGTTCAGTTTGTACTGACTCATTAGGTACCTTTGCAGAAAAATATTGTAATTCAAATACTGATGTTTATAAGTGTGTATCTGAGCATTTTGCAAAATGATCACATTTTGCTAAATCAGTAGACAGGTTTTCTCAGATGTCATAACAGATGTTATGACATCCTGTTCTGAACTAACAGGATTGCAGGATTGGATAAGTCTGAGTTTTTTCAGGAAATAACTCAGTCCTTCCTGAACAGAATCCTGCGTTTTCTGAGGGGTAACCTAGCTCAACCCTAACCTGGTTAATAAAGTCCTGTGACCTGGTCTTTAGGTCAAACGGAATTAACCCTAGGTTTTTGGAAACCCTAACTGAAGTTGCAGCTGCTATATATTCAACAGAGCTGCTGTTTTTCAAGGATGGCTTTTATTGATTAGAAGATCATTTGTAATCTGTATAGATTTGATTATTGTACTCCAAGAAATTATCATTGTGATAAGTGCCTTGGAATAGGTTTTTAATTGTAAGGGTTGTGTAGCACTCTAAGCTTTGAAGCAAGAGTGTTTGAATGTTCCTTGACTAAAGCTGTGAAGCAGAGTCAAGTTAGATGTGTGCATCACCCAAAGCTGTGAAGCACGAGTGATTGTGTTGCTTGATTAAAAAGCTGTGAAGCTTAATCAAGTGTTTGTTTTTGAAGAGTGTCTTCATCAATTCTTAAGTCAAATTGGTTTATGTATCACTGCTGTGATTGAGGGGGAGTGAGTAGGAACTCAGGTTTAAGTTGTACTTAGATTGGAATTGCATTGGGTAGGTCTTAAGTGAAGGAGATAAACTGGTTGGTTTATTCCTGAATTAAAATCTCTTATAGTGGATTGCCTCCCTGGCTTGGTAGCCCCCAGAGTAGGTGTTGTTGCACACTGAACTGGGTAAACAATTGACTGTGTTCTTTATTGCTTTTGTATTTACTGTCATATAGTAAGTCAGATACGGTGTCATAACATTGAACGTGACATTGAGTATCTGCAGCCAGAATTTCACAGTTGACTTATCACAAGCATTCATTTTTCAAAAATATTTATAATGGTTGAGTGATCACGACAAATCCTCTAACCTGATCGTTACTTAACTTCAGTTGCTTCGGTCTTTTGTTTTTTTGACATTATTGTTCTTCCTTTGGTAAATTTTTTATGGGATAATCTCTCCCCCCTTTTTTATTTTATTTTTAGGCTCTTCTTTTCCCTAACTTTTTCCTGGACAATATCTTTTTAATTTCCATTTTGGGAGTCCAGCGGGATGCCCTAACTTTTTCCTAAGCGACTTGTTTTCAAGTTTCGACTTAGCGGGGCGTTTTGTTTCTTTCTTATTCATGCTTTCCATTTTGAACAACTCAATGTGACTTTAGGTCTTTGGACTTTTTCTTTCTTTCTTTTTTTTGAAAACAAATGCCTCATTCCTTGGTCAGCGAGGGATAGCCATTATTATATCGATCCTATCTCGACCTCAGGATTCTGTGAAGAGAATGAAAATCACGGTTTAGACATTTTTTGATCTTATAATGTGGAAGATAAAATGCAGTGATCCTCAGAGGGGACACTGCTTATGAAGTTTGAATGCTTGGGCAAGTCCACTGAACATCTACCCTGCCCCTGGTTAAAAAAGAAGGTTTATTTTTATTTTTCGAACAGAAAGAAAACTCCTACTTCGAAGGCTCAGAGGGGTTAACGAGGGTCTAACTCCCTTATATCTCCAGTGTTTAGGGATTGAAACAATGCTTGTACATCATTAACAGGGTTCTACCCAAAAGCATACCACTACGGTCACTGTTTTTTAGCTAAACTCCTTCCTCCCAATTCTTGGCCATGAAGAAGAATTAGCACGACTGCTATCAAAATGCCCGAAAAACAATTGAACAGTGACATTGTAAAAAAAAATTCCAAGGCAAAAACATTCAACGCATCAAGACTGACATTCAGCTATAAACAAAATCCTATATGCAGACAATGCTAAAAAAATCAATCAAGATAACACATGGAAGTGCAGCAAAGAAACATAATAAAAGCCATTATGAGGAAGCAGTATCTCCGACCAAGTTCACCGGTCCTTCTGACCTTCCGTAACCTTGACATTAACCTGACCTATGATCCTTACCAACGGCCCGGAGCTGTGAAACAAAACTCCAAGGCAAAAAGCCTAAAAGAGTGAAAGAGAAGTCCACTAAATAGAGAAACAAACATGTCCCTTGCACAGCGATGGTGATGTTTGTTATCTATATTTCAAATGATCAACTAACCATGACTTAGATTACCATATCCGTGTACGGCCCACGAAGTTTATATGCACATGCTTATCAAAATATTGGACGTTTTTACAAACAAAATAGTAAAAAGAGAGAAAAGAAAAGTATACGTATACTTGAAAGAAGATATTCTATTAATTTTGAGAAATCAGCATGTGAAAAAGGCATTTACATTTAGAAGCAAGTAATTACAAAACAAAGAAAACAAGTGTTTACAAATAGCAATGTGAATGTGAATATCCATCAAGTCCCGACTCTTCTATGACTCTTATGACTCTTATGACTCTCATCTTCCTGCTTTCAGACAAATCATTCTTGGATTAGCCTCGAGCTTATGCCAGGTGACAGAATGAAGGAAAGAAACAAAGGATCTCATGCCAAGAGTAGTCATTTTCTTTAAGTCCCTAACTTTTGCCTGAATCTCCCTTTTGGGTTTTCGATTCACCGGGACACCCCTTTTTTGCCTAAACCGCCCTTTCGGGTTTTCAGTTTAGCGGGTTATTATTATTTTTATGCAAAGTTTTTTTTAACTAGGTCAACATTCACAGGGAGAGGGAAGTACTCTCCATTCATAGTTGTGAGCATCATCCCCCTCCAGAGAAAACTTTTCTGACCACGAAAAGACCTTCATAAGTTGGAACCCACTTGCCCCTGGGATCTCCCTGGGGAAGAATTATCCTCTTGAGCCCAAGGTCACCTGGTTTGTAACACTGGGGTCGTACCCTCTTATCAAAATATTTTCTCATCCTTTGTTGATATACCTGACCATGACATACGACTGTCAATCTCTTTTCATTAATAAGTTCCAGCTGATCCAGCCGATTCTGTACCCATACACTTTCATCCAGCTCAACATCTCTCATGACCCTAAGAGAAGGAATCTTGACTTCTACCGGCAACACTGCTTCCATGCCGTAAACAAATGAAAATGGGGTTGCCCCGGTCGAAGTACGCACTGTGGTGCGATAACCATGAAAAGCGAAAGGTAGCATCTCATGCCAATATTTATAAGTTACCACCATCTTCTGCATAATTTTCTTGATATTCTTATTGGCCGCTTCGACAGCGCCATTCATCTTTGGTCTATATGGGGAAGAGTTATGATGCTTAATTTTGAAGGATTCACAAAGCTCCTTCATCATTTTGTTGTTCAAATTAGACCCATTATCAGTGATGATCTTCTCGGGCACTCTGTAGCGACATATAATGTTGTGCTTAATGAACCGAGTTACCACCTGCTTGGTAACATTGGCATGGGATGCAGCTTCGACCCATTTTGTAAAATATTCGATAGCAACCAGAATGAAACGGTGCCCGTTGGACGCTGTCGGTTCAATTTTGCCGATTATATCAATTCCCCAAATTGCAAACGACCAAGGGGAGGTCAAGACATTCAAAGGTACTGGCGGCACATGCACCTTATCAACGTAGACTTGACATTTATGGCAAACCCATGCATGATTGTAACAGTTAGTATCCATGGTGGACCAATAATAACCTGCTCGCAAGATCTTTTTAGCCATGGTATGCCCATTGGCATGGGTCCCAAAATGAACTTCATGTATCTCCTCCATTATCCTAGCTGCTTCTTTCTTGTCAACACATCTGAGCAGTAAACCGTCATGATGCCTTCTATACAATACACCGCCACTGAGAAAGAACTTGGATGAGAATCTTCTCAAGAACTTCTTATCTATGACGGATTCCTCTTAAGGGTATTCATGTGTCTCAAGATACCGTTTAACGTCATAAAACCAAGGATTACCATATGGTTCCAAACTGGCCTCAAAACAGAAAGCTGGCTCGCTCAAACTTCTGATAGTAATGGAAGGTGCCTCATTAGCCCACTTAACCTTGAACATTGAGGACAAAGTCGCCAGTGCATCAGCTAGATTGTTTTCTTCTCTGGTAATGTGCTCAAACGTGATCTCTTTGAAGTACGGAATCAACTTCATAACATGCTCACGATAGGGAATTAGGTTCTGATGGCGAGTCTCCCAATCTCCATTAATCTGGGTGATAACAAGATTGGAATCCCCATAAAATTTCAACAATTTGATGCACAGGTCGATCGCTGCTTCAATGCCATAAATGCAAGCCTCATATTTGGCCATGTTGTTAGTGCAATCGAAACAAATACGAGATGTGAATGGAATGTGGTATCCTTCAGGGGAAGTGATAATAGCTCCGACACTGTTTCCCATGGCATTAGAGGCACCATCAAAAACAAGCGTCCAACGTGACCCCAGCTCGGGTCTTGGTCTGGGTCTGGTATGTTACAATCCCAAATATACATAATTTTCTCATCTGGAAAATCAAACTTCATCGGTTCATAATCGTTCATGGGCTGATGAGCAAGATGGTCGCCCAGTACACTACCCTTAATTGCTTTTTGAGTAGTGTATTGGATATCATATTCGGTGAGTATCATCTGCCAACGGGCTACCCTGCCTGTAAGAGCTGGCTTCTCAAAAATGTACTTGATTGGATCCATTTTGGATATCAAGTAGGTGGTGTGAGTTAACATGTAATGCCTCAAACGTTTGGCGGCCAAGGCAAGTGCACAACAAGTCTTTTCCAGTAATGAGTACCTCGACTCGCACTCCGCAAACTTCTTACTCAAGTAGTTAATAGCCTGTTCCTTCTTCCCTGTCTCGTCGTGCTGACCGAGGACACAACCTATTGAGGTCTCCAACACAGTTAAGTACATGATTAGTGGCCTTCCTTCCACTGGAGGCATGAGTATTGGAGGTTCTTGCAAATATTCTCTTATTTTGTCAAAGGCCTTCTGACAATCCTCATTCCATTTCACTGTCTAACTTTTCTTTAACACTTTGAACATAGGTTCGCACGTGGCTTGAGATGAGAAATAAATCTGGAAATATAGTTTAACCTTCCTAAGAAGCCACGTATTTCCTTCTCTGTTCTTGGTTCAGGCATTTCCTGTATGGCTTTGACCTTGTCCGGGTCCACCTCGATACCTTTTTCACTTACAATAAAACCCAACAGCTTGTCGGATCTCACCCCGAAGGTGCACTTATTCGGATTCAACCTTAGCAAGAACTGCCTCAGTCTCCCTAACAATTTTTCCAGATGAACAAGGTGTTCCTCTTCCGTGTCAGACTTAGAAATCATATCGTCTACATATACCTCAATCTCTTTGTGAATCAAGTCATGAAAGAGAGTGACCATGGCGCACTGATATGTTGCCCCGGCATTTTTCAAACCAAACGGCATCACTTTATAGCATAAGGTTCCCCAAGGCGTGATGAATGTTGTCTTCTCCATATCCTCTGGAGCCATTTTAATTTGATTGTAACCCGAAAAGCCATCCATGAACGAAAACACTTTGAAATGAGCAGTGTTATCGACCAACACATCAATATGCGGAAGAGGGAAATCATCTTTAGGGCTGTCCCTTTTCAAATCCCTATAATCCACGCACATCCTGACCTTACCATCTTTCTTGGGCACATGCACAATATTTGCAATCCATGGCGGATAATTGATGACCTTTAAGAAATTCGCGTCCAACTGCTTCTGGACCTCCTCCTTGATCTTCTTGGACATCTCAGGATGAGTTCTTCGGAGATTATTCTTGACAGGAGAATAAACTTCTTTAAGCGGTAGTCGATGCACCACTATGTATGTATCCAACCCAGGCATATCCTCATAAGACCAAGCAAAGATATCAGAATACTCACTGAGTAGCTTGATCAATCTGAACTTTATACCTTCTTCGAGATCTGGCCCTATCTTGACTTCTCTTCTTACCTCTTCTGAGCCAATATACACCACCTCAATCGAATCCTGATTCGGCTGGATAACCTTCTCCTCTTGTTTCAACAGTCTTGCTAATTCCTCAGGAAGATCACAATCCTTATATGCTTCTTCTTCAGCTTGATAAATAGGAGTATCAAAGTCATAATGAGCCACAACAGAGTCGTTATCGATAGAATCGGTGGTGGAAGTGCATCTGCATGAATGACATTTTTTGCGTTTTTAGTGATAGTGTGTGAAAAGAGAAACAATTCTATTTAAAAAGAAAAAGAAAAAGTAACGAGATTTTGAATGCAAAAACGTCCTTTATTTCATGATAAACATGAAAATAAACATGGGGGCCCTATACAAATGATCCACTACGCCTTGGGCAGAGCGTAGGAATTATGATATGATAAATAAAATAAACAAGAAAATTACTCCTCAGCGCTTGAAACTTGGATAACATCCACAGAAGTCCAATTGTTGAGTGTCTGGCCTGGAATACTCAAACGAATCCAATCTTCAACATTGTAGCCATCAACCCTCTCATCGCCAACTACATTGACGTGCCCTTCTTGAGCACAAGGATGAGAAAACTTCACAGGAGTAGATAAACTGGGTGCTCTGGGAGTTGCACTCTGCTGACCTGGGCTAAAACCAAGACCAAATTTGTCAAACTTCAGAGTAACGTCCAGCACCTGACCCTAACCTTCAGAGTTACCACCTTCCTCTACAGCTTTTGCATCTTTGAGAGAAGACATAAAAGTTTCCGATTTCTTTTTCTGCTCTGGAGGAGGAAAATTGACAGCATGAATTGTCTCAAACGCCTGAAATGGAGTTTCGTGTATCTCGCCTTCAACTTCAACATAGCGGAATGATGTCAAATGACTTATGATGTACTCTTCTTCTCCGCATACAATTATCACCTTTCCCTCTGTAGGATACTTGAGTTTCTGATGAAGAGTAGAAGTAACTGTTATTGCTCTATGAATCCACGGCCTCCCTAACAAGCAATAGTATGCTGGCTGTATATCCAACAAAAAAATGTAACCGTGAAGGTGCAAGAACCAACCTTGATTAGTAGCTCCACCTCCCCAAATACTGACTTTTGAGACCCATAAAATGCCTTCACCATCAAATCACTTGGGCGCAACTCTAGTCTAGAATAATCAATCTTCATCAATGCTGACTTGGGCAATACATTTAAAGACGATCCTGTGTCTACCAAAACCCGAGATAAAGTAGTGCCTCTGCACTCCATTAAAATATGCAACGCTTTGTTATGGTCTGGTCCCTCTGGAAGAAGATCAAAATCGGTGAAGGCCAAACCATTCCCGGAAGATATATTAGCACAAACATTCTCAAACTGATTGACTGTTATCTCATGTGGCACGAACGCATTTTTTAACAACTTCATCAAAGCATTTCTGTGATGTTCTGAATAAATCAACAGAGACAAGATAGACATCGTGATACGGTGGCCAGAACCAGGACGTGTTTCCCTATTTTTTTAAGGAATTGCTGGTTTGCATTTTGCGTTTGTGTTTGCAAAATGTCGCGATAAGCAAGAGTCGCCACCGACTTTTATTTTATCCAACAAGGAAAGGAAAAATGAACAGAAAAATTCCTTTTTCGAGATAGAAAGGGAAGGTATTAACACCCTTTCTATCCGTAGTTATCTACGGGCTCTTAGGTACTTGCTCATCATTTTAAAATTGTTTTCTTTGTGTTTGTGTGCTTTGAAAAGTTTTTTTTGTTTTGACTTCGATTTAACTCTTGCTTCTGTCTTCAAGAGTGTAATGAAGTATTTTTGAAAACTTTGTTTGTAAAGGAGTGTAAGTGTGAAAAACATGTTTTGATTGAGCAAGTACTTAAGAACTAATCTTCCTACTCGAAAAAAGAATCGTTCTATGCTTGTTTCCTTTAGACAATGCTATCCCTCTATTACTAAGTAGGTAGCACCGTCGTTGGAGTTTTGAGGGTCAATTCGAAAGGGACGTACGGTCACTAAAGCAATGTTAGGACATCTTAGTAGAAACCCTAATGTCTTAGATCAATTATTCGAGGCAACAATTCCGAGGCAACTATTCCGAGGCAAGTTTTTCGAATCGGGACTTTGATCTTTATTTAGACAAAAGGACGACCACTAAAGCATCCTATACTCAATGACTGTTTACTGAAGGTAACCAAGTGGGAGTGTACCCTAGGAGTGCGCATGTGCGAGTGGTTCAATTTCAGATTTATTATCTTTGCACATTTAGGGTTACCTAACTATTTTTAAAAATTACATACATTCTTGTCATGCATCCTAATATCATACATCTAACAGTTAATAATTTGCGGAATTTAAAGTGCGGAATTTAAACAAAACTATTACAAGGCTTCGGGTATTTACATAGCAAAAAACAAACCCTTTGAAAATAAAGCGATAAATAGAAATAAACATCCTAATTAAACTATTACAAATTGTAGGCAGTTACATCAATATAGATAAAAATAATAATGAAGCGCGCGATAAAAATTAGATCGACGAGAAATTAGGGTATTGACCCTTCTAACCTAATTAAAGGAAAAATTGTTTTTTGTTGTTTTTAATATTTTAAAGAAAAGAATTTAGGTTTTAAAAATAAATGTACAAATTAATTAGTGATTAAATTAATTAATAAAAATAATAAAATGACCTATTTTGGTTTTGCTGGTTATTTTAGGAAAAAATAAAATATAATTAAGTTAGTAATAAAACCTATTTATTCTAATTATTTTTAAGTTATTTACAAAATAATTAAAGTTTTACCTAAAATTAAATCTAATTAAATTAATAAATTTATTGATAAAAAATACCTAAATCTAATTGGGGAAAAATATTTTTTATGATTTTTTGATAAAAAAGAAAATAATTAATTGGTTAGTAAATAAATAAATAAATTAAAGGAAATAAAATAAAATATAAAAGAAAATAGAGAAAAGATATTGGTCCTGCAATATGGGGGGTGTGAGAAGTCATTTTCTGGGCCCAAAAGAGTGAGGTCCAATTGACTTTGTGGATCCAATGTATTGTGTTGACTGAGGCTTCATGATGCTCCTCCATTGCTGGCCACCAGATCTGGATCTCAAACCACTTGGCACGCTGGATTATGGGGACGTATGATACTCCTTGGCTTGGTATGCACATGAGATGACCTGAAAGAAATTAAGTAAAATGCATTTGGTGGAGGCAGGGGTCGAACCCCTGACCTCAAGCTTCCAGTGCCTTAAAGCTTGCCTGGCTACCACTGGGCCTATTGTTCTTGTTGTACATACAATCAATAACAATTATTATATGATAAACAAAAGAAAATAATAGAATATTCACGCTGAAATTCAAATGGCCAAATCTGATGAAGCTACGTCTTCATCTCCCTCCTTGCACCATTGGTAAAAGTGAAACACTTTTACCTACGGACATTTGTCCGTCACTACAGCCATGTGTATTCTCAAAATCAGCTATGAGCAAAATAAATAAAAACTAGGGTTACCAATCAATTCGTCTGGACCTCATGAATACAGTGGTGTCCCTTTAATGGTCTAATTTAGCCTGTAAAAGAAAACCCCAAATCGAAACAAGCAACCCTAACAATGGTGAAATCTTGCACAGGACATATAAATGAAATTAAACGATGCAGAAAGCTTGCAAATGTTCCATGGATCAAGAATATGTGGTTAATTCATGCTAACAATGCTTAAATCATGCTAACCGAATTCAAGAATTCATGGATATCGTGATGGAATAACAACGCTTTTGGGTACTGGAAAGGCTTTGTTCTTGATTGCTTTAGCTCGCTAACACTCCCAGGAATCGATTGGGATAGCTAGAAGGCCTTGAGGATGCTTGGAACACTGAATTCGATCTTGCACTTTTTCTTGATTTTTCCAATTCTGTTCTCTTTGCTACGCCTGCTTCCTAACCTAGTTTATGGTCTTCCTTTGTTCTATTTGTATCAAGGAATGGTTTAGGGTTCAAAGAATGCATCCAATCTTCCTCCATTAATGAGTTTGATCTTGATTTTATTCACCTTAAAATCTTTCCAAAAATGGCCTAAATCCAATCTTTTTATGCAGACATGCCATTACACGAGTTTGATTTGATGCTAGCTGTATAATAAAACCTGAAACAAGCACAAAATCTTTTGTTTTCAATATTTTGGATTTTATATGATTTGTTTTGATTTAAATTGAATTAATTCAAATAAAAATCAAAATAAATAATAAAAACATGATAAGTACAAGTGGAAAAGGCTAGAGCTCGTGAACTAGGTTTCCAACTCAAAACAAGTGAAAACGATTGGGCCCATTTGGCAAAAATTGAAGTTTTAGGCATAGTTGACTTTTGGCAATTTTGCAAAAAAGGTCATATTCACCAATGCATAACTTCCTCAATTTTGACTCTTTGGAGGTGTTCTTGGACTTTTTAGAAATATTTATATGTCCTATAATCAACCCTTTTGGTCTCATCTCAATTTGATATTCCATGCTCAATTATGAAGCTTTGACAAAAAAGGTGTTTTTGTTGACTTTTCAAGATGACCTATAATGTTCAAATTCATAACTTCTTGTGAGTGCATATTTTGAACTTGGGGGATGAAGATGGATTGTAGGGAATTGAATACTATTCAAAATGAGCTTTGGATGGGTAATTTCGCATAAAGTATGAGAAAGTTATGCTTGGTCAAAGTTGAGTTGACTTTTCCTACAAAACCCTAATTTAGCAACTTTTGATTCTTGAGGAATTATGAGCAATCCTTGATGAATCATGATCAACCCTTGACCAAATGATGAAGTGTACTTTAAAATGAGGATGTTGACCAAAAATCTTGAAGTTTGACTGTATGTGGGCCATAGTTGACTTTTGCCCTAACACAGACGATTTTTAGGCCTTTCAGGAACTGACTGAGCAAATTTCCTCTGTAGGGCTTGAAACATGACATGGATGATCTTGAGAACATATTAGGACAATGTTGAGCATTTGGGGTCCCTTGGACTCAAGTATCTGTATGCAACATGAAACCCTAATTTGAGGTAGACTACCTTAGGATAGAGCTTGTCTGGTCAACCCTTGGACTACCTTGAGCAATCTTGAGTATCATTCTTGAAATGCTTTGAGAAATATGGGAGGGAAAATTTTGGGGTACAACAGTTGCCCCTGTTCAATTTTCTTAAACCTGGAGATTTAGATTGGCTTGTCTGTCTTTCGTGATCTGAAGGTGGAAGATGATTGAACACTAGAGTGCCCAGAAATTTGCACTCGCATGCAGTGGTGTCTGTCTTGCGATATCGGGAATGGGATTACAGATTCCATTTGGAAATTGTTGACGAGGGGATGGGCTTAAAGATGCCATCTGAAGGAGTGTAGATCGCATAAGAGATTCCTTAGCGAGAGCTTGTATACTTGTCATTGGGGAAGATTCTGTTTGGGAATGCTGATCTCTGTCTTGAGAGAAATAGAATTTTAGGAGCTTCAGTTGTTTGTTATTCTGCCGGTGAGTCATCTCTGTTTGAATTTTAGGAACTTCGGTCATCCGTATTCTACTGAGGAATCATCTCTGTTGAATTTTAGGAACTTCGGTCATCCGTATTCTACTGAGGAAACATCTCGGTTGAATTTTAGGAACTTCGGTCATTCGTATTCGACTGAGGAATCATATCTGTTGAATTTTAGGAACTTCGGTCGTCCGTATTCGACTGGGGAATCATCTCTATTAAATTTTAGGAACTTCGGTCGTCCGTATTCTGCTGAGGAAACATCTTTGTTGAATTTTAGGAACTTCGGTCGTCCGTATTCTACTGAGGAAACATCTCTGTTGAATTTTAGGAACTTCGGTCATTCGTATTCGACTGAGGAATCATCTATGTTGAATTTTAGGAACTTCAGTCATCCGTATTCAACTGAGGAATCATCTCTGTTGAATTTTAGGAACTTCGGTCATCCATATTCGACTGAGGAAACATCTCTATTGAAGAGGAAAGTTGAATTTTAGGAGCTTCGATCGTCCGTTATTTAACTGGGGATTAAATTATTATCCAGTCATACCTGGGCTTCACAGCTTGAATTTTGTGAGAATTTTATTGTATCCTTCCTAAAAGGTAAAGGTTAGCTGTATGTAATGCATGATATGTATCAAGAAATTATGTTCTCAAAATAAATTAGATTGTGTTGTATGATGCGCATGCATGCCATGATGTATGGAAATGTGATGTTTTTAGCTGGGGAAAATAAATCCCGGATTGCTGCTGGAGAGAAGAGTTGAATTCTTAGTTTCCGCTGGGGATAGCGAATGAAGATGATTGTGAGAATAAACCTACAGAAGAGGATAACTCTGTTGGGGAATAAACTGACGAGGAAATGACTTTGTGGGGAGGTCCTATACTGCTAGAGGACCTGTTGATTTGGAGAAATAACCTCGGCTGGGGATGAATCATCATTGCCGGCGGTGATAAACTCTGCTGGGGATCGAGTTTCTGTTTGTAAAAGGAATGAACTCCGTTGGGGATGATTTTCCAGTTGCGAGTTCATTGGGAATAATCTTTTAGAATCTACTAGGGACAATCTTCCAGAGTCCACTGGGGATAATTTTCCAAACTCCAATGGGGATAATCTTCTAGTGCTAATGGTAGATAAACTCTGCTTGGGGAGAATATTGCTGACTCATTCGCGGTTGCGAGCTTCAGCTGGGGAGAATTAACACCATTGTCTTTCTCTTACTCTGCGGGGAGTGAATGTACCTTAGTCGTATTCTTCAGCTAAATCTATCCCTGTACCTGGTGGATAGAGCAACTGTAAGGCTTGGACCTTTCTTGTTTGCCCCTGTTTATGATATTACGACTAATCGTATTTTGTTTCGCATGTAAATATTCATGAGCAGCAATTGTTGTCAAATGCATATATCAAAAAATGAACACTGGACGTTCTTGCAAAACAAAACAGAAAAAGAAAACAATTTGAAATTTCTTTGTGAAAATGAATTGTATTGAAATGAGCCTGTAAATAGGAGTTTTTGTACAAGAGGTTGACGTCCTAGTAAGAGAACACCGCCGAACAATAGAGTTTATATAATTTGTGAAAAACAAAGAAAAATAGTTACGTGAACAATCCCATTGGGTTCCAACTCTACTATCTCCTTTATGTCTTCGAGCATCTAATCACTTTGCTACTTGGTTGAAGGTAGATCAGATTGATTAGTGTCGTTCGGTCACTTTGCTACGCTTTGATCCCTAATTTTTGCCTGGACTATCCTTTCGAGTTTTCAGTCCACCGGGATACCCTTTTTTGCTCAAGTCGCCTTTTCAGGTTTTCGACTTGTCGGGTGTACAAATTTTTCATTTTCATCCCTTATTTTTGCCCGAACCCTTTTGGTTCGCCGGTAAGCCCTTATTTTTGCCTAGGCCAATCAACCTAGCGTGTCTTTGATTATGCATAGTATTTTTTCACTATGTCTGCATTGGCGGGGTGAGGAAGGTCGTCACCATCCATGGTGGTTAGAATTATAGCTCCTCCCGAGTAAATGTTCTTAACCAAAAATGGCCCTTCGTTCGTGGGGGTCCATTTGCCCCTGGGATCACCTTGTGGTTGGATGATGCGCTTGATCACCAGATCCCCAACTTGATACTCTTGTCGTCTAACTTTCTTGTTAAATTCCTTGCTCATCCGTTTTTAATACGTTTGACCATGAGAAATAGCAGTAAGTCTCTTTTCATCGATTAAGTTCAGCTGATCAAGTCGGGTCTGAATCCAGTCATCTTCGCTCAAACATGCATCCTTCATAATCCAAAGAGAGGGTATCCGAACTTCAATGGGCAAGACGGCTTCCATGACATATACCAAGGAATAAGGTTTTGCCCCTGTTGACGTCCGCGCTTAGGTACGGTACCCATGAAGAGAAAACGGTAACATCTCGTGCCAATATTTGTATGTCATCGTCATCTTCTGCACAATCTTCTTGATATTCTTATTAGCCGCTTCGACAACCCCATTCATCTACGACCGGTAAGGAGAAGAGTTGTGATGCTGTATCTTGAACTGCTTGCAGAGCTCAGTAATCATTATATTATTGAGATTTGTACCATTATTTGTAATGATCCTCTCTGGTACACCATATCGGTAGATCAAATTATGCCGAATAAACTGTGCCACGACGTTCTTGGTCACTGTAGCAAAGGAAGCTGCTTCAACCCACTTCGTAAAGTAATCAATCGCTACCAGGATGAAACGATGCCCATTGGACGCCGTGGGTCTGATCTCGACGATCATGTCAATGCCCCACATTGCGAAAGGCCAAGGAGCTGTTAAAACATTCAGAGGTACTAGAGGTACGTGCACCTTATCAGCATAGACTTGGCACTTATGACAGGTTCGAGAATGCTGATAACAGTCGGCTTCGATGGTGGACCAATAATATCCTGCCCGAAGGATCTTCTTTGCCATGGTGTGTCCACTGGAATGAGTCCCGAAAGTACCTTCATGTAACCCTACCATAATCCTTTCTGCCCCGTTCTTGTCCATACATCGCAGTAAGGTTGAATCATGATTACGCTTGTAAAGGATACCATTACTGATGAAGAACTTCGTTGCGAACCTTCTTAGAAACTTCTTATCATTAACAGATTCACCCTCAGGGTATTCTTGAGCCTCAAGATACCTTTTTACCTCGTGAAACCAGGGTTCATCTGCTACTCCTTCAGTCTCAATGTCACAGCAATGTGCAGGTTCATCCAACCTCTCAATGTTAATCTGTGGAGCCTCATTGTCCCATATGACCTTGAACATAGAAGACATCGTAGCTAGCGCGTCCGCCAACTGATTCTCCTCCCTAGGGAAGTGTTCAAAGGTTATCTCCTGAAAATGTGGAAGCAACGTCAATACATACTCTTTGTAAGGAATAAGATTTGGGTGCTTCGTATCCCACTTGCCTTTGATCTGACTGATCACGAGAGCGGAATCTCTGAATACACTTAAGAACTTAATCCTTAGGTCAATAGCTGCTCGAAGACCCATGATGCATGATTCATATTCCGCCATATTGTTGGTGCAGTTAAAACATAGTCTGGCGGTGAACGGAGTATGACAACCTTCAGGAGATACGATTATGGCTCCAATGCCATTACCCAAAGAATTTGAAGCTCCATCAAAATAAAAAGACCATCGGGATTCCTCCTCAGGTCCTTCATCCGGTCCAGGTGTTTCACAGTTAGTCACCAACATGATGTTCTCATCCGGAAACTCAAAGTTCATAGACCGGTAATCGTCCACTGCCTGATGTGCCAAATGATCTGCCAACAAACTTACCTTGATTGCCTTTTGGGCCATGTATTGGATGTCATACTCAATCAATATCATCTTCCATCTTTCTATTCTTCCGGATAAGGCAGGCTTTTCGAAAATATACTTGATTGGATCCATCTTCGATATCAATATAGTAGTGTGAGTAAGCATATATTGTCTCAGCCAGCGAGTAGCCCATGCCAAAGCATAACAAGTTTTCTCAAGCAGCGAGTATCGGGTCTCACAGTCGGTAAACTTTTTGCTAAGGTAGTAAATAGCATACTCTTTTCGGCTAGACTCGTCATGCTTCCCCAACACACACCCCATCGAATTGTCGAGTACTGTCAAGTATAAGATCAAAGGTCTTCCTTCAACTGGGGGCATCAGAATAGGTGGCTCTTGGAGATATTCTTTGATTCTTTCGAAAGCGGCCTGACATTCATAGTTCCATCTTACCACTTGATTTTTCTTCAGTAACTTGAAGATTGACTCACAAGTAGTGGTCAGGTGTGAGATGAATCGGGCAATGTAGTTCAGTCGTCCCAAAAAGCCTCTGACTTACTTTTCAGTTCAGGGAGCTGGAATTTCCTGTATAGCCTTCACCTTTGCAGGATGCACCTGAATACCTTTATCACTAACAACGAAACCCAGCAGCTTACCAGACCTCACTCCGAAGGTGCACTTGTTCGGATTTAACCTCAGCTTGTACAACTTCAACCTGTCAAATAGCTTCTGAAGATGGTCAAGATGTTCCTCTTCAGTCTGGGACCTTGCAATCATGTCGTCAACGTATACCTCAATATCATGGTGAATCATGTCGTGGAACAAACCGACCATGGCGCGTTGATACGTTGCCCCAACGTTCTTTAATCCAAACGACACGACCTTGTAGCAAAAGGTACCCCATTGAGTAACAAAGGTTGTCTTTTCCATATCCTCGGGAGCCATCTTAATCTGATTGTAACCAGAGAAACCATCCATAAAGGAGAAGACCTTATACTGCACGGTATTGTCAACCAGAACGTCGATATGAGGCAAAGGGAAATCGTCCTTGGGGCTTGCCTTGTTCAGATCCCTATAGTCAACACACATTCGAACTATACCATCTTTCTTCGGGACTGGGACCACGTTGGGAACCCACTGCGGGTAAGAAGTAACTGCTAGAAAACCGGCATCAAACTGTTTCATCACCTCAGCCTTGATTTTCTCAGACATCTCTGGGCGCATTCAGCGAACTTTCTGTTTCACTGGAGGACAGTCTTCCTTAGTTGGCAAGCGGTGAACCACAATATCGGTATCCAACCCAGGCATATCTTCATAAGACCAGGCAAAGATCTCAACATAGTCACGCAGCATCTGAATCAACCGTTGCTTAACACTAGACTCTAGATTTGCACCAATCTTGACCTCTTTCTTGTCTACTTCTGTACCCAGATTTACTGTCTCCACTGGCTCTTCATGCGGATGTATGGCCCTCTCTTCCTGAAGTAACAGTCTAGCATGTTCCCTAGGCACTTCAAAATAATCCACACCTTCATCCTCGGCTTGGTTGATTGGACTTCGAAGTCATAATTGGCAGTAGCAGAGTCGTTATCAGTGGGATCCAGAGTGGATGTAGACCTGTATATGTGAGTGTGTGTAAGACAAATAGATGTTTTGCAAGATAGAAAAGAAAATCAAGGAGCGTAAAATTCGTAATGCAAGAAAATGTCCAATGCTTTTATTGATGACATATGAAAATGACACATAATAAGCCCTCAAACAAAGCCACGGTGTCTCGGGCAAGGCACCAGTCCGTAAAGTTTCAAATTGTCTGTTATAAACTCAAAACAAAAGTCTATTACTGTGTAATAAAAGAAATGGGCACAAAGTTCTTTGCCGTCCAATTGCTTAATCCGCCGTCGGTAGTCGGGTAAATCTAGCTGCCAAACTCAGACTCTTTGATCCGCTGTCGTGCGCGGATCAAAATGAGTATTTTTCAAAACTGTAGAATTTAATGACAACTGTAACTCGGATATCGTTCTCACAAGGATTCTTGATTTTATTAAACAACAGATATCGAATTGGGGGGGTTTGGTTTTAAGGACAATTTATAAAAAAAAACGGAAAATAAGCGCTTAAAATAAGTGATTATGAAATAAGTCGATCTACGGTTTTGGGTTCCTACTATCATCGATTAATACAATTTAACTTCCCTAAGCGGATTCCTATTCAAATTCGATCACAATTTCATCCAACAAGCGAGAATGAAAAAAAATAAGAATTATGTTCCCTTTTCACCGAATTAAGCAAACGGTTAATCAACAAACGAAATAACGAATAAAGCATACAATATAACACAATTATAATTGGGAAACATAATTCAATCGAACCAACAAGATTACTCTAAGATAATTTGAATTAAGCAAACGAATATAAAAGGCAAAGTTGATATGAATAGAAATTGAATTGTAAATTATATTAATCTCAAGTTTTGGAAACCAAGTTACAGCATATCAACTCTAACGGATTAGTTCTCCATTCCCATTCGTACAAAATTGTTTTCTCCCTTTGTCTACAGTAAAAACGTGATCAATCTCCCGTTATGCGGCTGCCCCCCAGTTAAAGAGGAACAATCCATTCGGTTGACAAACCAACTGGGTTGAAAACATAACCCAGACCCAAAACTACTAACCCAAAACTTAAAAGTCTAAAGCTGCAACTTCAACGACTTTTTCAACCTTTCTTCACTTCGAATCAGCTTCTGACCAAAACTAGAATGTTGTAGGCCATTTTCTTAGCTTTCCAACACATGGTCAAACGCCTCGATCCGATCTTTGTAGAATTAGTTATGAATTTTTCCGTGAAAGCTGTAGTTGCTGAAAATAAAATACGAAAATTAATTAAATGGAAAAATAAAATAAATTAGAAAAACATATTAAAACATAAAAATAAACACAATAAACTAAAGAAATGCATTAGTACAATCGTGGAAGGATGTGCATCAAAATTCACAGATCAAATTCCACCACACTTGAACTTTTGCACTCCGAGCAAAATGCAATCAAAAGAAACGCAAAAGCATCATCAATTACTCATCATAGGCTACAAATTTGTCTTCGGTCAAGATTGCATCAACAGGTACTAGTCTCGTACACTAAGGATATCGTAGGAACACTAGTCTTGCCTCCTGAATATACAAACCAATGTGAATCATATTATTATACAAAGCCTAACTTACTCATCCTCATTTTTTCTTTTTCATTCCGGCGCAATCACATTAAGCCCGTTATCTCCACACACTCATAGCAAAACGACAATTAGTGACTCTGATCCTTTTTTGCACGGGGTTCTGGTACTTACATGGAATAACCCTTTGCTTACTCAGTTGCAGTTGCGGGGGATCAGACCGTAATCCTCCTTACCAAATTCAGCATCAGAAACCGCTGAACCAACTAACAACGAGTCTTATTCTCAAAAAAAAATTTTGTAGGCACTACGACCGTTGGGTTAAGTGACTGGGTGAGGGTCACCAAACTTAGAAGGTGCATTCCTTTTTTTCTTGTTCTTTTAAAAAGACTTTTTTTTCGGAACACTCACTTATATTCATCGGCTTCCTTGCATAGAGTGTGTGAGATGGTGTTGACTACCGAAATAAACTACTCAAGAGCTATTAGAGAGTGAGAATTCAAGGCTAATACATAATAAGAATTCAAATCAATTTCAATATGCAGGAGACTTACAGTGTTAAGACGATAATAATCTTGCGAGCTTTTCCCAAGTCTCCACAAACATAACCTCAAATTAGTCTGCAACCCAAAACTTTAAAATAGATGCATTTTTTTATTAACCCAAAACAAAACAAAACAAAAAAAAATAAAGGAATCCCTCCCCCACACTTAAAACAGACATTGTCCTCAATAAAAGGACATAACTATTTAAAATAGAGAGAAGGAAAGAAAAACTCCCTTGCCAGGTTGTAGGGTAGTTTGGTGCCTCTAAAGAAAGATCTTCTGTGGTTGCATCTTCAGCTACTACACTTTCATGAAATAGCTTTAGGCGCTGCCCAGTGACCTTAAAAACTTTGTTGGTACCTGCACTTTTAATTTCTACTGCACCATGGGGGAAAACATTAGTAGTAACAAAAGGGCCAATCAATTTGGATCGGAGTTTCCCAGCCATAAGCATAAGGCGGGAGTTAAACAATAAAACCTGTTGGCCCACAAAAAATTCCTTCCTATAAATCATTTTGTCATGGAAGTATTTTGTTTTCTCTTTATAAATCCTAGAGCTCTCATAAGCCTCTAGTCTCAGCTCTTCAAGTTGTTGCAATTGGAGTTTTCTTTCAATACTTGCTTGTTGCATCTCCAAATTACAACTTTTCACCGCCCAATAAGCACGGTGTTCTAACTCAACAGGAAGATGACATGCCTTAGCAAAAACAAGTCTAAAGGGAGACATCCCAATGGGAGTCTTGAAAGCCGTTCTTTGAGCCCAAAGTGCGTATTCTAGACGACGACTCCAATCTTTCTTGTTTGGTTGCACCATTTTCTCTAAAACCTGCTTGATCTCCCTATTTGAAATCTCAGCCTGCCCATTACTCTATGGGTGATATGCAGTAGATACTCTATGCACGACTCCATACTTCCTGAGCAAAGCTTCCATGGTGCGGTTGCATAAATGAGTGACTTGGTCACTTATGATAGCTCGCGGTATTCCAAACCTGTAAAAGATATTAGACCTGACAAAATCTGCAAAAACTCTAGAATCATTAGTCCTAGTGGGGATAGCTTCCACCCACTTTGAAACATAGTCAATGGCAAGTAAAATATAAAGGAAACCAAATGATACAGGAAAGGGACCCATGAAATCAATTCCCCATACATCAAATACCTCATAGAAAAGCATAGGTTGTTGAAGCATTTCACTCCTGCGAGTGATGTTTGCACCTGCTATCTGGCACTCTTTACATGTGCGGTAAGTCTCCAAAGCGTCCCTAAAGATGGTGGGCCAGTAGAATCCAGAATCTAAGACTTTTCTAGCAGTTCTTTGCGGGCCAAAGTGTCCTCCAACTTGAGATGAATGAGCAAAATTCAAAATAGATTCAATCTCATAGTCAGGGACACATCTCCTGATTACCTGATCACCACCAAACTTCCAAAGATATGGATCATCCCAGACATAATATTTGGCATCACTCTTGAGTTTGTGGATTTGTAACCGGGATGCACCTATAGGAAAAACACCAGTAACAAGATAATTAACAATGTCAGCAAACCAAGGAGTTACCCCATGCAAAAGTAAAAGTTGCTCATCAGGAAAGTCATCTTGAATGGGGAAAGGATCTTCATCTCTTTCTATCCTACTCAAATGATCAGCCACTAAGTTTTCAGCACCACTCTTATCTTTAATCTCTACATTAAACTCTTGGAGCAACAACATCCACCGAATCAATCTTGGTTTTGCATCCGGATTTTTCAACAAATACTTCAAAGCTGCATGGTCAGTAAAAACAACAACCTTGGAACCTAGAAAATATGATTTGAATTTATCGAGAGCAAAAACAATAGCTAGAAGTTCCTTTTCAATGGTAGTGTAATTTGACTGTGCAGAATCTAAAGCCCTATAAGCATAGTAAATAACATGGGCAGCCTTGTCAACTCTTTGTGCAAGAACAGCCCCAACATCATAATTAGAAGCATCACACATAAGCTCGAAAGGGAGGGTCCAGTCAGGAGGTTGGATTATCGGAGCAGAGGTCAATGCTTTCTTCAAGAAGTTAAACGCTTGCTTGCATTTGTCATCGAAGTTGAAATTAACATCATTCTTCAACAGGTTTGACAACGGAAGAGCTATCTTGCTAAAATCCTTGATGAAGCGCCTATAAAAACCTGCATGACCAAGAAAAGAACGAATCTCGCGAACGCAAGAAGGGTAAGGTAATGTAGAAATCACATCAATTTTAGCAGGGTCAACAAAAATACCTTCCTCAGAAATTATGTGACCGAGAATAATTCCTTGCTTAAATATAAAATGACATTTTTCGTAATTTAACACAAGATTAGTCTCAATGCGTCTTTCCAAAACCTTATTCAAGCTACTCAAACATGCATCAAAAGAGGAACCATAAACAGTGAAGTCATCCATGAAAACTTCCATGCAATTTTCAATTAAATTAGAGAAAATGGTAATAATGCACCTTTGGAAAGTGCCAGGAGTGTTGCAAATACCAAAAGGCATCTTCCGATATGCAAAAGTACCGAAGGGACAAGTAAAAGTGGTCTTCTCTTGATCTTCTGGTGCAACATGAATCTGAAAATAACCTGAAAAACCATCAAGAAAACAGTAATGTGATTTACCAGCTAACCATTCAAGCATCTGGTCAATGAACGGAAAAGGAAAATGGTCCTTTCTAGTCGCTTGGTTCAATCTCCTGTAATCAATACAAACTCTCCAACTGTTCTAAACTCAAGTGGGAACAAGTTCGTTCTTTTCATTTTTCACCACTATGAGTCCAGATTTCTTAGGTACAACCTGCACTGAACTTACCCATTTGCTGTCAGAGATAGGATAAATGATACCTTCTTGCAAGAGTTTGGTTACCTCTTTCTTCACAACATCGAGGATCAAAGGATTAAGCCACCTTTGGGGCTGCCTTACTGTTTTCGCTCCCTCCTCAAGTAAAATCCTGTGCATGCACATGGACAGACTAATACCAGGAAGGTCGGCTAATGTCCATATGATTGCCTTCTTGTGCTTTTTCAGAAACTGCAAGAGTTTATTTTCTTGATCGAGATCAAGGTTAGAAGAGATAATAACAGGAAGTTTTTCGTTATTTTCCAAATAAACATATTTCAGATTTTCCTGAAGTTGTTTCAGCTCCAAGGACGGGGGTTGCTCTATGGATGGAGCATTTGGGGCAGCCGAGATGTCAAGGGTATCAACTGTAAAAACAGCTTCATTAGCAACAACTTCACTGGTGGGAAACACATCATCCTGCAAGGTAGCCTCTATTTCAGGACACACAACACACAAGTTATTGTCAGTACAATCAGAACACAAGTAAACATCATCAAATCCAGATAGAGAAGGAAAATCAATGGAAAATAAATCAGAATGTCATCGACCAATTTCGAAATTAATTCGATGTGAAAAACTGAATGCTCCTCCGAAGGATGTTTCATGGCATCAAAAATGATGAATTTCGCGACAATGTCACCAAATTCCATGGACATGGTTCCATCGTCAACATCAATCTTTGTTTTTGCCGTTTTCATGAATGGTCTGCCTAAAATGATGGGAGCTCGGCTGGACTTTATTTCTCCTTCCATGTCTAGAATGTAGAAATCTGCAGGAAAAATCAAATCGTTAACTTGAACAAGGACGTCTTCGACTATGCCAGTGGGGCGGGCATTGCTCCTATTTACCAACTGAATGATTAAACATGTATGCTGCAGAGGACCGAGACAAAGGTTATTATAAACAGAAGTGGGCATAGAATTCCCAAATCAAGCATGCAATTATCGAATTTATTGTTCCCAATGGTGCAAGGAATAATAAGTGTTCCTGGATCCTTCTGCTTCTGTGGTAGAACCTGAGTGGTGGTGAGGGCTGAAACATTTTGCTCACCCATAACTTTTTCGGATGAAGGTTTACACTGAATAAAAGCATAAATATTTCGGCCCAAGTTAACTCTTTCACTTCCCTTAATCCTTCTATTTTTGGTACACAAATCCTTCAAAAACTTCGCATACTTCGGAACTTGTTTAATCACATCAAGGAGCGGAATATTTACTGCAACTTTTCGGAAAACATCCAAAATCTCTTTTTCTTTCTCTCCTTCCTCAATTATTTTATTTTTCAAAATTCTATGTGGGAAAGGAACTGGTGGCACATAGTCTCTTTCTGTAATTCTTTCAGTTTCCACCACAATAGGAGAAGGTGGAGAAGGTTCAGATGAAACAGATTCAGAAGGTGAAGAAGTAGAAGGTTCAGATGTTACCTCAATATTTTTCTCAGGGGCTGTTCCTTCTACCTTTCCAGATCGCAAAGAGATTGCACTAACATTGGCATTAGGACCACCATTCGGATTAGCAACAGTTTGGGCTGGAAGTTGGTTCGACCCTTGGGATTGCATTGTGTTCATTTGAGTAGCAAGTTGTCCCAGCTGTGTGTGCAAGGTTTGAATGCTAGAATCGGTCCTTTGTTGGAACTGAAGGTTGTTGACGGCCATTTGTTTAATAAGATCCTCTAAGGACGGTCTGGAAGGTGCAGGGGAAGCCGGTTGAGGCGAGTTCTGTTGTTGGCTGGTCTGTGGATTTCCATATCAAAGGTTGGGATGATTCCTCCAATTCGGATGATATTTGTTGGTGGACAGGTCAGGAATGTTGTTGTACCTGTTTTGGTTGTAAAGGTTGGCTGCATAAGCTTGGGGAAGCTCAGTGATAGATTCATCTCTCAGAATGAGACATGTATCAGTCGGGTGCTCAGGGGAAGTACAAATACCACACAGAGTTGATGTTTGAGTTTTTGCTACTGCTAGTTGTTTGATTAATGCCGTGAGCTCATCAATTCTGGTCTCTAAAGCTTTGTTGGAAGAAGAAGCTTGAATTTGATTCACTCCTTTGATTTGTGCAGAATTGTCTCTAGTGGTAAATTGCTGAGAATTAAGAGTCATGTTCTCTATTAGAGCTTTGGCAGCTGTTGGAGTTTTATCAACAAGTGCTCCACCACTAGCAGCATCTAGAATGTTTCAGTCCATCGGTATCAACCCCTCATAAAAGTACTGGATGAGTAATTTCTCGGTGATCTGATGTTGAGGACAACTGGATACCAATTGATTGAACCTCTCCCAATACTCAGTGAGTGACTCATTACCTTGTCTAATACCACAAATTTATTTTCTTATTAAGGCAGCTCTAGAGACAGGAAAATATCGCTCCAAAAACACCTTTTTTCAGCGCATTCTAGCTTGCAATTGAATTTGGCTCGAGGTAGTACAACCAATCCTTTGTTGCATCGTGCAATGAAAAAGGAAAAGCTAGAAGTTTTATGTGATCTTCAGTGATCCCTTCAGACTTCGATGGTGTAGAGCATACAACCTGAAACTCTTTCAAATGTTTGTGCGGATCCTCACCTGCAAGACCACTAAACTTGGGAAACAAGTGTATTAAACCCGATTTTAATTCAAAAGGAGCAGCAACATCATCATAATCAATACACATGCCATTATAATTTATATCAGGGGCATCCAATTGCCTTAAGATTCTTTGGTCAGCCATATCAATAACAACTTCAGAATTAGAATCAAACAGATAGTGCAAGTAATCAGAATCAGCCTCAGACTCAAACTCAATTGTGGGTGGTGGACTAGGGTTAACTTGAACTCTCCTACATTGTATGTGCAATGCTCTTTCTACTTCAGGATCAAAAGCAACAAGCTCAGGACAGCAGGACCTAGTAGCCAGGACTAAAACGCAGCAATGGTAACAAAGCCCAAAATACCAACAATGTCCCTAAAAGCAAAAACAAACACAAAGAAGGAAAACGATTAAATTTTTTTCAAAAAAATAAACTGAACACGAAATTCTTCTAATGGGCGAAAAATAGAGTTTTGATAACTTTTTTGATTTTTTCCGACTCTATGAAAACAGTAAATAAATCATAAAAAATAGTAAAATGATGAATTTGGGAAATTGAGACCAAAGTCCCGTAACTACTTTGTAGTACGGGATAAATGAGCGGAGAATTTTTTCGCAAGGGATGATCAAGGCAGAATTCTAATTGGATGCGATTTACCCAAAAACTGATTTTTTTTTACTATTTCGACTCTACAACACGAATTGGACGAAATCGCGATGAAACTAACGCCCAAACTCAAAGAAACTGACCCCATGACTCTAAAAACAACTAATAATACCAAGAATCCCTGGCAACGGCGCCAATTTAATTCGTTGTCGCGCGCAGATCAAAACGAGTATTTTTCAAAACTGTAGAATTTAACGACAACTGTAACTCGGATATCATTCTCACAAGGATTCTTGATTTTATTAAACAACAGAAAATGAATTGGGGGGGGGGGGGGGGGTTGGTTTTAAGGACGATTTATAAAAAAAACATAAAATAAGCGCTTAAAATAAGTGATTAAGAAATAAGTCGATCTACTGTTTCGGGTTCCTACTATCATCGATTAATACAATTTAACTTCTCTAAGCGGATTCCTATTCAAATTCGATCATAATTTCATCCAACAAGCGAGAATGAAAAAAAATAAGAATTATGTTCCCTTTTCACCGAATTAAGCAAACGGTTAATCAACAAAGGGAATAATGAATTAAGCATACGATATAACGCAATTATAATTGGGAAACATAATTCAATCGAACCAACAAGATTACTCTAAGATAATTCGAATTAAGCAAACAAATATAAAAGGAAAAATTGATATGAATAGAAATTGAATTGTAAATTATATTAACCTCATGTTTTGGAAACCAAGTTACAGCAGATCAACTCTAACAGATTAGTTCTCCATTCCCATTCGTACAAAATTGTTTTCTCCCTTTGTCTACAGTAAAAATGTGATCAATCCCCCGTTATGCGGCTACCCTCTGGTTAAAGAGGAACAATCCATTCGGTTAACAAACTAACTGGGTTGAAAACATAACCCAGGCCCAAAACTACTAACCCAAAACTTTTATGTCCAAAGCTGCAACTTCAACGACTTTTTCAACCTTTCTTCACTTCGAATCAGCTTCTGGCCAAAACTAGAAAGTTTTAGTCTATTTTCTTAGCTTTCCAACACATGTTCAAATGCCTCGATCCGGTTTTTGTAGAATTAGTTATGAATTTTTCCGCGAAAGCTGCAGTTGCTGAAAATAAAATGCGAAAATTAATTAAATGCTAGCAAAATATATTAAAACATAAAAATAAACACAATAAACTAAAGAAATGAATTAGTACAATTGTGGAAGGATGTGCATCAAAATGAACAAATCACTCTTCATCATCATCTTCAATTGTATTCACTTCCGGATTACTGATACGCAGGGGAGGTCTTCCAATCCGCGCACGCCGAACAACCCTTTGAGCTTCTGCAGTAAAACACAAACCAAACTTGTCAGTCTTGTGTGCAAAGTCAGTGAGTTGACCCCAATCCATACACCCACCTTTTTCAATAACAACCCAGGCATCCTTGAGGGAAGCCATCTTCATTGGAGGATCTTCAGCAACAATTTCGATCGACACCAGTGTTTGGGGGACTTCTTCAAAGTTCTGACACGGGATTTCAATGAACTCCCCATCCATCTATACATACTGAAAAGAGTTAAGGTGGATCACCATGTACTCCTCTTCTCCTCTTACTGTAATGATTTTCCCTTTCACTGGATATTTTAACATCTGATGGAGCGTGGAAGTCATTACCCCAGCTTTATGGATCCACGGGCGACCCAGCAAACAAGAATAAGATGGTCGAATGTCCATCACATAGAATGTAGACGCGAAAGTATGGGAACCAACTTTAACGGGGATATCCACCTCTCCATGTACCATGCTTTTGGACCCTTCAAAGGCCCTAACCACAATATTGCTTGGCTTCAACACCAACCCTTCACAGTCCAACCGATCTAATGCTTTCTTGGGTAAAACATTCAACGAGGACCCAGTATCCACCAGTACGTGAGCTAGAGTAGTGCCCCTGCACTCGATTGAAACATGCAGAGCGTCGTTGTGGTTCTTTCCTTTGGCAGTCAAATCAGCGTCGGAGAAACCTAACCCGTTGTCAGCGGTCAAACTAGCCACACAGTCTTTGATATTATCAGCAGATGTTTCCTGTGACACATGCGCAGTTTTTAGGAGAGCAATTAAAGCCTTTGCGTGGGATTATGAGCATAATAATAAAGATAACATAGAGATCTTCGACGGGGTTTTCCCCAGCTGTTCGACTATGTTGTAGTCGTTTTTCTTGATGATCTTCAAAATCTCCTTTATCTCCTGCCTAGAGGTTTCAACAGTAATCTTCTTCGGTGCCTCTGTTCGGGCAGGCTCACCGGTGAACCCTTTGCCCCGAGCGTCAGATGACTCAGTGACAGGGGTAATGATTGGAACATGAACAGGGACAATAGCAGATGTACTGGCAGGTGTAATGGCAACAGGCTTCTAAATAGTTGGTGGGGAAATATTAGGAGAGAAAAGTCTTCCACTTCGGGTGACTTTGCTAGACCCAGTAATATTGCTGACATCAGTATCACCCTCCTCAACCATCAAGTCTTGTTTAATCCCATGATATTACACATCGGCCCCATAGTGCCACGGGACAGCCTTATCTGACGTGTAAGGGATACGTCCAGGAATAGTAATGACCAATGAAGCAACTCTCGGAACAAATGTAATTCTAACAGGCTTTCTCGAGGAAGCCTTGGAAGAATTGGCGGAAATGGTGATTATGGAAACATCTTCAACAGGAATCAATGGAACCAAAGTTTTTTCGAACAAGATCTCTTTGTTGTCTATCAGGTGTTGAATAACTGATTTCAACAAAAGACAACCAGCAGGTATGATGGAACATAGGTGACAACCTTCGCCACAGCCCGAAAATAAATTGGCCAAAAATAAGTTCTTCTTAACGGTCAACAACGAAGTAGAAATGTCTTCCACAGAGGTTACAAACGAATCATCATCCACAGCATTTACTCCATGCTTGGGCATAGGAGCAGTCATGACATTAGGCTTTTCCGGCGCTTCAAACTCGATCTCCTTAGCATCAATCAGATCTTGTACCTTATTCTTCAAAGCCCAGCAGTTGTTCGTATCGTGCTCCGGGCTATCAGAGTGATAAGCATAGCGGGCATTCGGATTGTATAGCGGTGATGTAGTACTAGGATTCTTTGGAGCCTCCTTCAGAATCACCAAGTTGGTTTTCAACAGTTGCGACAAAATTTGAGATAGAGTCATATTGAGCCGAGTATACTTCCTTTGCGATCTTTCTACTCTTTGGTGATTGTTGCATTGTGGGGCAACAGTTGGTCGTGAAATTACCGCCGCATTAACTGCTTACCGGCGCTCAGGTCGGTTTTGGCTCCTCGAGCTGTAAACTGCACTAGATTCCTTCTTGAAAGACTTCTTCTCTGTACTTGACAAAGCACCTTTCTCTATCTTTCCACTTTTAATACCAGCTTCAACTCTCTCCCCAGTCATAATCAATTCTGTAAACCCGGACGATGAACTACCGATCAAATGGTTAAAATATGGACCAACCAGAGGGGGTTATACTCTTCCAGCAAGATCTCTCCACTTCTGAGCGTAGTCCTTAAAACCTTCACTTGCACCCATAGTCATACCCTGAAGTTGGGTACGCGTGGGAGCAAGGTAGGCATTATACTGGTATTGCTTGTAAAAAGAAGCAACAAGGTCCTCCAAGTTGCGGACATTAGCTACTTATAATTGATAGAACCATTCAAGTTGAGTCCCTGACAGACTACCTTGAAAGAAATGAACCCAGAGGTTCCTATCAGCAATATATGGTTGAATCTTTCTGACGTACAAGCGGACGTGTAACTTTGGGCAGGAGACGCCATCATACTTAGCAAAGACAGGAGCTTTAAACTTGTGTGGGATCAACACCCCATATGCCAAACCTAAATCTTCGAAGTGCAACCGAGGTATCTTCTGGATCTCCATTGCGCTCAACCGGTCTTCGAGTTGCTTATACCTATCCTCAGCAGGAGGATAATGGTTTTCATCAAAGCCAGTGTCATTGTCAGAAACCACAGGGCTAGGAGCCTTCCTTTCTTCTTAATTCTCCCCTCCTCTAGATGAATGGGACAAATCAGTTTCCTGTCTCAAATTATTCCCGAATATGTGATCCATATTCAGGAGGACCACCTTCTTCTTCTTCTTCTTCTTCTTGTCCTTCAAGATAAGAGTCTTTAAATCTTGTTGACTCTTGGCCAAGTTCATGAACATCTCCTGTAACTTAGCATTCTGAGCTTGCAGAGCCTTGATGGCTTGATCAGTAGGTGTTTCAGAAGACACGTTGTGCTGAAATAAACAGCGAAGAAGATGAGAAACCTGTAAGGGTACCTGTGATGAGGTGCATGGAAATGGAATGCGTATGAAATGATTTCGAAGTCTTTGGGAGATTCAAATTTGTAAACCAAAATAAAACACACTTTATTAGATTAAAACTTGAAACAATGTTTAACAAATGACTTTAAGGCGTTACAAAAGAAATACTGAAAATAAAATCTAAACTAGAAACAATAAAAGACATCAGAATTCCCATGGTCATTTTCCTTTCGTGCTGACATAATTGTTGATTGTCCTCTTGTTCTCCAACTGCCTTGTAAGCTTCAGGATCTTCCTCTCCTGCTCATGATATTTCTCTCTGTAAGTATCCATTTCCTCCCTTAACTGGATCCAAGATCTCATCAATGCCCCAATATCAGTAGGCATGTATGGATGGGTGACCGTATAAGGAACCCCTTCTTCATCAACATGCTCCACAATCACCAGAAAAACGAATTCATATGGCATCCCCAGCTTTTGAGCACGGGCTCGAACCCACTGGAGGTACGGTTGCATCGGGAGAGAAGTCTTCATTTCTAGCTCATGTGGATCAGACCTGTTTACCCTATCCCAAGCTCGTATGAACCGGCGGCAATGTCCCTCAACATCCCCCTTGAAGTCAAAGACAATGCCTATAAACAGCAGCTCATGAGGACCGTCCCTCCTAGCTCGTCCAAACTGTCGTAAGGCCAAAAAAGGATTATAGGTTATGCCTCCTCGAATTCCAAGCAATGGAACATTGGGGTATTCCCCACACCGATCAATGACAGCTACCTTTTCCATATCTTTAGTACTCCAAAGGATGTCCGTATGAGCAAGGGACATGATTCTGTAAGCCCATCACATACCTTCCTCATTCTTCAATACAGATTTGGGTAGGTGAGAAATAAACCACCTCGCCAGCAGCGGTGTACAACACAAGAGGGTTCCCCTTCTCTGAACAGTACGGGTATAAAGAGCATGCAGAATATCACCTAAGAGAGTATGCACTGGGTTACGAGACATGAAAATCTTGACTGCATTATGTCTATAAAGGCATCTGGATTCGGGAATAGGACCAAGCCGTAGATGAGGAGAGCCAGGATGTCTTCAAAAGCTTGAAAGTCCAAGTTGTCCCAGAACTGTTGAGCTTGATCGATCAAGAACTTAGCCAAGAAACCTTTAACACCACTCCGAATCTCCAAGTTAGACACTACATCAGCCTTTGTCAGATGTAGGGCTGAAGTAATATCCTATGGCCTAGGAGCTATCTCCAAACCTATAAAGGGTGTCTGCTCTAGAATAAATATGCCAAGTAAATCAGAGAACTCCTCTAAAGTAGGGACCAACTGATAGTCCGGGAAGGTGAAACAGTGATGTAACGGGTCAAAGAACTGGAATAGGACACTCATCATTTGCTCATCCAACTTGGAAGTGACCAGGCTAAGGAGATGACCATGTCTTCTAACAAAGGAAGAAGTATCAGTGACTTTTGAAACCAACTCTCTGAGCTAAGAAGGGACTTGCACGAAGTTGACTCGAATGGTACTTCTACGCATAGAAGCCATGATCTGCAAAACAGAACAAAGATGAATCCCCTTGGTCTTTGAAATGGTTAGTCTAATGAAATATGCATGCAATGTCATGATGCATGATGTTATGATAAAAACACACCACAGGTATCACAAATAGCAAACATGGTAAGGGCAAACAAGTCACACAATAACCCTTAAATTTTAGGATGGCATGGAGTTTAGGTGTTACCCTCTTGCAGTTTAGTTGGTTCAACCTGTCCTAGTAATAGTAACCGGGTTCTAGAGGTTCTCAATATCACTGACCATCCTCCATCGGTCATAATTCCAGACAAACAATCTTTTATCGCGGCCGAAACCATCTCGAGAGTATGGTCTCAATGAGTGTAGCATACTGCTACTTTTTATGGCCAAGTTGGTCAATCATAGGTTCTAAGGTCAGTTGATGCTTAATGACCCACTATCAGACCCATACTCTCCTTGTTCCTCCACAAGGGATATCGGTACCAACTAATGTGTCTCACCAACGTAGCTACTGCTTCAACCGTATCGATCTACGCCATACAGTTCCCTCACAGTCTATTGCTACTTACCTAAAAGGTGTCCCCCAGATCCGGGTTAGGATCTATAGTAACTCCGATACAAAGCCCACAAAGATAAAGAAAACAAATCAAACAATTGAAAACAATATAATGAACTAATCCTATGGTACACCCCACTTATTAACTCCCCAGCAGAGTCGCCAGTTCTGTGATACAGTGGCCAGAACCGGGACGTGTTTCCCTATTTTTTTTAAGGAATTGCTGGTTTGTGTTTTGCGTTTGTGTTCGCAAAATATCGCGATAAGCAAGAGTTAGCACCGACTTTTATTTTATCCAACAAGGAAAGGAAAAAAGCACAGAAAAATTCCTTTTTCGAGATATTTCTGAGTACAGGGGGTAGATTATAGAAAGGGAAGATATTAGCACCCTTTCTATCTGTAGTTATCTACGGGCTCTTAGGTACTTTCTCATCATTTTCAAAATTGTTTTCTTTGTGTTTGTGTGCTTTGAATTTTTTTTTTGTTTTGACTTCGATTTAACTCTTGCTTCTGTCTTCAAGAGTGTAATGAAGTGTTTTTGAAAACATTGTTTGTAAAGGAGTGTAAGTGTGAAAAACTTGTTTTGATTGAGCAAGTACTTAAGAACTAATCTACCTACTCGAAACAAGAATCGTTCTATGCTTGTTTCCTTTAGACAATGCTATCCCGCTATTACTGGGTAGGTAGCACCGTCGTTGGAGTTTTGAGGGTCAATTTGAAAGGGACGTACGATCACTAAAGCAATGTTAGGACATCTTAGTAGTAACCCTAATGTCTTAGATCAATTATTTGAGGCAACAATTCTGAGGCAACCATTCCAAGGCAACTTTTCCGAATCGGGACTTTGATCTTTGTTTAGACAAAAGGACGACCACTAAAGCATCCTATACTCAATGATCGTTTACCGAAGGCAACCAAGTGGGAGTGTACCCTAGGAGTGCGCATGTGCGTGTGATTCAATTTCAGATTTATTATCTTTGTACATTTAGGGTTATCTAACTGTTTTTAAAAATTACATACATTCTTGTCATGCATCCTAATATCATACATCTAACAGTTAATAATTTGCGGAATTTAAAGTGCGAAATTTAAACTAAACTATTACAAGGCTTCGAGTATTTACATAGCCAAAAACAAACCCTTTGAAAATAAAGCGATAAATAGAAATAAACATCCTAATTAAACTATTACAAACTGTAGGAAGTTACATCAATATAGATAAAAATAATAATGAAGCGCGCGATAAAAATTAGATCGACGAGAAATTAGGGTTTTGACCCTTCTAACCTAATTAAAAGAAAAATTGTTTTTTGTTATTTTTAATATTTTAAAGAAAAGAATTTAGATTTTAAAAATAAATGTACAAATTAATTAGTGATTAAATTAATTAATAAAAATAATAAAATGACCTATTTTGGTTTTTTTGGTTATTTTAGGAAAAAATAAAATATAATTAAGTTAGTAATAAAACCTATTTATTCTAATTATTTTTAAGTTATTTACAAAATAATTAAAATTTTACCTAAAATTAAATCTAATTAAATTAATAAATTTATTGATAAAAAATACCTAAATCTAATTGGTGAAAAATACTTTTTATGATTTTTTGATAAAAAAGAAAATAATTAATTGGTTAGTAAATAAATAAATAAATAAATTAAATGAAATAAAATAAAATATAAAAGAAAATAGAGAAGAGATATTGGGCCTGCAATATGGGGGGTGTGAGAAGTCATTTTTTGGGCCCAAAAGAGTGAGGTTGTTTGACTTTGTGGATCCAGTGTATTATGTTGACTGAGGCTTCATGGTGCTCCTCCATTGTTGGCCACCAGATCTGGATCTCAAACCACTTGGCACGCTGGATTATGGGGACTTATGATACTCCTTGGCTTGGTATGCACATGAGATAACCTGAAAGAAATTAAGAAAAATGCATTTGGTGGAGGCAGGGGTCGAACCCCTGACCTCAAGCTTCCAGCGCCTTAAAGCTTTCCTGGCTACCACTGGGCCAATTGTTCTTGTTGTACATACAGTCAATAACAATTATTATATGATAAACAAAATAAAATAATAGAATATTCACGCTGAAATTCAAATGGCCAAATCAGATGAAGCCACATCTTCATCTCCCTCCTTGCACCGTTGGTAAAAGTGAAACACTTTTACCTACGAACATTTTTTCATCACTACAGCCCTGTGAATTCTCAAAATCAGCTATGATCAAAATAAATAAAAACTAGGGAAACCAATCAATTCGTCTAGACCTCCTGAATACAGTGGTGGCCCTTTCATGGTCTAATTTAGCCTGTAAAAGAAAACCCCAAATCAAATCAAGCAACCCTAGCAATGGTGAAATCTTGCACAAGATATATAAATGAAATTAAACGATGCAGAAAGCTTGCAAATGATCCATGGATCAAGAATATATGGTTAATTCATGCTAACAATGCTTAAGTCGTGCTAACCGAATTCAAGAATTCATGGATATCGTGATGGACTTACAACACTTTTGGGTACTAGAAAGGCTTTATTCTTGATTGCTTTAGCTCGCTGACACTCTGAGGAATCGATTGGGATAGCTAAAAGCCCTTGAGGATGCTTGGAACACTGAATTCGATCTTGCACTTTTTCTTGATTTTTCCAATTTTGTTCTCTTTGCTACGCCTTCTTCCTAACCTAGTTTATGGTCTTCCTTTGTTCTATTTGTATCAAGGAATGGATTAGGGTTGAAAGAATGCATCCAATCTTCCTCCATTAATGAGGTTTATCTTGATTTAATTCACCTTAAAATGTTTCCAAAAATGTCCTAAATCCAATCTTTTTATGCACACATTCCATTACACGAGTTTGATTTGATGCTAGCTGTATAATAAAACCTGAAACAAGCACAAAATCTTTTGTTTTCAATATTTTGGATTTTATATGATTTGTTTTGATTTAAATTGAATTAATTAAAAATAAATAATAAAAACATGATAAGGACAACTGGAAAAGGCTAGAGCTCGTGGACTAGGTTGCCAACTCAAAACAATTGAAAAAGATTGGGCCCATTTGGCAAAAATTGAAGTTTTAGGCATAGTTGACTTTTGGCAATTTTGCAAAAAAGGTCATCTTCACCAATACATAACTTCCTCAATTTTGACTCTTTGGAGGTGTTCTTTGACTTTTTAGAAAGCTTGAGATGTCTGACAATCAACCCTTTTGGTCGCATCTCAATTTGATATTCCATGCTCAAGTATGAAGCTTTGACAAAAAAGGTGTTTTTGTTGACTTTTCAAAATGACCTATAATGTTCAAATTCATAACTTCTTGTGAGTGAATATTTTGAAATTGGGAGCTGAAGATGGATTGTAGGTAATTGCATACTATTCAAAATGAGCTTTGGATGGGTCATTTCTCATAAAGTATGAGAAAGTTATGCTTGGTCAAAGTTGAGTTGATTTTTCCTACAAAACCTTAATTTAGCAACCTTTGATTCTGCAGGAATTATGAGCAATCCTTGATGAATCTTGATCAACCCTTTACCAAATGATGAAATGTACTTCAAAATGAGGATTATGACCAAAAATCTTGAAGTTAGACTTTATGTGGGCCACAGTTAACTTTTGCCCTAACACAGTCAATTTTGAGGCCTTTGAGCAACTGACTGAGCACATTTCCTCTGTAGGGCTTGAAAATTGAAATGGATGATCTTGAGAACATATTAGGACAATGTTGAGCATTTGGGGTTCCTTGGACTCAAGTATCTTTATGCAACATGAAACCCTAATTTGAGGTAGACTGCCTTAGGAGAGAGCTTGTCTGGTCAACCCATGGACTACCTTGAGCAATCTTGAGTATCATTCTTGAAATGCTTTGAGAAATATGGGAGGGAAAATTTCTGGGTACAACAGACATCTTAGAAGGAGTATGGCTCAGGTGATCAATTATGCTATAATCACTTTTTCTGATAATTCGCATCAATTTTTCAACCTAATCGGGAACTGAAGAAGCTTCTGGTATCAGATTTGGTTGAGTCACATTGGCTGGCATAACCCTTGGATTGACAATCATTACCTGTTGTTTTCCCCTTTCTCTTGAAGAAGCATCAGCCGCATCTTGCACATTGTAAGGACCAAATACTCTCCCGCTTCTAGTCATTCGACCCACACCAGATAAGTTATGGACTTCCTCTTCATCATGTTCAACATATTCTTTCTCAGACAAATGATCATTTACTTCCTGCTTCACCCCATGGTAATAAACGTCAGCACCGTAATGCCATGGGATGGCCTTCTCACTAGTATACAACATGGGACCAGGTACTGTAATCATCAGAGGGGGTGCCCTTGATGGGGCACGAGTGCGTGCAGGGGTGTAAGGAATAGATATCACAGCAACATATTATTTAGTAACCTTACGGTAGCTCGGTTTTCTATCAAACTGCAGGGAACCCTCCTTTACCAACAACTGGATACCTGCTTTTAAATCATCACAGCCATTCAGTTGCTCTCTACACTTGGCACATTCTGAAGTACATCCCGAGAAAATAGAATTGTCAAGCAAATACCTCTTAACATAGCACAATGGTGTAGTTACTTGTTCCACATCCATGATTAAATTCAACATTTAACCATTATCATAAATCATGTTAATAACGCCCCCTCCATGCCTAGTCATTGGGTTCTGAGTAACATTCGGACCAGTTACCGGAGTAAACTCAATTGCCTTAGCATCCAATAACTCTTGTACCTTGCACTTTAGAATGACAAACTCTGCCTGAATGGAATTCGCATCATGCGTTAGCATCATAGTTAACAGGAAGTCTTGCGGGTGGCGGTGGCATATTTCTCAAACTGATCAACTTCAAATCAAGCAGCTGGTGGAGCGCTTCAGTAAGAGTTACTGGAAAGGGATCAAATTTTCTGGGATGTCTCTGCTGTTGGTTATTATACTGTCGGGGAGCATCTTGCTGTCTTTGTTGCTGCGGCACTGCATTTGGTCTTTGTTGCGGAGGAGCATTAACAGGAATAGAAACAACATTGATGTGCTGACGATCCTCTCTTCTTCCTCTATTAGAGTAAATTGCACTTTTGTCGCCTTCACTTTTCTTAGGGTAAGCGTTGAATGGCTTCTTACTGCCCCCAGATGAGCCACTAGAACCTCCAATCTGAATTTTTCCCAATTTCAAACCCACGTAAATTCTTTCACCAACCATAACCAAGTCTGCAAATCCTACCGAAGTACTTCCTATCATGTGCTCATAGAATGTCCCTTGCAGGGTACTCATAAACATATCAATGAGTTCTCTCTCCATGAGTGGAGGTTGAACCCTCGCAGCCAACTCACGTCACTTCTGAGCGTATTCCTTGAAAGATTCTTTTGGCCCTGTGACATATTCTGTAACTGAGTGCGATTAGGCGCCATATCCACATTGTACTGATAATGTTTGACAAAAGCCCGAGGAAGATCATTCCAGCAACAAATATGAGTTTTTTCCAAGTTCATGTACCACTTCAGGGATGCCCTAGATAAGCTATCTTGGAAAAAGTGAATCAAAAGCCCTTGATCCTTAGTATGTACTGACATCTTCCAGAAATAAGCAGTTGCATGAGTAATAGGACACGGCATTCCGTTGTACTTTTAAAATGTAGGAGGCTTGAACTTTGGTGTAACTTTCACCCCAGACACCAACCCATGATCATTAGAATCCATACCAAGGACTCCTTTCCCTTCCTCAGCCTTCAGACGCTCTTCCAACAAACGATACTTCATATCCTCAATCTGAACCCCCGGCTCTGAATGCCGCACAAAAAACTGATCTTCATCCTGATCAAAGTCAAAATCCTGATCCTGATAATTCCTTACACCGCCCCGATTATCTCTTATGTTCCCCACAAGACGAGGTCTAGGAGACGGGGGAAACTTCCCTACGTCGTTACGCACAAAAGGGTTTCCGGGCATCCCGTCAAAATTTCCAGCAGAATGATCTTGCACATCCCCCAATCCTACAGAAACGTCCTGATAAAGCCCTTGATTTCCACCATCCCCTGGATAGCGGCGCTGGTTGTTAACAATGGCAGCCAGTTCCTCCTGTCGGCGATTCACATTGGTGATGACCTCCATGAACTGAGTCATCTGAGTATCCATCTGGGCCCTCATTTCAACGGGTTCAGCTTGAACTTGTTCCATCTGTCTTGGCAAGTTGTTTCTGGTGGAATACCAATGAGTAGTCGTCTTGAATTCTGAATAAGAAAAGCAGCAGAATAAGAAAAACGTCTTTAGATAACCTATAATGTTATGAAATGTATGATGTGCATGATATGTTTGTCATTCTGAGGTATTCGAGAGTCCTTTTGTTCATCAGTCACGGCGTGCTACCATACAATCAAAAGAGAAATGATAACAAGATGAACCCTTCAATTATTTACAAGCAAAAGAAACGATGTCCATTTGACTTCGGTCAGTTAAGAGTAAAATGATAAACAACTAACTACATGTCTTAACAAATAAAGCAAAAAGAATTGAATAGTAACAACAAACAATTGGTCCCTTCCAACAATTCTGGGGGTGACCAAACATACTAAAAGTAAATAACAAAGCTAAATCTCTGGAACTAAGCATGCTTCAAGATGTTGAGAATACTCTTCAAGTCTGGCTTTCTCTTTCAAAAGTTTATATGTGACTATTTTACTTTCCTGGAATCGATCTTCTGCAACACGCTTCTGGGCCACTTCCCTCTCGAGCTGAGAATCTTTGTCTTTGAGCTGCTTCTCCAAGTTTTGAATCTTCTTCTGGTAGCTATTCTCAGATACCTGAAGCTTCCGACACTCTTGCTGAGTCTTACTCAATTCTTCTTCCATTTCAGCATGAGATCTCTTCCTAAAACCGGTTGCATCAGAAGTTTCCCCTTGTGTTTTCTTGAGTTTACGAGCTAAGTCAGCCCTTTCCTGATCTGCCCAATAAAGTTTCATCCCCGCCTCACAGTCTTTTGCACGAAGCTGAATGTTCTCAACATGAATCTGGGTGAACATCTCGGTAGGCACTGGGTTACTCAGAACAGCAGGAGGTTGTTCGTATAGAGGAGCCGACCTTGCAAATGGTAACCGTAAGATCTTAGTCCTGGCTTTAACCCACTCCAGGTAAGGAACCCTGGCAATAGGAATCTTCTTGCCCAAAGTAGTTACATCCTTCTTATAAATTCCCTTTCAAGCACTTGTCACTCTTTTCAACATCTCAGGATCACTTCCTCTAGTGAAATACACTGATTCAGACACCTCCTTAACCTTGGGCGGTCCATCCATTGCATATCCCAATTGTCGATAAGCAAGCACAAGATTATAGTTGATACACCCCTTAGTTCCTATGAGGGGAACATTAGGGAATCCTCCACAGCTAGTGATAATACTTCCCACTTCCCCCATGTCATAATTACACCAGATATCAAATGAAGTGAGGTTAACAAGCCTTGATGACCATCAGAGAGAAATCCTGGTATCCATGAAAGGGCCACTTACTGGTAGATGCAACTTAAGTCATTGATACAACATCGAATGGCATAAACTTACATTACCACCTTTTCCATGCCTTGAATGAATGGTGTAAAGAGTATCTGCCAAGAGTGTCGGTATCAGGTTCTTGTTTCTAAAAACACATATAGCCGCCAAATCCATAAAATTTCTCTTGCAAGGGAAGAGGACGATCCCGTATATAATGAGAGAAAACAGAGAACTGAAGTCACTCCAATTGCCTTTCTTTGCCCAGTCTTCAGCTTTCTTCACTAAGAAATCAAAATAAAACCCTGTAATACCCCCACTGGAATTCTAATTGTCTTTCACCTCTTTCCAACTCAAATGAAGAATCTCAACAATAACTTCGAACTTCGGCTTCTCCGGTACTTGGACAAAAGGAACTTCATCGGACAACTTGATATTAAGTAGGTACGCGTACTCTTCTAAGGTGGGAACCAGTTGATAATATTGAAAAGTAAAACACTGTAATTCTTTGTCATAGAACTAGAGGAGAGTAATCAAAGCAATCGGGTCAACTGGGGTATTAAGGACTATCAAAAAGTTGCCATAACTTTTGTTGAAATTATTCAGAACATCACTCTTCAGATAAGAACTCAACCTCTTCAATTTGGACACATCAATGGTAGGAATATGATAAGAGAAAGTATGCCTGGTGAGCTCTTTAACATGAACTGAATTACACTTAACTGGAGGGGGACCGGCCATTTCTGATGGAAAGAAGACTCTTGAATGTCCCTGGAAAATGACATGCACATACTAGTTATTTTTTTTACATCATTTTTAGAAATAAATATGCTATGATGCAATATGACAGGATCAAAGTTTCACACTGGGTAATGGCTGGACCATTATAGAACAACATCACCCAAGATCGAAAGAGAATCCCAAAGCTTCAAAGTTATCATGGGAACCTGAGTCACCTTCGCAACACAAATTCACCAACAGTACTTGTACCTGTAAGAAAAATTTTCCCGCCCCTCTCATGGGTGTATTCTAGGTCAAGGTAAAGTCAAAAGCCAAATCAGAGTACGAGAGCTCGAATGTCGGTATCATTATACGATAACACCTATCCGAACTACCTCTGAAGTCATGGGTCTCATGGTCAGGTCTACAATGCATCCGCCTTATAGATGCCATGGCCACTCTATTCCTAGTTCCTATGGAATTCACTCATAGCCTGGGTATGAGGCCTTTTACCTCATGGAACAACCCACCCATCAAGAAAATCCGGAAACCAAACAGTTCAGCAAAATCCAGTATGCAGAAAGTAAAGCGCACATAGGATGCAATGCAAACAGATAAATATGCAAAGCAGTAAAATAATATCCAAAAAAAGAAAACAAACAAGATCTAGGATCGACTCCGGGATGGACCAGTAAAAGGTCAATCTGTCCCCAGTGGAGTCGCCAGCTGAAACTACGCGGCCGGAACTTGTCATCTGGATGTTAATGAAACATCAATGAAGTCTCCACCGAATGACTTTTATCCCGCCGAAAGGGAAAGGTAAACATCGAGAAAACCTGAAAAGCGATAAATCACGGTCTTTCGACCGAGAGATCGGGTAAGGGAGTTTGTTACGCAAGGGGAAGGTGTTAGCACCCCACACGCCCGTAGTACTCTACGGTATCCACTCTTGTTGTCTAATCTAATGGGTGTGGTCATATCCTATATCTATGGCTTAAAACTGAAATGGGAATGCATGCGAAAGAAAAAGAAAATAATGTAGGGAAAATAAAAGTTGTGCTTGGTTGGGCCCTACTCCAATGCCTACGTATCCCTTTTAAGGAATCACAGCAGCCGTAGTTTGGCTTACATATTTTGGTTGGTTTGTGTTTTTTAGTTAAGATAACAAAAACAATCAAGATGGCAAAACATCAAATAAAACAACAAACAAATGAGATGGTCAAACATCGACTAAATAATAACAAGGTAACATGTCAAAGATGGCGAAACGTCAAATAAAAAAACAGATAACAAAACATCACACCTAGCAATGATATTGAGAATCAAGTCAGGATAACAAACAGATGCGATGGCGAAACATCGGCTTCAAACAAATGTGCGATGGTGAAACATCGGCTAAGAGATAACAAGATATCATGGTAAAATGGTGAAACATCGATAAAAAAGATGACAAAACATCACACCTAACAATGATATTGAGAATCAAAGTAGGATAACAAAGATGTGCGATAAGGTGAAAAAACTATCCTATAGGGAACATGCAATGAGAGAGAAGTCGTGATCTCAATTTCTATATTGAGTGACTCATCGATCAACAATTAAAGAGGAAAAGCAATAAACATTCTATAGGGAACGTGCACTGAGAGAGAAGTCGTGATCTCAATTTCTAAATTGAGTGACTCATCGATCAACAATTAAAGAAGAAAAGCAATAAACATCTTATAGGGAACATGCAATGAGAGCGAAGTCGTGATCTCAATTTCTAAATTGAGTGACTCATCAATCAACAACACAATACATGCATCAGATAAAAAACCAGAGGGCCTCCTGACATATATCAACAACAGAGATCCCATCATGCAATCAGAGAATTATGCAAAATGAAAATGGGAGAAAGGAAGTAGTATAATACCAAACAGATAACTATCTGTAGTAATCAAGCAAGAATAAAAGAAACCCAGGGAAACTTCAAGCAAGCTGGAATCAATAAATAAATTGAGTCAGGAATCTATCAGATATGTACAAGTCCCAGGGGAAATGTATCGCATTCACAATCATATGTATATATATCCTGCATAAACCATCAAACATTCCAAGCACAAAAACAATGCCAGTATAATAGATTGTGTTTCACAAATAAAGTGAAACACAAAAAAAATCTCAAGCCAAAAGTGGAAAAATTCTCAGAGTACCTCACACTTTCAACAACCAAGTTAGTATTCCATAAGGTGAAAAAGTGAGAACAAACATGATGGCTTTAGACATGATAAACAAGAAGAAACAAGCATATGCACAGATTAGGTCAAGAAAAGCAGGGGAATGTTGCTCCTTTCTATCACCATGTTGAATTGAAAATTGAATGTCAATCAAGGATCATAAGAGCTTGAGAATAATATGAACAAAGACCAAGAAAGTCAGTAGCAAACACATCTCAATCATGCATAGCTAATTCAGTCACAACATCATGAACACAATAGGAAATGAAACCTACATAATGCATTAGATGGTTCAAAATATTCAAACATGAAGCTTATAAGTGAAATGGATTGAGATAATATGAAAAATCAGAATCACATGATCATTAGGTTCCCAATTATAGGCCTCACTCAAGTTCATTGTCCATCAAACAAATTGTGACAAGACATGCAAACATGATTGGGTACCTTCACTTCAAAATCATATCAAAAATAGAAACAAGGATCCATAATTCAAACCAAAAATATCTTAACATCTTGGAAGTGTCTATAAGTCAGAATGCAAGCCCTAAGTTCATGAATGATTGAGGAAGAGGCCAAGTGAAGTTCAAAGCTCAAGACTAGTTGGCAAAACCACCAAACTAGACAAGTTTTCAAAATATTTTGTGGAAAAATGTCAAACCAAGTCAAATGATTCAAGAAAAATTGTTTTCAAATTCCCAATACACTCATGAACCCTAATCAAGACTTGAATCCTATAGAAAATCCAGGGCATAGTGGTTTTGAAAGTAAAACTTGCACCATAAGCAACAAAACCCTAAATTTTGACTTTTAATCTCAAATATTGATTAAGTGAGATCAAAATTCAAACAATTTAAATCAAGATCATGCCAATAATCAAGAAACCCTAAATGTCAGGAATTATAGTTTTTCATATTTTTTTGAATTAGGAAAAGTCAAGAAAGAAATTAATATTCAAACAATTATGTAATTAACAATTATTCACATATCAAAATAATATTTAAATCAAAAAGTCATAAGAATGGCCAACCAAAATTATATTCAAATATTAGGGCTAAACACACACATCCCTTAATTTTTGTGATTTTTTTGGATAAAAGGAAAATATTAAAAACAAAAAAACAAACAATTAATAATAAAATTATTATTTAAAGGCAAGAAAATACAAACCATAACTAAAAATCATGAAATGGTCAATATAAAAATATATTCAGATTCTATGATTAGAAACAAGATTACATGATTTTTTTGGGAATTTTTGAATTAATAGAAGTATTAAAATAAATAAAACAAATCAATATTACAAATAACCTTTTGAAATTGAATTTTTAATCAAAAATAAGAAAAATGATGAACCAAAATCAGAATCAATTTTTACATTATTTTATGAGTCTAGAATATTTTTTGTGGATTTTTTAGGTCAAAGGAACTATTAAAATAAAAATTAACTTCAAATAAATAATTAAATAAACCTATGAATTTTTTAAACCAATCAAATCAATTTGAAAATATCCAAAAAAAATATGTCAAATACTAGAAAATAAAATTGACCTATGGTAAAATTTTTGTGATGTTTGAATGTGTTTTGATCAGAAAATAAAATTAAACAAAATGTAAAATAAAACAAAAATTCAAATAAACCAAAAATTTCAAACAAACCAATCATGATGTGCCACCACATCATCTTCGACCTCCGGATGGTTCAAAAACGCGCGCATCTTCTCAGGCTTAGGGCTCAGTTTCAGATCAACATAACATGCTCAATTTTGCATCATTTTTTATGAAATCAAAGGCAAATCAAAGCTAGCATGGCAACGAATCCATAGCAATTCGAATCAAATCAAATCACCAATCACATTGTCTACAATCAAGTCATGAATATGAACAAAAACATTTTGAATTGCGAGTTTCAGAGTATCTAATCATGCATAATTCATCAAATTAAACGCTGTAAAGCTTCAGAAACATTCTATTAATATCACTGAACATGAATCCAAGCTCAAACATCTCAATAAACAAGTGCATCTCAGGAATCAAAGTTTGGAATCATTACCTCAAGGAGAAAAGTGATCTAATGTCTCCTTCACTACAAATGCAAACAAATGGTGCTAGCTTGATCTACTCGCTTTGCTGAAGCAGAATCCACAAGAATTTTGAAGAAAACACCAAGAAATTGAGAGATTCGAATCAAGTTGCAGAGGAAGGAGGAAAATATCAGATCCTGAATTCTTACAAATGGCGCGTTCTTTTTCTCTCTCTTTTCTTGCTTTCACTTATATAGAGTTTGTAGAGAAGGATAAAAGTGGATGTTTGTCCTTAAAGCCGTTGGAGGGCAGGATTGGGAATTTTGGCCAAAAATGAAGTGCATATTGAATCATGAGTTTTGCTCGTGCATGCTTCTGCCTTTTATGCATTTTGTGAGCCAAATGAAGTCAGAAATGCATGCTCAAAATGCCAGCCCATGATTACTTGAAATGAGAGAGTGTTGGTGAATTGGCAATTTTGAGCAAGTTTTGTATTTTTTGATTCAAGCAAGTTCATGAAGCACATGGGCACGAAATGGTGAGTGTAATGGGCCTAAGCATGTCACATATTACCAATGGGCTTGATTAGAAGCAAGAGGAATGGCAAAAACTTGAGTTTGCAAGAAATGGCCATTTTGCACATTTGCCAAATTTCAATAAGAAACTTCAAAATTCCAAAGTTCATAACTTACTCATACTTTTGAGTTTTGACACAAATGAGTACAATTTGGAAAGGTATTGGAAATATCTACAAACCCTTAGTTTAATGTTTTTGCAAATTAATCAATTAAGGTTCTCAAAATTTGGCTTGAAATTCACTAATTTTGAAAAATGACCTATAATTATTTGACTTCAAGAGACCATAACTTTTGATTCCTTTCCAATTTGAATATGAGACCAAAATGAGATGAAATATCACTCTCTTAGATTTCCAAGCATATTTCATTTGCGTCTTCTTGATCAAGGATGAATAAAATATGAATTTTTGAACTTAAGCCCTTATTTTCAAAAATTAGTAACTTCTAGGGTTTCTTCAAGAACAAGTTTCATCCTAAACTCCAATCTCTTTGATCCAATGACCAAAATGGACTTGAAATATGAAAATTACATCCTTGAATTGATGGTTGTCCAAAAAATCCCTTGGTCAACTTTGACTTTGACTGATTTTGACCAAAATGACCATTTTGCCCCTCTGAGTCCAATGATCCACTTCCCTTCAAAACTGATGATCAAAACTTCAAACATATGATCTTCTAAATGTATAGAGGCCATGTACAAAATTTAACTTCAAAATTCTCAAGAAATCTTGACAAAAACCCAAACCCTATTTCTGATCAACATCTCAAGAGACAAATGAGTCATCTTCAAAACTTCAAACCCTCTGGGTATCATGACCAAATCCTTGTGCAAGGACTTTTCAAGTACCAATGAGATATTGTAGCTTCCAAACCAAGACTTGTACATTGATCAATAGCCTTGCTCAACAAAACCCTAATTTGGCTGGTGAATACAAGGAGTGATTCCCCTTGTAGTCAAACACAAACCTCAATCCTCTGATGATCCAAAAATATGGATGAAGCATCTTGAGATATGCAATAACTTTTGAGCTTGAAAGATCCAAAGGTTTAGATGATATGATTTTTCCTTGAGCAACTTGTCAATGCAAATAACCTTCAAGGCTTGAGGAAGACTTGACAACCAAAGTGCTTTGATCCCATCACAATATATGAATGCAATGCAATATGATATTCATGATGAAACATAAGCCTAAATCAAGAGGGTAAATTTTGGGGTGCAACAACAACCACGACTCTACTTTGCTTCGGTGCGTAGACAAGAGTGAGGCAGACAAGATCATGGCTGATTTACACGAAGGCACCTTTGGCACCCATTCTAGTGGGCACACGATGGCTAAAAAGATCCTACGGGCAATATATTATTGGTCCACCATGAAAGGAGATTGTCACCAACATTCACGAACCTGTCACAAGTATCAGATCTATGTTGACAAATTACATGTGCCTCCAGTTCCTCTAAATGTCCTAACTGCTCCATGGCCATTCGCGATGTGGGCATTGACATGATTGGAGAAATCAAACCTACAACTTCCAATGGACACCGCTTCATCTTGGTTGCCATTTATTACTTCATAAAGTGGGTTGAGGAAGCTTCATTCGCTTCTGTCACCAATAATGTTGTGGCCCGATTTATCAAACAGAATCTTATTTGTCCGTATGGTATTCCGAAAAAAATCACCACAGATAATGGTACCAATCTCAACAATACTATGATCACTTCACTATGCGCGCAATTAAAGATCCAACACCATAACTCTTCTCCTTACTGGCCGAAGATGAATGGCGTTTTAGAAGTCGCTAATAAAAACATCAAGAAGATCATACAAAAAATGACAGTGACCTACAAGGACTGGAATGAGATGGTACCATCCGCTCTCCACGGTTACCGTACTACGGCGTGCACATCAATAGGGGAAACTCCTTTCTCTTTGGTATACGGCATGGAAGTTATCCTACCAATTGAAGTCCAAATACCTTCTTTGAGATTCATAAAGGATGCATGGTTGAGTGAAGACGAATGGATTCAAACTCGAATTGACCAGCTAAATTTGATTGATGATAGGAGGCTTACAACTGTTTTCCATGGCCAGATGTACCAAAAATGTATGATCAAAGCTTTTAACAAGAAGGTCAGACATCAGGTATATCGGGTTTGTGACTTGGTAATCAAGCGTATCATACTGCCACAAGGTGATCCAAAGGGAAAATGGACTCCTACATACGAAGGACCATTTGTGATCAAAAACCTATATTCTGGCGGGGCAATGATCTTAACCACAATGGAAGGCGATGACCTTCCGCACCCTATAAACGCGGACATAGTTAAAAGATACTACACATAAACAAAGACCCACTAGGTTGACTGGCCTAGGAAAAAATTATGGCATCCCGGTGAACCAAAAGGGTTCGAGCAAAAATTAGGGATAAATACAAAAAAATCTATACACCTGGCAAGCTGAAAACCTTAAAAGGCGGCTTGGGAAAAAAAGGGTATCCCGTTGGACTGAAAACACAAAAGGGCGGTTCAGGCAAAAGCTAGGGATTTAAAGCATATGACTATGTCCCGTTGGATCATCTTACAACCAATCTTCAACATTAATCATCAAACTCAAACATTACTAATCAATACAATCAGCTTCGGACAAAGCAGCAAGTAGATGAGACGCTCAGAGACCTGAAGGCTATAGCAGAGTGGTAACCCCATGGGATTATTTCACATATATGTATTTTCTTTGTATCAGTGTTCATTTTTACGATGACATTCTCTTACTAGGATGTTCATCTCTTTGTACAAAAAACACTTATTCAAGTTAATACAAAAATATTCCTTTGAAAGTGCAAAACTATTTGTTTCTCTTTTACTGTTTTTGTTTTGATTGCAAAAAACGTCCAGTATTTATTTTTGAACATATGCATTTGAATGTAATTACTACTCATAAATGAACGCATAAAAAGAAAATAGAAAGACAATCAGTAATGGCTTTAAGAAACGGGACAACATCTATGAGTTATTCCACAAAACCCCCGCAAGTACTTTCTCCAATAGAGCAGAAGCAAGAACATCCTGTTACAGGATCATTATCATATACCCATCATGTAGCTTGTTGGTGCCTTTTTCCTTCATATCCCCGATAGAGCAAAATTCCCAGTTACCGTTCCAAAAATTCCCCAATAAATGTCGCACGACTTCTCAGGATTTCACAGCAGGATTTCATAAAGTCCACAGGAAATGCACGGTGTCTCTTCCCCAACAGAGTTTATTTCTCTGATTATGGAAACCCATCCTTAAACACTTCAACTTCAACAAAATATGAAGACTCACACCCCTCATTCCTAGCGGTAGTCAGGGATTTATTTTCCCCAATCTGATAACACTGTAGTAAAACACCTTACATGCGCATACATCGCATCCATGCATCATAAACATCAATGACACAAATTCGTATATCGCAATCTCATTGCACTATGCATTTCATGAATAATGACATTGCATATAACTAACTCTTTACCTTTTTTAGAAAAGATCAATCAACAGAAAATTATTATCAAATTTTCAACAAGACAAGGCAAATATCTATGAACAAATCAATCATAGATCAATTCCCGAAACAAGTCAGGGTGACTATCTACATGACAATTACTTCCTTAAGATTCCTTCTGGTTCAGTTTAAATCTCTCAATAGTTTATCTTGATTCTTTTCCGCAGTCATCTTTTCTGGATCAATAAATTTCTCCAAGATTTATTCTGATTCTTCTCCAGACCCCAGTTGGTTCAGTTTAAACTTCTCAACGGTTTATCCTGACATCTTTGCTGGTTCAGATAAGTCACTTCAAGATTTATTTTGATTCTTCTCCAGACCCCTACTGGTTCAGTTTGAACCTGTCAATGTTTTATCCTGATTCTTTCCTGCAGACATCTTCTCTGGTTCAGATATACCGCTCCAAGATTTATTCTAATTCTTCTCCAGACCCCTCTTGGTTCAGTTTGAACCTCTCAACAGTTTATCCTGATTCTTTCCTGCAGACATCTTCTCTGGTTCAGATAAATCACTCCAAGATTTATTCTGATTCTTTTCCAGACCCTTTCCGATTCAATTTAAATCTCTCAACGGTTTATCATGATTCTTTCCCACATACATCTTCTCTGGTTCAGTTAAATCGCTCCAAGATTTATTCAGATTCTTCTCTAGACCCATACTGGTTCAGTTTAAATCTCTCAACAGTTTATCCCGATTCTTTCATGCAGACATCTTCTCTGGTTCAAATAAGTCGCTCCGGGATTTATTCTGATTCTTTCCCATACCTCTTTTGGTTCAGTTTAAACCTCTCAATGATTTATCCTGATACTTTCCAAATGGACACTTTCTCTGGTTCAGATAAGTCGCTCCAAATATTTATCCTGATTCTTACAAGTTAAAGATTATTCAAGACTTCTGCTAGGTTCAGTTTTAAATCAACCAATGGATTATGCTGATTCTTTCCCCAATTAAAGTCAAGTTTAGACTTAGTCTAATTTCTGTCAACGGTCACTTCCGGATGGCATCTTTAAGCCCATATCCGCCAACTCTCCATCATTCCTCCAAATGGAATTTTTAATCCCATTCCTTACACCTCAACAACAATATCATCGAGTGCAAATTTCTGGGCACTTTAGTGTTCAATCATCTTCTACCTTCAAGTCACGAATGGCAGATTCACCAATATAACTCTTCAGGTTTAAGAAGATTGAACAAGGGCAGCTATTGTACGCCAAAATTTGCCCTCTCGTTTCTGAAAGAATTATCCAGGACCCTCAGGTTTGCTTCCATCATGTTTCAAGCCTTGGATTACAATTTTCCAAGAAATCCATTTACAAGGGCAAAATGGTCAAAAGCACACTGAAAAGTCAAACTTTGACTTTTTGAGCAAAATCAAGTTTCAACAATTATATTTCATCAAGACATGAAATTAATTCATCAAAATCAAGAGTCAGAAATTACTTTGAAAAATCAAATTTCTAAACATTTGGAACGTTTTCTAAGTGTTAGGAGAATATGATACTTCAGAACTTTTGGGTCAGCGTCCATGAAAGTGTAATCAGAATTTGTAAAGACGGTTCAGAATATGACCCTTCAATCAGAACATATAGAAGCAATGTTCTTCGGTCAGAACATGACTCTTCAGCATATGGAGGCTACATTTCTGGTCTTCTGCGATCAAAACATCACCAAATCCCAAAACCTCGTTTAAGCAGCCTACTACCCTGCTATATCACAGTCCTGCATCCAGCTGCTCATCCAGTCCACGCCTGCACTTTCTCAAACCCCATATTTGCACCAAATTAGCATACAAAAGTTGTGATTAAAAATAAATGGAACAATATACTAAAAAGTTTTAATCTCATTTGTTTTCCCCCCAAAACCACATCAAACTCACCTATAAATAAGTTGCTCCATCACACTTTCAAGGGGCTGGCTTTTGGAAAGAGAGAATTATCAAAGAGAGAAAAGAAAAGAGTGAAACATTTGTGAGCCCTGAATTCCTAAACAAAACCAAAACCTTTGTTCTTCCCTTTGAATCAAAGAACATTAACACTTTCTGTTCCGTTGTTCTTGCTGACTCCAGAACATCTGAAGGCCCCAGCTCAAGTCCCAAACACACGTTCCAGATTCAAGGTAAGCCTTTCTGACTTTGAATCTTTTCATTCAAAACATCATTAAATATGTAAATATCATAGTATTGATGTTGTCCATATCATTGCATAAGTAAAAAAACTGTGGATCAAAACTTCTTGAATAATGCTAGGCTCAGAATTAGGATCAGAACTTCTATGAACTGTTGTGATTTTATCTTTCTGACTCTGGTTTTTGTTAAGAACCGATTAAGTTTCTGATGAGATGATTGATGTAAGGAAGGAGTTAAAGTGTAACACAGAAATTCTGGTTTCTTTCTTTCCCACTGTTTAACACAATACAAAACTTTTGACTTTCACTCACTGTTTAACACATCTCAGAACTTCTGATTTTACTCATTGTTTAACACATCACAAAACTTCTAACTTTCACACACTGTTTAACACAATACATAATTTATGATTTTAATCACTATTTAACACAGCATAGAACTTCTGATTTTCACTCACTGTTTAACATAACACATAACTTCTGACTTTTTGCTCACTATCTAAACACAACCTGTAACTTCTGTTTTTTCCCTCTAACGCTTCTTTCAGGATCCCAATGGCATCAACCCAAAACTTCTGATCACCTCTGACGTTTCATTCTGAACCATAATGCGCTTGGCATCAGAACTTCTGATCCCCTTTGTTTTGCTTTCAGAAACATGCTGATCCTATTTTTCATTGTTTTTCCCTTTTTCTCTATTATTTTTATTAACATACAAAAACATCAAAAATATTTTCTATAATTATTCTCCTTTATTTTATTAAGACAAAAAACCATTTTTAAAACAAATCCTTTCCTTTTCTTATAAAGTACAATTCAATATGGTTGTAATAGATGATTAGGATTTAAATTCTTGCAAATCCCCATTTGTGATTATGTACCCCCATCCCTAAATGATGTAATAGCGTAGCACTTTACATTTCTACAATTTATCGCTTTCAAACATAAATGCTAGTAATTAGGGCGTGTATGGCAAGACATGAAATCAACAAATAGATAACCGTAATCAAGACTAAATGCATGTAAATCAAACACACCTGCACGCTAGCACCCTTAGGGTAGTCTCACTTTGTTGCCTTTCGGAAAATAGTCATGTCCCTCGAATATGGGCGTTTTAGCAAAGACCCTCAATAAAAGATCGTAGTCTCTCGATGACCGTCAATGTTGCCTTCGGTAAATGATCTAGTCCCTAAACGACATTGCTAAAACTTCCCAGAAGTTGCCTTCTATGATTATACAAACGTCCCACGCTCGTCCCTTCACATTGAACGATGGGGCTTCTTACCAAATCAATGGTAAGATAGCAACATGTAAAGGAGGAGGAAAAGAACGTTTAAGATCTTTTGAGTAGGTAGGTTACTCCTAGTTGCTCGCTTACTCACAAAAAAACATTTTATACACCAAACACTTCACTTTGAAAAAAAATTCAAAAGACAAAACACTTTGTACGCATTCTTATAGAGACGAGAACCATTACAAAGATAATTATTTTCAAAATACTTTCAAAACCCACATCACAAACACATTTACAAACGAAAAGAAAGTGATCTAGCAAGCAACTAAGAGCCCGTAGATAACTACAGATGAAAAGGGTGCTAACACCTTCCCTTTTCATAACCTACCCCATGAACTCAAGAAAATATCTCAAAAGGTCTTTCTTGTTCTTTTTAGCCTTTCCTTTTTGATAAAATAAAAGTCGGTGGTGACTCATGCTATCCGTACAATTGCGATCAAACGCAAAACATCCAAGTCAGTTCTTCAACCGTGTTACACATGTCTTAGATAAGTATGTTGTTCAGGACACGATCAACACATTTGGCACTCTTTAGGTAATTTTATTTTTGACCTAAGTGAGTTTGTGTGTAGATACTGTATGATTATCATGGGATTCTTATCAATTAATTAAGGGGGAGTCCTTAATCTGAAGCGGGAAAATCTTGAAAAAACGTCAGACATAATGTCTTGACATCGGTGTATTGAGAATCTGTTTCAATATGTTTGGTGGTACCTTTCATAAATAAGTTGGAGGTTGTTTACTCTAACTTTGTACTCTTATAAATTCTATGAGAGCATGGAACTCTTATTATGTTATTGTGGAAAGGTGTTTCAAGGATTGTCTGCAATGCAGTTGTGTCAACCAGAATTTTGTGGTTGATTGGTGTCTGAACTGTTGAAATGGCATCTAATTCACCTAAGATGAACATTTCAGTTGTTTGAAGCAACGAGGAGTTATTAGTTTGGGACGAAAGGATTATGGTTCCCTGGTATCTTTGGGAAGTTCCTCTCTCTGCTAGGGTTCCATTATGTGGTGTCGTGAGACGATGGAACAAAAGTTTTTGCAAGGACTGGAGGGAATCCTTGTATGGTGGGAGTAGCAGACTTAGTCTGAACAGTCTTCTTATGGTGTAAATTGATCATACATTGCCATGTTTGTTGAAGTCTACTCCAGATACATGTTAGTGGGAATATGCTCTTTAGGTGCATAAGGATGGAATACAACATCTCAAAGTCAGACAGGAAGTCGGAATTTTCAAAGTTTAAAAAGAAGATTCTTGAGATGTGTAATAGGTAGGTTTGTGCATGTATGTATGATCTAGTGTTGAAAGTTGATCAGTTATTAATGGTGATCCTCTTGTATCCCTTGCAAGAGTTGTGGATTACTATGGTGTCTCTAGACCATAGTTAATGGTGAAATCCATATGTTTGAGACTGATGACGGATCTGATGTTGGAACATCGTCTCAAAATGTGTTTGATTCCTTCAGCCAAGGAAGTTGGTGTTATCCATAATGGAGTTTAAGGTCAAGCCGCTGACCTAATCTATAATATTTTATGACATGAATGAATGTCATCAGCTGGTGCCAGACGTATGCAGAAGAAGGATGTCAGACCAAATGTCCTACCTTGTGTGAGAAGTAATCTTATCTGACCTATGATAAATACTTTGACAGGAGTTGAGTATTTTTTTATCCTCTAAGGAGGTTATGCATGAGACTAATGGTGAATACTTTGACGGGAGAATAAGTATTTGTCTGAGGAGATTATGTAAATCTACATTCTGATCATTGTGGTTCAAAGAATATGTCAGAGTTTATTTCTCTCCATGGTATTTATGTGTTTTGAAAAACCTGAGTAAGCTGCACCGGTTGTGTGTTCTAATGGGATCTTCTTAAAAGATTTCTATGCACAATGAGTCCTGTGATAGGGTGGGAGAATTGACTTGCTTTTTTTGCATTTGATCGCAAATGTTGCGGTTAGCAAGAGTCGCCACCGACTTTTCTTTTATCCAAAAGGAAAGGTGAAAAGGCACAGGAAAGACCTTTGAGATTTTTTCTTGAGTTCGGGGGGTAGATTATGAAAAGGGAAGGTATTAGCACCATTTTCATCCATGGTTTTCCTTGGGCTCTTAGTTACTTGCTAGATCACTTTCTTTTGTTTGAAATTGTGCTTTGTGTGGTTTTGAAAGTATTTAGTAAAAGAGGCCATTGTTTTAGGCAATCTTTGTAATGATTCTCGTTCGTAAGAATGTATACAAAGATGTTTGTCTTTTTTGAAAATGTTTTCAATGTTTGTAAGATGATTGGAAATATGTAGGTGTTGGTTTTTGAAAATAACAAGGATGTTTTTTTTGAAATGGAGCAAGTGACTAAAAGAAATCTACCTACTCAAATGTCTTCCTTGTTCATTTTCTTTTCCTTTGATATTATTTTCTTACCATTGATTTGGTAAGCAACCCTATCTTTGGATGTAAACGGGACGGGGGTGGGTCATCGTATAGCCATGATTAGCAATGTTGCAAGGTATCTTAGCATTTTTGGAGGGACTAAGATCATTTTGTAAGGCAACTTTGAATAGCATCATCGAGGGACTATGATCTTGTATTTGTTTATTTTGCTAAGATAATTTACATGTATAATATGGCCATTTTTGTATAAGGAAACCAAGTGGAGTAACCCTAGGGGTGTTGTGTGCAAGTGTGTCATTTCATGTTGGTTTTTGTCTTGAATTAGGGTTTTCTATTTGATTGGTTTTATCTTTCCATACAAACCCTAATTACTAGCATGTTATATAAAAGTGATAAATTGCGAAATTTAAAGATTACTACGCTAATACAACATTTGTGAGAGTATACAATTTATGAATGGAGATTGCAATAATATAAACCTAATTATTCTATTACAACCAAATTGAATATGTACAACCATTGGAATAAATGATACACAAGATAAATTAAATATGCAAAGATGTGTAAATGCAAAGAAGGTTTTGTTTGGTTTTTTTATGTGGAAAAAGTTTTAACCTAAACCTAATAAATAAATCAAGATTATCTCAAATTAATTAAGAAAAGACATTATTTTTTAGAAAAGATTTTTAATAAACCCTAATTCTATTTGATTAAAAGAAAAATAAATTTCTTTAAGAAAAAGTAAGTATTTTTGTATTTTTTTTGTCTTGAAAAATGATATATTGTATTTATGAGGTATTTTGGTTTTTTTATTTATTAAAATAATATGTTTAATATATATATATATATATATATATATATATATATATATATATATATATATATATATATATATATATATATATATATATATATATATATATATATATATATATATATATATATATATATATATATATATATATATATATATATATATATATATATATATATATATATATCAAACTAGTTATAATATAATTTACAAGTTTATTATAAAAAAAATATATGATACATAACTAAATAAAAATATTTTCTATGAGAAAAATAAAATAAAATGAACAAAAATATAAATCTAGCATTTTTATTTTTTTTATGATTTTTAATATTAATAAAATATTTTTAAGAAAATAAAATGAAAACAAAAAAAAAATAAATAAATGATATGGGCCAGGAGGTGCTGCAAGCAATCAAGAGGCAGGAGGTTAGAAAAAAAACAAGGCCCAAAGTTTAGAAGCCCATGCTGCAAAACAAACAAAAAAAAATGGAAAAATATGAAAAATTGCAAAACGCATCGCGCTGAGGCTCGAACCCACGACCTCTAGCATTTTTGCGCACTGCCTTACCACTGGGGTGGCTGTACATCCGTTTATATAAACAAAAGCACAAATATATATTATAAAATGCCTCCTGAAGGTAACTTCATCTTCAACCTTGAGCCATGGCCGGACCACCTGTATCTCTCTCATTTCTCCTTGAAAATGGAAAATCCAAACATGAAAGTGATAGTGTTTTTTTCCACGATTTCAACCATATAATTTATGTAAACTAAAAGTCAAAGATCAAAGCTAACTTTACTGGCCCTAATTTGAAACAAAATTTTTACAGAAATTTCAAATCCAAAATTCTCTATACACAATGAATATAAATGAAATCTATGAACATGGTTGGCTTTAGTGCAAGGATATCTACAGTTTGTTTTCACAAATCAAGACCAAAGGATGCTTGTATGAAGAGTTAGAAGTTTGAGTTTTTACCTCTTTCACTTGAGATCGTGAATGGAGTTTGAGAAAGTTTTGAGAAGGCCTGAGGATCTGTTTAGCTTGCCTGGACCTCCCCGAGTGTATTCCAATCCTTACTTTGACTTGAAAGTTCTTGAATCTCCCTACTGAAGTCAACCTGCAAGCTTGATATGTAAAAATGACAGATGGAGGAGGAGGAGTTACAGTGAGGGAACAGGGGTCTGGAACACTTAGATATGATGTATATTAAGTGTTTAGGTGGTTAAAACTCAAAACGCACGAGTGGTTTTTGAGATGGCTATGTATGGTGCAAAATTGTCAAGCTATGGTAGATTTTCAATATCAAAGTGTTTGGGAGAGTTTATGAGTCTTAGCCTTTTTCTGTTAGGTTGCAATGAACTTGTGTATAAGTATTGAAGAATTTAGACATCAAGTTTTCTCAAGATTTCTGAGTTATAGCCTTTTGGCTCTATAACTTGCTTTTGAAGAAAAGTGAGGAGACAAGCCTCTAAGTGTTTGTACAAGCCTGATCTGAATTGGTAGAAGTTTTAGACACATTGCTTTTTGTTTATAGGGGTTGTGTGTGTAGAAAGAACAAGTTCAAATCTCAAGGAGTTGACAATTGCAAAAGCTATGCTTTATCAAAATGAAAATGGGAACTTTGTGCCATAAATGGAATTGTAGCTTGGAAAAAGGCTCTAATGCTTGGATTAAAGCTCTATCAGCTGTGTAAACATTTAATTATGGAGTGAGAAACAAGTTTGAGGCCTGCAAAGCAAAGATTATGCAGCCTAGGCTTGAATTTGAATTTTGGTTCATCATGAAATGGCTTGAAATCAAAGTGAGAAATTGCCAACTTCATCTCTTCCATTCTCCCTACTCAAGAATGATCTCAAGGAGTTCTTGGAAATTTTGGAAATCTTGAAATGTGCTCTACAACTCATCTTTTAATTTCTTTCAGATATTCCCCTTGGAACTATGTAAAAAATTGGCATGAAGTTGGGTCAAAAACCTGCCTAACTAGGGAAAAATTGGCATGAAGTTGAGATCCAAGCATTTTTAGGAGAAATTGTGTGCAACAAAGTTGTAGATTTCTTGGAGATCTACAACTTTCATGTTGGGAGTTTCCTTTGAATCATCTTGTATCATGCTGAAAATTTGGCTCAAAGTTGAGAAAAAATAAGAAATTTTCTATACTTAGAAAAATTTCTAAGTTTAGAGATTTCAACTTTCCAAAACAAAATATTGAATTCTTGATTCCTTGATAAAAAAGTTTCATATTTTGACATGTTTTGATGAATTATGATCCTTGGCGCTTGATTTTTAGCAAAAAGTCAAAGTTTGACTTTTCAGTATACAGTTGACTTTTGATCAGTTGACTGAAAAATTCATTTGTCAATCCAATGGATTTGTAATATTTTGAACCATGTCATTAGTTTAATATGATTCAATTGAACTCTTGAAATCATTCTTCAAACCAATTGATCATTTTCTAGGTCAAAAATCAGAAATTGCCCCTTCTCAGTCAAAACCCTAATTTTGACCATTTTGCCCCGTTGATGATTTGATCCAATTTCTTGAGGAATTGTGGTCCAAACTTGATCAAATGATACATATGAGTCTATAATGTTGATGTGGATAAAAAATTATGAAGTTTGACTGTAAATTGGCTATGGTTGACTTTTTCCCCAATACAGCTGATTTTTAGGTCAATTGTTCAATTGACTAATCAAAAGTGTGATTCAAGGCTTGAAACTTGACATGAATAATCTTTTGGGTCCATAATGATCATTTAAAGTCATATGAAGCATTGATAGTCCAAAAATACTTGTGCAAACTCAAACCCTAATTTTGGGTCACTAGTGCATGAAAAGGTGTCTTGAGCTGGTCAAACCCTACTCCAGTCTTGAGTCAAAGAGATCTTGTGAGAAAAATCTTGATACGTAAGAGGGAAAATTTTGGGGTACAACAGCTGCCCCTGTTCAATCTTCTTAAACCTGAAGAGTTAGATTGGTGAGCTTTGCCATTCGTGACTCGAAGGTTGAAGATGATTGGACACTAGGGTGCCCAGAAATTTGCACTTGATGATGCGAGGTTGAGCGAATGGGCTTAAAGATGCCATTTGGAGAGGTGATAAAATCTTGTTGGAGATGGGATTGTAGATGCCATCCAAGAATGCTTGTTGAATCTTAATTTGTAAGCTGTAAGAATGAGTATCAGAATGGCGTCCGTGTCTGAAGCGTATTTGAACTGTATCTGGGAGCTGATTTTTACTGAGTATCAGAATGGCATTCGTGTATGAGCGTATCTGAACTGTATCTGATAGTTGAATCTGAATGAGCATCAGAATGGAATCCGTGTCTGGAGCGTATCTGAACTATATCTAAAAGTTGCATCTGAATGAGTATCAGGATGGCGTCCGTGTCTGGAGCGTATCTGAATTGTATCTGAAAGTTGCATCTGAATGAGCATTAGAATGGCATCTGTGTCTGGAGCGTATCTGAACTATATCTGAAAGTTGCATCTAAATGAGTATCAGGATGGTGTCCGTGTCTGGAGTGTATCTGAACTGTATCTGAAAGTTGCATCTGAATGAGTATCAGAATGGCGTCAGTGTCTGGAGCGTATCTGAACTGTATCTGTAAGTTGAATATTGTTAATGGTAGTTGTTAAACTTATCCTAAAAAGGGTAAAATGTTACCTAAAATGCAAAGTCATGTTGTATGAAATGTATGATATGATGCATTCGTTTTATCAATGTTCATGATTCATGGATGCAATGCATGCGTATGTGAGCTAATTTGCTGTATTGCAGTTGGATTGAGGAAATTAAATCCATGAATATTGTTGAGGATGTGTGAGTCTTCAAGTCTTGAAGTCAAAGTATTGATGAATTTTTTTCGAGAGAAATAAATTCTGTTGTAAGAGCAATGCCATGTACTGCTTGTAAAACCTGTTGGGGAGTCACGGGAAATTTGACAACTTCTACTAGGGATCAACAATTTGAAACTGTGTTCCGCTGGGGATTTAAATAACTTACTGCAGGGGATTACTTATGGAATAGCCTAGAGATATTTCCCTATCCTTTCAACCTATTAGTAATCGTCTTTCCCATTTTGTTTATTTGTAAACAATAAGTATGTTCAGATGCATATGTTCAACAAGGAATCATTGGACGTTTTTGCAAACAAAACACAAGCGTAAAGAAAAAGGCAAATAGTTTTTGCACTTTCAAAGGGATATATTTGTATTGACTTTGAGTAAATATTTTTGTACAAAGGGGACAAATATTCTAGTAAGAGAATGCTGTCATAAAACAAGAAAAAATTGATACAAAGAAAGATAGCTATGTGTAATAATCCCATGGGGTTCCCATTCTGCTATAGCCTTCGTATCTATGAGCATCTTGTCTATTTGTTTCCTTGTCTGAAGATGACTGAATTGATCAGAACCTCTGAGTTTGTCAGTGGAAGTCAAAGGTTGTTTGTAAAGTGATCCGACGGGACATAGTCGTACGCCTTAATTCCCTAACTTTTGCCTGGACTGCCCTTTCGGGTTTTCAACTTACCGGGTGTACAGATTTTTTTTGTTTTATCCCTAACTTTTTCCCGATCCTTTTGGTTCGTCAGGATGCCCTTGTTTTGCCTAGGTATGTCAACCTAGCGAGTCTCTTATGCGTAGTATCTTTGGACTATGTCCGCGTTCGTAGGATGTGACAGGTCGTCACCATCCATGGTGGTCAAGATCATTTCCCCACCAGAGAAAATGTTTTTAAATACGAATGGTCCTTCATAGGTAGGAGTCCATTTTCCACTGGGATCACCTTGCGGAAAGATGATGTGTTTGATCACTAGATCTCCGACTTGATATACTTGGCGTATGACTTTCTTGTTGAAAGCCTTGATCATCCGTTTTTGATAAATTTGACCGTGGCAAACAACAGTAAGTCTCTTTTCATCAATCAAGTTCAGTTGATCAAGTCGAGTTAGGATCCAATCGTCTTCATTCAACGCTGCATCCTTCATAATCCTCAGAGAGGGGATCTGGATCTCTATAGGCAAGACAGCCTCCATGCCGTTAACCAGAGAATAGGGAGTTGCCCCGGTTGATGTGCGAGTCGTGGTACGATACCCGTGGAGAGCAAATTGTAGCATCTCATGCCAGTCTTTGTATGTGACTGTCATCTTTTATATGATCTTTTTAATGTTTTTATTTGCAACTTCGATTACACCATTCATCTTTGAACGATAGGAAGAAGAATTGCGATGCTGAATCTTGAATTGCTCGCACAGTGCGGTGATCATAGTGTTGTTGATATTTTTACCATTGTCAGTGATGATCCTTTCCAGAATACCGTACCAGCAAATAAGGTTTTGCCTGATGAAACGGGCAACAACATTCTTGGTAATAGAGGTGAAGGAGACTGCTTCAACCCACTTTGTAAAATAGTCAATGGCCACTAGGATGAAATGGTGTCCATTAGAGGTCGTCGGCTTGATTTCCCCAATCATATCAATCCCCCACATAGCAAAAGGCCAAGGAGCAGTCAAGACATTCAAAGGAACCGGGGGTACATGCACTTTGTCTGCATAAATTTGACACTTATGGCAGGTTCGAGAGTGCTGATAGCAGTCTGCTTCCATGGTGCACCAGTAATAGCCTACCCGTAGGATTTTCTTTGCCATTGTATGCCCACTGGAATGGGTACCAAAAGTGCCTTCATGTAATTCAACCATGATCCTTTCAACTTCAACCTTATCTACGCACCGAAGCAATACAGAGTCATGATTGAGTTTGTACAGGATGCCATTAATAAGGAAGAATTTAGTAGAGAATCTCCTTAAGAACTTCTTATCATTGATTGAAGCTCCTTCTGGATATTCTTGAGCCTCAAGATACCTCTAGACATCGTGAAACCAAAGCTGGTCCACTACTTCTTCAGTATTAATCTCGTGATAGGGTGTTGGTTCATCCATTTGTTCAATGGTGATCTGGGGAGCCTCGTTATCCAAATTAAGTTTAAACATAGATTACATTGTGGCTAGAGCGTCTGCTAGCTGATTTTCTTATCGCGGGAAATGCTCGAAGGTAATCTTCTCGAAATGTGGTAGTAATGGAAAAACATGTTCTTTATAAGGGATAAGGTTAGGGTGTTTGGTGTCCCATTCCCCTTTGATCTGACTGATGACCAAAGATGAATCTCCAAACACATCTAAGGATTTGACTGCCAAGTCTATGGCAGCTCTGAGACCAAAGATGCATGCTTCGTATTCCGCCATGTTATTTGTACAATTGAAGCAAAGTATGGCAGTAAAGGGAGTATGACACCCTTCCGTAGATATGAGTACAACACCAATACCATTACCAAGTGCATTTGATGCTCCATCAAAGAACAGGGTCCATCGGGATCCTTGTTCAGGTCCGTCATATGGCCTGATTTCTTCACAGTTGTCTAATGTCATGATGTCTTCATCCGGGAATTCAAACTTCATGGACTGGTAGTCTTCTACAACTTGGTGAGCGAAGTGATCAGCTAGTACACTACCCTATATAGCTTTCTGGGTAGTATACTGTATGTCGTACTCTGTCAGGATCATCTGCCATCTCGCTATTCTCCCAGAAAGAGCAGGATTTTTGAAGATTTATTTTATCGGATCCATTTTAGATATCAACAAGGTAGTATGAGTTAACATATACTATCTTAGCCGGAGAGAATCCCATGCCAGAGCGCAGCAAGTTTTCTCGAGCAGTGAATAACGGGTTTCAGAGTTGGTAAACTTTTTGCTCAGGTAGTAAATAGCATGCTCTTTTTGGCCAGACTCGTCATGCTGCCCCAAAACATACCCTATTGAGTTTTCTAAAACAGTCAGATACATGATCAACGGTCTTCCCTCGACTGGTGGCATCAACACAGGAGGCTCTTGTAAGTATTCTTTGATTTTGTCAAAAGCAATTTGGCATTCATCATTCCATTTGACTACTTGATCTTTCTTCAATAGCTTGAAGATTGGATCACAAGTAGCTATCAGGTGAGAAATGAATATGGAAATATAGTTCAAACATCCAAAGAATCCTTTGACTTCCTTCTCAATATAAGGAGCAGGCATCTCTTGTATTGCTTTAACTTTGGCAGGATCGACCTCGATACCTTTGTTGCTGATGACAAAACCTAGGAGTTCACCAGACCGTACCCCAAATGTACACTTGTTTGGATTCAACTTCAACTTGTACTTCTTCAGTCTCTCAAACAGCTTTTGTAAATGACCAAGGTGCCCTTCTTCTATTTGCGATCTGGATATCATATCGTCTATGTAGACCTCTATTTCATGATGTATCCTGTCATGAAATAAAGCTACCATGGTGGGCTGATAGGTTGCCGCAGCATTCTTCAGTCCGAATGGCATCACCTTGTAGCAGAATGTGCCCCATTGTGTGACAAATGTTATTTTCTCCATGTCCTCAGGTGCCATTTTGATTTGGTTGTAATCTGAGAATCCGTCTATGAAGGAAAACACTTTGTGTTGTGCCGTATAGTCAACTAGAATATCAATGTGGGGGAGTGGAAAATCATCCTTAGGGCTCGCCCTATTCAAATCTCTGTAGTCCACATACATTCGTGCTTTTCCATCTTTTTTAGGTACGGGAACAATGTTGGCAACCCATTGAGGGAAGGAAGTGACAGCCAAGAATACAATGTTGAATTGTTTCATGACCTTTGCTTTAATCTTTTCTGACATATCAGGCCTCATGCAGTGAACCTTTTGCTTTACTGGTGGACAATCTTCTTTTGTAGGCAGACGATGTACCACGATGTCTGCATCAAGTCCTGGCATGTCTTTATATGACCAGGAAAAAACTTCAACATAATCGTGTAACAACTGAATCAGACGGTCCTTGACATTGTGTTCCAGATTGGCACTCACCTTGACCTCTTTTTTGTCTTCTTCAGTACCCAGTTTGATTGTATCCACGGGTTCCTTGTGAGGCTGAATGGTTCTCTCCTCTTGTTGTAGCAGTCTGGCATGTTCCCCTGGTACTTCACAATCTTCCTCACCTTCTTCTTCGGCTTGGTAGATTACATTCTCAGAGTCACAAAAGGCCATAACAGTATCGTTACCCATGAGATCCAGAATGGATGGATACCTGCATTGTGAGTGTGGGTGTATGTAAGGGTATATCTATCTTTGAAAGAAAACAAAATGTAAAAGAAAAACAATGAGCACAAAAGTTTTTATACGAAAATGTTCATGATTCATTGATGTCATATGAAGATGAAATAATAACCCTTATAAATGGACCATTGTGCCTCGGGTAAGATATAAGGTTTTAAGAGTCGAATTGTTTTTTAATATTACAGATCCAACAAAATGTAAAGATAAATTAATGTGGGATAAAAGTGATCGAGACAAAGTCTCTAGCCTCCCAATTGTTGAGCCCTCCATTGACAGTCGGAAAGATCCAATCCTCCAGGTTGCAATCATATTCACCATCTTCTACCGCGTTGACCTCACGGTTGCTGATCTTCAAGGGTGGCCCTCTAGCACGGGCATGACGTACATCCTTTTGAGCACTTGAAGTGAAACCTAGGCCAAACTTGTCAGACTTATACGGGATATCTGGAAGTTTCCCCCAGATAGTGCATCCAACTTCCTCTACTACTGCTTGGACGTCCTTCAGAGATGACATCTGGAGTGGACGCCTTGTAACTTTAGGAACCTGAGACACAGCCTTGGTCACTGCTACCACTTGCGGGACTTCTTCGAAGTGTTGAAATGGAGTTTCAATGAATTTGCCGTCCAACTCCACATATCTGAAGGAATTGAGATGGATAATCATGTATTCTTCCTCTCCATGGACAGTGATAATCTTCCCTTGAACCGGATACTTCAGCATCTGGTGCAATGTAGAGGTAACAACGCCAGCATTGTGGATCCATGGCCGGCCTACCAAGCATGAATACAAAGGGCAGATGTCCATTACATAAAAGATGGAATTGAAAGTTTGGGTTCCAACCTTTATGGGGATATCCACTTCCCCGTGCACCATCCTCTTCGAGCCGTCAAATGCCCTTACTACTATGTTACTTGGCTTTAATCTCAGTCCCTCGCAGTCAAGTCTGTCAAGAGATTTTTTAGGTAATACATTCAAAGATGAGCCAGTGTCCACCAAAACATGGGCCAGAGTTGTGCCCCTACACTCCACTGAGACATGCAATGCCTCATTATGCTTTCTTCCCCTCAGTGTCAGATCAGCATCCGAGAAGCGTAGGTCGTTATCCGCTGCCAAGCTGGCCACGCAGTCTTGGAATTGATCAGTAGACATCTCTTGAGGTACATGGGATGTTTTTAAGAACTTCACCAAGGCTTTCACATGTGCCACGAAACACAATAGTAATGCCAGCATGGAGATTTTGGAGGGAGTTTTCCCCAATTGTTCAACAACATCATAGTCGCTCCTCTTTATAGTTTTTAAGATCTCCTCCATTTCTTTCTTGGATGTCTCAGGGATAGTCAGTGATTGAGCCTTCGTCCGGACAAGATCAACTTGAATACTCTTTCCTCGAGCTTCGGTAGCGGAAGTATTGGTAGGAATGATGATAGGAGTGGTGACGGCTTCATCAATAGGAGCACTTGCAGAGATGATTATGCGTACGAAGGTAACCTTTGGAGCAGCCACAGGGATGATCACGGGTCCAGAAACTGCTTTTGGGGGAGCAATTTCTGGAGAAAAGATCCTACCGCTTCGGGTAATTTTGCTAGTTTTGGCAATATTACTGATGTCAGAATCTTCTTCTTCAGAGTTTATCTCTTCGACGCCCGGCCAGTCTTGCTTGACGCCATGGTATTAAATGTCCCCTCCGTAATTTCACGGCACAGTTTTGTCTGATTCTTATGGGACTGGCCCAGGCATTGTGATTATTAAAGGAGTTGCTTTCGAAACTGATGTAATTCTAACGGGTCTTTTGGTGGAGACCCTGGAAGAATTGGCGGAAATGGTAATGATAGAAATATCTTTGACAGGAATAGGTGAAACAAGAGTCTTTTCAAACAAAATCTCTTTGTTATCTATCAGGCACTAAATGCCTGCCTTCAACAAAGGACAACTAGTTGGTGATGATAAGCAGAGATGGCAAACTTCATTACATCCCAGGAACACATCGACTTTCAACAAGTTTATCTTAATGGTCAGAAGTGGAGTCATGAGTTCATCAACTGTGGTAACAAACAAATCTTCTTCAATGGCATTGGTATTATGAACATGTCTGGGAATATGAGAAGAAATGACATTTGGCTTCTCGGGCGCATCAAACTCAATTTCTTTTGCTTCAATGAGGTCTTGTATTTTGTTCTTCAAGGCCCAACAATTATTAGTATCGTGACCAGGACTTTCAGAGTGATATGCGCAACGGGAATTGGGATGATAATGAGGGGATGTTGTATTGGGGTTTTTCGGAGCTTCTTTCAAGGTTGCCAAGTTGGATCTCAGAAGATGCGGTAATACTTGAGACATAGTCATGTTAATTCTGGTGAATTGCCTGACTGGCCTTTCCACCCTTGGTTGATTACTTCTTTGTTGATCAGACGTAGGCTTTAGAATCATAACAACCCCTACCATTGGTTGGCGTTCAGCCCTCTCTTTGTTTCTTTGCGAATATACAACAACTATCTCTTTCTTCCCGGTGAAAGGCTTCCTTACAACTGTAGAAGAAGATGAATCCTTCTGAATCTTTCCATTTTTATGCCAGCTTCCACCCTCTCTACGGTCAATATTAGCTCAATAAAGCCTACAAATGAACTTTCAATTAAATGGTTGAAAAAGGGACCAGATAAGGTGCCTAAGAACATGTCTACCAATTCCCTTTCAGACAGAGGGGGTTGAACTCTTCTAGCCAAATATCTCCATTTTTGTGCATAATCTTTGAAACCTTCATTGGAGGCCATAGCCATACTCTGGGGTTGAGTACGGGTTGGCGCCAAATCAGCATTGTATTGATATTGCTTGTAGAAAGCTGCAGCAAGATCTTCCCAATTATGGATGTTGGCTCTTTCTAGTTGGTAAAACCAGTCGAGTTATGTTCCAGACAGATTGTCTTGGAAAAAGTGCACCCATAAGTATTTATCAGTGGTATGGGGTTGGATTTTTCTCACATATGATCGGAGATGCATTTTAGGGCATGAGACTCTATCATATTTGGAAAACATAGGCACTTTGTATTTCGGAGGAATCACAATCCCCGACACTAGTCCCAATTCCTCAAAGTCTAAGCCTGGCACCTTTTGTATTTCCATCACGCTCAACCGCTCTTCAAGATGTCTGTACTTGTCATCAACTGGAGGATACTGTTCCTCGGAGTAGTCTTCTTCTTCCTCTTCCTCTTCTTCCGATTCTGACGGGACAATTGTTTCCATGCCTTTCCCTTCTCCTTCATCGGATGTTGTTCCAAAATTCAAAGTCCTTCTTGTCTGCCCATCAAATCTTCTCCCCATGTTTAAGACTCCAATTACCTTCTTTTTTTTTCTTTTTTCTCTCTTCAGCCAGCAGAGTCTTCAACTCTTCTTTCCCCTTGGCTAGGGTCATGAGAAACTGTTGAAATTGCGTATTCTGAGCTTAGAGATCTTTCACTGTTTGCTCGAGATCCATCTTACTGAAATAAACAGTAGAGAGATGAGGAGACTTGTTGCAAAAGACATGTTTATGTTATGATGAATGATATATGCATATGCAATGATTTCAAGGATTTCAAAAATTCAAATTTGTTTTAGACAAAAAGGAAACACACGTTATATTAATAAGATAAAGTTTGAGTACATCAATGCCACTTGGACAAAATAATACAAAACTCTAAGATAAAAAAGTAGTGCGCATTATCTTTGGTGCAATGTAGGCATTCAGAGTCCTCTCCTCATGAAGTAGCCTAGTGAGTTCCAAAACCTTCTTCTCGCTTACATAGAATTGGGCTTCGAAAGTATCTCGCTCTCCTTTGAGTTGTATCCAACCCCTTTGTAGGTCTTCAATAGATGTGGGCATGTCAGGGTGTAGGACAGTGTATGGAACATCTCCTTCCTTAAATGGCTCAATGATTACCGGGAGAATGTAGGGGTAAGGCATCATAAGACTTTGAACACGAGTTCGTACCCATTTGAGGTAAGGCTCAAGAGGGATGGAATTCTTGTGCCCAAAAGTCTTGCTATCCACCTTGTTTAACATCCTCCAAGCTCAGATAAATCTCTAACGAAGACCTTGATCGTTGTTGTCATAGTCGAATACCAAACCTTGAATCAGCATCTCGTGTGGGCCATCCCTTCGGGCGTAACAAAACTGTCTTAAAGATAAACATGGGTTGTAGGTGATTCCTCCCCTAATTCCAAGTAGAGGGACATTAGGTAACTCTCCATAACGGTCGACGGTGATAACATTATCTTTGGATCGAGAGGACCAATGAATGTATGAATGTTTGAGCGTTATCAACCTTTGTGACCACCTTGAACCATTATCATTCTTTAATAAAGATTGGGGAAGATGAGAAATAAACCATTTTGTTAAGAGAGGAGTGCAACACATAAGTACAACTCGTTTCCTCATTGTGTGAGTGTGAAAAGAGTGTAGGATATCCCATAGTAATGTAGGCACCGGGTTGCGTGATATGAAGATTTTGATAGCGTTCACATCTATGAGTTGGTCAGGATTTGGAAACAAAACCATATTATAGATGAGGAGAGCCACAATTTCTTCAAAGACTTGCAAGTCTAAGGAATTCCAATAGCTTTGGGCTTTCTCAAATAGGAACTTTGCTAAGAAACCTTTGACACCACCCCTTGTTTCCCAATGGGTTGTGACATCATATGAGTGCAAGTGTAAAGCTTGAGCAATCTCTTCTAGATTTGGATCTATTTTCGTACCGTTGAAAGGTAGTTGATTGAGGATGGGAATCCTCAAGAGTTGCGAGAATTCTTCCAAAGTAGGGAAAAGTTGGTAGTCGGGGAATGTGAAGCAATGGTGCAAGGGATCAAAGAACTGAAAGAGCACCTTCATCATATCCTCATATGTGTTGGATGTGACCAAGTTAAGTAGAAGACCATGTCTCTCGGTGAATGGAGAGTTCTCAGGAATCTTTGAAGCTAGATCCTTAAGTTGTGGAGGAATTCTCACAAGGTTGATTTGAATAGTTTTCCTGCGAAGTGAATCCATTTCCTACAAAACAAGAACAAAGATGAATCCTAAAATCCTTGAAATGGTTAATGGATGTACATGATTTTCATGATGTCCATGATGTTATGTACAAGTATGTATATACAAACAAAACAAACAAGTCCTTAGTTTAGGCTTGCATGGAGTTTTATAGGTAAGTACCCTCTTGAAGTTTAGTTGGCTTAAACCTGTCCTAGTAATAGTAACCGGGTTCTAAGGAGCTCAATATCACGGGATTGTTTCCTTGGTCATTATTTCATCTCAAGCCTCTTTAATAACGACCGAAATATCCCAAGAAACCAAACCTCAATGAGTGTAGTATCAAGTATCTACCAACTTCGGACTGCACCAACGTCAGTCATTTCACTACATCCTAAAGGCCAAGTTGGTCAAGTAATGGTTCTAAAAGTTCATTAGTGCTTCATGACATCACTCAGCGGCCCCGTATTCTCTTTGATTAACTCAAAGGCTACAGGTACCCACAAATATGTCGCACTAACATAGCTATTGCTTAGACCATGTCAGTATACCCTGCACAGTTTCCACAATGTATTGCTACTTACCAATAATGTATCCCAAATCCGGGTAGAGGATTCAAACCCAAACAAAGAACCATAATGTAAAGCATACAAATCAAACAATGTAAGCAAGTAAATGTGATCTATCCCTAAGGTAACCCCACTCTTATGATATTCCCCAGCAGAGTCGCCAGTTCTGTGATATGGTGGGAGAACTGACTTGATTATTTTGCGTTTGATTGCAAATGTTGCGGTTCGCAACAGTTGCCACCGACTTTTCTTTTATCCAAAAGGAAAGGTGAATAAGCACAAGAAATACCTTTTAGATTGTTTCTTGAGTTCGAGGGGTAGATTATGAAAAGGGAAGGTATTAGCACCCTTTTCATCCATGGTTTTCCATGGGCTCTTAGTTACTTGCTAGATCACTTGCTTTTGTTTGAAATTGTGCTTTGTGTGGTTTCGAAAGTATTTTGTAAAAGAGGCCATTGTTTTAGGCAATATTTGTAATGATTTTCGTTCGTAAGAATGTATATAAAGATGTTTGTCTTTTTTGAAAATGTTTTCAATGTTTGTAAGATTCTAGGAAATATGTAGGTGTTGGTTTTTGAAAATAGCAAGGATGTTTGTTTTGAAATGGAGCAAGTGACTAAAAGAAATCTACTTACTCAAATGTCTTCCTTGTTCATTTTCTTTTCCTTTGATATTGTTGTCTTACCATTGATTTGGTAAGCAACCATATCTTTGGATGTAAACGGGACGGGAGTGGGTCATTGTATAGTCATGATCAGCAATGTTGCAAGGTATCTTAGCATTTTTGGAGGGACTAAGATCATTTTGTAAGGCAACTTTGAATAGCGTCATCGAGGGACTATGATCTTGTATTTGATTGTTTTGCTAAGATACTTTACATGCATAATATGGTCATTTTTGTATAAGGAAACCAAGTGAAGTAACCCTAGGGGTGCTTGTGTGCAAGTGTGTCATTTCATGTTTGTTTTTGTCTTGAATTAGGGTTTTCTATTTGATTGGTTTTATCTTGCCATACAAACCCTAATTACTAGCATGTTATATAAAAGCGATAAATTGAGAAATTTAAAGATTACTACCCTAATTAATCTATTACAACCAAATTGAATATGTACAAACATTGGAATAAATAATATACAAGGTAAATTAAATACGCAAAGATGTGTAAATGCAAAGAAGGTTTTGTTTGATTTTTTTATGTGGAAAAAGTTTTAACCTAAACCTAATAAATAAATCAAGATTAACTCAAATTAATTAAGAAAAGAAATTATTTTTTAGAAAAGATTTTTAATAAACCCTAATTCTATTTGATTAAAAGAAAATAAATTTCTTTAAGAAAAAGTAAGTATTTTAGTATTTTTTTTGTCTTGAAAAATAATATATGGTATTTATGAGGTATTTTGGTCTTTTTGTATTAAAATAATATGTTTAATATATATATATATATATATATATATATATATATATATATATATATATATATATATATATATATATATATATATATATATATATATATATATATATATATATATATATATATATATATATATATATATATATATATATATATTTATCAAACTAGTTATAATTTAATTTACAAGTTTATTATAAAAAAAAATGTGATATGTAACTAAATAAAAATATTTTCTATGAGAAAAATAAAATAAAATGAACCAAAATATAATTCTAGCATTTTTATATTTTTTATGATATTTAATATTAAGAAAATATTTTTAAGAAAATAAAATGAAAACAAAAAATAAATAAATAAATGATATGGGCCAGGGGGTGCTGCAAGCAATCAAGAGGCACGAGGTTAGAAAAAAAACAAGGCCAAAGTTCAGAAGCCCATGCTGCAAAACAAACAAAAAAAAAACTGGAAAAATATGAAAAATTGCAAAAGGTAGCGCGCTGAGGCTCGAACCCACGACCTCTAGCATTTTTGCACGCTGCCTTACCACTGGGGTGGCTGTACATCCGTTTATATAAACAAAAGCACAAATATATATTGTAAAACGCCTCCTGAAGGCAACTTCATCTTCAACCTTAAGCCATGGTCGGACCACCTGTATCTCAATCATTTATTAATGAAAATGGAAAATCCAAACATGAATGTGATAGTGTTTCTTCCCATGATTTCAACCATATAATTTATGTAAACTAAAAGTCAAAGATCAAAGCTAATTTTACTGGCCCTAATTTGAAACCTAATTTTTACAAAAATTTCAAATCCAAAATTCTCTATACATAATGAATATAAATGAAATCTATGAACATGGTTGGCTTTAGTGCAAGGATATCTACATTTATTTTTCACAAATCAAGACCAAAGGATGCTTGTATGAAGAGATAAAAGTTTGAGTTTTTACCTCTTTTAGTTGAGATCGTGAATGGAGTTTGAGCAAGTTTTGAGAAGGCCTGAGGATCTGTTTAGCTTGCCTGGACCTCCCTAAGTGTATTCCAATCCTTACTTTGCCTTGAAAGTTCCTGAATCTCCCTACTCAAGTCAACTTGCAAGCTTGATATGTAAAAATGGAAGATGGAAGAGGAGGAGTTACAGTGAGGGAACAGGGGTCTGGAACACTTAGATATGATGTATATTAAGTGTTTAGGTGGTTATAACTCAAAACACATGAGTGGTTTTTGAGATGGCTATGTATGGTGCAAAATTGTCAAGCTGTGGCAGATTTTCAATGTCAATGTGTTTGGGAGAGTTTCTAAGTCCTAGACTTTTTCTGTTAGGTTGCAATGCACTTGTGTATAAGTATGGAAGAGGTTAGACATCAAGCTTTCTCAAGATTTCTGAGTTATAGCCTTTTGGATCTATAACTTGCTTTTGAAGAAAAGTGAGGAGACAAGCCTCGAAGTGTTTGTACAAGCCTGATCTGAATTTGTAGAGGTTTTAGACACATTTCTTTTGGTTTATAGGGGTTGTGTGTGTAGAAATAACAAGTGCAAAGCTCAAGGAGTTGACAATTGCAAAAGTTATGCTCTATCAAAATGGAAATGGCAACTTTGTGCCATAAATGGAATTGTAGCTTAGACAAAGGCTCTAATGCTTAGATTAAAGCTTTATCAGCTGTATAAAAATTTAATTATAGAGTGAGAAACAAGTTTGATGCCTGAAATGCAAAGATTATTCAGCCTAGGCTTGAATTTGAATTTTGGTTCATCATGAAATGGCTTGAAATCAAAGTGAGAAATTGCCATCTTCATCTCTTAGATTCTCCCTACTCAATAATGATCTCAAGGAGTTATTGGACATTTTTGAAAGCTTGCAATGTTATCTACAACTCATCTTTGAATTGCTTTCAAAGATTCCCCTTGGAACTATGTAAAAAATTGGCATGAAGTTTGGTCAAAAACCTGCCTAACTAGGGCAAAAGTTCACTAAGTTATTTTAGTTCATGAGCATGTATTCAAAAAATTATATCTTGATATCCAAGCATTTTTAGGAGAAATTGTGTGAAGCAAAGTTATATATTTCATTGAGATCTACAACTTTCATGTTGGGAGTTTCCTTTGAATCATCTTGTATCATGGTGATAATTTGGCTCAAAGTTGAGAAAAAATAAGAAATTTTCTATACTTAGAAAAAAATTTATGTTAACAAATTTCAACTTTTCAAAACAAAATCTTGAATTCTTGATTCCTTGATAAGCAAGTTTCATATTTTTACATTTTTTGATGAATTATGATCCTTGGCACTTGATTTTGACCAAAAAGTCAAAGTTTGACTTTTCAGTATATAGTTGACTTTTGATCAGTTGATTGAAAAATTCATTTGTCAATCCAATGGATTTGTAATATTTTGAACCATGTAATTAGGTCAAAATGATGCAATTGAACTATTGAAATCATGCTTCAAACCAATTGATCATTTGCTAGGTCAAAAATCAGAAATTGCCCCTTCTTAGTCAAAACCCTAATTTTGACCATTTTGCCCCTTTTATGATTTGATCTAATTTCTTGAGGAATTGTGGTCCAAACTTGACCAAATGATACATATGAGTCTAAAATGTTGATGTGGATAAAAAATTATGATGTTTGACTGTAAATTGGCCATGGTTGACTTTTTCCCCAATACAGTTGATTTTTAGGTCAACTGTTCAATTGATTGATCAAAAGTTTGATTCAAGGCTTGAAACTTGACATGAATAATCTTGGGGGTCCATAATGATCCTTGAAAGTCATATGAAGCATTGATAGTCCAAAAATCCTTGTGCAAACTCAAACCCTAATTTTGGGTCACCCGTGCACGAAGAGGTGTCTTGAGCTGGTCAAACCCTACTCCAGTCTTGAGTCAAAGAGATCTTGTGAGAAAAATATTTATAAGTGAGAGGGAAAATTTTGGGGTACAACAAGTCCTTTAAATGATAGATCAAGAACCAAGTTGATTGGATTCTGTATTATGGATTTGATGTCCCACATGATGTCTTAACATCATGATTATTGATGTTATTTTTGTTTAATGCTTGGGATTGTGCATGTGAAGTTGGATGCTCAAGCATTATTTTTAGAATTGGTATTTCTGACTATATGGATTAGAATGTGGAGAGTCTAATCCTATATACAGTAGTATGCTTGGTGAGTGCATGACTACTTTGTTAAATACTCCACTAGCATCAGCAACTTCTAGTGGATGTAAGGGTAAAAGACTGCTAACAGATATTGAGGTTTGTGCAAAATGTTTATGGTAAGGTGTTTTCTTCTACTGCAAGTCACACCAGAAAAAGTTTGGTGATCTGGATCTTAGTAAATCTTTTAAGAAAACTAAGAGTTTTTGGAGTTTATGAGTGACTTCACACCTAGTATGCATGACATCCTTACTATTCAAAAGTTAATGATACAAAGCATGGTTATGAAATGACAAGTGATTAGATGTGTCCTAGTGTTTGGAAGAAGTCAGGGTATCTGGCTCTGGTTTGAATTTACTGAGGGAGTCGGGGTTCAGCATATGTGGGAATGTTGTTCTTCAAAATGAAAGGATGGAGTCCTTCATGTGTTTTCATGTTTTCATCTAGTGCTCAAGTTTTCATCTTGAATTGGAGCATTGGTTTTCCATGACAGGGGGAGTCATGTATTTGTCTGTGGATTGTTGTTGTAATGGTACAAATAATTATATGTATGGTATTCAAAGATTGTGGAGATCTTATGCCTCTTATAAGGGTATGATTTCATACAAAATGTTGTGACTTTATGAAATTATTGGTGATCTTGACAAGCCATGGTTGGTTTTAGCCATGTGAAGTTGGGTGATAAATCAGAAGCTCGCATTTTTGTCAATTGGTTAATGGTTAAGTTTGGGAGAATTTATTGAGAGATATCACAAATGAGATATTATGAGGTCTTGGTGCGTGTCACTAAGTCTAAGTGAAATGAGAACACTTAGAATCAAGTAAAAGACAATTTGGTTAAAGATGTGTTGGTCAATGTGCAAGCAGAAGAAGACAATGTCTGACTGGATGTTAGGACAATATTCAAGACATGTTTCCTGCATGATCAACAAAAGTGTTTTAGTGGTTAGTTTGAAAAAATAAGGGTCAGTAATCGTGTTTGAGTGAGCATGTGCATATATTGGGACTTGTTTTACTCAAAATAAATAGTCCATAGATAATAAAGGCATGCAAAGTTGTTTTGAACGAGGCACATTGATTTTAGCAGTAATTTTCTCCTTTAACGGTCTATTTTACCACAAAACTGTGTTTTTATTCAAAGCTCGTTAATTCCTAAGTAACTACTCAACTATTTATAGATGTTTCTCCTGCTCTCTTTCACCATATGAGTGTTCATCATCATAATGGGTCTTGTTCATATTTGGACGAGTTGAGCATGGATCTGGTGTTGTGAAGGCTTCCTTTGCCAAGTTTTTGCTAAAAATTGGGAGACGGGTGATCAAGGTGCTTGGCTGATTATTTTGGGAGGTCGTTTACCAGATCAGTCACAAAGATGTTGGACATAATGGCCTATCCCATGTCTTCTTAGGTTATACTTTGTAACTTGTGATCTGAGTTATGAACACAATTGTGGCTTCTGTTATAAGTTACCATGGATGATGGTTGAATTGTCTAGGTTTACTAGTGGACGCTAATCATCAAATAAGAAAGGATTATCTTATGCCACCATTGGTCTTTCTTATGTCATTTGGTCTTTCAAAGATGTCCTGGTTTGAGGTGGAGTGACTTCTATCTTCTTCCTCATGTACACCAACATACTTTAGGAATTTCTACTCCTTTTCTTGAAGGTGTTATTTGTTGGTGTTGAAGCTATCGTTGCAATGGATTTCATTCAAACTTTTGGAAATAAGATGTAAAACAACAATGTCCCAACATCTTTACTGAAAACTTACTCCATGTTGTTGTGTTGCTGTGATCAGTATTTTCCGAGGACTACTATTGGTGGATGTTTTTGTTTATTGTTGTAGTTTGCTTGTAATTTTATTTACTTATTTTGGCAAAAAAAGTTCATAAGGAGGAGATTGTAAGTTCCTTAGTTTTAAGGATTGGCATTAATTTTTGTAGAACAAATATAGCAGCAATATGTTAGATAAGATGTATTAACTTGCTAGTAGGAGCGGGTTGAGCAAGAAGTCATATATGGTGTTAGGACATGTTGAGTTGAAGTGTTTCAACATCTGGAACAACATGTCAGATAAGATGTCCTATGAAGGAGGATATGATATCGCGCTTGAGCTGAAGTGGACAATTAGATTCTGTTATAATTTAACTAATGCAAAATATTCTGGGAATATTATGCAATCCTATGTGGCACTGATTTAAAGGTCTAGAAGAATCAAATCGGAATATTGAAGAATATACAATTTCTAAATTTGGAGATCATTTAGGAAGATTTGATTGAATACCTTGTTTGTAGAAGAAGTTACTGCTGGTTGTTACAACTGATATGTTGTATTTTGAAGGCCCAAATCCAGTTGGATATAGGTTATCAATGGAAGTGTTTGTAACCTAGGAAAGGCATGAGTTCAAGATGTAGAAATCTAGGGATTTTTCTTTCTGTTGCTCTCTAGGAGAGGTGGTGTTAGTAAACCACTCAGGTTGTGAGATGGTCACTATGTTCTTACTCAGAAGTTGTGAAGTATTGAGTTGAGTATTGTTCTTGGAGGAATCTTTGAAGAAACTCTAAGTTGTGGTCATAGTCAAGAGTCTTTGCCAGAGATTCTCATGGAAGTGTGTATTTCTAGTTATTAAGAATTGTGGTAATCCAATCGTTGTTTGTGAATGAAGAGGGATTAAGGAGGGGCTCATATATAGGTGAGTCTTAGATAGAAATCTAGGAAGGTTAGTGATAAGTGAGAAGTTGTAAATGGGGGAGTTTAGCTTCGAGTTGATGTTATCATAGTGGATTTGTCCATGGCTTGGTATGCCCCCAAAATAGGAGAGTTGCTTTGAACTGTGTTAATGATTCTACTGTGTTGTTTATGCTTTTCAGTCCTGGTTTTATTGTTGATACCTTTCCTATTTTTTTTATATCTGATCAAATGTCCTAAAATTTCATAGGACATCTAAGTTCTGTCATACCATAATTTCACATTGAGTATGAAGTTATTGCATATGTCGATGCTTGTGGTTCGAGAGTTAGAGATGATCGAACAATTGGGAGATATGAGTTTAGTGTGTGTAGAAACTCATGATCTTGTGAAGTTAGGGATGCTGAAGTTTTCTAGTGGTATAATTGAAGAAATCCGAGAAGGTCAGAAGTTTGATTTGAAGTTAGTCAACCAATTAACTCTAATTAACCAAGGTAAAGAAGATAAGTACAGAAATGATGAGAATGGTGTGATGAGGTTTGGCGATAGAGTTTATGTCCCAGATGTTCCTGAACTTAAGAAGAGTATTCTCGAGAAAGGGCATAGAAGCGGGTTGAGTATCATCCCAGTGCTACAAAGATGTATCAAGACTTGAAGAAATATTTTTGGTGGCTTGGTATCAAAAAGGAAGTTTCCAAATTTGTGTATGCTTTCTTGACTTTTCATAAGTCAAAGAGTGAGCATCAGAAGCTGGAGGGTCCTATGCAGTCGTTGAGTATTCTGGAATGGAAGTGGTATAGTTTTTCCATGGATTTTATGACGGGTTTGCCGGTTACTGCTAAGGGCAATGACTAAATTTGAGTGATAGTGGATAGGTTGACTAACTCGACTCACTTTTAATGATGAAGATTAAGCATCCTATGGAGAGGCTAGCATGATTGTATATTGAGGAAATTATGAAGTTGGATGGATTTTCTATAAGTATCATGTTGGATAGAGATCTGAGGTTTACTTAAAAATTCTAGGAAGATTTACATAATGCTTTTGGCACTAAGTTGAAGTTGAGTTCTGCATGTCATCCATAAAAGGATGGTCTGATAGAGAGGACTATTCAATATTTGGAGGATTTGTTTCGAGCTTGTCTTTTTGGATCAAGGAGGTGCTTGGGACAATCAATTTCTATTAATTGAGTTTACAAATAATAATAGTTTTTGTTCTAGTATTGGAATGGCATCATACAAAGCATTGTATAGTAGTATGTGTAGGACTCTGTTGTGTTAGTATGAGTTAGGAGAGAGTGTTATGCTCGGACATGAGGTTATACAAGATACAATTGCAGAGATAAAGATGATCCAAGAGAAGATAAAAGCTTATTAGAGTCGTTAGAAGAGTTACCATGATAAGAGGAGAAATGATATAGAATTTCAAAAATATGATCATGTATTTTTGAGGGCTACTCTGGTGGCTAGTTTTGGTAGATCTATAAAGTCGAGACAGCTTACGCATCATTTCATTGGCCCGTCTCAGATGTCAGAGAATATAGGTGAAGTGGCTTATCGGGTTACTTTTCCACCATCACTCGCGAATCTACATGATGATTTTCATGTGTCTCAATTGAGAAAGTATATTTTGGATCCTTCGCATGTGATACAAATGGATAATGTACAAGTGAGAGATAAATTGACTGTTGAAGCATTACCATTACGAATAAATGATCGGGAAGTGAAGCAACTGTGAGGTAAGGAAATCGCCTTAGTGAAGGTATTCTGGGTAGACTAGCCGGTGAAAGTTGGACTTGGGAACGCGAGGATCAGATGAAAGAGTCTTATCCGATGTTGTTTCCATCAGGTAATTTTTGAGGTCGAAAATTATTTTAAGTTGGGGAGAGTTGTAACACCCTGAATTCTATGTTAATTATTTATTTAATTAATTAAGTGTGAATATATGAGCCATTGTGAGGTATTTGAGATATATCATGTTTTGGAGTTTTTATGTGAGTCCTTGTGGTGATTTGTGATGTTTCGATATGAGGTATACTATGATGTTGAGATGAATATGATGTTTAATAGGATAATTTATGTGGTGTATGATGGGATAGAAGTGAGTAATGGGATAATGACAAATGTTTAGGATTTAAATAATTAGTTGAAATTATTTAGATTTAATAGTAATTATTTAGAATTATTTGGATTAAATAAATAAAATAGTGGTGTAGAGAAAATAAGGGCAAGATAGTCATTTGGGAAGAGTTATATTAGGGCACGATTTGAAGTTCATTATTAGGGATCCTAAGGTTAAAACAAGGAATAAGTAGAATATTTAGTTTTGGATGGATCGTGAAAAATATTGGAAGAGCAGGAGCTGTGGAAAAAAAGAGTTAGGGAATAAGAACACAAAGGGGTTTTCGGTAGAACGCGAGTTCAAAGGTTTGCTGCTAGGAAATCTAAGTTAAGGGTTGTTTATATTAATTATTATAATTGATCTAAGGTCTAGATAATTGTAGATTGGTGTTAGGTTTTGGTTAATGATGATTTTATGTTGTTGTATAATGAACTGGTGAAATTGTGATATTTAATTGCAAAGAATTGATGCATATGATGTTTGGTATTTTGCGATGTTGTTATATGATAAAACCATGTAAAATTATGATGTTTGGAGACCTATAATTTGGTGGAATCATGCAAGAATCAGAGTGGTGTAGTGCAGATATCACAACAGGAAGTTGCAGTCTGCTAAGCGTCGTCGGGCAATGAAGAGTGTCATCGGGCAAAGGTGTTATCACTTGGTAGTCGCCAGGAAAAATGCGAAGTTATGAAGGGAAAAAATGTTACTAGGGTGCTTCACTCCAAGCATCGCTAGGTGATGCAAGGAGCGAATGGTGTGTCGCTAGGCGATAAAGGTGGGGCTCCGGGAGATGGTGTCTAGAATTGAAGGGTTGTGTAGGATTTTTAGAAGTCCGTAACTTGAGTTCTAGTACTAGGTTTAAGGTGTCTTTCAAAGTTTTGGATAGATAAAGAAATGAACTTCAATTAGATGGAACAAAATGAGTAATAGGAAGTATATTCCCAATTACCAAGTTAGGACGAAGTTAGGATTTCTGTGTTTGATTACAATGATGTTTTGTTTATTATGGTAATATAATGATGTTTTATTTATTATGATGATATGATGATGTTATGATGATGTTTTGTTTATTATGATGATATGATGATTTTGTGATGAATTCATGGATGATGATGCGTGTTGACTAGATTTGGTCGTGTTTATATGTTGTTGTGCATCATACATTAATGGCATATTGTAGGACTTCGGTCCAATGATGTTTTGTAGGATATTGATCTAGTGATGTATATAGGATGATATGGTCTAGTGATAAACTCAATACAATAGTGTGGATTGAGTGAAATTTTGTGATGTTCACTAGTTCCAAGTGGGAAGCGATCCTATTGGTGCGAATTTTTTGAAATAACGATGACTGAGTAATCAGTGAATATTTGGTACCACATGCATGAGTCAAATGAAGTGAATTTGCATTATATATGACAATGCATAATGATTGATTACATAATAATGATGATGTGATGCTATTTGTGATGCTTGGTGACATGTATTGACATGATGATATAATGATGTGTTTAATGTGAGTATATGATGGTGTGGGTATAACATGAGGATATAATGATGTGTGGTTTCTTGCTGTTGTGCCATAACCACTATATTTATTCCTTATGTCTTTTATAATGATTATGATTTACTCACCCTTTCTGTTTCAACGTTGCCTCCACGTGGGTAATACACATGTGATCAGGAATACTGCAGTGAAGCTTAGAGAATAGCTTCAAAGTGAGTTTATTTTCTTTTCATTTAGTAAAGGAAGTCTTGCTCTGTTATGTAACATTAGGGTTGGGATCGATTAGTTATGAACCATGCATGATTTCTTTATATTGAGATTTAGTATTAATTTCATGACTTTTTCCATGTTTTGGACCATGATGTTATAACCATGAAGTGTGATGATTTTATTAATATTTGAACTACCATTCATGGTATTGAGATTACTTTGTGAAGAATTTTAAGACTCTTATTTCTACTGTGAAGTTCGAAATGAAATGGTTGTGAATACCAAAGATTTTATTTAAGTTTTAAAATGTTGTTATAACATGTGTTACGGAGCAGGATTATTTGTTTTATGATGCTTATGATGTGACATCCTTGTCATTGTTTTACGATTATTTATTAATTATAAATATTCGTGAAAATCATGAGCTTTTAGAAAGGTGTTACAACACCCATAACTTAATCCCTACCTAGTGTAACTTCTACCTAGGCACCTCCTAGATATGAGAACCCCTCTCACTCCCAACAACCGCAGTGATAAAAGACCAATCCCAATCCCAGGGAATATCTTAAGAAACCAAAAAGGAAGAACACACTTCCAGATTAGAAATACTTAGTTTGTTTAAAAGCTTCACTATGAACAATACTCAACTGTTGCTTAAAAGCTTTGAAGAGAACAATAACTTGATAAACAAGTAACAATGACAAAACTCTTATGTATCAAAAGATACACGAGGCCGTACAAAGAACCCACATAGAACCTAAGGACTATCAAACCCTAAACCCATATTTTTCACAAGGTTTTACAATAAAACTATGCTTTAAAATCTAGGTCTTGGACATAGACTTCTCCAGTTGGGCTTGGAATCTTCAATCAAATATAACCTTCAGCTCTCAATCCCTGCAGAATCTTCTCCATGAAAATAGAAACAAAAACGAATATTTCAAATATTTCTTAAAAGTCTCAAAGATCCTTTTTATGAAATAAATCAAATATGCAATTATCCCTTATAATCCTTGATTGGTTGCGCTTGTTATGAGTACTAGAAACCTCCAAAATATCATATTTTCAATCAAGTCTTCAAGGATAAATATCTAGTTGTACTGATATGATGTTAAGTTGCAAAATATCACAAAATCTAATAGAACATCTGTCAAATAAGTAACAGCAAATCCTGTTGTACCAACTGGTATAGATGTTATAACATCTTGCTTAACATTAGGCTGCAATACATGTTCTTCCCAAATAGAACATTTTGATAGAATTGTTTTCAACTATTTGATTTACCAAAATTGTTTCCAACCATAAAATAACAGACCTAACACTCTCCCCTTTTGGAAAAATTTTGCTAAAATAACCAAGAGCCAATTAACTAGGAGACAGGAAATAAACCACAAACACAAGTTATATGAAACCATGTAAACTCTATAAACACAACAAACTCATAAAGTTTTACAATCAAACGGGAACAATACTCTGTATGTCATACACAATCAGTTATCCCCCTCAAGGGAAAACCCCACATCATAACACTTGTAGCGGAACAACAAAAACAACAACAAGAGCTCCACCACAAACAAGCATGAACACTCATGATCCCCTTAAATGATTGCATGAGCAACCACAAACACACGTCTACTCTCCCAAAATCAGTAGCACACAGTCCTAACACAATGCTAAATCAATATGTCAAGACATGTGATGTAACATTATGACACAACACTTTACTCCTCCCTTTTTAGCAAAAATATTGACAAAAAGAAATAGAGTAAATGTACACACATGGAAACACAAAGCACACAAGAATATATTGCACCCAGGAAATACCACAAGTGGAAACAAATATATTGCATACCAGTAAAATAACAGATGGAAACATACATGAGCACCAGGTGGAAACAAACAAAGGAACCAAACACACATAAAAGTTCTACATAACTACAGATGAAGGAAAACATAGAACCACCAATCATGAGCACCAGATGGAAACACATAGATGGAAATATAACCTTTTGTCCAGCTTCATGTGGTATTCCAACTATTGCCCCTGTCCAAGAGCCTCCTGCATTTCTTGGTGTTGTATCCAGCCCCACTGTCTTTCCGAACACCTTCATTCCATCCCTTCTCAATAACAATTTGTCCATGCATGCCTCATATTATTGAGGAAAGATGAATTCCTCAATATCTATAATTGTTATAACTCCTAAATAGTACAAGTTCCAATCCCACTATTTTTTATAACAACAAGTTATTCCTTGTTGTCCATATGCTCCAGAGTATCATCCTTTCCTTCAAAAAGATTACTGATTAGTTGCTTACAACTACCAAGGCCCTTGTTCCAGTCATGTTGAATGAGATATCTAAACGAATTTAGATCTTCTGTATGAAATGTCATGGCATCTTTCTTGACATCATATCTCTTCAACAACAGTTCAGAGAAACTTACTCTTGTTTCACTCAAGGAAACACATCAATCTGTATTTGATATCATCTGGATAGATTCAAGGATGTTACCTTAACAAGGGGACTTACAGTCAGTTCCATGGGTTTTTCTATCTGTCCTTCAGTAGATAAACCTGTGCTGGATTGAGAATTCACAAACTCAGTGTTTGTAAATTCACAAATCTTCTTTTTTAGTTCCTCATCAGTTTTCACATGTGATGTTCTAACATTATCTTTGATATCCATCTTCTCTTTAGTAATTAAATCATAATATTACACAAGGATAGATTCCAGTGTCATTCCAGTTATGGAGTTATAAACTCTATAAGCTCTTCTGCTTGAAGAGTAACCCGAAAAATCCCCACGTCCCCTGCGGGGTCCTTCTTGTCCACTTGACCTTTGTCATCATAGATCTGGCTTTACTTACAAAGATATGAAAGTATTTGAATTTAGGTTTCCTTATTTTCTAAACCTCATAGATAGTAGTTGATGTACATTCTCTTAAAGTGACCATGTTATGAAATAACAAGCAATATTCATTTCTTCATCCAAAAACTCAATTGGAAATTGCTCATCAATAAGCACGACTCGAGTTGATTCTTGTATTGCTTTAGTCTTTTGCTCAATAACTCCATCTCCCTGAGTTTTCCAGGAATAAAAGGACTCGTGGCGTATTCCTATAGACTCAAAAAATTCATAAAGTTTGGTATTCTTAGACTCCATGTTGTTGTCACTTCTAATCTTGACAATCATACTTTTCTTATCCTCTTGAATGTTTTGACACATATCTTTAAAGACTTTAAATGTATCTGATTTCTCTTTAAGAAAATTCATCCAATTATATCCAGAAAAGGAATCTATAACCTCAAAGACATACCTTTTTCCTCCTAGGTTATCTAGCCATAATGGTCACATTACATCCATATAAAGAAGTTCTAAAAGTTTGGAAGTAGTATGATGTTTCAACATTAGTTGTGACATCATGATTTCCTTTTTACTTTTGCACTAATCACATAGTTCTACTTCTTCAATCATGAGCTCTGGCATATCTCTAATGGCTCCTTCATATATTACTTCCTTCATTCTTTTGAAATGTAGATGTCCAAGTTTCTAGTGCCATAGCCTCACTTCATCCTCATTTGTTGTTAAACTTGTGGAAGAGTAAGCAACTATTTGAGATTCCTGCAAATAGTAGTTGTCTTTGGACCTTATCCCTTTCATTAGAACAACTTCTTCTCATCTTTGACTAGACATTCTGATTTTGAGAAGTTAACTAACAAACATCAGTCACACAATTTACTAATGTTAATGACATTAGTAGTAAATTATTTGACAAACATCACATTTTCTAACCTGGGACAACCATCACACATCATTTTCCCACTCCTTTGATTTATCCGTTAAACCCATCACCAAATCTAACAGAACATGTGGGATGTGGTTTGACATCACTGTAATACGGTGGGAGAAGTGACTTGTTTTACATTTTGTCACAAATTTTGCGAATAACAAGAGTCGCCTCCGACTTTTCTTTTATCCAATAAGGGTGAAAATAATAGGAAAGACCTTGATAGATTTTGAGTTTGGGGGGTAAGTTATGAAAAGGGAAGGTGTTAGAACCCTTTTCATCAGTAGTTAATTACAGGCTATTAATCACTTAGCTCAATTTTTGAAAATTTCTTTGTGTTGTGTATTTGAAAATATTTTTAATGTTTGCCAATGTAAGGAGAAACTTCGTAACGATTCTTGCATCTGTCCTCGAGAATGCATACAAAATGCTTTTGAAAATATTTATTGAAAAGTGTGATTGTAAGAAATGTTTTATTTTGAAGAGCCTTGTGAGAAAGTGATTAGGAGTTCTACCCTACTCAAGGTAGTTCTTGTATGTTCTTCATCCTTTATATAGTGCAATACGTACAATTAGTTAGTAGGAAGCCCTATTGTTGGATGTGATGGGACAAGCGAGGGTCATCGTACAATCATCGAATGCAACTGGTAAGGACGCTTTAGCAATTTTCATAAGGGACAAATCATTTATCGAAAGGTAAGGTCGAAGGATCATCAAGGGACTATGTTCCCATGTTTGAGGCACGTGACTGTTTATTTTCCGAAGGCAACATAGGAGGTTACCCTAGAGGTGTAAGTGTGTGAGTGATTTGTATTCAGTTATTTTATCTTTGTAGTTAGGGTTTTCTAACAATTGTTTTTAGTCTTTTCATATCACCCCTAATTACTAACATCAATATAGTAAAATATAAAAAGCGGTAAATGTGCGGAAAGTAAAGGAAGAATGTAAACCCTAAACTATTACATCGCCTCGGGGTAAATATATAATAGAGAGTGTGGAAAGAAAAAAAACCTTAACTATTACATCCCGTAAAACAATTACATAATAATGAAAAAAAGGAAAGTGAGAAATTTAGGCCATCACAATTGGGAAGGTACAGTCGATCTAATGAAAATAGAAAAGGAAATATTTTGATGATTTTTTATAAAAAAACAAGAATAATTTATGCTAATTAAGTAACCTATTAATTCTAATTAATTTTAATTAATGATAAAAAAATAATTAATTAAATAATTATATAAAAGTTAATTAAAAAAACCCTAAGAGTCTAATTAATTTTAATTAATAAAAATAAAAAAACTAATTATGTTGTATAATAAAAAACATGAGTAAGAGTAAATAAAAAAGAAAGAGAGTTGGACCTGAAATAACAAACAGGGGGTGTTGAATAAAAATTATGGTCCAGGCCCAATTTCCAGCGCTGGATCAAGTGTGTTAAGCCCCAGGAGGTTCATCATGGGCTTGCAGATTTGGAGATGTTGGATCAGATCTTATGAAGATCTAATGGTGATACGTGGCTGGGTGCATCGTAGGCTTATGGATGTATTGCATGTAATCAATGAAAATCAGAAAATATGAAAAAACATTCCAAAACCAGGGATCGAACTTACGCCCTGGCATCGTAAGGCTTTATCATACACGCTTCTACCACTAGGTGGTGATATATCCATTATAATAAGCGAAACAAAATAAATAAATAATAAAACAACATGATTGGACCATAGAAGTGCCAGAACACTTGCTCCAGTCATCTTCTCCGGTGTCTCTTTTTCTCATTCCTTCAAAATAAACATGGTTAATGATCCAAGGGTATCCTACTGCCCTAAACCAAGCTTTGTGAATTCAATGGAAGTGTTATTTTAGGCTGAATCATGCTAGTTTGTGAGGTATAAAGAAAATATAATGGAACGACAAGAACATGGTATTTTATGATTCATCCGACATGGGACTCCCACGATTGGTTATTCTTGCATATTAGTACCTCAAACATGTTAGTAGGGTTAGTACGCGTAAAAACATAAAGAAACATAAATATGAAAATTCATGCAATGATGTGAAACCGGCGATGTGTGTTCATGCTTTTCAGGTCTCTTGGATCATCACAATCGATCTCTAATTACCCTAATGTGCTCCAGGAAGTGAATGGAAGGGTTAGTTTGTGGTGAATATGGCTGCAAGCTAGGGTTTCTCGTTGCCCTAATTTGAATGATTTTGAGATTTTTGGAAGAGGTGTTTTTGCAAGGGCTTCTTGTCCCATTTGATGTCTGAGTGAATGAGATATATAGAAGATACTTAGGTTAAATGTTTATGGGCTTGGACCTTGTAAGAAAAGCCTTTGTTTTATCTAATTTGTTTTGAATTTAAATTAATAAAAATCAAAATAAATAGGAAATAAAACCCAAGGGGTGTATGATTAATCTTAGAGGTTCATCCTGAGGTATAAAACACGCATGGACCTTAAATTAATAGCCCATTAGCCCAAAAATTGAAGTTTGATCACTTTTGGTTTAATGGATTTGGCCAAAATTTCCCAAATAGCACTAGTCATAACTCTCTCAATTTTAATCATTTGAGTGTGATCTTTGACTTTTTGGAAAGCTCTGGATTTCCTGTACAATCTATATTTGGTCAATTTTATATTTGAAGAATTTATCTTGATGTAAGTTGCCTTGACAAAAAGTGTCTTTTGTTGACTTTTGAAATGACCTATAATGTATTGGCACATATATCTCAAATGAAGCATTTTTTGGACTTGAGCTTAGAGAGACAAATTTATAGAGAGTTGAATTTCTTGCAAAATGAGCTTTGGTTGAAGAAAATCTGATGAAGCATGTGAAAGTTATGTTTGGTCAAAGTTTAGTTGACTTCTCCTAGAGAAAACCCTAATTTGGCAACTTTTGATTTTTGATGAATTGAGAGTTTTCTTGATGAATCATGATCAACCCTTGGTAAAATGATGAATATGACTTAAAAATGTTGATGTTGACCAAAAGTCTTGAAGTTTGACTGTATGTTGACCATAATTGACTTTTTGTCCAATATAGTTGATTTTTAGTCATCTGGGCAATTGATTGAGTAAACTTGTGATGCAAGGCACGAAATTTAGTATGAGAATTCTTGGAGACATAGAAGAAACCATGAAATCCACTTGAGGCATGAGAAACCCAGTCTTCTTGAGAAAAGGGAAACCCTAGTTGTAGGTCAATTGCTTAGGAGGAGAATTTGTCTGGTCAATTCTTGAGCAACCTTGAGCAAATGAAAACCCTTGAAGCATGAGAAGTTATCTTGAAGAAAAATTGGAGGGAATATTTTAGGTTACAACAGTGGCCCCTATTCAATCTTCTTAAACCTGAGGAGTTAGATTGGCATGTCCGCCATTCATGATATGAAAGTAGAAGAGGATTGAACACTTAAGTGCCCAGAAATTTGCACTCGCATGTGCAATAGGTAACGTTGTTGGTTGATAATATTGCTTGAATGAGCTTACAAATTCCATTATGAGAGGTGACATAATTTCGTTAGAGACGGGATTATAGATTCCATCCAAGGTAAATTTTAATAGAAGTACCAGAATGAGTCTACGCTTGACTGTATATGAAGAATGCATTTCAGGATGACTCTCTAGGGAAAGTGCTTAAGTAGTTGCTTGTTAGATTAATTCTCTGAGTAGAATGCTTATAAGATTTAGTCACTGAGGTAAATGCTCGTCATGTAGATAGTCGCCCCATCCTATTTCAGGAATTGATCCACAATCTGTTTTTGTTGGTAAACCCGTCCTGTTTCAGGAATTCATACCACTTGGTCATATAAATAGTTGCCTTTTCCTATTTCGAGAATTAATATCTGACCCGTTTTTTTGTTGGTAAACCCATCCTGTTTCGGGAATTCCTACCGCTTGGTCATATAGATAGTTGCCCTGTCCTTAATTGGGAATTAATCTCAGACCTGTTTTCTTGTTGGTAAACCTGTCCTGTTTCGAGAATTTATACTGCCTGGTCATATAGATAGTTGTCTCGTCCTATTTCAGGAATTAATCTCTCACTTGTTTGAAAATTATTGATATTCGTCTGTGTGAGAACTTTACCTGAAAAGACAAAATTAACTTTATATAATATCGTCATGCACGTAATGCACTAATGATGCTCTCAAGACGAATGAGAATGTTATATCCTTTTCAATATGAATATGCTATAATGTATTACGAAATGATGTACGGATGCAATATGTTGTTGAAATGTATCAGTAGCTCCTTATAACAATGTCTACCTGGGGAAAATAAATCTCGGATTGTTGTTGGGGATGAAGAAAGTGATTCTTCAAATTCTGTTGGGAATAATTTTGCTAAGAATAATTTTGTTGGGGATTCCCGCTTTCTGTTTGAGGATACTCTACTGGGGATCTTCGACTTCTGCTTGAGGATAGAGGCATTCAAGGAGAATCATTCATTCACCATTCTTTTTGTTGAAGGATTTGATTCTTACATACCCTGTCTGGGAATAAAAGTGATGGATATTCCTCTGGTGTGCCATTGGAAAATTTTTCAAATACCGTAGCAACTCTTCTGGGGATAGCAACTTTGATTAAAACCTGTTGGAGAAAAGAATTGTGTTAGAGATTTACGGTGTTGGATTAATAAACTCTGATGAGAATCAAATTCCTATGAACTGTGTCGAGGAAATAAACTCTGACGGGGATTAGAATTTTTTAGGTTGCGCTGAGGAAGTCTCCATTGTATGCTGGAGAAATGATTAAACTTTCTTATATACTAGGGGACCTATTGGGGAAGATGATCATGTCAAGATATCCATCAGGGATATCGAGGTGAACTGCTGGAAGATGCCCCAATTTCTGTCTGAGGGCATATTAGACTTGTTGGGGAATCTATCTTTATTGGGAACGATTTTGCGAAGATAACTCTGTAGAGATAGTTTCATGGGGATTTCTCTATGGGGAATTTATAACTGACTTAAACATTATCTCAAATCCTAGAGTCTTCAGTAAATGCTAATTCTGTTTTCATGCATGTATTTTGTTAACAGTAATCATATTCAAATGCATATGTTCATTCAATTTAGTCATTGGACATTTTTGCAAACAAAATAGAGAAAGTAAAACAAACTTGAATTTTGTAGCATATTTGTATTGAGAGCTTGGACATATACATGCAGTTTCGTACAAAGAGACAAAGATCCTATTAAGAGGAAATCATTGTGAAAATAAAAAGGTGTACAAAGAGAAATAAAGAAAAATAGCTATGTGGAAATGTTCCCTTTGAGTTTTAACTCTGCTATCGCCCTTATGCCTTCAAGCATATCATCCCTTGTTGTCGAAAGAATTTGACTGGATTGATCAGTACCATTTGAACATGACATCGGTAATCACCCTGGTTATTAATAAAAAGGTAATCGAACGAGACATTATCGTACGCTTTAATCCATAACTTATGCATGTACTTCCCTTTTGGATTTTCAGTCCACCGGGATACCCTTTTTTGCTCAAGCTGCCTTTTCAAGTTTTCGACTTGCTGGGTGTACAATGTTTTACATATATCCCTAATTTTTCCCAAACCATTTTGGTTCGCCGGGATGCCCTTATTTTTTCCTAGGCCAGTCAACCTAGCAAGTCTCTTTCATGCGTAGTATTTTTTAACCATGTATGTGTTCTCAGGGTGTGGAAGATCTTCAGCGTCCATGGTGGTAAGTATCATAGCCCCGCCAGAAAGTATTTTCTTAATCACAAACGTCCCTTCTTATGTGGGAATCCATTTACCCTTGGGATCACCTTGTGGTAAGACGACGCGCTTTATAACCAAATTACCAACCAGGTACACTTGAGGTCTGACATTCTTATTAAAGGCCTTAACCATGCACTTTTGATACATATAACCATGATAAAGAGCCGCAAGACTTTTCTCATTAATAAAATTTATCTGGTTCAGTCTGGTTTAAATCCATTCGTCTTCATATAAGCCCGTGTCTTTCATAGTCCTTAACAAAGAAATATGGACTTTGATAGGCAGGATAACCTCTGTACCGTATACTAGAGAGAATGTGGTTGCCCTAGTTGATGTACATGATGAAGTGTGATAACCATGAATAGTAAATGGTAACATCTCATGTAAATCTTTGTAGGTCACTATCATCTTCTGCAAGATCTTCTTGATGTTCTTGTTGAAGGCTTCCACTACGCGATTCATCTTCGACCGATATACAGAGGAATTATGATGTTTAATCTTGAACTGTGTACAAAGTTCTATGATCATAGTGTTGTTGAGATTGGTACCATTATCAATGATGATCCTCTCGGGTATGCCATACCAACAGATGAGTTAATGCTTAATGAACCGAGCCACGACATTCTTTGTAACAGAGGAAAACGAGCTTGCTTCAACCCACTTTGTAAAATAATATATTGCGAACAGGATGAAATGGTGCCCATTAGATTCAGTAGGCTTAATCTCTCCAATTATATCAATTCCCCACATTGAAAACGACCAAGGAGCAGTCAAGACGTTCAAAGGAACTAGAGGCACGTGTACCTTATCAATATAAATCTAGCATTTGTGACAATTTATGGATTGGTGATGGCAGTCATTTTCCATGGTTGACCAATAATAACCCGCTCTTATAATTTTATTATCCATCGTATGCCCGTTGGAATGAGTACCAAAGACTCCCTCATGCATATCTTTCATAATCTTCTCAACTTCCATCTTATCCACACAACAAAGCAAAGTCAAATCATGATTGTGCTTGTATAAAATTCCTCTACTCAAACAATTTGGAAGAGAACCTCCATAGGAATTTCATATCATTGATAGACGCCCCTTCAGAATATTCTTGAGTTTCGAGGTATCTTTTTACTTCGTGGTATCAAGGATTTTCCTCTACTCCATCAGTATCGACCTCGTAGCAATGTGTCGGTTCGTCTAGTCTCTCAATAATAATTTGAGGAGCTTAATTATCCCATTTGACTTTGAACATATATGACATGGTTGCTAATGCATCTTCTAATAGATTCCCTTCTCGTGGAATATGTTCAAAAGTGATTTCTTCGATGTATGGAATTAATGTTAATACATGCTCTCGCTAAGGAAAGAGATTTGGATGCTTTGTATCCTAATATCCCTTGATTTGACTGATTACTAAGGCTGAGTCCCCGTATACAATCAAGAACTTGATTCTCATATCGATAGCAGCTTTGGTGCCCATGATGCATGCTTCATACTCTTCCATGTTGTTGGTACAATCAAAACATATCATGGCAGTGAAGGGTGTATGGAAACCCTTGGGAGAGACAATCACGTCACCAATTCCATTACCAAATGCGTTAGAAGCTCCATCAAAAACTATAGTCCACCGGGATCCCGCCTTTGGTCCTTCATACGATCTTGGTTTTTCCTAGTTTGTAACTAGCATAATATTCTAATCCAGGAACTCGAAATTCATAGATGATAGTCGTCTACGACTTGATGAGCCAAATGATATGCCAATACACTTTCTTTGATTGCCTTCTGAGTGGTGTACTGAATTTCGTATTCTATCAAGACCATTTGCCATCTTGCTATTCTTCTTGATAGAGTGGGCTTCTCGAATATGTATTTTATGGGATCCATCATAGAGATCAACAAAGTGGTATGAGTCAACATATACTGTCTTAGTCGACAAGCATCCCATGCCAAGGCGACCATGTTTTCTCGAGCAGTGATTATCTTGTTTCACAGTCGATAAACTTTTTGCTAAGATAGTATATTGCATGCTCTTTTCAACCAGACTCGTCATGTTTCCCCAATACACACCCCATTGAGTTCTCTAACAATGTTAAGTACATGATAAGAGGTCTTCCTTCAATTGGTGGAATCAAAATTGGAGGTTCTTGGAGGTACTCCTTGATTTTGTCAACAACTATCTGAAAGCCATCGTTCCATTTCACTACTTGATCTTTCTTAAGTAACTTGAAGATTGGCTCACAAGTATTGGTCAAATGGGAAATAAATCTGGAAATATAGTTCAATCGTCCCCGGAAACTTTGGACTTCCTTCTCAGTACAGGGAGTCATCATTTCTTGGAATGATTTAACCTTGGCATGATAAACTTCAATACCTTTACCACTGACGAAAAAGCCTAAGAGTTTATAGGATCTTACCCCAAAGGTGCAGTTGTTTGGATTAGGTATCAACTTGTACTTCTTCAACGTCACAAACAGTTTGTGTAGGTGATCGAGATGCTCTTCTTAAGTCTGAGATCTAGATTTCATGCTGTCAACATAAACCTCTACCTCATGATAGATCATGTCATGGAACAAAGCTACCATAACACGCTGATACATTGCGTCAATGTTCTTTAACCCAAAAGGAATAACCTTGTAACAAAAAGTGCCCCATTGTGTGACAAAGGTAGTCTCCTCCATGTCTTCAGGTGCCATCTTGATCTGATTATAGCCTATGAAACCATCCAGAAGGAGGATACTTTATGCTGAGCGGTGTTGTCAACCAGAACATTAATATGTGAAAGCGGAAAGTCATCCTTGGGGCTTTCCCTATTCAGATCTCTGTAGTCTACAAACATGCAAACTTTTCCATCTTTTGTGGTACCGGGACCACATTTTAAACTCAGTGAGATAGGATGTAACAACTAAGAAACCTATGTTGAATTGCTTCATAACCTCAGCCTTGATCTTTTCGGACATCTCGGGACGCATACGACGAACTTTCTGCATTATTGGAGAACAACCTTCTTTCATTAGCAGATGGTGAACCACAATGTCAGTACCAAGCCCTGACATGTCTTCGTACGACAAAGAAAATATCTCAACATATCCATGCAACATCTGGATTAATTTGTTCTTCACATTGTCCTCTAAATTAGCACCTATCTTGACCTTTTTTATGTCCTCTTCAGAACCTAAGTTTACAAACTTGACTGGCTCTTCATGCGGTTGTATAGCCTTTCCTCTTGCACTAACAGTCTAGCAAGTTCTCCAGGTATTTCACAATCTTCCTCACCTTCATCATCGGCTTGGTAGATCAGATTTTCAAAGTTATAAGTGGAAATAGCATAATTGTTATCAATGGAATCCAAAGTGGATGTGGGTCTGCAATTTATTGTGTGGGTGTGTGTAAGAACACATAACTATTTTGAAAGTGACAAAATTTTAATGCAAAACGTCCAATGATTTATTGAATGAAAATATATTAATGAAATGACAACCATAAACAAATGGACCGTTATGCTCCGGGTAAGTCACAAGGCTTAAAGTTATTGTTTTTAAGATTACATAACTGAAACTTGAAAGCAAAAAGAAACAAAAAATGACATTTAGTCTTGAATGAAGGATATTGAGATAAGGTCTTCAGTCTTTTAGTTGCTGAGTTTGTTGCTAATGGTAGAAAAGATCCAGCTATCAAGGTCGTAGTCACTATCCACATCTTCTATAGAGTTGACTCCATTGTTGCTGGCGCGGAATGGTGGTCTTCTAGCACACACACGAAGAACATCCCTCTGAGGCTCTACAATGAAACCCAAACCGAATTTGTCAGATTTATACGGAATGTCAGGAATCTGACCCTAAGTAGTGCATCCACCTTCTTCTACTACAGCTCTAGCATCCTTTAAAGAAGCCATTCTGGGTTGATCCTTGGTAACCTTGGGAATAGCAAAAACATCTTCAATAGCGGTAGTCTTCTAGGGAATAACCTCAATAGTCTGACAGGGAGTTTCGATGAATTCTCCGTCCATCTCAACATACTTGAGTGAATTCAAGTGACTTACCGTATACTCTTCTTGACCATAAACTGTAACAACTTTTCCTTTTACGAGATATTTCAGCTTTTGATGTAAGGTGGAAGTAACATCGCCTGCCCCATGAATCCAAGGGGAGTCCCAGTAAACAGGAATATGTCGGTCGGATATCCATTACATAAAAGGTGGAATCAAATACCTATGAACCTTCTCTGATAGGAAGATCCACCTCTCTGTGTACCATCCTTTTTGAACCGTCAAAGTCTTTTACCACAGTATCACTGGGTTTTAGCACAAACCCTTCATAATCAAGTCTGTCCAGAGCACCCTTCAGAAAAACATTCAACGAGGAACCTGTGTCAACCAGCACATGAGCTAAAGTAGTGCCCCTGAATTCGATAGAGACATACAGAGCCTTGTTGTGGTTTCTTCCTTCAGGAGTCAAATCGACATCATAAAATCATATCCCATTATAAGTAGTTAGGCTAGCAACATAACTTACAAATTGATCGACATAAATTTCTTGTGGAACGTGAGCAGACTTTAAGAACTTCGCCACAGCCTATGCATGAGCTTCAGAGCATAACAAAAGGGATAACATGGAGATCTTAGAGGGAGTTTATCCCAGCTGTTCAACAATGGTGTAATCACTTTTTAATATAATCTTTAGTACCTCCTCCAAATCTTGCCTGATGTGTCTTCAGCGGTGACTTCTTTAGGTGCCTCCGTCTGGGCAGGCTCTGTCATTTGTCCTTTTCCCTGAGTCTTAGTGGTTGACTTTGTGGCAATAACACGAACTGGTGTGGCAACATTCTTCATAGATATTTCGGGAGAGAAAACCCTTCCACTTCTAGTAACTTTATTGGTCCCAGCAATATTGTCAATAGTGGGATTAGTAACTTCAATAACTTCACTCTCAGTAGTCAAAGGTTCTTGTTTGACGCCATTGTAGTAAACATAGGCCCCATAATTCCATGGGATGGATTTTTCTGAGGAATACAGAATAGGTCCAGGTGCGATAACTATCAGAGGAGCAATCCTAGGTTTAACATTAAACTTCACGAGTCCTTTGACAATGATCCTGATTGGCGTGCCAGAAATTACAGATAAGTCTTGAAATAAATTCTCAATAGTCAGGAAGGGAGTGGTCATTTCACTTACATCAGAAACAAAAAAGAACATCAACAATAGCACTAATGCCTTTTTTGTGCTTGGGCATATGAGTAGTAATCACATTGGGGGTCTCGATAGGATCGAATTGAATCTCTTTGTTGTCAATCATATTTTGAATTTTATTCTTCAAAGCCCAACAACTATTGGTGTCATGTGCGGGACTATTGGAATGATAAGCACATTTCACATTAGGATTATAACAAGGAGAGGAGGTGTGTGGGTTCTGAGGAGAATCCCTTAACATTATCAATTCCTCCTTCAAAAGATGTTGCAATGCCTGAGACAATGACATGCTGATCTTGGTAAATTGTCTTCTAGGTGCATCTTACCTACACTGATTACTTTGTTAATGTTGTTGCACATGCACTGGATTAGAAATTAGCACAACCCCTACAGATTCATTGCGGTCATTTCTAGCACAAACCTTCTGGCCATAAACAACATTAGTTTCTTTCTTTCCATAGAACATATTAATTACAACACTTAAAGATGCAACCACTTGAATATTTCCACTTCTGATACCACTTTCGACATGTTCTCGTGTTAGTATCAACTCGGTAAAACTAGATGAAGAGCTTCCAATCAGATGATTAAAGAAAGGTCCTGTAAAAGTTCCCATAAACATATCAATCAGCTTCCTATATGACAGAGGAGGTTGAACCCTTCAAGCTAAATCTCTCCACTTCTGGGCATACTCATTAAAGCCTTCGTTCGATCCCATAGTCATACTTTGTAATTGCACACGAGTTGGTGCAAGGTCAGAATTATATTGATATTTTTTGTAAAAGAAAACAGCCAAGTCTTCCTAAGTACGTATATTGGTTACTTCTAGCTGATAGAACCACTCCAATTGTGTCCCAAATAAGCTCTCTTGAAAAAAGTGTACCCATATCTTCCTATCATCAGTATGAGGTTGGATCTTCTGGACATAATACCTTAAATGCAGTTTAGGACAGGAAACACCGTCTTATTTAGAAAAAGTAGGGATCTTGAATTTGTGAGGGATCACAACCCCCGAGACTAATCCCAGCTCCTAAAAATCCAACCAAGGTACTCTTTGGATTTCCATGGCATTGAGACGATCTTCCAGTTGTTTATATCTATCATCAGCATAAATATATTGTTCATCTGAATAGTTTGCTTCTTCTTCCTCAGAACACTGGTTGTTATTCTCCTCAGCTTTCACACTCTTGTCATCTTTCTCTTGGTTATCATCTTCATTTGATCGGACCTCAAAATCTAGAGCCCTTTTGACCAGACCATTAAATATTCTACCCATATTAAGAAATTCAGTTGGCTTCTTAGTCTACTTCTTTCTCTCTTTGATGACGAGTTCTTTCAAGTCTTTCTGCCCTTTGGCTAAGTTCGGGAACATTTGGTGCAATTGAGCGTTCTGAGCTTGAAGATATTTTATGGTTTGTTAGAGAGCCATCTTTTACTAAAATAAAGAGCAAGAAGATGAGAAAACTATCTTTGGGAAATACTTTTTATGATGATATGCATGATATGTAAATGCAATGTTTTTAAGGATCTCGCGGGGAAAAAAAATGAAATATTAGAAGTTGAGTGTGGCTGCAGCTTTGAGTGAAGAGGTTTGTATCTCTGAATGTCCTTCTATGAGAATCAAGCTCACAATGTCGAGTGAGTTCTATCCTTTTACTCAAAAGAACACACTTTGGCCTTTGACGACATCTGGTTAGAGGAAAACGAATCCTCTTTCTCCGTGTTAGACGTCTGGTTCATGATACCTGCATTACAGGCCCTTGAGATCCTTGAAATGGTTAATGAAAATTCTATGGTATGATTTCATGATGTTATGATGTCATGCTTGAATAGGTAGAAAACACAAGCAAAGCATACAAGAACCTTAGGTTTAAGGCTTTCATGATATCCATAGGTAAGTACCCTTTGGAACTTTAGTTGGCTCAAACTGTCCTAAGAATAGTAACCGGGTTCTAGGAATCTCATATCACCGATCTTTCTCACACGCTTTGTTTCAGCAGAACAACAGACTTGCCACTGAAATATCCCTAGAGTCGAATCTCAATGAGTGTAGCGTCGATTATCAACCATCCTTGGACTGCACCAAAGTCGGCTGTCTCACTACCTTCTAATGGCCAAGTTGGGTCAATTAAGGTTCTAAAGCTCAGTTAGTGCTTCTGACACCACGCGGTAGCCCAATGTTATCCTCGGCTGACTCAAGGAAAACCAGTACAAACCAAAGGGTCACACTAACGTAGCCATCATTTCAACTATATCGGTCTATGCTGTACAGTTTCCATGATCTATAGCTACTTACCTAAGGCATCCCCAGATCCGGGTGTAGGATCTTCACAAAAATTAAAACCCGAGCAACCCTCAATAGTCAAGGATACAAAGCAAATAAGTAAATGAAAAAGTGATCAACCTCTAAGGTAACCCCTCTTTTTAGTAGTGTCCCTAGCAGAGTCGCCAGTTCTATAATACGGTGGGAAAACTGGCTTGTTTTGCATTTTGTCGCAAATATTGCGAATAGCAAGAGTCTCCATTGAATTATCTTTTATCCAATAAAGAAAGGGTGAAAAGAATAGGAAATAGCTTGATATATTTAGAGTTAGGGGGGTAAGTTATGAAAGGTGTTAGCACCCTTTTCATCCGTAGTTATCTACGGGTTCTTACTCGCTTAGCTCAGTTTTTGAAAATTGCTTTGTGCTGTGTATTTGAAAATATTTTGAAAGTTTGCCAATGTAAGGAGAAACTTTGTAATGATTCTTGTATCTGTCCTCGAGAATGCTTACAAAGTGTTTTTGAAAATATTTATTGAAAAGTGTGATTTTGAGAAATGTTTTGTTTTGAAGAGCTTTGTGAGAAAGATATTAGGAGTTCTACCCTAATCAAGGTCGTTCTTGTATTTTCTTCCTCCTTTAGATAGTGCTATTCATACCATTAGTTATAGGAAGCCCTGTCGTTGGATGTGAAGGGATAGGCGAGGGTCATCGTACAATCATCGAAGGTAACTGGTAAGGATGGTTTAGCAATTTTCTTAACAGACTGATCATTTATCGAAAGGCAACGTCGAAGGGTTATCAAGGAAATATGATCTTTGTATCATGGGACTTTGCTAAAGCATCCCCATGTTCGAAGGACGGGACTGTTTATTTTCCAAAGGCAACAAGGGAGGTTACCCTAGAGGTGTAAATGTGTGAGTGATTTATATTAAGTTATTTTATCTTTGCAGTTAGGGTTTTCTAACAGTTGTTTTTAGTCTTTTCATACAATCCCTAATTATGAACAGAAATATAATAAAATATAAAAGCAGTAAATGTGCAGAAAGTAAAGGAAAAATATAAACCCTAAACTATTACATCGCTTCGGGGCAGATACATAATAGAAAGTGCGGAAATGAAAAAAAAACCCTAACTAGTACATCCCGAAAAATAGTTACATCATAATGAAAAAAAGGAAAGCGAGAAATCTAGGCCATCACAATTTTAAAGGTACAATCGATCTAATGAAAATAGAAAAAGAAATATTTTGGTGATTTTTTATGAAAAAAAGAATAATTTATGCTAATTAATTAACCTATTAGTTCTTATTTATTTTAATTAATCATAAAATATAATTAATTAAATTATTATAAAAAAAGTTAATTAAAAAAACCCTAAGAGTCTAATTAATTTTAATTAATAAAAAAAAACAAATTATGTTGTATAATAAAAAACATGAGCAAGAGTAAATAAAAAAGAAAGGGAGTTGGGCCTAAAATAATAAACGGGGGGTGCTGAATAGAAATTGTGGTCTGGGCCCAATTTTTAGTGCTGGATCAAGTGTGTTCAGCCCCAATAGATTCATCATGGGCTTGCAGATCTGGAGACGTTGGATCAGATCTTATGAAGATCTGATGGTGATACGTGATTGGGTGCAACGTAGGCTTGTGGGACGCGCTGCATGTAATCAAAGAAAATCAGAAAATCTTAAAAACATGCCAAAACCAAGGATCGAACTCACGCCCTGGCATAGTAAGGCTTTATCGCACAAGCTTCTACCAATGGGGTGGTGATACATCCATTATCATCAATGAAATAAAATAAATAAATAATTAAACAGCATGACTAGACCGAAGAAGCGCCAGATCCCTAGCTCCGATCGTCTTCTCCGGTGGTTCTTTTTCTCATTCCTGAAAAATAAACATGGTTATTGATCCAAGGGTACCCTACCCCTCTAATTCAAGCACTGCGAGTTCAATGGGAGTGTTATTTTGGGTTGAATCGTGCTGGTTTGAGGTATAAAGAAAATACCATGGAACGGAAAGAACATGGTATTTCATGATATAGCTGTCATGGGACTCCCTCGATGGGTTATTCCTGCATATTAGTACCTCAAAAATAATTTAGCAGGGTTAGTACGTGTAAAAACATAAAGAAATATAAAACTGCAAATTCATGCAATGATGTGAAACCGGCGATGCTTGTTCATGCTTTTCAGTCTCTTGGATCACCACAATCGATCCTTACTTACCCTACTGTGCTTCAAGAAGTGAATGGAAGGGTTAGTTTGCGGTGAAAGTGGCTGAAAGCTAGGGTTTCAAATTGCCCTAGTTTGAATGATTTTGAGATTTTTGGAAAAGGTGTTTTTGTAAGGGATTTTTGTCTTATTTAATGTCTGAATGAATGAGATATATAAAGGAGAATTAGGATAAATGATTAAGGGCTTGGACCTTGTAAGAAAATCCTTTCTTTTACCTAATTTTTTTTTAATTTATATTAATAAAAATCAAAATAAATAGGATAGAAAACCCATGGGGTATATGAGTATTCTTAGAGGTTCATCTTGAGGTATTAAACACGCATGGACCTTAAATTAATATCCCATTAGCCCAAATATTCAAGTTTGATCACTTTTGGTTTCATGCATTTTCCCAAAATTTCCCAACTTGCACTATTCATAACACTCTGAATTTTCATCATTTAAGGGTGATCTAGAACTTTTTGTAAAGCTCAATATGTCCTCTACAATCTATATTTTTATCAATTTTACATTTCAAGAATTTATCTTGATGTATGTTGCCTTGATAAAAAGTGTCTTTTTATTGACTTTTGAAATTACCTATAATGTATTGGCCCATATCTTTCAAATAAAGCATTTTTGGGACTTAAGGTTAGAGAGAAAAAGTTGTAGATAATTTAATTTCCTTCAAAATGAGCTTTGGTTGAGGAAAATCAGATGAAGCATGTGAAAGTTATGTTTGGTCAAAGTTTAGTTTACTTCTCTTAAAGAAAACCCCAATTTGGCAACTTTTGATTTTTGATGAATTGAGAGTTTTCTTGATGAATCATGATCAACCCTTGATCAAATGATGAATATCATTTCAAAATGTTGATGTTGACCAAAAATCTTGAAGTTTGACTGTACGTTGACCATAATTGACTTTTTGTCGAATATAGTTAATTTTCAGTCATCTGAGCAATTGACTGCGAAAACTTGTGATGCAAGGCATGAAATTTATTATGAGCATTCTTGGAGACATATAAGAAACCATGAAATCCACTTTAGCATTGAGAAACCCAATCTTCCTTGAGAGAAGTGAAACCTTAGTTGCATATCAATTGTTTAGGAGGAGAATTTTTCTGATCAATTCTTGAGCAACCTTGAGCAAATGGAAACCCTTGAAGCATGAGAAGATATCTTGAAGAAAAATGGGAGGGAAAATTTTGGCGTACAAAAATCACCAACATCTTTTGGACCCTTGTCATATGTCTAAAGCATCCACTATCAAAGTACCAGTATTCACTAGTTAAGTCTCTCAAGGAAGTGTGAGCTATAAGATTAATATCCCTTTTTCAAAACTTATCTCCTTGCTCATTCCATTAGCCTTGGAATGAAATTAATATTTTTTATGTCCATATAATTTGAAGCAAAAAAGGCTTTATATGACAAGAATCACCACTATAGTAACATCTCAACCTAGAATGGGGCTGATTTGAAAATTCACTAATTCTTCAAGGATGCTGTAACATGTTCTTGGGCATGTTGATCTCTTTATTTTTATCAAAAGGAAAGACCCTCTCTTATTACATTCTCCTCAAGTTTTTTATCAGATTGATAATGACCTTTGGAATATTCATCCTCTTTTACCATATTTATGAAATCCGTCATGTTATCAAGTTTGGAATTTAAGTGTGTTACCTCAGTTTGTAGATGAGTAACAATACTTAGGAGTTTATTACTTTCATTTTCCAAATTAGCGATGATATTTCTTTTCTCTTCCTCTTTCTTGAGTTTTTCTTCACACACAACACAATTATCCTTGTAGGACACATCTAGGTCTTCATAAAGATCATTCTCATCATAAGCTTCAACTTCATCTGTCCATCTTCTATATAAAGCCATCACCAGTTTGGTAGTCTCATAATTTTGTTCACCTTCTGACTTATCATCATCTGACCAAGATGTAGTGAAACCCTTCTGTTATTTCTTGAGGAAGTTGGGACATTCATGTATAATATGACCATATCCTTCACATTCGAAATATTGAATCTCTCTGCTTTGACCTGGCTTCTCTTCTGATCTTTTTTTCTTTTGAGAATAAAGACTGTTACTAATGTCATATGAGATATTCTTGACATCTATTCTCCCTCTTCTGTCCAATATTTTTAACACCTTGTTGAATTTATTCTCAAGAAGAACAATGGTATTAGACAGATCTTCATTAGTGTTCAGCTCATCTTGACCTTTATCATCTTTAACGTTGGATACAAAAGTTATGATTTCGTAATTTTTCTCAGCTTTGTCACCAATATCCAATTCAAATGTTTGAAGTGACCCAATAAGTTCATCAACTCTCATGTTGTTGATGTCCTGAGCTTCTTCAATAGTTGTTACCTTTATGTTAAATCTCCTAAGCAACGACCTAATAATCTTTTTGACTAGCTTTGCTTCTATCATCTTCTCTCCCAAGGAACTTGATGCACTAGACATTTCAAAAATTTTTATCTGATATTCCTGAATTGTCTCATCATCTTTTGTCTTCAAATTATCAAATTTTTAAGTGAGAAGCTGAAGTCTTGACATATTCACCTTTAAAGTACCCTCACAAGTTATCTTAAGAATTTCCCAAGCTTCTTAGCTAATGTTAATTCTCTATTTTAAGACTGGCGTTAATTTTAGTTAAACATATCATGAAGCAACATGTTAAGTAGGATGTTCTAACTTGCAGAGAAAACATGATGAATAAGATGTCATATGCAGAATAATTCGACATCATGTCTATTACATATAGACTTAGATTATGTTAGTTTGTTACAAATGTTGAATATTTTGGGAAAGTTTTGTAATCCCACATGGTGTCCAAGTGTGTGAAATCAAGGATATATGTTGGTATTCAAGTTATCCATGTTTTCTAAATCTTAACACGTTTTAGGAAGGTTATGATTGAAGATCTATTTTCATCGAGTAGATTTTGCATACTTTGCTGCATTTTGGAAGTCCAATCCAGTCCAAAAAAATGGTTAAAAAAGAAGTCTCTATACCAAAAAAAGATACGAGCATGAGTTGTAAAAGTGTCTATTATTACGGCTTTGTCTATTTATTATTTTGCGAGCGACTCTTGTATTGTTGTTACTTGAGTTGGACTATTAGTTGAGTTGTACTTGCGAATCGCTCGGAAAGCTTTTAAGAAAGAGTGAATTTTGTTTATTGAAGGGTGTCTCCTTCTTGATTATCAATCACTCTTAAGCTTCAAAGTATATAGTGATTGTGTGTTCTTGAAGATTGTCTTATAAGTCTTTTAAGTTGTGTTCTTGTCACTATTTTTGACTGTGTGTTCTTGTCATTGTCTGTGATTGTAAGGGAAGTGAGAAGGGTCTCATACCTAGGTGTGTCTTAGGTAGAAATATAGCATGGATAGTGATTAAGTAAGAAGTTGTAAATGGGGGAGTTTATCTTTTAATTGATACTATTTAGTGGATTTCCTTTCTGGCTTGGTAGCCCTCAGAGTAGGTGTTGTTGTATACCAAACTCGGTTAACAATTATGTGTGTTACTTTACTTTTCAGCATTGTTTACGTTGTTCATACCTTGCCATTATGTTGAAGTCAGATTTCAATGTATCGACATCTCTTATGACAAATGTGATCTTAATACTTGAATTTCAGCTACAATACATGTATTAATCAGCCTGAATACATTTTTGTAAATTCCATTGAATAAAGCATTCAAAGCCTTAGAATTTCCAATGGCTTCTTTATCATCATTTTCAGTTTCAATCTCTTTCCCATCTTTTTCAATGACCTTCACAATAGGATGCTTCCACCCTTTCAAAATAACATTCCATGCTTTGCTATCCATAAATTTCATAAAAGCTACCATTCTGACCTTCCACTAGTCATAGTTTGAACCATCCAACATAGGTGGTCTGTTGCTATATCCTCCTCCTTTCTCCATAGTTCTAGAAAATATATCTTTGAATCTCACCCAGTAAACAAAATAGGGTGCCGACTATTGATGCCAATTGAAATTCTGGCACACACAATATTAGAAGTCAAGACTTATGTTTTAACAACACACAATGTTGTAACAGATGTTACGACATCTAATGACAGCAAACAGACTTTCTAAAAATAGAAAGAATTTAAAGGAAGATAAAGTACTAAAACATAACAAAACACAAAGAATTGTTAACCTAGTTCAGTGCAAACTCAAATACTCTAGGGGCTACCAAGCCAGGAAGGAAATCCACTATCAGTAGTATCAACTCAGAGTTAAACAATACCAGTTTACACCCCCTCACTTAATCCCTACCTAGTGCAACTGTTACCTAAGCACCTCCTAGATATGAGAACCCCTCTCACTCCCAATCACCACAGTGATAAAATACCAATAACAATCCCATGGAACGTCTCTAGAAACCAAAAAGGAAGAACACACTTCAAAATTATAAATACTTAGCTTGCTTAAAAGCTTCACTAAGAACAATCTTTAACTCTTGCTTAAATGATTCGAGGAGAACAATAACTTGATAAACAAGTAACAATCAGTCAACTCAAATGCATCAAAAGATACACGAGGACGTACAAAGAAGCAACAAATAACTTAAGGACTGTCAAACCCTAAACCCATATTTTTCACAAGGTTTTACAATAAAACTATGATTAAAAAACTAGGTCTTGAATGACTCCTTATATAGACTTTTACAGTTTGGCTTGGAATCTTTAATCCATTAAAATCCTCAGCGCTAAATCCCTGCAGAATCTTCTCCATGAAAATATAAACAAAAAAAAATCTTTCAAATATTTCCTAAAAAGTCTCAAAGATCTTTTTTATGAAATAAATCAAATCTGCAATTATTCCTAACAATCCTTGATTGGTTACACCCTTTATGAGTATTAGAAACTTCCAGAATATCGTATTTTTCAATAAAATCTTCAAGGATAAATATCCAGATGTACTGATATGATGTTTTGTTGCAACATGTTACCACATCCGATAGAACATCTTTCAAATAAGTAACAACAAACCCTGTTATACCAGGTGGTCAAGATGTTATGACATCTTGCTCAACTTTAGGCTGTAATACATGTTCTTCCCAAATAGAACATGTTGATAGAATTTTTGTCAACTATTTGTTTTACCAAAATTGTTGCGAACCATAAAATCACAAATCTAACAGCTTCTTCAAAAGGAAGAGCTACTTGGTCAACTTGTTCAGAAAAGGAAGATGGAGAAAGAGGATTTATTCTCCTATAGAATTCTAGCATCTCAAAGTGTTCACGAGTTTTCTTATGTTCCTGTCATACCCTAATTTTTTCCCCTAAGATCCTATAGTATTTGCATCATTGCATCATCATCAATATCACAAACATGGTGGCCTCTTATTAATCTCTCTCAACCTTGACTTGAAGAGATCATCAAGAACCCTCTTGTGTATCTTTTAGTTTATGTTAATATATCTTCGCGCTTTACTAACGTTGACCAAAACCCAAAATATTCTTTGTTTCTTTCATTGGTTTTGCAAGATATTGTTTTAAATTAAGAACATCAAGCATGTTAGCTAAATTAGGGTTTTGATCCCCCAAGTCAAAGTTAGCCAACCATTTATTCTCAAGAGCTTATTCATCATAGCATGCTTGTAATACGGTGGGAGAACTAACTTTTTGGTTTTATCCAAATGTGCGGATAACTAGAGTTGCCACCGACTTTTCTTTTATCCAATATTTAGGAAAGTTGAAAAGAACAGGAAAGACCTTTGATAGATTTTGAGTTCAGGGGGTAAGTTAGGAAAAGGGAAGGTGTTAGCATCCTTTTCATTCGTAGTTATCTATGGGCTCATAATTGCTTAGCACACTTTTGAAAATCTTGCTTTGTGTGTGTGATTTGTTTGAAAATATTTTTAAATCACCAATGTAGGGCTGACTTTGTAACAATTCTTGTATATGTCCTCAAGAATGTATACAAAGTGTTCTTTTTGAAAATATTAGTTTGAAAGTGTAGTGTCAAAAAAGTTTGGAGAAAAGTTGTGAGCAGCAAATTAAGAGTTTCTTACCCACTAAAGTCTTTCTTATTCATTTAATTCTCCTTTAGAGATAATACTATCCCTACCATTAGTTGGTAGGTAGCCTTATCTATTGGATGTGAAGGGACAGGCGTAGGGTCAACGTATGGTCATCGAAGGCAAAAAGTAAGGATACTTTAGCAATTGTAACGAAGGGACTATCATCATTTTATAGGAAACTCGAAGGGACTATATCATTTTTCGTAGGTAACTTGAGGGACATCGAAGGACTATGATCTTTTTTTACATGATGATTTGATCGAGCGCCTTTTGCTAAAGTATCCCTACTTTCGAGGGACGTGACCAATATTTGTAAGGTAATAAGAGAGGGTACCCTAGAAGTGCAAGTGTGAAGTGTTTATTTTCAATTATTTTATCTTGAGAATTAGGGTTTTCTATATTATTTTTATTCTTGCCATACAAACTCTAATTACTAAAAGTTAAATATGTACAGAAAAATAAAGTGTGAAATGTAAAGTGCGGGAATTTAAAACTCGGCTATTACATTGTCCGAGCAGTTACATAATAGGAAAAAAATATGGAAAACAAATCTAAGATATTACATTAGAAAGCGACCTATACACTTGATTTATGCAAATTAAATAATAAATAAGAAAGTAGAAAAATAGAAGAAAAAAATAATGTAAAAATGTTTTTTATAATTTTTTTATAGAAAATAATTTAAGTGATAATAACTAATAAAACTTAAATTTTAATTGATTTTAATAATAAAAAAGGGTTGATTAATTAATATCAAGAAAATTAAATATTAGTTAAAAAAACCAAACCTAATTTATTAGTATTAAGGAAAAATTAGGTTAGTGTAATGATTGATTAATTAAAAAAATAGGTTTAGAAAAGGAAAAGAAAGAAAATTAGGTTAGAAGAGAAAATATGAAAAAAAGATTGCACGGGGTGGGTGTTGAACCCACACCCTCTAGCTTCATACGCAGCATCGCTTTCCACTAGGCCAAGCGCTTGTTGATGTCTGGAAATAGGAGTTGAATAATAATATATGAAACCTGTGTGTAAGTTTTGAAAAATAACAAAAATTTCAAAATGCAGGGATCAAACCCAAGCCCTTATATTCACAAACCCAACGCCTTGACCAGCGGTGCTATGCTCTCATCCGGTTATACAAAAGCAAGTTAATAAATATAATATGAACAAGTGGATCAGAGAGGCGTCGGATCCCTAGCTCCTGTCATCTTGTCCTGCGAGCTCTTTTTCCAATCTACAAAAATAGAAAATGTTAGAGATCAAGAAGGGCCCTATCCCCCTAAATCGACCCTTATGAATCCAATGGCAGTGTTATTTTTGGCTAATTCGACCTAAAAAAGGAGATATGATGAAAATAATGAAAAAAAGATAAAAAATGGTGACGGAGGATTCTGGCGTCATGGGCCTCATGCAAGGGATCAAGCCTGCATTTCATGAAATGTTAGGAACACATTTCATGAAATATACAAAACCGACCATGCTTGGAATGCTCGTTTTAGGAACTTTTGATCATCAAGAATGATCAAAACTTACTCTATGATACCTCAGGGATCCATTTGGATTGCTTTGAGGGTGGTTGGAAATTGGATTTTGAGTTTGCTCTGGTTTTGACAAAATTTGAGATTTTGAGAGGTTGTTCTTGAGCAACTTTTTTTCCTATCCTTTTGGTCTGAATATGATGAGTATATATAGGAGAAGAGATTAGGTTAAGATATGGGCTTGGACATCTTGCAAAATATAACTTTTGATTTTGTTTGAAAATAGATTAAAATCTTGCCAACCATGAAGATTTATTTCTCAAATAGGTCTACATGATTTTTTGCATGACCTTGGGCCTCCAAAATATTCAGATCTCAAGCCTTTTGTGCCTTACACATTTATTTAATATTTATTTGATTTAATTTTGAATTTAAATGAATAAAATAAAAAATAAATGATATAAAAATTAAAATGATTCATGAATGGACTTAGATATCCATTATGAGGTCAAGAACACGTCTGGACTTCAAAAGATAGGCCCATTAGCCCAAAAAATTCAAATTTTCACAATTTGAATTTCATGCATTTTATCAAAATTTCCCAATTTCCACAAATCATAACTTCGTCAAATCATATTAATGCCCCATATTGCAAACAACCAAGGAGCAGTCAAGACGTTCAGAGGAACGTGTACCTTGTCAGCATAAATCTGGCATTTGTGACAAGTTCTGGAATGATGATGGCAATCAATTTCCATGGTCGACCAATAATAACCCGCTCTCAAAATTTTCTTAACCATCGTATGCCCGTTGGAATGAGTACCAAAGACCCCCTCGTGCATATCTTCCATAATCTTCTCATCTTACTTCTTGTCCACACAACAAACAAAAGTCAAATCATGATTGCGCTTGTACAAAATTCTGTTACTCAAAAAGAATTTGGCAGAGAACCTCCGTAGGAATTTCTTATCGTTGATAGATGCCCCTTCGGGATATTCTTGAGCCTCGAGGTATCTTTTCACTTCATGTTACCATGACTTTTCCTCTACTCCATCAGTATCGACCTCGTAGCAATGTGTCGGTTCTTCTAGTATCTCAATAGTAATTTGAGGAGCTTTATTATCCCATCTGACTTTGAACATAGATGACATGGTTACCAATGCGTCTGCCAATTGATTTTCTTCTCGTGGAATATGTTCAAAAGTGATTTCCTTGAAGTACGAAATTAATGTCAACACATGCTCTCAATAAGGGATGATATTTGGATGCTTCATATCCCATTCTCCCTTAATCCGAATGATCCCTAAGGTTGATTCCCCATATACATTCAAGAACTTCATTCTTATATTGATAGCATCTTTGACGCTCATGATGTATGCTTCATACTCTGCCATATTGTTGGTATAGTCAAAACATAATCTGGAAGTGAAGGGCGTATGGAAACCCTTGGGAGAGACAATCACAACACAAATTCCATTACCAAGCACGTTAGAACTCCATCAAAATCCATAGTCCATTGGGATCTCGGCTGAGGTCCTTCATACCGTCCTGGTTTTTCATAGTCTGTAACTAGCATAATATTCTCATCCAGGAACTCGAAATTCATAGATTTATAGTCGTCTACGACATGATGAGCCAAATGATCTTTCATTACACTTCCTTTGATTTCCTTTTAAGTGGTGTACTGAATTTCGCATTCTGTCAAGACCATTTTCCATTTTTCTATTCTTCCGGATAGAGCGGGCTTCTCGAATATGTATTTTATAGGATCCATCTTAGAGACCAAGAAAGTGGTATGAGTAAAAATATACTGTCTTAGTCATCGAGCAGCCCATGTCAAAGTGCAACAAGTTTTCTCGAGTAGTGAGTATCTTGTTTCACAGTCGGTAAACTATTTGCTAAGGTAGTATATTGCATGCACTTTTCGACCAGACTCGTCATGCTTCCCCAATACACACCTTATTGAATTCCCTAACACATTTAAGTACATGATAAGAGATCTTCCTTCAACTGGTGGAATCAGAATCAGAGGTTCTTGAAGGTAATCCTTAATCTTGTCAAAAGCTATCTGGCAGTCGTTGTTCCACTTCACTACTTGATCTTTCTTTAGTAAGTTGAATATTGGCTCATAATTAGCCGTCACATGGGAAATAAATCTGGAAATGTAGTTCAATCATTCTAGGAAACCTCCGACTTCCTTCTCAATATCGGGTAGCCGACACTTCTTGAATGGCTTTAACCTGGGCGGGGTCAACTTGAATACCTTTACTACTAACGACAAAGCCTAGGAGTTTACGGATCTTACCCCAAAGGTGCACTTGTTTGGATTTAGTCTCAACTTGTACTTCTTCAATCTCTCAAACAGCTTGTGTAGGTTGTCAATATGTTCTTCTTTAATCTGAGACATGGCTATCATATCATCAACGAAACCTCTATCTCATGATGGATCATATCATGTAACAAAGCTACCATAGCACGCTTGTATGTTGCATGGTCGTTCTTTAAACTAAAAGGTATAACTTTGCAACAGAAAGTGCCCACTGTGACAAAGGTAGTCTTCTCCATGTCTTCGGGTGCCATCTTGATTTCATTATACCTAGAGAAACCATTCATGAAAGAAAATACCTTATGTTGAGCGGTGTAGTCAACCAGAACATCAATATGCAGAATCAAAAAGTCATCTTTGGGGCTTTCCCTATTCAGATACCTATAGTCTACGCACATATGCACTTTCCCATCCTTATTAGGTACTGTCACCACATTTTCATCCCACTCAGGATAGGACGTGAATGAAAATATGTGAATAAAAATGACAACCCTAACAAGTGGACCATTGTGTGCCGAGTAAGGCACAAGGCTTAAAGTTATTGTTTAAAATTACATAATCAAAACATGAAAGAAATAAAATAGAAAATATCATTTACTCCAAACTAAAGAAGATTGGTATGATGTCTTCAATCTTCCAATTATTGTTCTCGTTGTTGGTGGTAGGGAAAATACAATTTTCTAGGTCATAGTCACTGTCAACATCTTCTACCGTGTTAACTCCATTATTCCTGATGCGGAATGGCGGTCTTCCAGGATAAGCACGACTGTGATACGGTGGCAGAACCACTGTTTATACTGGTTTTGCGTTTGTGTTTCCAAATGTTACGGTAAGCAAGAGTCACCACCGACTTTTCTTTTATCCAACAAAGGAAAGGGTGAAAAGAACAGAAAAAGAACTTTTGAGATATATTTCTGAGTAAGGGGGGTAGATTATGGAAAGGGAATGTGTTATCACCCTTTCCATCCGTAGTTATCTACAGGATCTTAGATGATTAGCTCATTTCAAAAATAACTTGTGCTTTTTGTGTGTTTTGAAAAGTATTTTGAAATGCCTTAGTGCAACAATTTGCTTTATGACAACTCTTGTATCAGTCCTCAAGAGTGTTAATAAATCATTTGAAAATGTTTTTTTTTTAAAGTTATTTGTGTATGTGTAAAATTTTGTTTCGAACATAGCATCTAGGAACTATCTACTCTACTCGAAAGGGTCGTTCTTTTCCTCCTTTCTATTAGACAATGCTATCCTACTATTAGTGAGTAGGTAGCCTAAGTCGTTTGGATGTTTGAGGGACATTCAAAGTAATGTTTTGTAGTCACAAAGGCATCTGGGCAAGAAACCTTAGTAACTACCATATGGTTTTAAGATCAGTTTTACCGAGGAAACATCGAGAGGGTCATCGAGGGTCTTATGATCTATTTTAAACCATAAGGTAGCCACTAAAATCTCTCACGTTATGAGAGTTGTGACTATTTTTTTGAAAGGAAACCAAAGTGGGAGTACCCTACAGGTACGCATGTGCAAGAGTGTTTGTTTTCAGTTATTTTTCTCATGGATGTTAGGTTTGCAAATGTTGCTTTTAATTTCTTGCCATACAATCCTATTACCATACATCTAACTGTTAATATGTATAGGAAATTAAAATGCGGAATTTAAATCTATGCTATTACAAAGCTTGGACGAGGGGGATTAATTACATAGTCCAAAAATGGGGGGGGGGGAATAGAAATAGTAAATGTAAAGTCCTAGTTTATTCTATTACATCCAGTAGACAGATACAATAATATGAATGTAAACATGTGCGAAATGGAAAAGAACGTCTAAAAATCCTAATGTATAATAAATGTCCTTTTTTGTTTGTTTTCTTTTAAAATATGAAGAGAATTAAATTAAAAAACCTAAATCTATTTGGTTTTAATTTAAAGAAAAATGGTAAAAATAATTAATTAATTAATTTTCAAAACTAATTTGATTAAGAAAAATACTAACCTAATTTGTTTGTGATGTTTTTGCTTTAATGTTTATTAAATAAAAATAAATAAAGCAATTAAAAGAAATAAACCAAAAAATAAAAGTACAAATGGGCCAGGTAATGAATGGACACAAAAAGGGTGTATGTTTTGTAAAACGCAAGGCCCAGATTTCCTCTTAGATCAAGTGAGGATATCTCCTTAAGGTGTATGATGCTCTGCGTGTTTGGAATCTTCTGGATCTGAGTTGATGTGATCCCCTTATTAAGATTAGGGGATGTATGGTGAGCGTCTGGATGTAAAACACACAAGATCTGCAAAATAATAGTTAGAAAAACAAAATTGTGAGGCCTTGGCATCGAACCCATGCCCTTTCGATTAAACATATTCCCCCCCTCCATTTGAGCTGTCTGTCAATTGTTATTACAAAGAAAATCATAACATTCCATTTAGCAAATGAATCATATATATATATATATATATATATATATATATATATATATATATATATATATATATATATATATATATATATATATATATATATATATATATATATATATATATATATATATATATATATATATATATATATATATATATATATATATATATATAAAATTCGAAATCCCTACATGCATGCTACACAAGCCAAAAGGACAGGGATGCATGGATTAAGATTCAAAGGAATTTATTTCAAAATGCGTGTATAGGCCCAAAATGCTTTTGTTTGGCAATGTGTTTCTTATCTCCTCTATTTTTTCGTCCCCTCCCTTTCTTTTTTGTCCCCCTAACAATATGGTCTTAGCCTTGTATTTATAGGGGGGTGAAGAGAGCAAGTACGGCAAGAGACAAAGGCTTTCAAGGCCATGAGACAAAAATCCAACATATTGAAAGTTGGACTTATTTTGATAATTCTTGTCATTTTGAAATCTTGAGTGAACCTGGACATGTCTCGCCCCCTGGCTCTTTCGAATGCCCCACATGCATGTCCTTCGAATGGAACAAATGTATATCCTTCGAAGGCACCATTTGTGTATCCTTTGAATGGACCAAATGTATGTCTTTCGAAGGCACCATTTGTGTATCCTTCGAATGGACCAAATGTATGTCCTTCGAAGGCAACATTTGTGTGTCCTTCGAATGGACCAAATATATGTCCTTCAAAGGCACCATTTGTGTGTCCTTTGAATGGACCAAATGTATGTCCTTCAAAGGCACCACTTGTATGTCCTTCGAATGGGCCTTTCCACGCTTCTTCAAATAGACCATATGAATGCTTCTTTGGAAATGAACATCTTGTGTGTCATGGAATGGAAAACTGTATGTTGAAGGTTTTTAGAGATGGAGTCAGAGTATTCCTGAAGATAGACATTGCCTTGTCTAATCTTGCATGTAGATAGCCATTGCTTTTTGAATCGAAGGTCAGCTGAAAGGGGCCTTTTGCCTTGTGGATCGAAGGCAAGTCCGAGGAAGCCTGTTGCTTTGTGGATCAAAGGCAAGTATAAAGAAGCCTTTTGCCATGTGGATCGAAGGAAAATCTGAGGAAGCCTTTGCCTTGTGAATCCAAGGCAAGCATGAGGAAGCTTTTGAATAGTGGATCAAAGGCAAGCATGAAGAGGCCTTTGCCTTGTGGATCGAAGGTGATTCTGAAGAAGCCTTTTTCCTTGTGAATCTAAGGCAAGTCTAAATAAGCCTTTTGCCTCGTGGATTGAAGGCAAGTCTAAGGAAGTATTTTCCTAAACAAAGCTTGCATGCAGGAGACCACTGTTTTGTGAATCAAACTAAACATGCAGGAGGCCACTGCTGGTGAATCGAAGCAAACTTGTATGGGGTTCTTGCCTTGTGAATCGAAGGCAAGCCTGAAGCAGCCAATGCATAGTCGAAGCCTTGTGAATTAAACTTGATCGAAGGGAACCTACCACCCAATCGAAGCTTGTGAATCAGGCCTGCGTCGAAGGAGGACAAATGCCTAATCGAATACTGGTGAGCCAAGCTTGCATCGAAGGATTTTAGATGCCCAATCTAAGTACCTTGTCAAGGTGCCAATCGAAAGACACTTGACCATCTTCAAAAAAATTTATTTTCTTTAAGAAAGTGTTTGTAACCACCCAAGGAAGCGAAGATCTTGGAAAACATGAGAGGGAAAATTTTGGGGTACAACAACTGCCCCTGTTCAATCTTCTTAAACCTGAAGATTTAGATTGGCTAGTTTTCCTTTTGTGATCTTAAGGTGGAAGATGATTGAGCACTAGAGTGCCTAGAAATTTGCACTCGCATGATGTGATAATTAACTTTGTAGGGAATGGGCTTGAAGATGCCATTTGGAGAAGATGACTAAGAGTTGTCGGAGGTGGTCTTAAAGATGCCATCCAAAGTAGATGCTGACTTCATAAGAGGTCTCTTTTTGGGGGATTCCTGTTCCTGCTGTTTGAGGAGGAGTCCGCTGGGGAATGTTGATTTTTGTTGTTCTCCTGCTTGAGGAAAACTCTGGGGAATAGAGTCTATGAACTTCAGTTGTCCATTGCTCTACTGAGGAGTTATCTCTGGACTGAAGAGATGAAAGTTTGTTGTTTTCTGGTTGAAGTCCAAGCTTCACAGTAACTTGCTTGGGAGAATGAAATTAACTGCTATCTAGAAATGTATTAGAAGAAACCTGCATAGGGTTGCTTCTGGATGGGTATGTGTTAGGCTGCATCTGAAATTGAGAACAAATCTGTGTAAGATTGCTTCAACCTGCTCGTGTAGATAGTTTTCCTGTCTGGTTCTAGGTATTAATCTACAATCAGTCGCCCATAGATAGTTGTCCTGTCTGGTTTCAGGTATTAATCTGGAACTTGCTTTTGTTGGCCGTTGAGATAGTTGTCATGTTTGGTTTCAGGTATTAATCTCTGACCTTAGAGAAAGAAAGATAGTTTTCCTGTCCGGTTTCGGTTATTAATATTTAATCTGCCCGTGTAGATATTTTTCTTGTCTAGTTCCGGGTATTAATCTACAATCAGTCGTCCATATATAATTGTCATGTCTAGTTTTAGGTATTAATCTGGAACTTGCTTTTGTCGATCGTTGAGATAGTTGTCTTGTATGGTTTCAGGTATTAATCTCTTACCTTAGAGAAAGAAAGATAGTTTTCCCGTTCGGTTTCTGGTATTCATCTTTAATCTGCTTATTTAGATAGTTTTCCTGTTTGGTTTCAGGTGTTAATCTACAATCAGTCATCCACAGATAGTTGTACTGGCTTGTTACAGGTATTAATCTGGAACTTATTTTTGTCAGTCATTGAGATAGTTGTTCTGGCTGGTTTCAGGTATTAATCTCTGACCTTAGAAAGAAAGATAGTTTTCCCGTCTGGTTTCGGGTTTTAATCTTCAATCTGCTCATGTAGACAATTTTCTTGTCTGGTTTCAGGTATTAATCTACAATCGGTCATCCACATATAGTTGTCCTAGCTTGTTACAGGTATTAATCTGGAACTTGTTTTTGTCAGTCATTGAGATAGTTATCCTTGTTGGTTTCAGGTATTAATCTCTGACCTTAGAAAGAAAGATAATTTTCCTGTCTTGTTTCGGGTATTGATTTTCAATCTGCTTATATAGATAGTTTTCCTGTCTGGTTCCAGGTATTAATCTACAATCGTTCGTCCACAAATAGTTGTCCTGGCTTGTTACATGTATTAATCTAGAACTTGTTTTTGTCGGTCGTTGGGATGGTTTTCCTGGCTGGTTTTAGGTATTAATCTCCGACCTTAGAAAGAAATATAGTTTTCCTGTCTGGTTTCAGGTATTAATCATCAATATGCTCATGTAGATAGCTTTCCTGTCTGGTTTTTGGTATTAATCTATAATCAGTCATCAACAGATAGTTGTCCTGGCTTGTTACAGGTGTTAATTTGGAACTTTTGAAAATTGTTGACAATATTCATCTGTTGATCTTTCCTGAAATGGTAAAGAATTAGCTGCATGCAATATTATGATGCATGAAGTGCAAATGATGCTCTCAAAATAAATGAGATTGTGATATATGCATTTGTGCTGCATATGCTATGACGCTTGTAAAATGGTGTATGAATGCAATGTATGAACTTGTCAGTTGCTCTGTTGCTGTATTGCTGAACTAGGAAAAATAAATCCCTAATTGTTGTTGGGGATGAAGAATGTATGTCTTCAAATTTTGTTGAAGTTGAAATGCTGGGCGACGAATATTCGCTGTTAGAGAAATAAACTCTGTTGGGGAATGGAAACTCCATGAATTGCTTGGGGATTTTTGTGAAATCCTGCTGGGAAATCTTGAAAAGCTTATAAACCAGGCTTAGGAATTCCTTGAGATGTCGGGTAAGTAATTGGAAAATTTTCTCCGCTGGGATATCAAAACTTTAACATCATTAGGCTGTGAATTGAGGATATGGCAGTGACCTCATGGTAAAATGTCCCTGCCTCCGTACCTCTTGGAGAAAGTATCGATCGGGGATTTTCTAAATCGTTTGACTGTTACCCTAACTCTTGGAGTCCTTGGTGAATGTTGATCAGGGTGATAAGCCTTCTACTGATAGACAAGTGAGGAGATTACGTCACATAGTCGTACGCTTTAATACCTAACTTTTGCCTGGACTATCCTTTCAGATTTTCAGTCCAACAAGATACCCTTTTTTGCACAAGCCACCTTTTTCAGGTTTTCGACTTGCTGGGTGTACAGGTTTTTCATGTATATCCCTAATTTTTTCCCGAACCCTTTTGGTTTGCCTGGATGCCGTTATTTTTGCTTAGGCCAGTCTACCTAGCGGATCTTTGCTCATGCGTAGTATCTTTTAACTATGTTTGCATTCATCAGGTGCAGATAATTGTCATTGTCCACAGTAGTAACTGTTGCCACACTGCCAGAAGATGTTTGCTTGATTACACGTGATTCATTGTTGGAATTCATGTCCAATGCCCCAAGTGATTCAGATGGAGACCTGCTCCTGGTTATTTGGACGGCGACGACCTTCCGCACCCTATAAACATGGACATAGTTAAAAGATACTCCGCATAAACAAATACCCGCTAGGTTGACTGGCCTAGGTAAAAATTAGGGCATCCCGGTGAACCAAAAGGGTTCGAGCAAAAATTAGGGATAAATACAAAAAAATTTATACACCTGGCAAGCTGAAAACCTGAAAAGGCGGCTTGGGAAAAAAAGGGTATCCCGCTGGACTGAAATCCTGAAAGCGCGGTTCAGGAAAACACTAGGGATTTAAATCCTATTACTATGTCCCATTGGATCATCTTACAGCCAATCTTCAACATCAATCGTCAAATTCAAATGGTACTAATCAATCCAATCAGCTTTGGATAAAGCAGCACGTAGATGAGATGCTCAAAGACATGAAGACTATAGCAGAGTGGTAACCCCATGGGATTATTTCACATAGTTTTCTTTTCTTTGTATCAGTGTTAATTTTTATGATGACATTCTCTTACTAGGATGTTCATCTCTTTGTACAAAAAAACACTTATTCAAGTTAATACAAAAATATTCCTTTGAAATTGCAAAACTATCTATTTCTCTTTTACTGTTTTTGTTTTGTTTGCAAAAAACGTCCAGTATTTATTTTTGAACATATGCATTTGAATGTAATTACTACTTATAAATGAACGCATAAAAATAAAAACATAAAGATAATCACTAATGGCTTTAAAAAACAGGACAACATCTATGAGCTATTCCACAAAACCCCCGCAGGTACTTTCTCCAATAGAGCAGAAGCAAGAACATCCTGTTATAGGATCATTATCATATCCCCAACATGTAACCTGTTGGTTCCTTTCCCTTTCATATCCCTGACGGGGCAAAATTCGCAGTTACCATTCTAAAAATTCCCCAACAAATGTCACACGACTTCTCAGGATTTCCCAGCAGGATTTCATAAAGTCCACAGGCAATGCACGGTGTCTCTTCACCAACAGAGTTTATTTCTATGATTATGGAAACCCATCCTTTAACACTTCAACTTCAACAAAATGTGAAGACTCACACCCCTCATTCCCAGTGGTAGTCAGGGATTTATTTTACCCAATCTGATAACACTACAGTAGAACAACTTACATGCGCATACATCACATCCATACATCATAAAAATAAATGACACAAATGCATATATCGCAATCTGATTGCACTATGCATTTCATGCATCATGACATTGCATATAACTAACTCTTTACCTTTTTCAGGAAAGATCAATCAATAGAAAATTATTATCAAATTTTCAACAAGACAAGGAAAATATCTATGAACAAATCAATCGTAGATCAATTCCCGAAACAAGACAGGGTGACTATCTACGTGAAAATTTCTTCCTTCAGATTCCTGCCGATTCAGTTTAAATCTCTCAACAGTTTATCTTGATTCTTTCCCGCAAACATCTTTTTTGGTTCAGATAAATCGCTCCAAGATTTATTCTGATTCATCTCCAGACCCCTGTTGGTTCAATTTAAACCTCTCAACGGTTTATCCTGACATCTTCGCAGGTTCAGATAATTCGCTTCAAGATTTATTCTGATTCTTCTCCAGACCCCTGCTGGTTTAGTTTGAACCTCTCAACGTTTTATCCTGATTCTTTCCTGCAGAAATCGTCTCTTGTTCAGATAAACTGCTCCAAGATTTATTCTGATTCTTCTCCAGACCCCTGTTGGTTCAGTTTGAACCTCTCAATGGTTTATCCTGATTCTTTCATACAGACATCTTCTCTGGTTCAGATAAATTGCTCCAAGATTTATTTTGATTCTTTGCTAGACCCTTGTTGGTTCAGTTTAAATCTCTCAATGGTTTATCATGATTCTTTCCCGCAGACATCTTCTCTGGTTCAGTTAAATCGCTCCAAGATTTATTTAATTCTTCTCCAGACCCCTGCTGGTTCAGTTTAAACCTCTCAACAGTTTATCCTAATTCTTTCCTGCAGACATATTCTCTAGTCCAGATAAGTCGCTCCAAGATTTATTCTGGTTCTTTCTCATACCTCTTTTGGTTCAGTTTAAACCTCTCAACAGTTTATCCTGTTACTTTCCAAATGGACACTTTCTCTGGTTCAAATAAGTTGCTCCAAAGATTTATCCTGATTCTTCCCAGTTAAAGATTATTCAAGACTTCTGCTAGGTTCAGTTTTAAATCAACCAAGGGTTTATGCTTATTCTTTCCCCAGTTAAATTCAAGTTTAGACTTAGTCTAATTTCCGTCAACAGTCACCTCTGGAAGGCATCTGTATGCCCATCTCCACCGACTCTCCATCATTCCTCTAAATGGCATCTTTAATCCCATTCCTTACACCTCAACCACAATATCATCGAGTGCAAGTTTCTGGACACTCTAGTGTTCAATCATCTTCTACCTTCAAGTCACGAATGGCAATTCGCCAATCTAACTCTTCAGGTTTAAGAAGATTGAACAGGGGTAGCTGTTGTACCCTAAAATTTTCCCTCTCATTTCTCAAAGGATTATCCAGGACCCTCAGGTTTTCTTTCATCAATATTCAAGCCTTGGATTACAATTTTCCAAGAAATCCATTTACAAGGGCAAAATGGTAAAAAGCACACTGAAAAGTCAAACTTTGACATTTTGAGCAAAATCAAGTTTCAACAATTATATTTCATCAAGACATGAAATTAATTCATCAAAATCAAGAGTCAGAAATTACTTTGAAAAATCAAATTTCTAAACATTTGGAAAGTTTTCTAAGTGTTAGGAGAATATGATACTTCAGAATTTCTAGATCAGACTCCACGCAAGTGTAATCATAATTTGCAAAGACGGTTCAGAATATGACCCTTCAATCAGAACATATGGAAGCAATGTTCTTCGGTCAGAACATGCCTCTTCAGCATATGGAGGCTATGTTTCTGGTTTTCTGCGATCAGAACATCACCAAATCCCAAAACCTCGTTTAAGCGGCCTGCTGCCCTGCTATATCACAGTCCTGCAGCCAGCTGCTCATCCAGTCCACACCTGCACTTTCTCAAACCCCATATTTTAACCAATGTACCATAAAATGTTGTGATTAAAAAGCAATGGAACAATATACTAAAAAGGTTTAAATCTCATTTGTTTTCCCCCCAAAACCACAACAAACTCACCTATAAATAAGTTTCTCCTTCAGACTTTCAAGGGGTTGGCTTTTTGAAAGAGAGAATTATCAAAGAGAGAAAAGAAAACAGTGAAACATTTGTGAACCCTGAATTCCTAAACAAAACCAAAACCTTTGTTCTTCCCTTTGAATCAAAGAACATTAACAATTTATGTTCTGTTGTTCTTGCTGACTCCAGAACATCTGAAGGCACCAGCTCAAGTCCCAAACACACGTTCCAGATTCAAGGTAAGCCTTTATGACTTTGAATCTTTTCATTCAGAACATTATTAAATATATAAATATCATAGTGTTGATGATGTCCATATCATTGCATAAGTAAAAAAACTGTGGATCAGAACTTCTTGAATAATGCTAGGCTCGGAATTAGGATCAGAACTTCTATGAACTGTTGTGCTTTTATCTTTCTAATTTAGGTTGTTGTTAAGAACTGATTAAGTTGCTGATGAGCTGATTGATGTATGGAAGGAGTTGAAGTGTAACACAGAAATTCTAGTTTCTTTCTTTCCCACTGTTTAACACAGTATAAAACTTCTGACTTTCACTCACTGTTTAACACAACACAGAACTTCTGATTTTACTCATTGTTTAACACAACACAAAACTTCTGACTTTCACTCACTGTTTAAGACCACACATAACTTCTGATTTTAATCAATGTTTAACATAGGATAGAACTTATGATTTTCAGTTACTGTTTAAAACAACACAGAACTTCTGACTTTTCGCTCACTGTCTAAACACAACCCATAACTTATATTTTTGCCCTCTAGCTCTTCTTTCAGGATCCCAATGGCATTAACCCAAAACTTCTTATCACCTCTGACGTTTCATTCTGAAACACAACGCACCTGGCATCAGAACTTCTGATCCCCTTTGTTTTGCTTTCAGCAACATGCTGGTCTTATTTTTCATTGTTTTTCCCTTTTTCTCTATTATTTTTATTAACATACAAAAACATCAAAAATATTTTCTCTTAATATTCTCCTTTATTTTATTAAGACAAAAAACCATTTTTAAAACAAATCCTTTCGTTTTCTTATATTATACAATTCAATATGGTTGTAATAGATGATTAGGATTTAAATTCATGCAAATCCCTATTTGTAATTATGTACCCCCATCCATAAATGATGTAATAGCGTAGGACTTTATATTTCCATAATTTATCGCTTTCAAATATAAATGCTAGTAATTAGGGCGTGTATGGCAAGACATGAAATCAACAAATAGATAACCCTAATCAAGACTAAATGCATGTAAATCAAACACACTTGCACGCTAGCACCCTCAGGGTAGTCCCACTTTGTTGCCTTTCAAAAAACAGTCATGTCCCTCGAATATGGGCGTTTTAGCAAAGACCCTCGATAAAAGATCGTAGTCCCTCGATGACCCTCAATGTTTCCTTCGGCAAACGATCTAGTCCCTAAACGAAATTACTAAAATGTTCCATAAGTTGCCTTCTATGATTATAAAAACGTCCCACGCCCGTCCCTTCACATCCAACGATGGGGCTTCTTACTAAATAAATGGTAAGATAGCAACATCTAAAGGAGGAGGAAAAGAACCTTTAAGACCTTTTGAGTAGGTAGGTTACTCCTAGTTGCTCGCTTGCTAACAACAAAACATTTTATACACCAAACACTTCACTTTGAAACATTTTTCAAAAGACAAAACACTTTGTATGCGTTCTTATAGAGACGAGAACCATTATAAAGACATTCCTTTTCAAAATAATTTCAAAAACCACATCACAAACACATTTTCAAACTAAAAGCAAGTGATCTAGCAAGCAACTAAGATCCCGTAGATAACTACAGATGAAAAGGGTGCTAACACCTTCCCTTTTCATAACCTACCCCCCGAACTTAAGAAAATATCTCGAAAGGTCTTTCCTGTTCTTTTAAACCTTTCCTTTTGGATAAAAGAAAAGTCGATGGCGAATCTTGCTATCCGCATAATTGCGATCAAACGCAAAACATCTAAGTCAGTTCTCCTACCGTGTTACACATGTCTTAGATAAGTATGTTGTTCAGGACACGATCAACATATTTGGAACTCTTTAGGTTATTTTATTTTTTACCTAAGTGAGTTAGTGTGTAGATACTATATGATTCTCATGGGATTCTTAGAAATTAATAAGGGGGAGTCCTTAATCTGAAGCAGGAAGATCTTGAAGAAATGTTAGACATAATGTCTTGACATTTGTGTATTGAGAATATGTTTCAATATGTTTGGTGGTACCTTTCATAAATAATATGGAGGTTATTTACTCTAACTTTGTATTATTATCAAGTCTATGAGAGCATGGAACACTTATTATGTTAGTATGGAAAGGTCTTTCAAGGATTGTCTGCATGGGAGTTGTGTCAACCAGAATTTTGTGGTTGATTGTTGTCTGAACTGTTGAAATGGCATCTAATTCACATAGGATAAGAATTTTAGTTGTTTCAAGCAATAGGGAGTTATTAATTTTGGACCAAAGGATTATGGTTTCCTGGTATCTATGGGATGTTTCTCTCTCTACTATGGTTCCATTATATGGTGTCCTCACATGATGGAACAAATGTTTTTGCAAGGACTGGAGGGAATCCTTATGTGGTGGGAGTAGCATACTTAGTCTGAACAGTCTGCTTGTGGTGTAAATTGATCATACATTGCCATGTTTGTTTAAGTCTACTCCAGATACATGTTAGAGGGAATATGCTTTTTAGGTGCATAAGGATGGAATCCAACATCTCAAAGCCAGACAGGAGGTCTGAATTTTCAAAGTTTAAAAAGAAGATTCTTGAGATGTGTAATAGGTAGGTTTCTACATGTATGTATGATCTAGTGTTGAAAGTTGATCAGTTAATGATATTTGATCCTCTTGTATCCCTTGCAAGAGTTATAGATAACTATGGTGTCTCTACACCATAGTTAATGGTGAAATCCATATGTTTGAGACTGATGATGGATCTGATATTGGAACATCGTCTCAAAATGTGTTTGATTCCTTCAGCCAAGGAAGTTGGTGTTATCCATAATGTACTTTAAGGTCAAGCCGCTGACCTAATCTTTAATATTTTATGACTTGAATGAATGTCATCATCTGGTGCCAGACGTATGAAGAAGAAGGATGTCAAACCAAATGTCCTACCTTGTGTGTTCTAATGGGAGCTTCTTAAAGGATTTATATGCACAATGAGTCATTTAAATGATAGATCAAGAACCAAGTTGATTGAGTTCTGTATTACAGAGTTGATGTCCCACATAATTCCTTAACATCATGATTATTGATGTTATTTTTGTTTAATGCTTGGGATTGTGCATGTGAAGTTGGATGCTCAAGCATTATTGTTAGAATTGGCATTTCTAAGTATGTGGATTAGAATGTGGAGAGTCTATCCTATATACAGTAGTGTGCTTGGTGAATGCATGACTACTTTGTTAAAGACTCCACTAGTATCAACAACTTCTAGTGGATGTAAGTGTAGAAGACTGCTAACAGATACTGAGGTCTGTGCAAAATGTTTATGGTAAGGTGTTTTCTTCTACTGCAAGTCACTCCAGAAAAAGTTTGGTAATTTGGATCTTAGTAAATATTTTAAGCAAACTAAGAGTTTTTTGGAATTTATGAGTGACTTCACACCTAGTATGCATGACATCCTTCCTATTCAAAAGGTCATGATACAAAGCATGGTTATGAAAGGACAAGTGATCAGATGTGCCCTAGTGTTTGGAAGAAGTCAGGGTATCTGGCTCTGGTTTAACTTTACTGAGGGAGTCGGGGTTCAGCATATGCGGGAAGTGTTGTTCTTCAACATGAAAGGATAAAGTCCTTCGTGTGTTTTCATCTAGTGCTCAATTTTTCATCTTCAATTGGAGCATTGGTTTTACATGATAGGGGGAGCCATGTATTTGTTTGTGTATTGTTGTTGTAATGGTATAAATAATTGTTTGTATGTTATTGAAAGATTGTGGAGATCTTATGCCTCTTATAAGGGTATGATGTTAGACAAAATGTTGTGACTTTATGAAATTATTGGTGATTTTGACAACCCATGGTTGGTTTTAGCCATGTGAAGTTGGGTGATAAATTAGAAGCTCGCATTTTTGTTAATTGGTTAATGGTTAAGTTTGGGAGAATTTATTGAGAGATATCATAAATATGATATTATGAGGTCTTGGTATGTGTCACTAAGTCTAAGTGAAATTAGAACACTTAGAATCAAGTAAAAGACAATTTGGTTAAAGATGTGTTGGTCAATGTGCAAGCAGAAGAAGACAATGTCTGACTGGATGTTAGGACACTATTCACGACATGTTTCCTGCATGATCAACAAAGGTGTTTTAGTGGTTTGTTTGATAAAACACGGGTCAGTAAGCGTGTTTGAGTGAGCATGTGCATATATTGGGACTTGTTTTACTCAAAAGAAATAGTCCATAGATAATAAAGGCATGCAAAGTTGTTTTGAACGAGGCACATTGATTTTAGCAGTAATTTTCTCCTTCTTTGATGGTCTATTTGACCACAAAACTGTTTTTATTCAAAGCACCTTAATTCCTAAGTAACTACTCAACTATTTATAGAGGTTTCTCCTGCTCTCTTTCACCATATGAGTGTTCATCATCATAATGGGTTTTGTTCGTATTTGGACGAGTTGAGCATGGGTCTGGTGTTATGAAGGCTTCCCTTGCCAAGTTTTTGCTAAAAAGGGGGAGACAGATGATCAAGGTGCTTGGATGATTATTTTGGGAGGTTGTTTACCAGATCATTCACAAAGATGTTGGACAAAATGTCCTATCCCATGTCTTCTTAGGTTATGCTTTGTAACTTGTGATATGAGTTATGAATACAATTGTTACTTGTGTTCTAAGATACCAGGGATGATGGTTGAATTGTCTAGGTCTACTAGTGGACGCTAATCATCAAATAATAAAGGATTATCTTATTCCACCATTGGTATTTCTTATGCCATCATGGTCTTTCAAAGATGTCCTGGTTTGAGGGGGAGTGACTTCTATCTTCTTACTCATGTACACCAACATACTTTAGGAATTTCTACTCCTTTTCTTGAAGGTGTTGTTTGTTGGTGTTGAAGCTATCACTGCAATGGATTTCATTCAAACTTATGTAAATAATATGTCAAACAACGATGTCCCAACATCTTTATTGAAAACTTACTCCATGTTGTTTTGTTGTTGTGATCAATATTTTCTGAGGACTACTGTTGGTGGATGTTTTTTTTATTGTTGTAGTTTGCTTGTAATTTTATTTATTTGTTTTAGCCAAAATTTTCCAAAGGGGGAGATTGTAAGTTCCCTAGTTTTAAGGAATGGCATTAATTTTTGTAAAACAAATATAGCAACAATATGTTAGATAAGATATATTAACTTGCTAGTAGGAGCGGGTTGAGCAAGAAGTCCTATCTGATGTTAGGACATGTTGAGTTAAAGTGTTTCAACATCTGGAACAACATGTCAGATAAGATGTCCTATGAAGGAGGATATGACATCGCACCTGAGCTGAAGTGGACAATTAGATTCTGTTATAATTTAACTAATGAAAAATATTTTGGGAATATTATGCAATCCTATGTGGCATTGATTTAAAGGTCTAGAAGAATCAAATCGGAATATTGAAGAATATACAATTTCTAAATTTGAAGATAATTTAGGAAGATTAGATTGAATACCTTGTTTGTAGAAGAAGTTATTGTTGGTTGTTACAATTGATATGTTGTATTTTGAAGGCCCAAATCCAGTAGGATATAGGTTATAAATTGAAGTGTTTGTAACCTAGGAAAGGCACGAGTTCAAGATGTAGAAATCTAAGGATTTTTCTTTATGTTGTTCTCTAGGAGAGGTGGTGTTAGTGAACCACTCAGGTTGTGAGATGGTCACTATATTCTCACTCAGAAGCTGTGAAGTATTGAGTTGAGTATTGTTCTTGGAGGAATCTTTGAAGCAACTCCAAGTTGTGTTCTTAGTCAAGAGTCTTTGTGAGAGATTCTCATGGAAGTGTGTCTTTCTATTTGTTCAGAATTATGTTAATCCAATCGTTGTTTGTGAATGAAGAGGGATTAAGGAGGGGATTATATATAGGTGAGTCTTAGATAGAAATCTAGGAAGGTTAGTGATAAGTGAGAAATTGTAAATGGGGGAGTTTAGCTTCGAGTTGATGCTATCATAGTGGATTTGTCCCTAGCTTGGTATGCCCCCAAAATAGGAGAGTTGCTCCGAATTGGGTTAATGATTCTGGTGTGTTGTTTATGCTTTTCAGTAATGGTTTTATTATTGATACCTTTCCTATTTTTTTATATCGGATAAGATGTCCTAACATTTCATAGGACATCTAAGTTCTGTCATACAAGAATTTCACATTGAGTAGGAAGTTGTTGCATATGTCGATGCTTGTGGTTCGAGAGTTAGAGATGATCGAACAATTGGGAGATATGAGTTTAGTGTGTATAGAAGCTCCTGATCTTGTGAAGTTAGAGATGATGAAGTTTTCTAGTAGTATAATTGAAGAAATCTAAGAAGGTCAGAAGTTCGATTTGAGGTTAGTCGACCAATTAACTCTAAATAACCAAGGTAAAGAAGATAAGTTAAAAATGATGAGAATGGTGTGATTAGGTTTGGCGATGGAGTTTGCGTCCCATATGTTCCTGAACTTAAGAAGAGTATTCTCGAGTAAGGGCATAGAAGCTGGTTGAGTATCATCCCGGTTCTACAAAGTTGTATCAAGACTTGAAGAAATTTTTTTGGCAGCATGGTATCAAAAAGGAAGTTACCAAATTTGTGTATGCTTTCTTGAATTGTGAGAAGTCAAAGATTGAGCATAATAGCTGGAGGGTCTTATGCAATCGTTGAGTATTCTGGAATGGAAGTGGTATAGTTTTTCCATGGATTTTGTGACGGGTTTGGCGGTTACTGCTAAGGGCAATGACTCACTATGGGTGATAGTGGATGGGTTAACTAAGTCGACTCATTTTTTAATGATGAAGATTAAGCATCCTATGGAGAGGCTAGCATGATTGTATATTGATGAAATTATGAAGTTTCATGGATTCCATTCAACTATCGTGTCGAATAGAGATCTAAGGTTTACGTAAAAATTCTGGGAAGATTTACATAATGCTTTTGGCACTAAGTTGAAGTTGAGTTCTGCATGTCATCCATAAACGAATGGTCTAACAGAGAGGACTATTCAATCTTTAGAGGATTTGTTTCGAGCTTGTCTTTTTGGATCAAGGAGGTGCTTGGGATAATCCATTTCTATTAATTGAGTTTACAAATAATAATAGTTTTCGTTCTAGTATTGGAATGGCACCATACAAAGAATTGTATGGTAGGATGTGTAGGACTTCTTTGTGTTAGTATGAGTTAGGAGAGAGTGTTCTGCTCGAACCTGAGGTTATACAAGATACAACTGAAGAGATAAAGATGATCCAAGAGAAGATAAAAGTTTCTCAGAGTCGTTAGAAGAGTTACCATGATAAGAGGAGAAAGGATATAGAATTTCAAAAAGATGATCATGTATTTTTTGAGGGTTACTCTGGTGGCTAGTTTTGGTAGATCTATAAAGTCGAGACAGCTTACGCAGCATTTCATTGGACCGTATCAGATATCAGAGAATATAGGTGAAGTGGCTTATCGGGTTACTTTTCCACCATCACTCGCGAATCTACATGATGATTTTCTTGTGTCTCAATTGAGAAAGTATATTTTTGATCCTTCGCATGTGATACAAATGGATAATGTACAAGTGAGAGATAAATTGACTGTTGAAGCATTACCATTACGAATAGATGATTGGGAAGTGAAGCAAATGTGAGGTAAGGAAATCGCCTTAGTGAAGGTATTCTGGGTGGACTAGCCGGTGAAAGTTGGACTTGGGAACGCGAGGATCAAATGAAAGAGTCTTATCCGGTGTTGTTTTCATCAGGTAATTTTTGAGGGTGAAAATCATTTTAAGTTGGGGAGAGTTTTAACACAATGAATTCTATATGATTTATTTATTTAATTAATTAAGCGTGAATATATGAGTCATTGTAAGGTATTTGAGATATATCATGTTTTGGTGTTTTTATGTGAGTCCTTGTGGTGATTTGTGATGTTTCGATATGAGGTATACTATGATGTTGAGATGAATATGATGTTTAATAGGATAATTTATGTGGTGTATGATGGAATAGAGGTGAGTAATGGGATAATAACAAATGTTTAGGATTTAAATAATTAGTTGGAATTATTTAGAGAAAATAAGGGCAAGATAGTCATTTGGGTAGAGTTATGTGAGGGCATGATTTGAAGTTAATTATTAGGGATCCTAAGGTTAAAACAAGGAATAGGGAGAATATTTATTTTTGGATGGATCGTGAAAAATATTGGAAGAGCAGGAGCTATGGAAAAAAAGAGTTAGGGCACAAGAACACAAAGGGGTTTTCGGTAGAACGCGATGTCAAAGGTTTGCTGCTAGGAAATCTAAGGTAAGAGGGTGTTTATCTTCATTATTATAATTGATCTAAGGTCTAGACAATTGTAGATTGGTGTTAGGTTTTAGTGAATGATGATTTTATGTTGTTTCATAATGAACTGGTGAAATTGTGATGTTTAATTGCAAAAAATTCATGCATATGATGTTTGGTATTTTGTGATGTTGTTATATGATAAAACCATGTAAAATTATGATGTTTGGAGACCTATAATTTGGTGGAATCATGCAAGAATCAGAGTGGTGTAGTGTAGAGATCACAACAGGAAGTTACAGTCTGCTAAACGTCGTCGGGAAATGAAGAGTGTCATCGGGCGAAGGTGTTATCACTTGGTAGTCGCCAGGAAAAACGCCAAGTGATGAAGGGAAAAAAAGAAGAATGTTACTAGGGTGCGTTACTCCAAGCATCGCTAGGTGATGCAAGGAGCGAAAGGTTTGTCGCTAGGTGATAAAGATGGGTCTCCGAGTGATGGTGTCTAGAATTGAAGGGTTGTGTAGGATTTTTAGATGTCCGTAACTTGAGTTCTAGAACTATGTTTAAGGTGTCGTTCAAAGTTTTGGATAGATAAAGAAATGAACTTCAATCATATGGAACAAGATGAGTAATAGGAAGTATATTCCCAATTACCAAGTTAGGATGAAGTTAGGATTTCCGTGTTGGATTAGAATGATGTTTTATTTATTATGGTGATATAATGATGTTTTGTTTATTATGATGATATGATGATGTTATGATGATGTTTTGTTTACTATGATGATATGATTATTTTGTGATGAATTCATGGATGATGATGCGTGTTGACTAGATTTGGTCGTGTTTATATGTTGTTGTTCATCATGCATTGATGGCATATTGTTGGACTTCGGTCCAATGATTTTTTGTAGGATATTGATCCAGTGATGTATATAGGATGATATGGTCTAGTGATAAACTCAATCCCATATTGTGGATTGAGTGAAATTTTGTGATGTTCTCTAGTTCCAAGTGGGAAGCAATCCTATTGGTGGGGATTTTTTGAGATAACAATGACTGAGTAATCAGTGAAGCTTTGGTACCACATGCATGAGTCAAATGAAGTGAATTTGCATTATATGTGACAATGCATAATAATTAATTACATAATATTGATGATGTGATGCTATTTGTGATGCTTCGTGACATGTATTAACATGATGATATCATGATGTGTTTAATGTGAGTATATGATGGTGTGGGTATAACATGAGGATGTAATGATGTGTGGTTTCTTGCTGTTGTGCCATAACAACTATATTTATTCCTTATGTCTTTTATAATGATTATGAATTACTCACCCTTTCTGTTTCAATGTTGCCTCCATGTGGGTAACACACATGTGATCAGGAATACTGCAGTAAAGCTTAGAGAATAGCTTCAGAGTGTTTTTATTTTCTTTTAATTTAAAAAAGGAAGTCTTGCCCTGATATGTAACATTAGGGTTGGGATTGATTAGTTGTGAACCATGCATGATTTTGTTATATTGAGATTTAGTATTAATTTCATGACTTTTTCCATGTTTTGCACCATGATGTTATAAACAAGAAGAGTTAGTTGTGAAGAATTTTAAGACTCTTATTTTTGTTGTGAAGTTTGAAATAAAATGGTTCTGAATACCAAAGATTTTATTTAAGTTTTAAAATGTTGTTGCAACATGTGTTACGAAGCAAGATTATTTGTTTTATGATGCTTATGATGTGACATCCTTGTTATTGTTTTACGATTATTTATTAATTATAAATATTCGTGAAAATCACAAGCTTTTAGAAAGGTGTTACAACACCCCTAACTTAATCCCTACCTAGTGCAACTTCTACCTAGGCACCTCCTAGATATGAGAACCCCTCTCACTCCCAACCACCGGAGTGATAAAAGACGAATCCCAATCCTAGGGAATATCTTAAGAAACCAAAAAGGAAGAACACACATCCAGATTAGAAATACTTAGTTTGTTTAAAAGCTTCACTATGAACAATACTTAACTCTTGCTTAAAATCTTTGAGGAGAACAATAACTTGATAAACAAGTAACAATCACTCAACTCATATGCATCAAAAGATACACGAGGCCATACAAAGAACCCACAGAGAACCTAAGGATTATCAAACCCTAAACCCTTATTTTTCACAAGGTTTTACAATAAAACTATGCTTTAAAATCTAGGTCTTGGACATAGACTTCTCCAGTTGGGCCTGGACTCTTCAATCAAATATAACCTTCAGCTCTCAATCCCTGCAGAATCTTCTCCATGAAAATAGAAACAAAAACGAATATTTCAAATATTTCTTAAAAGTCTCAAAGATCCTATTTATGAAATAAATCAAATAAGCAATTATCCCTTATAATCCTTGATTGGTTGCGCCTGTTATGAGTACTAGAAACCTCTGAAATCTCATATTGTCAATCAAGTCTTCAAGGATAAATATCTAGTTGTACTGATATGATATTAAGTTGTAAATGTTACAAAATCTAATAGAATAATTGTCAAATAAGTAACAACAAATCCTGTTGTACAAACTGGTACAAATGTTATAACATCTTGCTCAACATTAGGTTGCAATACATGTTCTTCCCAAATAGAACATTTTGATATAATTGTTCTCAACTATTTGATTTACCAAAATTGTTTCCAACCATAAAATAACAGACCTAACACTCTCCCCATTTGGAAAATTTTGGCTAAAATAACCAAGAGCCAATTAACTAGGAGAGAGGAAATAAACCATAAACACAAGTTATATGAAACCATGTAAACTCTATAAAAACAACAAAACTCATAAGGTTTTACAATCAAATGGGTACAATACTCCCCATGTCATACACAATCAGTTATCCCCCTCAATTTCCCCACATCATAACACTTGTAGCGGAACAACAAAAACAGCAACAACAGCTCCAACACAAACAAGCATGAACACTCATGATCCCCTTAAATGATTGCATGAGTAACCACAAACACACATCTACTCTCCCAAAATAAGTAGCACACAGTCCTAACACAATGCTAAAGCAACATGTCAAGACATGTGATATACCATTATGACACAAAACTTTACCCCCCCCCCCCCCTTTTAGCCAAAATATGGACAAAAAGAAATAGAGTAAATGTACACACATGGAAACACAGAGCACACAAGAATATATTCCACCCAGGAAATACCACAAGTGGAAACAAATATATTGCATACTAGAAAAATAACAGATGGAAACACACATGAGCAACATGTGGAAACAAACAAAGGAACTATGCACACTTAAGAGTTCTACATAACTACAGATGAAGGAAAACATAGAACCACCAATCATGAGCACCAGATGGAAACACGTAGATGGAAATACAACCTTTTGTCCAGCTTCATGTGGTCTTCCAACTCTTGCCCCTGTCAAAGAGCCTCCTACATTTCTTGGTGTTGTAGCCAGCCCCACTATCTTTCCGAACACCTTCATTCCATCCATTCTCAATAGCAATTTTTCCATGAATGTAATGCCTCATATTATAGAGGAAAGATGCATTCATCAATATCTATAATTGTTATAACTCCTAGATAGTACATGTTCCAATCCCACTATTTTTTATAACAGCAAGTTGTTCCTTGTTCTCCATACGCTCCAGAGTATCATCCCTTCCTTCAAAACGATTCCTGATTAGTTGCTTACAACTACCAAGGCCCTGGTTCTAGCCATGTTGAATTAGATATCTAAACGAATTTAGATCTTCTGTATGAAATGTCATGGCATCTTTCTTGACATCATATCTCTTCAACAACAGTTCAGAGAAACTTACTCTTGTTTCCCTCAAGGCAAGACATCTATCTGTATTTTATATCATTTGGATAGATTCAAGGATGTTACCTTATCAGGGGGACTTACAGTAACTTCCATGGGTTGTTCTATATGTCCTTCAGTAGATAAACCTGTGCTGGATTGAGAATTCACAAACTCAGTGTTTGTAAATTCACAAATCTTCTTTTTTAGTGCCTCATCAGTTTGCACATGTGATGTTCTAACATCATCTTTGACATCCATCTTCTCTTTAGTAATTAAATCATCATATTACACATGGATATATTCCATCGTCATTCCAGTTATGGAGTTATAAACTCTATAAGCTCTTCTTCTTGAAGAGTAACCAGAAAAATCCCCTCGTCCCCTTCGGGGTCCTTCTTGTCCACTTGGCCTTTTTCAGCAAAGATCTGGCTTTTACTACCAAAGATATGAAAGTATTTGACTTTAGGTTTCCTTCTTTTCTAAACCTCATAGAGAGTAGTAGATGTACATTCTCTTAAAGTGACCATGCTATGAATATAGCAAGCAATATTCATAGCTTCATCCTAAAACTCAATTGGAAATTGCTCATCAATAAGCATGACTAGAGTTGATTCTTGTATTGCTTTAGTATTTTGCTCAACAACTCCATCTCTCTGAGTTTTCAAGGAATATAGGAACTTGTGGCTTATTCCTATAGACTCAAAAAATTCATATAATTTAGTATTCTTAGACTCCATGTCATTGTCACTTCTGATCTTGACAATCATACTTTTCTTCTCTTCTTGAATGTTTTGACACATATCTTTGAAGACCTTAAATGTATCTGATTTTCCTTTAAGAAAAGTCATCCAATTATATCCACAAAAGGCATTTATAACCTCAAAGACATACCTTTTTCCTCCTAGGTTATCTATCTGTAATGGTCACATTACATCCATATGAAGAAGTTATAAAAGTTTGGAAGTAGTATGATGTTTCAACATTAGGTGTGACATCATGATTTCCTTTTTACTTCCACACTTATCACATAGTTTTACTTCTTCAATCATGAGCTCTGGCATATCTCTAATGGATCTTTCATATATGACTTCCTTCATTCTTTTGAAATGTAGATGTCAAAGTTTCTAGTGCCATAGCTTCACTTCATCCTCATTGGTTATTAAACATGTGGAAGAGTAAGCAACTATTTTAGATTCCTGCAAATAGTAGTTGTCTTTGGACCTTATCCCTTTCATTAGAACAACTTCTTTCTCATCTTTGACTAGACATTCTGATTTTTAGAAGTTAACTAAAAAACTTCAGTCACACAATTAACTAATGTTAATGAGATTAGTAGTAAATCATTTGACAAACATCACATTTTCTAACCTGGGAAAACCATCACACATCATTTTTCCCACTCCTTTGATTTCTCCGTTAAACCCATCACCAAATCTAACAGAACCTGTGGGATGTGGTTTGACATCACTGTAATACTGTGGGAGAACTGACTTGTTTTACATTTTGTCGCAAACTTTGCAGATAGCAAGAGTCGCCTCTGGCTTTTCTTTTATCCTATAAGGAAAGGGTGAAGAGAATAGGAAAGACCTTGATAGATTTTGAGTTTGGGGGGTAAGTTATGAAAAGGGAAGGTGTTAGCACCCTTTTCATCCGTAGTTAATTACGGGCTCTTAATCACTTAGCTCAATTTTTGAAAATTGCTTTGTGTTGTGTATTTGAAAATATTTTGAATGTTTTCCAATGTAAGGAGAAACTTTGTAATGATTCTTCTATCTGTCCTCGAGAATGCATACAAAATGTTTTTGAAAATATTTATTGAAAAGTGTGATTGTGAGAAATTTTTTATTTTGAAGAGCTTTATGAGTAAGAGATTAGGAGTTCTACCCTACTCAAGGTAGTTCTTATATTTTCTTCATCCTTTATATGGTGTTATACGTACCATTAGTTAGTAGGAAGCCCTATTGTTGGATATGAAGGGACAGGTGAGGGTCATTTTACAGTCATCGAATGCAATTGATAAGGACGCTTTAGAAATTTTCGTAAGGGACTGATCATTTATCGAAAGGCAAGGTCGAAGGATCATCAAGGGACTATGATATTTGTATCGAGGGACTTTGCTAAAGTGTCCCCATGTTTGAGGCACGTGATTGTTTATTTTCCAAAGGCTACATGGGAGGTTACCCTAGAGGTGTAAGTGTGTGAGTGATTTGTATTCCGTTATTTTATCTTTGCAGTTAAGGTTTTCTAACAATTGTTTTTTGTCTTTTCATATAACCCCTAATTACTAACATCAATATATTAAAATATAAAAAGCAGTAAATATGCGGAAAGTAAAGGCAGAATGTAAACCCTAAACTATTACATCGCCTAGGGGCAAATATATAATAGAAAGTGTGGAAAGGAAAAAGAAACCTTAACTATTACATCCCGGAAAACAGTTACATAATAATGAAAAAAACGAAAGTGAGAAATTTAGGCCATCACAATTGTGAAGGTACAATCGATCTAATGAAAATAGAAAAGGAAATATTTTGGTGATTTTTTATAAAAAAAAAAATAATTTATGCTTATTAAGTAACCTATTAATTCTAATTAATTTTAATTAATGATAAAAAATAATTAATTAAATAATTATATAAAAGTTAATTAAAAAACCCTAAGAATCAAATTAATTTTAATTAATAAAAATAAAAAAAACTAATTATGTTGTATAATAAAAAACATGAGTAAGAGTAAATAAAAAAGAAAGAGTGTTGGACCTGAAATAACAAACAGGGGGTGTTGAATAGAAATCATGGTCCAGTCCCAATTTCCAGCGCTGGATCAAGTGTGTTCAGCCCCATGAGGTTCATCATGGGCTTGCAGATTTAGAGACGTTGGATTAGATCTTATGAAGATCTAATGGTGATACCTGGTTGGATGCATCATAGGCTTGTGGGATGCACTGCATGTAATCAATGAAAATAAGAAAATATTAAAAAACATGCCAAAACTAGGGAATGAACTTACGCCCTGGCATCGTAAGGCTTTATCACGCACAGTTCTACCACTGGGTGGTGATATATCCATTATAATCAGCGAAACAAAATAAATAAATAATAAAATAGCATGATTGGACCAGAAAAGCGCCGAAACGCTTGCTCCAGTCCTCTTCTCCAGTGTCTCTTTTTCTCATTCCTTCAAAATAAACATGTTTAATGATCCAAGGGTACCCTACTCTCGTAAATCAAGCTCTGTGAATTCAATGGAAGTTTTATTTTAGGCTGAATCACGCTGGTTTGTGAGGTATAAAGAAAATATAATGGAATTGAAAGAACATGGTATTTCATGATTCATCCAACATGGGACTTCCACGATTGGTTATTCTTGCATATAAGTACCTCAAACATGTTAGCAGGGTTAGTATGCGTAAAAACATAAAGAAACATAAATATGCAAATTAATGCAATGATGTGAAACCGACGATGTGTGTTCATGCTTTTTAGGTCTCTTAAATCATCACAATCGATCTCTACTTACCCTATGTGCTTCAGGAAGTGAATGGAAGGGTTAGTTTGTGGTGAATATGGCTGCAAGCTAGGGTTTCTCGTTGCGGAATTTGAATGATTTTGAGATTTTTGGAAGAGGTGGTTTTGCAAGGGATTCCTGTCCCATTTGATGTCTGAGTGAATGAGATATATAGAAGATAATTAGGTAAAATGTTTGTGGGCTTGGACCTTGTAAGAAAAGCCTTTGTTTTATCTAATTTATTTTGTATTTAAATTAATAAAAATTAAAATAAATAGGAAAGAAAACCCAAGGGGTGTATGAGTAATCTTAGAGGTTCATCCTGAGGTATGAAACATGCATGGACCTTAAAATAATAGCCCATTATCCCAATAATTGAAGTTTGATCACTTTTGGTTTAATGGATTTGGCCAAAAATTCCCAAATTGCACTAGTCATAACTCTCTCAATTTTAATCATTTGAAGGTGATCTTTAACTTTTTGGAAAGCTCAGGACGTCTTGTACAATCTCTATTTTGATCAATTTTACATTTTAAGAGTTTATCTTGATGTAAGTTTCCTTGACAAAATGTGTCTTTTGTTGACTTTTGAAATGACCTATAATGTATTGGCATATATCTCTCAAATGAAGCATTTCTTGGACTTAAGCTTGGAGAGACAAAGTTGTAGAGAGTTGAATTTCCTACAAAATGAACTTTGGTTTAAGAAAATCTGAAGAAGCATGTGAAAGTTATGTTTGGTCAAAGTTTAGTTGACTTCTTCTAAAGAAAACCCTAATTTGGCAACTTTTGATTTTTGATGAATTGAGATTTTTCTTGATGAATCATGATCAACCCTTGGTAAATTGATGAATATTACTTAAAAATGTTGATGTTGACCAAAAGTCTTGAAGTTTGACTGTATGTTGACCACAATTGACTTTTTGTCCAATATAGTTGATTTTTAGTCATATGGGCAATTTATTGAGCAAACTTGTGATGCAAGGCATGAGAAACCCAATATTCCTTTAGAAAAGTGAAACCCTAGTTGTAGGTCAATTGCTTAGTAGGAGAATTTGTCTGGTCAATTCTTGAGCAACCTTGATCAAATGAAAACCCTTGATGCATGAGAAGATATCTTGAAGAAAAATGGGAGGGAAAATTTTAGGTTACAACAGCTTCCCCTATTCAATCTTCTTAAACCTGAGGAGTTAGATTGGCATGTCTGCCATTCATGATATGAAGGTAGAATAGGATTGAACACTTAAGTGCCAAGAAATTTGCACTCGGAGAGGTGACAAAATGGATTTAATGGGCTTAAAAATTCCATTCGGAGAGGTGACAAAATGTCGTTAGAGACGGGATTATAGATTCCATCCAAGGTAAATATTAATAGAAGTACCAGAATGAGTCTACGCTTGACTGTATCTGAAGAATGCATTTCGGGATGACTCTCTAGGGAAAGTGCTTAAGTAGTTTCTTGTTAGATTTAGTCTCTGAGTGGAATTCTTGTAAGATTTAGTCACTGAGGTAAATGCTCGTCATGTAGATATTCGCCTCGTCCTATTTTAGGAATTGATCCATAATCTATTTTTGTTGGTAAAGCCGTCCAGTTTCAGGAATTCATACCGCTTGGTCGTATAGATAGCTGCCTCGTCCTATTCCGAGAATTAATCTCTGACCCGTATTTTTGTTGGTAAACCTGTCCTGTTTCGGGAATTCCTACCGCTTGGTCATATAGATAGTTTCCCCGTCCTTAATTGGGAATTAATCTCAGGCTTGTTTTCTTGTTGGTAAACTCGTCCTGTTTCGAGAATTTATACTGCCTGGTCATATAGCTAGTTGTCTCGTCCTATTTAAGGAATTAATCTCTTACCTGTTTGAAAATTGTTGATATTCGTCTATTTGAGAAATTTAACTGAAAAGACAAAATTAGATTTATATAATATCGTGATGCACGTAATGCACTAATGATGCTCTCAAGATAAATGAGAATGTTATATGCTTTTCAATATGCATATTCTATAATGTATTACGAAATGATGTATGGATGCAATAGGTTGTTGAAACGTATCAGTAGCTCCTTGTAACAATGTTTACCTGGGGAAAATAAATCTCGGATTGTTGTTGGGGATGAAGAAAGTGATTCTTCAAATTCTGTTAGGAATAATTTTGCTGAGAATAATTTTGTTGGGGATTCCCGCTTTCTGTTTGAGGATACTCTATTGGGGATCTTCGACTTCTGCTTAAGGATAAAGGCATTCAGGGAGAATCAATTATTCACCATTCTTTTTGTTGAAGGATTTGATTCTTACATACCATGTTTGGGGATAAAAGTGATGGATATTCCTCTAGTGTGCCATCAGAAAATGTTTCAGATACCGTAGCAACTCTTCTATGGATAGAAACTTTGATTAAAACCTGCTGGAGAAAAGAATTTTGTTAGAGATTTACGGCATTGGAGTAATAAACTCTGATGTGAATCAAATTCCTATGAACTGTGTCGAGGAAATAAACTCTGACGGGGATTGGAATTTTATAGGTTGCGCTGAGGAAGTCTCCATTGTATGCTGGGGAAATGATCAAACTTCCTTATATGCTAGGGGACCTATTGGGGAAGATGATCATGTCAAGATATCCATTAGGGATATGGAGGTGAACTGCTAGAAGATGCCCCAATTTCTGTCTGAGGGCATATTAAACTTGTTGGGGAATCTATCTTTATATGGAACGATTTTACGAAGATACCTCTGTAGAGATAGTTTCATGGGGATTTCTCTGTGTAGAATTTATGAATGACTTAAACAATATCTCAAATCCTAGAGTCTTCAGTAAATGCTAATTCTGTTTTCATGCATGTATTTTGTTAACAGTAATCATATTCAAATGCATATGTTCATTCAATTTAGTCATTGGACATTTTTGCAAACAAAATAGAGAAAGTAAAACAAACATGAATTTTGTAGCATATTTGTATTGAGAGCTTGGATATATACAGGAAGTTTCGTACAACGAGACAAAGATCCTAGTAAGAGGAAATCATAGTGAAAATAAAAAGGTGTACAAAGAGAAACAAAGAAAAACAGCTATGTTGAATTGTTCCCTTTGAGTTTCAACCATGCTATCACCCATATGCCTTCAAGCATATCATCCCTTGTTGTCGAAAGAAGTTGACTGGATTGACCTTTACCATTTGAACATGACATCGGTAGTCATGATGGATATTAATAAATAGGTGATCGAACGGGACTTAATAATACCCTTTAATCCATAGCTTTTTCATGGACTTCCCTTTTGGATTTTCAGTCCACCGGGATACCCTTTTTTCCTCAAGCTGCCTTTTCAAGTTTTCGACTTTCCAGGTGTACAATGTTTTACATATATCCCTAATTTTTTCCCAAACCATTTTGGTCCACCGGGATGCCCTTATTTTTTCCTAGGCCAGTAAACCTAGCGAGTCTCTTTCATGCGTAGTATTTTTTAACCATGTCTGTGTTCTCAGAGTGTGGAAGATCTTCCTCGTTCATGGTGGTAAGTATCATAGCCCCTCCATAAAATATTTTCTTGATCACAAACGTCCCTTCTTATGTGGGAGTCCATTTACCCATGGGATCACCTTGTGGTAAGATGATGCAGTTTATAACCAAATTACCAACAAGATACACTTGAGGTCTGACTTTCTTGTTAAAGGGATTAACCATGCACTTCTGGTACATATGACCATGACAAAAAGCCTCAAGCATTTTCTCATCAATAAAATTTATCGGGTCTAGTCTGGTTTGAATCGATTCGTCTTCATATAAGCCTGTATCTTTCATAGTCCTTAACAAAGAAATGTGGACTTCGATAGGCAGGACAACCTCTGTACCATATACTAGAGAGAACGAGGTTTCCCTAGTTCATGTACATGGTTAAGTGTGATAACCATGAATAGTAAACGGTAACATCTCATGTAAATATTTGTAGGTAATTGTCATCTTCTGCAAGATCTTCTTGATGTTCTTGTTGAAGGCTTCCACTGCGCCATTCATCTTCTGGCGATACAGAGAGGAATTATGATGTTTAATCTTGAATTGTGTACAAAGTTCCGTGATCATAGTGTTGTTGAGATTGGTACCATTATCAATGATGATCCTCTCGGGTATGCCATACCAACATATGAGGTAATGCTTAATGAAACGAGCCACGACATTCTTGGTAATAGAGGCAAACGAGCTTGCTTCAACCAACTTTGTAAAATAATCAATTGCGAACAGGATGAAACAATGCCCATTAGATTCAGTAGGTTTAATCTCTCCAGTTATATCAATGCCCCACATTGCAAACGACCAAGGAGCAGTCAATACGTTCAAAGGAACCGGAGGCACGTGTACCTTGTCAATATAAATCTAGCATTTGTGACAAGTTTTGGATTGGTGATGGCAATCAGTTTCCATGGTTGACCAATAATAACCCGTTGTGATACGGTGGGATAACTGACTTGAGTTTTTGCATTTTGTGTTTGCAAATGTTGCGGTTTAGAAAGAGTCGCCACCGACTTTTATTTTATCCAAATGTGCTTTGTGATGTGGGCTTTGAAAGTGTTTTGAAAATATCTTTGTAATGGTTCTCGTTTCTATAAGAAAACGTACAAAGTTTTGTTTCGAAAGATGGTTCAAAAGATGTGTTTGTGGATTGTGTTTTAGAAAGTATTTTGAAAAGATGTTTTTGCAATGGTTCTCGTCTCTATAAGAATGTATACAAAAGGCTTTGTCTTTTGAAAATGTTTTGAGATGAAAGTGTTGGTGTAAAATGTTTTTGTCAGGAGTAAGCGAGCAACTAAGAGTGAAACCACCTACTCAAAAGGTCTTAAATATGCTTTTCCTTCTCCTTTAGATGTGACTATCTTACCATCATTTTGGTAATAAGCCCCATCGTTGGATGTGAAGGGACGGGTGTAGGGACGTTTGTATAGTCATAGAAGGAAACTCATGGAACGTTTTAGAAATGTGGTTTTAGGGACTAGATCGTTTACTGAAGGCAACGTGGAGGGTCATCGAGGGACTACGATCTTTTATCAAGGGTCTTTACTAAAACGCGCATGTTCGAGGGTCATGTCTATTTTTCCAATAGACAACTCGATGGGATTACCCTAAGGGTGCATGTGCAAATAGTGTGTTAGTTTACATGCATTTTGTCTTGAATTTTAAGGTCATCTATTTATTGATTTTAGCTTGCCAAACATCTTATTTACTCGCAATATATGAAAGGCAAGTAAAATGTAGAAAGTAAAATCTAAGCTATTACATCACTTTAGGGGGATGGGGGTACAATTTAACAATGGGGATGAAGTAGAAACTAAAATATTACAACCATATCTAATGATAATGAAAACAATGTGAAAACAATGTGAAATAAAGGGAAAAAATCATTTTGAACTGCTACGTGTCGACCCATGCTGCTATGCATCGACACATAGCTTTTCCTTACTCCTGTAAAACGAAATTTGTTCAGTATTAGTCGACACATAATGGGATGTATCGACTCATACACTTTCTTGTATCAATGCGAAACGTGTATGTATCGACTCATAGGTGTTGTCCACCAAAATTTTCCCTCCCATATTCCTCAAGATATGTCAAGAATCATCTCCAAATGGTTTAAGATTGCTCAAGAGGTAGACAGTCAAACCATCTCCTAAGACAGCTGAAATTAGGGTTTTGGATCTTTCAAGGAATTTGGGATTTTCAATGGTTCAATCAAGTCTCATAGGCCTATATACATTCTCAAGCACCTACATGCCAAGTTTCAAGACTCACAATGCCAATTTGCACAGTCAAAAGCTCCATTTGACCCACAGTTACTGCAAGGGCAAAATGGTCATTTTATAGTCAAAAGTCAAGATTTTTGTCAACATTCTCATTTTGAAGGATAATTCATCATTTGATCAAGGTTTGATCATGATTCCACAAGAATAGCTCAAAAATCATCAAGGTGCAAAAGTTACTATTTTTGGATAGTAGAAAAGTCAACTGTATCTTGACCAGGGCATAACTTTTTCATGGTTTATCAGAAAAATTCCATCCAAGGCTCATTTTGAAGAGGATGCAATTTACTATAATCCATCTTCACCCTCCAAGATCAAGAAATGCCCTCACAAAAAGTTACCAATTTATACATTATAGGTCAATTTCAAAAGTCAACAAAAGTGCACTTTGAGTCAAAGGCCATAACTTGAGATTGGTAAAACCAAATGACATGGGACCAAAGGCATTGGTTAGAGGACTTCAAGAGCTTTCCAAAATTTCCAAGAACATGGTCATATGATCAAAATTGAGCAAGTTGTGCATTGGAGAAGTTGGGAAATTTTCATGAATTTGCAAAAGTCAACTATCCTCAAAACTCCAATTTTTGACAAAAGGGCCCACTTTCTTCCACTTGATTCAGCCTTGTCATTCCACACACGTGTCACATGCTTGATTTCATGACCAAACATTTATTTTTCCATTTCATTTAGTTTTTATTGATTTAATTCATTTTAAATCTATAATAATTCAAATAAAATCTAAAAATCAATGGAATAGTATCTTTGTGATTTGTACAGCTTTCATATATCATGTGACAACTAACCAATTCGTGCTAGGGCTTATTTGTGCACAAAATCTCAGATTTGGCCATATTTGGAAAGTTTGTCAATGGTGAAAAAGTGCAAACCTTATTCTCCCATATACATGGATAAAAGCCCAAATTTTGACCTAGACCGATTGCCATTTATGCAAGCAAGCCTCCTAAACCTAATTCACGCCTGAGGACTGCACAAAACGGCCAGACCAAATTTGGAAAAACCTTGAAAAACCTTGAAACCGAAATCATACATAGAGGTCAATTCAACCCAAAACCTTGACACTAGTCTCTTCCTTGCCATCCACTGAAGCTAAAGCGATCAAAACCACGTCCAGAAACTCCCTACAACACGCTGTAAGTTGTCTCAAACCTTGCTCTGAACATGGAATCTCAACCTCCAATTCTTGCGCCTTTTCTTTAAAGTCTTGGCATATTTGTGTTTATAATTCCATTTAGAACAATTTGGCATTATTCAATTTTGTTTTTGGAACCTCTATTGTAATACCTGAACCTAGGGTTCCAAGCTTTGTTTTTTAGGCGTTTTTGGTACAGGTACAATCAAGGCCAATCATGGCTATATTCATGCTCAGGGAAGAGGGACGATCACATTGATACCCTTAGTGCGCGTTTATATAACTTGGAAGAGATTTTAGGAGTGAGCCACGGAACCTCCTGCGGATAAAAATCCGCAGGTAATAAAACCAGGAATTTGGAGAAGACCACCACACGTCGCTCTCCTATTGGCCCCCTTTAAAATTCGCGCGTTTTATTTTATAATTCCAGTATATTTGTTTGTTTTCTAATATATTGATTGCTTGTTATTCCAATAACGAATAAGGCAGGTTGGTGGAGTGGTTGAGCGAACGTCTAATGAGCACTGGGACCTGGGTTCGAATCCCAGGTCCCCCAAAACAATTATTTGATTTTTTTTTGCAGATGATCCCATGTACTCTCTAACGCGTGGTCCACAATACACCTCAGAGATCCACACGCCAAGTGGCTCCTGGCCAAATCTGAAGGCCAGGATTGAAGGACTATCATACTCCCTTGTCAATATACGTGTGGACGATCCAGAAAAGTCAAAAAGGCTTGCAGCAATTGGGCCTTGAGAATTCCAAATACACCTCCAAAGTTGGCCCAACACCCCCCTTCAAGTTTATTTCTTTGCTTTTCCTTTTTTATTTCTTTCATTTAATTATTTTTATAATTATTATTTTAACTAAGAAATTAAATTATTTTCCTAATAAAATTCAAAAAACATAAAAAATGTAATATTTTTATTTATTAAATTTAATTAGTTATTTTGTAAATAAATACTAATATAATTTGTTTAGTTTTAATTAGGTTAACATTAATATTTTCATAATAAACAAAATTAATATAGAATTAGGGTTTTTAATAACTTTTAATCATTCTTATTTTTATTCAAAAAGCCAAAAACATATTTCTTTTAATTAATTAATTAGTCTAGGTTTAATTTAATTGAATGCAAAATAACAAAAATCTCTTTCTTTCTCAAAAAAGGGTCAAAACCCTAAAAAACTTTCCGATTCAATTTTTCTTGCGCAATGTGATTTTTGTTGATCAATATCTTTCATCATATAATTGTATTTGCTCCGAGGATGTAATAGCTTTAATTAGGACTTTTTTATCGCTTTCATTTATTTCCCGCAATTTACTTTTCAAGGGTTTGTTTTTGGCGATGTAAATACCCGACGCCTTGTAATAGCTTAGTTTATTTTCCGCAACCATTAACTTCTAGATGTATGCTAACTAGGCTATGCATGTCAATATCTCTCTTAAATTAAAATCAATCGTAGCTCACCATAACATGTACAAAGATGACATAATTGAAACCTGACACACTCGCACATGCCACTCTTAGGGTACGCCTCACTTGGTTGCCTCGACGTGGTCATTGAGTATATGGTGTTTTAGAGGTCACCCTCCTGTCTAAAGATCAAAGTTTCCTCGAAACGGTTGCCTCGGATAAAATGATCTAATACATTAGGGTTACCGCTAAGGCGTCCTACCATTGCTTTATTGACCACATGTCCCATTAATCGAATTGACCCAACAACTCCAACAACGGTGCTACCTACTTCTCAATAGTGGGATGGTACTATCTAAAGGACATTTACACAGCTTAATTTCTTTTGAGTAGGTAGAGGTTCTTGGGTACTTGCTATTTCAAAACAAAACCAACTTTTCACACTTACACTCTCTTCAAAAACAAAACTCTTTTCAAAACCCACAATCACAAAGAAAAGCAAACTTTTGAAAACATAGTGAGCAAGTACCTAAGAGCCCGTGGATAACCACGGATGGAAAGGGTGCTAACACCTTCCCTTTCTATAATCTACCTCCCGAACCCGAGAAACATCTCGAAAAGGAATTTTTCTGTGCTTTTGTCCTTTCCTTGTTGGATAAAATAAAACACGGTGGCGACTCTTGCTTACCGCGACATTTTGCGAAAACAAACGCAAACGCGAACCAGCATTCCAAAACAGTCAGTTCTATTCCCACCGATCACAGAACTGGCGACTCTGCTGGGGAATATTAAGTGAGGTGTACCTTAGGATTAGTTCACTTGTGTTTTCAATTGTATGCTTTGTATGCTTTAAATTTTGTGGGCTTGCATCGGAGTTTCATAGATCCTAACCCGGATCTGGGGGTATCCTTTTTTAGGTAAGTAGCAATAAACTGTGAGGGATCTGTCCGGCGTAGACCGACACGGATGAAGCAGTAGCTACGTTGGTGTGACACCTTGGTCTGTACCGATATCCCTTGTGTTGGAACGAGGAGAATATGGGTCTTCTGAGGAGTCATCAAGCACCAACTGACCTTAGAACCTTAAATTGACCAACTCGGCCATAAAACAGTAACAGTATGCTACACTCATTGAGACTAAACTCTCGTGATGGTCCCAGCCGCAAGAAAAGGTTGCCAAACTGGAATTATGACTGATTGAGGGTAGTCAGTGATATTGAGATCCTCTAGAACCCGGTTACTATTTTTAGGATAGGTCTTAACCAAATGAAACTGAAAGAGGGTAGTACCTAAACTTCATGCCAGCCTGAAATCTAAGGGCTCTTTTGTGTGACTTGTGTGCCGTTACCATGTTTGCCTTTTGTGAATACTTGTGGTGTGCCTTTACCATGACATCATAACATCATACCATAGCATTTCCTTAACCATTTCAAGGATCTCAAGGGTTTGTGATGCAGGTCATGATGAACCAAATGTCTAGCAAGGGGCAAAGGGGATTTATTTTCATCTAGCCAAGGTTGTCCAGAAATCCAAGCACGATAACTTGAGTCAGGGGCTATGACCCACTCGATATGGTGAGCTTGACTCTTGAAGAAGGACTCTCAGCAACATGAAGTTCCTTCAATCGAGCTACCAGATTCAGATTCTAACAGTTTCCTGTTTACCCCGCGAGATCCTTGAAAACATTACATACATACATATCATTGCATAACAGGTCACCCTTTACAGGCTTCTCATGTTTTCGTTGTTTATTTCATTAATGGCTCTCCAACAAGCCAACCAGGATCTTCATACTCAAGAGACTCAGTTCAGGGAAATCTTCCTAAACCTATCCAAGGGGCAGGAAGAGTTGAGAACACTCCTCATGGGGAATTTGGTCAAGAAAAGTCCTGAAGACACTAAGGACGAACGGCTGAAACATCTGCAAGATGAGGTAGATGCAATGAGAACCCAGATGCTGGGGAAGATGGCTCTTATCCAAGGCTTAGCTCGGGAGCAAGAAGAGTTGAGAACCATGATCGACCGGCTTCATCAAGACAGATACAACAGTAGGAAGAAAATAGTCAAGGCTGAGGATCAAGTCATTAATCAACTTCCGAGAAGTCAAAGGTTTGGTTTGATGAAGAATAGACCTCTCCAAGTTGCTACTACCTCACAGGTCCAACCAAGACCTTGCCAAGAACAATGGTCTGATTAGAGTAAGCCAAACATGCCCAGGAGGCGATTTACCAAGCTCAACATGCCGCTGTCTCAAGCTTTACAACCCCTGTTAAGATTAAATCTGGTGACGTTAAGGGACCCTCCTAAGAATCCCAACACAGCCTCCCCAAAGCACAATCTTGATGCAAGGTGCGCATACCATTCCAATAGCCCGGGGCATGATACTGATGGCTGTTGGACATTGAAGAACAAAATTCAAGACCTGATTGACGAAGGAGCTTTGGAATTCACACAAGATGGTCAGGCTGAGTTCTTCTACCAATCCTCCAAGGTTCACCATTTGAAGTGACAAGTCCTGAGACGAGAAGACTTTTTTGTTCATTAGAATTTTCAATTTGTAATTTTCTTTTGATTGTTTAAACATTTATTCATGTCAAACTTTATTACTTTACCAATGCATTGCATATGTCTGTTTTCAATCAATCCATTTGTATTCACTATATTCAAATTGCTTTCCTTTTTGTGATGTTCAAACTCTCGATAAAAAAATTCTAAGCCTTTTGAGGGAGGATGACGAAAACGATACCGCGATCTTTACAGTATGCTTTTGAACAGACCCCGCTGACAATGTACAGGCGTTGTTTCAAATCCTAAACAATGAAGTTATAAGGAAGATAATCCCTAGTCAACCCCTTTGAGCCAAAGAAGTTGAAGTTTTTTCTTTTCACGCAAAACATTAAAACCCTTAATTATAACCTGGGGCAGGGTAGTTCTCTCAGTTGATCCAGGTGCACAACGAATGGCATCAAAGGAGTCCTTCCGAAACAAAAGACAGTGTTGGTTACGTATAATCGTAAGGACAGGCATTCATTATCTCTCAGAAATAAAAAGCCCAATAAGTCAAAACCTATGAAGGAGACTTACAAAAAAAAGGGGCATCCCGCTGACTGTAATCACAAAAGAAACAGTTCAGGAAAAAGACAGGGATAACGAAATCAAAAAAGAAAGAGGTCCTACAAACTCTCAACAAAATGGATGCATGTTCAAAATAAAATTTCAGTATCCGAACCATCATTGGAATATCAGGGCAAAGACTCAAACAAGATCTAAATGCACGGTTAGCTGAGTTTAGGATCGAAGAACATCACGAAGAGCGGGTGGGTACAAATATACTTTGAGCCTTTATCCTTTGTTTCTTATACCGTGAACCAAGCCACGTTACAACCCCTCAAAAGTCCTAACTGAAGCACGGTTTAGTTCGAAAGCATACTGTTATAAAAGGTATCCTGACTCCTGTAGGGCTTGCTGTAAAATCATGAGTTGACATCACATTTTACAAAAAAATTTGCTTATCTTATTAAAAAAACTGCATTTTCAAAAGCTTCAAGACAGACATAAGCTTTGCATTCTTAAAATAACATTGTTTGCATATAACTATTTGTTCAAGAGTAGAGAAATTCGCACGACGAATATCTAGTGAACCAAAAAACCTTTTCAATAAGAAGGGTCACCTCAAGTGGAAGAAACACTTCCAACCAAGGGGCAGACATGATCATTGTCTATCATCTGGGGTAGTCAAGTCAAGATTCAAGGAATCTCTCAAAATGCCAAATAGCCAGGGGTAAATCTCCATCTGAATCAATTGGGGCAGTGGACGTGAATGCCAACAACGAATCTTGCATGATCAAACAAAGATCTTCTGGTAGTATGGCGACACAACACTACTGACAGTGACAACTCCCTGCACTCTGAGAAGGTGGACATAATCAAAAAATACTACGCATAATCAAAGACCCGCTAGGTCGACTGGCCTAGGTAAAAATAAGGGATGAAAATGAAAAAAGTTGTACACCCGGCAAGTTGAAAACCTGAAAAGGCGGCTTGGGCAAAAAGGGGTATCCCGATGGACTGAAAACCCGAAAGGGCGGTCCAGGAAAAAGTTAGGGATCAAAAGCGTACGACTATGTCCCGTCATCTCGTCACTTGCCTACCAGAAGAAGATTTGTCAATCGGCAGTTATCAAGCACTTCATAGGCCTTCTTCTCCCGCAGAAACTGGGGCAATAAGAATTGTTCGAACTGTACCAGCTGCTCTGTCCACCAGGTACCAAGGTAAGCTCAGCTGAAGAATGTAACCAAGATACCTTCACTCCCCGCAGAGTAAGAAAATAATGGTAGATCTCCCCAGCTGATACTTGCAACCATGAACGAATCAGCAATACTCTCCCCAAGCAGAGTTAATATACCATCGGCCCTAAAAAGGTTTGGTATCTCTAGAAGGTCTTAATATTCCCCAACGGAGTATAGGAATATTCCCCAGCAAGTATAAGAGTATCCGTGGCACTCTTAATATTCCTCAATGGAGTATAAGAATGTTCCCTGGAGGAATACAAGATACCCCCAGCGGAGCCATTTCCCAGCGCAGTCTAAAAAAGCTTCCCCGCCAGAGTTGAATCATCTTCCCCAGTAGATTCTGGAAGCTTATCCCCTGCAGAGTACAAATGTATCTCCCCAGCAATATTCCGAAGGTTATCTCCACAAGAGTCTAACTGGGTTATCCTCAGCAAGTGCAACTGAAAGATCATCCCCAACGAAGTTCTTTCTATCCCCAGCGGAGTTCATCATCAAAATCCCCAACAGAGTTTATCAACAGAATCCCCAGCGGAGTTATCATTAAAATCTCAGCAGAATATTTCTTGCCCACAGAGTAATTCCCCTCAGAGTAATATCTTCACCGGTTTATTCCCCAACGGAGTTCTCCTCTCCTGCAGGTTTATTCTTGCAATCATCTTCATTCATCATCCCCAGCGGAAACGAAGAACTCAATTCTATTCTCCAGCAAGTTATCCGGGATTTATTTTCCCCAGCTAAAACATCACATTTTCATACATGCATATACGCATCATATCATACAATCTCATTTATGTCGAGAACATCATTGCTCGAGCCATATCATGCATTGCATATGACTGACCTTTACCTTTCAGGAAAGATGCAGTTAGATTCTCAAATTATGTCAATGGAGACAAAACCAGTTAAGTTGATTCCTAAATATTTTTCTGAAGCCAAGTCAGTCAAAGGATACAAATCCAGTTAAATCGATTCCTAAATATTTTTCTGACGATAATCCAGTCAAAGAAGACAAATCCAGTTAAATCAATTCCTAAGGATTTTTCTGATGCTAACATGTCAATGAAGACAACCCGTCAATGAAGACAACCTGTCAATGAAGACAACCCGTCAATGAAGACAACCCGTCAATGAAGACAACCCGTCAATGAAGACAACCCTTCAATGAAGACAACCTGTCAATGAAGACAACCCGTCAATGAAGACAACCCGTTAATGAAGATAACCCACCATGAAGCAACCCTACACCGGTTCCTTCTCAATTTCAAATGAAGTTTTACACGGACTCATCCTCAGGCAACCCTACACCGGTTCCTTCTCCCATTCAGATCAAGTTTTACACGGACTCATCCTCAGGCAACCCTACACCAGATCCTTCTCCTATTCAGATGAATTTTTACACGGACTCATCCTCAGGCAACCCTACACCGGTTCCTTCTCCCATTCAGATGAAGTTTTACGCGGACTCCTCATCAAGCAACCCAACACCGGTTCCCTCTCTTCAAGACGTAGTTTTACACAGACCCGTCATCAAGAAACCCTACACAGGTTTCCTTCCATCCAAGATGCAGTTTCACACAGACTCATCATCAGGCAACCCTACACCGGTTCCCTCTCTTTCAGATGCAGTTTCACACAGACTCATCATTAGGCAACCCTACACAGGTTCCTTCTTTTAACTTACAAGAAACAATCTCCAGGTGGCATCTATAAGCCCATCCTCCTATCCGTCATCTCTCCAAATGGCATCTGTAAGCCCATTCCCGACATCACATTGCTGATACTACACCATGCGAGTGCAAATTTCTGGGCACTTTAGTGTTCAATCATCTTCCACCTTCGGATCACGAAAGGCACACAAGCCAATCTACATCCTCAGGTTTAAGAAGATTGAACAGGGGCAACTGTTGTACCCCAAAATTTTCTCTCCCATATTCCTCAAGATATGTCAAGAATCATCTACAAATGGTTTAAGATTGCTCAAGAGGTAGACAATCAAACCATCTCCTAAGACAGTTGAAATTAGGGTTTTGGTTCTTTAAAGGAATTTGGGATTTTCAATGGTTCAATCAAGTCTCATAGGCCTATATACATTCTCAAGCACCTACATGCCAAGTTTCAAGACTCACAATGCCAATTTGCACAGTCAAAAGCTCATTTTGACCCACAGTCAAGTGCAAGGGCAAAATGGTCATTTTACAGTCAAAAGTCAAGATTTTTGTCAACATTATCATTTTGAAGGATAATTCATCATTTGATCAAGTGTTGATCATGATTCCACAAGAATAGCTCAAAAATAATCAAGGTGCAAAAGTTACTATTTTTGGACAGTAGAAAAGTCAACTGTATCTTGACCAGGGCATAACATTTTCATGGTTTATCAGAAAAATTCCATACAAGGCTCATTTTGAAGAGGATGCAATTTCCTATAATCCATCTTCAAACTCCAAGATCAAGAAATGCCCTCACAAAAAGTTACCAATTTTTACATTATAGGTCAATTTCAAAAGTCAACAAAAGTGCACTTTGAGTCAAAGGCCATAACTTGATATTGGTAAAACCAAATGACATGGGACCAAAGGCATTGGTTAGAGGACTTCAATAGCTTTCCGAAATGTCCAAGAACATGGTCATATGATCAAAATTGAGCAAGTTGTGCATTGGAGAAGTTGGGAAATTTTCATGAATTTGCAAAAGTTAACTATCCTCAAAACTCCAATTTTTGACAAAAGGGCCCACTTTCTTCCACTTGATTCAGCCTTGTCATACCACACACGTGTCCCATGCTTGATTTCATGACCAAACATTTATTTTTCCATTTTATTTAATTTTTATTGATTTAATTCATTTTAAATCTATAATAATTCAAATAAAATCTAAAAATCAATGGAATAGTATCTTTGTGATTTGTACAGCTTTCATTTATCATGTGACAACTAACCAATTCGTGTTAGGGCTTATATGTGCCCAAAATCTCAGATTTGGCCATATTTGGAAAGTTTGTCAATGGTGAAAAAGTGCAAACCTAATTCTCCCATATACATGGATAAAAGCCCAAATTTTGACCTAGAGTGATTTCCATATATGCAAGAAAGCCTCCTAAACCTAATTCACGCATGAGGACTGCACAAAACGGCCATACCAAATTTGGAAAAAGCTTGAAAAACCTTGAAACCGAAATCATACATAGAGGTCAATTCAACCCAAAACCTTGACACTAGTCTCTTCCTTGCCATCCACTGAAGCTAAAGCGATCAAAACCACGTCCAGAAACCCCCTACAACACGTTGTAAGTTGTCTCGAACCTTGCTCTGAACATGGAATCTCAACCTCCAATTCTTGCGCCTTTTCTTTAAAGTCTTGGCATATTTGTGTTTATCATTCAATTTAGAACAATTTGGCATTATTCAATTTTGTTTTTGGAACCTCTAATGTAATACCTGAACCTAGGGTTCCAAGCTTTGTTTTTTAGGCGTTTTTGGTACAGGTACAATCAAGGCCAATCATGGCTATATTCATGCTCAGGGAAGAGGGACGATCACATTGATACCCTTAGTGCGTGTTTATATGACCTGGAAGAGATTTTAGGAGTGAGCCACGGAACCTCCTGCAGATAAAAAGCCGCAGATAATAAAACCAGGAATTTGGAGAAGACGACCACACGTCGCTCTCCTATTGGCTCCTTTTAAAATTCGCGCGTTTTATTTTATAATTCCAGTATATTTGTTTGTTTTCTAATATATTGATTGCTTGTTATTCCAATAACGAATAAGGCAGGTTGGTGGAGTGGTTGAGCGAACATCCAATGAGCACTGGGACCTGGGTTCGAATCCCATGTCCGCCAAAACAATTATTTGATTTTTTCTGCAGATGATCCCATGTACTCTCCAACGCGTGGTCCACAATACACCTCAGAGATCCACACGCCAAGTGGCTCCTGGCCAAATCTGAAGGCCAGGATTGAAGGACTATCATACTCCCTGGTCAATATACGTGTGGACGATCCAGAAAAGTCAAAAAGGCTTGCAGCAATTGGGCCTTGAAAATTCCAAATACACCTCCAAAGTTGGCCCAACACCCCCCTTCAAGTTTATTTCTTTGCATTTCCTTTTTTATTTCTTTCATTTAATTATTTTTATAATTATTATTTTAACTAACAAATTAATTTATTTTCCTAATAAAATTCAGAAAACATAAAAAATATAATATTTTTATTTATTAAATTTAATTAGTTATTTTGTAAATAAATACTAATATAATTTGTTTAGTTTTAATTAGGTTAACATTAATATTTTCATAATAAATAAAATTAATATAGAATTAGGGTTTTTAATAACTTTTAATCATTCTTATTTTTATTCAAAAAACCAAAAAAATATTTCTTTTAATTAATTAATTAGTCTAGGTCTAATTTAATTGAATGCAAAATAACAAAAATCTCTTTCTTTCTCAAAAAAGGGTCAAAACCCTAAAAAACTTTCCCATTCAATTTTTCTTGCGCAATGTGATTTTTGTTGATCAATATCTTTCATTATATAATTGTATTTGCTCCGAGGATGTAATAGCTTTAATTAGGACTTTTTTATCGCTTTCATTTATTTCCCGCAATTTACTTTTCAAGGGTTTGTTTTTGGCGATGTAAATACCCGACGCCTTGTAATAGCTTAGTTTATTTTCCGCAACCATTAACTTCTAGATGTATGCTAACTAGGCTATGCATGTCAATATCTCTCTTAAATTAAAATCAATCGTAGCTCACCATAACATGTACAAAGATGACATAATTGAAACCTGACACACTCGCACATGCCACTCTTAGGGTACGCCTCACTTGGTTGCCTCGACGTGGTCATTGAGTATAGGGTGTTTTAGAGGTCGCCCTCCCGTCTAAAGATCAAAGTTGCCTCGAAACGGTTGCCTCGGATAAAACGATCTAAGACATTAGGGTTACCGCTAAGGCGTTCTACCATTGCTTTAGTGACCACATGTCCCATTAATCGAATTGACCCGACAACTCCAACGACGGTGCTACCTACTTCTAAATAGTGGGATGGTACTGTCTAAAGGACATTTACACAACTTAATTTCTTTTGAGTAGGTAGAGGTTCTTGGGTACTTGCTATTTCAAAACAAAACCAACTTTTCGCACTTACACTCTCTTCAAAAACAAAACTCTTTTCAAAACACACAATCACAAAGAAAAGCAAACTTTTGAAAACATAGTGAGCAAGTACCTAAGAGCCCGTGGATAACCACGGATGGAAAGGGTGCTAACACCTTCCCTTTCTATAATCTACCTCCCGAACCCGAGAAACATCTCGAAAAGGAATTTTTCTGTGCTTTTGTCCTTTCCTTGTTGGATAAAATAAACGATGGTGGCGACTCTTGCTTACCGCGACATTTTGCAAAAACAAACGCAAACGCAAACCAGCATTCCAAAACAGTCAGTTCTCTTCCCACTGATCACAATAGGCTTTTCCAGCTTCTGCTTTGTAATCTGAACTCAGCATCGGTCGATGCATGAGGGTTATGTGTCGACTCATACTCTGTTTTTTCACTAAGATGAGTCGATACATGAGGATATGTGTCGATACATGCTGCGTTTTTATGCCTTAAACATTGTTTTACTGACTGTACGGGTTAGTTTATGGCATATGATGGATAAATGTAAATAACACATGATTGAAGAAACCTAAACCATAGGAAAATTATTAACTCAAAGAGATAATAAAATACTACATCTTATCCTCAAATAACAAAAGATTGTTAGTGATGTAATGACAAGAGATCAAGTCAAGAGGACTTACCTCTGGGCTGCACTAGTTGTTTTAGATCTGAATGCTCTTCCAAATGCTATGATGACTATGTGAGTCTTCAGAAAGCTGTTCTAGACTGCTGGAACTGAGTTGGACTGTACTGTAATATTTTGGTATTTTTGATGGTGAATATGGATAACACTATAATGATTGTTTTTATGTTTGGGCAAACTTTGTATGAAGTGTTTGGCTTATAGAGAGTTTGTATGGTAGAGTAATGGGTTGGGGTTCTGTTTTGAATAGGAGCTGGTGCTGATTTTGAGTGAATGAGTCAAGTTTACAAGGGACACTGTTTTTCTATTCAACAAAAACTCATTATGCTCTCTAAAAAATTTTACCTCTGAAAAACTAACTCTACCCCCCCCCCCCTTTTGTCTTATGAGACAGTCCTCTTTTGTAGACCTTTTATGTGGTTTAGGGGGGAAACCATATAAGTAATTTTGAATTTTTTTTGCCTACTATTTTGACACTTTTTCCACAAAATTTTTCCTTTGCCATTTTGGTGCAATTTTGGGGCTGTTGTGATGCAGGCTTGGGCAGACTGCATAGAGCAGCTTTGGACTGTATTGGGCAACATGCATACTTAGGGTGCAGCATAGCACAATTTTTCTTGCAAGGAAGCATGGGGTGTTGTGGCAATGTTGCACATCACATTTTGTTCAACTTGGACAGCATGATTTGTAGCATGTCACAATTTGGTCGTGTTGAATATTTCATGCACATTATATCAAGGGCCAAAAATGTTGTGACAAGGTCTTTTGAGAAAATTCAATCAAGGCATAGTTTTAGAATTTTTAATTTTGTAAGAATGCCACTTTGTAATAACTTGAATTACTTGCACCATCTTGAACTATTTGGAATTATAGTAAAATGCCATGAAGCAAATGAAATTAACCAAGTATAGAAAATGCTTAGAAAAATTTCAAAGTATTGCAAAGTTGGATTTTTGATTCTCTTAACTTTTGATGATAAAACATTAATTTTTTTTGGATGTCTTGACATAATGTGGTTTTTGGGATTCTAATTTGGTCAAAAAGTCAAAGATTGACTTTTTAACGTCCGGTTGACTTTTTCCAGCTGAAATTCCAATTTTGCTCATTTTGCCCCCTTTTGATAATTTGAATGATTCTTCTTAGAAAATATGATCGGAGGCTTGAAACTTGACTGAGGTAATTCTAAAGGTTCTTGAGACAAGGGAGGGCAATTTTTGGGATACAACAGTTGCCCCTCTTAAATCTTCTTAAACCTGAGGATGTAGATTGACTGGTCCGCCTTTCGTGATCTGAAGGTGGAAGATGATTGAACACTAAAGTGCCCAGAAATTTGCACTCGATGATGTGGTGGTTGATTGTGTAGGGAATGGGCTTAAAAGATGCCATTTGGAGAAATGATGGGAAATTATGGGAGATGGGCTTGCAGATGCCATACAGAAAATATTGGTTGCATAAGGGATTCCTTGGCAAGAAATCCTTTTCCTGCTGTCGAGAAGGATTTTACCGGGGAATGCTGGTTTATGTCCTGGGAAGCGACATCTAGGAGCTTTGGTTGCCCATTACTCCACAAGGGAATTAACTCTTGATTGAGGGAGTTAAAATAGAACGTATACTTGGTCAGGGTCCAGGTTGTACATCGGCTTGCTAGGGAATGTGAAATCGACCATTTTTGGTTGGGTCCAGGCCTTATAGTGTTGTAAAATGTTGTCTGGAGATAAGGGAGAAGGAACCTGGATAGTAGGGTTTCTTCAAAATGAAAGCCTGAGTAGTATGGCTGTGAGAAGGAACCTGGATAGTAAGGTTACTTTGAGATGAAAGCCTAGGTAGTAGGGCTTGAGAAGCAACCTGGATAGTAGGGTTACTTCAAAATGAAATCCAGGGTAGTAGGGATGTGAGAAGGAACCTGGATAGTAGGGTTACTTTGAGATGAAAGCCTGGGTAGTAGGGTTGTGAGAAGGAACTTGGATAGTTGGGTTGCTTCAAGATGAAAGCCTGGGTAGTAGGGCTTGAGAAGGAACCTGGATAATAGGGTTACTTCAAAATGAAAGCCTGGGTAGTAGGGCTATGAGAAGGAACCTGGATAGTAGGGTTACTTTGAGATGAAAGCCTGGGTAGTAGGGTTGTGAGAAGGAACCTGGATAGTAGGGTTACTTTGAGATGAAAGCCTGGGAGGTAGGGTTGTGAAAAGGAACCTGGATAGTAGGGTTACCTCGAAATGAAAGCCTGGGTAGTAGGGCTGTGAGAAGGAACCTGGATAGTAGGGTTACTTCGTTTGATTATGTAGATTACTTGACCCGTTCTGGTTTTGAGAACTGATTTTTTTTCTTGGTTGCCTGCAGATATGACATGTATAACAACTGGAATTGTTGATGATAACTATCTTTCCTGAAAAGAGAACAGGGTTAGTTATATGCGATGCATGAAATGCGTCATGAGATGATGTTCTCACAATAAATGAGATTATGATGTATTTGATATGTATGTGCACGTCATGATGTATGAGCATGTTAGTCATGACATATCCGAGTCTGAGAAAATAAATCCCTGACTACTGCTGGCGAAAATAGCATTCCTGACCGTTGTAGAGAGTCATGGCTTTTCTACTTCCGCTGAGGATGATGAATGGAAGTGACTATGCTGGAGGTTTGTTCCTTATTTATGAATTTTATGTTGGGGAGAGACTCTGTTTAAGAATAACTCTACGGAGAACCACTTGAAAGATGAATTTCAAACGACTGAAGTAATGGGCTCTGTCGGGGATTAAACTCCTGTATCTAGAGAAATAAACTCTGCTTGGGGAGTCAGAAATTTATGATGATCCACTCGTGATTATGAAATTCAACTGGAGGGAATAGGTGCCAGGTTTCTTGATGACCCTTGGCTGAGGAGATTACTTCCCGTTTTGAGAGAACTGATATCAAGGCTTTGGTTACCTCTACTTTGTGGGGAGTATAAATATTGCAAGGTCACATGCATGGATGATTGTGCTCCAAAGTTGTCTCTGCCCTGGTATTTGCTGGATAAGAAAACTATCGGATTTGACATATCTGATCTTCTGTCCCTGTTTCTTAAGTTATAAGCAATTGTCTTTCTTTTTCCTATGCAAAAATTTGTGAACAACAATCACATTCAAGTGCATATGTCAAGAATGAATCATCGGACGTTCTTGCAAAAACAAAAAAAAAAGGAAAAACAAATAGTTTTGTAAAATGACTTGTATTAATTTTGAAGTTGGCCGATAACAGGCGTTTTTTGTACAAGGAAGTTGACGCTCTAGTAAGAGAACGCCACCATAAACCTGAAAGATATACAGTATTCTGTACAATGAAAAGAAAACAGCTATGTGCAAAAATCCCATTGGGTTTCAAATCTGCTATTGCCATTATGCCTTCGAGTGTCTCCTCACTTTGCTGCTTGTCTGAAACTAATTAGATTGATTGATGCCGTTTGAGTTTGATAGTTGATATTGAGGTCATATCGCAGGGTGATCCAATGGGACATAGTGATATGCTTTTCATCCCTAAATTTTTCTTGGACCTCCCTTTCGGGTTTTCATTCCAACGGGATACCCTTTTTTGCCCAAGTCGCCTCTTCAGGTTTTCGACTTGTCGGGTGTACATATTTTTTCATTTTCATCCCTCATTTTTGCCCGAACCCTTTTGGTTCACCGGGAAGCCCTTATTTTTGCCTAGGCCATTCAACCTAGCGGGTCTTTTATCATGCGTAGTATTTTTTCACTATGTCTGCATTGACAGGGTGAGGAAGGTCGTCACCGTCTATGGTGGTCAGAATCATGGCTCCACCTGATAAAATGTTTTTAACCACAAATGGCCCTTCGTATGTGGGAGTCCATTTGCCCCTGGGGTCACCTTACGGCAGTATCATGCGCTTGATCACTAGGTCTCTGACTCAATATACCTGACATTTGACCTTTTTGTTAAAAGCTTTGATCATGCGTTTTTGGTACATCTGACCATGACAGATAGTTGCAAGCCTCTTCAAATCAATCAAGTTCAACTGGTCAAGTCGAGTTTGGATCGAATCTTCTTCGTTCAAACCAGCATCTTTTATGATTCTCAGAGAAGGGATCTGGACCTCAATAGGTAAGACAACCTCAATGCCGTATACCAGAGAATAAGGTGTTTCCCCAGTTGATGTGCGGGCCGTGGTACGATACCCGTGGAGAGAAAACAGTAGCATCTCATGCCAGTCTTTGTATGTGACTGTCATTTTCTATATGATCTTCTTAATGTTTTTGTTAGCAGCTTCGATAACACCATTCATCTTCGGCCGGTAAGGGAAAGAATTGTGATGCTGAATCTTAAATTGCTTGCACAGGGTGATGATCATAGTGTTGTTTAGATTCGTACCATTATCAGTGAGGATTCTCTCTGGGATACCGTATTGACAGATGAGATTCTATTTGATGAACCGGGCGACAACATTCTTGGTAACGCAAGCGAAAGAAGCTGCCTCAACCCACTTTGTAAAGTAGTCAATGGCCACCAAGATGAAGCGGTGCCCATTGGAGGTTGTTGGCTTGATTTCCCCAATCATATCGATTCCCCACATAGCAAAGGGCCAAGGAGCCGTCAGGATGTTAAGAGGAATCGGAGGTACGTGCACTTTATCAACATAAATCTGAAACTTATGGCAAGTCCGAGAGTGTTGATAGCAGTCCGCCTCCATGGTAGACCAATAATAGCCTGCCCGAAGGATTTTCTTTGCCATTGTATGCCCACTAGAATGGGTACCAAAAGTGCCTTCTTGTAATTCAACCATGATCCTTTCAGCCTCAACCTTGTCTACGCATCGAAGCAATACAGAGTCATGACTGCGTTTGTACAAAATATTGTTACTAAGGAAGAACTTAGCCGAGACTCTTCTTAGGAACTTCTTGTCATTTAGTGAAGCTCCTTCTAGATATTCCAGAGACTCGAGATACCTTTTAACTTCATGGAACCAAGGTCGATCCACTACTTCTTCAGTACCGATCTTGTGACCGTAGGCTGGTTCATCCATCCGCTCAATGGTGATTTGAGGAGCCTCGTTATCCCAATTAAGTTTAAACATAGATGACATTGTAGCTAGTGTGTCTGCTAGCTGATTTTTTTCTCGTGGGAAATGCTCGAAGGTAATCTTCTCAAAATGCGGTAGCAATGTCAAGATATGTTCTTTGTAAGGGATAATGTTAGGGTGTTTGGTGTCCCATTCCCCTTTGATCTGACTGATGACCAAAGAGGAGTCTCCAAACACAACCAAAGATTTGATCCCCGAGTCTATAGCAGCTTTGAGACCGAAGATGCATGCTTCATATTCTGCCATGTTGTTTATACAGTTGAAGCAAAGTCTGGTAGTAAAGGGGGTATGACATCCTTCCGGAGATATGAGTACGACACCGATACCATTTCCTGGCGCATTGGATGCTCCATCAATGAATAGGGTCCATCGGGATCCTTGTTCAGGTCCGTCATATGGCCTGATTTCTTCACAGTTGTCTAATGTCATGATGTCTTTATCTGGGAACTCAAACTTCATGGACTGATAGTCTTCCACAGCTTGGTGAGCAAGGTGATCAGCCAATACACTACCCTTTATAGATTTTTGGGTAGTATACTGTATGTTATATCTTTCAGGATCATATGCCATCTCGCTATTCTCCCAGAAAGAGCGGGCTTCTCAAAGATGTATTTTATCAGATCCATTTTAGATATCAACAGAGTAGTATGGGTTAGCATATACTGTCTCAACCCCTGAGCAACCCATGCCAGAGCGCAACAAGTTTTCTCGAGCAGTGAATATCTTATTTCATAGTCGGTAAACTTTTTTCTCAGGTAATAAATACCATGCTCTTTTCGGCCAGACTCGTCATTCTGCCCCAACACACACCCCATTGAGTTTTCTAAAACAGTCAAATATAGGATTAAAGGCCTTCCCTTGACGGGTGGGAACAACACAAGAGGCTCTTGTATGTATTCCTTGATTTTGTCAAAAGCATTTTGGCATTCGTTATTCCATTTGACTACTTGATCATTCTTCAAGAGCTTAAAGATTGGCTCACAAGTAGCTGTCAGGTGAGAAATGAACCTGGCGATGTAATTCAAACGTCCCTAGAATCCTCTGACTTCCTTCTCAGTATGAGGAGATGGCATTTCTTGTATCGTTTTAACCTTGGCAGGATCAACCTCGATACCCTTGTTGTTGACGACAAAGCCTAGGAGCTTACCAGACTCCGAACATGCACTTGTTTGGATTCAGTCTCAACTTGTACTTCTTCAGCCTCTCAAACAGTTTATGTAAGTGATCAAGGTGTTCTTCTTCTGTTTGTGATCTGGCTATCATATCGTCAACAGAGACCTCTATCTCATGATGTATCATGTCATGAAATAAGGCTACCATGGCGCGTTGATAGGTTGCCCCAGCATTCTTCAGTCTGAATGGCATGACCTTATAGCAGAAAGTGCCCCACTGTGTAACAAATGTTGTTTTCTCCATATCCTCAGGCGCCATTTTGATTTGGTTGTAGCCTGAGAAACCGTCCATGAAGCAATACACTTTGTGTTGTGTCGTGTTGTCAACTAGAATGTCGATGTGGGGGAGTGGCAAATCATCTTTGGGGCTTGCCCTATTCAAATCTCTGTAGTCCACACACAGTCGCACTTTACCGTCTTTCTTGGGCACAGGAACAACATTGGCCGCCCATTGGGGATTAGAGGTGACAACCAAAAATCCAACATTGAATTGCCTCATGACTTCTGCCTTGATCTTTTCTGACATATCAGGCCTCATGCGGCAAAGCTTTTGCTTTACTAGGGGATAATCTTCCCTCGTAGGAAGACAATGTACCACAATTTCTGTATCTAGTCCCAGCATGTCTTTGTATGCCCAGGCAAAGACTTCAACGTAATCGTGCAGCAATTGAATCAGACACTCTTTGACATTAGGTTCCAAATTTTCACCCACCTTGACTTCCTTTTTATCCTCCTCAGTTCCTAAGTTAACTATTTCAACCGGCTCTTCGTGCGGCTGAATGGTCCTTTCTTCCTGTCGTAACAACCTGGCCAACTCCCCTGGCACCTCACAATCTTCCTTAATTTCGGCATCGGCTCGGTAGATCGTATTTTCAAAGTCACAATTGGCCATAGCAGAACTATTACCCATGGGATCCTGAGTGGATGTAGATCTGCATTTTAACATGTGAGTGTGTGTAAGAGCATAGCTACTTTTGAAAGAAAATAAAATGTACGAATGAAAAATAGAGAACACAAAATTTGATGCAAAAAACCTCCATGATTCATTAATGAAATATGAGAATGAAGTGACAACCCTCACAAATGGACCGTTGTGCCTCGGGTAAGACACAAGGTTTTAAAAGTCTGAATTGTTTAAATATTACAAGCCTGAAAATATTAAAAGACAATTACTCTTGAATAAAAGTAAAAGTAATGAAATCTTTGGCCTCCCAATTGTTGAGCCCCCCGCCGATGGTTGGAAAAATCCATTCATCCATGTCACCTCTCCCATCACTGTCTTCTATTGCATTGACTCCTTGATTGCTGATACGCAAAGGTGGTACCCCAGCGCGAGAATGTCGAACATCTCTTTAGGCCTCCGAAGTGAATCCCAACCCAAATTTGTCGGACTTGTAGGGAATATCCAGAAGCTGACCCCAAATAGTACATCTTCCTTCTTCAACTACTGCTCGAGCATCTTTCAAAGAGGCCATCTTCAGTTGAGGTCTGGTAAGCTTCAGTACTTTTGGAGTAGACTTGGTTGCCACAACCGTTGCTGGAATCTCCTCAAAGTTCTGACAGGGAGTCTCTATGAATTCACCATCCATTTCAACATACCTGAAAGTGTGCAGATGGCTAACCATGTACTCCTCCTCTCTGTGAACTGCGGCAATCTTTCCTTTGATCGGGTATTTTAGCATTTGGTGCAGGGTTGAAGTGACGACACCAGCACCATGTATCCAAGGTCAACCCAATAGACAAGATTACGAAGGGCGGATGTCCATCACATAGAAAGTTGAGTCAAAATTCTGAATCCCAATTTTTATCGGAATACTAACTTCTCCATGCACTGTCCTCTTGGAGCCATTAAAGGCCCTTACTATGATGTTGCTAGGTTTCAAGATGAGCCCCTCACAATCCTGTCGGTCAAGAGCATTTTTTGGCAAAACATTCAATGATGAGCCGGTATCCACCAAAACACGGGCAAGTGTGGTGCCCCTGCATTCAATGGAAATATGCAAGGCATCATTGTGCTTCCTTCCCTTAGAGGTTAAATCAGCATCGGAAAATCCCAATCTGTTATGAGCAGTTAGACTGGCCACACAGTTTTCAAATTGGTCGATGGAGGTCTCTTGGGGTACGTGAGTGGTCTTAAGAAACTTTACCAAGGCTTTCGCGTGGGTCTCAGAACACAAAAGTAAAGACAACAATTATATCTTCAAGGTGGTCTTCCCCAACTGTTCGACAATGTTGTAGTCACTTTTCTTGATTATCTTCAGTATTTCTTCTATTTCTTTTCTAGAAGCTTCAAGGATGACCTCGAGACGTTCTCTTGCTTGGGCAGGCTCAAACAAAGCCTCTTTTCCCCTTGTATCAGTAAGAGTATCACTGGGAGTGTCGGTAGGAGTGGTAGTAGGAATGATTATAGGAGTAGCAACAGTCTTTGGAGAAATCTCTGGTGAGAAGACTCTTCCACGTCTTGTTATTTTGCTGGTCCCAGTGATGTTACCGATATCGGGATCAACATCTCTCACAACTTCGTCTTTGACAACCAACTAATCTTTCTTGATGCCATAGTAATAAACGTCAACCTCATAACTCCAGGGAACAACTTTATCTTAAGAGTATGATATTGGTCTTGGCATAGTGATGATTAAAGGTGCGGATCTTGGAACAGATGTAATCCTGACGGGTCTTTTGGTGGAGACCCTGGGAGGATTGTCGGAAATGGTGATTATCGAAACATCTTGATAAGAACTTTTGATAAGGGGTAGCTTTTCAAATAGGATTTTTTTGCTAGTCATCAGGAGCTGGACGCCTACCTTTAGTAACAAACAACCGTTCGGTAGAGACTTGCACAAGTGGCAATTTTCATCACAACCCGGAAACAAATCGACTTGCAGTAGATTCTATTTAATGGTCAACAAACGGGTAATTAAGTCATTCATAGAGGAGACAAAATGATCATCATCAAAGGTTTTGATACCTTGGCCATTACTGGGCATTTGCGCCATTATTACATTAGGCGTTTATGGGAGATCAAACTCAATCTCTTTCGCATCGATAAGGTCTTGCACCTTATTCTTTAAGGCCCAACAATCATTTTTATCGTGCCCCGGGCTTTCAGAATGGAAGGCGCATCGAGCGTTCGGGTTATAGCGAGGAGAAGCAGTATTGGGGTTCTTGGGATCTTCTTTTAAAGTTGTCAGATTGGTCCTCAAAAGGTGTGGCATAATTTGAGACATGGTCATGGTTATCCGGGTAAAATGTCTCATGGGCGCTTCTGGTTTGCGCTGATAATTTCGGTGCTGATTTGAAACAGGGTTAGAAATCATGACAGACCCTACCGCCGGGCGACGGTCAGTTTTGTTTTTATTTCTATAGTCATATGCAGCACTGACCTCTTTCTTTCTAACAAAAGGCTTCTTCATCATGCTTGATGATGCATCTCTTTGAATTTTGCCGCTTTTTATACCGGCCTTGACCCGCTCACCAGTCATGATTAATTCAGTAAACCCCACTGAGGAACTTCCAATTAGGTGGTTGAAAAATGGTCCCGACAAGGTGCCTAGAACATATCCACTAATTCTCTGTCGGATAGAGGGGGCTGGACCCGGCCTGCGAGATCCCTCCATTTTTGAGCATAGGTTTTGAAACCTTCACCTGTCCCCATAGACATGCTTTGTAATTACATCCTAGTCAGAGCCAAATCAGCATTGTACTGGTATTGTTTGTAGAAAGCGGCGGCCAAATCTTCCCAATTGCAAACATTGGTCACTTCCAATTAATAGAACCAATCCAACTGCGTCCCAGATAATCTCTATTGAAGAAATGCACCCACAGATTCTTGTCAGCCGTGTGGGGTTGAATCTTTCTGACATATGACCTTAAATGTAGCTTCGGGCAGGAGACACCATCGTATTTGGCGAAAGTGGGGACCTTGAATTTTTGTGGGATGACAACCCCTGAAATGAGTCTTAATTCTTCAAAGTCCAAACCGGGTACCCTCTGAATCTCCATAGCATTCAAACGTTCCTCTAGCCGTTTGTATTTATCATCGGCAGGAGGATATTGTTCCTCAGAGTTATCAGGCTCTTCCTCTTCCTCTTCCTCAGATGCTGGGTCATTGTTTACTTCCTGGATTTGATTATCTCCTTCGCCTGATGATGTTGCAAAGTCCAAAGTTCGTCTGTTTTGTCCTTTAAACCTCTTCCCCATAATCACAACACCGGTTGATTTCTTCACTTTCTTCTTCTTCTCTTTGGCCAGCAGATTCTTCAACTCCTCTTGTACTTTTGTCAGAGCCAAGAGCATTTGTTGAAACTGGGCATTCTGCACCCGAAGATCTTTCACAGTCTGTTCAACATCCATCTTACTGAAATAAACAGTAGAAGGATAAGGTGACCTGTTATGAGAAACTTGTATGATGTCATGATGAATGAAGATGCAATATGCAAATGATTTCAAGGATATTTTTAGATTTAAATTTGTTCAAACCAAAAAGGAATACACGTTATTTTAAAAATCCAAGTTTGAATACATCATGCCTCCTTGGGCTTACAATGAAAGAAACAAAATACAACCAAACTCCTAAGACAAATAGACTAAATGCATCCTCTTTGGAGAAATGTAGGCATTCAGGTTTTTCTCTTCATGAAGAAACTTGGTGAGCTCCAGAACCTTCTTCTCACTAGCATAAAACTGGGCTTCAAAGGTGTCTCGCTCTTCCTTCAACTGAACCCAAGCTTTCTGCAGGTCTTCGATAGAGGTAGGCATGTCGGGATGAAGAACGGTGTATGGGACGTCTCCTTCAATAACAGGCTCAATGATGACAGGAAGGATGGAAGTGTAAGGTATCACGAAACTCTGAGCACGAGCTCGCACCCACCTAAGGTAAGGCTCGAGAGGGATAGATTTTTTGTGTTCCAAAGTCCTACTCTCCACCTTGCTCACCATTATCCAAGCACGTACAAACATCTGGCGGTAACACTGGTCTTCTTTGTTGTAGTCGAACACCATACTTTGGATGAGCATCTCGTGAGGGCCATCTCTTCGGGCATACCCAAATTTCGAAGAGCTAAGCATGGGTTGTAGGTGATACCTCCCCTAATACAAAGCACATGTACGTTAGGGAACTCCCCACAGTAGTCAATGATATAGACATCTTCCAAGGATCTCGATCACCAAAGGATATCAGAGTGGGTGAGAAACATCATCCTTTGAGACCAAGTCAGTCTTTGCTCGTTCTTCATTGCTGATTGAGGTAGGTGTGAAGTGAACCACTTAGCGAGTAGGGGGATAAAACATAAAAGAGTACCTCTTTTCTTCATAGTGCGGGTATGAAGGAAATGCAAGATGTCTCCTAGTAAGGTAGGTATATGATTGCGAGAGAGAAAGACTTTAATGGCGTTAACATCTGTGAATTGGTCCGAATTGGGAAACATAACCAAACCATAAATGAGAAGAGCTAGGACGTCTTCAAAAGCTTGGAAATCCATGACATCCCAGAATGAACGAGCTTTTCCAATAGAAACTTAGCTAGAAATCCTTTAACCCTGCTTCTTGTCTCCCAATTGGCTATGATATCGGCCCTCTTCATATGCAAAGCTTCAGCGACGACTTCAGGTTTTGGAATCCCTTCTAGACCGGTGAACGGTATCTGATCAAGCACGGGCACTCCTAAGTGTAGGGAGTACTCTTCCAATGTAGGTACCAACTGATAGTCCAGGAAAGTGAAACAATGATGTACGGGATCAAAGAATTGGAATAGTATGCACATTATCTATTCTTGAAAGTTGAATGTAGTCAAGTTGAGGAGTTGACCATATTTCTTGGTAAAAGGAGAATCCCCGGGCATTCTTGAGGCTAGCTCTTGAAGTTGAGGATGCGCTTTTACAAAGCTGATTCGGATGGTGTTTCTTCGAAGAGAGTTCATATCCTACAAAACAAAAACAAAGATAAATTTCTAAATCCTTGAAATGGTTAGTGAGCATGTGTATTATGTTCATGATGTTTATGATGTTTATGTACAAGTAAATATATACACACATAACAAACAAGTCCCTATGTTTTAGGCTTGCATGAGTTTCGTAAGTAAGTACCCTCTTGAAGTTTAGTTGGCTTAACCTGTCCTAGTAATAGTGATCGGGTTATAAAGGATCTCAATATCAACAACCTTTCCCTTAGGCATTGTCTCAGCACAACAATCTTTTCTTGTGGCCGAGATATCCCAAAAGTCTAGCCTCAATGAGTGTAGTATCGAGTATCAACCAATTTTCAGCTTTACACCGAAATTAGTTATCTCACTATGTCCTAATGGCCAAGTTTGTTCAATTAGGGTTCTAAAGTCCGTTAGTGCTTCATGACGCCACTCAGCGGCCCCGTATTCTCCTCGATTCACCACGAGGGATACCGGTACCCACAAATGCGTCACCCAAACATAGCCATTGTTTCAACCATATCGGTCTAAGCCGTACAGTTTCCACAATCTATTGATATTTTTCTAAAAAGGTGTCCGAAATCCGGATGGAGGATCAAAGCAAGTCAAATACAAAGAACTAAATATAAAGCACGCAAATCAAATAATGAAAGCGAGTAAAGGTGATCTAACCCTAAGGTAACCCAAATTTTAGACTTTTCCCCAGCAGAGTCGCCAGTTCAATGGTACGGTGGGAGAACTAACTTGAGCTTTTGCATTTTGTGTTCGGAAATGTTGCGGTTTAGCAAGAGTCGCCACCGACTTTTATTTTATACAAAAAAAGGAAAGGTTAAAAAGCATAGGAAAGACCTCTAGAGATGTTTTTGAGTTCGGGGGTAGATTATGAAAAGGGAAGGTATTAACACCCTTTTCATCCATGGTTTTCCATGGGCTCTTAGTTACTCGCTAGATCAACTTGCTTTTGTTTGAATGTGCTTTGTGATGTGGGCTTTGAAAGTGTTTTGAAAATGACTTTGTAATGGTTCTCGTTTCTATAAGAACACGTACAAAGTTTTGTTTTGAAAGATGGTTCAAAAGATGTCTTTGTGGATTGTGTTTTAGAAAGTATTTTGAAAAGATGTTTTTGCAATGGTTCTAGTCTCTATAAGAATGTATACAAAAGGTTTTGTCTTTTGAAAATGTTTTGAGATGAAAGTGTTGGTGTAAAATGTTTTTTTCAGGAGCAAGCGAGCAACTAAGATAGAAACCACCTACTCAAAAGGTCTTAAATATGCTTTTCCTTCTCCTTTAGATGTGACTATCTTACCATCATTTTGGTAAGAAGCCCCATCGTTGGATGTGAAGGGACGGGTGTAGGGACGTTTTTATAGTCATAGAAGGAAACTCATGGAACGTTTTCGCAATGTCGTTTTAGGGACTATATCATTTACTGAAGGCAACGTCGAGGGTCATCGAGGGACTACGATCTTTTATCAAGGGTCTTTGCTAAAACGCCCATGTTCGAGGGGCGTGACTATTTTTCCGATAGGCAACGAGATGTGATTATCCTAAGGGTGCATGTGCGAATAGTGTGTTAGTTTACATGCATTTTGTCTTGAATTTTAAGGTCATCTATTTATTGATTTTATCTTGCCAAGCATCTTATTTACTAGCAATATATGAAAGGCAAGTAAAATGCGGAAAGTAAAATCTAAGATATTACATCACTTTAGGGGGATGGGGGTATAATTTAACAATGGGGATGAAGTAGAAACTAAAATATTACAACCATATCGAATGATAATGAAAACAATGTGAAAACAGTGTGAAATAAAGGGAAAATGCATTTTGAACTACTACGGGTCGACCCATGTTGCTATGCATCGACACATAGCTTTTCCTTACTCCTGTAAAAAGAAATATGTTCAGAATGAGTCGACACATAATGGGATGTATTGATTCATACACTTTCTTTTGTCGACGCGAAACGTGTATGTATCGACTCATGAGCTTTTCCAGATTCTGCATTGTGATCTAAACTCAACATGGGTCGATGCATGAGGGTTATGTGTCGACTCATACCCTGTTTTTCACTAGGATGAGTCGATACATGAGGATATGTGTCGATACATGCTGCATTTTTCTGCCTTAAACATTGTTTTACTGACTATACAGGTTAGTTTATGGAATATTATGGATAAATGTAAATAACACATGATTGAAGAAACCTAAACCATAGGCAAATGATTAACTCAAAGGGATAATAAAATATTACATCTTATCCTCAAAGAACAAAAGAGTGTTAATGATGTAATGACAAGATATCAAGTCAAGAGGACTTACCTCTGGGCTGCACTGTTTGTTTTAGATCTGAATGCTCTTCCAAATGTTGTGATTACTTTATGAGTCTTCAGAAAGCTGTTTTGGACTACTGGAACTGAGTTGGACTGTACGGTAATATTTTGGTATTTTTGATGGTGAACATGGATATCACTATAAGGACTGCTTTGATGTTTGGACAAACTTTGTATGAAGTGTTTGGCTTTTGGAGAGTTTGTATGGTGGAGTAATGGGTTGGGGTTCTGTTTTGAATAGGAGCTGGTGCTGATTTTGAGTGAATGAGTCAAGTTTACAAGGGATACTGTTTTTCTGTTAAACAAAAACTCTCTATGCGCTCTCCAAAATTTTACCTCTGAAAAACTAACTCTAACCCCCCCCCCCCCCTTTTGTCTTATGAGACAATCCTCTTTTGTAGACCTTTGACTGTGGTTTAGGGGGGAAACCACATAAGTAATTTTGAATTGTTTTTGCCTACTGTTTTGACACTTTTTCCACATAATTTTTCGTTTGCCATTTTGGTGCAATTTTGGGGCTGTTGTGATGCAAGCTTAGGCAGACTGCATAGAGCGATTTTGGACTGTCTTGGGCAGCATGCATACTTGGGGTGCACCATAGCACAAGTTTTCTTGCAGGGTAGCATGGGGTGTTGTGGCAATGATGCACATCATATTTTTTTCAACTTGGACAGCATAATTTGTAGCATGTCACAATTTGGTATTGTTGAATATTTCATGCACATTATATCAAGGGCCAAAAATGTTGTGGCAAGGTCTTTTGAGAAAATTCAATCAAGGCATAGTTTTAGAATTTGTAATTTTGTAAGAATGCCACTTTGTGATAACTTGAATTACTTGCACCATCTTGAATTATTTGGAATTATAGTAAAATGCCATGAAGCAAATGAAATTAACCAAGTATAGAAAATACTTAGAAAAATTTCAAAGTCATGCAAAATTGGATTTTTGATTCTCTTGACTTTTGATGATCAAACTTTATTTTTTTTGGATGTCTTGACATAATGTGGTTTTTGGGATTCGAATTTGGTCAAAAAGTCAAAGTTTGACTTTTTAACATCCGAATGACTTTTTCCAGCTGAAATTCCAATTTTGCTCATTTTGCCCCCTTTTGATAATTTGAATGATTCTTCTTAGAAAATATGATCGGAGGCTTGAAACTTGACTGAGGTAATTCTAAAGTTTCTTGAGACAAGGGAGGGTAAATTTTGGGGTACAACACCCGCTCTTAGAATTTTCTTATCCATCGTATGCCCGCTGGAATTAGTACCAAAGACTCCCTCATGCATATCTTTCATAATCTTCTCAGCTTCCTTCTTGTCCATACAACAAAGCAAAGTCAAATCATGACTGCGCTTGTACAAAATTCCTCTACTCAAAAAATTTGGCAGAGAACCTCCATAGGAATTTCTTATCATTGATAGGTTCCCCTTTAGAATATTCTTGAGTTTCGAGGTATCTTTTTAATTTGTGGTATCAAGGATTTTCCTCTACTCCATCAGTATTGACCTCGTAGAAATGTGCCGGTTCGTCTAGTCTCTCAATAATAATTTGAGGAGCTTCATTATCCCATTTGACTTTGAACATATATGACATGGTTGCTAATGCGTCTGCTAATTTATTCCCTTCTCGTGGAATATGTTGAAAAGTGATTTCTTCAAAGTATGGAATTAATGTTAATACATGCTCTCGCTAAGGAATGAGATTTGGATGCTTCGTATCCCATTATCCCTTGATTTGACTGATTAATAAGGCTGAGTCCCCGTATACAATCAAGAACTTGATTCTCATATCGATAGCAACTTTGATGCCCATGATGCATGCTTCATACTCTGCCATGTTGTTGGTACAATAAAAACATATCATGGCAGTGAAGGGTGTATGGAAACCCTTGGGAGAGACAATCCCATCACCAATTCCATTACTAAATGCGTTAGAAGGTCCATTAAAAACTATAGTCCATCGGGATCCCGCATTGGGTCCTTCATATGATCTTGGTTTTTCCTAGTCTGTAACTAGCATAATATTCTAATCCAGGAACTCGAAATTCATAGATGATAGTCGTCTACGACTTGATGAGCCAAATGATCTTCCATTACACTTCCTTTGATTTCCTTCTGAGTGGTGTACTGAATGTCGTATTCTATCAAGACCATTTTCCATCTTGCTATTCTTCTTGATAGAGTGGGCTTCTCGAATATGTATTTTATAGGATCCATCATAGAGATCAACAAAGTGGTATGAGTCAACATATATTGTCTTAGTCGGCGAGGAGCCCATGCCAAAGCGAGCAAGTTTTATTTAGCAGTGAGTATCTTGTTTCACATTCGGTAAACTTTTTGCTAAGATAGTATATTTCATGCTTTTTTCAACCAGACTCGTCATGTTGCCCCAATACACACCCCATTGATTTCTCTATCACTGTTAAGTACATGATAAGAGGTCTTCCTTCAATTGGTGGCATCAGAATTGGAGTTTCTTGGAGGTACTCCTTGATTTTGTCAAAAGCTATCTGAAATTCGTCGTTCCATTTCACTACTTGATTTCTTCAGTAAGTTGAAGATTGGCTCATAAGTATCGGTCAAATGGGAAATAAATCTGGCAATATAGTTAAATCGTCCCAGGAAACCTTGGACTTCCTTCTCAATATAGGGATTCATCATTTCATGGAATGCTTTAACCTTGGAATGATCAACTTCAATATCTTTACCACTGACGATAAAGCCTAAGAGTTTATAGGATCTTACCCCAAAGGTGCACTTGTTTGGATTAGGTTTCAACTTGTACTTATTCAAACTCACAAACAGTTTATGTAGGTAATCGAGATGCTCTTCTTCAGTCTGAGATCTATATATCTTGCCGTCAATATAAACCTCTACCTCATGATAGATCATGTCATGAAACAGAGCTACCATAGCACGCTGATATGTTGCACCGGTGTTCTTTAACCCAAAAGGAATAACCTTGTAACAGAAAGTGCGCCACTGCGTGACAAAGGTAGTCTCCTCCATGTCTTCAGGTGCCATCTTGATCTGATTATAGCCTAAGAAACCATCCAGAAGGAGGATACTTTATGATGAGCGGTGTTTTCAACCAGAACATTAATATGTGGAAGCGGAAAGTCATCCTTGGGGCTTTCCCTGTTCAGATCTCTATAATCTACAGACATGCAAACTTTTCCATATTTTGTGGTATCGGGACCACATTTTCAACTCAGTGAGATAGGATGTAACAACTAAGAAACCTGTGTTGAATTGCTTCATAACCTCAGCCTTGATCTTTTCCGACATCTCGGGACGCATACGATGAGCTTTCTGCTTTATTGGAGAACAACCTTCTTTCATCAGCAGATGGTGAACTACAATGTCAGTATCAAGCCCTGACATGTCTTTGTAAGACCAAGCAAAGATCTCAACATAGTCATGCAACATCTGGATTAATTTTTTCTTCACATTGTCCTCTAGATTGGCACCTATCTTGATCTTTTTCATGTCCTCTTCAGAACCTATGTTTACAACCTTGACTGGCTCTTCATGCGGTTGTATAGCCTTTCCTCTTGCACTAACAGTTTGGCGAGTTCTCCGGGTATTTCACAATCTTCCTCACCTTCATCCTCGGCTTGGTAGATCGGATTTTCAAAGTCATAAGTGGAAATAGCAGAATTGTTATCAATGGAATCCAGAGTGGATGTGGATCTGCAATTTATTGTATGGGTGTGTGTAAGAACACATAGCTATTTTGAAAGTGACAAAATTTTAATGCAAAATGTCCAATGATTTATTGAATGAAAATATGTTAATGAAATGACAACCATAAACAAATGGACCGTTATGCCCCAGGTAAGGTCTTCATTCTTTTAGTTGTTGAGTTTGTTGCTAATGGTAGGAAAGATTCAGCTATCAAGGTTGTAGTCACTATCCGCATCTTCTATAGAGCTGACTCCATTGTTGTTGACGCGGAATGGTGGTCTTCTAGTACACACATGATGAACAGCCCTCTGAGGCTCTGTAGTGAAACCCAAACCGAATTTGTCAGATTTATACAGAATGTTAGGAAGTTGACCCCAAGTAGTGTATCCACCTTCTTCTACTACAGCTCTAGCATCCTTCAAAGAAGTCATTCTGGGTTAATCCCTGGTAACCTTGGGAATAGCAAAAACATCTTCAGTAGCGGTAGTCTTCTAGGGAATAACCTCAAAAGTCTAATAGGGAGTTTCGATGAATTCATTGTCCATCTCAACATACTTGAGTGAATTCAAGTGACCCACTGTATACTCTTCTTCACCATAAACTATAACAACTTTTTCCTTTTACGAGATATTTCAGATTTTGATGTAAGGTGGAAGTAACATCGCATGCCCCATGAATCCAAGGGGAGTATCAGTAAACAGGAATATGCCGGTCGGATATCCATTACACAAAAGGTGGAATCAAATACCTATGAACCTACTCTGATCGTAAGATCCACCTCTCTGTGTACTATCCTTTTTGAACCGTCAAAGTCTCTGACCACAATATGACTGGGTTTTAGCACAAACCCTTCATAATCAAGTCTATCTAGAGCACCCTTCAGAAAAACATTCAACGAGGAACCTGTGTCAACCAACACATAAGCTAAAGTAGTTCCCATGCATTCGATAGAGACATAAGAGCCTTGTTGTTGTTTCTTCCTTTAGGAGTCAAATCAGCATCAAAAAAGCCTATCCCATTATAAGTAGTTAGGCTAGCAACATAACTTACAAATTGATGGGCAAAAATTTCTTGTGGCGCGTGAGCAGACTTTAAGAACTTCGCCACGGCCTATGCATGAGCTTCAGAGCATAATAAAAGGGATAACATGGAGATCTTAAAGGGAGTTTTTCCCAACTGGTCAACAATGTTGTAATCACTTTTTCAGATAATCTTTAATACCTCCTCCAAATCTTGCCTGGAGGTGTCTTCTGTGACACCCCAAATAATCCGATTATTAAATAATTAGAATTTTTAATTATTAATTTAATTTGGAAATTTAATTATTGGTATTTTTGGATTATTGGAATTAATTTAATTAATTAAAGGAAAGAAGTATTGGTGGTGTGAAGAGTGATTAGAGGGTGTGAGGGGTAAAATACTCTACTCTTACTAATTACTAATTTAATTATTTTATTGGAATAATAAAAGGAGTATTAAAAGGAAAAAGAAGAGAAAGAGAGTTATTTTGGAATATTTATCATACGTGCATTTGAGAAGAGGAAAAAGAAGGAGAAAACCGGAAGCGTCAGAATTCGAAGAACCCACAAGGTAAGGGGTGATTTCGATTAGTTAATTCATATTATCGGTTTAGATATTCAATAGTATGGATCATAGTTTGTTAGGGAATCCCGGTTTGGAATTCCAGGGTTCCGTAGAATTGTCCCTATTGCGTCGAATTGTAGGTTGAAAACCATTAGGGTGTCAGATGATAAAAAGGAATGATGAAATAATGTTGTTTGATGTTATAATGGTGAAAAATGGATGTGTTTTGGTGTTTCTCATGTTGCAATTCGTATGGGTATGTTTGGAATTGGTTTAGAATGAATAAATGCTGTCAAAAGTGCAGAATTTGACTCTGCAGGTCGTGGGAACCGGTTCCCAGTGGGGAGGAACCGGGTTCCACTGTGTCAATTTATAAAAAATGTCAAAAATGCACGTAGGAACCGGTTCCTGTATAGGTAGGAACCGGGTTCCCATACATTTTTCCAGAAGCGTGATTTTTGAACTTCGCAGGAACCGGTTCCTGCATATGTAGGAACTGGGTTCTGCTGTAACTTTTGAAAAATATTAAACTTTGAAAATTCATAACTTTCAAATAGTAAGTCCGTTTTGAGTGCCGTTTTGGATGTTATTTCTTAAATTTAATGCTATATTTTATAAAATCAAAATATTTCCTAAAACCTGAAATTATTTTGAAAATGAGTCAAATCCCGGAATAAATGATTATTGGCTAACGCACACGGGTGTGTATGTAGCAGTGAACCTGTGATGGATGGATGTATTAGTATTGTGTGAATGAAAGGCATGTTTATGTTGCTAATGATGGTGTGCATGATCGTTCAGATATCATGTTTTTGGTTTTGGTTCAGTTATGATAAATTGATGTATTTCATAGACTGATTTGATGTTGCATGCTAGTGATGTGTGTGCATATGCATTGTTTTGGTGAAGTTAATTCCCATTGTGTGGAATTTGACTTGTATTGCCGTTAACCGATACCCGGGTGATGATGAGTGGTTAGGCTGGATTTGTGTCCGGGTGTTTATGGATGAATCGATGGTTGCTGTATCTGGTTGATGATGGATCACTGTTGGGTGACTTGGTCACGTGTTGGTACCACATGCATTGTGTCTGCATTTGTGTTTGCATGGAATTGTAACATGTTAGGACATCTTCCAGTGTTATAATTCTTTGGTTGATTATTGATTTGTGCATAATGACTGGTATGATTGGAACTGCGTGTTGAACCTGAATTTATGCTAAAATGGGTGAAATATTATGCTTGTGATATAATGTTGATTGAGAAGCTTATAATGCATGTTAATTATGAGAAATCTCACCCTTAATTTAACAATTTCAAATTAAAGTTAGCAGCTAAGGAGTTGGTGAGGATGGCTCTAGAGCTATGTTAGTTTAAGTCCGCGTGTCAGTGTCGTGCTCTGATAGGTTATAACACTGGGGAACGTTTAGTTGAGGAATTAGTTATTATTCAATTGTTTCTTTGAATTTCATTGGGAATAATTATGTTTTGGTTTATTCCGTTTTGGTTATGGTATTTTTCCGTTGTGTAAGACATGGTCTTAAGTTGATTGAATTTTTTGAATAATGACCCTTAGTGTAGCATGACTACTGTTTTATTGGAAGTTTTATTTATTTCATAATTGTGACATCCCTTGTTCCGTGTTAACTCTGATGGAATATGGCTTTAATCATTGATATAATTAATATTATTCGGGGTATTTTAGAAGGGGTGTTACAATAGTGGTATCAGAGCATAGTCGGTCTTGTCTTGTGTTGTTATCCCTTTTGTATGCGACTAGTGTAAGATGACACTGTCGATACTTGTGTGCTGATGAGGTTGTTTTGTAATGTTACAGAACAATGGCCGGGAGAGGTAACGGAAGAAACGATGATGCTATTACTGAAGCATTGGGAATGTTGGCTGGAGTACTCGGAGGGAACCAGCAGGGAGCTGTGATTGGTGCTGACTGACAATTGGGGAATTTTCAGAGGAATAATCCTCCGTTGTTCAAGGGTGCACATGATCCCAAAGGTGCTCAGAAGTGGTTGAAGGAGATCGAGAGGATCTTCAGAGTAATTGACTATGCTGAAGAGCTGAAGGGCTGAAGGTGAGATACGGAACTCACATGTTAGCAGAGGAAGCTGATGACTGGTGGGTTGCTACCATAACTGAAATGGAAGAATATGGTATTGCATTGACTTGGGATGTGTTCAGGAGGGCTTTTCTGAGGAGGTACTTTCCTGAGGACATCAGAGGCAAGAAGGAGATTGAGTTTCTGGAACTCAAGCAGGGTAACAAGACTATCAGTGAGTATGCTTCGAAGTTTACTGAGTTAGCGAAGTATTATGCTCATTATACTAACGATGCAGATGGAGAATTTTCCAAATGTATCAAGTTTGAGAATGGTCTTCGTGATGAGATTAAGCAGGGTATTCGGTATCAGCGTATCCGAAGATTTCATGATCTGGTTGACTGTAGTAGGATTTTAGAGGAGGATCTTGCTAGCACTAAGTCGAATGCTCGAGGGTATGTTGATAGGAAGGGTAAGCAACCGATGGATCGTGGTAAGCCTTATGATAGAAGTAATCAGAGACCCGGTGGTTGGAAGAAGTTTGGTGGAGGAGATTCTAGTTCTTCCATTAAGTGCTACAAGTGTGGTGAGACAGGACATCGTATGGTGGATTGCAAAAGTAATGATAAGAAGTGTTTCAAGTGTGGGAAACTCGGCCATGTGGCCAATGATTGCAGAGTAAGAGTGGTGACTTGTTACAACTGTGGTGAAGAAGGTCATACTCGTCCTCAGTGTACAAAACCCAAGAAGGAGTAAGCTGGTGGTAAAGTGTTTGCATTGTCTGGGTCAGAGACTAAGCCAGATGATCGGCTGATTAAAGGTACATGTTTTATTAATGACATAACTTTGATTGTGATTATTGATACTGGAGCTACGCATTCTTTTATTGCTTTGGATTTTGCTAAAATATTGAATTTGGAAATTTCTAATATGGATGGAAGTATGGTTATTGATACTCCTGCGTCAGGTTCAGTGACTACTTCGTATGTTTGTAGGAATTGTCCTATTGTGATTTTTGGTAGGGGTTTCGGTATGGATTTAGTGTGCCTACCGTTAGAACAACTTGATATCATCCTTGGAATGAACTGGTTGGAATTCAACCAGGTCCATATCAACTGTTTTGCGAAGACATTTATTTTTCCTGAAGAGGTTGGTGTCAAAGATGTGACTATGTCGGTTAAACAGATGAACCTAGCTGTGAAAGATGGTGCTGTGGTATTTATGTTGTATTCTGCATAGAAGAGGAGGGAAAAGCAAAGAGTGATGGATTGCCAGTGGTGAATGAATTTCCCGATGTGTTTCCGGAAGACGTTAGTGAATTGCCACCTGAGAGGGAGGTAGAATTTACTATAGATTTGATTCCTGGAACTAGTCCGGTGTCGATGGCGCCTTACCGTATGTCGGCATCTGAATTAGAGGAGTTAAAGAAACAGTTGGAGGAGTTACTTGGGAAGAAGTTTATTCATCCGAGTGTTTCTCCGTGGGGTGCTCCGGTGTTGTTGGTTAAGAAGAAAGAAGGTTCAATGAGATTATGTGTTGATTACAGACAGTTGAATAAAGTTAAAATCAAGAATCGGTATCCTTTGCCGAGGATCGATGATTTGATGGATCAACTAGTTGGAGCTTGTGTATTTAGTAAGATTGATCTGAGATCTGGATATCATCAGATTCATGTGAAGTCGGAAGATATTCAGAAAACTGCATTTAGAACGAGGTATGGACATTACGAGTATTCTGTTATGTCGTTTGGAGTTACTAATGCACCTCGTGTTTTCATGGAGTATATGAACAGGATATTTCATCCGTATCTTGATAAGTTTGTGGTGGTGTTCATTGATGATATTCTAATTTATTTGAAGAGCGATGAAGAGCATGCAGAACATCTCAGAGTTGTGTTGGAATTGTTGAAAGAGAAGAAGCTTTATGTGAAGTTGTCCAAGTGTGAATTCTGGTTAAGTGAAGTAAGTTTTCTTGGCCATGTAATTTCCAAGAATGGAATTGTTGTGGATCCTACGAAGGTAGAAGCAGTATCTGAGTGGGAAGCGCCAAAGAATGCTTCTGAGATCCGTAGTTTTCTGGGTCTTGCAGGTTATTACAGGAAGTTTATAGAAGGATTTTCCAAATTAGCGTTACCGTTGACTAAGTTGACTAGGAAGGGTCAGATGTTTGTTTGGGATGTTGAATGTGAGAAAGGATTTCAAGAGCTGAAGAGGAGGTTGACAAGTGCTCCGATCTTGATTTTTCCAAATCTGACTAAGTCTTTTGTTGTGTATTGTGACGCATCATTAATGGGATTAGGTGGTGTGTTGATGCAAGATAAGCAGGTGGTGGCTTATGCTTCGAGACAATTGAAAGTACATGAAAGGAATTATCCGACTCATGATTTGGAGTTGGCAGTTGTTGTGTTTGTTTTGAAGTTATGGAGGAATTATTTATATGGTTCTCGGTTTTAGGTGTTCAGTGATCACAAAAGTCTGAGGTATCTCTTTGATCAGAAAGAGTTGAATATGAGGCAGATGAGATGGTTAGAATTTCTAAAGGATTATGATTTCGGTTTGAATTACCATCCTGGTAAGGCAAACATTGTTGCGGATGCCTTGAGTAGGAAGTCCTTGCATATGTCGATGTTAATGGTCCGTGAGTTAGATTTGGTTGAGCAGTTCAGAGATTTAAGTTTAGTATGTGAAACTACTCCGAATAGTGTGAAATTGGGTATGTTGAAACTGACTAGTGGTATTCTGGAAGAAATTCGGAATGGACAGGAGTCCGATGTTGGGTTAGTTGATAAATTGACATTGATCAACCAAGGTCAAGGAGGCGAGTTCCGGATTGATTAGAATGGTGTTATGAGATTTGGTAATAGGCTGTGTGTTCCGGATGTTGCAGAGATTAGGAAGAGTATTTTGGAAGAAGGACATCATAATGGATTGAATATTCATCCTGGTGCTACTAAAATGTACCATGATTTGAAGAAGTTGTTTTGGTGGTCGGGAATGAAAAAGGAAATTGCTGAGTTTATGTATGCTTGTTTGGTTTGTTAGAAGTCGAAGATTGAGCATCAGAAACCGTCAGGATTGATGGAACTGTTGTTTGTTCTGGAATGGAAATGGGATGGAATCTCTGTTGATTTTGTGTCTGGTTTGCCAAGGACATCAAAGAATTGTGATTCTATCTGGGTTATTGTTGATCGATTGACGAAATCCGCTCACTTTATTCCGATAATAATGGATTATCCGATAGAAAGGTTGGCAGAATTGTATGTTGAGAAGATTGTGAGTTTGCACGGTATTCCTTCTAGTATTGTGTTGGATCGAGATCCGAGGTTTAAATCTAAATTTTGGATGGGATTGCAAGAAGCTTTGGGTACTAAGTTGCGTTTGAGTTCCGCTTATCATCCACAGACAGATGGTCAGACGGAGAGAACAATTCAGTCGTTGGAAGATTTGTTAAGAGCTTGTGTGTTGGAGAAAGGTGAAGCTTGGGATAGTTATCTACCATTGATTGAGTTTACCTACAACAATAGTTTTCATTCGAGCATTGGTATGGCTCCGTTTGAGGCATTGTATGGTAGGAGGTGTCGGACACTGTTGTGTTGGTATGAATCTGGAGAGAGTGTTGTGATTGGACCAGAAATTGTCCAACAGACTTCAGAAAAGATTAAGATGATTCAGGAGAAGATGAGGACTTCTCAGAGTCGTCAGAAAAGTTATCACGATAAGAGGAGGAAAGATCTTGAGTTTAGCGAAGGAGAACATGTTTTTATGCGAGTTACTCCGATGACTGGTATTGGTCGAGCTTTGAAGTTAAAGAAGTCGACTCCATGTTTTATTGGTCCATTTCAGATTACCAAGAGAGTTGGGAAAGTTGCTTATCAGATTGCTTTGCCGCCGTCACTTGCAAATTTTCATGATGTTTTTCATGTATCTCAGCTAAGGAAGTACATTGCTGATCCGTCTCATGAGATTCGGGTAGACGATATACAGGTACGAGAGAATTTGATTGTGGAAGCGGTACCTGCGAGAATTGAGGATCGGAAGTTGAAACAGTTGCGAGGCAAGGAGATCGCGTTGGTAATAGTGGCTTGGGGAGGACCAGCAGATGGAAATGTCACTTGGGAGCTGGAGAGTCAGATGAAGGACTCGTATCCCGAACTGTTCGTATAAGGTATGTTTTCGAGGACAAAAACTCTTTTAGTTGGGGAGAGTTGTGACACCCCAAATAATCCGATTATTACATAATTAGAATTTTTAATTATTAATTTAATTTGGAAATTTAATTATTGGTATTTTTGGATTATTGGAATTAATTTAATTAATTAAAGGAAAGAAGTATTAGTGGTGTGAAGAGTGATTAGAGGGTGTGAGGGGTAAAATACTCTACTCTTACTAATTACTAATTTAATTATTTTATTGGAATAATAAAAGGAGTATTAAAAGGAAAAAGAAGAGAAAGAGAGTTATTTTGGAATATTCATCATACGTGCATTTGAGAAGAGGAAAAAGAAGGAGAAAACCGGAAGCGTCAGAATTCGAAGAACCCACAAGGTAAGGGGTGATTTCGATTAATTAATTCGTATTATCGGTTTAGATATTCAATAGTATGGATCATAGTATGTTAGGGAATCCCGATTTGGAATCTAGGGTTCCGTAGAATTGTCCCTATTGCGTCGAATTGTAGGTTGAAAACCATTAGGGTGTCAGATGATAAAAAGGAATGATGAAATAATGTTGTTTGATGTTATAATGGTGCAAAATGTATGTGTTTTGGTGTTTCTCATGTTGCAATTCGTATGGGTATGTTTGGAATTGGTTTAGAATGAATAAATATTGTCAAAAGTGTAGAATTTGACTCTGCAGGTCGTGGGAACCGGTTCCCAGTGGGGAGGAACCGGGTTCCACTGTGTGAATTTATAAAAACTGGCAAAAATGCACGTAGGAACCGGTTCCTGTATAGGTAGGAACCGGGTTCCCATACATTTTTCCAGAAGCGTGATTTTTGAACTTCGCAGGAACCGGTTCCTGCATATGTAGGAACCGGGTTCTGCTGTAACTTTTGAAAAATATTAAACTTTGAAAATTCATAACTTTCAAATCGTAAGTCCGTTTTTAGTGCCGTTTTGGAAGTTATTTCTAAAATTTAATTCTCTATTTTATAAAATGAAAAGATTTCCTAAAACCTGAAATTATTTTGAAAATGAGTCAAATCCCGGAATAAGTGATTATTGGATAACGCACATGGGTGTGTATGTAGCAGTGAACCTGTGATGGATGGATGTATTAGTATTGTGTGAATGAAAGGCATGTTTATGTTGCTAATGATGGTGTGCATGATCGTTGGGATATCATGTTTTTGGTTTTGGTTCAGTTATGATAAATTGATGTATTTCATAGACTGATTTGATGTTTCATGCTAGTGATGTGCGTGCATATGCATTGTTTTGGTGAAGTTAATTCCCATTGTCTGGAATTTGACTTGTATTGCCGTTAACCGATACCCGGTTGATGATGGGTGGTTAGGCTGGATTCGTGTCCGGGTGTTTATGGACGAATCGATGGTTCCTGTATCCGGTTGATGATGGATCGGTGTTGGGTGACTTGGTCACGTGTTGGTACCACATGTATTGTGTCTGCATTTGTGTTTGCATGGAATTGTAACATGTTAGGATGTCTTCCAGTGTTACAATTCTTTGGTTGATTATTGATTTGTGCATAATGACTGGTATGATTGGAACTGCGTGTTGAACCTGAATTTATGCTAAAATGGGTGAAATAATATGCTTGTGATATAATGTTGATTGAGAAGCTTATAATGCATGTTAATTATTAGAAATCTCACCCTTACTTTAACAATTTCAGATTAAAGTTAGCAGCTCAGGAGTTGGTGAGGATGGCTCTAGAGCTATGTTACTTTAAGTCTGTGTGTCAGTGTCGTGCTCTGATAGGTTGTAACACTGGGGAACGTTTAGTTAATGAATTAGTTATTATTCAATTGTTTCTTTGAATTTCATTGGGAATAATTATGTTTTGGTTTATTCCGTTTTGGTTATGGTATTTTTCCGCTGTGTAAGACATGGTCTTAAGTTGATTGAATTATTTGAATAATGACCCTCAGTGTAGCATGACTACTATTTTATTGGAAGTTTTATTTATTTCATAATTGTGACATCCCTTGTTCCGTGTTAACTCTGATGGAATATGTCTTTAATCATTGATATAATTAATATTATTCGGGGTATTTTAGAAGGGGTGTTACATCTTCAGCGGTAACTTCTTTAGGTGCCTCCGTCTGGGAAGGCTTTGTCATTTGTCGTTTTCTCTGAGTCTCAGTGGTTGACTTTGTGGCAATAACACGAACTGGTATGGCAATATTCTTCGAAGATATTTCGGGAGGGCCACTTCTAGTAACTTTACTAGTCCCAGCAATATTGTCAACAATGGGATCAGTAACTTCAATACCTTCACTCTCAGTTGTCAAAGGTTCTTGTTTGACGGATTTATAGTAAGCATAGGCCCCATAATTCCATGGGATAACTTTTTCCGAGGAATACAGAATAGGTCCGGGTGTGGTAACTATCAGAGGAGCGATTCTAGGTTCAACCTTAATCTTCACGAGGCCTTTGAAAATGATTCTGATAGGCGTGCCAAAAATTACATATAAGTCTTGAAATAATTTCTCAATAGTCAGGCAGGGAGTGGTCAATTCACTTACATTAGAAACAAAAAGAACATCAACAATAGCACTAATGCCTTTGTTGTGCTTGGGCATAGGAGTAGTAATCACATTGGGGGTCTTGGGGGGATCGAACTCAATCTCTTTATTGTCAATCATATCCTGAATTTTATTCTTCAAAGCCTAACATCTATTGGTGTCGTGTCCGGGACTATTGGAATGATAATCACATTTCACATTAGGATTATAACAAGGAGAGGAGGTGTTAGGGTTCTGAGGAGGATCCCTTAATGTTATCAATTCCTCCTTCAAAAGATGTTGCAATGCCTGAGACAATGATATGCTGATCTTGGTAAATTGTCTACTAGGTGCATCTGACCTACACTAATTGCTTTGTTAATGTTGTTGCACAGGCACTGGATTAGAAATTAGCACAACCCTTACAGATTCATTGCGGTCATTTCTAGCACGAACCTTCTAGCCATAAACATCATTAGTTTCTTTCTTTCTGTAGAACATCTTCTTTACAACACTTGAAGATGCAACCACTTGAATCTTTCCACTTCTGATACCACTTTCGATATGTTCTCCTGTTAGTATCAACTCTGTAAAACCAGATGAAGAGCTTTCGATCAGATGATTAAAGAAAGGTCTTGTATAAGTTCCCATACACATATCAATCAGCTCCCTATATGACAGAGGAGGTTGAACACTTCCAGCTAAATCTCTCCACTTTTGGGCATACTCCTTAAAGCCTTCGTTCGAGCATATAGTCATACTTTGTAATTGCACACGAGTTGGTGCAAGGTCAGCAATATATTGATATTGTTTGTAAAAGGAAACAACCAAGTCTTCTTAAGTACGTATATTGGTTCCTTCCAGCTGATAGAACCACTCCAATTGTGTCCCAAATAAGCTCTCTTGAAATAAGTGTACACATAACTTCCTATCATCAGTATGAGGTTGGATCTTCTGGACATAATACCTTAAATGCGGTTTAGGACAAGAAACACCGTCTTATTTAGAAAAAGTAGAGATCTTGAATTTATGAGGGATCACAACCCCTGAGACTAATCCCAGCTCCTCAAAATCCAACCAAGGTACTCTTTGGATTTCCATGGCATCGAGACGATCTTCTAGCTGTTTCTATCTATCATCAGAATAAATATATTGTTCATCTGAATAGTTTGCTTCTTCTTCCTCAGAACCCTGGTTTTTATTCTCCTCAGCTTTCACACTCTTGTCATCTTCCTCTTGGTTATCATCTTAATTTGATGGGACCTCAAAATCTAGAGCCCTTCTGACCAGACCATTGAATATTCTGCCCATATTAATAAATTTAGCTTGCTTCTTAGTCTACTTCTTTCTATCTTTGATGACGATTTCTTTTAAGTCTTCCTGCCCTTTGGCTAAGTTCAGGAACATTTGGTGCAATTGAGCGTTCTAAGCTTGAAGATCTTTTACGGTTTGTTAGAGAGCCATCTTTTAATGAAATAAACAACAAGAAGATGAGAAAACCTGTCTTTCGGAAATACCTGTTATGATGATATGCATGATATGTAAATGCAATATTTTCAAGGATCTCGCGGGGTAAAAAAATGAAATGTTAGAAGTTGAGTGTGGCTGAAGCTTTGAGTGAAGAAGTTTGTATCTTTGAATATCCTTCTATGAGAATCAAGCTCACAATGTCGAGTGGGTTCTAGCCTTTGACTCAAAAGAACACACTTTGCTCTTTGACGACCTCTGGTTAGAGGAAAAAAATCCTCTTTCTCCGTGCTAGACGTCTGGTTCATGATACCTGCATTACAGGCCCTTGAGATCCTTGAAATGGTTAATGAAAATGCTATGGTATGATGTCATGATGTTATGATGTCATGCTTGAATAGGTAGCAAACACAAGAAAAGCATACAAGAACCTTAGGTTTAAGGCTTGCCTAAGGTCCGTAGATAAGTACCCATTGGAACTTCAGTTGGCTCAAACTGTCCTAAGAATAGTGACCGGGTTCTAAGAATCTCATATCACCGATCTTTCTCACACGCTTTGTTTCAGCAAAACAACTGACTTACCACTGAAATATCCCGAGAGTCGAATCTCAATGAGTGTAGCGTCGAGTATCAACCAGCCTTGGACTGCACCAAAGTCGACTATCTCACTACCTTCTAATGGCCAAGTTGGGTCAATTAAGGTTTTACAGCTCAGTTAGTGCTTCTAGCACCACGTGGCAGCCCAATGTTATCCTCGACTGACTCAAGGAAAACCAATACAGACCAAAGGGTCACACTAATGTAACCATCACTTCAACTATATCGGTCTATGCCGTACAGTTTCCATGATCTATAGCTACTTACCTAAGGCATCCCCAGACCGGGTGTAGGTTCTTTGCAAAAATTAAAACCCGAGTGTTGTACCCCAAAATTTTCCCTCCCCTTTTTCATAGAAGACACAACCCTAGGGTTTCTCAGATAATCAAGTTGGCTCAGAATTCGACCAGACAGGTTCTCTTCTTTGGTAGTAAACCAGCAATTATGTTTTTTTTTTTGCAATTCTCAAAAGAAAATGAATTTTCAAAGATCCAATTGCCCTTCATAGGTCTTCATCTTTCCTCAAGATTGTACTTATGATTTCTTCAAGCTACAAGATTTTGAGACGATTCTGTCTGTTCATTGTCAGATGTGATGTCGTTCACGGGTTTACCTTTAAAGAATTAGAAAAAATTTGAGTTTGGAAAACTTTAAAATTGTCAAATCATCGCAAGGCATTTGATTGACTTTGGAATTTTCTTAAAACACAATTTACTGAGAAAAAAAAATAATGTTTGTTCTCAGAGCATGATTTGTTGGGACAAGAGATAGAAATTAAGACTGTCATTTAAGACACTCATGATTGTGGGATCCAGGTTGACCAGATGATTTGCGTCCTTAAAACTTTTGTTTGATTAGGAAATGGAATATACAGTGCGTGTTTTTTTGAAATGCAGTTACAAAATTATTGGGATTACTTGGAATTTAAGTTACCAGACTGGAGTATTTTGTTTCAAATATCTTGATTGGGAATTTCAAAAAAATCAATTAGGATCCAAAGAGAAACTACAAGTTATTGTTGATAAAGAATTTCAATTGACACCAGAATATTTCATGTTACAACTCAAGATTTTCTCCAATTTCAAACATTTGGTACAAAACAATTTATTCTATAATACTTTATGTTTTACAACTTATTGTATTTAAATATTGAATTGGTACAATTATTATATACAATACAAGAATGATTTTTCTAAATTACAAAGAAAATCCAAATGTTTGATTGGCCTAGGAAAATTAATCTATGCCTAAGCTTGTCTGAAGATTGAAGTCGTATCCAATTCTTTTGTTTATCTCCAAAGACCTCCATGCTTGCCACATATTTATTCCATTCCTTGCTTTGTCATATACATTTTGCTCACATGAAAACAAGAAAAGAAAAACATGGTTAGTGCAAGTTATTTGGGCATGAACAAAAAAAGTTTTCCAAGGGGCATTCATCATTTAGGTTTGCAATGAGGAATCAGAGTGCTATTTTATTTCATCACAATCTATTTCCTATTTTCAAATCACAAGAAGGTTACCCTTCTTGGTTCACAAAAAGAAAGACAAGAAGAAATGCTACAAAGTTGTCCAAACAAGCAGAAATGCGTAAACTGTCCAAACAAAATACAAGCAAACTGTTCAAACAAAATGCAAGCAAATTGTCCAAACAAAATGTTACAAACTGAACCAAACAGCAGCGCAAACTGGATAACAAACAAGCAGCCTCACAAAAAACAAACAGCATCAACAAAAGCTAAAGCAGGCAACAATGCAGCAATAAGCAAATAGCTAAGATGCTAAGTCAAACAAAAACTTGTTCAAGAAGCAATGAAGTCATCATTTTCCATGCAAACCTTTCAGAATTAGAAAAAGAGCAAAAAAGCAATTTTCTTATTTATTGTCATTGAGAGAGAAGAGAGGAAAGAAGTCACCTAGGTTATTGGAATGCACAGCTTTGCCGCCCTGCCTGTCACGAGTTGCATAGAATATGCTAAAAAACAAAGCTGCAACAAAAAGGCCATTAGGACAATATACTAAAATATTCAAATTCTTTGGTTTCCCACCATTGGAATAGGGATATAACAGAAGCATGAGCAATATAACAAGAGGAGGCAATAGAAAGAAAAAACACAAAAAATCTCAAACTGAAAATATAGTCAACAAAAACACACAAGTCTCAAACTGAGAAACCTGCGGAACCCTCATGAAAACAGAAACAGTAAACCATCAAAACTCTCAAAAAACACAGTCACCATCTCCAAACTCATCAAACCTGAACCAAGCCAAACATCACCAAACTCAAAAAATTTGAAACAAGTCTCAAACTGAGGAACCAGCAACATCATCAAAAAACCTGTCAAACCTAAAAACTCCAACAAAACACAAGCCTCAAGCAACAAATCTCAACACTGTAACCAAAACCTGTCAAACATCGAAAACCAAAAATCTCAACATTGTAACCAAAACCTGTCAAACATCCAAAACCAAAAATCTCAACACTCTAACCAAAACCTGTCAAACATCCAAAACCAAAAATCCCAACACTGTAACCAAGCCAAAAAACCTAAAAATCTGTCAACCATCACGAAGAAAACTTATCAAACTATGAACAAAAACCAGCAACAACCATCATCAAATCAAACCCACCATTAAGCTTCACAAACTCGAAAAAAACAGAAAACATCAACAAACCTGAACCAAAAATTCCAAACACAGTAGCCAACAAAGATAACCAACATCATCATCATTCAACAGAGAAAAATAGAAGAAGTTACCAACGAGTCAGAATAGCCACGCCCTCATCTCTTCCCCTCGCGCAACTTCCACTACCAAAGGAATGCAATCCTCAATCTCTTCCTTCCCTTTTCTATTTCACGGAAAGAATATCCAACAGGTGTGAATTTCTCATTGTTATCATTTTCTATAAGCGTGTTTTCTCCATCTAAGAGGGTAAGGCTTGATTAACAGAAAAAAACATGACAAGATAGAAGTAATCATTGAATTTGTAAGCTTTAATAATAACAGAATCTCACCTTTTCAAGAAAATCTTTAGAAACTCGATTAGGGTGGCGAGAGATTCATTGTTCCGGCAACGGAGAGTGAGGGGAAGGTCAAGGACGAATCAATTTCGTTTCTCTTAGGTTTAGGACCGAATTCGACAATTAGGGTTTCATAGATGCAAATCACGGTGAGATAAGGTAGTAGCATGTTAATGGAGAGAGTAATTTCGTTCGCAAAAGGAAGTAGGGACGGGCAGTGAGATTGTTCTGAGGTTTCAACAAAAAGATGAACAGAGGTGAGCGAAGAAGATGAAGAGCGGCGTTGTGAGTGACAAAGGATTCCAAGAACCCTAATTTCATTTTCTCACCTTAATCAGTAACTAAGTGTGGTTAGAAACTTAGGCTTTTGGTTTTTGTAATTTCCCTAAGCCCATTTGCGTTTTACTGATCACCCCCCCCCCCCCCCCCCCCCTTTTGCCTTGTTTGGTTACAACAAGAACAACATTTTGTTTGGGCCTCATTTTGTTTTCTTTTTTACATTCTTTTTTTATTGTGCAAATGCTAATAACTTAATATACATTCTAATTTGATTTAGGTTTTGTAATTTAATTTTTTATCATTTTCTTTTTTTTAATAAATTTGTTTTAGATTTAATTTTACACATAATAAAATACCAAAACAATAATAATTTAGTTTGTTTTCTTTCTTTAGAATTTACTTAAATTAATAAAATACAAAAATAAAGAATATAATTTAATCAATTATTTTTATTTTTAGAATAGGTTTTACTTTTCTCTTTTCAAGTAAATACTTAACATTTCATTTCCATATTTTGTTGATTTTATTTTCATGGATTATCATAGCTTTAATTAAATCGCACAAAATTCGATTTGGTTGTATTGTTTGATATTTGGACCTTCCTATCTCATTTGATTCATCCCCATTTGTAATAATTGTACCCCCACTCCCGAATATTTTGTAATAGCGTAGAATTTCAATTCTCGCAATTTATTGTTTTCCATATACTGTATAGTAATTAGGCGTGTATGGAAAGATTCAAAAATCAATCGCTAGATGACCTAATCAAAGAATAAAATAACTTGCAACCAACACACGTTTTCACACACATACCTCTAGGGTAACCTCGCTCGTTGCCTCGGAAATACAATCATGTCCCTCGAATATGGGATGCTTTAGCAATGACCCTTTGATAAAAAAGATCGCAGTCCCTCGATGACCCTCGATGTTGCCTTTGATTAAAACGATCTCGTCCCTTACAAAAATTGCTAAAGCGTCTCCTAAGTTGCTTTCAATGATTGTGAAATTGACCCGCGCCTGTCCCTTCACATCAAACGATGGGGCTTCTTACCAAATCAATGGTAAGATATCACCATTAAAAGGAAGAAGTAAAGAACAATTTAAGACCTTTCGAGTACACAGATTCGCTCTTAGTTACTCACTTGCTCACGATAAAAACTCTTCACATCTACACTTTAATTTCAAAACATTTTCAAAAGATAAAACATTTTGTATCCATTCTTATAGAGACGAGAACCATTGCAAATCATCTTTTCAAAACACTTTCCGAAACACAAACACATCTTTGAACCACTTTTTGAAACAAAACTTTGTATACGTTCTTATAGAGACGAGAACCATTACAAAGAGATTTTTTTCAAAATATTTTCAAAGCCCACACTACAAGCACACTATCAAATGAAAGCAAGTGATCTAAACGAGTAACTAAGAGCGCATGGAAAACCATGGATGAAAAGGGTGTTAATACCTTCCCTTTTTATAATCTACCCTCCGAACCCGAGAAATAATCTCGAAAGGTCTTTCCTGTGGTTTTTTACCTTTCCTTTTGGAAAAAAGAAAAGTCGGTGGTGATTCTTGTTATCCACACAAGTGCGATCGAAATGGAAAATGTCAAGTCAGTTCTCCCATCGTATCATAGAACCGGCGACTCTACTGGGGAAATAATTAAAAGTGGGGTTACCTTAGGGTTAGATCACCTTTACTCGCTTTAATTATTTGATTTGTGTGCTTTATATTTAGTTCTTTGTATTGGGCTTGTTTTGATCCTCCACCCGAATTTGGGGCACCTTTTTAGGTAAACAACAATAGATTGTGGAGATTGTACGGTGTAGAACGATATGGTTCAGACAATGACTATGTTAGTGTGATGCATTTGTGGGTACCGATATCCCTCGTGGTGAATCGAGGAGAATACGGGGCCGCTGAGTAGCATCGTGAAGCACTAATTAACCTTAGAACCCTAATTGAACAAACTTGGCCATTAGGACGTAGTGAGGTAGCCGGTTTCAGTGTAAAGCTGCAAATTGGTTGACACTCGATACTACACTCATTAAGGCTATACTTTTGGGATATCTCGGCCGCAAGAAAAGGTTGTTGTGCTGAGACAATGCCTAAGAGAAAGGTCGGTGATATTGAGATCCTTTAGAACCCGGTCATTATTTCTAGGACAGGTTGAACCAACTAAAACTTCAAGAGGGTACTTATCTACAAACTCATGCAAGCCTGAAACATAAGGATTTGTTTATTGTGTGTGTATATGTTTGCTTGTACATAAACATCATAAACATCATCAACATCATATGCATGCTCACTAACCATTTCAAGGATTTAGAAATTTATCTTTGTTTTTGTTTTGTGGGATATGAATTCTCTCCGAAGAAACACCATCTGAATCAGCTTTGTAAAAGCACATCCTCAACTTCAAGAGCTAGCCTCAAGAGTGCCCGGGGATTCTCCTTTTACCAAGAAGTATGGTCGACTCCTCAGTTTGGCTAAATCAAACTTCCAAGAAGAGATGATGTGTGTACTATTCCAATTCTTTGATCCCGTACATCATTGTTTCACTTTTTCGGACTATCAATTGGTACCTACACTGGAAGAGTTCTCTCTGCTCCTAGGAGTGCCCGTGCTTAATCAGATACCGTTCATCGGTCTAGAAGGGATTCCAAAACCTGAGGTCATCTTCGAAGCTTTACATGTGAAGAGGGCCGACGTCATAGCCAATTGGGAGATAAGAAGTGCGGTTAAAGGTTTTTTAGCTAAGTTTCTGTCGGAAAAAGCTCATTCATTCTAGGATGACATGGATTTCCAAGCTTTCGAAGACGTGCTATCTCTCCTCATTTATGGTTTGGTTATGTTTCCTAATTCTGACCAATTCATAGACGTTAATGCCATCAAAGTCTTTCTCTCTCGCAATCCAATACCCACCTTGCTAGGAGACATCTTGCATTGCCTTCATACCCGTACCATGAAGAAAAGAGGTACCCTTTTGTGTTGTATCCCCCTACTCGCTAAGTGGTTCACTTCACACCTGCCTCAGTAAGCATTGAAGAACGAGCAAAGATTGACTTGGTCTCAAAGGATGATGTCTCTCACTCACTCTGATATCCGTTGGTGCTCAAGATCTTTGGAAGATATCTCTATCATTGACTGTTGTGGTGAGTTCCCTAATGCACCTCTACTAGGTATTAGGGGAGGTATCACCTACAACCCGTGTTTAGATCTTTGGCAGTTTTGGTATGCCCGAAGAGATGGCCCTCATGAGATGCTCGTCCAGGGTCTGGTTCTCGACTACGACAAAGAAGACCAAGGTTACCGCCAGAGGTTTACACGTGCTTGGGGAATGGTGAATAAGGCGGACAGTAGGACTTTGGGACATAAAAACTCTATCCCTCTCGAGCCTTACCTTAATGGGGTACATGCTCATGCCTAGAGTCTCTTGATGCCTTACCCTTCCATCCTTCCTGTCATCATTGAGCCTGTTATTGATGGAGACGTCCCGTACACCGTTCTTCATCCTGACATGCCTACCTCTTTCGAAGACCTGCAGAAAGCATGGATTCAGTTGAAGGAAGAGCGAGACACCTTTGAAACCCAGTACTATGCCAGCGAGAAGAAGGTTCTGGAGCTCACCAAACTGCTTCATGAAGAGAAGAATCTGAATACCTACATTGCTCCAAAAAGGATGTGTTCGGTCTTTTTGTCTTAAGATTTTTTGCTGTATTTTGTTTCTTTCTTTGTAAGCCCAATGAGGCCTGATGTATTCAAACTTGGTTTTATTTAATATGACGTGTGTTATTTTTGGTTTGGACAAATTTAAATCTTCTAAATTTCCTTGAAATCATTTGCATATTGCATCTTCATTTATCATAACCTCAAACAGGTTTCTCATAACAGGTCGCCTTATCCTTCTACTCTTTATTTCAGTGAGATGGATGTTGAACAGAATGTGAAAGATCTTCAGGCGCAAAATTCCCAGTTTCAACAAATGCTCATGGCTCTGACAAAAGGGCAAGAAGAGTTGAAGACTCTGCTAGCCAAAGAGAAGAAGAAGAAAACGAAGAAACCAACCAGAGTTGTGATCATGGGAAGAAGATTTAAAGGACAGACCAGGCGAACCTTAGATTTTGCAACATCATCGTATGAAGGAGATAACCGAGGGGCCGAGACTCAGGAAGTGAACGACGACCCAGTATCCGAAGGAGAGGAAGAGCATGATTACTCTGAGGAGCAATATCCTTCTGCTGATGATAAATACAAACAGCTAGAGGATCGTTTGAACACCATGGAGATTCAGTGAGTGCCCGATTTGGACTTTAAAGAATTAGGACTCATCTCAGGGGTTATCATCCCACAAAAATTCAAGGTCCCAACCTTCACCAAGTATGATGGTATCTCCTGCCCGAAACTACATCTGAGGTCTTATGTCAGAAAGATTCAACCCCACACGAATGACAAGAATCTGTGGGTACATTTCTTCTAGGAGAGCTTATCAGGGACTCAGTTGGATTGGTTCTACCAATTAGAAGGGTCCAATGTCCGTAATTGGGAAGAGTTGGATGCCGGTTTCTACAAACAGTATCAGTACAATGCTGATTTGGCCCCGACTAGGACACAATTATAAAGTATGTCTATGGGAACAGATGAGGGTTTCAAAACTTATGCTCAAAAATGGAGGGATCTCACAGGTAGAGTCCAGCCCCCTCTATCCGATAGAGAATTAGTGGATATGTTCCTTGGCACCTTGTTAGGACAATTTTTCAATCACCTGATTGGAAGTTCTTCTTCTGGGTTTACCGAATTAATCATGACTGGTGAGCGGGTCGAGGCCGGTATAAAAAGCGGAAAAATTCAAAGATATGCATCCTCAAGTTTGGTAAAGAAACCTTTTGTTGGGAAGAAGGAAGTGTCTGCTGTCTATTCACAGAGAAATAAAGGAAGAACTGAGCGCCAACCAACAGTGGGGGCCGTTATGATTCAAAAGCCTGCATCAGACCAGCCAGGAAACAATCAACCAAGAAACAACCAGCCGAGAAATAATCAGCCAAGGGTGGAAAGGCCAGTACGGTAGTTTACCAGGATTAACATGACTCCAGCTTAAGTTCTGCCACATCTTCTGAAGTTGAATCTGGCCATGCTAAAAGAGGCCCCAAAGAATCCTAATAATACGTCTCCACACTACCATCCCAACGCCAGATGCGCATACCATTCTAAAAGTCTAGGGCACGACACCAACAACTGTTGGGCTCTGAAGAATAAAATTCAAGACCTGATAGACGCGAAGGAAGTTGAGTTTGAAGCTCCTGAGAAACCAAATGTTATTTCCGCTCTGATGCCGAGGCATGGTCACAATGCCAATGTTGTCGAGGAAGATCTGTTTGTCTCTACCGTAGATGAACTGTTAACTCCTCTCACGACTATTAAGTTGAATTTGTTGAAAGCTGGCCTTTTCCCAGGTTGTGACAAAGACTGCCATGTTTTCCTATCTTCATCATTTGACTGCCCACTGTTGAAAAAAGGTATCCAACGACTGATGGATAACCAAGAAATTATGTTTGAGAATGTTCCTGTTTCACACGTTCCAGTTAAAAAAGTTTCAATAATAACCATCTACGCCAATCCTTCTAGGGCCCCTAAAAGACCCGTTAGGATTACACCTGCTCCAAAGACTACTCCGCTCAAGATTACAATATCCGGGCCTGCCCCATACGAATCAGATAAATCAATACCATGGAATTATGGTGGAGAAATCTACTACCATGGTATTAAACATATTGAACAGACTGTCGAAGAAGAAATCTCCGAAGAGGACAATTCCAACATCAATAACATTGCCGAAACAAGCAAGGTTACCTGTAGTGGAAACATCTTTTCTCCAAAGATTGCTCCTCCAACAGCAGTCTTTGGACCCGTGGCCATTCAGAAGATTACCTCTACACCAGCAATTGTAACTGAAAGAGTACCCACCAACAAAGGCAATACAATTCATATCCCTACTTCCACTACTGAGAATAAAGGAAAGAACGTTCAAGAAGAGCATGTCCTAACGAAGGCTCAATCACTATTTATCCCTGAAACATCCAAGAAGGAGATGGAAGAAATCCTGAGGATAATTAAGAAAAGTGATTATGATGTGGTTGAACAATTGGGGTAGACCCCTTCCAAGATATCTATGCTAGCCCTATTGCTTTGCTCTGAAGCTCATGCCAAGGCTCTGGTAAAATTTCGGAAGACAACTCATGTGCCACAAGAGACGTCGGCTGACCAGTTCCAGGACTGTGTGGCCAGTTTGACAGTTGATAATGGATTGGGTTTCTCTGATGCTGACTTGACACCCCGAGGGAGAAAACACAACGATGCATTACATGTCTCAGTGGAGTGCAGAGGAACAACCCTAGCTCATGTCTTGGTTGATACTGGATCATCTTTAAACGTCTTGCCAAAGAAAGCCCTTGATAGGTTGGATTGTGAAGGGCTGAATTTAAAACCCAGCAACATAGTTGTGAGAGCATTTGACGGCTCTAAGAGGATGGTCCACAGGGAGGTGGACATCCCGGTCAAGGTAGGAACTCAGGTGTTCAACACCACCTTCTACGTGATGGACATCCGTCCTTCTTATTCCTCTCTGTTGGGACGCCCCTGGATCCACAATGCTGGAGCTGTCACCTCTAGTTTGCATCAGATGCTCAAGTACCCGGTCCAATGGAAGATCATAACTGTCCATGGGGAAGAGGAATACATAATTAGTCATCTAAATTCTTTCCGATATGTAGAGTTGGATGGCGAATTCATAGAAACCCCTTTCCAACATTTTGAAGAAGTCTCTCAGGAAATAGCGACGACCAAGGCGGTATCCTCAATTCCTATGATCACAAGACCTCCACCTCGGATGTCATCTCTAAAGGATGCAAAGGCAGTAGTGGAAGAAGGCGGATGCACCATCTGGGGACAGCTTCCAGACATCCCGTACAAATCAGACAAGTTCGGCTTGGGGTTTACTTCAATTGCTCAGAAGGTTGTGCGCCGTGCCCGTGCCAGAGGGCCACCTGTAAAGATTAGTCATCAAGGGGTCAACGCAGTGGAGGACAGTGAAGAAGATGTCAGCTTGGAAGATTGGATATTTCCTACTGTCAACGGAGGACTACGCAACTGGGAAGCCAAAGACTTCATCCCGATAACTTTCATTGATCAGTAATTTATCTTTTACATTTCTGTTGTACTGTAATAATTCACAAACAATTCGTACATTTTCACCCTTGTGTTTTACCCGAAGCACATGGGTCCATTTGTAAGGGTTTTTATTTCATTTTCATATGTCATTCAATGAATCGTGGACGCTTTTTCATATATAAACCTTTTATGCTCATTGTATTTCTTTTACATATTATTGTTTTAAGATGGCTATACCCTTACACACACCCACACTCACAAATGCAGGTACCCTTCCATTCAGGATCCCATGGGTAACGATACTGCTATAGCCTTCAGTGACTCTGAAGATCTGATCTACCAAGCCGAATACGAAGGTGAGGAAGATTGTGAGGTGCCAGGGGAATTGGCCAGACTATTACAACAAGAAGAAAGAGTAATTCATCCTCATGAGGAGTTATTGGATACAATTAACTTGGGAACCGAGGATGATAAAAAGGAAATCAGAGTGGGTGCCAATCTAGAGCCGAGTGTCAAGGAGCGCCTAATTCAGCTTTTGAATGATTATGCTGAGATCTTTGCCTGGTCATACGAAGACATGTCGGGACTTGATACAGACATTGTGGTACACGGTCTACCCACAAGAGAAGACTGTCCACCAGTGAAACAAAAAGTCCACCGCATGAGACCTGACATGTCAGAAAAGATCAAAGCGGAAGTCATGAAGAAGTTCAATGCTGGGTTCTTAGCCGTTACTTCTTATCCTCAATGGGTTGCTAACATTGTTCACGTGCCTAAAAAGGAAGCCAAAGTGAGAATGTGCGTGGATTATAGAGACTTAAACAGGGCCAGCCCTAAAGATGATTTTCCACTTCCACACATCGACATCCTGGTTGACAATACAACCCAGCACAAAGTATTTTCTTTCATGGACGGATTCTCAGGCTATAACCAGATCAAAATGGAACATGAGGACATGGAGAAAACCACATTTGTCACACAGAAGGGTATGTTCTGCTATAATGTGATTCCATTCGGACTGAAGAATGTTGGGGCAACCTATCAACGCGCCATGGTAGCTTTGTTTCATGATATGATACATCATGAGATAGAGGTCTACGTAGATGACATGATAGCCCGATCACAAACTGAAGAAGAACACCTTGACCACTTGCAGAAGCTGTTTGTCAGATTGAAGGAGTACAAACTCAGGTTGAACCCGAACAAGTGCACATTCGGAGTCCGATCTGGTAAGCTCTTAGGTTTCATTGTTAGCAACAAAGGCATCGAGGTTGATCCTGCCAAAGTCAAAGTGATACAAGAAATGCCTGCTCCTCACACTGAGAAGGAAGTCAGAGGTTTTTTGGGACGCCTAAACTACATTGCTAGGTTCATTTCTCACCTAACATCTACTTGTGAACTAATCTTCAAGCTATTGAAGAACGATCAAGTAGTTAGATGGAAAGACGAATGTCAGTCTGCTTTCGATAAAATCAAGGAGTATTTGCTAGAGCCTCCTGTCTTGATGCCACCCGTCGAGGGAAGACCGCTAATCATGTATCTGACCGTCTTAGAGAATTCAATGGGGTGCGTACTGAGGCAGCATGACGAGTCTGGCCGAAAAGAGCACGTCATTTATTACCTTAGCAAAAAGTTTACCGACTGTGAAACCAGATATTCACTGCTCCAGAAAACTTGCTGCACTTTGGTATGGGCAGCTCGCCGGCTAAGACAGTACATGTTGACTCATACCACTTTGCTGATATCTAAGATGGATCCTATAAAGTACATCTTTGAGAAGCCTGCTTTGTCTGGAAGGATAGCTAGATGGCAGATGATCCTAACCGAATACGACATACAGTACACTACCCAAAAAGCTATAAAGGGCAGTGTGCTAGCTGATCATCTGGATCATCAAGCTGTAGAAGATTATCAATCCATGATGTTTGACTTCCCCGACGAAGACATCATGACATTGGACAATGTTGAAGAAATCAGGCCATATGACGGACCTGAACAAGGATCCCAATGGACCCTGTACTTTGATGGGGCATCCAATTCACTTGGAAACGGTACTGGTGTTGTACTTATATCTCTGGAAGGATGCCATACTCCTTTCACCGCCAGACTTTGCTTCAACTGTACGAACAACACGGCAGAGTATGAAGCATGCATCTTTGGACTCAAGGCTGCCATAGACTTGGGAATCAAATCTTTAGATGTGTTTGGGGATTCAGCTTTGGTCATCAATCAGATCAAAGGAGAATGGGACACTAAGCATCCAAACCTTATCCCTTACAGAGAACATGTTTTGACATTGTTACCACATTTCGAGTAGATTACCTTCGAGCATTTCTCGCGAGAAGAAAATCATCTAGCAGATGCTCTAGCTACACTGTCATATATGTTTAAACTTAATTGGGATAACGAGGCTCCCCAGATCACCATTGAACGAATGGACAAACCGGCACACTGTCACGAGATTAATACCGAAGAAGTAGTGGACCAGCCTTGGTTTCATGAAGTCAAAAGGTATCTCGAGGCTCAAGAATATCCAGAAGGAGCTTCAGTCAATGACAAAAAGTTCTTAATAAGATTCTCCACTAAGTTCTTCCTAAGTAATGGCATCCTGTACAAACGCAATCATGATTCTATTCTGCTCCGTTGTGTGGACAAGGTTGAGGCTGAAAGGATTATGGATGAATTGCATGAAGGTACCTTTGGCACTCACTCTAGCGGGCATACGATGACAAAGAAAATTCTACGAGCAGGCTACTATTGGTCTACCATGAAAGCAGACTGCTATCAACACTCTCGGACCTGTCATAAGTGTCAAATCTATGCAGACAAGGTGCACGTGCCTCCGGTTCCTCTAAATGTCTTAACAGCTCCTTGGCCCTTCGCTATGTGGGGAATCGATATGATTGGGGAGATCAAGCCTACAACATCCAATGGACACCGCTTCATTCTGGTGGCCATTGATTATTTCATAAAGTGGGTCGAAGCAGCTTCCTTCACATCTGTTATTAAGAATGTTGTTGCCCGCTTCATCAAGCAAAACCTTATTTGCCGGTACGGTATCCCAGAAAGGATCATCACTGATAACGGTACAAACCTTAACAATACTATGATCACCGCCTTGTGCGAGCAGTTCAAGATTCAACATCACAATTCATCTCCCTATCGGCCAAAGATGAATGGTGCAGTCGAAGCTGCAAATAAAAACATCAAAAAGATCATACAAAAAATGACAGTCACCTACAAGGACTGGCATGAAATACTACAGTTTGCTCTCCACGGATACCGTACCACGGCTCGCACATCAACTGGGGCAACACCCTATTCTTTGGTTTATGGCATGGAGGCTGTTTTACCTATTGAGGTTCAAATCCCCTCTTTAAGAATTATGAAAGATGCAGGTTTGAGTGAAGAAGATTGGATCCAGACCCGACTCGATCAACTGAACTTAATTGATGAAAAAAGACTTACTGTTGTTTGTCGTGGTCACATGTATCAAAAATGGATGATCAAGGCTTTCAACAAGAAAGTTAGACGACTGGTATATCAAGTTGGAGATCTAGTGATCAAACACATCATCTTGCCACAAGGTGATCCCAGGGGCAAATGGACTCCTACCTATGAAGGACCATTTGTAATCAAGAACATCTTTTCTGGTGGGGCGATGATCTTAACCACCATGGACGATAACGACCTGCCACACCCTGCAAACGCAGACATAGTCAAAAGATACTACGCATAAGAGGACCGCTAGGTTGACACACCTAGGAAAAACAAGGGTATCCTGGCGAACCAAAAAGGTTCGGGAAAAAATTAGGGATAAAATAAAAAGATATGTACACCCGGCAAGTTGAAAACCTGAAAGGGCAACTTGGGCAAAAAAGGGTTTCCCGGTGGACTGAAAACCCGAAAGGGCGGTCCAGGCAAAAGTTAGGGAATTAAAGCGTATGACTATGTCTCATCGGATCACTTTAAGGACAATCTCTTCACGGAAAAACTCGTAGCTTCCGATCAATTCAATCATCTTCGGACGAAGCAATAAATGGACAAGATATTCGGAGATACGGAGGCTATAGCAGAATGGGAACCCCATGGGATTATTACACATAACTATCTTTTTTTGTATATTTTTTCTTATTTATGACACCATCCTCTTACTAGGATGTCTGTCTCCTTTGTACAAAATACTTATTCAAAGTAAATACAAAGGTATCTCTTTCAAAGTACAGAAAACTATTTGCCTTTTTCTTTACACTTGTGTTTTATTTGCAAAAATGTCCAATGATTCATTAATGAAAATATGCATTTGAACATAATTACTGTTTACAAATAAACAAAATGGAAAAATTACCGACATATGGAAAAAATAGGAAAACATCTCTAGGCTATTCCATGAACAATCCCTGCAGTACATCATTAGGATCCCTAGTGGAGCTGAAACTTTCAATCCCCAGCGGAAATCACCCAGTTTCTCCAGGTTCCCCCAGCAAGTTGTCTTGAAGCCTGAAAATCAACCAGATAACAGTTAACTTTTGTTTCTCCCCAACCTAGGGTAACTCCCCAGTAGGGTGGAAGACGACCGAAACTCCTGAACTTTTTCCAAACAAGAATAAGCTTTTCCCCATAGAGTTCTTATTGCTCCTCGACAGAACAAAGACTCCCGTCAATAATCCCCAGTAGAAGTCATTAAAATTATCTGGATTCCCCAAGAAGATTCCTCAAGAAGTATATGGCATTACTCTCATAACGGAATCCTCAAATGCAGTCAAGGATTTATTTTCCTCAGCAGTACAACAAATCAGCTTACATGCGCATACATTACATCCATATATTATAAAAATTGATAAAGTACATATATTGCATCACACATTTCATGCAACATAACTTTGTGTTTCAGCTAACATTTTACCCTTTTCAGGATAAGATTAACAACTACCATTAACAAACGTTCAAAGATTCTAGATACAATACAAATACGCTCCAGACAAGGATGCCATTCTAAGGCTCATTCAGATCTCAACATCAAGATACAATACAGATACACTCCAGACACAGAAGTCATTCTATTACTCTTTCAGACTTCAATTTCAAGATACAGTCCAGATACGCTCCAGACCCGGTTGCCATTCTGTTTCTCATTCAGACCTCAATTTCAAGATACAGTCCAGATACGCTCCAAACACGGTGGCCATTCTATCACTTATTCAGATTTCAATTTCAAGATACAGTCCAGATATGCTCCAAACACGGTTGCCATTCTGTCACTCATTCAGATTTCAATTTCAAGATACCGTCCAGATACGCTCCAGACACGGAAGCCATTTTGTCGCTTATTCAGTTTCATCATTCAGATACAGTTTAGATACGCTCCAGACACGGAAGCCATTCTGTTACTTATTCAGATTCAAGTATAGATACAGTTCAGATACGTTCCAAATACGAACACCATTCTGATGCTTATTTCTTTTGATTTACAACAAAAATTCTTAGATGGCATCTACAAGCCCATCTCCAACAAGATTCTAACACCTCTCCGAATGGCATCTTTAAGCGCATTCCCTCAACTACACCTTTTTCGAGTGAAAGTTTATGGGCACTCTAGTGTCCAATCATCTTTTACCTTCGAGTCACGAATGACAAAACTCGCCAATCTAACTCTTCAGGTTCAAGAAGATTGAACAGGGGCAGTTGTAGTACCCCAATATTTGCCATCCACTTTTTCATAGAAGACACAACCCTATGGTTTCTCAGATAATCAAGTTGGCTCAGAAATCGACCAGACAAATTCTCTTCTTTGGCAGTAAACCAACAATTAGGTTTTTTTTTGCAATTCTCAAAAGAAAATGAATTTTCAAAGATCCAATTGGCCTTCATAGGCTTCATGCTTCCTCAAGATTGTACTTATGATTTCTTCAAGCTAAAAGATTTTGAGACGATTATGTATGATAATGGTCAGATATGATGTCGTTCACGGGTTTACCTTCAAAGAATCAGAAGAAATTTGAGTTTGGAAAACTTTAAAATTGTCAAATCATCGCAAGGCATTTGATTGACTTTTGAATTTTCTTAAAACACAGTTTACTGGAAAAAAATAATGTTTGTTCTCAAAGCATGATTTGTTGGGACAAGAGATAAAAATTAAGACTGTCATTTAGGATACTCATGATTGTGGGATCCAGGTTGACCAGATGATTTGCGTCCTTAAAACTTTTGTTTGATTAGGAAATGGAATATACAGTGCGTGTTTGTTTGAAATGCAGTTACAAAATTATTGGGATTACTTGGCATTTAAGTTACCAGACTGGAGTATTTTGTTCCAAATATCTTGATTGGGAATTTCAAAAAAATCAATTAGGATGCGAAGAGAAACTACAAGTTGTTGTTGATAAAGAATTTCAATTGACACTAAAATATTTCATGTTACAACTCAAAATTTTCTCCGATTTCAAACATTTGGGACAAAACAATTTATTCTATAATACTTTATGTTTTACAACTTATTGTATTTAAATATTGAATTGGTACAATTATTGGATACAATACAAGAATGATTTTTCTAAATTACAAAGAAAATCCAAATGTTTGATTGGCCTAGGAAAATTAATCTATGCCTAAGCTTGTCTGAAGATTGAAGTCGTATCCAATTCTTTTGTTTATCTCCAAAGACCTCCATGCTTGCCACAAATTTCTTGCCTTCCTTGCTTTTTCATATCCATTTTGCTCACATGAAAACAAGAAAAGAAAAACATGGTTAGTGCAAGTTATTTGGGCATGAAAAAAAAAAGTTTTCCAAGGGGCATTCATCATTAAGGTTTGCAATGAGGAATTAGAGTGCTATTTTATTTCATCACAATCTATTTCCTATTTGCAAATCACAAGAAGGTTACCCTTCTTGGTTCACAAAAAGAAAGACAAGAAGAAATGCTACAAAGTTGTCCAAACAAGCAGAAATGCTACAAAGCTGTCCAAACAAGCAAAAATGCGCAAACTGTCCAGACAAAACACAAGAAAACTGTCCAAACAAAATGCAAGCAAATTGTCCAAACAAAATGTTACAAACTGAACCAAACAGCAGCTCAAACTGGACAACAAACAAGCAGCCTCGCAAACAACAAACAGAATCAACAAAAGCTAAAGCAGGCAACAATGCAGCAATAAGCAAATAACTAAGATGCTAAGTCAAACAAAAACTTGTTCAAGAAGCAATGAAGTCATTATTTTCCATGCAAACCTTTTAGAATTAAAAAAAGAGAAAAAAAGAAATTTTCTTTTTTATTGTCATTGAGAGAGAAGAGAGGAAAGAAGTCACCTAGGTTATTGGAATGCACAAATTTGTTGCCCTGCCTGTCACGAGTTGCATAGAATGAGCTAAAAAACAAAACTGCAACAAAAAGGCCATAAGGACAATATACTAAAATATTCAAATTCTTTGGTTTCCCACCATTGGAATAGGGATATAACAGAATCAGGAGCAATATAACAAGAGGAGGCAATAGAAAGAAAAAACACAAAAAATCTCAAACTGAAAATATAGTCAACAAAAACATACAAGTCTCAAATTGAGAAACCTGCTGAACCCTCATCACAACATAAACAGTAAACCATCAAAACTCAAAAAACACAGTCACCATCTCCAAACTCATCAAACCTGATCCAAGCCAAACATCACCAAACTCAAAAAACGTGAAATAAGTCTCAAACTGAGGAACCAGCAACATCATCAAAAAACCCGTCAAACCTAAAAACTCCAACAAAACACAAGCCTCAAGCAACAAATCTCAACACTGTAACCAAAACCTGTCAAACATCGAAAACCAAAAATCTCAACGCTGTAACCAAAACCTGTCAAACATCAAAACCAAAAATCTCAACACTGTAACCAAAACCTGTCAAACATCCAAAACCAAAAATCTCAACACTGTAACCAAGCCAAAAAACCTAAAAATATGTCAACCATCACCAAGAAAACTTATCAAACTATGAACAAAAACCAGCAACAACCATCATCAAATCAAACCCATCATTAAGCTTCACAAACTCGAAAAAAACAGAAAACATCAAAAAACCTTAACCAAAAATTCCAAACAAAGTAGCCAACAAAGATAACCAACATCATCATCATTCAACAGAGAAAAATAGAAGAAGTTACCAACGAGTCAGAAAAGCCACACCCTCATATCTTCCCCTCGTGCAACTTCCGCTACCAAAGGAACCCAATCCTCAATCTCTTCCTTCCCTTTTCTATTTCACAGAAAGAATATCCAACAGGTATGAATTTCTCTTCGTTATCATTTTCCATAAGCGCGTTATCTACATCTAAGAGGGTAAGGCTTGATTAACAGACAAAAACATGACAAGATAGAAATAATCATTGAATTTGTAAGCTTCAATAATAATAAAATCTCACCTTTTCAAGAAAATCTTTAGAAACTCGATTAGGGAGGCGAGAGATTCAGTGTTTCGGCAACAGGGAGTGAGGGGAAGGTCAAGGAAGAATCAATTTTGTTTCTCTTAGGTTTAGGACCGAATTTGACAATTAGGTTTTCATAGATGCAAATCACGGTGAGATAAGGAAGTAGCATGTTAATGGAGAGAGTGATTTCATTCTCAAAAGGAAGTAGGGACGGGTAGTGAGATTGTTCTGAGGTTTCAACAAAAAGATGAATAGAGGTGAGCGAAGAAGATGAAGAGTGGCGCTGTGAGTGACAAAGGGTTCCAAGAACCCTAATTTCGTTTTCTCACCTTAATCAGTAACTAAGGGTGGTTAGAAACTTGGGCTTGTTGTTTTTGTAATTTCCCTAAGCCCATTTCTGTTTTACTGATCATCCCCCCCCCCCCCCCCTTTGGCTCGTTTGGTTACAGCAAGAACAACATTTTGTTTGGGCCTCATTCTCAAATCACCTTAGGCCCACTGCAGTTTTTTAATTTAATTTGTTTTATTTTTACATTCTTTTTTTATTATGAAAATGCTAATAACTTAAAATACATTCTAATTTGATTTAGGTTTTGTAATTTAATTTTTTATCATTTTGTTTTTTTTAATAAATTTGTTTTAGATTAAATATTACACATAATAAAACACCAAAACAATAATAATTTAGTTTGTTTTGTTTCTTTAGAATTTACTTAAATTAATAAAATACAAAAATAAAGAATATAATTTAATCATTTTTTTTTTATTTTTAGAATAGGTTTTACTTTTCTCTTTTCAAGTAAATACTTAACATTTCATTTGCATATTTTGTTGATTTTATTTTCATGGATTATCATAGCTTTAATTAAATCGCACAAAATTCGATTTGGTTGTATTGTTTGATATTTGGACCTTCCTACCTCATTTGATTCATCCCCATTTGTAACAATTGTACCCCCATTCCCGAATATTTTGTAATAGCGTAGAATTTCAATTCCCACAATTTACTGTTTTCCATATACTGTATAGTATTTAGGCGTGTATGGAAAGATTCAAAAATTAATCGCTAGATGACCTAATCAAAGAATAAAATAACTTGCAACCAACACACTTTTTCACACGCGTACCTCTAGGGTAACCTCGCTCGTTGCCTCGAAAATACAATCATGTCCCTCGAATATGGGACGCTTTAGCAATGACCCTTCGATAAAAAAGATCGCAGTCCCTCGATGACCCTCGATGTTGCCTTCGATTAAAACGATCTTGTCCCTTACAAAAATTGCTAAAGCGTCTCCTAAGTTGCTTTCGATGATTGTGAAATTGACACGCGCGTGTCCCTTCACATCCAATGATGGGGCTTCTTACCAAATCAATGGAAAGATAGCACCATTAAAAGGAAGAAGAAAAGAACAATTTAAGACCTTTCGAGTAGATAGATTCACTCTTAGTTACTCGCTTGCTCACGATAAAAACTCTTCACACCTACACTTTCATTTCAAAACATTTTCAAAAGATAAAACATTTTGTATACGTTCTTATAGAGACGAGAACCATTGAAAAACATCTTTTCAAAACACTTTCCGTAAAACAAACACATCTTTGAACCACTTTTCGAAAAAAAACTTTGTATACGTTCTTATAGAGACGAGAACCATTACAAAGACATGTTTTTCAAAATATTTTCAAAGTTCACACTACAAGCACACTATCAAATGAAAGCAAGTTATCTAAATGAGTAACTAAGAGCCCATGGAAAACCATGTATGAAAAGGGTGCTAATACCTTCCCTTTTCATAATCTACCCCCCGAACCCGAGAAATAATCTCGAAAGGACTTTCCTGTGCTTTTTTACCTTTCCTTTTGGATAAAAGAAAAGTCGGTGGCAACTTTTGCTCTCTATACAAGTGCGATCGAAATGCAAAACATCAAGTCAGTTCTCCCACTGTATCACACCGAGCAACCCTCAATAGTAAATCATACAAAGCAAAAAAGTAAATGAAAAAGTTATCAAACTCTAAGGTATCCCCTCTTTTTAGTAGTGTCCCCAACAGAGTCGCGAGTTTTGTAATACGGTGCGAGAACTGACTTGTTTTGTATTTTGTTGCAAATATTGCGGATGGCAAGAGTCGCCACCGAATTCACTTTTATCCAATAAAGAAAGGGTGAAAAGAATAGGAAATACCTTGATATATTTTGAGCTCGGGGGTAAGTTATGAAAAGGATGTTAGCACCCTTTTCATTCGTAGTTATCTACGGGTTCTTAATCTCTTAGCTTACTTTTTGAAAATTGCTTTGTGCTGTGTATTTGAAAATATTTTGAAAGTTTGCCAATGTAAGGAGAAACTTTGTAATGATTCTCATATTTGTCCTCGAGAATGCTTAAAAAGTGTTTTTGAAAATATTTATTAAAAAGTGTGATTGTGAGAAATGTTTTGTTTTGAAGAGCTTTGTGAGAAGGAGTTTAGGAGTTGTACCCTAATCAAGGTTGTTCTTGTATTTTATTCATCCTTTATATAGTGTTATACGTACCATTAGTTAGTAGGAAGCCCTATTGTTGGATGTGAAGGGACAAACAAGGGTCATCGTACAATCATCAAATGCAACTGGTAAGGATGCTTTAGCAATTTTCTTAAGGGACTGATCATTTATCGAAAGGCAAGGTTGAAGGATCATCAAGGGACTATGATCTTTGTATCGAGGGACTTTGCTAAAGTGTCCCCATGTTTGAGGCACGTGACTGTTTATTTTCTGAAGGCCACATGAGAGGTTACCCTAGAGGTGTAAGTGTGTGAGGGATTTGTATTCAGTTATTTTATCTTTGCAGTTAGGGTTTTCTAACAATTGTTTTTAGTCTTTTCATATAACCCCTAATTACTAACATCAACATAGTAAAATATAAAAAGAAGTAAATGTGCGGAAAGTAAAGGCAGAATGTAAACCCTAAACTATTACATCGCCTTGGGGAAAATAAATAATAGAAAGTGTGGAAAGGAAAAAAAACCTTAATATTACATCCTGGAAAATAGTAACATAATAATGAAAAAAAGGAAAGTGAGAAATTTAGGCCATCACAATTTCGAAGGTACAATCGATATCCATACCATTAGTTATAGGAAACCCTATCATTGGATGTGAAGGGACATGCGAGGGTCATGGTACAATCATCGAAGGTAACTTGTAAGGATGGTTTAGCGATTTTCGTAACAGACTGGTCATTTATCGAAAGGCAACGTCGAAGGGTTATCAAGGGACTATGATCTTTGTATCATGGGACATTGCTAAAGCGTCCCCATGTTTGAGGGATGTGACTGTTTATTTTTTGAAGGCAACAAGGGAGGTTACCCTAGAGGTGTAAATGTTCGAGTGATTTATATTAAGTTAAGGCAAAATATAAACCCTAAACTATTACATCACTTCGGGCAGACACATAATAGAAAGTGCGGAAATGAAAGAAACCCCTAACTTGTACATCCCGAAAAATAGTTAAATCATAATGAAAAAAAGGAAAGCGAGAAATCTAGGCCATCACAATTTCGAAGGTACAGTCAATCTAATGAAAATAGAAAAAGAAATATTTTGGTGATTTTTTATGAAAAAAAGAATTATATATGCTAATTAATTAACCTATTAATTCTTATTAATTTTAATTAATGATAAAAATTAATTAATTAAATTATTATAAAAAAGTTAATTAAAAAAACCGTAAGAGTCTAATTAATTTTAATTAATAAAAATGAAAAAACTAATTATGTTGTATAATAAAAAACATGAGTAAGAGTAAATATAAAAGAAAGGGAGTTGGGCCTGAAATAACAAACGGGGGGTGCTGAATAGAAATTGTGGTCCAGGCCCAATTTTTAGTGCTGGATCAATTGTGTTCAGCCCCAGTAGGTTCATCATGGGCTTGTAGATCTGGAGACGTTGGATCAGATCTTATGAAGATCTGATGGTGATACGTGATTGGGTGCATCGTAGGCTTGTGGGACGCGCTGCATGTAATCAATGAAAATCAGAAAATATTAAAAACATGCCAAAACCAAGGATCGAACTCACGCCCTGGCATAGTAAGGCTTTATTGCACAACCTTCTACCACTGGGGTGGTGATACATCCATTTTTATCAATGAAATAAAATAAATAAATAATTAAACAGCATGACTAGACCGAAGAAGCGCTAGAGACCTAACTCCGATCTTCTTCTCCGGTGGTTCTTTTTCTCATTCCTGAAAAATAAACATGGTTAATGATCCAAGGGTACCCTACCCCCCTAATTCAAGCACTGCGAGTTCAATGGGAGTGTTATTTTGGGTTGAATTGTGCTGGTTTGTGAGGTATACAGAAAATACCATGGAACGGCAAGAACATGGTATTTCATGATATAGCCGTCATGGGACTCCCACGATGGGTTATTCCTGTATATTAGTACCTCAAAAACAAGTTAGCAGGGTTAGTACGTGTAAAAACATAAAGAAATATAAAACTGCAAATTCATGCAATGATGTGAAACCGGTAATGCTTTTTCATGCTTTTCAGGTCTCTTGGATCACCACAATCAATCTCTACTTACCCTTCTGTGCTTCAAGAAGTGAATGGAAGGGTTAGTTTGCGGTGAAAGTGGCTGAAAGCTAGGGTTTCAATTTGCCCTAGTTTGAATGATTTTGATATTTTTGGAAAAGGTGTTTTTGGAAGGGATTTTTGTCTCATTTGATGTCTGAATGAATGAGATATATAGAGGAGAATTAGGTTAAATGTTTTTGGGATTGGACTTTGTTAGAAAAGCCTTTCTTTTACCTAATTTATTTTTAATTTAAATTAATAAATATCAAAATAAATAGGATAGAAAACACATGGGGTGTATGAGTAAGCTTAGAGGTTCATCCTGAGCTATTAAAAACGCATGGACCTTAAAATAATAGCCCATTAGCCCAAAAATTCAAGTTTGATCACTTTTGGTATCATGCATTTGCCCAAAATTTCCAACTTGCACTAGTCATAACTCTCTCAATTTTCATCATTTGAGGGTGATCTAGAACTTTTTGTAAAGCTCAATATGTCCTCTACAATCTCTATTTTTATCAATTTTACATTTGAAGAATTTATCTTGATGTATGTTTCCTTGATAAAAAGTGTCTTTTTATTGACTTTTGAAATTACCTATAATGTATTGGCCCATATCTCTCAAATGAAGCATTTTTGGGACTTGTGGTTAGAGATAAAAAGTTGTAGATAATTTAATTTCCTTAAAAATGAGCTTTGGTTGAGGAAAATAAGATGAAGCATGTGAAAGTTATGTTTGGTCAAAGTTCAGTTGACTTCTCCTAAAGAAAACCCCAATTTGGCAACTTTTGATTTTTGATGAATTGATAGTTTTCTTGATGAATCATGATCAACCCTTGATCCAATGATGAATATCACTTCAAAATGTTGATGTTTACCAAAAATCTTGAAGTTTGACTGTATGTTGACCACAATTGACTTTTTGTCCAATATAGTTGATTTTCAGTCATCTGAGCAATTGATTGAGAAAACTTGTGATGCAAGGCATGAAATTTATAATGATAATTCTTGGAGACATGTAAGAAACCATGAAATCCACTTGAGGCATGAGAAACCCAATCTTCCTTGTGAAAATTTAAACCCTAGTTGCATGCCAATTGCTTAGGAGGAGAATTTGTCTAATCAATTCTTGAGCAACCTTGATCAAATGGAAACCCTTTAAGCATGAGAAGATATCTTGAAGAAAAATGGGAGGGCAAATTTTTGGGTACAAAAATCACTAACATATTTTGGACCCTTGTCATATGTCTAAAGCATCCACTATCAAAGTACTAATATTCACTAGTTAAGTCTCTCAAGGAAGTGTGAGCTATAAGATTAATATACCTTTTTCAACACTTCTCTTCTTGCTCATTCTATTAGCATTGGAATGAAATTAATATTTTTTATGTCCATATAATTTGAAGCAAAAAAGGCTTTATATGACCAGAATCACCACTATATTAACATCTCAACCTGGAGTGGGGCTGATCTCAAGCTTGGAATTTAAGTGTGTTACCTCAGTTTGTAGATGAGAAATAATACTTAGGACTTTATTACTTTCATTTTCCAAATCAACAATGATATTTCTTTTCTCTTCCTCTTTCTTGAGGTTTTCTTCAAACCCATCACAATTATCCTTGTAGGACACATCTAAGTATTCATAAAGATCATTATCATCATAAGCTTCAACTTCATCTGTCCATCTGGCAGATAGAGCCAACACCAGTTTGGTAGTCTCATAATTTTCTTCACCTTCTAACTTATCATCATCTGACCAAGACTTAGTGAAACCCTTTTTCTATTTCTTGAGGAAGTTTGGAGGTTCATGTATAATATGACCATATCCTTCACATTCTAAATATTGAATTCCTCTGCTTTGACCTGGCTTCTCTTCTGATCTTTTTTTCTTCTGAGAATAAAGATTGTTAATAATGTCATATGAGATGTTCTTGACATCTATTCTCCCTCTTCTGTCCAATCTTTTTAACACCCTATTGAATTTATTCTCAAGAAGAACAATGGTAGACACATCTTCATCAGTGTTCAGCTTATCTTGACCTTTATCATCTTCAACATTGGATACAAAAGTTATGATTTCGTTCTTTTTATCAGCTTTGTCACCAATATCCAATTCAAATGTTTGAAGTGACCCAATAAGTTCATCAAATCTCGTGTTGTTGATGTCCTGAGCTTCTTCAATAGTTGTGACCTTCAAGTCAAATCTCCTAAGCAACAACCTAATAATCTTTTTGACTAGCTTTGCTTCTAACATCTTCTCTCCCAAGGCACTTGATGCACTAGAAATTTCAAGAATATTCATCTGATATTCCTGAATTGTCTCATCATCTTTTGTCTTCAAATTCTCAAATTTTGAAGTGAGAAGCTTAAGTCTTGACATCTTCACCTTTAAAGTACCCTCATAAGTTATCTTAAGAATTTCCCAAGCTTCTTAACTAATGTTAATTCTCTATTTTAAGATTGGCATTAATTTTAGTAAAACATATCATGAAGCAACATGTTAAGTAGGATGTTCTAACTTGCAGAGAAAAAAGATGAATAAGATGTCCTATGCAGAATAATTCGACATCATGTCTATTACAGATAGACTTTTAGATTATGTTAGTTTGTTATAAATGTTGAATATTCTAGGAATGTTTTGTAATCCCACATGGTGTCCAAGTGTGTGAAATCAGGTATATATGTTGGTATTCAAGTAATCCAAGTTTTCTAAATCTTGACACATTTTAGGAAGGTTATGATTGAATATATATTCTCATCGAGTAGATTTTGCAGACTTTGCTGCATTTTTGAAGTCCAATCCAGTCCCAAAAAAAGGGTTAAAAAAGAAGTCTCTATACCTAAAAAAGATACGAGCCTGAGTTGTAAAAGTGCCTATTATTACAGATCGGTCTATTTATTATTTTGCGAGCGACTCTTGTATTATTGTTACTTGAGTTGGACTATTAGTTGTGTTGTACTTGTGAATCACTTGTAAAGCTTTTAAGCAAGAGTGAATTTTGTTTATTGAAGGGTGTCTCCTTCTTGATTATCAATCACTCTTAAACTTCAAAGTATATAGTGATTGTGTGTTCTTAAAGATTGTCTTCTAAGTCTTTTAAGTTGTGTTCTATTCACTGTTTGTAACTGTGTCTTATTGTCACTGGCTGTGACTGTAAGGGAAGTGAGAAAGGTCACATACCTAGATGTGTCTTAGGTAGAAATATAGCATGGATATTGATTAAGTAAGAAGTTGTAAATGGGGGAGTTTAGCTTTTAATTGATACTATTTAGTGGATTTCCTTTCTGGCTTGGTAGCCCTCAGAGTAGGTGTTGTTGTATACCAAACTCGGTTAACAATTATGTGTGTTACTTTAATCTTCAGCATTGTTTACGTTGTTCATACCTTGCCATTATGTTGAAGTCAGATTTCAATGTATCGACATCTCTTATGACATATGTGATCTTAATACCTGAATTTCAGCTACAGTATATGTATTAATCAGCCTGAACACATTTTTGTAAACTCCATTAAATAAAGCATTCAAAGATTTGGAATTTCCAATGACTTCTTTATCATCATTTTCAGTTTCAATCTCTTTCCCATCTTTGTAGATGACCTTCACAATAGGATGCTTCCATCCTTTCAAAACAGCATTCCATGCTTTACTCTCCATAAATTTCAGAAAAGCTACCATTCTGACCTTCCACTAGTCATAGTTTGAACCATCCAACATAGGTGGTCTGTTGTTATATCCTCCTTCTTTCTCCATAGTTCTAGAAAATATATCTTTGAATCTCACCCAGTAAACAAAATAGGGTGCTAACTATTGATGCCAATTGAAATTATGGCACACACAATATTAGAAGTCAAGACTTATGACTAACAACACACAATGCTGTAACAGATGTTACGACATCTAATGACAACAAACAGACTTTCTAAAAATAGAAAGAAGGTGAAGGAAGATAAAGTACTAAAACATAAAAAAAATACAAAGAATTGTTAACTTAGTTCAGTGCAAACACAAACACTTTGGGGGCTACCAAGTCAGGAATGAAATCCACTATCAGTAGTATCATCTCAGAGTTAAAAATTACCCGTTTACACCCCCTCACTTAATCCCTACCCAGTTCATCTTTTACCTAAGCACCTCCTAGATATGAGAACCCCTCTCACTTCCAATCACCACAGTGATAAAATACTAATAACAATCCCATGGAATGTTTTAAGAAACAAAAAATTAAGAACACACTTCCAAATTATAAATACTTAGTTTGCTTAAAAGCTTCACTAAGAACAATCTTTAACTCTTGCTTAAAAGATTTGAGGAGAACAATAACTTGATAAACAAGTAATAATCAGTCAACTCAAATGCATCAAAAGATACACGAGGACGTACAAAGAATCCACAAAGAACTTAAGGACTGTCAAACCCTAAACCCTTATTTTTCACAAGGTTTTACAATAAAATTATGCTTAAAAAACTAGGTCTTGAACGACTCCTTATATAGACTTCTACAATTTGGCTTGGAATCTTTAATCCAATAAAATCCTCAGCTCTAAATCCCTACAGAATCTTCTCCATGAAAATAGAAACAAAAACAAATCTTTCAAATATTTCCTAAAAAGTATTAAAGATCTTTTTTATGAAATAAATCAAATCTTCAATTATTCCTAACAATCCTTGATTGGTTACACCCTTTATGAGTATTAGAACCTACCAGAATCTCGTATTTTTCAATCAAATCTTCAAGGATAAATATCCAGATGTACTGATATGATGTTTTGTTGCAACATGTTACCACATCCGATAGAACATCTTTCAAATAAGTAACAGCAAACCCTGTTATACCAGTTGGTCAAGATGTTATGACATCTTGCTCAACTTTAGGCTGTAATACATGTTCTTCCCAAATAGAACATGTTGATATAATTTTTGTCAACTATTTATTTTACAAAAATTATTGCGAACCATAAAATGACAAATCTAACAACTTCTTCAAAAGGAAGAGCTACTTCGTCAACTTGTTCAGAAGAGGAAGATGGAGCAAGAGGATTTATTCTCCTAAAGAATTCTAGCATCTCAAAGTGTTCACGAGTTTTCTTATGTTCATGTTATACCCTAATTTTTACCCTTAAGATCCTATAGTATTTGCATCATTGCATCATCATCAAGATCACAAACTTGGTGGCCTCTTAATCATCTCTCTCAACCTTGTCTTGAAGAGATCATCAAGAAACCTCTTATGTATCTTTTAGTTTATGTTAATATATCTTCACGCTTTACTAACTGTTGTACCCCAAAATTTGCCCTCTCATTCTTCAAGGCCTTTCTCACAAGGATTCTCAAAGTTCAAGCTTGAAAAAGTGCATTGGGATTTTCCAGTACCAAAATTAAGAGGAAACTGTCAAAAAGGGAGAAAACAGATAAAAATATTATTTTGACAAAAATTGGAGAAATACAAGTGTTCTTCGTTTCAGCTCTTTCGATTGGCCTTTTGGCCTCTTTCGACACAAGCTTGGCTTGCATCCTTCGACTGGGCATGGGCCTCTGACACAGTTTGGTTTGGATTCACAAGGAAAAGAGCCTCTTGTAATCTATTTCGTTTCCAAGGAAAAAGGCTCTCTTTTAACATCCTTGAATTTGCACCTTTTGCTCCCTATTTGTCTCTTTCGATTATGAACATTTTGTTTTTCGTTTGACCACATGTACCCCCTGGTGTGCAAGCTTTCGATTAGACATGAGCCACCTTCACACAAAGGCTTCGATTGGAGTTTTGGTTCCCTTCGAATCACCATATCTCAAACCCAACTCTAAATCCTTCGACGCAGTTTTCTTTAGTACATTTCTAGAACTCTTTGACACAAGTGGGAAATAGGATCTTGAAAGGACAACTGATCAAATCTGTGGACCCTGCTACGTGATCTTACTTTACAGGACTTAATGCTTGTATCTCACTCCATAATTAATTGCTTACATTTTGGATTAAGCTATTGTCCAGGTGATTAAGCCTTTGACCAGAAGTTTTTCGCATGAAAATGAACTTGTTAAGTACAAATCTTGTGCCAAAGTCCATGCTTTGCTAAAATCATGCTTGTACTTCACCATAAGTCAGGGAAGTCAGTCCCTTTTTCAGTACTTCACCTTGGGACCTTGGAAAATCTGACATGACTTAATATTCACGTTTCAGCCAAGCCACATCTTTGTTTTAACTCCCAAACCTTTTATCTATAAATAGAGGAACCATTGACAAAGAAAGGGGCCAGATTTTTACTAAGAGAGAAACATCATAAAAAATCCTCAAGCAAGAAAAATCTAGTGAAAATTATCAAAACTCTCAGACACCTCCCAACGTTTTATTCCTAACACTCTTAAAAAAACTCAGACCCTTCATACATTGGTGAATCCTTCGATTCACTCTCCAACAGCCAAATAACCAGCCTTGATTTATCATTTAGACTGTTATATAATAAATTTCAATTCACTCACCACTATTAAACTCCCTCCTTCGATTCGGTGACTGTTCAAGCAAGGTGGTAATTGAACTAGCCTCAGGAAGACCCCAACGAACTTCCATTCATCACCAAGGAATTCACATGCAGTTTCCTTCGATTTAAGCGCTTCAAGAGGTAAGTTCACTCTAAACTTAGAACTATTTCATTTTTATATTATGTGTGCATACCAATAAAAAAAATGTAGATATTTCATCTAGGGAGTTTGACCATGTTTCAATCTTCGATCCTGAATGCCTATATGTTGAAAGTTTTGACCCTGACTATTTAGACTTTGGACTTTTGAGACCCATTAATCTTGTGCTAACCCATGGCCTGTAGCTTTGAAAGTTACACTTGAGTGTTGTGTTTTAAAAGTTTAAAACAGGTTCTTTGTATCCTTCGATTGGCTAAGTATTCAAGCCTTTCGAATCTCAACCTAAGGGCCTAGCACTCCTGCAGTCGAAGGAAGCAGCAAGGAGCCTGAGGCAAAGAGTGTATTTCACGTTGACCCCAGGCCTAAAGCGAAAGAAGTAGCCAGTAGGATCTCCACACTGACTGCCAAGTCTCAATCGAAAGAAGCAGGAGAAGGGTGAAATCGAAAGACACGACCTTACTGACTCCAAGCCCAAATCGAAGGAAGTCAGGAAGGGCAGAATCGAAATGTTTCTCTGCCCAGATCGAAAGGATCATTTTTATTCCTTTTATTTTTGTTTTGTCTTTACATTTCTTGCTCTTCAATATGGTTGTAATAGCGTAGGATTTATTTTCAGCATTTTTATTACTCTCGCACAAATGCTAGTAATTAGGATGTATGGAAAGATGAAAACAACAAGTAGACAAACCATAATCAAAGACTAAATGCATGCAAATCAAACACATTATTCACACATGCACCCCTTAGGGTATCTCCACTTGGTTGCCTAAAGAAATGGCCATGGTATGCATGTTGGGTACTTTGGCAAAACAAAAATAAAACAAAAGATCATAGTCCCTCGATGACGCTATCTTGGTTACCTATACAAAATGATCTAGTCCCTCGGAAAATTGCCAAAGATACTTGACACAATTGCTATCATGGTCTATACGATGACCCGCGCCTGTCCCGTAAACGTCCTAACACAAGGTTGTTCACCAAATACAATGGTGAAGCAACATTGTTAAAAGGGTTAAAAACGCAAGAAAGATCTTTGAGTAAAATAGGGTAGATAGCTCTTAGTTACTTGATCAAACTTGCAAAAAACATCCTTGCTACTTTTCAAACAACACAACTTCAAAAACAATTTCCAAACAACTTAAAAAAAAACATTGAAACATCTTTTCAAAAAGACAAACACCTTTGTAAAACATTCAAACAAGAGTTGTTACAAAGGTTGCCTAGACAAGGCATCTTTTTCAAAACATTTTCAAAACCACACACAAAGCACCATTTATAACAATTGAAAATGCAAAGCAAGTGATCTAAGCAAGTAACTAAGAGCCCATGGATAACCATGGATAGAAAGGGTGCTAATACCTTCCCTTTTTATAATCTACTCCCCGAACCCAAGAAAACATCTCAAAGGTCTTTCCTGTGCTTTTTGACCTTTCCTTAGGATAAAATAAAAAGTCGGTGGCGACTCTTGCTAAACCGAAACATTTGCGAACACAAACGCAAAACCCAAGTCAGTTCTCCCACCGTATCACAGAACGGGCGACTCTGTTGGGGAGTTTTTTTAAGTGGAGTAACCTTAGGGGTTAGATCACCCTTTTGCATGATTATTGTTTGCTTTGATTGCTTTACATTTTGGTTCTCTTGTTTGGGCTTGAAATCCTCCACCCGGATTTGTGGAAACATTCATAGATAGCAATACGTTGTGGAAACTGTGCGGGGTATACCGACACGGTTGAAGAAATAATTATATTAGTGCGACATATTTGTGAGTACCGGTAGCCTTTGAGTCAATCAAAGAGAATACGGGGCCGCTGAGTGATGTCATTAAGCACTAATGAACTAGAACCTTACTTGACCATCTTGGCCTTTTATTAGGGGTAGTGAGATGATCGGATTTGCTGCAGTCTGAAGTTGGTAGATACTCAATACTACACTCATTGAGGGTTGTTTTCTGGGAATATTTTGGTCACAAGTTAAGTGGCTAAACCAAAATAATGAACATAGAAAACAATCCAATGATATTGAGCTCCTTAGAACCCGATTACTATTTATAGGACAGGTTTTGAGCCAACTAAACTGAAGAGGGTACTTACCTATGAAACCTCATGCAAGCCTGAAACTAGGGTTTTGTGTGACTTGCTTGTACATGTGTTTGTGCATACATCATGAACATCATAAAGCATCATATGCATCCACTAACCATTTCAAGGGTTTGGATCTTCATCTTTGTTCTTGTTTTGTAGGTCATGGAATCTCTTCGCAGGAAAACAATTCAAGTCAACCTTATGAGGATCCCTCCTCAACTCAAGGAGCTTACTTCCAGGATTCCAGAGAATTCTCTCTTCATTGAAAGACATGGTAGACTCCTCAACTTAGTCAACACCAGCATTGAAGAAGACATGGTGAAAGTTCTCTTCCAATTCTTTGACCCCCTACACCACTATTTCACATTCCCCGATTACCAATTGGTGCCTACTTTGGAGGAATTTTCTCAACTCCTGAGAATTCCTATTCTTAATCAACTACCCTACAATGGTACGGAAAAAGAACCAAAGCCTGGAGATGTTGCTCAAGCATTACACTTGCAACCATCTGACATCAAGGGGCATTGGGAAACCAGAAGTGGTGTCAAGGGCTTCTTGGCAAAGTTCTTGTTTGAGAAGGCACAAGAGTGTTGGAATTCCCTGGATCTGCAAGCCTTTGAAGAGATTGTGGCACTCCTTATTTATGGGTTGGTCTTGTTCCCAAACCCTGACCAACTTATAGATGTGAATGCTGTTAAGATTTTCATGTCTAAGAATCCCATACCTACATTGCTTGGGGACATCCTACACTCATTTTACACACGAACAATGAGGAAAAGAGGGGTTCTCATGTGCTGTACTACTCTCCTAGCAAGGTGGTTTATTTCTCACCTTCCACAAACAGTTTTGAAGAATGAGCAGGGTTTAAGGTGGTCACAACAGTTGATGACCCTCACACATTCTGATGTACATTGGTGTTCTCGGTCCAGAGAAAATGTCATCATCATTGATCGTTGTGGTGAGTACCCTAATGTCCCATTACTTGGCATTAGGGGAGGCATTACCTACAACCCCTGTCTAGCTTTAAGACAATTTGGATATGCTCAGAGGGATGGCCCTCATGACATGCTGATTCCTGACCTAGTTTTTGACTTCGACAACGATGTGCAAGGACTTCGACAAAGGTTCATCAAAGTTTGGAGGATGCCTAACAAGGTTGATAGTAAGACACTGGGGTACAAGAATTCCATCCCCCTTGAGCCTTACCTCAAGTGGGTACGAACCCGCTCCCAGAATCTTATGATGCCATATCCTCAGATTCTCCCCTTGATTAAAGAGCCTGTCATGGAAGGAGAGGTTCCATACACCATCCTACATCCTGACATGCCAACATCATGGGAGGAAATGAAAAAGAGTTGGATCCAACTCTAGGAAGAACGGGATACTTTTGAAGCCAGCTTCTATGCCAGTGAGAAGAAGGTTTTAGAGCTCACCCGCCGACTTCACGAGGAGGAAACTCTCAACACCTACATCACACCAAAGAGGATGTGCAGCGTCTTTTTACATTAAGATTTTTGTAATATTTCGCCCGTGGGGCATTTATGTACTAACAAATTTCTTCTTAATATGACGTCGTTCTTTTTGTTTGCAACAAATTTGAATTTTTGAACCCTTGATTGCATTACATGAATAACATATCATTCATCATATGCACAAACAAGTCTTCAAGCTAGGTTTCCTTATCTTTCTGCTGTTTATTTCAGCAATATGGATTTGGAGCAAACAGTGAAGGACCTACAGGCACAAAACTCACAATTTCAACAACTCCTCATGACCTTGGCAAATGGTCAGGAGGATCTCAAAGTTCTGCTAGAGAAGAGTAAAGATAAGAAAAAGAAAAAGAGACTGGGGGTAGCTACTTTCAGAAGAAGATTTGAGGGTGATGATAGAAGGACTCTTGAGTTTCCGTCAACATCCGACGAGGGGATTGGCAAGGGGAAAGGAGTTACTGTACCTTCAGAATCTGAAGTAGAAGAGGAGGAAGAGGAAGCAGATGAAGACTATTCAGAACAACAGTATCCACCAGCGGATGACAAGTATAAGAACCTTGAAGACAGATTGGCAGCTATGGACTTGCAGATGGTGCCCGGATTGGATTTTGAGGAGCTGGGGCTTGTAGCTGGGATTGTTATCCCTCCTAAGTTCAAAGTGCCAACGTTCGCCAAGTACGACGGTCTATCTTGCCGTAAGATGCACTTGAGGTTGGATGTTAGAAAGATCCAGCCACATTCTTCCGACAAAGACCTCTGGGTGCACTTTTTCCAAGACAACTTGTCTGGCACTCAGTTAGATTGGTTTTATCAGCTCGAGAGGTTAGAGGTCCACAATTGGGAAGACTTGGCAGCCGCTTTATATCGTCAGTATCAGTACAACACTGATTTGGCGCCAACCCGTACTCAGCTACAGAGTATGGGAATGGCTTCAAATGAAGGATTCAGGGAGTACGCCCAGAAGTGGTGCGACCTGGCTGAAAGGGTGCAGCCACCGCTATCAGATAGGGAATTAGTTGACATGTTTTTGGGGACCCTATTTGGACCTTTCTTCAACCATCTAATAGGAAGCTCTTCAGCCGGGTTTACAAACCTTATCTTGACCGGTGAGAGGATTGAAGCTGGTATTAAAACTGGGAAGATACAGAAGGGTGCCTCATCGAGCACCGAGAAGAAACCATTTAAGAAAGAGTCTAGTGTTGTCTACAGTTCAAGAAGACAGAATAGACCTGAACACCGCCAAGCTATCAATGCGGTTGTTATTTCAAAGCCTGTTGGTACTCCTCAGCATCACAACCAACAAATGGACGAGAGACCTCGAAGGCAATTCACTCGTCTCAGCATGACTTTGTCTCAGATTCTGCCACAGTTACTGAAGACCAATCTGGTGACTATAAAAGAAGATCCAAAGAGTTCAAATACAACGTCGCCAAGATATAACCCTAATGCCTGCTGCGCTTTTCACTCTGATAGCCCGAGGCATAATACAAATGATTGTGGGATTTTGAGGAACAGGGTGCAAGACCTAATTGATGCAAAAGAGATTGAGTTTGAGGCGCCCGAGAGGCCTAATGTTGTGACTGCTCCCATGCCCAAACATGGAGTAAATGCTGTAGAGGAGACTTGTTTGTAGTTTCCGTGGACGATATTGTTACCCCTCTGATGACTGTCAAGAAGAACCTGTTACTAGCCGGTTTATTTCGGGCTGTGGCAAAGATTGCCATATGTGTTCTGTGTTACCTACTGGTTGCCCATTGCTGAAATCAGGTATCCAAAGCCTGATGGATAGCAAGGAGATCCTGTTTGAGAAAACTGTTGTTCCCTCCTTTCTTATTGAAGAAGTTTCCATTATTACCATTTTCGATAATTCTTCCAAGGCTACCTCGAGGAAGCCTGTTAGAATTACATCCACTCCGAAGATTGCGCCTGTAATCATCACTGTTTCGGGGCCCATCCCTTACACCTCTGACAAAGTTGTCCCTTAGCATTATGGGGCAGATGTTTATGTTCTAGGAGTTAAGCAAGAGTTGAATGCTGATACCGGTGTCAGCAACATTACTGGGCCTGCTAAAGTCACCCGCATCGGTAGACTTTTCTCACCTGATATTGCTCCACCAACTGTCGGAAGACCTGTTGTCATTACATTTGCAAGTGTACCTGCTGCCATTCTTGATCAAGTTCTTAGTCCTCCCCCTGTCTCCGAGTCATCTAGCGCTCGAGGCAAAGGGATCACCATTGATACGCCTACCCAGACGGAGGCACCGAAGACCATTACTGTTGAAGCTTCCAAACAGGAGATGGAAGAGATTTTGAAGATTATTAAGAAGAGTGATTATAATGTAGTTGAGCAACTGGGGCAAACCCCGTCCAAGATTTCTATGTTATCATTGTTGTTGTGTTCAGAGGCCCATGCCAAGGCTCTGATTACCTTCCTGAAGTCTTCCCACATGCCGCAAGAGACCTCAGTTGATCAGTTTACCGATTGTGTGGCCAATTTAACTGCTGATAATGGTTTTGGTTTCTCCGACACTGACCTGGCTGCTAAAGGGAAGAACCATAACAATGCCCTGCATGTCTCCATTGAATGCAGGGGCACTACTCTTGCACATGTGTTGGTTGACACTGGTTCCTCATTGAACGTCTTGCCCAAGAAAGCTCTAGACAGGCTGGATTGCAAAGGGTTGGAGCTAAAGCCAAGTAACATTGTCGTCTGGGCCTTTGATGGGTCTAAGAGGATGGTGCATGGTGAGGTTGATATTCCAATCAAAGTTGGTTCTCAGGTCTTCAATTCTACATTTTACATGGTGGACATTCGGCCATCATATTCTTGTTTGTTTGGTCGTCCATGGATCCACAAGGCTGGAGCTGTAACCTCAACACTCCACCAGAAGCTGAAGTACCCAGTCAGAGGGAAGATCGTGACAGTACAAGGGGAGGAAGAGTATATGGTCAGCCACCTCAACTCGTTCAGATACGTAGAGATGGATGGGGAGTTCATTGAGACCCCATTTCAGCACTTTGAAGTGGTTCCTCAGACATTGGCATCAGCTGAGACTGTGGTTGAAGATTCTCCTATGAAGATGGCTTCCTTAAAGGACGCCCGGGCTGTTATTGAGAAGGGTGAGTATTAAAACTGGGGCCGACTTCCTGATTTCACTCAGAAGACTAACAAGTTTGGTTTGGGTTTCACGGCAGAAGCTCAAAGGGCTGTTCGTAGTGCAAGGATGGGAAGACCTCCTGTGTTCATCAACAACTCAGGAGTAAATGCCATTGAAGATGATGTGGAGGAGTCTGAATTCGACAACTGGATCTATCCTACGACCAACGGTGGACCAAGCAACTGGACAGCAAAGGACTTCATCCCTATTACTTTTGTTACCCAGTAATGAACTCTTTGTTTTGAATTTCTAACAGACAATGTTTTGAAACTTTATGGCCCGGTGTCTTACCCGGGGCACCGTGGCTTCATTTGTGAGGGCTTTTGTGTGCCATTTTCATATATCATTAATAAAAGCATTGGACGTTTTTTTGCATTTTGCGCTCCTTGTTTTTCTTTATTATATATTGCAAAACAGCTATTTTACAAACACTCACATATACAGGTCTCCATCCACTCTGGATCTCACTGGTAACGACTCTGCTACTTCCGGTTATGACTTCGAAAATCTGATCAACTTAGCCGAAGATGAAGGTGAAGATGATTGCGAAGTGCCTGGTGAACTTGCAAGACTGTTACTCTTGGAAGTGAGGGCCATTCAGCCGCATGAAGAGCCAGTGGAAACGGTGAATCTGGATACTGAGACAGACAAGAAGGAAGTCAAGATCGGTGCAAATCTGGAGTTTAGTGTGAAACAGCGGTTGATTCAGATGCTACATGAGTATGTTGAGATCGTTGCCTGGTCTTATGAAGATATGTCTGGGTTGGGTACTGAAATTGTGGTTCATCGCCTGCCTACCAAGGAAGACTGCCCTCCTGTAAAATAGAAGGTTCGCCGTATGCGCCCGGAGATGTCTGTGAAAATCAAGGCCGAAGTTATGAAACAATTTGACGTCGGTTTTCTAGCAGTGACTTCTTACCCTCTATGGGTCACCAATGTGGTTCTGGTACCGAAGAAAGATGGTAAAGTCCGATAGTGTGTTGACTACAGGGATTTGAACAGAGCAAGCCCTAAGGATGACTTCCCTCTGCCTCACATCGACGTTATGGTTGACAATACTGCTCAGCACAAGGTATTTTACTTTATGCATGGTTTCTCCGGTTATAATCAAATCAAGATGGCTCCTAAAGACATGGAGCAGACCACTTTTGTTACTCAGTGGGGTACCTTTTGTTACAAGGTCATGCCTTTTGGGTTGAAGAATGCTGGGGCAACATATCAGCGTGCCATGGTTGCTTTATTTCATGACATGATCCATCATGAGATTGAAGTATATGTCGACGATATGATTGCGAGGTCCCAAACTAAGGAGGAACACCTTGACCATCTACAAAAGCTGTTTGACAGGTTGAAGTTGTACAAGTTGAGATTGAACCCAAATAAATGCACCTTCGAATTAAGGTTCGGTAAGCTGTTGGGTTTCGTTGTAAGCGACAAAGGTATTCAAGTGGATCCTGCCAAAGTGAAAGCCATACAAGAGATTCCAGCTCCCAAGACGGAGAAAGAAGTCATAGGCTTTCTAGGACGACTGAATTATATTGCCTGATTCATCTCGCACCTAACTGCTACTTGTGAGCCAATCTTCAACCTGCTGAAGAAAGATCAAGTGGTACGTTGGAACGATGAATGCCAGGACACTTTCGAAAGAATCAAATAGTATCTCCAGGAGCCACCCATCCTAATGCTACTAGTTGAAGGGAGACCTCTGATCCTATACTTGACAGTACTTGACAATTCATTGGGGTGTGTGCTGGGGCAGCATGACGAGTCTGGCCGAAAAGAGCATGCTATTTATTACCTTAGAAAAAAGTTTACGGACTATGAGACCCGATACTCACTGCTTGAGAAAACATGTTGCGCTTTGGCATGGGCTGCTCGCCGGCTGAGACAGTATATGCTGACTCACACCACTCTGTTGATTTCAAAGATGGATCCAATCAAGTATATCTTCGAAAATCCTGCCTTGTCCAGAAGAATAGCAAGATGGCAGATGATCTTGACTGAGTATGAAATCCAGTACACAACTCAAAAAGCAATCAAGGGAAGTGTATTGGCAGACCATTTGGCACATCAGGCAGTGGATGATTACCAGTCTATGAACTTTGAATTCCTGGACGAGAATATCATGGTAGTGACTGATTGTGAGACACCTAGACCGGATGAAGGACCTGAAGAGGGATCCCGATGGTCTATGTACTTTGATGGAGCTTCAAATGCTTTGGGTAATGGCATTGGCGCTGTGATCATATCTCCTAAAGGCTCTCATACTCTGTTTACCTCCCGATTATGTTTCAACTGCACCAACAATATGGCGGAGTATGAAGCCTGCATCATGGGTCTTCGAGCAGCAATTGATCTAAGGATTAAGTTTATGAGTTTCTTCGGAGATTCCTCTCTCGTGATCAGTCAGATCAAAGGAGAGTGGGATACAAAACACCTAAATCTTATTCCTTACAATGAGTATGTGTTGACGTTGCTTCCCCACTTTGAGGAGATAACCTTTGAACACTTCCCGAGAGAAGAGAATCAGTTGGCAGACGCGTTAGCTACGGTGTCTTCTATGTTCAAAGTCAAATAGGACAACGAGGCCCCCCGGATCATTATTTGGAAATTGGATGAACCTGCACATTATTGTGATATTGAGACTGAAGAGGTAACAGAAAAGCCCTGGTATCATGAGGTGAAGAGATACCTTGAAGCTCAGGAGTACCCCGACGGTGCATCTGCTAATGACAAGAAGTTTCTGAGGAGATTCGCGGCGATGTTCTTCATTAGCAATGACATTCTTTACAAGCGTAACCATGATTCAACCTCACTGCGTTGTGTGGATAAGACTGAATAAGAAGCGATCATGGCAGAGCTGCATGAAGGTACTTTTGGAACTCATTCCAGCGGACATACCATGACAAAGAAAATCCTCCGGGTAGGATATTACTGGTCTAAAATGGAAGCCGACTGTTATCAGCATTCTCGGACATGTCACAAGTGCCAGGTCTATGCTGATAAGGTGCACATTACTCCAGTTCCTCTGAACATTTTGACAGCACCTTGGCCTTTTGCAATATGGGGCATTGATATGATCGGCGAGATCAGACCTACGGCATCCAACGGGCATCGTTTCATCCTGGTAGCGATTGATTACTTTACGAAGTGGGTTGAAGCAGCCTCCTTTTCTACGGTAACCAAGAATGTCGTGGCACGGTTCATTCGGCACAACCTGATCTATCGATACAGTGTACTAGAGAGGATTATTACGGACAATGGTACCAATCTTAATAACAAAATAATCGCTGGTATCTCCACTTGGTTGCCTAAACAAATGGCCACGGTATGCATGTTGGGTACTTTGGCAAAACAAAAATGAAACAAAAGATCATAGTCCCTCGATGACGCTATCTTGGTTGCCTATACAAAATTATCTAGTCCCTCGGAAAATTGCCAAAGATACTTGACACAATTGCTATCATGGTATATACGATGACCCGCGCCTGTCCCGTAAACATCCTAACACAAGGTTGTTCACCAAATACAATGGTGAAGCAACACTGTTAAAATGGTTAAAAACGTAAGAAAGATCTTTGACTAAAATAGGGTAGATAGCTCTTAGTTACTTGATCAAACTTGCAAAAAACATCGTGGCTACTTTTCAAACAACATAACTTCAAAAACAATTTCCAAACAACCTTCAAAAAAACATTGAAACATCTTTTCAAAAAGACAAACACCTTTGTAAAACATTCAAACAAGAGTTGTTACAAAGGTTGCCTAGACAGGGCATCTTTTTCAAAACATTTTCAAAAACACACACAAAGCACCATTTCAAACAATTGAAAATGCAAAGAAAGTGATATGAGAAAGTAACTAAGAGCCCATGGATAACCATGGAAAGAAAGGGTGCTAATACCTTCCCTTTCTATAATCTACTCCCCGAACCCAAGAAAACATCTCAAAGGTCTTTCCTATGCTTTTTGACCTTTCCTTAGGATAAAATAAAAATTCGGTGGCGACTCTTGCTAAACCGAAACGTTTGCAAACACAAACACAAAACCCAAGTCAGTTCTTCCACCGTATCACACTAACCTTGACCAAAACCCAAAATATTCTTTATTTCTCTCATTTGTTTTGCAAGATATTGATTTAAATTAAGAACATCAAGCGTGGTAGTTAAATTAGGGTTTTGATCCCCCAAGTCAAAGTTGGCCAACCATTGATTCTCAAGAGCTTATTCATCATAGCATGACTGTAATACGATGGGAGAACTAACTTTTTGGTTTGATCCAAATGTGCGGATAACTAGAGTTGCCACCGACTTTTCTTTTATCCAATATTTAGGAAAGTTGAAAAGAATAGGAAATACCTTTGATAGATTTTGAGTTCGGGGGGTAAGTTAGGAAAAGGGAAGGTGTTAACACCCTTTTCATTCGTAGTTATCTACGGGCTCATAATTGCTTAGCTCACTTTTGAAAATCTTGCTTTGTGTGTGTGATTTGTTTGATAATATTTTGAAATCACCAATGTAGGGCCGACTTTGTAATAATTCTTGTATTTGTCCTCAAGAATGTATACAAAGTGTTATTTTTGAAAATATTTGTTTGAAAGTGTAGTGTCAAAAAAGTTTGGAGAAAAGTTATGAGCAGGAAATTAAGAGTTTCTTACCCACTAAAGTCTTCCTTATTCATTTCATTCTCCTTTATAGATAGTACTATCCACCCCATTAGTTGGTAGGTAGCCCTATCTATTGGATGTGAAGGGACAGGCGTAGGGTCATCGAAGGCAACAAGTAAGGATACTTTTGCAATTGTATCAAAGGGACTATCATCATTTTATAGGCAACTCGAAGGGACTATATCTTTTTTCGTAGGTAACTTGTGGGACATCGAAGGACTATGATCTTTTTTTACATGATGATTTGATCGAGGGCCTTTTGTTAAAGTATCCCTACTTTCGAGGGACGTGACAAATATTCATAAGGTAACAAGAAAGGGTACCCTAGAGGTGCAAGTCTGAAGTGTTTATTTTCAGTTATTTTATCTTGAGAATTATGGTTTTATATATTGTTTTTATTCTTTCCATACAAACTCTAATTACTAAAAGTTAAATATGTATAGAAAAATAAAGTGTGAAATGTAAAGTGCAGGAATTTAAACCTAAGCTATTACATTGTCTGAGCAGTTACATAATAGGAAAAAAATGTGGAAAACAAATCTAAGATATTACATTAGAAAGCGCCCTATACACTTGATCTATGAAAATTAAATAAGAAATAAGAAAGTAGAAAAATAGAAGAAAAAAAAGAATGTAAAAATGTTTTTTATGATTTTTTTGTGGAAAATAATTTAAGTGATAATAATTAATAAAACCTAAATTTTAATTGATTTTAATATTAAAAAAAGGGTTGATTAATTAGTATCAAGAAAATTAAATATTAGTTAAAAAAATTAATCCTAATTTATTAGTATTAAGGAAAAAATAGGTTAGTGTCATGATTGATTAATTAAAAAAAAGGATTAGAAAAGGAAAAGAAAGAAAATTAGGTTAGAAGAGAAAATAGGAAAAAAAGATTGCATGGGGTGGGTGTTGAACCCACGCCCTCCATCTTCATACGCAACATCGCTTGCTACTAGGCCTAGCGCTTGTTGATGTCGGGAAACAGGAGTAGAATAATAATATATGAAACCTGCATGTAAGTTTTGAAAAATAACAAAAAATTACAAAACACAGGGATCAAACCCAAGCCCTTATATTCACAAACCCAACGCCTTGACAAGCGGTGCTACGCTATCATCCGGTTATACAAAAACAAGTTAATAAATATAATATGAACAACTGGATCAGAGAGGCGTCAGAGCCCTAGTTTCGGTCGTCTTGTCCGGCGAGCTCTTTTTCAAATCTATAAAAATAGCAAATGTTAGAGATCAAGACCGGCCCTATTCCCCTAAATCGACCCTTTCGAATCCAATCACAATGTTATTTTTGGCTAATTCGACCTACAAAATGAGATATGATGAAAATAATGAAAAATAGTTCAAAAATGGTGATGGAGGACTCTTGCGTCATGGGCCTCATGCAAGGGATCAAACCTGCAATTCTTTGTCTCAGGAACACATTGCAAATGTTAGTTCAAGTCAAAGCATCATAAAAATAAATATATGAATTTCATGAAATATGCAAAACCGACCATGCTTGGAATGCTCATTTTAGGAAATTTTGATCATCATGAATGATCAAAACTTACTCTATGATACCTCTGGGATCCATTTGGCTTGCTATGAGGGTGGCTGGAAATTGGATTTTGAGTTTTCCCTAGTTTTGACAAAATTTGAGATTTTGAGAGGGTGTTCTTGAGCAACTTTTTTTCTTGTCCTTTTGGTCTGAATATGATGAGTATATATAGGAGAAGAGATTAGGTTAAGATATGGGCTTGGACATCATGAAAAACATGACTTTTGATTTTGTTTGAAAATAGATTGAAATCTTGCCAACCATGAAGATTTGTTTCTCAAATAGGTCTACACAATTTTTTGCATGACCTTGGGCCTCCAAAATATTCAGATCTCAAGCCTTTTGTGCCTTACAAATTTATTTAATAATTATTGGATTTAATTTTTAATTTAAATGAATAAAATAAAAAATAAATGATATAAAAATTAAAATGATGCATGAATGGTCTTAGAGATCCATTATGAATTCAAGAACACGTTTGGACTTCAAAAGATATGCCCATTAGCATAAAAATTCAAGTTTGCACAATTTGAATTTCATGCATTTTCTCAAAATTTCCAAATTTCCACAAATCATAACTCCATCAGATCATATTAATGCCTCATATTGCAAACAACCAAGGAGAAGTCAAGACGTTCAGAGAAACTAGAGGCACATGTACCTTGTTAGCATAAATCTGGCATTTGTGAAAAGTTCTGGAACGATGATGGCAATCAATTTCCATGGTCGACCAATAATAACCCGCTCTCATAATTTTATTACCCATCGTATGCCCGCTGGAATGAGTACCAAAGACCCCCTCATGCATATCTTCCATAATCTTCTCAGCATACTTCTTGTCCATACAACAAACAAAAGTCGAATCATGATTGTGCTTGTACAAAATTCCGTTACTCAGAAAGAATTTGGTAGAGAACCTCCATAGGAATTTCTTATCGTTGATAGATTCCCCTTCGGGATATTCTTGAGCCTCGAGGTATCTTTTCACTTCATGTTACCATGGATCTCCTCTACTCCATCAGTATCGACCTCATAGTAATGTGTCGGTTTGTCTAGTATCTCAATAGTAATTTGAGGAGCTTTATCATCCCATCTGACTTTGAGCATAGATGCCATGTTATCCAATGCGTCTGCCGATTGATTCTCTTCTCGTGGAATATGTTCAAAAGTGATTTCCTCGAAGTACGAAATTAATGTCAACACATGCTCTCAATAAGGGATAAGATTTGGATGCTTCGTATCCCATTCTCCCTTAATCTGAATGATCCCTAAAGATGAGTCCTCATATACATTCAAGAACTTGATTCTTATATCGATAGCAGCTTTGATGCTCATGATGTATGCTTCAGACCCTGCCATGTTGTTTGTATAGGCAAAACATAATCTGGCAGTGAAGGGCGTATGGAAACCCTTGGGAGAGACATTCATAACACCAATTCCATTACCAAGCGCGTTAGAAGCTCCATCAAAAATCATAGCCCATTGGGATCCCGGATCAGGTCCTTCATACCGTCCTGGTTTTTCATTGTCTATAACTAGCATAATATTCTCATCTGGGAACTCGAAATTCATAGATTTATACTCATCTACGACATGATGAGCCAAATGATCTTCCAGTACACTTCCTTTGATTGCCTTTTAAGTGGTGTACTGAATGTCGCATTTTGTCAAGACCATTTTCCATTTTTCTATTCGTCCGGATAGAGCGGGCTTCACGAATATGTATTTTATAAGATCCATCTTAGAGACAAAGAAAGTGGTATGAGTTAAAATATACTGTCTTAGTCGGCGAGCAGCCCATGTCAAAGTGCAACAAGTTTTCTCGAGTAGTGAGTATCTTGTTTCACAGTGGGTAAACTATTTGCTAAGGTAGTATATTGGGGGGCCTGCACTTCTTGAATGGCTTTAACCTTGGTGGGGTCAACTTCAATACCTTTACTACTAAAGACAAATCCTAGGAGTTTACGGATCTTACCCCAAAGGTGCACTTGTTTGGATTTAGTCTCAACTTGTACTTATTCAAACTCTCAAACAGCTTGTGTAGGTTGTCAATATGTTCTTCTTTAGTCAGAGACCTGGCTATCATTTCATCAATGTAAACCTCTATCTCATGATGGATCATATCATGGAACAAAGCTATCATATCACGCTGGTATGTTGCATGGTCGTTCTTTAAACTAAAAGGCATAACTTTGCAATAGAAAGTGTCGACTGTGTGACAAAGGTAGTCTTCTCCATGTCTTCGGGTTCCATCATGATTTCATTATACCCATAGAAACAATCCATGAAAGAAAATACCTTATGTTGAGTGGTGTCGTCAACCAGAACATCAAAATGCAGAATCCAAAAGTCATCTTTGGGGTTTTCCCTATTCAGATCCCTGTAGTCTACGCACAGATGCACTTTTCCATCCTTATTAGGCACTGGCACCACATTTGCATCCCACTCAGGATAGGACGTGAATGAAAATATGTGAATGAAAAATGACAACCCTAACAAGTGGACCGTTGTGTGCCGAGTAAGGTACAAGGCTTAAAGTTATTGTTTAAAATTACATAATCAAAACTTGGAAGCAATAGAATAGGAAATATCATTTACTCCAAACTAAAGGAGATTGGTATGACGTCTTCGGTTTTCCAATTATTGTGCTCGTTGTTGGTGGTAGGGAAAATCCAATTTTCTAGGTCATAGTCACTGTCAGCATCTTCTACCATGTTAAATCCATTATTGCTGATGCGGAATGGCGGTCTTCTAGCACGAGCGCGACTGTGATACAGTGGCAGAACCACTATTTATACTGGTTTTGCGTTTGTGTTTGCAAATATTGCAGTAAGCAAGAGTCGCCACCGACTTTTCTTTTATCTAAAAAAGGAAACGGTGAAAAGAACAGAAAAAGACCTTTCGAGAGATATTTCTGAGTAAGGGGGGGGGGGGGGGGGGGGGGGGAGATTATGGAAACGGAATGTGTTAGAACCCTTTCCATCTGTATTTATCTACAGGCTCTTGGATGCCTTAGTGCAACGATTTTATTTTTGATAACTCTTATATCAGTCCTCAAGGGTGTTGATAAAGCATTTGAAAATGTATTTTTTAAAGTTATTTGTGTATGTGTAAAAGTTTGTTTTGAGCATAGAATCTAGGAACTATCTACTACTCTCGAAAGGGTCATTTTTTTCCTCCTTTCCTTTAGACAGTACTATTCTACTATTAGTGAGTAGGTAGCCTAATTCGTTTAGATGTCTGAGGGACATTCGAAGGGATGTTTTATAGTCACAAAGGCATCTGGGCAAGAAACCGTAGTCAGTACCCTAGGGTTTTAAGATCATTTTTATCGAGGCAACGTCGAGAGGATCATCGAGGGACTTATGATCTTTTTTAAACCATAGGGTAGCCACTAAAATCTCTCACGTTTCTAGAGTTGTGACTATTTTTTTGAAAGGTAACCAAAGTGGGAGTACCCTAGAGGTACGCATGTGCAAGAGTGTTTCTTTTCAAGTATTTTCTCTTGTATGTTAGGTTTGCTAATGTTGCTTTTAATTTCTTTCCATACAATCTTATTACCATAAATCTAACAGTTAATATGTACAGGAAGTTAAAATGCGGAATTTAAATCTACGCTATTACAAAGCTTCGACGAGGGGGATTAATTACATAGTCCAAAAATGGGGGAAATAGAAGCACTAAATTTAAAGTCCTAGTTTATTCTATTACATCCAATAAACAGATACAATAATATGAATGTAAACATGTGCGAAATGGAAAAGAACGTCTAAAAATCCTAATGTATAAGAAAAATCCTTTTTTGTTTGTTTTCTTTTAAAATATGAAGAGAATTAAATTAAAATACCTAAATCTATTTGGTTTTAGTTTAAAGAAAAATGGTTAAAATAATTAATTAATTAATTAGTTTTCATAACTAGTTTGATTAAGAAAAATACTAACCAAATTTTTTTGTGATGTTTTCGCTTTAATATTTATTAAATAAAAAAAATAAAGCAATTAAAAGAAATAAACCAAAAAATAAAAGTACAAATGGGCCAGGCAATGAATGGAAACAAAAAGGGTGTGTGTTTTGTAAAACGCAAGGCCCAAATTGCCTCTTAGATCAAGTGAGAATATCTCCTTAAGGTGTATGATGCTTTGCGTGTTTGAAATCTTCTGGATCTGAGTTGATGTGATCCCCTAATTAGGATTAGGGGATGTATGGTGAGCGTCTGGATGTGAAACACACAAGATCTGAAAAATAATAGTTAGAAAAACAAAATTGTGAGGCCTGGGCATTGAACCCATGCCCTTTCGATTGCACATCTTCCCCCCTCCGTTTGAGCTGTCTGTCAATTGTTAGTACAAAGAAAATCATAACATTCCATTTACCAAACGAATCATATATATATATATATATATATATATATATATATGTATATATATATATATATATATATATATATATATATATATATATATATATATATATATATATATATATATATATATATATATATATATATATATATATATATATATATATATATATATATATATATATATATATATATATATATATATATATATATATATAATTCGAAATCCCTACATGCATGCTACACAAGCCAAAAGGACAGGGATGCATCGATTAAGATTCAAAGGAATCTTTTTTAAAATGCGTGTATAGGCCCAAAATGCTTTCGTTTGGCAATGTGTTTCTTATCTCCTCTATTTTTCCGCCCCCTACCTTTCTTTTTCGTCCCCCTGACAATGTGCTCTTAGCCTTGTATTTATAGGGGTGTGAAGAGAGCAAGTACAGCAAGAGACAAAGGCTTTCAAGGCCATGAAACAAAAATCCAACATATTGAAAGTTGGCCATATTTGGATAATTCTTGTCATTTTGAAATCTTGAGTGAACCGGGACATGTTTCTCCCCCTGGCTCTTTCGAATGCCCCACATGCATGTCCTTCGAATGGACCAAATGTATGTCCTTCGAATGCACCATTTGTGTATCCTTCGAATGTACCAAATGTATATCCTTCGAAGGCACCATTTGTGTATCCTTCGAATGGACCAAATGTAAGTCCTTCGAAGGCACCATTTGTGTGTCCTTTTAATGGACTAAATGTATGTCCTTCAAAGGCAACATTTGTGTGTCCTTCGAATGGACCAAATGTATGTCCTTCGAAGGCACCACTTGTATCTCTTTTGAATGGGCCTTTGCATGCTTCTTCAAATAGACCATATAAATGCTTCTTTGGAAAGGACCATCTTGTGTGCCGAATAACGGAAAATTATATGTTGAACGCTTTTAGAGATGGAGTCAGAGTAGGCCTGAAGATAGACATTGCGTTGTCGAATATTGCATGTAGATAGCCATTGCTTTGTGAATCGATGGTCAGTTGAAAGGGGCCTTTTTCCTTGTGGATCGAAGGTAAGTCTGAGGAAGCCTTTTGCCTTTTGGATCGAAGGAAAGTCTAAAGAAGCCTTTTGCCTTGTGGATCAAAGGCAAATCGGAGGAAGCCTTTGCCTTGTGAATCCAAGGCAAGCATGAGGAAGCTTTTGACTAGTGGATCAAAGGCAAGCGTGAAGAGGCTTTTGCCTTTTGGATCGAAGGAAAGTATGAAGAAGCCTTTTTCCTTGTGAATCTAAGGCAAGTCTAAATAAGCCTTTTGCCTCGTGGATTGAAGGCAAGTCTAAGGAAGCATTTTCCTAAACAAAGCTTGCATGCAGGAGACCACTATTTTGTGAATCAAAATAAACATGCAGGAGGCCACTGCCGGTGAATCAAAGCAAACTTGTAGGGGGTTCTTGCCTTGTGAATCGAAGGCAAGCCTAAAGCAGCTAATGCACAGTCGAATCCTTATGAATTAAACTTGATTGAAGGGGGCCCGGCGCCTAATCGAAGCTTCTGAATCAGGCCTGCATCGAAGGAGGCCAAATGCCCAATCGAAGACTGGTGAGCCAAGCTTGCATCGAAGGATTTTATATGCCCAATTGAAGTACCTTATTAAGGTGCCAATCGAAAGACACTTGACCATCTTAAAAAATAATTATTTTCTTTAAGAAAGTGTTTGTAACCACCCATGGAAGGGAAGATCTTGGAAAACATGAGAGGGGAAATTTTGGAGTACAACAGCTGCCCCTGTTCAATATTCTTAAACCTGAAGATTTATATTGACTTGTTTTCCTTTTGTGATCTTAAGGTGAAGATGATTGAGCACTAGAGTGCCCATAAATTTACACTCACATGATGTTATGATTGACTGTGTAGGGAATGGGCTTGAAGATGCCATTTAGAGAAGATGACTAAGAGTTGTTGGAGATAGGCTTAAAGATGCTATCCAAAATAGATGCTAAATTCATAAGTGGTCTCTTTTTGGGGGATTCCTGTTTGTGTTGTTTGAGGAGGAGTCCAATTAGGAATGTTGATTTCTGTTGTTCTCCTGCTTGAGGAACACTCTGGGGAATAGAGTCTAGGAACTTCAGTTGTCCATTTCTCTACTGAGGAGTTATCTCTGGACTGAATAGATGAAAGTCTATTATTTTCTGGTTGAAGTCCAAGCTTCACAGTAACTTGCTTGTGAGAATGAAATTAACTGATATCTTGAAATGTATTAGAAGAAACTTGGATAGGGTTGCTTCCGGCTGAGTCTGTATTAGGCTGCATCTGGAAATTGAGAATGAATCCGTGTAAGATTGCTTCAACCTTCTCGTGTGGATAGTTTTCCTGTCTGGTTCTAGGTATTAATCTATAATCAGTCGTCCATAGATAGTTGTACTGTCTGGTTTCAGGTATTAATCTAGAACTTGCTTTGGTCGACCGTTGAGATAGTTGTCATGTTTGGTTTCAGGTATTAATCTCTGAGCTTAGAGAAAGAAAGATAGTTTTCCCATATGGTTTTGGGTATTAATCTTTAATCTGCTCATGTAGATAGTTTTCCTGTCTAGTTCTAGGTATTAATCTATAATCAGTCGTCCACATATAATTGTCTTGTCTAGTTTCAGGTATTAATCTAGAACTTGATTTTGTTGGTCGTTTATATAGTTTTCCTGTCTGGTTTCAGGTATTAATCTCTGACCTTAGAGAAATAAAGATAGTTTTCCCGTTCGATTTCAGGTATTCATCTTTAATCTGCTTATTTAGATAGTTTTCCTGTCTGGTTTCAGGTATTAATCTACAATCGATCATCCACATATAGTTGTCCTGGCTTGTTACACGTATTAATCTGAAACATATTTTTGTCTGTCATTGAGATAGTTGTCCTGGATGGTTTCATGTATTAATCTCTGACCTTAGAAAGAAAGATAGTTTTCCCGTATGGTTTCGGGTTTTAATCTTCAATCTGCTCATGTAGACAGTTTTCTTGTCTGGTTTCAGGTATTAATCTATAATCGGTCGTCCACAGATAGTTGTCCTGGCTTGTTACAGGTATTAATCTGGAACTTGTTTTTGTCGGTCGTTGAGATAGTTGTCCCGACTGGTTTCAGGTATTAATCTCTAGCCTTAGAAAGAAAGATAATGTTCCCGTCTGGTTTCGGGTATTAATCTTCAATCTGCCCATGTAGATAGTTTTCCTGTCTGGTTCTAGGTATTAATCTACAATCGTACGTCCACAGATAATTGTCCTAGCTTGTTACATGTTTAAATTTAGAACTTGTTTTTTCCGGTCGTTGAGATAGTTATCCTGGCTGGTTTCAGGTATTAATCTTTGACCTTAGAAAGAAAGATAGTTTTCTCATTTGGTTTCGGGTATTAATCATCAATCTGCTCATGTAGATAGTATTCTTGTCTGGTTTCTGGTATTAATCTACAATCAGTCGTCCACAAATAGTTGTCATGGCTTGTCACAGGTATTAATCTGGAACTTTTGAAAATTGTTGACAATATTCATCTGTTGATCTTTCCCGAAAAGGTAAAGAATTAGCTGCATGCAATATTATGATGCATGAAATGCAAATGATGCTCTCAAAATAATTGAGATTGTGGTATATGCATTCGTGTTGCATATGATATGACGCTTGTAAAATGGTGTATGAATGCAATGTATGAACGTGCCAGTTGCTCTATTGATGTATTATTGAACTAGGGAAAATAAATCCCTAATTGTTGTTGGGGATGAAGAATGTAAGTCTTCAAATTTTCTTGAAGTTAAAATGCTGGGAGACGGATCTCCACTGTTAGGGAAGTAAACTATGTTGGGGAAGGGAAACTCCATGAATTGCTTGGGGATTTTTATGAAATCCTGCTGGGAAATCCTGAAAAGCTTATAAACCAGGCTAAGGAATTCCTTGAGATGCCGGGTAAGTAATTGGAAAATTTTCTCCGCCGAGATATCAAAACTTTGACATAATTAGGTTGTGAATTGAGGATATGGAATTGACCTTATGGTAAAATTTCCATGCCTCCGTACCTCCTGGAGAAAGTATCTATCGGGGATTTTTTAAATCGTTTAACTGTTACCCAACCTCTTGGAGCCCTTGGTGAATGTTAATCAGGGTGAAAGCCTTCTACTTATAGATAAGTGACGAGATGACGACACATAGTCGTACGGTTTAATACCTAATTTTTTCCTAGACTAACCTCTCAGATTTTCAGTCCAACGAGATACCCTTTTTTGCCCAAGCCGCCTTTTTCTGGTTTTCAACTTGTCGAGTGTACAGGTTTTTCATGTATATCCCTAATTTTTGCCCGAACCCTTTTGGTTTGCCGGGATTACCTTATTTTTTCCCAGGCCAGTCGACCTAGCAGGTCTTTGCTCATGTGTAGTATCTTTTAACTATGTCTCATTCATCAGGTGCAGATAATTGTCATTGTCCATAGTAGTAAGTGTTGCCACACTGCTAGAAGATGTTTGCTTGATTACACGTGATTCGTTGTTGGAATTCATATCCAATTCCCCAAGTGATTCAAATGGAGACTTTCCCATGGCTATTTGGATGGCGACGACCTTCCGCACCCTATAAACACGGACATAGTTAAAAGATACTACGCATAAACAAAGACCCGCTAGGTTGACTGGCCTAGGAAAGAATTAGGGCATCCCGGTGGACCAAAAGGGTTCGAGAAAAAATTAGGGATAAATACAAAAAAATCTATACACCTGGCAAGCTGAAAACCTGAAAAGGCGGATTTGGCAAAAAAGGGTATCTCGCTTGATTGAAAACCCGAAAGGGCGGTTCAGGAAAAATCTAGGGATTTAAAGTGTATGACTATGTCTCGTTGGATCGTCTTACAGCCAATCTTCAACATCAATCGTCAAACTCAAACATTACTAATCAATCCAATCAGCTTCGGACAAAGCATCAAGTAAATGAGATGCTCAAAGACATGAAGGTTGTAGCAGAGTGGTAACCCCATGGGATTATTTCACATAGTTGTCTTTTCTTTGTATCAGTGTTCATTTTTACGATGACATTCTCTTACTAGGATGTTCATCTCTTTGTACAAAAAAACATTTATTCAAGTTAATACAAAAATATTCCTTTGAAAGTGAAAAACAATTTGTTTCTCTTTTACTGTTTTTGTTTTGTTTGCAAAAAACGTCCACTATTTATTTTTGAACATATGCATTTGAATGTAATTACTACTTATAAATGAACACATAAAAAGAAAACAGAAAGACAATCACTAATGTCTTTAAGAAACATATGTGAAAATGAATAATGATGATGTGATGCTATTTGTGATGCTTGGTGACATATATTGACATGATGATATAATGATGTGTTTAATGTGAGTATATGATGGTGTGGGTATAACATGAGGATGTAATGATGTGTGGTTTCTTGCTGTTTTGACATAACACCTATATTTATTCCTTATTTATTTTATAATGATTATGATTTACTCACCCTTTCTGTTTCAATGTTTCCTCCACGTGGGTAACACACATGTGATCAGGAATACTGCAGTGAAGCTTAGAAAATAGCTTCAGAGTGCGTTTATTTTCTTTTCATTTAATAAAGGAAGTCTTGCTCTGATATGTAACATTAGGGTTGGGATGGATTAGTTGTGAATCATGCATGATTTTTTTATATTGAGATTTAGTATTAATTTGATGACTTTTTCCATGTTTTGGACCATGATGTTATAAACATGAAGTGTGATGATTTTATTAATATTCGAACTACCTTTCATGGTATTGAGATTACTTTGTGAAGAATTTTAAAACTCTTATTTCTGCTGTGAAGTTCGAAATGAAATGGTTTTGAATACCAAAGATTTTATTTATGTTTTAAAATGTTGTTTCAACATGTGTTACGGAGCAATATTATTTGTTTTATGATGCTTATGATGTGACATCCTTGTTATTGTTTTATGATTATTTATTAATTATAAATATTCGTGAAAATCACGAGCTTTTGAAAGGTATTACAACACCCCTAACTTAATCCCTACCTAGTGCAACTTCTACCTAGGCACCTCCTAGATATGAGAACCCCTCTCACTCCCAACCACCACAATGATAAAAGACCAATCCCAATCCCATGGAATATCTTAAGAAACCAAAAAGGAAGAACACACTTCCAGATTAGAAATACTTAGTTTGTTTCAAAGCTTCACTATGAACAATACTCAACTCTTGCTTAAAAGCTTTGAGAAGAACAATAACATGATAAACAAGTAACACTCCCTCATCTCATATGCATCAAAAGATACTCGAGGTCGTACAAAGAACCCCCAGAGAACCTAAGGACTATCAAACCATAAACCCTTATTTTTCACAAGGTTTTAAAATAAAACTATGCTTTAAAATCTAGGTCTTGGACATAGACTTCACTAGTTGGGCTTGGACTCTTCAATCAAATATAACCTTCAGCTCTCAATCCTTACAGAATATTCTCCATGAAAATAGAAACAAAAACGAATATTTCAAATATTTCTTAAAAGTCTCAAAGATCCTTTTTATGAAATAAATAAAATATGCAATTATCCCTTATAATCATTGATTGGTTGCACTAGTTATGAGTACTAGAAACCTCCAAAATCTCATATTTTCAATCAAGTCTTCAAGGATAAATATCTAGTTGTACTGATATGATGTTAAGTTGCAAAATGTTACAAAATCTAATAGAACATCTGTCAAATAAGTAACAGCAAATCCTGTTGTACCAACTGGTACAAATGTTATAACATCTTGCTCAACATTAGGCTGCAATACATGTTCTTCCCAAATAGAACATTTTGATAGAATTGTTATCAACTATTTGATTTACCAAAATTGTTTCCAACCATAAAATAACAGACCTCACACTCCCCCCCTTTAGAAAATTTTGGCTAAAATAACCAAGAGCCAATTAACTAGGAGAGAGGAAATAAACCACAAACAAAAGTTATATGAAACCATGTAAACTCTATAAACACAACACAACTCATAAGGTTTTACAATCAAATGGGAACAATACTCCCCATGTCATACACAATCAGTTATCCCCCTCAAGGGAAAACCCCACATCATAACACTTGTATGGGAACAACAAAAACAGCAACAACAACTCCAACACAAACAAGCATGAACACTCATGATCCCCTTAAATGATTGCATGAGTAACCACAAACACAAGTCTACTCTCCTAAAATCAGTAGCACATAGTCCTAACACAATGCTAAATCAACATGTCAAGACATGTGATGTAACATTATGACACAACACTTTACTCCCCCCGTTTTAGCCATAATATTTACAAAAAGAAATAGAGTAAATGTACACACATGGAAACACAAAGCACACAAGAATATATTTCACCCATGAAATACCACAAGTGGAAACGAATATATTGCATACCAGCAAAATGACAGATGGAAACACACATGAGCACCAGGTGGAAACAAACAAAGGAACCATGCACACTTAAGAGTTCTACATAACTACATATGAAGGAAAACATAGAACCACCAATCATGAGCACCATATGGAAAAACATAGATGGATATACAACCTTTTGTCCAGCTTCATATGGTCTTCCAACTCTTGTCCTTGTCAAGAGCCATATGCATTTCTTGGTGTTGTAGCCATCCCCACTATCTTTCCGAACACCTGCATTCCATCCCTTCTCAATAGCAATTTTTCCATGCATGTAATGCAACTTATTTTAGAGGAAATATGCATTCCTTAACATCTATAATTGTAATAACTCCTAGATAGTAAAAGTTCCAATCCCACTATTTTTTATAACAACAAGTTATTCGTTGTTGTCCATATGCTCCAGAGTATCATCCTTTCCTTCAAAAAGATTACTAATTAGTTGCTTACAACTACCAAGGCCCTTGTTCCAGTCATGTTGAATGAGATATATAAACAAATTTACATCTTCTGTATGAAATGTCATGGCATCTTTCTTGACATCATATCTCATCAACAATAGTTCAGAGAAACTTACTCTTGTTTCCCTAAAGGCAACACATCCATCTGTATTTGATATCATCTGGATAGATTCAAGGATGTTACCTTATCATGGGGGCTTACAGTCAGTTCCATGGGTTGTTCTATCTATCCTTCAGTAGATAAACTTGTGCTGGATTGAGAATTCACAAACTCTATTTGTAAATTCATAAATCTTCTTTTTTAGTGCCTCATCAGTTTGCTCATGTGATGTTCTAGCATCATCTCTGATATCCATCTTCTCTTTAGTAATTAAATCATCATATTACACAAGGATAGATTCCATTGTCATTCCAGTTATGGAGTTATAAAATCTATAAGCTCTTCTACTTGAAGAGTAACCCGAAAAATCCCCCCGTCCCCTGCGGGGTCCTTCTTGTCCACTTGACCTTTATCATCAAAGATATGGCTTTTAATTCCAAAGATATGAAAGTATTTAACTTTAGGTTTCCTTCTTTTCTAAACCTCATAGAGAGTAGTAGATGTACATTCACTTAAAGTGACCATGCTATGAATATAGCAAGCAATATTCATAGCTTCATCCCAAAACTCAATTGGAAATTTCTCATCAATAAGCACGACTCGAGTTGATTCTTGTATTGCTTTAGTATTTTTATCAACAACTCCATCTCCCTGAGTTTTCCAGGAATAAAGGAACTCGTGACTTATTCCTATAGACTCAAAAAATTCATAAAATTTTGTATTCTTAGACTCCATGTCGTTGTCACTTCTGATCTTGACAATCATACTTTTCTTCTCTTCTTGAATATTTTGACACATAACTTTGAGGACTTTAAATGTATTTGATTTCTCTTTAAGAAAATTCATCCAATTATATCTAGAAAAGGAATCTATAACCTCAAAAACATGCCTTTTTCGTCCTAGGTTATCTATCTGTAATGGTCACATTACATCCATATGAAAAAGTTCTAAAAGTTTGGAAGTAATACGCTGTTTCAACATTAGGTGTGACATCATCATTTCCTTTTTACTTTCACACTTATCACATAGTTCTACTTCTTCAATCATGAGCTCTGGCATATATCTAATGGCTCCTTCATATATGACTTCCTTCATTCTTTTAAAATGTAGATGTCCAAGTTTCTAGTACCATAGCTTCACTCCATCCTCATTGGTTGTTAAACATGTGGAAGAGTAAGCAACTATTTAAGATTCCTGCAAATAGTAGTTGTCTTTGGACCTTATCCCTTTCATTAGAACAACTTCTTTCTCATCTTTGACTAGACATTCTAATTTTGAGAAGTTAACAAACAAACTTCAGTCACACAATTAACTAATGTTAATGAGATTATTAGTAAATCATTTGACAAACATCAAATTTTCTAACCCAGGACAACCATCACACATCATATTTCCCACTCCTTTGATTTCTCCGTTAAACCCATCACCAAATCTAACAGAACCTGTGGGATATGGTTTGACATCACTGTAATACGGTGGGAGAACTGACTTGCTTTACATTTTGTCGCAAATTTTGCGGATAGAAAGAGACGCCTCCGGCTTTTCTTTTATCCAATAAGGAAAGGGTGAAAAGAATAGGAAAGACCTTGATAGATTTTGAGTTCGGGGGGTAAGTTATGAAACGGGAAGGTGTTAGCACCCTTTTCATCCATAGTTAATTACGGGCTCTTAATCACTTAGCTTAATTTTTGAAAATTGCTTTGTGTTTTGCATTTGAAAATATTTTGAATGTTTGCCAATGTAAGGAGAAACTTTGTAATGATTCTTGTATATGTCCTCGAGAATGCATTCAAAATGTTTTTGAAAATATTTATTGAAAAGTGTGATTGTGAGAAATGTTTTGTTTTGAAGAGCTTTGTGAGCAAGCGATTAGGAGTTCTACCATACTCAAGGTAGTTCTTGTATTTTATTTATCCTTTATATAGTGCTATACGTACCATTAGTTAGTAGGAAGCCCTATTGTTGGATCTGAAGGGACAAACGAGGGTCATCGTATAGTCATTAAATGCAACTGGTAAGGATGCTTTAGCAATTTTCGTAAGGGACTGATCATTTACCGAAAGTCAAGGTTGAAGGATCATCAAGGGACTATGATCTTTGTACCGAGGGACTTTGCTAAAGTGTCCCCATGTTTGAGGCACGTGACTGTTTATTTTCCGAAGGCAACATGAGAGGTTACCCTAGAGGTGTAAGTGTGTCAGTGATTTGTATTCAGTTATTTTATCTTTGCAGTTAGGGTTTTCTAACAATTGCTTTTAGTCTTTTCATATAACCCCTAATTACTAACATCAACATAGTAAAATATAAAAAGCAATAAATGTGCAGAAAGTAAAGGCAGAATGTAAACCCTAAACTATTACATCGCCTTGGGGCAAATATATAATAGAAAGTGTGGAAAGGAAAAAAAAACCTTAATATTACATCCTGGAAAACAGTAACATGATAATGAAAAAAAGGAAAGTGAGAAATTTAGGTCATCACAATTGCGAAGGTACATTCGATCTAATAAAAATAGAAAAGGAAATATTTTGGTGATTTTTTATAAAAAAAAAGAATAATTTATGCTAATTAAGTAACCTATTAATTCTAATTAATTTTAATTCAGGATAAAAAATAATTAATCAAATAATTATATAAAATTTAATTAAAAAACCCTAAGAGTCTAATTAATTTTAATTAATAAAAAAAACTAATTATGTTGTATAATAAAAAACATGAGTAAGAGTAAATAAAAAAGAAAGAGAGTTGGACCTGAAATAACAAACAGGGGGTGTTGAATAGAAATTGTGGTCCAGACCCATTTTCCAGTGCTGGATCAAGTGTGTTCAGCCCCAGGAGGTTCATCATGGGCTTGCAGATTTAGAGACGTTGGATCAGATCTTATGAAGATCTAATGGTGATACGTGGTTGGGTGCATCGTAGGCTTGTGGGATGCGCTGCATGTAATCAATGAAAATAAGAAAATATGAATAAACATTCCAAAACCAGGGATCGAACTTACGCCCTGGCATCGTAAGGCTTTATCACGCACGCTTCTAGCACTGGGTGGTGATATATACATTATAATCAGCGGAAAAAATAAATAAATAATAAAACAACATGATTGGACCATACAAGCTCCGGAACGCTTGCTCCATTCGTCTTCTCCCGTGTCTTTTTTTCTCATTCCTTCAAAATAAACATGGTTAATGACCCAAGGGTACCCTACTCCCCTAAATAAAGCTCTGCGAATTCAACGGAAGTGTTATTTTAGGATGAATCACGCTGGAATGGAAAGAACATGGTATTTCATGTTTCATCCTACATGGGACTCCCATGATTGGTTATTCTTAAATATTAGTACCTAAATCATGTTAGCAGGGTTAGTACGCGTAAAAACATAAAGAAACCTAAATATGAAAATTCATGCAATGATGTAAAACCGGCGATGTGTGTTCATGCTTTTCAGGTCTCTTAGATCATCACAATTGTCCTCTACATTCCCTAATGTGCTTCAGGAAGTGAATGGAAGGGTTAGTTTGTGGTGAATATGGCTACAAGATAGGGTTTATCGTTACCCTAATTTGAATGATTTTGAGATTTTTGGAAGAGGTGTTTTTGCAAGGGATTCTTGTCCCATTTAATGTCTGAGTGAATGAGATATATAGAGGATAATTAGGTTAAATGTTTGTGGGCTTGGACCTTGTAAGAAATGTTTTGAATTTAAATAATAAAAATCAAAATAAATAGGAAATAAATCCCTATGGGTGTATGAGTAATCTTAGAGGTTCATCCTGAGGTATGAAACACGCATGGACCTTAAAATAATATCCCATTAGCCCAAAAATTAAAGTTTGATCACTTTTTGTTTAATGGATTTGGCCAAAATTTCCCAAATTGCACTAGTCATAAGTCTCTCATTTTTAATCATTTCAGGGTTATCTTTGACTTTTTGGAAAGCTGAAGATGTCATGTACAATCTCTATTTTGATCAATTTTACGTTTGACGAATTTATCTTGATGTAAGTTTCCTTGACAAAAAATGTCTTTTGTTGACTTTTGAAATGCACTATAATGTATTGGCACATATCTGTCAAGTGAAAGATTTTTTGGACTTGAGCTTAGAGAGAAAAAGTTGTAGAGAGTTGAATTTCCTACAAAATGATCTTTGGTTGAAGAAAATCTGATGAAGCATGTGAAAGTAATGTTTGGTCAAAGTTTAGTTGAATTCTCCTAGAGAAAACCCTAATTTGGCAACTTTTGATTTTTGATGAATTGAGAGTTTTCTTGATGAATCATGATCAACCCTTGGTAATATTATGAATATGACTTAAAATGTTGAATTTGATCAAAAGTCTTGAAGTTTGACTGTATGTTGACCACAATTGACTTTTTGTCCAATATAATTGATTTTTAGTCATCTGGGCAATTGATTGAGCAAACTTGTGATGCAAGGCATTAAATTTAGTATGAGAATTCTTGGATACATATAATAAACCATGCAATCCCCTTGAGTAATCAGAAACCCAATCTTCCTTGAGAAAAGTGAAACCGTAGTTGTAGGTCAATTGCTTAGGAGGAGAATTTGTTTGGTCAATTATTGAGTAACCTTGAGCAAATGAAAACCCTTGAAGCATGAGAAGATATCTTGAAGAAGAATGGGAGGGAAAATATTAGGTTACAACAACTGCCCCTATTCAATATTCTTAAACCTGAGGAGTTAGATTGGTATGTACGCCATTCATGATATGAAGGTAGAAGAGGATTGAACACTTAAGTGCCCAGAAATTTGCACTCGCATGTGCAAGAGATAATGTTGTTGGTTGATAATATTGTTTGAATGGGCTTAAAAATTCCATTCGGAAAGGTGACAGAATGTCGTTCGAGAATGCATTCCGGGATGACTGTATCTGAAGAATGCATTCCGGGATGACTCTATAGGGAAAGAGCTTAAGTAGGTGCTTGTTAGATTTAGTCTCTGAGTGGACTGCTTGTAATATTTAGTCACTGAGGTAAATGCTCGTCATGTAAATAGTCACCCCGTCCTATTTCAGGAATTGATCCACAATCTGTTTTTGTTGGTAAACCCGTCCTGTTTCAGGAATTCATACCGCTTGGTCATATAGATAGCTGCCTCGTCCTATTTCGAGAATTAATCTCTGACCCATTTTTTTGTTGGTAATCCCGTCCTGTTTAGGGAATTCCTACCGCTTGGTCATATAGATATTTTCCCCATCCTTTATTGGGAATTAATCTCAGGCATGTTTTCTTGTTGGTAAACCCGTCCTGTTTTGAGAATTTATACTGCCTGGTCATATAGATAGTTATCTCGTCCTATTTCAGGAATTAATCTCTGACCTGTTTGAAAATTATTGATATTCGTCTGTTTGCGAACTTTACTTGAAAAGACAAAATTAGCTTTATATAATATCGTGATGCACATAATGCACTAATGATGCTCTCAAGATAAATTAGAATGTTATATGATTTTCAATATGCATATGCTATAATGTATTCCGAAATGATGTATGGATGCAATATGTTGTTGAAACATACCAGTAGCTCCTTGTAACAATGTCTACCTGGGGAAAATAAATCTCTGATTGTTTTTGGGGATAAAGAAAGTGATTCTTCAATTTCTGTTGGGAATAATTTTGCTGAGAATAATTTTTTTGGGGATTCCCGCTTTCTATTTGAGGATACTCTGCTGGGGATCTTCGACTTCTGCTTGAGTATAAAGGCATTCAAGGAGAATCAGTCATTCACCATTCTTTTTGTTGAAGGATTTGATTCATACATACCCTGTCTGGGGATAAAAGTGATGGATATTCCTCTGGTGTGCCATCAGAAAATGTTTCATATACCGTAGCAACTCTTCTGGGGATAGCAACTTTGATTAAAACCTGCTGGAGAAAAGAATTTTGTAAGAGATTTACGGTGTTGGAGTAATTAACTCTGATGTGAATCAAATTCCTATGAACTGTGTCGAGTAAATAAACACTGATGGGGATTGGAATTTTATAGGTTACGCTGAAGAAGTCTCCATTGTATGCTGGGGAAATGATCAAACTTCCTTATATGCTAGGGGACCTATTGGGGAAGATGATCATGTCAAGCTATCCATAAGGGATATGGAGGTGAACTGCTGAAAGATGCCCCAATTTCTGTCTGAGGGCATATTAAACTTGTTGGGGAATCTATCTTTATTGGGAACGATTTTGCGAAGATAGCTCTATAGAGATAGTTTTATGGGGATTTCTCTGTGGGGAATTTATGAATGACTTAAACATTATCTCAAATCCTAGAGTCTTTAGTAAATGCTAATTCTGTTTTCATGCATGTATTTTTGTAACAGTAATCATATTCAAATGCATATGTTCATTCAATTTAGTCGTTGGACATTTTTGCAAACAAAATAGAGAAAGTAAAACAAACTTGAATTTTGTAGCATATTTGTATTGAGAGCTTGGATATATACTGGAAGTTTCGTACAAAGAGACAAAGATCCTAGTAAGAGGAAATCATTGTGAAAATAAAAAGGTGTACAAAGAGAAACAAAGAAAAACAGCTATATGGAAATGTTCCCTTTGAGTTTCAAATCTACTATCGCCCCTATGCCTTCAAGCATATCATTCCTTGTTGTCAAAAGAAGTTGACTGGATTGATCTATACCATTTGAACATAGTTTTTGCATGGACTTCCCTTTTGGATTTTTGGTCCACCGGGATACCCTTTTTTGCTCAAGCTGCCTTTTCAAGTTTTCAACTTGCCGGGTGTACAATGTTTTACATATATCCTAATTTTTTCCCAAACCATTTTGGTTCGCCGGGATGCCCTTATTTTTTCTGAGGCCAGTCAACCTAGCGAGTCTCTTTCAAGCGTAGTATTTTTAATCATGTCCGTGTTCTCAGGGTGTGGAAGATCTTCACCATCCATGGTGGTAAGTATCATAGCCCCTCCAAAAAATATTTTCTTGATCACAAACGTCCCTTCTTATGTGGGAGTCCATTTACCCCTGGGATCACCTTGTGGTAAGATGATGCGCTTTATAACCAAATTACCAACCAGGTACACTTAAGGTCTGACTTTCTTGTTAAAGGCCTTAACCATGAACTTCTGATACATATGACCATGACAAAAACCCGCAAGCCTTTTCTCATCAATAAAATATATCTGGTCCAGTCTGGTTTGAATCCATTCGTCTTCATATAAGCTTGTTCCTTTCATAGTCCTTAACAAAGAAATGTGGACTTTGATAGGAAGGAAAACCTACAAACTGTAAACTAGAGAGAACGGGGTTGCCCTAGTTGATGTACATGCTGAAGTGTGATAACCATGAATAATAAACGGTAACATCTCATGTAAATCTTTATAGGTCAGCGTCATCTTCTGCAAGATCTTCTTAATGTTCTTGTTGAAGGCTTCCACTGCGCCATTCATCTTCGGCCGATACAGAGAGGAATTAAGATGTTTAATCTTGAACTGTGTACAAAGTTCTGTGATCATAATGTTGTTGAGATTGTTACCATTATCAATGATGATCCTCTCGGGTATGCCATACCAACAGATGAGGTAATTCTTAATGAACCGAGCGATGACATTCTTGTTAACAGAGGCAAACGAGCTTGCTTCAACCCACTTTGTAAAATAATCAATTGCGAACATGATGAAAAGTTGCCCATTAGATTCAGTAGGCTTAATCTCTCCAATTATATCAATGCCCCACATTGCAAACGACCAAGGAGCAATCAAGACGTTCAAAGGAACTGAAGGCACATGTACCTTGTCAATATAAATCTAGCATTTGTGAAAAGTTATGGATTGGTGATGGAAATCACTTTCCATGGTTGACCAATAATAACCCGCTCTTATAATTTTCTTATCCATCGTATGCCCGCTGGAACGAGTACCAAAGACTCTGTCATGCATATCTTTCATAATCTTCTCAGTTTCCTTCTTGTCCATACAACAAAGCAAAGTCAAATCATGATTGCGCTTGTACAAAATTCCTCTACTCAAAAAATTTGTCAGAGAACCTCCATAGGAATTTCTTATCAATGATATATCACGCCTTGGGTCCCTCATACGATCTTGGTTTTTCCTAGTCTGTAACTAGCATAATTTTCTAATCCAGGAACTCGAAATTCATAGATGATAGTCATCTACGACTTGATGAGCCAAATGATCTACCAGTACACTTCATTTGATTGCCTTCTGAGTGGTGTACTGAATGTCGTATTCTATCAAGACCGTTTTCCATCTTGTTATTCTTCTGGATAGAGTGGGCTTCTCGAATATGTATTTTATAGGATCCATCATAGAGATCAACAAAGTGGTATGAGTTAACATATACTGTCTTAGTCGGCGAGAAGCCCATGCCAAAGCGAGCAAGTTTTCTCGAGCAGTGAGTATCTTATTTCACATTCGGTAAACTTTTTGCTAAGATAGTATATTGCATGCTCGTTTCAATCAGACTCGTCATGTTGCCCCAATATACACTCCATTGAGTTCTCTAACACTGTTAAGTACATGATAAGAGGTCTTACTTCAATTGGTGGCATCAGAATTGGAGCTTCTTGGAGGTACTCCTTGATTTTGTCAAAAGCTATCTGAAATTCGTCGTTCCATTTAACTACTTGATCTTTCTTTAGTAACTTGAAGAGTGGCTCACAAGTATCGGTCAAATGGGAAATAAATCTGGAAATATAGTTCAATCGTCCTAGGAAACCTTGGACTTCCTTCTTAGTACATGGAGTCATCATTTCTTGGAATGCTTTAACCTTGGCATGATCAACTTCAATACCTTTACCACTGACGATAAATCCTAAGAGTTTATAGGATCTTACCCCAAAGGTGCACTTGTTTAGATTAGGTCTCAACTTGTACTTCTTCAACCTCACAAACAATTTGTTTAGGTGATCGAGATGCTCTTCTTCAGTCTGAGATCTAGATATCATGCCATCAACATACACCTCTACCTCGTGATAGATCATGTCATGGAACAAAGCTACCATGGCACGCTGATATGTTGCGCCGATGATCTTTAACCCAAAAGGAATAACCTTGTAACAGAAAGTGCCCTAATGTATGACAAAGGTAGTCTCCTCCATGTCTTCAGGTGCCATCTTTATCTGATTATAGCCTAAGAAACCATCCAGAAGAAGGATACTTAATGTTGAGCGGTGTTGTCAACCAGAACATTAATATGTGGAAGCGGAAAGTCATCCTTGGGGATTTCCCTATTTAGATCTCTGTAATCTACAAACATGCAAACTTTTCCATCTTTTTTGGTACCAGGACCACATTTTCAACTCAGTGCGATAGGACGTAACAACTAAGAAACCTGTGTTGAATTGCTTCATAACCTCAGCCTTGATCATTTCGGACATCTCGGGACGCATACGACTAGCTTTCTGCTTTATTGGAGAACAACCTTCTTTCATCAGCAGATGGTGAACTACAATGTCAGTATCAAGCCCTGACATGCCTTCAAACAATCAAGCAAAGATATCAACATAGTCATGCAACATCTGGATTAATTTGTTCTTCACATTGTCCTCTAGATTGGCACCTATCTTGACCTTTTTCATGTCCTCTTCAGAACCTAAGTTTACAACCATGACTGGCTCTTGATGCGGTTGTATAGCCTTTCCTCTTGCACTAACAGTCTGGAAAGTTCTTCGGGTATTTCACAATCTTCCTCACCTTCATCCTCAGCTTGGTAGATCGGATTTTCAAAGTCATAAGTGGAAATAACATAATTGTTATCAATGGAATCCAGAGTGGATGTGGATCTGTAATTTATTGTGTGGGTGTGTGTAAGAACACATAACTATTTTGAAAGTGACAAAATTTTAATGCAAAACGTCTAATGATTTATTGAATGAAAATATATTAATGAAATGACAACCATAAACAAATGGACCGTTATGCCCCGGGTAAGGCACAAGGCTTAAAGTTATTTTTTTTAAGATTACATAAGTGAAACTTGAAAGTAAAAAGAAACAAAAAATGGCATTTACTCTTGAATGAAGGAGATAAAGAGAAGGTCTTCATTCTTTTAGTTGCTGAGTTTGTTGCTAATGGTAGGAAAGATCCAGTTATCAAGGTCGTAGTCACTATCCGCATCTTCTATAGAGTTGACTTCATTGTTGCTGACGCGGAATGGTGGTCTTCTAGCATGCGCACGATGAATATCCCTCTGAGGCTCTACAATGAAACCCAAACCGAATTTGTCAGATTTATACGGAATGTCAGCAAACTGACCCCAAGTAGTGCATCCACCTTCTTCTGCTACAACTCTAGCATCCTTCAAAGAAGCCATTCTGGGTTGATCACTGGTAACCTTGGGAATAGCAAAAACATATTCAGTAGCGGTAGTCTTCTAGGGAATAACCTCAATAGTCTGACAGGGAGTTTCGATGAATTCACCGTCCATCTCAACATACTTGAGTGAATTCAAGTGAATCACCATATACTCTTCTTCACCATAAACTGTAACAAATTTTCCTTTTACGAGATATTTTAGCTTTTGATGTAAGGTGGAAGTAACATCGCCTGCCCCATGAATCCAAGGGGAGTCCCATTAAACAGGAAGATGTCGGTCGGATATCCATTACATAAAAGGTGGAATCGAATACCTATGAACCTACTCTGATTGGAAGATCCACCTCTCTGTGTACTATCCTTTTTGAACTGTTAAAGTCTCTGACCACAATATCACTGGGTTTTAACACAATCCCTTCATAATCAAGTCTATCCAGAGCACCCTTCAGAAAAACATTCAACGAGGAACCTGTGTTAACCAGCACATGAGCTAAAGTAATTCCCCTGCATTCGATAGAGACATACAGAGCCTTGTTGTGGTTTCTTCCTTCAGGAGTAAAATCAGAATCAGAAAATTCTGTCCCATTATAAGTAGTTAGGCTAGCAACATAACTTACAAATTGATAGGCAGCAATTTCTTGTGGCACGTGAGAAGACTTTAAGAACTTCGCCACGGCCTATACATGACCTTCAGAGCATAACAAAAGGGATAACATGGAGATCTTGGAGGGAGTTTGTCCCAGCTGTTCAACAATGTTGTAAACACTTTTTTAGATAATATTTAATACCTCCTCCAAATCTTTCCTGGAGGTGTCTTCAGCGGTAACTTCTTTAGGTGCCTCCGTATGGGCAGGGTCTGTCATTTGTCATTTTCCCCGAGTCTCAATGGTTTACTTTGTGGCAGTAACACGAACTGGTGTGGCAACATTCTTTGAAGATATTTTAAGAGAGAAAACCCTTCCACTTCTAGTAACTTTACTTGTCCCAACAATATTCTCAACAGTGGGATCAGTAACTTCAATACCTTCACTCTCAGTAGTCAAAGGTTCTTATTTGACTCCATTGTAGTAAACATAGGCCCCATAATTCCATGGGATAGATTTTTCCGAGGAATACAGAATAGGTCTGGGTGCAGTTACTATCAAAGGAGCGATTCTAGGTTCAACCTTAATCTTCATGAGGCCTTTAACAATGATCTTGATAGGCGTTCCAGAAATTACAGATAGGTCTTGAAATAAATTCTCAATAGTCAGGAAGGGAGTGGTCAATTCACTTACATCAGAAACAAAAAGAACATCAACAATAGCACTAATGCCTTTGTTGTACTTGGGCATATGAGTAGTAATCACATTGGGGGTCTCTGGAGGATCGAACTCGATCTCTTTATTGTCAATCATATCCTGAATTTTATTCTTCAAAGCCCAATAGCTATTGGTGTCGTGTCCGGGACTATTTGAATGATAAGCACATTTCACATTAGTATTATAACGAGGAGAGGAGGTGTTGGGGTTCTTAGGAGGATCCCTTAACGTTATCAATTCCTCCTTCAAAAGATGTTGCAATGCCTAAGACAATGACATGCTGATCTTGGTAAATTGTCTTCTAGGTGCATGTAACCTACACTGATTGCTTTGTTAATGTTGTTGCACAGGCACTGGATTAGAAATTAGCACAACCCCTACAGATTCATTGCGGTCATTTCTAGCACGAACCTTCTGGCCATAAACAACATTAGTTTCTTTCTTTCCGTAAAACATCTTCTTTACAACACTTGAAGATGCAACCACTTGAATCTTTCCACTTATGATACCACTTTCAACATGTTCTCATGTTAGTATCAACTCGGTAAAACCAAATGAAGAGCTTTTGATCAGATGATTAAAGAAAGGTCTTGTAAAAGTTCCCATAAACATATCAATCAGCCCCCTATATGATAGAGGAGGTTGAACCCTTCTAGCTAAATCTCTCCACTTTTGGGCATACTCCTTAAAGCCTTCGTTCGAGTCCATAGTCATACTTTGTAATTACACACGAGTTGGTGCAAGGTCAGCATTATATTGATATTGTTTGTAAAAGGCAACAACCAAGTCTTCCTAAGTATGTATATTGGTTCCTTCCAGCTGATAGAACCACTCCAATTGTGTCCTAGATAAGCTCTCTTGAAAGAAGTGTACCCATAACTTCCTATCATCAGTATGAGGTTGGATCTTCTGGACATAATACCTTAAATGTAGTTTAGGAAAGGAAACACTGTATTATTTAGAAAAAGTAGGGATCTTGAATTTTTGATCGATCACAACCCCCGAGACTAATACCAGCTCCTAAAAATCCAACCAAGGTACTCTTTGGATTTCCATGGCATTGAGACGATCTTCTAGTTGTTTGTATCTATCATCAGCATAAATATATTGTTCATCTGAATAGTTTGCTTCTTCTTCCTCAGAACCCTGGTTGTTATTCTCCTCAGCTTTCACACTCTTCTCATCTTCCTCTTGGTTATCATCTTCATTTTATGGGACCTCAAAATCTGGAGCCCTTCTGACCAGACTATTGAATATTCTGCCCATATTAAGAAAATTCAGCGTGCTTCTTAGTCTACTTCTTTCTCTCTTTGATGACGAGTTATTTCAAGTCTTCCTGCCCTTTGGCTAAGTTTAAGAAACATTTGGTGCAATTGAGCGTTTTGAGCTTGAAGATCTTTTACGGTTTGTTAGAGAGCCATCTTTTACTGAAATAAACAGCAAGAAGATGAGAAACTCTGTCTTTGGGAAATACCTGTTATGATGATATGCATGATATGTAAATGCAATGTTTTCAAGGATCTCACAGGGTAAATAAAGAAATGTTAGAAGTTGAGTGTGGCTGCAGCTTTGAGTGAAGAAGTTTGTATCTTTGAATGTCCTTCTATGAGAATCAAGCTCACAATGTCGAGTGGGTTCTAGCCTTGGACTCAAAACAACACACTTTGGTCTTTGACGACATCTGGTTAGAGAAAAATAAATCCTCTTTCTCCGTGCTAGACGTCTGGTTCATGATACCTGCATTACAGGCCCTTGAGATCCTTTAAATGGTTAATGAAAATGCTATGGTATGATGTCATGATGTTATGATGTCATGCTTGAATAGGTAGCAAAAATAAGCAAAGCATACAAGAACTTTAGGTTTAAGGCTTTCCTGAGGTCCGTAGGTAAGTACGCTATAGAAATTCAGTTTGCTTAAACTGTCCTAAGAATAGAAACCGGGTTCTAGGAATCTCTTATCACCGATCTTTCTCACACGCTTTGTTTCATCAGAACAACTCACTTGCCACTTAAATATCCCGAGAGTCGAATCTCAATGAGTGTAGCTTCGAGTATCAACCAGCCTTGGACTGCACCAAAGCTGGCTATCTCAAAACCTTCTAATGGCCAAGTTGGGTCAATTAAGGTTCTAAAGCTCAGTTAGTGCTTCTGACACCACGCGGAAGCCCAATGTTATCCTCGACTGACTCAAGGAAACCCAGTACAAACCCAAGGGTTACACTGATATAGAAATCACTTCAACTATATCGGTCAATGCCATACAGTTTCCATGATCTATAGCTACTTACCTAAGGCATCCCCAGATCCGGGTGTAGGATCTTTGCAAAAATTAAAACCCGAGCAACCCTCAATAGTAAAGCATACAAAGTAAACAAGTAAATGAAAAAGTGATCAAACTCTAAGGTAACCCCTCTTTTTAGTAGTGTCCCTAGCAGAGTCTCCATTTCTGTAATACGGTGGGAGAACTGACTTGTTTTTCATTTTATCGCAAATATTGAGGATAGCAAGAGTCACCACCGAATTCTATTTTATCCAATAAAGAAAGGGTGAAAAGAATAGGAAATACCTTGATATAATTTCAGTTCGGGGGGTAAGTTATGAAAAGGGTGTTAGAACCCTTTTCATCCGTAGTTATCTACGGGTTCTTAATCGCTTAGCTCACTTTTTGAAAATTGCTTTGTGCTGTGTATTTGAAACTATTTTGAAAGTTTGCCAATGTAAGGAGAAACTTTGTAATGATTCTCGTATCTGTCCTCGAGAATGCTTACAAAGTGTTTTTTAAAATATTTATTGAAAAGTGTGATTGTGAGAAATGTTTTATTTTGAAGAGCTTTGTGAGAAAGAGATTAGGAGTTCTACCCTAATCAAGGTCATTCTTGTATTTTCTTCCTCCTTTAGATTGTGCTATCCGTACCATTAGTTATAGGAATCCCTATCGTTGGATGTGAGGGGACAGGAAAGGGTCATCGTACAGTTATCGAAGGTAACTCGTAAGGATGGTTTAGCAATTATCGTAACGGACTGATCATTTATCGAAAGGCAGCATCGAAGGGTTATCAAGGGACTATGATCTTTGTATCATGGGACTTTGCTAAAGCGTCCCCATGTTCGAGGGACGTGATTGTTTATTTTCCGAAGGGAACAAGGGAGGTTACCCAAGAGGTGTAAATGTGCGAGTGATTTGTATTAAGTTATTTTATCTTTGCAGTTAGGGTTTTCTAACAATTGTTTTTAGTCTTTTCATACAACCCCTAATTACGAACAAAAATTTAATAAAATATAAAAAGCAGTAAATGTGCGTAACGTAAAGGCAAAATATAAACCCTAAATTATTACATCGCTTCGGGGCAAATACATAATAGAAAGTGCATAAATGAAAAAAAAACCTAACTAGTACATCCCGGAAAATAGTTACATCATTATGAAAAAAAGGAAAGCGAGAAATCTAGGCCATCACAATTTCGAAGGTACAGTCTATCTAATGAAAATAGAAAAAGAAATATTTTTGTGATTTTTTATAAAAAAAAAGAATAATTTATGCTAATTAATTAACCTATTAATTCTTATTAACTTTATTTAATGATAAAAATTAATTAATTAAATTATTATAAAAAAGTTAATTAAAAAAACCCCTAAGAGTCTAATTAATTTTAATTAATAAAAATAAAAAACTAATTATGTTGTATAATAAAAAACACGAGTAAGAGTAAATAAAAAAGAAAGGGAGTTGGACCTGAAATAACAAATGGGGGGTGCTGAATAGAAATTGTGGTCCAGGCCCAATTTTTAGTGGTGGATCAAGTGTGTTCAGCCCCAGTAGGTTCATCATGGGCTTGCAGATCTGGAGACGTTGGATCAGATCTTATGAAGATCTGATGGTGATACGTGGTTGGGTGCATCGTAGGCTTGTGGGACGCGCTGCATGTAATCAATGAAAAATCAGAAAATATTAAAAACATGCCAAAACCAAGGATCAAACTCACGCCCTGGTGTAGTAAGGCTTTATCGCACAAGCTTCTACCACTAGGGTGGTGATACATCCATTATCATCAATGAAACAAAATAAATAAATAATTAAACAACATGACTAGACCGAAGAAGCGTCAAAGCCCTAGCTCCGATCATCTTCTCTGGTGGCTCTTTTTCTCATTCCTGAAAAATAAACATGGTTAATGATCCAAGGGTACCCTACCCCCCTAATTCAAGCCCTGCGAGTTCAATCGGAGTGTTATTTTGGGCTGAATCGCGCTGGTTTGTGAGGTATAAAGAAAATACCATGGAACGGAAAGAACATGGTATTTCATAATATAGTCGTCATGGGATTCCCATGATGGGTTATTCTTGCATATTAGTACCTCAAAAAAAAGTTAGCAGGGTTAGTACGCGTAAAAACATAAAGAAACATAAAACTACAAATTCATGCAATGATGTGAAACCAGCGATGCCTGTTCATGCTTTTCAGGTCTCCTGGATCACCATACTCGATCTCTACTTACCCTAATGTGCTTCAAGAAGTGAATGGAATGGTTAGTTTGTGGTGAAAGTGGCTTCAAGCTAGGGTTTCAATTTGGCCTAGTTTGAATGATTTTGAGATTTTTGGAAAAGGTGTATTTGTTAGGGATTTTTGTCTCATTTGATGTCTGAATGAATGAGATATATAGAGGAGAATTAGGTTAAATGTTTGTGGGCTTGGACATTGTAAGAAAAGCCTTTCTTTTACCTAATTTATTTTGAATTTAAATTAATAAAAATCAAAATAAATAGGATAGACAACCCATGGGGTGTATGAGTAAGGTTAGAGGTTCATCCTGAGGTATTAAACACGCATGGACCTTAAAATAATAGCCTATTAGCCCAAAAATTCAAGTTTGATCACTTTTGGTTTCATGCATTTGCCCAAAATTTCCCAACTTGCACTAGTCATAACTCTCTTAATTTTCATCATTTGAGAGTTATCTTGAACTTTTTGTAAAGCTTAATATGTCCTATACAAACTCTATTTTTATCACTTTTACATTTGAAGAATTTATCTTGATGTAAGTTGCTTTGATAAAAAGTGTCTTTTTGTTGACTTTTGAAATTACCTATAATGGATTGGCCCATATCTCCCAAATGAAGCATTTTTGGGACTTTAAGTTAGATAGAAAAAGTTATAGATAATTTAATTTCCTTCAAAATGAGTTTTGGTTGAGGAAAATCACATGAAGCATGTGAAAGTTATGCTTGGTCAAAGTTCAGTTGACTTCTCCTAAAGAAAACCCCAATTTGGAAACTTTTGATTTTTGATGAATTGAGAGTTTTCTTGATGAATCATGATCAACCCTTGATCAAATGATGAATATCACTTCAAAATGTTGATGTTGACCAAAAATCTTGAAGTTTGACTATATGTTGACCACAATTGACTTTTTGTCCAATATGGTTGATTTTCAGCCATCTGAGTAATTGATTGAGAAAACTTGGGATGCAAGGCATGAAATTTATTATGCGCATTCTTGGAGACATATAAGAAACCATGAAATCCACTTGAGGCATCAGAAACCCAATATTCCTTGATAAAAGTGAAACCCTAGTTGCATGTCAATTGCTTAGGAGGAGAATTTGTCTGATCAATTCTTGAGCAACCTTGAGCAAATGGAAACCCTTGAAGCATGAGAATATATCTTGAAGAAAAATGGGAGGGAAAATTTTGGGGTACAAAAATCACCAACATCTTTTGGACCCTTGTCATATGTCTAAAGCATCGACTATCAAAGTACCACTATTAACTAGTTAAGTCTCTCAAGGAAGTGTGAGCTATAAGATTAATATCCCTTTTCCAACACTTCTCTTCTTGCTCATTCTATTAGCCTTGGAATGAAATTAATATTTTTTATGTCCATATAATTTGAAACAAAAAAGGCTTTATATGCCCAGAATCACCACTATAGTAACATCTCAACCTAGAATGGGGCTGGTTTGAAAATTCACTAATTCTTCAAGGATGTTGTAACATGTTCTTGGGCATGTTGATCTATTTCTTTTTATCAAAATGAAAGACCCTCTCTTATAACATTCTCCTCATGTTTTTTATCAGATTGATAATGACCTTTGGAATCTTCATCCTCTTTCACCATATTTATGGAATTAGTCATTTTATCAAGCTTGGAATTTAAGTGTGTTACCTCATTTTGTAGATGAGAAACAATACTTAGGAGTTTATTACTTTCATTTTCCAAATTAGCAATGATATTTCTTTTCTCTTCCTATTCCTTGAGGTTTTCTTCACACCCATCACAATTATCCTTGTAGGACACATCTAGGTCTTCATAAAGATCATTCTCATCATAAGCTTCAAATTCATCTGTCCATCTGCCAGATAGAGCCAACACCAGTTTGGTAGTCTCATAATTTTCTTCACCTTCTGACTTATCATCATCTGACCAAGATGTAGTGAAACCCTTCTGCTATTTATTGAGTAAGTTGGGACATTCATGTATAATATGACCATATCCTTCACATTCGAAATATTGAATTCCTCTTCTTTGACTTGGATTCTCTTCTGATCTTTTTTTCTTCTGAGAATAAAGACTGTTACTAATGTCATATGAGATGTTCTTGACATCTATTCTCCCTCTTCTGTCCAATCTTTTTAACACCCTATTGAATTTATTCTCAAGAAGAACAATGGTATTAGACAAATCTTTATCAGTGTTCAGCTAATCTTGACCTTTATCATCTTCGACATTGGATACAAAAGTTATGATTTCGTTCTTTTTCTCAGCTTTGTCACCAATATCCAATTCAAATATTTGAAGTGACCCAATAATTTCATCAACTCTCGTGTTGTTGATGTCCTGAGCTTCTTCAATAGATGTGACCTTCATGTCAAATCTCCTAAGCAACGACCTAATAATCTTTTTGACTAGCTTTTCTTATAACATCTTCTATCCCAAGGCACTTGATGCACTAGAAATTTCAAGAAGATTTATTTGATATTCCTAAATTATCTCATCATCTTTTGTCTTCAAATTCTCAAATTTTGAAGTGAGAAGCTGAAAGCTTGACATCTTCACCTTTAAAGTACCCTCATAAGTTATCTTAAGAATTTCCTAAGCTTCTTAGCTAATGTTAATTCTCTATTTTAATACTGGCATTAATTTTAGTAAAACATATCATGAAGAAACATGTTAAGTAGGATGTTCTAACTTGCAGAGGAAACATGATGAATAAGATTACCTATGTAGAATAATTCGACATCATGTCTATTACAGATAGACTTTTAGATTATGTTAGTTTGTTACAAATGTTGAATATTCTGGGAATGTTTTATAATCCCACATGGTATCCAAGTGTGTGAAATAAGGGATATATGTTCGTATTTAAGTTATCCAAATTTTCTAAATCTTGACACGTTTTAGGAAGGTTATGATTGAAGATCTATTTTCATCGAGTAGATTTTGCAGACTTTGCTGCATTTTTGAAGTCCAATCCAATCCAAAAAAAGGGTTAAAAAGAAGTCTCTATACCTAAAAAAGATACGAGCCTGAGTTGTAAAAGTGTCTATCATTACGACTTCATCTATTTATTATTTTGCAAGCGACTCTTGTATTGTTGTTACTTGAGTTGGACTATTAGTTGATTTGTACTTGTGAATCACTCGTAAAGCTTTTAAGCAAGAGTGAATTTTGTTTATTGAAGGGTGTCTCATTCTTGATTATCAATCACTCTTAAACTTCAAAGTATATAGTGATTGTGTGTTCTTAAAGATTATCTTCTAAGTCTTTTAAGTTGTGTTCTTGTCACTGGTTGTGACAGTGTGTTCTTTTCATTGTCTGTGACTCTAACGGAAGTGAGAAGGGTCTCATACCTAGGTGTGTCTTAGGTAGAAATATAGCATGGATAGTGAATAAGTAAGAAGTTGTAAAGGGGGGAGTTTAGCTTTTAATTGATACTATTTAGTGGATTTCCTTTTTGGCTTGCTATCCCTAAGAGTAGGTGTTGTTGTATATCAAACTCGGTTAACAATTATGTGTGTTACTTTACTTTTCATCATTATTTATGTTGTTCATACCTTGCCATTGTGTTGAAGCCAGATTTCAAGGTATCGACATCTCTTATGACATATGTGATCTTAATACCTGAATTTCAGCTACAGTACATGTATTAATCAGCCAAACACATTTTTGTAAACTTCATTGAATAAAGAATTCACAACCTTGGAATTTCCAATGGCTTCTTTATCATCATTTTCAGTTTCAATCTCTTTCCCATCTTTGTCAATGACCTTCACAATAGGACGCTTCCATCCTTTCCAAACAACATTCCATGCTTTGCTGTCCATAAATTTCAGAAAAGCTACAATTTTCACCTTCCACTAGTCATAGTTTGAACCATTCAACATAGGTGGTCTGTTGTTATATCCACCTTCTTTCTCCATAGTTATAGAAAATATATCTTTGAATCTCACCCATTAAACAAAATAGGGTGTCGGCTATTGATGACAATTGAAATTATGGCACACACAATATTAGAAGTCAAGACTTATGTCTTAACAACACACAATGCTGTAACAAATGTTACAAAATCTAATGATAGCAAATAGACTTGCTAAAAATAGAAAGAATGTGAAGGAAGATAAAGTACTAAAACATAAAAAAACATAAAGAATTGTTAACCTAGTTCAGTTTAAACTCAAATACTTTGGGGGCTACCAAGCCAGGAAGGAAATCCACTATCAGTAGTATCAACTCAGAGTTAAACAATACCAGTTTACACCCCCTCACTTAATCCCTACCCAGTGCAACTTTTACCTAAGCAACTCCTAGATATGAGAACCCCTCTCACTCCCAATCACCACAGTGATAAAATACCAATAACAATCCCATGGAATGTCTCAAGAAACCAAAAAGGAAGAACACACTTCCAAATTATAATTACTTAGTTTTCTTAGAAGCTTCACTAATAACATTCTTTAACTCTTGCTTAAAAGATTCGAGGAGAATAATAACTTGATAAACAAGTAATAATCAGTCAACTCAAATGAATCAAAAGATACACGAGGACGTAAAAAGAAGCCACAAAGAACTTAAGGACTGTCAAACCCTAAACCCTTATTTTTCACAAGGTTTTACAATAAAACTATGCTTAAAAAACTAGGTCTTGAACGAATCCTTATATAGACTTCTACAGTTTTGCTTTGAATCTTTAATCCAATAAAATTCTCAGCTTTGAATCCCTGCAGAATCCTCTCCATGAAAATAAAAACAAAAACAAATATTTCAAATATTTCCTAAAAAGTCTCAAAGATCTTTTTATGAAATAAATCAAATCTGCAATTATTCCTAACAATCCTTGATTGGTTACGCCCTTTATGAGTATTAGAAACTTCCAGAATCTCATATTTTTCAATAAAATCTTCAATGATAAATATCCAGATGTACTGATATGATGTTTTGTTGCAACATGTTACCACATCCGATAGAAAATCTTTTAAATAAGTAACAGCAAACCCTGTTATACCAGTTGGTCAAGATTTTATGACATCTTGCTCAACTTTAGGTTATAATACACGTTCTTCCAAAATAGAACATGTTGAATGAATTTTTTTCAACTATTTGTTTTACCAAAATTATTGCAAACCATAAAATCACAAATCTAACAGCTTCTTCAAAAGGAATAGCTACTTGGTCAACTTGTCCAGAAGAGGAAGATGGAGTAAGAGGATTTATTCTACTCTAGAATTCTAGCATCTCAAAGTGTTTACGAGTTTTCTTATGTTCCTGTCATACCCTAATTTTTACCTCTAAGATCCTATAGTATTTGCATCATTGCATCATCATCAAGATCATAAACTTGGTGGCCTCTTAATCATCTCTCTCAACCTTTCCTTGAAGAGATCATCAAAAACCCTCTTGTGTATCTTTTAATTTATGTTAATATATCTTCACGCTTTACTAACCTTGACTAAAACCCAAAATATTCTTTATTTCATTCATTTGTTTTGCAAGATATTGATTTAAATTAAGAACATTAAGCACGGTAGCTAAATTAGGGTTTTGATCCCCCAAGTCAAAGTTGGCCAACCATTGATTCTCAAGAGCTTATTCATCATAGCATGACTGTAATACGGTGGGAGAACTAACTTTTTTTGTTTTATCCAAATGTGCGGATAACTAGAATTGCCACCGACTTTTCTTTTATCCAATATTTTGGAAAGTTGAAAAGAACAGGAAAGACCTTTGACAGATTTTGAGTTCGGGGGGTAAGTTAGGAAAATGGAAGGTGTTAGCACCCTTTTCATTCGTAGTTATCTACGGGCTCATAATTGCTTAGCTCACTTTTGAAAATCTTGCTTTGTGTGTGTGATTTGTTTGAAAATATTTTGAAATCACCAATGTAGGGCTGACTTTGTAATAATTCTTGTATCTTTCCTCAAGAATGTATACAAAGTGTTATTTTTAAAAATATTTGTTTGAAAGTGTAGTGCCAAAAAAGTTTGGAGAAAAGTTCTGAGCAGGAAATTAAGAGTTTCTTACCGACTAAAGTCTTTCTTATTCATTTCATTCTCCTTTAGAGATATTACTATCCATACCATTAGTTGGTAGGTAGCCCTATCTATTGGATGTGAAGGGACAGGCGTAGCGTCATCGTATGGTCATCGAAGGCAACAAGTAAGGGACTTTACATTATGATTTGATCGAGGGCCTTTTGTTAAGTATCCCTACTTTCGAGGGATGTGACCAATATTTGTAAGGTAACAAGAGCGGGTACCCTAGAGGTTTAAGTTTGAAGTGTTTATTTTCAGTTATTTTTTCTTGAGAATTAGGGTTTTCTATATTGTTTTTATTCTTGCCATACAAACTTTAATTACTAAAATTTAAATATGTACAGAAAATTAAAGTCTGAAATGTAAAGTGCGGGAATTTAAACCTAAGCTATTACATTGTCTGAGCAGTTACATAATAGGAAAAAAATGTGGAAAACAAATCTAAGATATTACATTAGAAAGCTCCCTATACACTTGATCTATGAAAATTAAATAAGAAATAAGAAAGTAGAAAAGTAGAAGAAAAAAAAGAATGTAAAAATGTTTTTTATGATTTTTTTGTGCAAAATAATTTAAGTTATAATAATTAATAAAACCTAAATTTTAATTGATTTTAATATTAAAAAAAGGGTTGATTAATTAATATCAAGAAAATTAAATATTAGTTAAAAAAACTAATCCTAATTTATTAGTATTAATGATTAGGTTAGTGTAATGATTGATTAATTAAAAAAATAGGTTTAGAAAAGAAAAAGAAAGAAAATTCGGTTAGAAGAGAAAATAGGAAAAAAAGATTGCATGGGGTGGGTCTTGAACCCACGCCCTCCAGCTTCATATGCATCATCGCTTGCCACTAGGCCAAGCGCTTGTTGATGTCCGGAAACATGAGTTGAATAATAATATATGAAACGTGCATGTAAGCTTTGAAAAATTACAAAAAATTGCAAAACACAGGTATCGAACCCAAGCCCTTATATTCACAAACCCAACACCTTAACCAGCGGTGCTATGCTCTCATCCGGTTATACAAAAACAAGTTAATAAATATAATATGAACAAGTGGATCAGTGAGGCGTCGGAGCCCTAGCTCTGGTTGTCTTGTCCAGCGAGATCTTTTTCCAATCTACAAAAATAGCAAATGTTAGAGATCAAGAAGGGCCCTATCCCCCTAAATCGACCCTTACGAATCCAATGGCAGTGTTATTTTTGGCTGGTTCGACCTACAAAATGAGATATGATGAAAATAATGCAAAATAGTTCAAAAATGGTGATGGAGTATTCTGGTGTCATGGACCTCATGCAAAGGATCAAACCTGCAATTCTTTGTTTCAGGAACACATTGCAAACATTAGTTCAAGTCAAAGCATCACAAAAATCAAAGTATGAATTTCATGAAATATGCAAAACCGACCATGCTTGGAATGCTCATTTTAGAACTTTTGATCATCAAGAATGATCAAAACTTACTCTATGATACCTCAGGGATCCATTTGGCTTGCTTTGAGGCTGGCTGGAAATTGGATTTTGAGTTTGCCCTAGTTTTGACAAAATTTGAGATTTTGAGAGGGTGTTCTTGAGCAACCTTTTTTCCTGTCCTTTTGGTCTGAATATGATGAGTATATATAGGAGAAAAGATTAGGTTAAGATATGGGCTTGTACATCATGCAAAACATAACTTTTGATTTTGTTTGAAAATAGATTGAAATCTTTCCAACCATGAAGATTTGTTTCTCAAATAGGTCTACAGGATTTTTTGCATGACCTTGGGCCTCCAAAATATTCAGATCTCAAGCCTTTTGTGCCTTACACATTTATTTAATATTTATTTGATTTAATTTTGAATTTAAATTAATAAAATAAAAAGTAAAAGATATGAAAATTAAAATGATGCATGAATCGACATAGAGATCCATTATGAGGTCAAGAACACGTGTGGACTTCAAAAGATAGACCCATTAGCCCAAATATTCAAGTTTACACAATTTGAATTTCATGCATTTTCTAAAAATTTCCCAATTTCCACAAATAATAACTCCATCAAATCATATTAATGCCCCATATTGCAAACAACCAAGGAGCAGTCAAGACGTTCAGAGAAACCAGAGGCACATGTACCTTGTCAGCATAAATCTGGCATTTGTGACAAGTTCTGGAATGGTGATGGCAATCAATTTCCATGGTCGACCAATAATAACCCGCTCTCAAAATTTTCTTAGCCATCGTATACCCGCTGGAACAAGTACCAAAGACCCCATCATGCATATCTTCCATAATCTTCTCAGCTTACTTCTTGTCCACACAACAAACAAAAGTCGAATCATGATTACGCTTGTACAAAATTCCATTACTCAGAAATTATTTGGCAGAGAACCTCCATAGGAATTTCTTATCATTGATAGATTCCCCTTCGGGATATTCTTGAGCGTCGATGTATCTTTTCACTTCATATTACCATGGCTTCTCATCTACTCCATCAGTATCGACCTTGTAGCAATGTGTCGGTTTGTCTAGTATCTAAATAGTAATTTGAGGAGCTTTATCATCCCATCTGACTTTGAAAATAGATTCCATGGTAGCCAATGCGTCTTCCAATTGATTCTCTTCTCGTGGAATATGTTCAAAAGTGATTTCCTCAAAGTACGAAATTAATGTCAACACATGCTCTCAATAAGGGATGAGATTTGGATGCTTCGTATCCTATTATCCTTTAATCTGAATGATCCCTAAGTCTGAGTCCCCATATACATTCAAGAACTTGATTCTTATATCGATAGCAACTTTGATGCTCATGATGTATGCTTCATACACTGCCATGTTGTTGGTATAGTCAAAACATAATCTAGCAATAAAGGGCGTACGGAAACCCTAGGGAGAGACAATTACAACACCAATACCATTACCAAGCGCGTTATAAGCTCCATCAATAACCATAGTCCATTAGGATCCCGGCTCGGGTCCTTCATACCGTCCTGGTTTTTCATAGTCTGTAACTAGCATAATATTCTCATCCGGGAACTAGAAATTCATAGATTTATAGTCGTCTACGACATGATGATCCAAATGATCTTCCAGTACACTTCCTTTGATTTCCTTTTAAGAGGGGTACTGAATGTCGCGTTCTGTCAAGACCATTTTCCATTTTTCTATTCTTCCGGATAGAGCGGGCTTCTCGAATATGTATTTTATAGGATCCATCTTAGAGGCCAAGAAAGTGGTATGAGTCAAAATATATTGTCTTAGTCGGAGAGCAGCCCATGTCAAAGTGCAACAAGTTTTCTCGAGTAGTGAGTATCTTGTTTCACAGTCGGTAAACTATTTGCTAAGGTAGTATATTGCATGCTCTTTTCGACCAGACTTATCATGCTTCCCCAATAGACACCCCATTGAATTCTCTAACACAGTTAAGTAAATGATAAGAGATCTTCCTTCAACTGGAGGCATCAAAATCAGAGGTTCTTGGAGGTACTCCTTAATTTTGTCAAAAGCTGTCTGACAGTCGTCGTTCCACTTCACTACTTGATCTTTCTTTAGTAAGTTGAATATTGGCTCATAAGTAGCCGTCATATGGGAAATAAATCTGGCATTGTAGTTTAATTGTTCTAGGAAACCTCTGGCTTCCTTCTCAATATCGGGGAGTCGGCACTGCTTGAATGGCTTTAACCTTGGTGGGGTCAACTTCAATACCTTTACTACTAACGACATAGCCTAGGAGTTTACGAATCTTACCCCAAAGGTGCACTTGTTTGGATTTAGTCTCAACTTGTACTTCTTCAATCTCTCAAACAACCAGTGTAGGTTGTCAATATGTTCTTCTTTAGTCTGAGACCTAGCTATCATATCATCAACTTAAACCTCTATCTCATGATTGATCATATCATGGAATAAAGCTACCATAGCACGCTGGTATTTTGAATGGTCGTTCTTTAAACTAAAAGGCATAACTTTGCAACAGAAAGTGACCACTGTGTGACAAAGATAGTCTTCTCCATGTCTTCGGGTTCCATCTTGATTTCATTATACCCAGAGAAACCATCCAAGAAAGAAAATGCCTTATGTTGAGCGGTGTAGTCAACCAGAACATCAATATGCAGAATCGGAAAGTCATCTTTGGGGCTTTCCCTAGTCAGATCCTTGTATTCTACGCACATATGCACTTTTCCATCCTTATTAGGTACTGGCACAACATTTTCATCCCACTCAGTATATGACGTGAATGAAAATATGTTAATGAAAAATGTCAACCCTAACAAGTGGACCGTTGTGTGACGAGTAAGGCACAAGGCTTAAAGTTATTGTTTAAAATTACATAATCAAAACTTGAAAGCAATAAAATAGAAAATATCATTTACTCCAGACTAAAGGAGATTGGTATGACGTCTTCAGTCTTCCAATTATTGTGATCGTTGTTGGTGGTAAGGAAAATGCAATTTTCTAGGTCATAGTCATTGTCAGCATCTTCTACCGTGTTAACTCCATTGTTGCTGATGCGGAATGGCAGTCTTCCAGCACGAGCACGACTGTGATACGATCGCAGAACCACTGTTTATACTGGTTTTACGTTTGTGTTTGAAAATGTTGTGGTAAGCAAGAGTCGCCATCGACTTTTCTTTTATCCAACAAAGGAAAGGGTGAAAAGAACAGAAAAAGACCTTTCCAGATATATTTCTGAGTAAGGGGGGTAGATTATGGAAAGGGAATGCGTTAGCACCCTTTCCATCCGTATTTATCTACGGGCTCTTAGATTCTTAGCTCATTTCAAAATACCTTGTGCTTTTTGTGTGTTTTGAAAAGTATTTTGAAATGCCTTAGTGCAGTGATCTTCTTTATGATAACTCTTGTATCGGTCCTCAAGATTGTTGATAAAGCATTTTAAAATGTTTGTTTAAAGTTATTTGTGTATGTGTAAAAGTTTGTTTTGAGCATAGCATCTAGGAACTATCTACTCTACTCGAAAGGGTCATTCTTTTCCTCCTTTCCTTTAGGCAGTGTTATCCTACTATTAGTGAGTAGGTAGCCTAAGTCATTTGGATGTTTGAGGGACATTCGAAAGGATGTTTTGTAGTCACAAAGGCATATGGGCAAGAAACCTTAGTAACTACCCTAGGGTTTTAAGATCATTTTTACCGAGGCAACGTCGAGAGGGTCATCGAGGGAATTATGATCTTTTATAAACCATAGGGTAGCCACTAAAATCTCTCACGGTTCGAGAGTTGTGACTATTTTTTTGAAAGGCAACCAAAGTGGGAGTACCCTAGAGGTACGCATGTGCAAGATTGTTTGTTTTCAGTTATTTTTCTCTTGGATGTTAGGTTTGCTAATGTTGCTTTTAATTTCTTGCCATACAATCCTATTACCATACATCTAACAGTTAATATGTACAGGAAATTAAAATGCCAAATTTAAATCTACGCTATTACAAAGCTTCAATGAGGGAGATTAATTACATAGTCCAAAAATGGGGGAAATAGAAGCAGTAAAAGTAAAGTCCTAGTTTATTCTATTACAACCAGTAGACTGATACAATAATATGAATGTAAACATGTGCGAAATGGAAAAGAACGTCTAAAAATCCAAAGGTATAAGAAAAATACTTTTTTGTTTGTTTTCTTTTAAAATGTGAAGAGAATTAAATTAAAAAACCTAAATCTATTTGGTTTTAATTTAAAGAAAAATGGTTAAAATAATTAATTAATTAATTTTCAAAACTAATTTGATTAAGAAAAATACTAACGTAATTTTTTTGTGATGTTTTTGCTTTAATGTTTATTAAATAAAAATAAATAAAGCAATTAAAAGAAATAAACCAAAAAATAAAAGTCCAAATGGGCTAGGCAATGAATGGAAACAAAAAGGGTGTATGTTTTGTAAAACGCAATGCCCAGATTGCCTCTTATATCAAGTGAGAATATCTCCTTAAGGTGTATGATGCTCTGCGTGTTTGGAATCATCTGTGTCTAAGTTGATGTGATCTCCTGATTAGGATTAGGGGATGTATGGTGAGCGTCTGGATGTGAAACACACAAGATCTACAAAATAATAGTTAGAAAAACAAAATTGTGAGGCCTGGGCATCGAACCCATTCCCTTTCGATTGCACATATTCCCCCCCTCCATTTGAGCTGTCTGTCAATTGTTAGTACAAAGAAAATCATAACATTCCATTTACCAAACGAATCAGATATATATATATATATATATATATATATATATATATATATATATATATATATATATATATATATATATATATATGTGTATAGGCCCAAAAAAATCTATTTCAAAATATGTGTATAGGCCCAAAATGCTTTCGTTTGGCAATGTGTTTCTTATCTCCTCTATTTTTCCGTCCCCTCCCTTTCTTTTTCGTCCCCCTGACAATGTGGTCTTAGCCTAGCCTTGTATTGATAGGGGTTTGAAGAGAGCAAGTACGGGAAGAGACAAAGGCTTTCAAGGCCATGAGACAAAAATCCAACATATTGAAAGTTGGACATATTTGGATAATTCTTGTCATTTTGAAATCTTGAGTGAACCTGGACATGTTTTGCCCCCTGGCTCTTTCGAATGCCCCACATGCATGTCCTTCGAATGGACCAAATGTATGTCCTTCGAAGACACCATTTGTGTATCCTTTGAATGGACCAAATGTATATCCTTCGAAGGCACCATTTGTGTATCCTTCGAATGGATAAAATGTATGTCCTTCGAAGGCACCATTTGTGTGTCCTCCGAATGGACCAAATGTATGTCCTTCGAAGGCACCACTTGTATGTCCTTCGAATGGGCCTTTGTACGCTTCTTCAAATAGACCATACGAATGCTTCTTTGGAAAGGACCATCTTGTGTGTCTAAGAATGGAAAACTATATGTTTAACGTTTTTAGAGATGGAGTAAGAGTAGGCCTGAAGATAGGCATTGCCTTGTCGAATCTTGCATGTAGATAGCCATTGCTTTGTGAATCGAAGGTCAGTTGAAAGGGGCCTTTTGCCTTGTGGATCGAAGGAAAGTCTGAGGAAGCCTTTTGCCTTGTGTATGAAAGGAAAGTCTAAAGAATCCTTTTGCCTCGTGGATTGAAGGCAAGTCTAAGGAAGTATTTTCCTAAACAAATCTTGCATGCAGGAGACCACTGTTTTGTGAATCAAAATAAACATGCAGAAGTCTACTGCTGGTGAATTGAAGCAAACTTGTAGGGGGTTCTTGCCTTGTTAATCGAAGGCAAGCCTGAAGCAGCCAATGCACAATCGAAGCCTTGTGAATTAAACTTGATCGAAGGGGGCCCAACGCCCAATCAAAGCTTGTGAATCAGGCCTGCATCAAAGAAGGCCAAATGCCCAATCGAAGACTGGTGAGCCAAGCCTGCATCGAAGGATTTTAGATGCCCAATTAAAGTACCTTGTTAAGGTACCAATCGTAAGACACTTGACCATCTTAAAAAAAATTATTTTCTTTAAGAAAGTGTTTGTAACCACCCATGAAAGGGAAGATCTTGGAAAACATGAGAGGGAAAATTTTGGGGTACAACAGCTACCTCAGTTCAATCGTCTTAAACCTGAAGATTTAGATTGACTTGTTTTCCTTTGGAAATCTTAAGGTGTAGGATGATTGAGCACTAGAGTGCCAAGAAATTTGCACTCGTATGATGTGATGATTGACTGTGTAGGGAATGGGCTTGAAGATGCCATTTGGAGAAGATGACTAAGACTTGTTGGAGATGGGCTTAAATATTCCATACAAAGTAGATGGTGACTTCATAAGAGGTCTCTTTTTGGGGGATTCATGTTCCTTCTGTTTGAGGAGGAGTCTGCTGGGGAATGTTGATTTATGTTGTTCTCCTGCTTGAGGAAAACTCTGGGGAATAGAGTCTAGGAACTTCAGATGTCCATTCCTCTACTAAGGAGTTATCTCTGAACTGAAGAGATGAAAGTTTGTTGTTTTCTGGTTGAAGTCCAAGCTTCACAGTAACATGCTTGGGAGAATGAAATTAACTTCTATCTAGAAATGTATTAGAAGAAACCTGCATAGGGTTGCTTCAGGCTGAGTCTGTGTTAGGCTGCATCTGGAAATTAAGAACGAATCCGTGTAAGATGGATTCATCCTGCTCGTGTAGATAGTTTTCCTGTCTAGTTCCAGGTATTAATCTATAATCAGTCGTCCATAGATAGTTGTCATGTATGGTTTCAGGTATTAATCTGGAACTTGCTTTTTTCGACGGTTGAGATAGTTTTCATGTTTGGTTTCAGGTATTAATCTCTGACCTTAGAGAAAGAAAGATAGTTTTACCGTTCGGTTTCGGGTATTCATCTTTAATCTGCTTATTTAGATAGTTTTCCTGTCTGGTTTCAAATATTAATCTACAATTGGTCGTCTACAGATAGTTGTCCTGGCTTGTTACAGGTATTAATCTGGAACTTATTTTTGTCAATCATTGAGATAGTTGTCCTGGCTGGTTTCAGGTATTAATCTCTGACCTTAGAAAGAAAGATAGTTTTCCCGTCTGGTTTTGGGTTTTAATCTTCAATCTACTCATGTAGACAGTTTTCTTGTCTGGTTTCAAGTATTAATCTACAATCAGTCGTCCACAGATAGTTGTCCTGGCTTGTAACAAGTATTAATTTGGAACTTGTTTTTGTCGGTCGTTGAGATAGTTGTCCTGGTTGGTTTCAGGTATTAATCTCTGACCTTAAAAAGAAAGATAATTTTCCCATCTGATTTTGGTATTAATCTTCAATCTGCTTATGTAGATAGTTTCTTATCTGGTTCTAGGTATTAATCTACAATCGTTCGTCCACAGATAGTTGTCCTGGCTTGTTACATGTATTAGTCTAGAACTTGTTTTTGTCGGTCATTGAGATAGTTGTCCTGACTGGTTTCAGGTATTAATCTCTGACCTTAGAAAGAAATATAGTTTTCCCGTCTGGTTTCAGGTATTAATCATCAATTTGCTCATGTAGATAGTTTTCTTGTCTGGTTTCTGGTATTAATCTACAATCAGTCGTCCATAGATAGTTGACCTGGCTTGTTACATGTATTAATCTGGATCTTTTGAAAATTTGTTGACAATATTCATCTGTTGAGCTTTCCTTAAAAGGTAAAGAATTAGATGCATGCAATATTATGATGCATGAAGTGCAAATGATGCTCTCAAAATAAATGAGATTGTGATATATGCATTTGTGTTGCATATGCTATGACGCTTGTAAAATGGTGTATGAATGAAATGTATGAACGTGTCAGTTGCTCTATTTTTGTATTATTGAACTAGGTAAAATTAATCCCTAATTATGTTGGGGATGAAGAATGTAAGTCTTCAAATTTTGTTGAAGTTGAAATGTTGGGAGATGGATCTCTGCTGTTAGAGAAGTAAACTTTGTTGGGGAAGGGAAACTCCATGAATTTCTTGGGGATTTTTAAGAAATCCTGCTGGGAAATCCTGAAAAGCTTATAAACCAGGCTAAGAAATTCCTTGAGATGTCGGGTAAGTAATTGGAAAATTTACTCCGCCGGGATATCAAAACTTTGACATCATTAGGCTGTGAATTGAGGATATGACCATGACCTTGTGGTAGAATGTCCCTGCCTCCGTACTTCTTGGGGATTTTGTAAATCATTTGATTGTTACCCCAATTGTTGGAGCCCTTGGTGAATGTTGATCAAGGTGATAAGCCTTATATTGATAGATAAGCGATGAGATGATGGCACATAGTCGTACGCTTTAATACCTAACTTTTTCCTGGACTATCCATTCAGATTTTCATTCCAACGAGATACCATTTTTTGCCCAAGCCGCCTTTTTCAGGTTTTCGATTTACCGGGTGTACAGGTTTTTCATGTATATCCCTAATTTTTTCCCGAACTCTTTTGGTTTGCCGAGATGCCCTTATTTTTGCCTATGTTAGTCAACCTAGCGGGTCTTTCCTCATGCGTAATATCTTTTAACTATGTTCACATTCATCAGGTGCAGATAATTGTCACTGTTCATAGTAGTAAGTGTTGCCACACTGCCAGAAGATGTTTTCTTGATTACACGTGATTCATTGTTGGAATTCATGTCCAATTGCCCAAGTAATTTAGATGGATACCTGCCCCTGGCTATTTGGCACTTTTGAGAGATTCCTTGAATCTTGACTTGATTTCCCCAGATTAGTTAGACACCATGCCATGCCCCTTGATTATGAATGACCTGTTATTGGAAATGTCTTTCCACTTAAGGTGACTCTTTCCACTGAGAGGATTTCTATTCATCGAATATCTGTCGTGTGAATTTCTCTACTATTGAATAAATAGTCATATGCAAAAAATGGTATTTTAAAAAAAATGCAAAGCTTATGTATGTCTTGAAGTTGAAAATTTAGTTTTTTTAGTAAAACAAACAAATTTCGTAAGAGTGTGATATCAACTCAGGATTTATAGCAAACCTTACAGGAGTCAGGATAACTTTTTTAACATTATGCTTTCGAACTAACCCATGCTTCAGCTAGGACTTTTAAGGGTTATAACGTGGCCTGGTTCACGGTTTAAGAAATAAAGGATAAAAGCTCAAAATTTATTTGTACCCAACGCATTCTTCGTGATGTTCTTCAGTCCAACACTCAATTAAATGTGCGTTTAGATCCCAATTGAGTCTGGAATCTTTGCCTTGATATTCAAGTGATGGTTCGGACATTGAAAGTTTATTTTGGGAAAGCAGTTAATTTTGTAACCTTTTCTTTCTTTTTTTGTTGAGGATTTGTAGCGACCTCTTTTTTTTATATTTTATCATCCCTACTTTTTCCTGAACAGATTGTTTTATGATTACAGTCAGCGGGATGCCCTAGTTTTTTCTTAAGTCTCCTTCATATGCTTTGACTTAGCAGGCTTTTCTTTTGAAAGATAATGACTGTCTGTTTTAATGATTATGCGGAACCAAAACCATCTTTTGTTTTGGAAAGGCATCTTCAATACCATTCGTCGTGTATTAAGAGAAAGCTTGCGATTGAATGCACATTAGAAATAACTGAGAAACTACCCTTCCCCAGGATATGATTAAGGGTTATAATTTGTGAGAAAAGAAAAACTCCTACTTCTTATCCTCAAAGGGGTTGACTAGGGATTAGCTTCCTTATAACTCCACTTTTTAGTATTTGAAAGAACGTCTGTATGTCGTCAGCCAGGTCTGTCCAAAAGCATATTGTAGAAATTGTGGTGTCGTTTTTGTTATCCTCCCTCTAAAATCCTATAGCTTTTAATCAAGAGTCGAATATCACAAAAAAGAAGTAAAAACACAATTTGAATATATTGAGTATGCATGGATTCATTCAAGACAAACATATGCAATGCATTAATGAAAGTAACCAAAGTTTGACATAAAGATAAGTGTTTAAACAAAACAAAGAAATTAAAATTGAAAATTCGAATGATAAAAAATTTCTCTGCCTAAACTTCATCACTTCAGATGATGTTCCTTTGAGGTATGGCATAAGAGTTCAACTTGACCATCTTGTGTAAACTCCAGCACTCCTTTGTCGATAAAGTCTTGAATCTTATTTCTCAACGTCTGATAGCTATTAGTGTCATGTCCAGGACTGTTGGAGTGGTACACACACCTTGCATTTGGATTGTACCTTGGGGAAGCAGTGTTGGGATTCTGAGGAGGATCCTTCAACATAACCAGCTTGGCCTCCAACACATGTTGCAATGCTTGAGCCAATGACACGTTGATTTCGGTAAAGTGTCTTATAAATGTGTTCCGCTTACGCTGATTACCCTGTCGTTACTGGCGAGGTGGTGACATAGCAGCATTTTAGAAAGGTCTACTCTCCACCAAGCCAACTTTTGGTCTCATCAGGGGCTGATTAATGACTTGATCCCCAGCCTCGACTGTTTGCTTCATACGGTTACAACTGTCTTGATGAAGCTTACTGATGTGGATCCTCAACTCTTCCTGTCCCCAAACTAAATTTTGGATAAGAGCTATTTGATTACTCATCTGGATTCTCATCGTTTCCATCTCAGCATGCAGTTGTTCCAACTGGTCATCCTCGTTGTTGTCGGGATGTTTCTTGGTCAAATTCTCTTTGAGGAGTGCTTTCAACTCTTCTTACCCCTTGGATAAGTTCAGGAACATTTCCTTGAACTGAGCATCGTGAGTTTAGAGATCTCTGTTGTTCTGTTTAAGAGCCATTTTACTTGCTAAAATAAACAACGAGAACATGAGAAACTTGTACTGGAAGACCTGTTAGGTAAAGACATGCATGATTTGTGGATGCAATGTTTTCAAGGATCTCGCGGAGTAAACACAAGAACCATACTCCATGAAATTACCAAGGTGCCCCACAACTCCTTTTTGGTGGGACACCATTTAAAAAGGGTGGCGCCCGCCATGCCCCTATGGCACCCGCCATGTGTACAAGGGTGGGAAGTTGGTGAGAACGTGGTAGTTTAAGGCAGTTGAAATCAATCCATGTCATGGCCTACCCTATGGTGGGCGCCATGTCAGATGCCATGTGTACAATTTGTTCAAAAACTTGATTTCTTGCTCGTTTTTTCTTCATTTCTTCAAGAGGGGCGCTATATAAACAAAGTACATGAAAACAAAACAAAAGCAAGCATAACACAAGAAAATGACAATAAAAACCCTAACAAACATATGCAATCTGAGTCAAATATGGTGTGTGTTTTAGTGTTATCAACCTTCCCCTGCTGTTCAATAATATTGTAGTCACTATTCCAAATAATTTTTAGTATCTCCTCCATCTCTTTCCTGGAGGTATCTTCAGTGTAAACTTCTTCAGGTGCCTTCGCCTGGGCAGACTCAATGACCTGTTCTTTTCCCCGAGTCTCAGTAGTTGACTCAGTAGCAGTAACACGAACTGGTGTAGCAACAATCTTTGGAGAGAACTCTATAGAGAAAACCCTTCTACTTCTATTAATTTTACTGGACTTAGTAATCTTGCCAATGTTGGGATCGATAACTTCAGTATCTTCATTTTGACAACCAATGGTTCTTGCTTGACACCATGGTAGTAAATATCAGCTCCATAATTCCAAGGGATAGCCTTGTCAGAGGAATATGGAATTGGCTCGGGCGCAGTAATGACCAGAGGAGTAACTCTAGGTTCGGCTGTAATCTTCACAGGCCCCTTGGAAGTGATTCTGAAAAGAGTTCTAGAAATTACAGAAACGTCTTCAAGCTCCAAACCATGAAACAAATTCTCTATAGAAGGAATCTTCTCAACTAGAATTATATGGTTATCCATTAGATGCTGAATACCTTCTCTTAGCAATTTGCAACCATAAGACTGGGTTGCGCAATCTTTCAGTACAAATTTAAAATAATCCGGCTTGCAACAGACTCTTCTTAATAATTATCAGGGGAGTAATCAAGTCACTTACAGCGGAAACATAAGAAATATATTTGATAGCATTAATGCCCTTGTCATCCTTAGGCATAGGTTCAGTAATCACATTGGGAGTCTCGGGATGATCAAACTCAATCTCCTTTGCGTCGATCATGTCTTAAACCTTGTTTTTCAGAGCCCAACAATTGTTTGTGTCATGTCCAAGACTATTGGAATGATGGGTATATCTTACATTAGGATTGTATCGAGGAGAGGAGGTGTTGGGATTCTGAGGAGGATCTCTTAATGTAATCAGCTCTGCCTTCAACAAATGTTGCAATTCCTGAGACAATGGTATGTTGATCTTGGTAAATTGTCTCCTGGGTACGTCTGACCTACGTTGATTTCTTTGTAGATGTTGTGTTGGTGTGGGATTAGAAATTAGCAGTGCCCCCACAAATTGGTTGCGACCACCTCTACCACGACCCTTCTGGCCATACACATGATTAGCTTCTTTTTTTTCCGTTGAATGTCTTTTTCACAGTACTTGAAGACGTAGCTCCCTGAATTTTTCCACTTCTGATTTAACCTTCTACATGTTCCCACGTTAATGTCAGCTCGGTGAATCTGGCTGAAGAGCTTCTGATCAAATGATTAAAGAAAGGACTTGTCAAAGTTCCCATAAAAATATCAACCAAATCCATATCAGAAAAAGGAGGTTGAACTCTTCCTGCTAGACCTATCCATTTATGGGAATACTATAATATGGTGGGAGAACTGACTTTTGGTTTTAGGTTTTATCGCAAATGTCGCGGATAGAAAGAGTCCCCATCGACTTTTCTTTTATCCAATAAAGGAAAGGGTGAAAAGAACAGGAAAGACCTTTTGAGAATTTTTCTGAGCAACGGGGGGTAGGTTATGAAAAGGGAAGGTGTTAGCACCCTTTTCATCTGTAGTTATCTACGAGCTCTTAATCGCTAGCTCACTTTGAAAATACTTTGTGAATGTGTGTTTGAAAACATTTTTAAAATGCCTAAGTGCGGAAAACTTTGTAATGATTCTCATATCGTTAAGAACGCATACAAAGTGTTTGTTTTGAAAATATTTTTGAAAATAAGTGTTTTGTGTGAAAAATGTTTTGTTTTGTTTGTGAGAAAGCGACTATGAGCTATCTACCTACTAAAAAGTCTTTCGTTCTTTTCCTCTTCCTTTAGATGGTGTTATCCTACCATTGGTTAGTAGGAATCCCTATCATTGGATGTTTGAGGGACGGGCGCGGGTCATCGTATAATCATAATGGCAGCTCGTAGGATGCTTTAGCAATTTTTCGTAATGGACTAAGATCGTTTACCAAGGCAGCATCGAAGGGTCATCGAGGGACTATGACTGTTTTATCCGAAGCATCAAGCGAGGGTTACCCTAGAGGTGCGCATGTGCAAAATGGGTTGTGTTTCAGTTATTTTGCCGTGGATTTATTGTTATCTAGCATTCGCTTTTAGTCTTTTCCATACAATCCTATTAAACTAGCAGTAATAAGGAAAGCAGTAAATTACGAAAAAATAAATCTAGACTATTACAGAGCTTCGGGAAGGGGGTTACAAATGATAGAATGGGGAGAAAGTAAAGGAACCCTAATTTATCTATTACATCCCTTAATAGTTACATAATTATAATAATGAGAAAATAAATAAACGCACGGAGATTGTGATATAGGGAAAGATGTAAAAACCTAAAAAATTTCTAAGCGTTAGGAAAATATTTCTGGTGTTTTGTTTAGAAAAATATTTTATATTGTAAAAATGATAATTAAACCTTATTCTAATTAGTTTACTAGTTAATTAATAAATAAAACCAAAATGTAATTAAATTTATATTATTTTATTTATAAAAAATTAGATTAATAAATAAAAAACCTAAATCTAATTTTAGTGATTTTTTTGTGATTTTTTCTGATTAAACAAAATTAATTAAAAAATAAAATAATTAATTAAAACAAACAATAGAAAAAAAGTTAAAGAGAAAATAGGTCAAAAAATAGTTGCAGACGTTGGGTGTTGAACTAACGCCCTTCCCTTCATCTATATCCAATCCTTGCCAACTGAGTTGTATGTTTAAAATGTTACTGAAATACAAATCAATTATTATATAATAAAAATGTGTATATATTTTAAATTCAAACTCCAGTCAAATGTGGGGCCCCTTGTATTTGAATGGATGAATCAGAAAAGGCCACGCCTGAGTTAAACGTTCAACAGGCCGGAGAAGGGCCGAAGCCCTAGCTCCAATCATATTCTCCGGTGATGCCCATATCAAACCTATAAAACAGAGAAAATAAAAAACCAAGAAAGGTCGTGTCCCCCTAATTTGGACCTCCTTAATCCATTGGTGATGTTATTTTTCCCTGAAAACGCCTGAATACAAATATACAAAGAGAACGATGCAAACTACCCTAACAATGGAAGATCCTTATTCCTGTGCCACAGTTTGCGCGTGATGCATCAAAACACATCCACACATCAATATGAACAATAATGTATGCATAAAATTCATTTAAATCACATGATTAAAGAGTTTGCAATCAAGATCTTTTACCAAACCAGTTGATTTGTATGAATGGATTCTGGAGTGTGTTGAGCTTGAGAAATGATATAGATCATCTCCTGGAGTATTCAGGAAGGTGATGATATGCTTCACACTGCTTGGGAACGACTAGAAATAAGGGTTTCAAGTTGCCCTAGTTTTGAGAATTTTTTAAAACCTTAGGGTTGTTCGTTGGGTTGGCCAGTGTCTGTCCATTTGATCTGAGTGTTGTGCATATATAGAGCATGGATTTAGGGTAAGTATTACGATATCATGTTGTTGGCTGAAGATTTTTATGATATTATTATAAGCGAAGCAAATTGGACGTTTCGATTGGAATAAAGCAAGATGTCATGTTTCGAAATGGTAGAAGCAGTGCTTTGAATGGGCATATCAAAGCTTGGAGCTTCGAGTGACAGTTATGAGGATATATTCAAAGAAGTCTCGAAATGATAACAAGGCTGTGTCCAAGAAATGCGTTTGAAGCGAAGAAGTGCCAAAACATTTGAAATTCAAATGTTAGCGGAATGTTTGAAATTTAAAATGTATGCGCTGTAGCATTCGAAGACGCGTGGAAGCTAGGGAGAGGCATTGTTTTGCATGTTCTGAACGTGGCAGAATCTTATAGCAAGACCGTTATGGTCAAAGTAGTATAAATAGAAGTCTTAGCATTAGGATTTCGTGTGTCATATCTATTGTACAAAAAAACACAGTAAACATTCAAAATACCACATGGCTAGGGAAACGAATGCACGAGCAATGTACGTATGATAACACCAAGTGTTTATGATTTAATAAAACTCTTTATCATTTCCAGTATTTTCCTCTATCTTCATGTCAATACCATTCAAAAGCCTTTGCATTAAAATATTTTCATTCGAAGTCTTTTTACTGATGCCTTACATTTAAATGTTTTCTTTCCATTTCAAATACTTTACATTTCAGAAACTTTTGTATATTTCATGCCTTTATCTTCATGCCTTTATCATTCGAACACCTTTTTTCATTTAAAGTCATTTTACTGTTTTCTTGCATTTAAACGCTTTCTTCATATTTCGAATCTTTTACATTCCAGAGAATCTTTTAAATTACATGTTTTTATGCTTCGAAGTCATTTACTTGTCTTTTCTTCAGTTTTATATGTCTTTACAATTGAACTTTATTCATGCAATTTAGTTTCGCGCGCATTTACTTGATCATGTTATTAGATCTGTAATAGAGTAATCGAAGTAAGTTAAACACCTACACAACATTCTAAATACCAACCATGAATACCAGTTCTATAATGAGAGTTATCCAAATGACCAATACATCCTAGGATCAATCTAGTCGATCCTGCGAGTTACCAGAGAGATTAAATAACAGTCATTAAGATTATTTGATAGTTTGGAGGACTAGCGGTTGTTTACCAGAAATCACTGTAAACAAATTGGCACACCTGATGGGACCCGTCATTGGCCATTACGAAATTTAGAACAAAATAAAAAATTGTTGAGACGTAACCATTGTAAAAATACTCTCTGAGTGATAAGTTTGTTGTTTTATGAACCTTAGAAGTGGTAGAATAACCAATAGCAACCAACCCTTATCCAGAAGAAAACGTTTGAACAAGATGTCTAATTCTGACAATCAACAAGGGGAACAAAATGCCCCACATACAACAGGCACTAATATCTCCGCCTCGATGGGAACATCTAATGTGATCCCTTCGAATGCACAGTCTGTTGCATCCTCTACCAGTAATATAGCCACCAATGGAACAAGTGGAATATCAACTAACAGTTCGATCCTAGGAAATACTGGAACCATTGGTTATCCTGGGGGATTCGTCCCACCATCAGGGACACAAACCCATTTCGCCACCCCACTAACTACACCACCCGGTTTCGATGGTAATAGAACCAGAAATTCCTCTTATGGAATGCCAACATATTTTATGGCAGGCTTACACAATTCCACATCGAATTCATCACCACAATTAGGGTCTGGGTCTGGGGCAAATCAGTTTATGACAAATAACCAAGGGTCAGTGGGTTATAGTGAAATGCCTATCTTAACCACAGAAAACCAGTTGGCTTTTAGGCAATTAATGGATGACAGTAACCATAATATGATAGGAGTGTTAGCACAAACTATGCAGGAGATATTTGCCCCAATAGTACAAAATGTGACTGTGACAAACAGAGAAAACGCAGATAACATGAGTCGAATAGCAGATTTCTTCGCTCCCCCAGAGAGGCGTAGGCAGAATCAGGCGGGAGTTCGAGCGAACGTACCTATTATAGAACAAGTTGCTAACGACCCACCCTATAGACCAGCCAAAGAGGAGGTTAATTTGGGGGCAAGGGCACAAAGGCTAGAAGCCCCAATGATCCAAGGCCCACAAAGGGAAATTATGGAACCAGGGGCAAGGTTAGAAAGGCTAGAAGTCCCAGAGTTTCGAGAAGAACAACCTAGAGGGTTTGTCATGGTGGGTCAAAATCAAGATGCTGATGCAGTCGTTCATAGAATGTGAAACGATAACATCTTGGCAGAAAATAATTTAACCACCATGATAGAGAGAATCATGGCCCAGAACGGCCTCAACACAGGAATTAGAAGGCCAAATTATGCCTCCCCTATATTATATTACATAATGCACACTGATTTACAAAGGGGATATAAAGTCCCTAAGTTTACAAAGTTTGCTGGGGATACCAATGAGTCAACAGTCGAACATATAGCCAGGTATCTAACCGAAGCAGGAGATATAGCCAATAATGAAGACCTTAGGATCAAATATTTCCCAAGTTCCCTGACTAAGAACGCTTTCACATGGTTCACCACTTTGCTTCCTGGGTCCATTGATACTTGGGCTCTTTTGGAGAGATTATTCCATGAACAGTTCTACATGGGACAATAAAAAATAAGTCTGAAGGAACTAGACAGTGTAAAGAGGAAGTTCACCGAACCCATAGATGATTATCTGAATAGATTCAGGCTTTTGAAATCTAGATGTTTTACAGTAGTTCCTGAACATGAGTTAGTCGAAATGGCTACTGGCGGCCTGGATTACTCTATTCGAAAGAAATTAGACACTCAATACTTGAGGGATATGGCTCAATTAGCCGATAGGGTTCGACAGGTCAAAAGGCTAAAGGCCGAAAAGGCCAGAGTCTTTAAAAATAACAAGAAGGAAAGGATCTCCTATGTTGGAACTGAGGAAGCAGAAGATTATCCTGAATTCGAATTCGAAGAGGTCGAAATCGACCTCGCTGAATTAAAATAGGCACCACCTTACTCCTGCAAATTATTAGTTCCCACAAAAGGGAAAGAAATTGTTGAAAATGAGAAAAGTGACAAATTCCCAAAGAAGGTTTATACCTTCGATGTCACTAAGTGTGACGAGATTTTTGATTTACTTGTCAAAGATGGCCAACTCATTGTGCCATCAAATGTCAAAATACCTCCTTTAGATCAAAGAAAGAAAAGAGGATTTTGCAAGTATCATAGTTTCCTAGGCCACAAAACCTCATAGTGTTTTCTTTTCAGGGACCTAATTCAGAATGCAATTAAAGATGGCAGACTGAAGTTTGCTGATAAAGCAAAAATGAAAGTAGACGAAGATCCTTTGGACGTCGCAGACACCAATTACTTCGAGCCTGCATGCATTGGGGAAATTAACATGGTGGAAGCTGACCAAAGTGACGGTCCAGTAGGAGAGAAAGGTACTGAAAATGAAAGCTGGGTGATAGTCAAAGTCAATAAAGGGGTCACTGAAGACGTCCACAAGCAACCAGAGACTTCGATTGAAGCAGCACCTTTAGCTGTTGCAAAAGAAATCCAGGCCACTGAAGGCCAGGAAAACCAAAACCAAGAGTTGACACAGGTTACTGAAGGCCTGAGGCTAGAATTGGAGAAAGTCCAAATCACGAAGCCAACCTCCCCTCATAAAGAAATATGGGATACTTTAGGGGAACCCAGTGGAAACTTTGACTACTTGGTCAAATATTCAGCCCCAGAGAGTTCAAAGGTCCACATTGAAGATATAAAACCCACAGGATAGGGAGATGATGACGCTAAGGGGGAGGATGTTGAGGTAAACATGGTGGATATGGAGAGACCTCGCTCTGAGATGGAGGAGGTGGAGAGATATTTAGAAAAAGAGAAGTATAAAATGGAGGATAATCATGCTGGAGATGCTAGTCTCAAGGATTACCTCATGATGTGCCACAAAGGAGATACAAGAATGATATTATGCCCTAGGTGCAGCATCATCTGCAATCAGAGAATCGCTGCAAACTTCGAGAGGGTACAAAGGGCGCGAACTGGCAACAACTGGCGCCAGGATAACCAGCTATTCAGGTGTTATCCTAAAACTGGAGAAAGTTTGCTGGAATTTATGCTTCGCTGCTACAAAGGGGCAACCAAATGCTTGATATGCCCAAGGTGTTCTGTTGTGTATGATCAAAGCATGGCAAGAGCCTTCGAAACAATCCCCTTCGCCCCTTGCTGGAACCACCAAGAAACTGTTCAGATAGGCCCACGTTTCGATAGCAAATACAAACAACGAAGGCCTGATAGTCCTCATCCCAAGGGTGCTCGAAGAGTGACGTTCAAAATTCCTGCTGAACTGCCAACAGACAAATGGCTGCAAGTCAGAAATGACAAAGGCAAAGACAAATGGAGAAACAATGAACGAAACGCACGCCATGCTATGACATATAGGAGGCAGTTCAACATAGCGAAGAGGGAAGAAGTGAGATTAGAGAACTACAAAGGAAGAAACCCCATGTCAAGATCTCAATGGTGAAGGCAACAGAGAATTCGAAAGGCTGAAAGGGAAGCTGTGGCAAGTAAGGGAGCAACTTCAACAAAAAACCAAGGTGAATCTAGCACCACCAAACCCACACCAAAAAATCAAACTGAAGACAAACCCCCAGTTAGTAGGAGGCTCTTCTCTGAAGTGCAGCTAAATGAACCAAAGGAATATACTCCAGGTCCAGAGGAAGACGAAGATATGCTAACAGAAAACTTCGAATCAGAGGGGGAGTCTTCGTTCAATATTAATTGCAACGTGGTATTTGTGCTTCCTTGTGAGTTTGGACAGGAAACTGAAATCGAAGAGTATGAGGAAGAAGATACCATAGACCTGATGAAGCATAGGCTTGTGTGCTACTATGTGATGGATAATGGAGTTGTCGAGGAGCAGAATGCATTCTTCGAGCGTCCAGAACCAGCTATGAAGAATCATCTGAAGCCATTATTTATTCGGGAAAAGGTTGGTGCCCATGGCGTGAATAAGGTTCTAGTGGATGGGGGCGCTGCAGTCAACTTAATACCCCATTTCATGCTGAAAAGGTTAGAAATACGCGAAGGAGACATCAAATCACACAACATGGTTCTTTCCAATTATGAAGGGAAAGTAGGCAAAACACTGGGGGTGGTTCAATTGGACTTGACAATAGGCTCAAGTTGTAGGCCCACCATGTTCATGGTGATCGAAGCCAAGGCCAACTACAACTTGTTGCTGGGAAGGGAGTGGATCCATGGCGTAGGGGCAGTTCCTTCGTCAATGCACCAGCGATTAGTTTTATGGAGAGAAGATGGGATCGTGGAAAACATTGAAGTGGATCAGAGTTACTTCATGTCAGCAGTCAACTTAGCTGACTAGAGGAATTATGACAAACATTTGGCAAAGATTGCTCCTTGTGTCCCAAATGATGAAATCAACGAAACCAGAAACGCCCACTACTATATGACCCTTCGCCATGATGGCATATATTGGGATAGAATAATAATCAGTGAAGACGAAGGAGTCGAAAGTACTATACAAAGACGGCCAGCAGGCTGGGAATTCGACAACCTTACTCATGACTGAGTCCTCCTTTTTCGAAAGGATTTCGGCCTATATGGCTGAGAACGAATCAAAGGCGGCCTTAGAGGCTGAAATGAATAAACTGGCTGTAAAGATGAACGAAATAAATGGGGAAAGCTCGAAAGGCTCACCCTTTAAAGAACTTGAGATAGATCAAAGGCTGGACGCCATCTATGATAAAGAACCCTTAGGCTTCGAGAGGGACCCCATAGACTCAGGTGCCAAAATGTTGGCGCAAGATCCACTCGAAGAAGTGAACTTAGGGGATGAGAACACGAAAATAATAACCTACATAAGTGCAAAACTTAGCCCAGGCCTCAAGCAGGAAGTGATCGAAGTCCTCAAGAAAAAAAAAGATTGCTTCGCGTGGGATTATGACGAAATGCCTGGTTTAAAGAGGGAGTTAGTCGAACACAGACTTCCAATCAAAGATGGCAAGAAGCCCATCAAGAAAACTCCTAGAAGATTCGCACCAGCGGTTCTCACAAAGATCAAAGCTGAGATCGAAAGGTTGCTGCGTTGCAGATTCATCAGAACCACAAGGTATGTCGAATGGTTAGCAAATATAGTGCCTGTTATTAAGAAAAATGGTTCTTTGAGAATCTGCATAGATTTTAGGGATTTAAATACTGGAACCCCTAAAGATGAGTACTCCATGCCTGTGGCAGAAATGTTAGTAGACTCTGCTGCAGGATTCGAATATTTAAGTATGTTAGATGGATATTCTGGGTATAATCAGATTTTTATTGTTGAAGAAGATGTTGCCAAGACAGCATTTCGTTGCCCAGGAGCCTTAGGCACCTACGAATGGGTGGTGATGCCTTTTGGTTTAAAAAACGCTGGGGCAACTTATCAAAGGGCGATGAATTCGATTTTCCATGATTTCATTGAAACCTTTATGCATGTGTATATTGATGATATAGTCATCAAATCTATATCTGCAGAAACCCATTTGCATCATTTGAGCCAATCAATCGAACGAATGAGAAAACATGGCTTAAAGATGAATCCCCTTAAATGTGCATTTTTTGTGCAGGCTGGAGATTTCCTTAGCTTTGTGGTTCACAAGAAAGGAATTGAGATCAACCAAAACAAAACCAAAGCCATAATGGAGACGAAAGCACCTACTTCAAAAAGGGAGCTGCAATCTTTGCTAGGGAAGATTAACTTTCTCAGAAGGTTCATTTCGAATCTGAGTGGAAGAACCAAAGCTTTCTCTCCGTTGCTTCGTTTAAAGCAAGGCCAAGCCTTCGAGTGGAACGAAGCCCATCAGGAGGCATTTGACAAGATAAAAATATATCTCTCTCAGCCTCCCATCTTGTCTCCACCTTCATGGGGAAAGCCCATGAGATTGTACATATCTGCCTCTGAAGTTAGTATAGGTAGTATGTTAGCACAAGAAGATAGCAATGGCATCGAAAGAGCCATATACTATTTAAGTAGAGTATTGAATGATGCAGAGACTAGATATAGCAATTTAGAAAAGCTATGTCTCTGTTTGTACTTTTCTTGTATGAAACTCAAGTATTACATAAATCCTGTTGATGTTTATGTTTCATCTCATTTCGATGTCATTAAACACATGCTTTCAAAACCAATAATGCATAGCAGAGTTGGCAAATGGGCTTTAGCTTTAACAGAATATTCTTTGACTTTCATGCCTTTAAAAGCTGTGAAAGGCCAAGTGATTTTTGATTTCATTGTGGACCATTCATTGGTTGAACAGACTGTCAAGAGTTATGTCGAAATGCAACCATGGAAATTATACTTTGATGGTTCGACCCACAGGAATGGAAGTGATGTTGGAGTCCTTATAATTTCTCCTGAAGGAATTCCAACAAAATTCAAGTATAAATTGAATGGTCCTCGTTGCTCGAACAACGAAGCTGAGTATGAAGCGCTTATTGTTGGACTTGAAGCTTTGTTGGAATTTGGGGCAACTAGAGTCGAAATTAAAGGAGACTCAAAATTAGTAGTCAAGCAAATAACAAAGGAGTATAAATTCATAAAGGAAAACCTGATGATATACTTCGTCATAGTTAACAGGCTACTTAGAAAATTTTTATACATGGATATTCAACATATACCAAGAATAGAAAACCAAGAAGCAAATAACTTAGCACAGTTGGCTTCAGGTTATAATGTTTCTGCCAGAAACTTTGAGGATTTAGTTGAATTAAGGGGTAGAGTTATGGCTACTAGATTTACACAATCAGATCTAGAGAGTATGAAATTGGGTTATGCTGAGAAATAGGGATTCGAAATATTAGCCATAAACACTTTATCAGATGCAGATTGGCGAAGTCCACTTGTGAGTTATTTAACAAACCCAACTCTGAATGTTGATAGGAAGATAAAATATAGAGCATTGTCATATGTCCTCATGGGAAACGAATTGTTCAAAAAGACCCAAGAAGGCGTATTACTAAAATGCCTAGGAGAAAGTGAGGCATACTTAGCATTGTCAGAAGTCCACAATGGGGCATGTGGGGCACATCAAGCAGGTCATAAAATGAAATTGCTGTTATTTCGATATGGCATGTATTGGCCCAGCATGCTCAAAGATTGTATAGACTTTGCTAAAGGTTGTGAAGAATGTCAGAAACATGCAGGGATTCAACATGCCCCTGCAAGTGAGTTGCATTCAATCATTAAACCATGGCCATTTAGAGGATGGGCATTGGATTTAATAGGAGAAATAAATCCTGCTTCGTCTAAAGGACAGAAATATATCTTGGTAGGAATAGATTATTTTACCAAGTGGATCGAAGCAATACCATTAATAGTTGCTGATCAAGAGGCTATTATTGAGTTCATACAGAAACAAATTATCTATAGGTTCGGATTGCCAGAGAGCATAACCACAGACCAAGGTTCTGTGTTTACTGGTAGAAAGATGCAAGAATTTTCTCAAGAAATGGGGTTTAGATTACTAACATCAACGCCATATTATGCTCAAGCAAATGGTCAGGTCGAAGCAGCTAATAAAGTGATAATAGGGTTAATCAAGAAACATATTGGTAAAAAGCCAAGGAACTGGCACAAAACTTTGGACCAAATACTATGGGCCTGTAGAACATCTCCTAAAGAAGCTACTAACACCATGCCTTTCCAACTCACATTTGGTCATGATGCAGTTCTGCCAGTAGAAATTCATCTACAATCAGTTCGAATTCAAAGACAAAACGAAATTCCAACTGCATTGTATTGGGAAATGATGATGAATGAGTTAGTTGAGTTGGATGAAGTTAGATTGCATGCATTGGAAATCCTGATGAGACAAAAGGAAAGAGTGGCCAGGACATATAACAAAAGGATGAAAGGAAAAGCATTCACTATTAATGACTTAGTCTGGAAATTCATATTGCCCATGGACAAGAAAAATAAAACGTTAGGTAAATGGTCACCTCATTGGGAAGGACCTTTTCGAATAATAAAGGTATTTTCAAATAATGCATATGAAATTGAAGAGCTGATGGATGATAAACGTATCCTAAAGGTTAATGGGAAATATTTAAAGAAATATAAGCCACGCCTACAGGAGATTCGAATAGTAACAACGTAATCAAAATATCATAAAAATGCCAAAATGGTAATATGGGATTGCCAAAATGGCGTTGTTCAGATGTTACAGACAAAAACCAAATTTCAAAACTAATCAACACTAAGATTTAAAAATAGACATTATTCTTCAATCTGTTAAAGGTACTTCGAAAAGACTCAAGCCTTTGTTGAGTAAAACGTCTTGCTCCCTCTAAGGTAGCCACTTCTCCCTTGAGTTGTTCTGCGGTTTCCATTTCTGCAAGCCCTTTGTTGAGGAGCTCTTCGAATTGGTTGCCAGCAATATTGGTTTCGTAGGCTAATTGTTGTTCTTGAGCCTCTTTAACCTTCTGTTGAAGTTCCTGAATTTGCCTTTCCCAGAGAAAGATGGACTCAGCTCGAGCCTCATAATCAGTTTTTGCTTGCTTTAGATGCATGGCGTGATCCTCAGCTTCTTGAGAGAGTTTCGAAGCATGCTCATAAGCAGCATCCATTGCAGTTCGTTTTTCTTGAACCTTTCTGGCAGCAAATTCATCTTGGAGAAGGCACCCAGTCACGTTGTCTAGCAGAGATTGAAGATCGAACAAGATAGTGCTAACTGGCAAGGAGCAGGTAGTAAGGTTGACTTTTGTAAGTAACTCCTTCATAGTGTAGCAAGCTGTGCTATCCTGTTTGAGCACTTCGAAAAAATCCACATCAAGAATTGTTCTCCTAATCCTGTTAAGAAGTACAATTCTATCATCTGTGGGCAACAGATGGCTAGTCGAACTTGTACCAGCCCTAGCAGGTGGAATATCCCTTTGAGCTAGCTTCACCTTCATGTACCCAATAGGGTCATTTCGTCTCAAGAGAGCAAGCTCCTCTTCAGTCATTCGGGATAGAGACGGTTGAGGGAGTTTCACGCACAGGGGAGTCACATCCATTTTGACTTCCATGGGTTTATTGGTCGCGTCACCGTCACCTTCATTCGTTTCATGCTCATTGTCTTCTTCATTATCATCCAAATCCACCACTTCGATATCTTCGTTCTCGTTGCTATTTGCATCTGACTCTATCCCAGCAGTCGAACCATCGTTGGCATCTTCTTCCTCAGAACCTTCCTCTGCAGATTCTTTGTTTCTTTGATCAGAATCAGCTTTCTCTCCTTCAGCGTGAATGTCCTTTGGATCCTCTTGAAGGGTTTCAAGAGGGGACTTTTGAAGAGAAGTTCTTTGTAAAGTCTCTGCAGATTCATGAAGCGTTGCTTCATTTGTTTGTTTTAGAGGAGGAGAAGTACTCTGGTCATCTTGCTGCTCTGAAGCCCCAGCCAGAACCGCCATATTGGAGGACCCTTTATTCTGCACTAGGTTGCTGGAATCCCCTTGAGGAGAAGAGTTGATCGGAGCAGCAGTTTTTGATGGTGAAGTCGGAGTGGTAAGAGCTGGATTCAAAATGTCCTACAGAGGCAAAAGAATATTAAAAGCATGCACCAAGGTAATGAATAATTATTTTGTCAAAGATTTAAAGTTCAATTTACCTGTGGACTCTCAGAAGAGAGGTTGCTAGCTATGCGTTCCAACATTACGTTGGAGGTCGAAGATGGAATTTTGGATTTAGTTGAGGGAGCAGCATCTCTGGAATCGAGTCCAGAGACACTAGTTGGTACAGCACTTTTGGAAATTTCCTTCTTCTTCTTCTTCTTCTTCGAAGCAGCTGGTAAATTCCCTCCAGCATTGGGGTCTTCCCAAGTAGTGTTTGTTTTTCGTTTCTTTGGAGTGGTTGGCGGAAGTTTGTTAGTCTGAAAAGATTTAAACAATAAGTTAGATGCAAATCATGAAACATTAGTGTATTCAAAACATCAAGGCTAATTGATTACCTGTGGAGTTGGAGCAGTAGTTATTACTGGTGTTGTTGTTGTTGTTGCAGCAGTTGTTGTTGGTTTGGATAAAGTCACAGTATCAATGGTTTCGACAGATGCCTGAGAGGCGCTTCCCTCTTTCGACTTTGAAGCAGCAGTCTTTATCCTGATGGCTGAAAATCGAAACAATTAAGGCAAAAGTTAAAAATGTAGAAAATGAGAAACATTTGGGATTTTCCCAAGCATTCGCACCTACGCCTTGATCAGATTTAATAGACATGGCAGAAAGGTCATAGCGAAGATGTCCTGGGAAATCGTGGAGCCAATGTCGAGCCCATGTCACAGTCTCAGATGGCTTTGGTTTCCTTTGAAGATATTTGAACATTTCTTTGCAAGTGAACCACCAAGGGTATGGAGGAAACCAAGCCAGAGCCAGTTTTGAGGTAGGTAATCTAGGAAATTTAGGTGGATGCATTTCGAATGCCAACCTATACCTATCTTCAGGTGACAACCCTGAAGGAAGTTTTAACTTAGAAACTTTTTCTTTAAATTTTTCCTTCAAGGTCTCAGCCGCTTAATGCACCGTGGATTCCAAGTGTGTGGGATCATAAGTAGTTTCAAAATAATTTTGAAAAGCCCTAATCTCTTTGGCATGAGTAAACATACCTTTCTTGGATTGTACCTGCACATCGAACGCATCAGTTAGTTTCTGCTGAATAGTGAGGGTATCGAACATATTAGACTGATAGAACTTTGTCCACCATTCCAGAAACCCCTTTGTTGTAAGGTGTGTAGGTTAGAAAGATATTAGTTTAAAGTGGGCGAAGCCTTGGTATTGTTCTTGCTGTAGTTTGGCTTCTCTTGCCTTGAAGGTTCGCCCAGAGGTGATGGCACTTTCTGTTTGGAATAGGGGTTCAGGGATTAGTTGGCACAAGCCAAATTGTCTCGAAACGAAGTTGGGTTGATAAGAAAAAAGGAAGATTTGATTCTTAGCAGGAGTAATTCGTGAGGAGATTAGTCTGGGAAGCAAAAAGGCTCTCCATACATCTTGAATTTCTTTGCTTTTGACTGCTTCTGAGAGAGCCATGGTGAACCATGAGGGTCCATGAGTCCTTGAAGCAAAAGGCGCCATGGTCTCTTCGAATTTATGCCTCTTGGAGAAAATCATGATATATTTTGAGAAGAGAACTTTGAAGTCATCCTTATCATCGTTTGGGGTAAGTCTTCGCAGCCTAGTGCCTTCGATGATTCTATCCGCTATTTATGGGTCTTGTTCAGCAATAGTGTTGGCAGTTGATAGTGAAGGTTTGAACATGGCATTAAGCCATAAATGGAGTAACCAGAAAGGGCCAGCTAGCAGGATGTTTTTGGAGGTGTGAGATTTCAAACTCGAAACAGCTGACCTTAGACTTTCGTAAAGATCAACTAATAGCAGTTCGCTTAAACACACCCTCCGATTCTCATGTAAATCTCTAGCTAGAGGAATAAACCTACTGGCTACCTGTAGGGATCTGCTGCAAAAGACATACCTTGACAACCATAAGGTAAGGAAAGCAATGTGTTCCACATCCGACACACTGTCACCTTCAGTGTGATAGTGGCTGATGAACTTTGAAAAGCTAGCTAGCTTGACTTCAAAGTCAATAATACTCGAATGCTCTTCATTCTCAGGAATATAGGTTTCTCCTATTGGTGATAACCCAGTAATGGATGCTATGTCAAAAAAGGTAGGTGTAATCATTCCACCAGGGAGATGGAAAGTATTGTAAGTACTGTCCCAGAAGTATAAGGACACGAATAATAATGGGTGGCTATAGGTAAAGCCTGATTTCGATAGTTTAATCAAGTTGTAAATACCTAATTCTTCCCATTGTTGGGATTTCTTAGCTTCTACTTTAGTAAACCAGTTGTGATAAGATGTGTCGAAGGTGGGGCAAGATCGAAATGGTTTGAAGTTACTCTTTACATAATCTAGCACAAAAGGGTCCTTAGGGGCAATGATTGCATTTTCCACGGTGGTCGAATCAGAAGACTCTACTGTCTTAGGGGTATCCATTTTATTAAACAGAGGTTTAAAATTATAACAAACAGGGAAAAATTTTCTGGTGTCTTTTAAAATTTCAAAGACTGTAAGAGGGCGCATTAAAGCTAACCTCTTGCCAGCGGCGTTAGTAGGAATTAGTACGTTGGCTGCATAGAGCATTTCCTTCTCTTTTGAGATCATCTGAGGAATAAGAACAGATTGACCTTGGTAGGTGCCAACCTTGCTTTCCATTATGGTTCCTGTGTTCTTTCCTTTCTTTTTGGAAGCTTTTTTCAGTTGAGATGAAGTTGAAGAAGACATTGTTTGAAGAGTGTTGGAAGTTTTTTAGGGTTTCGGTGAGAAAAGAGGAAGAAAAGATTTAGAATGTGGGAAGAAAAGAAAAAGACTAAGTTGATGGGTTTTTATAGTGTGCAAGTTAAAACATCCACTGGGTAAGATTGTGATACGTGGTAGTCGTGGGTTGGTTTGAGAAGGAGGTGGCGTAAAGTTAATATTGGTAATAGGCGTGATTAAATGATAATCATTGTTTTGTAACTACACCATGCTGTGAAATGGTTCAAGGCGGTTAAGGAATCTGAAAAGCGTCATGATTGACATGACTGGAGTCATATGCAATAAATGTTACGATGATTCGAAGGTCGCATCAAAATCTTGTGTATATGTTTAAAATAAGTATTTCTCAAAGGAATCGAAATACATATTTTAAAGGGGCATTTTGTTGGCTGAAGATTTTGATGATATTATTAGAAGCGAAGCAAATTGGACGTTTCGATTGGAATAAAGCAAGATGTCATGTTTCGAAATGGTAGAAGTAGTGCTTCGAATGGGCATATCAAAGCTTGGAGCTTCGAGTGACAGTTATGAGGATATATTCAAAGAAGTCTCAAAATGATAACAAGGCTGTGTCCAAGAAATGCGTTCGAAGCGAAGAAGTGCCAAAACATTTGAAATTTAAATGTTAGCGGGATGTTCGAAATTTAAAATATATGCGCTGGAGCATTCGAAGACGCGTGGAAGCTAGGGAGAGGCATTGTTTTGCATGTTCTGAACGTGGCAGAATCTTATAGCAAGACCGTTATGGTCGAAGTAGTATAAATAGAAGTCTTAGCATTAGGATTTCGTGTGTCATATCTATTGTACAAAAAACTCAGTAAACATTCAAAATACCACATGGCTAGGGAAACGAATGCACGAGCAATGTACGTATGATAACACCAAGTGTTTATGATTTAATAAAACTCTTTATCATTTCCAGTATTTTCCTCTATCTTCATGTCAATACCATTCAAAAGCCTTTGCATTAAAATATTTTCATTCGAAGTCTTTTTACTGATGCCTTACATTTAAATGTTTTCTTTCCATTTCAAATACTTTACATTTCAGAAACTTTTGTATATTTCATGCCTTTATCTTCATGCCTTTATCATTCGAACACCTTTTTTCATTTAAAGTCATTTTACTGTTTTCTTGCATTTAAACGCTTTCTTCATATTTCGAATCTTTTACATTCCAGAGAATCTTTTACATTACATGTTTTTATGCTTCGAAGTCATTTACTTGTCTTTTCTTCAGTTTTATATGTCTTTACAATTGAACTTTATTCATGCAATTTAGTTTCGCGCGCATTTACTTGATCATGTTATTAGATCTTTAATAGAGTAATCGAAGTAAGTTAAACACCTACACAACATTCTAAATACCAACCATGAATACCAGTTCTATAATGAGAGTTATCCAAATGACCAATACATCCTAGGATCAATCTAGTCGATCCTGCGAGTTACCAGAGAGATTAAATAATAGTCATTAAGATTATTTGATAGTTTGGAGGACTAGCGGTTGTTTACCAGAAATCACTGTAAACACATGTATAATCAAGTGTATGAATTGTTTCTAAAATCCATTCAAAAAGTTTCAAAAGTGAAGATTTCCCTCCCTTCTTGGTCCACACAATTTAGACAGCTTGTCATGAACTATTTTGGTTTAAAAAAGATTCAGATTTTTATATCTTACATATTTCTTGCATTTATTGTGTTTATTTAATTTAATTTTGATTTTAAATAAATAAAAATAAACATAAATAAAATAAAAACTAAAAATAATTCATGGATTCACATAGGGGTCCTTAAACATGTCATGAACACGTTTAAATTCCAAAGATTAGGCCCAATAGCCGAATATAACAAATTTGCTCAATTGAGATTTCATGCATTTCTCAAATATTATCCAACTTGTGAAACCCATAACTAGCTCAATGTTAATCTTTTTGAAGGTGATATTTTAATTTTTGGAAAGCTTAATATGTCCTCTACAATTTCTCTTTTGATCATTTTTCGCATTTGGAGACTTTATCTTGATGTAAGTTGCCTTGATAAAAAGTGTCTTTTGGTTGACTTTTGAAATGACCTATAATGTATTAGTTCATATCATTCAAATGAAGCACTTTTTTGGACTTGAGTACAATTACAAAGTTGTAGATAATTAAAATTTCCTTCAAAATGGGCCTTGGTTGGGGAAACATTGATGAAACATGTGAAAGTTATGTTTGGTCAAAGTTCAGTTGACTTCTCCTAAGGAAACCCTAGTTTGACAACTTTTGACTTTTGATGATTTGAGGGATGTCCTTGATGAATCAAGATAAACCCTTGATCAAATAATTAATATCACTTCAAAATGTTGATGTTGACCAAAAATATTGAAGTTTGATTGTATGTTGATCACAATTGACTTTTTACCCAATATAGTTGATTTCCAATCATCTGAGCTATTGACTGAGAAATTTTTTGATGCAAGTCTTAAAACTTGACATGAGGATTGTTTAAGACCTATGATGAAACTTGAAAACCATGTTACTCCTTTGAAACCCATTTTCCCTTATGCAAAATGAAACCTTAGTTGTAGCTTTGAGTATTTCAGACCTTTGTGAGCATGTCTTGAAGAAAATGGGAGGGCAAATTTTATGGTACGACATATTCCTCTGTTAAATCTTCTCAAACCTGAAGAGTTAGATTGGCTTATCTTCCATTCATGACTTAAAGGTGGAAGATGATTGAAAACTTAAGTGCCTAGAAATTTGCGCTTTGCTGTGCATGAACTGACGTTGTTGCTCGATTATACCAGGAATAGGATTAAAGAATCCTTTTGAAGAGGTGACAGAGAATCATCGAAGATGGGCTTACAGATGCCATCCAAAATAACCATAGATAGAAATTAGAATAAGTATACGCCTGACTTCAACTGGAAGAAGTATCAAAATAAATATACACTTGATTTAATCTAAGCCAAAAGATGTCTACGCTCGTCTTCAACTGGAAGAAGTATCAGAATAAATCTACGCTCGATTTAATCTAATCCAGAAGATGTCTATGCTCGTATTTAACTAGAAGAAGTATCTGAATAAATCTAGGCTCGATTTAATCTCATCCAAAATATGTCTTATGGAAGAAGTATTAGAATAAATCTATGCTTGATTTAATCTGAGCCAGAAGATGTATATGCTCGTCTTCAACTGGAAGAAGTATCAGAATAAATCTACGCTTGATTTAATCTGATCCAGAAGATGTCTATGATTGTCTTCAACTGGAAGAAGTATCAGAATAAAATCTACGCTCGATTTAATCTGAGCCAGAAGATTACTATGCTCATCTTTATTTAGAAGAAGTACCAGAATAAATCTATGCTTGATTTAATCTGAGCCAGAAGATGTCTACTGGAATAAGTATTAGAATAAATCTATTCTTGATTTAATCTGAGCTAGAAGATGTCTATGCTCGTCTTCAATTGAAAGAAGTATCAAAATAAATCTACACTCGATTTAATTTGAGCCAGAAGATGTCTATGCTCGTCTTCAACTAGAAGAAGTATCAGAATAAATCTATGCTCGATTTAATCTGAGCTAGAAGATGTATATGCTCTTATTTTACTGGAAGAAGTATCAGAACAAATGTACTCTTGATTTAACCTGAGCCAGAAGATGTCTACTGGAAGAATTATCAGATAAAATATGCGCTCGATTTAATCTGAGCCAGAAGATGTATGCGTCCGTCTTCAACTGGAAGAAGTATCAGAATCTACGCTTGATTTAGTTTAATCCTGAAGTTATTAACGACCGTCTTCAAATGGAAAAAGTATCAGAATAAATCTACGCTCAGTTAAATCTGAGCCAGAAGATGTCTATGATTGTCTTCAACTAGAAGAAGTATTAGAATAAATCTATGCTTAATTTAATCTGATCCAGAATATGTTTGAGGTCGATTCAAAAAGAAAATATGTTTTTTTAAGAATGACCCTCTGAGGAAATTTCTTAAGTATTCATTTTTCATATGTAGCCTTTGAGGAGATTGCCTGGTCATATAAATAGTTGATTATGTTTGTCTGTTGATTGATATTTCCTTAAAAGGTAAAGAGTTAGCTATATGCAATGTCATTATGTATGAGATGCATTGTGTAATTATATTCTCAAAATAAATGAGTGTGTTACATGCATTTTTTATGCACATGCTTTGACGTTTGTAAATGATGCATGGATGTGAAATGTTGTTGAAGTTTATTTGTAAACACGTGCCGTATATTTGTCTGGGAAAATAAATCCCTGACTGTTGTTGGGGATGAAGAGTATGTGTATCTTCAATCTTGATGGGTATTCTTGTTTTATCTTTGGGGAAACTCTGCTGGAGGATGTTGATTCCTGTTTGGGGAGAAAAGTCCAAGAACATTGGCCATTCACTAATCTACTGGGGAGTATAGTTCTTATATACCCTAATTGGGAATAAAAGAGATGGGTTGGATGACGACTCGTCTATGAGAATAAGGTTGAATGATGCCTAATTTGGTTTCAAATTAAGTAGTAAACTTTATGGGGATAGGGGTCTCAACTGCCCTTTGTTGATAATGGGATTTTTGCTAGTAATTTGTGGTAGAAACAGACTCAAGCTAGGGAGACTTTAATCTGTTATGGAAATAATCCCCAGCAGAGTTGTCAGGTCTGTAATACGATGGGAGAAGTGACTTTTTGGTTTTATCCAAATGTGTGGATAGCTAGAGTCGCCACCGACTTTTCTTTTATCCAATATTTAGAAAAGGTGAAAAGAACATGAAAGACCTTTGATAGATTTTGAGTTCAGGGGGTAAGTTATGAAAAGGGAAGGTGTTAGCACCCTTTTCACCCATAGTTATCTACGGGCTCTTAATTTCTTAGCTCATTGAAATCACCAATGTAAGACTGACTTTATAATAATTCTTGTATCAGTCCTCAAGAATGTATACAAAGTGTTATTTTTGAAAATATTTGTTTGAAAGTGTAGTGTGAAAAAAAAAATTTGTGAAGATAATATTATCCATACCATTAGCTGGTAGGTATCCCTATCTATTGGATGTGAAGGGACAGACGTAGGGTCATTGTATGGTCATCGAAGGCAACAAGTAAGGAGACATTAGCAATTGTATCAAAGGGACTATCATCATTTTGTAGGAAATTCGATGGGATAGATCATTTTTCGTAAGTAACTCGCAGGGTCATCGAGGGATTATTATCTTTATTCGAAAGGGACATGATGATTTGATCGTAGGGACTTTTGCTAAAGTATTCCCACATTCGAGGGACATGACCAATATTTGTAAGGCAACAAGAGAGGTTACCCTAGAGGTGCAAGTGTGAAGAGTAATTTGATTCAGTTATTTTATCTTGAAATTAGGGTTTTCTAATTTGTTTTTAGTCTTTCCATACAAACCCTAATTACTATAAATTGAATAATGTACAGAAAAGTAAAGTGTGAAATGTAAAATCCTAAGCTATTACATGACTTTGGGAGAGGTACATAAGTATGAAAATTTGCGGGAAAGTAAACCTATGTTATTACATCCCGTGAACAGTTACATAATAGGAAAAAATGCGGAAGATGTAAATCAAAGCTATTACATTTGGAATGCGCGACCTATACACTTGATCTAGGAAAAGAAAATAGAAAAAATAATGTAGAAATGTTTTTGTGATTTTTTATGAAAATAATTTAAATGATAATAATTAATAAATCCTAAATTCTAATTGATTTTAAAATTAAGAAAAAAAGGTTGATTAATTAACTAATTAGGAAAAATAAATATTAATTAAAAAACCTAAAGCTAATTTATTTTTATGTTTAAGAAAAAGATTTAATTTAATGATGGATTAAAAAGATTAGGGTTAGAAAAGAAAAAGAAAAGAAAATTAGGTTAAAAAAAATAAGGAAAAAGAAAATTGCATGGGGTGGGTGTTGAACCCATGCCCTCTAGCCTTCTACCCTACTTTCTTGCCACTGTGTTAGGCGTTTGTTGGTGTTTGGGAACATAACACTGCATCATATGTATGAAACCTGCATGAATTTGGAAAATAGCAAAACATATTGCAAAAGTCAGGGATCAAACCCACGCCATATTTGTTATACGCCTTCGCCTTGACCAGCGGTGCTACGCTCTCATTCTTGTACATAATGTAAACAAATAAATATAAAATAAACCAAGGGACCAGAGAGGCGCTGGAGCCCTAGCTCCGACCGTCTTCTCCAGCGAGTTTATTTTTTTGTCCTGCACAAATAACAGACATTAATGAACAAGAAGGACCTTACCCCCTAAATCAACCCTTTTGAATCCAATGGTGGTGTTAGTTTTTGCTAATTCATCCTGCATAAAGAGACACAAAAAGAATAATGTAAAATGATTCAAACATGGTGATGTATGAATCTGGCATCATGGGCTTCATGCAAGGGGTCAAACATGTGTTGTTTTGTCTCAAGAACACATTGCAATAGTTAGTTTTACTCAAATCATAGTAGAAATTGAAAATACAAAATTCATGAAACATGTAAAATTTTCCATGTATGGAATGTAGGTTTCAGGCACTTTTGATCATCGAGAATGATGCCAACTTACTCTATGGTATCTCAGGAATCAATTTGAGTGGATGGTTGACCTTGAGGATGGCTGAAAATAATATTTCAAGTTTTCCCTATTCTTGATAAAATTTGAGATTTTTAGAGTGTTCTTGAGCAGCTTTATTCGTCCCCTCTTTGTCTGAATATGTAGGGTATTTATAAGAGAAAAGATTAGGTCAAAGGATGGGCTTGGACATCATGTAAAACAATCTTTGATTTTGTTTAAAAATAGATTGGAATAATACAAAACCATGAAGATTTGTATTGAAAATAAGCTCCACACGTTATGCAATGTAATCTTGGGCCTAACACCTCCGTTTGATATTTATTTGATATAATTTTGAATTTAAATGAATATAACTCAAAATAAATGAAATAAAAATTAACATGGTGCATGAATGTACTTAGAGGTAAATTATGAGGTCAGGAACATGTATGGACTTTAAAAGATAAGCCCATTAGCCCAAAAATTCAAGTTTGCTCAATTTAGATTTCATGCATTTTCTCAAAATTTCCCAACTGTCACAAATCATATCTCACTCAATTGTTTTCATATGAAGGTGATCTAGGATTATTTAGAAGCCTCAAGATGTCCCCTACAATCTTCATGTTGGTCATTTTTTCATTTAAAGAACTTTACTTGATGTAAATTGCTTTGACAAAAAGTGTATTTTTGTTGACTTTTAAAATGACTTGTAATGTTTTGGCCCATATCTCTCAAATGAAGCATTTTTTGTACTTGAGCTTAGAGAGACAAAGTTGTATATAATTTAATTTCTTTCAAGATTATCTTTGGTTGGGAAATTTCTGATTAAGTATGTGAAAGTTATGCTTGATCAAAGTTCAGTTGATTTCTCCTTAAGGAAACCCTAATTTAGTAACTTTTGACTTTTGATGAATCTTGAGTTTTATTGGTGAATCATGATCAACCCTTGATCAAATTATGAATGTGACTTCAAGATGTTGATGTTGACAAACAATATTGGAGTTTGATTGTTTGTTGACCATGGTTGACTTTTTGTGCAATATAGTTAATTTTTAGTCACCTGAGCAATTGGATGAGAAAACTTGTGATGCAAGGCATGAAATTTAGTATAAGCATTCTTGTAAACATATAAGAAACCATGAAATCCACAAGAGGCCTTTCAAACCCAATCTTCCTTGAGAAAAATGAAACCCTAGTTATAGGTCAATTGGTTAGGAGGATAATTTGTCTGATTTATTATTGAGTAACCTTGAGCAAATGAAAACCCTTGAAGAATGCAAAGATATATAGAAGAAAAATGGGAGGGAAAAAATTAGGGTACAATTGATGTCAACTCTTATTGGGAGGAAAAAGTTGAATGGCGTCTGTCTGAGGAAGATAATCTTGTCAAGGAATTGTAATATCAGAGAAATAAACCCTATAGAATGCGTTTAGAAAATAATCAATGATGGGGATCAAGATTTCATAGGCTGCACTGAGGTAGTTTCCACCGTATGCTTGGGAAACTATCAAACTTCCTTTCTTTTAGGGGGCATATTAGGGATATTTACCCCTGTTCAATCTTCTTAAACCTGAAAAGAGAGTATGGCACATTGTCGTTCGTAGCCTTAAGGTAGAAGATGATCGAACACTAGAGTGCCCAGAAATATACACTCGACTATGTGTTAGTTGATTGTGTAGGGAATGGGCTTAAAGATGCCATTTGTAGAGATGATAGAGATTTATCTGAGATGGGATTATAAATGTCATCCAAAGGTGATTGTTGATAGAAATTAAACAGAGTCTTTACTGTAACTAGGAGAAGTGTCAGAATGAATATTTGGTTGATTTTATTCTGGATGACATGTTAGAATGGACTTGTGTAGGGCTTCTTCATGATGAGTCCGGGTGAACTTTATCTGAAAATTTATGAGAATATGCCTGGGTAGGGCTGCTTCATGATGAGTATGGGTAAAACTTCATCTGGAAATCATGAGAAGGAACCTTTGTTGGGCTACTTCATGATGAGTCCGGGTAAAACTTCATATAGAAATTTTGAGAAGGAACATGGGTAGGGTTGCTTTAGCTGGTCGTGTAGATAGTTGTCATGTCTTGTTTCAGGTATTAATCTATAATCACTCGCTCACAGATAGTTGCCCTGTCTTGCTTCAGGTATTAATCTGGACTTGTTTTTTTTGTTGGCCGTAGAGGTAGTTTCCTAGGCTTACTTCAGGAATTAATCTCTGACCTATTTGAAAGAAAGATAGTTTCCCCGACTTGTTTTTGGAGTTAATCTTCAATCATTTCATATAGATAGTTGTCATGTCTTGTTTTAGGTATTAATCTACAATCAGTTATTCTCAGATAGTTGTCCTGTCTTATTTCAGGTATTAATCTGGAATTGTTGAAAATTGGTGATGATATTTGTCTGCTTGATAACTTTCTTGAAAAAGGTAAAGAGTCAGCCGTATGCAGTGTCATGATACATGAGATGCATCGAGCAATGATGTTCTCAAAATAAATGAGATTGCGTTATATGAATTTGTGCTGCATATGCGATGATGTTTATAGAATGATATATGAATGCAATGTATGAATGTATCATTTGTTCTACTAAAGTGTTGTTGAACTGGCGAAAATAAATCCCTGACTGTTGCTAGGGGTGAAGAGCATAAGTCTTCATATTTTGTTGAAGTTGAAATGATGAGAGACGGATTTCCGTTGTTAGAGAAATAAACTCTATCGGGGAATGGAAACTCCGTAAACCGCTTGGAGATTTTTACAAAACCTATTTTCGAGAAACTCAAGAGGCTTGTGAACCAGGCTAAGGAATTCTTTGAGATGCCGAGTAAGTAACTGGAAATTTTTCTCCGCTAGGGGATATAAGAATATCTGACATCATAAGGTTGTATGTTAAGGGTATGATAGTGACTTTATATTAGGATGTCTCTGCCTTTATACCTGCTGGAGAAATTATCTACATGGATTTGCATATGGCCTTTAGACATTGTCCTGTTTCTTAAAGCCCACAGTAACTGTCATTTTGTTTTTTATGTGTGTATTTGTAAATGGTAATCACATTCAAATGCATATGTTCAAAAATAATCATCGGACGTTTTTGAAAACAAAACAGAAAGGTAAAAAACAAATATTTTTGCATTTTCAAAGAAATAGCTTTGTATTAATTTGAAGGGGTTTTGCCTATAATAGGCGTTTTTGTAAAAGGAGACGGACACCCTAGTAAGAGAATGTCGTTGTAAGAATGAAAACTATATAAAATAGTATCCAAAGAAAAATAGCTATGTGAAATAATCCCATTGATTTTCCACTCTGCTATTGCCTTTATGTCTTTGAGCATCTCATCTCTTTGCTACTTGTACGAAGCTGACTAGGTTAATTAGTATCATTTGAGCTTGATATTTGTTACCGAATATTGGTTGTAAGGTGATCCAACGGGACATAGTTATAAGATTTTAATCCCTAACTTTTGCTTGGACCTCCCTTTTTGGGTTTACAGTCCACCGGGATACCCTTTTTGCCCAAGCCGCCTTTTCAGGTTTTTGACTTGTCGGGTGTACAGATTTTTTTCATATGTATTTCCCTAATTTTTGCCTAGGCCATTCAACCTAGCGGGTCTTTGTTCATGCTTAGTATCTTTTAACTATGTCTGCATTTACAGGGTGTAGAAGGTCGTCACCGTCCATAGTGGTTAAAATCATGGTTCCACCAGAAAATATGTTCTTGATCACAAATGGTCCATCGTATGTAGGAGTTAATTTGCCCCTGGAATCACCTTGCGGCATTATGATGCGCTTGATTACTAGGTCACCAGCCTGATATACCTGACATCTGACCTTCTTGTTAAAAGCTTTAATCATACGTTTTTGGTACATCTTACCATGGCAGACGACCGCAAGCCTCTTCTCGTCAATCAGGTTCAATTGGTCGAGTCGAGTCTGAACACATTCGTCTTCATTCAAACATGCATCCTTCATGAATCTCAAGGAAGGGATCTAGACTTTAATGGTAGGACAACTTCCATACCGTATACCAGAGAGAAAGGAGTTACCCCTATTGATGTGCACACTGTGGTACGGTAACCGTGAAGAGCAAATGGTAACATCTCATGCCAGTATTTGTATGTCACTATCATCTTCTATATGATATTTTTGATGTTTTTATTATCAGCCTCTATAGTGCCATTCATCTTCAGTCGGTAAGGAGAAGAGTTATGATGCTGGATTTTGAATTGCATGCGGAGTCCGATGATTATAGTATTATTGAGATTGGTACCATTATCCGTAATGATTCTTTCTGGAATACCATACCGACAGATAAGGTTATGTTTGATGAATCGGGCCACAACGTTCTTGGTAACATAAGCAAATGAAGCCTCCTCGACCCATTTTATGAAGTAATCGATGGTGACGAGGATGAAGCGGTTCCCATTAGAAGTAGTGGATCTGATCTCTCCAATCATATCGATGCCCCACATTGTGAATGGCCAAGGAGAAGTCAAGATGTTCAAGGGTACTGGAGGCACATGTACTTTAACAGCATAGATCTGGCACTTATGACAAGTTCGTGAATGCTGATCATAGTCTGCTTCCATAGTGGACTAGTAGTATCCTGCCCTCATAATCTTCTTTGCCATTGTGTTCCTGCTAGAATCGGTGCCAAAGGTGCCTTTATGCAAATCTGCCATAACTTTCTCTGCTTCATTCTTATCCACACACCAAAGAAAAGTAGAATTGTGGTTACGCTTATAGAGGATTTTGTTACTGAGGAAGAACTTGGTAGAGACTCTTTTTAAAAACTTCTTATCATTGTCGGAAGCTCCCTTGGGATACTCTTGGATTTCAAGGTATTTTTTGACCTCATGGAACCAACGTTTGTCCACTACTTATTTAGTATCAATCTCATGGAAGTATGTTGGTTTGTCCATTCTTTCAATAATGATCTGAGGAGCTTCATTATCCCACCTGACCTTGAACATGGATGACATAGTGGCTAGCGCGTTCGCTAGTTGATTTTCCTCTTATGGAAAATGCTCGAAAGTAATTTCTTTAAAGTATGGAATAATGTAAACACATGTTCCCGGTAAGGGATGATATTAGGATGCTTCATGTCTCATTCTCCTTTGATTTGACTGATTACTAGGGCCGAGTCTCCAAATACACTCAAGAATTTGATCCTCAAGTCGATAACAACTTTGAGACACATAATACATGCTTCATATTTGTTGTACCCCAATTTTTGCCCCTAAGATCCCTTCATCATACCATGTTGATTCAATCACAACAAGATCACATTAGGCTTTTGGTTCTTCTCCCCATCTTTAGCTTTGCTCTTTTGAGGAGTTACCAAGCACCTTGACTTGTTTTATTTTGTGATCATGACTAATTTGCTTTGATTTTATCTCTAATTAATAAAATGCAATGTTGGTTTGTCTTACTTGTTAATAATGTAGGTAAAGGCAATGAGGTTTAGCAAGTTGATTCATGGGTTCATGAGTTTATTTCCATGCCCTAGTCAATAGCTTGAGAAATTCAAACTTCACTATTGGAGTGATTTTGGAAGAAATGGCATGAAAAGGCTTATTTTGGTCCAACATATCTCAAGGCTATCAAAATTGATTCAAAAATACAAAGGGTTAAGGGGAGAAGTTGTCATGATTTGACAAGGTCTTGTTCCTATGGGTCACAAGAGCATATTTCTCTCTAATTTTAAGATATGGAAGTGGTTTTGGTGGCTATGAGTCCTCATCATCATCCTCAACAACTTCTATTCACAAAGCAAGAATATTGGCACAAGAAGTTTGTTCAAACTTGTCAAAGTTCCTCAAAGCATTCTCTTGATCTAGAGGCTAGGGTTTTGAACTTCAAAGGAGCATATCTTGCTCACCTTTAGGTATTTTTGAGTAATTCCAAAGACATCCTTCTTTTCAAAGAGTTACCAACAAATAACTTCAAAAGTTACAAGGAGTTTTCATGTGGAAGGAACTTGGTGAAGAAGAAAGATTACAAGTCATCTAGATGAATCCCCAATTTTCCATATGTGACTTCAAATGGTCATAACTTGGTCAATTTTGATCCCCTTGAGCCCATTATTTTTCCATGATAATCTTAAATATGTTTACTTAATGCCTTATTTTATGTGTAAAGTAAGAAAATGGATAGAAGTTTCCTTAAGAATGTAAAAGATTATAGGTCATTTCATGATTTTTGGCCAACTTCAACAAGTCATAGCATGCTCATTTTTTGGAGATTTTGAGTGGTTCAAATTGAAAAATGTCATTCAAGAGATCTACTTCATTCCATCTTTTTTGGTCAAGAGAAAATTCTAAGTGGAAGGCCATGTTTGGATACAAAAGATTATGGAAAGTCAACTCTATTTCTTCAACTTTGACTCCGTGTAACTTTCAGCTCAAGCATCCATTTGATTCCATTCTTTTTACATTGCAAAGCTTGTAACCTCATCTTCCGAAAGCATCAATAATTATGCCCTAAGACCCCTTGAGTTGGAAATACAATGGATTTGAATTTGGTAGTTTGAAACTGAATTTTGCACAAATTCAGGATTTTGAAATCTTTGTTTTGGCTTCTAATTACAAGATTTCCACGCGTTTTTGTTTCTAATCATGTTTAGAAACTTGCCAAAACTGATTAGCATCATGAAACTCACGTTTGGCTGATTTTTGATCAAGTTTGAGTCACACTTTCTTCATGATGCAAACCCACACGAATTCCCTCCAAAACACATCATTCACTCTTCCTTTTGATCCCTTTTGCTTACCTATAAATAGAGGGTCATCCCCCATCCATTTTCCCAAGCTTGGATAGCCAGAATCACCCTGCCAAACTTGTTTCACAACCTAGAATTTAGCAACTTCGAAATCTATTCTCAAGCCTTTTTCAATCCATTTTTTGCCTCAATTCACTGAAGCTAACCATATAATTACATTAAAGAATCGTGCCCTATACTGTTCCATAGAAGTCCAGTTTCAGAGCTCTGCAACTGAACTTCAATAGGTAGATTCCTTCATCAATTCTTCAAAACTCTAATATCATTATGTTGCTCTCATTACCCTGGTTCTAGTCGCAACACTTACATTTCACTGGAAACACGTTTTGACCATGAATTTTCAAATTCCTTTTCAAAACTTTCCTTCCAAATTACTTGAGCTACAGTTTATATAAATTTGGCGCGAGGGTGTGGTTGTTTTCGTCTTGAAGAGACGAAGCGATTGGCATAGGTCTGAGCTTCTGATTTTACAGTTTGAAAGACCTGCAAATCACGTCGGCTGGAGGTTGAAGATGACCTACGTGTCATCTTCCAACCAATGATGGCGTGCCATTTGTAATTTTCAAAAATTTGATTTACTATTGATTTTGTACATTATTCACTAATGACCATGATATGCACAGCGTGCCAGATCCCTTGGATTTGATTACTAACGCGTTTTGACTCTCATCCAATGGTCCACATATTTTACTTTTATTTTCTTTTTTTGATTTTTATATTTTAATTGTTTTATATTTCAAAAAATCATAGAAAATTCATTTTTAGTCCAAAAAATCTGAAAAAATTATGAAAAATATTTTTGATTTTTCTCTTTCTGATTTTTATTTTTTCACAATTTAATTCTGTGTTTTGGTATTTTTTATAAATTTTACACTTATTTGATTTGTTTAAAATGTTTAAAAATACTTTTATACATTTTTAAATTCTGAAAAAATTATGGAATGATCCAATGATATCGTGACAAATATTGGTGACCTTATTTTATTTTTGTTTCTGACTTTACTATTTTTTTACTATTTTTGTTTATTTTACCCATTTATTTTAATTTTAAAAAATAGTTTATGACTTTTAAAAATTACCAAAATTTTTATAAAAATATTTGGATCCATTTTTGATTTTTCTATGGCCTTCTTTTTCATTTCTTGATTAATTTGAACATAATTGATATTTTCCTCATTATTTTCCATTTTTTAAAAACATTTTTAAACCTTTGAATGTATATATTAAATGTGATATTATTTTGTGATTATTTTCTGGCTGTCTTGGGTTGATTTTTTGATCATGGCTTTATTAACATCATTGGATCTTAGGTGTTGAGTTCAACTCCACCAAAATGGATGAATAATTTTAATAATAGTTTGATTAAATTGTTAATTCAAAAGTGGTTTATTCATCTTTTTTCCCTAATCCTTTTCATCTCATCCCCTTCTCATTGCACCAAATGTTATTGGAGCATGATCTCTATATCATGTCTTAAAAAAAATGGTTCATAGATTGCTATTGACCGGCCTCAAAATAGGTGCGACTTTTATATAAGTCCACTTACGATTGCTTAACATAGCGCTATATTTTGTCCCGATTCGAATAAAGGATCATTCGTTGCCCAAACTTATGATTGCAAGCCCAAGTATTTTAATTTGATCTATTTGATCCAATAACCTTGAGATTCATTATGTGGAGGCTTTGGTTCTACCAATCCTTTAATTGATCTACAACACCTTTGGTCAATGCGGATCACTTAAACATCGTTGATCATTAAATGGTACTTGTGAGAATTCCAAATGAATGATATACTTGACATAAAGAAAATGCAACTTGTTGTGTGGAGGCTTTGATTCTACCAATCCTATAATGAGTTCCAAATGTAAGTTTCAAGATGGTCATCCAACTAACCACTAATTATTTACTTATTTTATCTTATGCTTTTATTCTTTTTTATGCTTTATGTACTATTTATTTTTTAGCATTTTCATTTCATGCCATTTTAATCTTTGCTCATTTGAGAATTTATTTTCTTGTCATTTTTATTTTGCTCACTTGAGCTTTTCTTTTCTTTTCTTAAGATACTTAATAATCAACATAAACCCTAAAAAAACTCTTAATGGTATTGGACTATTTGGTTACTATCCTTGGCATTATGGAGCATGGGACTATTCCTTGGACTTAGGATTAGAAACCTTGGCCTATCTTGGATACCTTGTGATCTTATCTGATTATTTTGTCTAGAGTTCTTGAGGTTTACCTCAAGACATTGGGTTGCTTGTTTGTTTTTGTGTGCAGGTTTGTGTGCCTTTGTTTGTAATCTGGAATTCACCCGTATACAACCGTTACTCTGCCCAATTTTTGTGAAGACTTAATACACTTGTAGTTTGGTTCTCTCAATAGATCTAGTATATTTGCTTGTTTGCTTTCAATCCATAGAATGGGAATTCTATCTTGGCTCATAATGCCAAGTTTTGGATTCTTGTTAGTTAGGTGGTCCTTACCCTTAGCTTTTACCTTATGCTTTAGGATAGTCCCTTCTCCTCCTCCCATCTTCTTTAATTTCAAAAATCTTCTCTCTTATTTTAAAATCTTCTTGTTTTGAAACTTAAACACTTTCATAATAAACTTGGACTTAGGTCCATGCATTTTCAAAATCTTTTCATAAATAAACATCAATCAATTTAATAATACTTTGACATTTTTTGTGAGAAGGCTAAAAGTCAATCAATGTCATTTCAAACCATTTTTGACACTTTGGCTTTTATATTTAAACTTTTCTTAAAAGATTAGACTCTTGTCAATCCTTGTAGTGATGCAAACAACTATACTTCTACAACATGTAGTGAAGTGAGATATTTTCCACTTGGGTGTTGAGTGAGGCATTGTTGATTTTAAAATCCAAGCCATATCCTCCACTTTGAGATGATGAAAATTCTCCTTTCTCATGATTGTGGGTAGTAAGTATGTTTTACACACGGACAATGACGATGATGTCTTATCTCTTAAAATAAACCAACACACTTGTGTTTCAAGTTTTTTAAAAGAGGAACTATGTGCGCCCTGATCTCCTATTGCACGAAAGGTGGTATGTAGGCACTAAAGGTTCACAAACACGGAGGGTGCAAAAATCATAAAAAATATACTTCTTTTCTCACCTCCACCATCCATCTTATATACAACACATTTTTATAGCCAAAATATACAGATTTTTCAAAGAGGTTCCTGCAGAGTACCGTAGATGTTTAGGGTGCTAATACCTTCCCTTTGCATAACCAACCCCCTTACCTTGAATCTTTCCCCCTTTTTTGGGTTATTCGCTCTTTTCCCATTCCTTTGGTAACAATAAAGCGCGGTGGCGATTTTTATTTTGATTTGTATAAAGTCTAGTCAATCCAATGGCTTAGTCTTGAACATTTCTACCGCTACAATATTCAGCCATATTGTTGGTACAATTGAAACATAGCCTGGAAGTGAAAGGAGTATGATAGCCTTCGGGAGAAATGATCATGCACCGATGCCATTTCCAAGTGTGTTGGAAGCTCCCTCAAAAACCATAGTCCATCAGGAACCTTTTTCAGGTCCTTCATCGTGTCCAGGTTCTTCACAACCAGTCACTAACATGATGTTCTCATCTGGGAACTCAAAATTCATGGATCGGTAGTCTTCCATAGCCTGATAAGAAAAATGATCAGCTAATACACTTCCTTTAATTGATTTCTGGGTTGTGTACTGAATATCATTTTTGGTCAAGATCATTTGCCATCTTTCTATTCTTCCGTAGAAAGAGGGTTTCTCAAAGATGTATTTGATAGGATTGATTTTATATATCAACAGGGTAGTGTGAGTCAACATATACTGTCTCAGTCGGCGAGCAGCCCATGTCAAAGCATAACAAGTTTTCTCGAGTAGTGAGTATCCTGTTTCACAATCGGTAAACTTTTGGCTAAGTGGGTTGAGCCTATCTAAGTGGGTTGAGCCTATCTTTGTTTATATCTGTATATGTGCTATTGTAGTTTATGTGTTATATTTTGTATATATGTTTGTCTGGATTTTCCTGGTTTTCAGAGTGCTTGGTGATTACTCATAAAGTCCTATACCCGGACTTGGGAAAACTTTAAGATAGGACGAGCAATATAGTCATGTTAACTTTGAGGGAGTAATCCCAAAAAAGGAGACATGAGATCCTCCACTTAGTGGAGGCCCCTTTGACTGTAGTGTCGTTTACCGAGCAATCCGGAAGACATACTGCTTTCGACCTGGGAGCCTTCTGAAATTGAGGACCATAGAATACCAAACCCATCTTGTCCTTTTAGGTATAGTGCGGAAGCTATGACGGAGTAATCCAGAAATAGTTATCATGCGATACTACGCTTGGACGAGTCTTTCTTGAGAATATTACTAATTACCGAGTTAATCGGGAAGTTGATAATACCCGATGGAAGGATGTAGACTCTGGGAACCTCTAGAACCTTTTTTGGCAGGTGATAACTCTTAGACCAACACCTTATGGGTAGTACATTCGACCTCATGCTCGTGACGTTGAACCTATGAACCCTATATGTGTGATTGTTGCATCATGCATCCATGCACTCATAAGCATCTTTTGAAGAAAACAATATTTCAAGAGATTTAAAGGTTGACTATTTCTTAATATCTCAGGTACTGTTAACCATGGATTCAGGAAAGAGAAAGACCAGGAAATACAGTTTAAAGGATCCCAAGATAGATGATTTGGTCAGTCTAATTCCAGAGATCGAGTGTTCTGCAGACTTTCAGAAGAAGTATGGATCCATTATTCCTCTCATGAATCTGAAGATGAAGGAGGGTATTCTCTCGACCTTGGTCCAGTTCTATGATCCTGTGTATCACTGCTTTACTTTTCCTGATTATCAGTTGATGCCTACAGTGGAGGAGTATTCCTATCTCTTTGATTTACCCGTTACCGATCATGTTCCTTTTACTGGTTTAGAGGGTGAGCCAAAACCACATGAGATTGCTACTTTGATTCATCTAGGGAAGTCTGAGGTGGAAGCCCATATGACTACTAAAGGATGGATTAGAGGATTACCAACTCAGTTCTTATTGGAGAAAGCTCGTTACTTTGCCAGAATGAAGACTATGGTTGCTTTTGAGGCCATCTATGCTTTACTTGCTTATGGATTATTCTTATTTCCTAATGTGGACAAGTTTTTCGACATTAACGCTATCAGGATTTTCATGATTGGAAACCCAGTTCCTACATTGTTGGGTGATTCTTATTACTCTGTTCATCTTCAGATGATTGGAAGGAGGTTGCCATCAGACATGTGGAAGAAAACCAGAGGTTGAGTGCTCAGATTGCCAGGCTCACACGGAAGCGCCAGTGTAAAGATTGATCTCTATCAGTTCTTTTTCTCAAGATTTTTAGATTGTATTTTCATCTTGTACTTGGGATCATTAAAACTTGTAATCCATTTTGAAGTTATTATAATAAAAAAAATTCAGTATTTCAAATGCGTTATTATTATGATGTTTGCAATATGTCTATAAATGTTAAATTCCTTGAAATATTAAATGATAAATTAAAAATAATCATATGCATTGCATATCATGCATCATATTGCACATATTTCTTGCATTTATTATGCATATCCAAGTGCCTTACCCAGATTTTTACTTCATTCAGCAAGCTGACTCATCACTACAACACTCAGGCTAATTTCAAAAAGAAGATGGACAGCTTAGAACAGGAGAATCGCGAGTTGCACGAAGAAGTGTCTGCTTTGAAGACTGGCTTGGCCAATTTGACAACTATGATGGAAGCTCTGGTGGTTTCTCAGAATCAGCCACCGGGTGTTCAACCTCAACCAACAAGGGCAAATACTGAATTTCCGACTGTTCCTGTATCCGCTACTCCGGCTGTTGTTCAAAACCGTATGCCTCAAGGTTATCCGTGGGTAATGCCAAAGAATTTTTCACCTGAAGGTTTCAATCTTGGCCTTCAAGATGCTCCAGTGGTTCAGACTGTTGTTACTCTTGCACCTCTTATGGTGCATACTGTCCCTGCTGCATCTCCTTCGGTGAATTTGGTTTCGTTTGTTAATGAAGATGTGTGTCGTCCTTTCCCTCCGCCGAGTGAAGACTTGGGTGTTTATGACAGAATGGATGATTTTCAAGAGTAGTTTGATAGAATGCAAAGAGAGATGAAGGCTCTTAGAGGAAAAGATTTATTTGTGCAGAATGTGAATGAGCTGTGTTTGGTCCTGAATGTAAAAGTGCCTGCTAAGTTCAAGGTCCCAGAGTTTTAGAAGTACAAGGGAAACACTTGCCCTCGTGCTTACTTGGTGATGTACGTGAGTAGAATGTCTACCCACACCGATGATCAGCGTCTGCTGATTCACTTTTTCCAGGATAGTCTGACCAACGCAGGGTTGAAGTGGTTCATGTGTTTAGACAGCGCCAACATCCATACTTTTAATGATTTGGGAGAAGCATTCATCAAACAATACAAATACAATGTGGACATGGCGCCCGACCGTGACCAGCTTAGGGCCATGGTTCAGAAAGATAGGGAATTGTTCAAAGAATATTTTTCTGAAGACGTTGGGCGCTTTCTACTATGAAAGAATGGTAGCAAGTGCCCCAAGTGGTTTTACAGAGATGGTAGGGATGGGTGTCCGCCTTGAAGAGGCAGTAAGAGAAGGTCGTTTGACGATGGGTGAAGGATCTGGAGGTGTGAAGAAGTCAGCTTTTGGGTTTTCCAAGAAGAAAGAGGGGGACGCAAATGCAGTTATACGAGAGAGGAGAGTAAACGCTCCTAGAAGGAATTATCAGCGTCACCAGCAAGTCGCCTTAGTTACTCCTCTAATGAATGCCACTCCGACTACCGTTGCTTATCAAAGACAGCCCCAGCAGGGGTACCAAGGGGATAATCAGAGAAGGGAGAACTATGACCCTATTCCCGTGAGCTACGCAGAATTGCTACCAACATTAATCCAGAAGAAGTTGGTCCAGACACGACCACCCCCCTCCATACCATCACCATTGCCTTGGTATTACAAAGCAGACCAGACGTGTGCCTTTCGTCAAGGAGCACCAGGGTATAGTGTCGAGAATTGTTATCCTTTAAGGACTGAAGTGCAAAGGTGGGTGAAGTCTAGAATTCTATCTTTCAAAGACATGGGACCTAATGTGAAAGACAATCCTCTACCTAAGTACGGGGGAGTGAATGTTGTGAATATGGCGGCCGGTTGTCCAGGCGACTTCTGGATTTTTGACATTAATCTGGTCAGAGGAGATCTGGTGAAGATGCACGCTGACCTCTGCGAATTCAGCTACTATACACATGACAACGTCGTTTGTGCTGTATGTAGTACATACATAAAGGGTTGCGAGAAGATAAAGGCTGATTTATAGGAGATGATGGATGAGGGTTTAATCCATATAATCAGGCCTAGGGAAGAATATGAAGAGGAAGTGAATATGGTTTCTGGATGTCCTGATGAATTTCAGAATTTTTGATGTGGAGTATTTGAATGAGGATCTCGTGCAGTTGCATGCTACCTTCTGCCGTACTGTTGGTCAGGTGGAACACCAATATGGATCTTGCATAGTTTGTTGTCGAGACCACAGAGGATGTTATATTGTGAGAGAGGGGTGTTCAGTTGCTGTTAGACAATAGAACTATCAAGATCATAGGTCAGAGAGATGATTATCATGAGATTGATATGGTTGAAGTTTGTTTGATGGAAGAAGATTCAGAGGAAGAGTATGCCTCCGTGGATGAGTATTTCTCTTCAGACGAAGATTTGTTTTCCGGAAATGACCTTTTGATGGCTGATTGTGTTGAGGAAAGGGTAAATGTCATTGTACCTTGTTTTGGTGCACCCGATCATCTTGAGGTGGAGTACCATAGCAAACCAGCTGTTACCCCATTGGTAATTAGTTTTCCTGGTCCTATTTCCTATAAATCAGATAAGGCCGTGCCTTACAAATACATCGCTACAATAGTAGGGTGACTCATAGCGGTAGTGTGTTTGCACCGATTGTACGAAGAGATTTTGTTGCTGGAAAGATAATCATTGAGAATGATGAGCCTAAGAAGGCTACAGGAGAGACTAGCAGGGCCACATTAGAGAAAGAAGTGGATGATATCTTGAAGATAATTAAGATGAGCGACTACAAAATTGTAGATCAGCTACTGCAGACTCCTTCAAAGATATCTATCATGGCTTTATTGATGAATTCCTCTGCTCATAGAGAATCACTGATGAGAGTTCTAGACCAAGATTTTGTGGAGAGTGACATGCCATTAGATCAATTCAGCAGTGTAATTGGAAATATTACATCATGTAACAACTTGAGTTTCTGCGATGATGAGTTACCAGATGAAGGGAGGAATCACAATCTGGACTTCCACATATCTATGAACTGCAAGAATGACTCGCTATCCAATGTGCTAAGTGATAATGGATCCGTGTTGAATGTTATACCGAGGATTACTCTCATGAAGTTAAAGTATCAGGGAACACGTATGCGCCCGAGTGGCATCATTGTGAAGGCTTTTGATGGGTCGAGGAAATATGTCATCGGTGAAGTGGACTTGCCCATCCATATAGGACCACATTTGTTCTTGATAACCTTCTAGGTCATGGACATTATTCCCGCATATAGTTATTTGTTAGGATGGCCATGGATACACGAAGTAGGGGGTGTCACTTCAAATCTGCATCATAAGCTAAAATTTGTGCGTGAAGGGAAGGTAGTGATCATAAATGGGGAGCAGGCGTTGTTGATATCCCATCTATCCTATTTCAGTATCGTAGAAGCAAATGAGGCTGTTGTTGGAACCCAGTTCCACGCCTTATCCATTGACAACATAAGGAGGAATGAGAATTCTGTGGTTTCCCTTAAGGACGCGTAGCAGGTTGTGCGCAATGGTCATAATGCAGTTTGGGGACGACTTGTGGATCCACCTGTGAACAAAAACATAACTGGTTTGGGTTTCTCTTCGAAGAATGGAAAAGGAGAAAGTTTGAAGTCAAAGTCTACTGTGAACAGTTATCATGATGTTTTCCATAGCGGAGGCTACCTCCATCCAATTGGTTCCGGAATTAATGTTGTTGAAGAGGACGAAGCAGAGCAGGAAGTACCGAATCATGTAACGCATAGAGTCCGAGTTCAGAACTGGTTCACCATTGATGTTCCTTCTTGCATACATGTTTCAAAGTAATTTGTTTTGTTAATTTGTTTCTTTCTTTTGAAAAGCTTTCACTCTGCCCAAGGTGGAAGTATTAATGTTGTAGGGCTTATCTGTTTGCTATGACTTTTAAGATCATTAATAAAAGTTGTCTTTGCTTCCAAAATTATGTCTTTATTTTCTTCTTTTTCTTGTGAAATGGTAATGAAAAAAAACCTTTCAAAATAAATAAGAACTGAAAATTAATCTGCATGGTCACTTGTTATATGTGTTAATTTCTAAAAGCAGTCATAAATCATATGTGCAGATTAATTAAAAAAACTCGTTGAATATAATGACCCTGCACCCTCTCCCAACTTTGAATGTCCTATGTTTGGGGCTGAAGAATAAGATTATGATGAGATTCTAGAAGAGGTCTCACGGTTGCTTGAGCACGAGGAAAATACCATTCATCCATATAAAGAGCCTTTGGAAGTGATTAATTTTGGTTCAGAAGAAGATCCGAAGGAAGTCAAGATTGGAGCATCGTTGCATCCATATGTAAAGAGCGGGTTGATTGAGTTGCTGAAAGAGTATATGGATATTTTTGCTTTGTCTTATCAAGATATGCCTGGTCTATATACAGACATTGTCGAGCATCGTTTGCTGTTGAAGCCAGAGTGTCCGGCAGTTAAACAAAAGTTGAGAAGAACCCACCCAGATATGGCAGTAAAGATCAAAGAGGAGGTCCTAAAGCAGATTAATGTTGGTTTTCTTGTGACGTCAGTGTATCCTCAATGGATTGCCAATACTGTCCCGGTACAGAAAAAGACGGAAAAGTCCGCATGTGCGTAGATTACAGAGATCTAAATGAAGCTAGTCCAAAAGATGATTTTCCATTGTCTCACATCGACATGTTAGTGGACAGCATAGCAAAATTCAAAGTATTCTCGTTCATGGATGGATTTTACGAGTATAATCAAATAAGAATGGCTCCAGAGGACATGGAAAAAACAACGTTTATCACACACTTGGGAACATTCTGTTACAGAGTGATGCCCTTCGGGTTGAAGAACGCTGGTGCAACGTACCAGAGGGCTATGACAACCCTATTCCATGATCTGATGCACAAAGAAATCGAATTATATGTTGATGATATGATTTCCAAATCCCAAACTGAAGAAGGGCATATAGAAGATTTGTTGAAGTTGTTTCAGCATTTGAGGAAGTATCGTCTCTGCTTGAATCGAAATAAATGCATCTTCGGAGTTAGATCAGGGAAATTGTTGGGTTTTATTGGTAGCCAGAAAGGAATTAAAGTTCACCCTGATAAAGTCAAAGAAATTTAAGAAATGCCAGCACCAAGAACAGAAAAGCAAGTCAGAGGTTTCCTCGGGCGTTTGAATTATGTTTCTAGATTTATTTCCCACATGACTGCAACATATGAATCGATCTTTAAGTTGTTAAAGAAAGATCAAGGTTTGGTTTGGACAAATGACTGCCAAAGGGCATTTGAGAGTATTAAATAATATTTGCGTGAACGTCCTATTTTGCTCCCTCTCATAGAAGGAAGACCGTTGATTATGTATCTAACAGTGTTAGATAAATCCATGGGTTGTATTCTGGGACAACAGGATAAAACAGGAAAGAAGGAGTTCGCCATTTATTATCTCAGCAAAAAGTTCACTGATTGTGAGTCGCAGTATTCCATGCTTGAAAAGACATGTTTTGCTTTAGCCTGGATGGCAAAGCGTTTGCGGCAATATATGTTGAATCATACCACTTGGTTGATCTCAAAAATGGATCCAATCAAGTATATTTTTGAAAACCCTGCTCTTACGGGGAGAATTGCCCACTGGCAGATGTTGTTAGCTGAATATGATATTGAGTACCGCACTCAAAAGGCTATTAAAAGTAGTGTGTTGGCAGATTACCTTGCTCACCAGCCGGTGGAAGATTATCAGTCTGCAGAATATGAATTCCCCGTTGAGGATGTGATGTTCCTGAAAGCGAAAGATTGTGATGAACCATTTCCTGAGGAGGGCCCTGACCCTGAATCTCGTTGGAGTATGATATTTGCTGGAGCGGTGAATGCTTATGGTAAAGGAGTTGGTGTTGTGATTGTCACTCCGCATGGATCACACATTCCTTTTACCGTGAGGTTAACATTTGATTGCACTAATAATATGGCAGAATATAAGGCTTACATCATGGGTCTTGAGGAAGCTATTAATCTCAGAATAAAAATTCTAGATGTGTATGGTGATTCAGCTTTGGTAATAAATTAGATTAAAAGAGAATGGGATACTCTTCACCCTGGCTTGATCCCTTACAAAGATTATGCTAGAAGATTATTACCCTTTTTCAATAAAATTGAATTCCATCATATTCCTAGAGATGAAAACCAAATGGAGAATGCTCTGGCAACTCAGGCTTCCATGTACCAAGTGAATACTTGGAATGATATACCCCGAATTATAGTTCGACAACTGGATAGGCCCGCTCATGTGTTTACAACAGAGGAGGTAGAAGATGAATAACCTTGGTATTATAATATCAAGCATTTTCTTCAGACTCAAGAATACCTAATTGGTGCGTCAAGGAAAGATAGTAAGACACTGAGAAGATTAGCAGGGAGTTTCTTCCTCAGTGAAAATGTGTTATACAAGAGAAATTATGACATGGTCTTGCTCAGATGCGTGAATAGACATGAAGCAGACATGTTGATGCATGAAATTCATGAAGGTTCATTTGGCACTCATGCTAATGGACATTCGATGGCTAAAAAGATGCTAAGGGCAGGTTATTATTGGTTGACAATGGAATCTGACTGTTACAAATTTGCGAAGAAGTGCCATAAATGCCAGATTTATGCAGAGAAGGTCCATGTGTCTCCGACACTTCTCAATGTGATTTCCTCCCCATGGCATTTCTCTATGTGGGGTATTGACATGATCGGAATGATAAAACCCAAAGCTTAGAATGGGAACCGTTTTATCTTGGTAGCAATTGACTACTTTACCAAATGGGTAGAGGCTGCTTCATATGCCAATGTTACCAAATAGGTGGTTGTGCGTTTCATCAAAAACAATCTTATATGCCGGTATGGTGTGCCGAGCAGAATCATCACCAACAATGGCCCAAATTTGAACAACAAGATGATGACAAAATTGTGTGAAGAATTTAAGATTATCCATCACAATTCATCTCCATACATACCAAAGATGAATGGGGCTGTCGAAGCTGCTAATAAGAATATCAAGAGAATTGTCCAGAAAATGGTTGTCACTTATAAGGATTGGCATGAAATGCTCCCTTTTGCTCTGCATGGATATCGAACATTTGTCTGCACTTCAATAGGAGCAGCCCCGTTCTCCCTGGTGTATGGAATGGAAGTTGTACCCCCTGTCGAGGTAGAGATTCCCTCATTGCGTGTGATAATGGAAACCAAATTGACTGAGGCTGAATGGGTCCAGAACAGGTTTGACCAATTAAATTTGATTGAAGAAAAAAGAATGACAGCTTTATGCCATGGGCAGTTATATCAGAGAAGAATAAAGAAAGCATTTGATAAAAAGGTAAAACCTCATGAATTCAGAGAAGGCGACCTCGTATTCAGGAAGATCATGTCTTTCAACACTGATTCTAGGGGCAAGTGGACTCCCAATTTTGAAGGCTCGTATGTTGTCAAGAAAGCCTTCTCTGGTGGTGCATTAATTCTTGAAACTATGGATGGAGAGGAGTTCCCATGTCCCATGAATGCTGACACATTCAAGAAATACTTCGCCTAAAGAAATAAAAGAACATCTCGCTAAGTTGAAAACCCAAAAGGGCGGCTTAGGCAAAAAAGGAGCGTCTCGGTAGGCCGAAAACCTGAAAGGGCGGTCTAGGCAAAAATTAGAGACATAAACAGAATAAATTTCCCGCTAAGTTAAAAACCCGCAAGGGCAGCTTAGGAAAAAGTTAGGGTTTTTCTTAGAAAGTAACTACGTCAGAAAAGACTTAATCGTTGAAACAACAATCTTCTCGGATCCTCACAAGGATTTCAAATCAGAGCTTTGGGAAAATGACTTGTATTGATTTTGAAGTTGGCCTGTAATAGGCATTTTGTACAAGAGGCTGACGTCCTAGTAAGAGAACGCCGCTGAAAGATAGAAATTACAATTTGTGTCAAAGAAAGAAAAACAGCTATGTGGAATGATCCCATCGGGGTTCAACTCTTCTATTGCCTTTATATCTTCAAGCGTCTCATCACTTTTCTACTTGGTCAAGGGTGGATCAGATTGATTGGCGCGGTCTGAGCTTGATAGTCGATACCGAAGTCTAGTTGCGAGATGATCCAATGAGACATAGTGTTACGCTTCGATCCCTAATTTATTCCTGGACTGCTCTTTCAGATTTTTAGTCCACCGGGATACCCTTTTTTTCCTAAGCTGCCTTTTTAGGTTTTCGACTTGCTGGGTGTACAATTTTTTCATTTTCATCCCTTACTTTTGCCCGAACCCTTTTGGTTCGCCAGGAAGCCCTTATTTTTGCCTAAGCCAGTCAACCTAGCGGGTCTTTGATTATGCGTGGTATCTTTTCACTATGTCTGCATTGACGTGGTGAGGAAGTTCGTCACCATCCGCCCGAGAAAATGTTCTTAACCACAAATGGCCCTTCGTATGTGGGGGTCCATTTTCCCCTGGGATCACCTTGTGGTAGTATGATGCGTTTGATCACTAGATCCCCGACATGATATTCTTGATGTCTGACTTTCTTGTTAAAAGCCTTGATCATCCGCTTTTGATACGTCTGACCATGACAGATAGCTGTAAGTATCTTTTCATCAATTAGATTCAACTGATCAAGTCGAGTTTGGATCCAGTCGTCTTTGTTCAAACCCGCATCCTTCATAATCCTGAGAGAAGGTATCTGGACTTTGTTGGGTAGGATTGCCTCCATGCCATATACCAGAGAGTAGGATGTTTCCCCTATCGACATCCGTGTTGAGGTACGGTACCCATGAAGAGCGAATTATAGCATCTCATGTCACTCTTTGTATGTCACCATCATCTTCTGCATAATTTTCTTGATGTTCTTGTTAGCTGCTTCAACAACACCATTCATCTTCGACCATTAGGGAGAAGGGTTATGATGTTGAATCTTGAACTGTTTGCAGAGCTCAGTGATCATTATATTTTTTAGATTCGTACCATTGTCAGTAATAATTCTCTCTGGTACGCCATATTGACAGATCAGATTGTGTCGGATAACCCGTGCCATGACGTTCTTGGTTACTGTTGCAAAGGAAGCTTCCTCAACCCACTTCGTAAAGTAATCAATGGCTACAAGAATGAAGCGATGCCCGTTAGACACAATAGGTTTGATCTCTCCGATCATGTCGATGCCCTACATTGCAAAGGGCCAAGGAGCTGTCAAAACATTCAGGGGAACCGGAGGTACATGCACCTTATCAGCATAGACTTGGCATTTATGATAAGTTCGAGAATGCTGATAACAATTGGCTTCCATGGTGGACCAGTAATATCCTTCCCGTAGTATTTTCTTCTCCATGGTGTGTCCACTAGAATGGGTTCCGAAGGTACCTTCATGCAATTCTGCCAAGATCCTTTCTGCCTCGCTTTTGTCTACACACCGTAGTAAGGTTGAATCATGGTTACTGTGATACGGTGGAAGAACTGACTATTTTTGGAATGCTGGTATGTGTTTTGCGTTTTTTTTTGCAAAATGTCGTGGTAAGCAAGAGTCGCCACCATCTTTTATTTTATCAAACAAGGAAAGGAAAAAAGCATAGAAAATATCCTTTTTTCGAGATATTTCTGAGTACGGGGGGTAGATTATAGAAAGGGAAGGTATTAGCCCCCTTTCTATCCGTAGTTATCTACGGGCTCTTAGGTACTTGCTCATCATTTTCAAAATGTTTTCTTTGTGTTTGTGGGTTTGAAAAAGTTTTTGTTTTTAACTTCGATTTAACTCTTGCGTCTATCTTCAAGAGTGTAATGAATTGTTTTGAAAACTTTGTTTGTAAAAGTGTAAGTGTGAAAATTTTGTTTTGTTTTGGATGAGCAAGTATCTAAGAACTATCTACCTACTCGAAAAAGGAATCGTTCTATGCTTGTTTCCTTTAGACAATGATATCCCATTATTAGTGAGTAGGTAGCACCGTCGTTGGAGTTTGAGGGTAAATTCGAAAGAGGTACATACGGCCACTAAAGTAATGTTAGGATGTCTTAGCAGTAACCCTAATGTCTTAGATCATTTGTTTGAGGCAACAATATTCGAGGCAACCGTTTTGAGGCAACTATGATCTTTTAGACAAGAGGGCGACCTCTAAAATACCATATACTCAATGACCGTGTAGGAAGGCAACCAAGTGGGGTGTACCCTAAGAGTGCGCATGTGCGAGTGTGTTGTTTTCAGTTATTTTTATCTTTGCACATGTTAAGGGTGATCTAATTTGATTTTAAGATTAAGCATTCATTCTTGTCATGCAAACCCTATTATCAAACATCTAGCAGTTATAATTTGCAGAATTAAAATGCAGAAATTAAAACTAATTATTACAAGGCGTCGGGTATTTACATCGCCAAAAGCAACCTTTTGAAAATAAAATAAAGCGGTAAAATAATTAAATGTCCTAATTAATTATTACATAGCGGAAGCAGATACATCAATAATTAAATAAAGAAGAATAAATCGCGCGAGTGAAATTATAATCAAATGTGAATTTTAGGGTTTTGACCCTTTTTTTAAAAGAAAGATGTTTTTGTTGTTTTTATCTTAAGAAAAGAAATTAAATCCTAAATTAAATGCTAAATTAGAATTTAAATAAATTAATTAATGAAAATAAAATAATTAATGATATTTTTTTGGAGTTTTTTGTTAATTTAAGAAAGAAATTAAAATAATTAAATCATGTTAAAACCTAATTAATTCTAATTGATTTTATTTATTTACAAAAATAAATTAAAGTTATTCTAGAATTAAAAACCAAATTAATTAATTAGTAATTATTAATAAAAAATAAAATTCTGTATTTTATTGGATAAAAAGTATTTTTTGGTGATTTTTGATAAAAAAAGAAAATTTGTTTATTGGTTAGAAAATTAATAAAATAAAAATAAAATAATTAAATCAAATAAATAAAATATGATAAAGTAGAGAAATTGGGCCTTTTTGGAGGGTGCAGAAAGCATTTTTGTTGGCCCAATAGCAGCTGATCCAATTGACTTTTGGTGATCCTGTGCACACGCATTGACTGGCTTATGGTGCACCTTCCAAGCTTGACCACCAGATCTGGCCATCTGGCTCTTTGAAGGGTGAGGGAGTATGATGGTCCTTTGGTATGAACGTGCACATGATTACCTACAAGAAAATAATATTGGGAAAATGGGGGACCTGGGATTCGAACCCAGGTCCTGAAGGGAGATACACGCTCTGCATGCCATCACGCCATGTTGTTTCAATTGTTAGTATTATACAAAATAATTATAATATAATAAAACAAGTTTCATTGGATAAATATAAAAAAAGCGCGCCATATTTGAATGGACTAATGGGGGCGTGACACGCATTATCCCTGTCCTCCAACCGTGGCTAAAAGACATAAACACCTATACCAACGGACAAAGGTTCGTCGCTACAAGCCTGTCCACCTTCAAAACCTTGTACCGGCCATGAAAATGGATTCTAAGGCTAGGATTGAGTTTGTCTCAACCTCCTGGATGCAATCATGCCCATATCTGGGGCCAATTATCCCTAAAACAAGAAACCCCAAAAACAAGAACGAAACCCTAGCAATGGTGGATCTCGCTACAAGTCAGATAAACGAAATTAAATAATACCAAAAGCTTGTAAATGATGTGGTGATCACAAATATGAAATTATTTTATTCAATGGATGCAAGGATAGTGCAAATCAAATTGAAGAATATGGTGGATCCGTGAGGGACTTACAGTGCTCTAGGAAGCTTGAAAACGCGTGGTTTGGATTGGTTTCTCTTGTGGAGGTTTCTAGGAAGAGATTGAGACAAGTTTCAAGTCTTGAAATTTCCTCTAGACTTGATTTCGATCTTCCACTTTTTTGTGTTTTTGCCAATTTTTGTTCTGCCTCTAGAACTGCTCTCCAACCCTGATTCTTAAGTCTCTCGCTTCCTTATGTAATGTGCAATACATTAGTGTAAAATTTTTTGTCCAAATCTTGCTCTATCAATGCTCTCGATGTGGATTTTATTTCCTTTGAACAACCTTCAAAAATTGGCTTGATTTCAATCTTTTTGTGCATAATGACCTTGATACGAGTTTGATTGCAATGCTAGCTGTAGTTGGAGCCTGAAACAACCAAAAAATCCTTTGTTATCAACGCTTTAGATTTTATTTTATTTGATTTGATTTAAATCAAATTAATTCAAATAAAAATCAAAATAATTAAGAAAAATATGACATGGACACATGGCCAAAGCTAGATAACGTGGGCTACAATGCAAACTCAAAACAAGTGAAAAAGAATGGGCCCATTTGGCAAAATTTGAAGTTTTGGGGATAGTTGACTTTTGGCAATTTTGCAAAAAGGTCCAACTCAAACAATGCATAACATCCTCAATTTTGAACTTTTGGGGTTGTTCTTGGACTTTTTAGAAAGCTTGAGATGTCCTCTAATCAACCCTTTTAGTCTCATCTGATTTTGATACTCCATGCTCAAGTTAGAAGCTTTGAAACAAAAGGTGTTTTTGTTGACTTTTCAAAATGACATATAATGTCCAAATTCATAACTTCTTGTGAGTGCATATTTTGATCTTGGCGTATGAAGATGGATTGTAGGTAATTGCATCCTCTTCAAAATTAGATTTGGATGGGTCATTTCTCATAAAGTATGAGAAAGTTATGCTTGGTCAAAATTGAGTTGACTTTTCCTAGAAAACCCTAATTTAGCAACTTTTGATTCTTGATGAATCTTGAGCAATCCTTGATGAATCATGATCAACCCTTGATAAAATGATGAAATGTCCTTCAAAATGAGAATTTTGACAAAAATTATTGAAGTTTGATTGTATGTAGGTCACAGTTAACTTTTGCCCTAGCACAGTCGATTTTTGGACCTTTTGAGCAATTGAATGAGCAAAATTCCTCTGCAAGGCTTGAAACTTGACATGGATGATCTTGAGATCATATTAAGACATTGGTGAGAACTTGGGATCAATTGGACTGAAGGATCATGATGCAACACAAAACCCTAATTTGAGTAGACTGCCTTAGGAGAGAGCTTGTCTGACCAACTCTTGGACTACTTTGAGCAACTTGGAGATTTTTCTTGCAATGTTTTGAGAAATATGGGAGGGCTAATTTTGGGGTACCACAGCTACCCCTGTTCAATCTTCTTAAACCTGAGGATGTAGATTGGCTTTCATGTCTTTCGTGATCCGAAGGTGGAATATGATTGAACACTAGAGTGCCCAAAAATTTGCACTCGCATAAAGTGGTAGTTGCTTCGTGATGTCGGGAATGGGCTTAGAGATGCCATTTGGAGGGGTGTCGATCCCATAAGAGATTCCTTAGCGAGAGCTTTCATACCTGCTGTTGAGGAAGATTCCGCTGGGGAAGTCTGATCTTTGTTGAGATTTAGGAACTTGCCCGTAATTCAACTGAGGGGAAATATCTTCGTCGAGATTTAAGAACTTGCCTGTAATTCAATTGAGAAAATTTCTCTGCTGAGATTTAAAAACTTGTCTGTACTTCAACGGAGGAACTTTGTCGAGATTTAGGAATTTGTCTGTACTTCAACGGAGGAACTTTGTCGAGATTTAGGAACTTGTCTATACTTCAACTGAGAAAACTATCTCTGCTGAGATTTAAGAACTTGTATGTAATTCAACTTGGGGAAACATCTTTGTCGAGATTTAAGAACTTGCCCGTAATTCAACTGAGAAAACTCCTCTGCTGAGATTTAGGAACTCGTCTGTAATTCAACGGAGGAACTTTGTCGAGATTTAGGAACTCGTCTGTACTTCAACTGAGAAAACATCTTTGCTGAGTTTTAAGAACTCATCCGTAATTCAAATGGAGGGAAACATCTTCGTCGAGATTTAAGAACCTGACCGTAATTCAACTGAGAAAACTTCTCTGCTGAGATTTAGGAACTCGTCTGTAATTCAACGGAGGAACACTTTTGTCGAGATTTAGGACCTTGTTTGTACTTCAACTGAGAAAACATCTCTGCTGAGTTTTAAGAACTTCTCAGTAATTTGACTTGGGGAAACATCTTGGTAGAGATTTAAGAACTTGCCCGTAACTCAACTGAGAAAACTTCTCTGCTGAGATTTAGGAACTCGTCTATAATTCAACGGAGGAACTTTGTCGAGATTTAGGAACTCGTTTGTACTTCAACTGAGAAAACATCCTTGCTGAGTTTTAAGAACTCGTCCGTAATTCAACTGGAGGGAAACATCTTCGCCGAGATTTAAGAACTTGCCCGTAATTCAACTGCGGAAACTTCTCTGCTGAGATTTAGAAACCTATTTGTAGTCAACGGAGGTACACTTTTGTCGAGATATAGGAACTTTTCTGTACTTCAACTGAGAAAACATCTCTGATGAGTTTTAAGAACTCATCCGTAATTCAACTGGAGGGAAACATCTTCGTCGAGATTTAAGAACCTGCCCGTAATTCAATTGAGAAAACTTCTCTGCTGAGATTTAGGAACTCGTCTGTAATTCAATGGAGGAACACTTTTGTCGAGATTTAGGACCTTGTTTGTACTTCAACTGAGAAAACGTCTCTGCTGAGTTTTAAGAACTTGTTAGTAATTCGACTTGGGGAAACATCTTGGTATAGATTTAAGAACTTGCCCGTAACTCAACTGAGAAAACTTCTCTGCTGAGATTTAGGAACTCGTTTATAATTCAACGGAGGAACTTTGTCGAGATTTAGGAACTCGTCTGTACTTCAACTGAGAAAACATCTCTACTAAGTTTTAAGAACTCGTCCGTAATTTAACTGGAGGGAAACATCTTCGTCGAGATTTAAGAACTTGCCCGTAATTCAACTGAGGAAACTTCTCTGCTGAGATTTAGAAACCTGTCTGTAGTCAACGGAGGAACACTTTTGTCGAGATATAGGAACTTTCCTGTACTTCAACTGAGAAAACATCTCTGCTGAGTTTTAAGAACTCATCCGTAATTCAATTGGAGGGAAACATCTTCGTCGAGATTTAAGAACCTGCCCGTAATTCAACTGAGAAAACTTCTCTGCTGAGATTTAGGAACTCGTCTGTAATTCAACGGAGGAACACTTTTGTCGAGATTTAGGACCTTGTCTGTACTTCAACTGAGAAAACGTCTCTGCTGAGTTTTATGAACTTTTCAGTAATTCGACTTGGGGAAACATCTTCGTCGAGATATAAGAACTTGTCTGTAACTCAACTGAGAAAACTTCTCTGTTGAGATTTAGGAACTCGTCTATAATTCAACAAAGGAACTTTGTCGAGATTTAGGAACTCGTCTGTACTTCAACTGAGAAAACATCTCTGCTAAGTTTTAAGAACTCGTCCGTAATTCAACTAGAGGGAAACATCTTCGTCGAGATTTAAGAACTTGCCCGTAATTCAACTGAGGAAACTTCTCTGCTGAGATTTAGAAACGTGTCTGTAGTCAACGGAGGAACACTTTTGTCGAGATATAGGAACTTTCCTGTACTTCAACTGAGAAAACATCTCTGTTGAGTTTTAAGAACTCATCCGTAATTCAACTGGAGGGAAACATCTTCGTCGAGATTTAAGAACCTGCCCGTAATTCAATTGAGAAAACTTCTCTGCTGAGATTTAGGAACTCGTCTGTAATTCAACGGAGGAACACTTTTGTCGAGATTTAGGACCTTGTCTGTACTTCAACTGAGAAAACGTCTCTGCTGAGTTTTAAGAACTTGTCAGTAATTCGACTTGGGGAAACATCTTCGTCGACATATAAGAACTTGTCCGTAATTCAACTGAGAAAACTTCTTTGCTGAGATTTAGGAACTCGTCTGTAATTCAACGGAGGAACTTTGTCGAGATTTTGGAACTCGTTTGTACTTCAACTGAGAAAAAATCTCTGCTGAGTTTTAAGAACTCGTCCGTAATTTAATTGGAGGGAAACATCTTCGTCGAGATTTAAGAACTTGCCCGTAATTAAACTGAGAAAACTTCTCTGCTGAGATTTAGGAACCTGTCTGTAGTTCAACGGAGGAACACTTTTGTCGAGATTTAGGAACTTGCCTGTACTTCAACTGTGAAAACATCTATGTTGAGTTTTAAGAACTCGTCTGTAATTCAACTGGGGAAACATCTTCGTAGAGATTTAAGAACTCGCCTGTAATTCAGCTGAGAAAAATTCTCTGCTGAGATTTAGGAACTCGTCTGTAATTCGACGGAGGAAAAAGCTTCATAGCTTTGAATTTTGTGAGAATTTAACCGCATCCTTCCTGAAAGATAAAAGTTAGTTGTATGTAATGCATGATATGTATCATGCAAATGATGTTCTCAAAATAAATGAGGTTGTGTCATATGATGCGCATATGCATGTGTCATGATGTATGGAAATGTAATGTTTTTAGCTGGGAAATAGATCTCGGATAGCTTATGGAGAAAAGAGATGGATTCTTCGCTTCCATTGGGGATGGCGAATGAAGATGCTTGTGAGAATAAACCTGCAGGAGAGGATAACTCCGCTGGAGTATAAGCTGATGAGGAGATTACACTGTCGGGAAGAGATATTCTGCTGAGGATTATGTTGGTAGGTTCAGCTGGGGATGAATTACCGTTGTTGGTCATACTGAATCCTGTTGGGGATTAGTTTTTCTGCTTGTGAAAGGAATGAACTCCGCTGGGGATGATTTTTTCAATAGCGACCTTACTGTGGATAACCTTTTAGGCTCTACTGTGGACAACCTGCCAGAGTCTACTGGGGATGATTCTCTATACTCCACTGGGTTTTTTTTTTCCAGGTTGTGCTGTGGAAACATTCAAAACTCCACTGGGGATATTTTATACTCCGCCGGGGATGATAAGACTTTTTAGTGCTGATGATAGATAAACTCTGCTTGGGGAGAACATCACCGATTCATTCACAGTTGCAAGTCTCAGCTGGGGAGAGCTAACATTACTGCCTTTTCTTACTTGCGGGGAGTGAAAGTATTTCAGCCATATTCTTCAGCTAAATTTACCTTGTACCTGGTGGACAGAGAAACTGTATAGTTTGGACAATTCTTATTGCCCCTGTTTCTGATATTACAAGTAATTGTCTTTTGTTTCGCATGTAAATATTCACGAGCATCAATTAATGTCAAATGCATATATAAAAAATGAACATTGGACGTTCTTTGCAAAACAAAACAGAAAAAGGAAAAAAAAACAGTTGGAATTTCTTTGAAAATGAATTGTATTGATTTTGAGTTTGGCCTGTAAATAGGTGGTTTTTGTACAAGAGGCTGACGTCCTAGAAAGAGAACACCGCCGAACAAAGGGAATTTAAACAATTTGTAATAAACCAAGAAAAACAGCTATGTGAATAATCCCACTGGGTTCCAACTCTATTATTGCCCTTATGTCCTCGAGCATCTCATCACTTTGCTACTTGGTTGAAGGTAGATCAGATTGATTAGTGCCGTCCGAGCTTGATAGTCGATACCGAATTTTGGTTGCAAGGTGATCCAATGAGGCATAGTGTTACGCTTTGATCCATAATTTTTGCCTGGACCGCCCTATCGGGTTTTCAGTCCACTGGGATACCCTTTTTTTCCCAAGCCGCCTTTTCAGGTTTTCAACTTGTCGGGTGTACAGTTTTTCCATTTTCATCCCTTATTTTTTCCCAAACCCTTTTGGTTCGACGGGAAGCCCTTATTTTTTCCTAGGCCAGTCAACCTAGCGGGTCTTTAATTTATGCGTAGTATTTTTTCACTATGTCTGCATTGACGGGGTGAGGAAGGTCGTCACCATCCATGGTGGTTAGAATCATAGCTCCTCTTGGGAAAATGTTCTTAACCACAAATGGCCCTTCGTAAGTAGGGGTCTATTTCCCCCTAGGATCACCTTGTGGAAGTATGATGCGCTTGATAACCAGGTCCCCAACTTGATACTCTTGTCATCTGACTTACTTTTTAAATGCCTTGATCATTTGTTTTTGGTACGTCTGACCATGACAAATAGCAGTAAGTCTCTTTTCGTCGATTAAGTTCAGCTGATCAAGCCGGGTCGGAATCCAGTCAACTTCGCTCAAACCTACATCCTTCATAATCCAAAGAGAGGGTATTTGAACTTCAATGGGCAAGACAACCTCCATGCCATAAACCAAGGAATGGGGTGTTGCCCCTATTGACGTTCGCGCTGAGGTACGGTACCCATGAAGAGCAAATGGTAACATCTCGTTCCAGTCTTTGTATGTCACCGTCATTTTCTGCACAATCTTCTTAATGTTCTTATTAGCCGCTTCTACAGCCCCATTCATCTTCGGCCAGTAAGGACAAGAGTTGTGATGTTGTATCTTGAACTGCTTACTAAGCTCGGTGATCATCTTATTATTGAGATTTGTACCATTGTCCATAATGATCCTCTTTGGTACACCATATCGACAGATCAGGTTGTGCCAAATGAACCGTGCCACGACGTTCTTGGGCACTGTAGCGAAGGAAGCTGCTTCAACCCACTTTGTAAAGTAATCAATAGCTACCAGGATGAAACGATGCCCGTTAGATGCAGTAGGCCTGATCTCGCCTATCATATCAATGCCCCACATTGCAAAATGCCATGGAGCTATCAAGACGTTCAGAGGTACTAGAGGTATGTGCACCTGATCAGCATAGACTTGCCACTTGTGACAGGTCCGAGAATGTTGATAATAGTCGGCTTCCATTATGGACCAATAATACCCTGCCCGTAGGATTTTCTTTGCCATGGTGTTTCCATTGGAATGAGTTCCCAAAGTACCCTCATGCAATTCTACCATGATCCTTTCTGCTTGGTTCTTATCCACACAACGCAGTAAGGTTGAATCATGGTTATGCTTGTAAAGAATGCCATTGCTGATGAAGAATTTCGCTGCGAACCTCCTCAAAAACTTCTTATCATTAACAGATGCACCCTCGGGGTATTCCTGAGCCTCAAGATACCTCTTCACCTCCTGAAACCATGATTTATCTGTTACCTCTTCAGTCTCAATGTCACAGCAATGTGCAGGTTCGTCCAACCTTTCAATGGTAATCTAGGGAGCCTCATTGTCCCATCTGACCTTGAACATGGAAGACATCGTAGCTAGCGCATTCGCTAACTAATTCTCCTCTCTAGGGAAGTGTTAAAAAGTTATCTCCTCGAAGTGCGGAAGCAACGTCAACACATACTCTTTGTAAGGAATAAGATTAGGGTGTTTCGTATCCCACTCGCCTTTGATCTGACTGATCACGAGAGCGGAATCTCCGAAAAAACTTAAGAACTTAATCCTTAGGTCAATAGCTGCTCGAAGACCCATAATGTACGCTTCATACTCCGCCATGTTGTTGGTGCAGTTGAAACATAGTCGGGCGGTGAACGAAGTATGAGATCCTTTAGGAGATATGATCATGGTGCCAATGCCATTACCCAAAGCGTTCGAAGCTCCATCAAAGTACATAGACCATTGGGATCCCTACTCAGGTCCTTCATCCGGTCCAGGTGTTTCACAGTCAGTTACCAACATGATGTTCTCATCCGGGAATTCAAAGTTCATAGACTGGTAATCGTCTACTTCCTAATATGCCAAATGATATGCCAACACACTTCCCTTGATTGCCTTATGGGTCATATATTGGATGCCATACTCAGTCAAGATCATCTTCCATCTTGCTATTCTTCCGGACAAGGAAGGCTTATCGAGGATATACTTGATAGGATCCATCTTTGACATCAATAGAGTAGTGTGAGTCAGCATATACTGTCTCAGCCGACGAGCAGCCCATGCCAAAGCACAACAAGTTTTCTCAAGAAACGAGTATCAGGTCTAGTAGTCAGTAAACCTTTTTCTAAGGTAATAAATAGCATGCTCTTTTCGGCCAGACTCGTAATGCTGCCCCAGCACACACCCCATTGAACTGTTGAGTACTATCAAGTATAGGATCAGAGGTCTCCCTTCAACTGGAGGCATCAGAATGGGTGGCTCTTGGAGATACTCCTTGATTATTTTTAAAGCGGCTTGACATTCGTCGTTCCATCTTACCACTTGATCTTTCTTCAGTAACTTGAAGATTGGCTCACAAGTAGCAGTCAGGTGTGAGATGAATCGGGCGATATAGTTCAAACGTCCTAAAAAGCCTCTGACTTCTTTTTCTGTTCGAGGAGCTAGCATTTCCTGTATAGCCTTCAACTTTGCAGGATCCATTTGAATACCTTTATCAATTACGACGAAACCCAATAGCTTACCAGATCTCACCCCGAAGGTGCACTTGTTCGGGTTTAGCCTCATCTTGTACAACTTCAACCTATCAAATAGCTTCTGAAGATGGTCCAAATGTTCCTCCTCAATCTGGGATCTTGCAATCATGTCATCGATGTATACCTCAATCTCATGATGGATCATGTCATGGAACAAAGCGACCATGGCGCGCTGATACGTTACCCTAGAATTTTTCAATCCAAAAGGCATGACCTTGTAGCAAAAGGTACCCCATTGAGTAACAAAGGTTGTCTTCTCCATGTCTTCGGGAGCCATCTTAATCTGATTATAACCGGAGAAACCATCCATAAAGGAGAAGGCCTTATGATGTGCGGTGTTGTCAACCAGAACGTCGATATGAGGTAGAGAGAAGTCATCCTTGGGGCTTGCCCTGTTCAGATCCCTATAGTCAACACACATTCGAACCTTACCATCCTTCTTCGGCACCGGAACTACGTTGGCCACCCACTGTGGGTAAGAAGTAACTGCTAGAAAACCGGCATCAAACTGTTTCATAACCTCAGCCTTGATTCTCTCATACATCTCTGGGCGCATTCGGCGAACTTTCTGTTTCACTGGAGGACAGTCTTCCTTGGTAGGCAATCAGTGAACCACAATATCAGTATCCAACCCAGGCATATCTTTATAAGACCAGGCAAATATCTCAACATAGTCATGCAGCATCTGAATCAGCCGTTGCTTAACACTAGGCTCCAGATTTGAACCGATCTTGAACTCTTTCTTGTCTACCTCTATACCCAGATTCACTATTTCCACTGGCTCTTCATGCGGCTATATGACCCTCTCTTCCTGAAGTAACAATCTAGCAAGTTCACCAGGCACTTCACAATCATCCTCACCTTCGTCCTCAGCTTGGTAGATCGGACTTTCGAAGTCATAACCGGAAGTAGCAGAGTCGTTATCAGTGGGATCCATAGTGGATGTAGACCTGTATACGTGAGTGTGTGTAAAATAGCTATTTTGCAAGATAAAAAATAAAAACAACGAGCACAAAATTTGTAATGCAAGACACGTCCAATGATTTTATTAATGGTATATGGAGATGACAAATATCAAGCCCTCACAAACAAAGCCACGGTGTCTCGGGTAAGGCACCGGGCCGTAAAGTTTAAAAATTGTCTATTACAAATTCAAAACAAAAGTCTCATTACTGGGTAATAACAAAAACGGGCATAGAATCCTTCGTTGTCCAATTGCTTAATCCACCATCAGCAGTCGGGTATATCCAGCTGTCAATATCAAACTCTTTTTCGTCATCCCCAATGGCATTCACTCCCGCGTCATGTTTGGGCATCGGCGCTGTTATGACATTAGGCTTTCCCAGCACTTCGAACTCAATCTCCTTAGCATCAATCATGTTCTGCACTTTATTCTTTAAGACCCAGGAGTCATTCATATCATGCCCCGGGCTTTCCGAGTGAAAATCACAGCGGGCGTTCGGATTGTACATGGGTGATATTGTATTGGGATTCTTTAGGGCCTCCTTCGGAATCACCAAGTTGGTCTTCAATAACTGCGGCACAATCTGAGACAGGGTCATATAGAGCTGAGTGAATTGCCTTTGCGGCCTCTCGGCTCTTGGCTGATCGTTGCATTGTGAGGCAACAATAGGTATTGATATAACAACCGCATTGACTGCTTGACGGTGCTCTGGTATATTATGGATTTTTGAACTGTAAACAACACTCGATTCCTTCTTAAAAGGCTTCTTTTTGGTACTTGATGAAGCATCCTTCTGTATTTTACCGCTCTTGATACCGGCTTCAACTCTGTCCCCGGTCATAATCAGCTCAATAAACCCGAACGATGAACTTCCAATCAGATGATTGAAATACGGACCAGACAAGGTCCCCAGAAACATATCCACTAACTCCCTGTCAGCCAGCGGGGGTTGTACTCTTCTAGCAAGGTCCCTCCATTTCTTAGCATAGTCTTTGAAACCTTCACCCGCACCCATAGACATACCCTAAAGTTGGGTACGCGTGGGAGCGAGGTCAGCATTGTATTGGTACTGCTTGTAGAAAGCAGTAGCAAGGTCTTCCAAATTACGGATACTAGCTCCTTCTAGCTGGTAAAACCATTCAAGTTGAGTCCTTGAAAGACTATCTTGAAATAAATGGATCCAGAGGTTCTTATCAATAGTGTATGGCTGGATCTTTCTAACATACGAGCGGAGGTGCAACTTTGGACAAGAAACTCCGTTGTATTTAGCAAAGATTGGTGGTTTAAATTTGTTGGGAATCACCACCCTAGATGACAAACCCAAATCACCAAAGTCCAATCCAGGTATCTTCCGGATCTCCATCGCACTTAACCGGTCTTCAAGCTGTTTATACCTATCCTCAGCCGGAGGATACCGGTCTTCGTCAAAGTTAGTCTCGTTGTCAGAAACCATAGGATTAGGAGCCCTCCTTTCTTCCTGATTCTCTCCCCCTCCAGATGAGTGAATCAAATCAACCTCTTCTCGCAAATTGTTTCCGAATATGCGACCCATATTCAGGAGGATCATCTTCTTCTTCTTCTTCTTCTTATCTTTCAAGATAAGAGTCTTCAGATCTTGCTGACCCTTAGCCAAGTTCCTGAACATTTCCTGGAATTGAGCGTTTTGAGCTTGTAGAGCCTTGATAGCTTGATCAATTGATGTTTCAGAAGACATGATGCTGAAATAAACAGCGAAGAAGATAAGAGACATATAAGGATACCTGTGATGAGGTGCATGGGAATGAAATGCATATGATATGATTTCAAAGACTTTGGAGATTCAAATTCGTAAACCAAAATGAAACACACTTTTATTAGATAAACTTGAAATAATGTTTTATAAATGCTTTTAAGGTATTACAAAGGGAAATACTGAAAAGTAAATCAAACTAGAAATAACAAAAGACATCAGCGATTCCATGTTGGTGCTGACATAGTCGTTGAGGACCTTCTCATTCTCCAGCTGTCTTGTAAGCTTTAGAATCTTCTGCTCCTGATCATGATACTTTTCTCTGTAAGTATCTCGCTCTTCTTTTAGCTGCATCCAAGACCTCTTTAATGCCCCAATGTCGGTAGGCATGTATGGATGGAGGATGGTAGGAGGAACCCCTTCTTCATCAGCAATCTCAACAATCACAAGTAAGACAACTTCGTACGGCATTCCCAGCTTTTGGGCACGGATTAGAACCCATTGGAGATACAGTTCCATCGGAAGAGAGGTCTTCATCCATAACTCGTATGGATCAGACCTGTGCACCCTGTCCCAAGCTCATATGAACCTGCGGCGATGCTCCTCACTATCCCCTTGGAAGTCAAAGACAATGCTCGGCATTAGAAACTCATGAGGTTCGTCCCTCCTAGCTCGCCTAAACTGACGTAAGGCCAAACAAGGATTATAGATAATCCCTCCTCGAATTACAAGTAGTGGAACATTGGGGTATTCCCCACAACGGTCAATAATAGCTACTTCTTCCATGTCTTTAGTGCTCCAGATAATGTCAGTGTGAGCGAGAGACATAATTCTGTAGGCCCAATCCATGCCTTCGTTATTCTTCAAAACAGATTTGGGGAGGTGAGAAATAAACCACCTCGCCAGCAATGGTGCACAACACATAAGGGTTCCCCGTCTCCGAGTAGAACGAGCATAAAGAGCATGAAGAATATCCCCTAAGAGAGTGGGCACAGGATTACAGGACATGAAAATATTCACTGCATTCACATCGACAAAAGAATCTGAGTTAGGAAACAGAACCAGGCCATATATGAGAAGAGCCAGGATGTCCTCGAATTCCTGAAAGTCCAAACCGTCCCAGAACTGATTAGCCCGATCAACCAGGAACTTAGCCAAGAAGCCTTTTGTCCCACTCCAAGTTTCCCAGTTAGACATTACCTCAGCCTTTGTCAGATGGAGGGTTGAAGCAATCTCTTCAGGCCTAAGGGCTTTCTCCCAACCTGTAAATGGTGTCTGCTCTAGAATAGAAATACCAAGTAGATCGGAACACTCTTCCAGAGTAGGGACCAACTGATAGTCCAGGAAAGTGAAGAAATGGTACAATGGATCAAAGAACTGGCACAAGACACTCAACATCTGCTCATCCATTTTGGAAGTGACCAACCCAAGGAGGTGACCATGTCTTCTGATAAAGGAGGAAGTGTCTGGAACTTTTGCAACCAAATCTCTAAGCTGAGTAGGAATTTGTACAAAGGTGATCTGAATAGTATTTCTACGCATAGAGGCCATGACCTACAAAATAGAACAAAGATGAATCCCCTATGTCTTTGAAATGGGTTAGTCTGATGCAAGATGCATGCAATGTCATGATGCATGATGTTATGATAGAAACACACCACAAGTATTCACAGATAGCAAACATGGTAAGGGAAAACAAGTCACACAGATAGCCCTTAGATTTCAGGCTGGCAAGGAGTTTAGGTATTACCCTCTTTTAGTTTAGTTGGTTCAACCTGTCCTAGTAATAGTAACCGGGTTCTAGAGGATCTCAATATCACTGACCACCCTCAATCGGTCATAATTCCAGTTTGGCAACCTTTTCTTGCGTCCAGAATCATCGCGAGAGTTTGGTCTCAATGAGTGTAGCATACTGCTACTGTTCTATGGCCAAGTTGGTCAATTATAGGTTCTAAGGTCAGTTGGTGCTTAATGACCCCTTAGAACACCCACATTCTCCTTGTTCCACCACAAGGGATATCGGTACAAACTAAAGTGCCACACCAACGTAGCTACTGCTTTAACTGTATCGGTCTACGTCGTACAGTTCCCTCACAGTCTATTGCTACTTACCTAAAAGGTATCTCCAAAATCCGGGTTAGGATCTATAGTAACTCCGATTCAAACCCACAAAGATAAAGCATATAAATCAAGCAATTGAAAACATTATGATGAACTATTCCCAAGGTACACCCCACTTATTCATTCCCCAGCAGAGTCACCAATTCTGTGATACGGCGGAAGAACTGACTATTTTTGGTATGCTGGTTTGTGTTTTGCGTTTGGTTTTGCAAAATGTCGTGGTAAGCAAGAGTTGCCACCGTCTTTTATTTTATCCAACAAGGAAAGGAAAAAAGCACAGAAAAATTCCTTTTTCGAGATATTTCTCAGTACGGGGGGTAGATTATAGAAAGGGAAGGTATTAGCACCCTTTCTATCTGTAGTTATCTACGGGCTCTTAGGTACTTTCTCATCATTTTCAAAATGTTTTCTTTGTGTTTATGGGTTTGAAAAAGTTTTTGTTTTTAACTTCGATTTAACTCTTGCGTATGTATTCAAGAGTGTAATGAAGTGTTTTGAAAACTTTGTTTGTAAAAGTGTAAGTGTGAAAAATTTGTTTTGTTTTGGATGAGCAAGTCTAAGAACTATCTACCTACTCGAAAAAGGAATCATTCTATGCTTGTTTCCTTTAGACAATGCTATCCCATTATTAGTGAGTAGGTAGCATCGTCGTTGGAGTTTGAGGGTCAATTAGAAAGAGGGACATACGGTCACTAAAGCAATGTTAGGATGTCTTAGCGGTAACCCTAATGTCTTAGATCATTTGTTTGAGGCAACATTATCTGAGGAAACCGTTTCGAGGCAACTATGATCTTTTAGACTAGAGGGCGACCTCTAAAATACTCTATACTCAATGACCGTGTACGAAGGCAACCAAGTGGGGTATACCCTTAGAGTGCGCATGTGCGATAGTGTTGTTTTCAGTTACTTTTATCTTTGCACATGTTAAGGGTGATCTAATTTGATTTTAAGATTAAGCATTCATTCTTGTCATGCAAACCCTATTATCAAACATCTAGCAGTTATAATTTGCAGAATTAAAATGCAGAAATTAAAACTAATTATTACAAGGCGTCAAGTATTTACATCGCCAAAAGCAACCCTTTGAAAATAAAATAAAGCGGTAAAATAATTAAATGTCCTAATTAATTATTACATACCGGAAGCAGATACATCAATAATTAAATAAAGAAGAATAAATTGCATGAGTGAAATTATAATCAAATGCAAATTTTAGGGTTTTTACCCTTTTTTTAAAAGAAAAATGTTTTTTGTTGTTTTTATCTTAAGAAAAGAAATTAAATCCTAAATTAAATGCTAAATTAGAATTTAAATAAAGTAATTAATGAAAAAAATAATAATAATAATTAATGATATATTTTTGGAGTTTTTTGTTAATTTAAGAAAGAAATTAAAATAATTAAATCATGTTAAAACCTAATTAATTCTAATTGATTTTATTTATTTACAAAAATAAATTAAAGTTATTCTACAATTAAAAACCTAATTAATTAATTAGTATTTATTAATAAAAAAATAAAATTCTGAATTTTATTGGATAAAAAGTATTTTTTGGTGATTTTTGATAAAAAAGAAAATTTGTTTATTGGTTAGAAAATTAATAAAATAAAAATAAAATTATTAAATCAAATAAATAAAATATGAGAAAGTAGAGAAATTGGGCCTTTTTTGGAGGGTGCAGAAAGCATTTTTGTTGGCCCAATATCAACTGATCCAATTGACTTTTGGTAATCCTGTGCACACGCATTGACTGGCTTATGGTGCACCTTCAAAGCTTGACCACCAGATCTGGCCATTTGGTCATCTGGCGCTTTGAAGAGTGAGGGAGTTTGATGGTCCTTTGGTATGAACTTGCACATGATTACCTACAAGAAAATAATATTGGGAAAATGGGGGACCTGGGATTCGAACCTAGGTCCTGAAGGGAGATACACGCTCTGCTTGCCACCACGCCATGTTGTTTCAATTGTAAGTATGATACAAAATAATTATAATATAATAAAACAAGTTTCATTGGATAAATATAAAAAAAAAGCACGCCATATTTGAATGGACTAATGGGGGCGTGACACGCATTGTCCCTGTCCTCCAACCGTGGCTAAAAGACACAAACACCTTTACCAACAGACAAAGGTTCGTCGCTATAAGCTTGTCCACCTTCAAAACCTTGTACCGGCCATGAAAATGGATTCTAAGGCCAGGATTGAGTTTGTCTCAACCTCCTGGATGCAACCATGCCCATATCTGGGGCCAATTATCCCTGAAACAAGAAACCCCAAAAACAAGAACGAATCCCTAGTAATGGTGGATCTCGTTACAAGTCAGATAAACAAAATCAAATAATACCAAAAGCTTGTAAATGATGTGGTGATCACAAATATGCAATTATTTTATTCAATGGATGCAAGAATAGTGCAAATCGAATTCAAGAATATGGTGGATCCGTGAGGGACTTACAATGCTCTAGGAAGTTTGAAAACGTGTGGTTTGGATTGGTTTCGCTTGTGGAGGTTTCCAGGAAGAGACTGAGACAAGTTTCAAGTCTTGAAATTGCCTCTAGACTTGATTTTGATCTCCCATTTTTTTGTGTTTTTGCCAATTTTTGTTCTGCCTCTAGAACTGCTCTCCAACCCTGATTCTTGTGTGTCTCGCTTCCTTATGTAATGTGTAATACATTAGGGTAAAAAATTATGTCCAAATCTTGCTCTATCAATGCTCTTGATGTGGATTTGATTTCCTTTGAACAACCTTCCAAAATTGGCTTGATTTCAATCTTTTTGTGCATAATGACCTTGATAAGAGTTTGATTGCAATGCTAGCTGTAGTTGGAGCCTGAAACAACCAAAAAATCCTTTGTTATAAATGTTTTAGATTTTATTTGATTTTATTTGATTTAAATCAAATTAATTCAAATAAAAATCAAAATAAATAATAAAAATATGACATGGACACATGGCCATAGCTAGAGCACGTGGGCTACAATGCAAACTCAAAACAAGTGAAAAAGAATGGGCCCATTTGGCAAAATTTGAAGTTTTGGGGATAGTTCATATTTGGCAATTTTGCAAAAAGTTCTAACTTCAACAATGCATAACTTCCTCAATTTTGAACTTTTGGGGGTGTTCTTTGAATTTTTAGAAATCTTGATATTTCCTTTAATCAACCATTTTGGTCTCATCTCATATTGATACTCCATGCTCATGTTAGAAGCTTTGACAAAAAAGGTATTTTTGTTGACTTTTCAAAATGACCTATAATGTCCAAATTCACAACTTCTTGTGAGTGCATATTTTGATCTTGGGGTATGAAGATGGATTGTATGGAATTGAATCCTCTTCAAAATGAACTTTGGATGGGTCATATCTCATAAAGTATGAGAAAGTTATGCTTGGTAAAAGTTGAGTTTTCTTTTCCTACAAAACCCTAATTTAGCTACTTTTGAATCTTGATGAATCTTGAGTAATCCTTGATGAATCATGATCAACCCTTGATAAAATGATGAAATATCCTTCAAAATGAGAATGTTGACAAAAATTCTTGAAGTTTTACTGTATGTAGGTCACAATTGACTTTTGCCCTAGCACATTTGATTTTTGGACCTTTTGAGCAATTGAATGAGCAAAATTCCTCTGCAAGGCTTGAAACTTGACATGGATGATCTTGAGATCATATTAAGACATTGGTGAGTACTTGGGATCACTTGGACTCAAGGATCTTGATGCAACACAAAACCCTAATTTTAGTAGACTACCTTAGGAGAGAGCTTGTCTGACCAACTCTTGGACTACCTTGAGCAACTTGGAGATTTTTCTTGCAATGTTTTGAGAAATATGGGAGGGAAAATTTTGGGGTACAACAGTTACACTTATAGAGAATTCCATTACTGATGAAGAACTTCACAGTGAACCTTCTTAGAAACTTCTTATCATTAACAGATTCCCCCTCGGGGTTTTCTTGAGCCTCAAGATATCTCTTTACCTCGTGAAACCAGGGTTTATCTGCTACCTCTTCTGTCTCAATGCCACAGCAATGTGCGACTTCCTCCAACCTATCAATGGTAATCTGGGGAGGTTCATTGTCCCACCTGACTATGAACATAGAAGACATGGTAGCTAGCGTGTCCGCCAACTGGTTCTCTTCCCGTCGGAAATGTTCAAAGGTTATCTCCTCAAAGTGTGGGAGCAATATCTGTACATACTCTTTGTAAGGAATCATATTTGGGTGCTTTGTATCCCATTCGCCTTTAATCTGGCTTATCACTAGAGCGAATTCTCCGAATACGCTCAAGAACTTAATCCTCAGGTCAATAGCAGCTCGAAGACCCATGATACACGTTTCATACTCCACCATATTGTTGGTGCAGTTAAAACATAATCGGGCGGTGAACGGAGTATGCCAGCCCTCAGGAGATATAATTACAGCGCCAATTCCATTACCCAATGCGTTCGAGGCTCTATCAAAATACATTGACCATCATGATCCTTCCTCAGGTCCTTCATCCGGTCCAGGTTCTTCGCAGTCGGTTACCAATATGATGTTCTCATCCGGGAACTCGAAATTCATGGACTGGTAGTCATCCATGGCCTGATGCACTAAATGATCTGCCAATACACTCCCCTTGATTTATTTTTGGGTTATGTATTAGATGTCGTACTCGGTTAAAATCATTTGCCATCTTGCTATCATTTCGGAGACAGCGGGCTTCTCAAAAATATACTTGATCGGATCCACCTTTGATATCAACAAAGTAGTGTGAGTCCGCATATACTGTCTGAGTCGGCGAGCCGCCCATGCCAAAGTGCAACAAGTTTTCTCGAGCAATGAGCATCGGGTATCACAGTCGATAAACTTTTTTCTAAGGTAATAAATGGTGTGCTCTTTTCGACCAGACTCGTCATGCTGCCCCAGCACACACCCCATTGAATTGTCTAGCACTTTCAAGTATAATATCAATGGTTTTCCATAAACTGGAGGCATCAAAATTGATGGTTCTTGAAGGTATTCCTTGATTATTTCAAAAGTAGTCTGACATTTATCATTCCACTTTACCACTTGATCTTTCTTCAGCAACTTGATGATTGGCTCACAAGTAGCAGTCAGATGTGAAATGAACCTGGCAATGTAATTCAGACGTCCCAAGAAACCTCTAACTTCTTATTCTATGCAGGGAGCCGGCATCTCTTGTATGGCTTTTACCTTTGCAGGGTCCACCTGAATACCTTTGTCACTGATTGTAGCGGTGAAAATCGGAGATCGAGCTATTAATTAACTCGACTCGTAAAAGCAAGAGTCGCCACCGCGCTTTATTATTTCCAAGGGGAAAGGGAAAAGAGAGAAATAAAACCCTAAAACATGCAATGTAAAATAATTAAAATACAATGCATTTTTGTAAAGAGATCAAGAGTTCGGGGGCTGGTTATGCAATGGGAAGGTATTAGCACCCAATGCATTTGCGGTACTCCACAGGAACCTTTTGAAATATCTGTTTTTTGGTTTAAAATTGTTTGTTATATACAAGGGTGTATTTATCTACAAATATGTTTGCTTAAGGGAAAAAATGAGTTTTTATTATTGCGTTCGTGAGGGTTTCGCGACCCTATGCCTACGTATCCAATGAAGGATTCAAAACACCGTAGTTCCTCTAGAAAAAAATTGATTTGTTGGTGTTTTTTAGTGGGCGACATTAACACACACATTCTAGCAATAGACATGGCCGGTATCGCGGTAGAACGGGGATAACATGCCCTTGGGGGGAGTTTTGATTTGTTGAGTGTTTTTGCATGTTTTAAAGTATATTCAAGTAATGATTAAAGAGTGTTTTGGATTTTTTTTTTGGTTTGTTTATTTGTTGATTTTATCTTGCCTAATTACTAGAATTTGTAAAAAGTAAATAAAATGCAGAAAGATAAAATCCTACGCTATTACAATCGTATCAAGGCATAAAAAATATGAAGGAAAAAAAATAAGTCAAAAGTAAGAAAAAAAGTGTATTTCGACCCAGGCAGTAGCACACTTCGATTTGCATTTTGTTGGCCTCCTTCGATTGGGGCTAGTAGCAGCAAAGTCACGTCTTTCGATTGGGCTTTGGCAGGGGCGAGGTCCTGTCCTTCGATTGGGCAAAGACAGCAGCAAGTTGTATCCTTCGACTGGGAGTTCGCACCAGTGAGGTTCTGTCCTTCGATTGGCCTGGCAGTCAGTGTATGGCGAAGTCTTTTGATTTTGCCTTATTGCCTTCTTCGACTGGAGGTTGATAGCAGTGAGGGAATGTCTTTCGATTAGACATGGTTTGACTCCTGGTTGTCTCTTTCGTTTGACCTAGAGGGAGAGGGTAGAAGCCAGAAGCTTCATTTCCTATTTCTTGTTTCCTGTTTCTTTCATTTCAAACATTAAATGACAACATGGCCTGACGCCATGCTAGTATTTGTTTGGTAAATAGTTTAACAATTAAAGCAAATTCAGGCAAACAGAAAGCAAAAGCGAAAGAGCTCAGTTCTAAAAAAAAATATGTTGAAAAGGGTGGAATCAAAGGAACAGCAGTATGTACATGTTTGAAACGAATAAAAGTATTATTTACATGTTATGCCATGAAACGAAAAGTTCAAGGGTAAGAGTTACTTACCTTGCTTCAGGCCTTGAATGGATGTGTGTCCTTGAGTGGTGGCCCTGGATGCTGGATTCGAAAGAGGGGTCACAGGGTGTGCTGTGAGCGCTGGATTTGAAGGAAAAGAAGAAGCAAGTGTGATGCTTCTTTGATTCGAAGGAGACTGATGTGTGGTTGTTCTTCAGAATCGATGGAAGTAAGTGTTTGGGGATTCTGTTTGTTCTCACAAGTATTGAAGGGACTTGAGAGATTTTTTGTGTTTGAGAAAATTTTGAGTTTTTTTTGAGAATATCCTGAGGATTCGTTCGCCTGGCCACAAAGGTCCTCCTTTTTTTTTTTTGAACATGTTGTGAAGCCTTGTATTTATAGGCATGTTTTGATGTGGTTTTGGGGGGAAATCAAATAATATTTGAACTATTTGGGTATATTGCCCCCTTGTTTTCTTCAGTGCAGCTCTTGTGCACTCCTTTTTTGTGCAAGTATAGGACTGGGACAACGCAGACTTGTCAGTATTTTGGAGCTTAGTGGCAGGTTGGTGCAGGACTGCTGCATAGCAGCACAACTGGCTTGAGTTTGGCAGTATATGGGAGGCCACTTGTGTGCTCTAAGTACGTTGCTTCGAAGGGTTTAGTGGTCCAACTTGTGAATCGAAGGAGGCCACCTTGAAGTAAATCACATGTCCGGCTTGTGGATCAAAGGGGGTCACTTCGAAGGAAACTACATGGCCAAATCGAAGCTTGTGACTGAAGGAGACTGTATTTCAAAATCGAAGCTTGTGATTGAAGGGAGACTGTATTTCCCATCGAAGCTTGTGACTGAAGGGAGACTGTATTGCCCATCGAATCTTGTGGATCGAAACAGACATATTGCCCAATCGAAAGCCCGTGTTCGAAGGAAGCAATGTTGCCCAATCGAAGCTTGTGGATCGAAACAGACATATTGCCCAATGGAAAGCCCGTATTCGAAGGAAGCAATGTTGCCCAATCGAAGCATGTTTGCAGGCAGTAAACTTGTCCATATTCGAAAGAGGCATGCAGGCAGCAAACTTGTCCAGTCGAAACAGGCTTGCAGGCAGTGAACTTGTCCAATCGAAGCAGCAAACTTGTCCAGTCAAAAAAGTGAATCGAAGGAGTCCTGTCAGCACATGAAATCAAACAAAAAAACACACATTTCGTGCTTGATTAGAAGTTAGTGATACATAGGCTAAGAATGTTCAAAACACTTGACAATTTCTGCATAATCAAAGCTCGAAGGTGAGAGGTTAAAACCAACTGTATTTAGTGACCTTGACTTTTGTATAAAAAATGCAAAAAAGAAAATGGGATCTTAGGTCAAAATTTGGGGTATGACACTGACAACAAAAGCCAGAGGCTTACCAGACCTTACCCCGAAGGTACACTTGTTCGGATTCAACCTCAGCTTGTACGTCTTCAACCGGTCAAACAGTTTATGGAGATGATCAAGGTGCTTTTCCTCAGTCTGGGACCTGGCTATCATGTCATCAACATAAACCTCAATCTCGTGGGGAATCATATCATGGAAAAAAGTGACCATGGCGCGTTGATAAGTTGCCCCAGCATTCTTTAACCTAAAAGGCATTACCTTGTAACAGAAGGTGCCCCACTGTGTAATGAAGGTTTTCTTCTCCATGTCTTCAGGAGCCATCTTGATCTGGTTGTAGCCAGAAAAACCATCCATGAAGGAAAAGATCTTGTGTTGTGCGGTGTTGTCGACTAGAACATCAATGTGAGGAAGTGGGAAGTCATCCTTGGGGCTTGCCCTATTCAGATCTCTGTTATCCACACACATCCATACCTTACCGTCCTTCTTAGGTACTAGAACAACGTTGGCAACCCACTGCAGATAAGAAGTGACGTCTAAGAATCCTGCGTTGAACTGTTTCATGACTTCTACTTTGATTTTCTCTGACATTTCAGGGTGCATACGGCGGACCTTCTGCTTTATCGAAGGGCATTCTTCTTTAGTCGACAGGCAATGTACCATAATATCAGTGTCTAAACCAAGCATGTCTTCATAGGACCATGTGAAGATCTCAACATAGTCGTGTAGCATCTGTATTAACTGTTGTTTGACACTAGGCTTCAGATTCGCACCTATTTTAACCTCTTACCCGTCTTCCTCTGTACCCAAATTCACTGACTCAACTGGCTCTTCATGAGGCTGAATGGCCCTTTCTTCCTGCTGTAATAGTCTAGCAAGTTCTCCAAGCACCTCACAATCATCCTCTCCTTCGTCCTCGGCTTGGTTGATCAGATTTTTGAAGTCATAATTGGCAGTAGCAAAGCTATTATCAATGGGATCTAGAGTGGATATGGATTTGCAGTATGATACGTGAGTGTGTGTAAGGGAATAACTGTTTTGATAAAGTTAGAGACAGAAAAGAAAAACAAGGAGCGCAAAATTTGTATGCAAGAAACGTCCAATGCTTTATTAATGATATATGAAATGAAAAATAATAAGCCCTCACAAGCAAAGCTAAGGTGCCTCGGGAAAGGCACCAGGCCATAAAGATTCAAACTAATTATTACAAATATTAAAACAAAAGTCAATTACTATGGAATAAAAGAGACAGGTATGAAGTCCCTAGCCGTCCAGTTATTCAGTCAACCGTTGGTAGTCGGGTAGATCCAACTGTCAACACCCGGGTTCTCATCATCAGCATCTTCTGTGGAAGAGATAACCCCAATAGCATTGATTCCCAAACCATGCTTGGGCATGGGTGCAGTTATGATGTTGGGTTTCTCTGGAGCGTCAAACTCAATCTCTTTGGCTTCGATCAGGTCCTGCACCTTATTTTTCAGGGCCCAACAGTCGTTTGTATCTTGACCTGGACTTTCAGAGTGATAAGTGCAGCAGGCATTTGGGTTATAGCGGGGAGATGTGGTGTTGGGGTTTTTCGGGGCTTCCCTCAGAGTTACCAAATTGGTCTTCAGCAATTGTGGTAAAATTTGAGACAGAGTCATATTGAGCCGGGTGAACTCCCTTTGTGGTCTTTCCACCCTTTGTGGATTGATGCATTGCGGAGCAACTACGGGTCTTGGTATCACTACAGCATTTACCGTTGGACGGTGTTCAGATATGCTTTGGCCCCTCGGGCTATAGACTGCACTGGCTTCCTTCTTACCAGTGAAAGGCTTCTTTTCTAAACTAGAGGAGGCGTCCTTCTGTATTTTACGACTCTGAATTCCCGCTTCTACTCTTTCTCCAGTTAAAATCTGCTCGGTGAAATCAGATGACGAGCTGCCGATTAAGTGATTGAAAAATGAACCAGATAGCGTCCCTAGAAACATATCAACCAACTCCCTATCAGACAAAGCGGGTTGAACTCTCCCAGCCAAGTCTCTCCATTTTTTAGCATAATCTTTAAAACCTTCACCTGCACCCATGGACATACTCTGGAGTTGAGTACGAGTGGGAGCAAGGTCGGCATTATACTGATACTGCTTGTAGAAAGAAGCAGCAAGGTCTTCCCAGTTTTGGACACTGGCTCCCTCCAACTGGTAGAACCATTCAAGCTGAGTCCCTGACAGACTATCTTGAAAGAAGTGCACCCACAAATTTTTATCAGCGGTGTGGGGTTGGATATTCCAGACAGACGAGCGGAGATGGAGTTTTGGGTAGGACACCACATCATACTTGGCAAAAACCAGAGCTTTGAACTTCTGAGGGATGACCACTCCTGATACCAGTCCCAGTTCTCCGAAATCCAAACCAGGTATCTTCTGAATTTCCATATCACTCAGACGGTCTACTAGCTCCTTGTATCCATCCTTAGCAGGAGGATATTGCTCATCATTAAAATCAATATCATTATCAGAGACTGCAGGACTATGGTCCTTTTACCCTTCTTGGTTTTCCCCGTTTTTGGATGAAGAGGTCAAATCAGTTTGATGCTTCAACCTTTCTCCAAACCTTCTGCCCATATTCAGAATATCGACCTTCTTCTTTTTCTTCTTCTCTTTCAAAATGAGGGCTTTCAGATCCTCTTGCCCCTTTGCCAGACTGATGAACATCTGTTGCAACTGGGCGTTCTGCGCCTGAAGATCTTTGATGACTTGATCGGAGGAAATTTTGCGTGAGATAAACAATGAATAATATGAGAAACCTGTACTGGCACCTATAATGATGTGTATGATAATGGGATGCGCATGTAATTATTTTAAAGACTTTGCGAGATTTAAATTTGCAAACCAAAATAAACAAAAACTTTATTAGCTTTAACTTTGAAGGTTCAAAATGCTTTTAAGGCGTTACAAATAAGTAAATAAAACAAATCTAAAACTAGAAAAGCAAAATCAAAAGTCCCATGGACGCTTTCTCTTTGTGCTGATATAATCATTGAGAATTCTTTCTTCCTCGAGCTGCCTGGTGAGCTTTAAAACCTTCCTCTCTTGATCATGGAATTATTCCCTGTAAGTATCACGCTCATTCTTCAGCTGAATCCAAGACCTCTGTAACTCCCCAAGATCAGTGGGCATGTAAGGATAGAGAACTGTGTAAGGAATGTCGTCTTCAGAAGTGGGTTCCACAATCACTGGTAACATTGCCACATAAGGCATCATAAGCTTCTGGGCACGAGCTCAGACCCATTGGAGGTAAGGCTACATAGGAAGGGAAGTCTTTGGTCCCAACTCTTGAGGGTCAGATCTGTTTACCATTCCCCAAGCTCGTATGAACCTCTGGCGATACCCCTTAACATCATCCTCATAGTCGAATACAATGTCTTCGAGATGTAACTCATGGGGACCATCCCTTCGAGCACGACCAAATTATCGAAAAGCTAAACAAGGATTGTAAGTTATACCCCCTCTGATACCAAGTAATGGGACATTAGGAAATCCCCTATAGCGGTCAATAACAGCAACGTCTTTCATAGCTCGGGAACACCAAAGAATATCCGTATAAGCGAGTGACATCATTCTGTGCGACCAACCCAAACCTTCTTCATTCTTCAGTATAGACCTAGAGAGGTTAGAAGTAAACCAACTTGACAACAACGACATGCAGCAAATAAGAGTCCCTCTTCTCCTCGTGGTACGAGTATAAAGAGCGTGCAAAATATCTCTGAGTAAGGTAGGCACAAGGTTGCGAGAAAGGAAAATCTTGATAGAATTCACATATACGAAAGAGTCCGGATTAGGGAAGAGAACTAAACCACAGATAAGAAGAGCTAAGACATCCTCAAAAGCCTAAAACTCCATATCATCCCAAAATAGTTGAGCCTGGTCGATCAGAAATTTGGCTAGAAAACCCTCGACTCCACTTCGAGTTTCCCAATTGGATACCACATTGGCCCGTTTCAAATGCAAAGCTGAGGCAATAACTTATGGCTTAGGAACTTCTTCTATACCTGTATAGGGCACCTGTTCAAGAATGGATATGCCCAATAGATGAGAGAATTCTTCCAAGGTGGGTACCAACTGATAATCTAGAAAGGTGAAGCACTGATGCTTGGGATCAAAGAACTGAAAAAGTACGCTCATCATCTGTTCATCAGGGTTGGTAGTAACCAGGATGAGAAGTTGACCGTGTCTCTTAATGAACATAGAAGTTTCAGAAATTCTTGACATTGGCTCTTTGAGTTGGGATGGTATCTCCACGAAGCTGATTTGGATAGTTTTTCTACGCACGGAAGCCATTTTCTAAAAAACAAAACAAAGATAAATTCCCTTGGTCTTTGAAATGGTTAGTGTAATGAAGCATGAATGCCATGTTATGATGCACCATGTCATGATAAACCATGGGTATAACAAACACAAGTATTGCAAACACAGCCAAATAACACAAATCCCTTAGGTTTAAGGCTTGCATGAGGTCAAAGGTAATACCCTCTTGAAGTTAAGTTGGTTTCAAACCTGTCCTAAAAAAATAACCGGGTTCTAGAGGATCTCAATATCACTGACCATCCTCCATCGATCATGGTTTCAGCTCACGTAATCTTTTCTTGCGGCCGAAATTATTCCGAGAGTATGGTCTCAATGAGTGTAGCATTAAGTATCAACCAGTTCTCAGCTTTACACTGAGGCCGGCTATCTCACTACTTTCTAATGGCCAAGTTGGGCGATTAAAGGTTCTAGAGTCAGTTGATGCTTAACGACACCACGCGGTGGCCCTGTATTCTCATAGTTTCTCCATAAGGGATACAGGTACCAACCAAAGTGCCACACCAACGTAGCTACTGCTTCAACCGTATCAGTCTATGTTGTACAGTTCCCTCACAGACTATTTCTACTTACCTAAAAGGTATTCCCCAGATTCGGGTATAGGATCTATAGTAACCCCAAACAAAACCCTTAAAAGTAAAGCAAACAAAGCAATCAAGAAAAGCAATTTAAGTGACCTAGATCATAAGGTATACCCCACTTATAACTCCCCAACAGAGTGGCCAGTTCTGCGATACGGTGGCAGAACCGACTTTTTAATACTGGTTTGCATTTTGTGTTTTGTGTTCACAAAATGTTATGGTAAGCAAGAGTCTCCACCGACTTTTATTTTATCAAACAAAGGAAAAAAGTACAGAAAAACTCCTTTTTCGAGATATTCTGAGTACAAGGGGTAGATTATAGAAAGGGAAGGTGTTAGCACCCTTTATATCCATGGTTTTCCATGGGCTCTTAGGTACTTTCTCATCTTTTTAAATTGCTTGTGTGTGTGCTTTGTTTTGAAAATGTTTAACTTCATGGTAACCCTTGTATCAGTCCTCAAGAGTGTGACGAAGTTGTATTTGAAAATTGTTTTGAAGAGTGTAAGTGTGAAAAGTTTTGATTTGAGCAAGTACCTACTAGCATCTATTTACTCGAAAAAAGATTGTTTCTATTCTTGTTTCCTTTAGACTGCGTTATCCTACTATCGAGAAATAGGTAGCACCATCGTTGGAATTCGTAAGGGTTAATTCGAAAGGGACGTACAATCACTAAAGCAATATTAGGACATCTTAGTGGTAACACTAGAGTCTTAAGATCTTTCAAGGAAACATTTCCGAGGCGACATTTCCTAGGCTACATTCGAATGGGACATTATATCTTTCTAGACAGGAGGGTAACCACTAAGACACCCTATGCTTAATGACCGTTTACTGAAGGCAACCGAAGTGAGAGTATACCCTAAGAGTGATATGTGCAAGTGATTTATCTTTGCACATTAGGGTTTTCTAACTATATTAATTTGTCATGCATTCTTGCCATACAATCCTATTAGCATACATCTAAACAGTTAAATATTTGGAGGAATTAAAAATGCGAGAAAAAAATCTACGCTGTTACAAGGCTTCGGGGAGGGGGGTTAATTACATAGCCAAAAAACCCGGGGATTTAACAGTAAATGAAACCGTAAATTAACTATTACAAACTAGTGAACAATTACAAAAATAATGGCCAAAATAAATAATAAGCGCGCGACAAATTAAGTGCGAGGCGATTAGGGTTTTGACCCTTTTAACTAATCCTATTTGCGATTGATTAAAAAATGTTTGTCATGTTTTGTTATTTGAGAAAATAATGAAATAATTGAATTAAAAAGAAAATCCTAAGTTCTAATTAATTTTACATTAAGAAAAATAAATAAATTCATTCTAAAAACCTATTTTTATATTTTTATTTTTATTTGAGAAAGAAAAATTAAATCAAGATTTAACCTAATTTTCTAATTGAATTTTAATTGTGAAATAAATTAAAGTTGCCTTAAATTAATTAAACTAATTAATTAAAAAACATTTATTAAGAAAATAAGTCTTTTTTGTGATTTTAATCGGTTGATTTAAAATTAAATAATTCTTGTGTTGATTAAAAAACAAAATAATTAAAGAAAATGAATTAAAGAAAAAATGTAGAAACAACCAAATGGGCCTGCTGTTAGCAGATCTGTGGGTGCTGATCTAGAGAATGACGATCTTCAGAAGATGAGGTGCACTGAATCTGATTCTGGCTGATGGATCCAGAAGATGATGGCCCTCAGAAGGTGGGATGCGCTGGATCTGGTTCTGGCTGATGGATCCAGGAGAAGATGACCCTCAGAAGGTGGGGTGCGCTGGATCTGGTTCTGGCTAATGGATCTAGGAGATGATGACCCTAAGAAGGTGTATGTGCACTGGATCTGGTTCTGGATGATGGATCCAGATGACGAACCTCAGAGGATGTATGTGCTCTGGATCTGGTGAAGACAATTGAAAAAATGCCAAAAGCTCACGCCTGGGATCGAACCCAGAACAATGAGCTTCTAACTTCCTTCCTCTGAACAACTACGCTGGATGTTAACTTGTTAGTACAGTAAAAACAAATAGTATATCAGAAAAAAAACAAGTTTCTGGCCAGAATAATGCGCCAGAATTTAAACCATCCATTCAGGTTGTGACACGTTGTTGTCTTCTTCCATATAACCGTCGTTTTAGGCTCTGAACCGTTGTTGAAACCCGTGTCATTCAAGAATCAAGAATATGCAATAAAATTCAATCGGGGACCATGGATTAGTTGAGTTTGAAACTCTGATCATCATGGTACCCATTATCAGGCCTAATTTTTCTTGAAACCCAAAACCCCAAATTGGAGCACGAAACCCTAATAATGGCAAAAGCGTATTCCTGCACTGTAACTCAAATCAAACTATCCAGAAACATTACAAACATCATGATGAATACAAATATGTAATTTAAACATGCTAAATATGCAATAATTACAGTAATCAAATTTGGATAATTGTGCAAACCGTGAGCGTGATAGGGAGTAATTCTGGATGTTCTGGAATCTGCAAATGATTGGGAATGCTTCCTGAGATGCCCAGGAATTGATTTCTGGCTTTGAAACTCCTTGATTAGCCCTCTATTCCAGAACATGGACCTCTCTTTTTATCAAAAATTCTGAGTTTTTCTTCTGGCAGTTTCACGCCTCCAACCTTTTTTCTTTTGATCTGCCAAGCTTTATTATATATCCTTCAATGAATTAGGGTTGTAAAACAGATTGAATCTTGAAGATTTTATGAGATTTCATTTGATTTTCAATTTGTATGATATCTTTATATTTTCATGCCAATCATGCCTTTCTTGTCCCAATTTCCATTGATATGATTTGATTCTAATCTTCCAGCATAATGAGCTTGTGATTCTGTCCAAAAATCCAATCAAAACAAATCTTTGCTATTATTTACCAATTATTTGATTTAATTAAATTTTTAATAAATAAAAAATAAAAAAATAATAAATACTGAAGCAAATAGCATGTGAGTGAGCATTTGGGTCGTGGACCATCTTATAAGTGAAGTGCAAGCATAAAAAGTTTGGCCCATTTAGGAAAATATGCAAATTTGAGCACATTTGACTTTTGGGAATTTTGCACCAATGGTAAATTTGGCCAATGCATAACTCTCTCAATTTGGATCCTAGAGAGGTATTCTTATACTTTTTAGAAAGCTTAGGATGTCCTATAAGGAACCCTTTTGGTCTCATCTCAATTGAGTCTTCCATGTTCATGTATGAAGCTTTGACCTAAAAGATGTTTTTGTTGACTTTTCAAAAGGACCTATAATGCCAAAATTCATATCTTCTTGTGAGTGCAGATTCTGAACTTGGGAGATGAATATGAATTGTAGGGAACTGCATCCTATTCAAAATTAGCTTTGGATGGGTCATTTCTGATAAAGTATTAGAAAGTTATGCTTGATCAAAGTTGAGTTGACTTTTCCTATAAAACCCCAATTTAGCAACTTTTGGGTTTTGATGAATTGTAAGCAATCCTTGAGGAATCATGATCAACCATTGATCCAATGATGAAGAAAACATCAAAATGAGGATGTTGACCAAAAATCATGGAGTTTGACAGTATGTGGGTCACAATTGACTTTTGACCAAGTATAGTTGATTTTCAAGCATTTGAGCAATTGACTGAGCAAACTTCTTCTACAAGGCTTGAAACTTGACATGGATGATCTTGAGAACATATTAGGACAATGGTGAGAATTTGAGTCCTTTGTGGTTCACACATCATGTTGAAAATAGAAACCCTAATTTGAGATAAGATGTCTAATGAGAGAGTTTGTCTGGTCAACCCTTGAACTTCCTTGAGAAATTTGGGGACCTTACTTGCCATGTGTTGATAAATATGGGAGGGAAAATTTTGGGGTACAACAATTTTTCTTACTTGTTAATAATGTAGGTAAAGGCAATGAGGTTTAGCAAGTTGATTCATGGGTTCATGAGTTTATTTCCATGCCCTAGTCAATAGCTTGAGAAATTCAAACTTCACTATTGGAGTGATTTTGGAAGAAATGGCATGACAAGTATTATTTTGGTTCAACATTTCTCAAGGTTATCAAAATTGATTCAAAAATACAAAGGGTTAAGGGGAGAAGTTGTCATAATTGGATAAGGTCTTGTTCCTATGGGTCACAAGAGTATATTTCTCTCTAATTTCAGATATGGAAGTGGTTTTGGTGGCTATGAGTCCTCATCATCATCCTCAACAACTTCTATTCACAAATCAAGAATATTGGCACAACAAGTTTGTTCAAACTTGTCAAAGTTCCTCAAATCATTCTCTTGATCTAGAGGCTAGGGTTTTGAACTTTAAAGGAGCATATCTTGCTCACCTTTTGGTATTTTTTAGTGATTCCAAAGACATCCTTCTTTTCAAAGATTTACCAAAAAATCACTTCAAAAGTTCCAAGGATTTTTCATGTGGAAGGAACTTGGTGAAGAAGAAAGATTACAAGTCATCCAGATGAATCCCCAATTTTCCACATGTGACTTCAAATGGTCATAACTTGGTCAACTTTTATCACCTTGAGCCCATTATTTTTTCATGATGATCTTAAATATGTGTACTTGATGCCTTATTTTATGTGAAAAGTAATAAAATGGATGGAAGTTGCCTTAAGAATGCAAAAGATTATAGGTCATTTCATGATTTTTGGCCAACTTCACCAAGTCATAACTTGCTCATTGTTTGGATATTTTGAGTGCTTCAAGTTTCAAAATGTCATTCAAGAGATCTACTTTATTCCATCTTTTTTGGTCAAGGGCAAATTCTAAGTGGAAGGCCATGTTTGGATACAAAAGATTATAGGTCATTTTTAAAGAAGAATTTGAAATATTTCTAAGTATGGAAAGTCAACTCTTTTTCTTCATATTTGACTCCATGTAACTTTCAGCTCAAGTATCCATTTGATTCCATTCTTTTTCCATTGCAAAGCTTGTAACCTCATCTTCCCAAAGCATCAAGAATTATGCCCTAAGACCCCTTGAGTTGGAAATGCCATGGATTTGAATTTGGTAGTTTGAAACTGAATTTTGCAAAAGTCAGGATTTTGAAATCTTTGTTTTGGCTTCTAATTACAAGATTTCCACGCGTTTTTTTTTCTTATCATGTTTAGCAACTTTCCAAAACTGATTAGCATCATGAAACGCACGTTTGGCTGAGTTTTGATCAAGTTTAAGTCACACATTCTTCATGATGCAAACCCACACGAATTCCCTCCAAAACGCATCATTCACTCTTCCTTTTCATCCCAATTGCTTTCCTATAAATAGAGGGTCATCCCCCATCCATTTTCCCAAGCTTGGATAGCCAGAATCACCTTGCCAAACTTGTTTCACAACTCAGAATTCAACAACTTTGAAATCTATTCTTAAGCCTTTTTCAATCCATTTTCCCTCAATTCGCCTTCCTTGATCTTCTCTGAAGCTAACCATATAATTACATTCAAGAATCGTGCCCTATACTGTTCCATAGAAGTCCAGTTTCAGAGCTCTGCAACTCAACTTCAATAGGTTGATTCCTTCATCAATTCTTCAAAACTCGGATATCATTGTGTTGCTCTCATTGCCCTGGTTCTAGTCGCAACACTTACATTTCACTGGAAACACGTTTTGACCATGAATTTTCAAATCCCTTTTCAAAACTTTCCTTCCAAATTACTTGAGCTACAATTTATATAAATTTGGCGCGAGGGTGTGGTTATTTTCGTCTTGAAGAGACGAAGCGATTGGAATAGGTCTGAGCTTCTGATTTTACAGTTTGAGAGACCTGCAAATCACGTTGGCTGGAGGTTGAAGATGACCTACGTGTCATATTCCAACCAATGATGGCGTGCCATTTGTATTTTTCAAAAATATGATTTACTATTGATTATGTACATTATTCACTAATGACCATGATATGCACAGCGCGCCGGATCTCTTCGATTTGATTACTAATTCGTTTTGACTCTCATCCAATGGTCCACATATTTTACTTTTATTTTCTTTTTCTGATTTTTATATTTTAATTGTTTTAAATTTCAAAAAATCATAAAAATTTCATTTTTAGTCCAAGAAATCTGAAAAAATTATGAAAAATATTTTTGATTATTCTCTTTCTGATTTTTATTTTTTCACAATTTAATTCTGTGTTTTAGTATTTTTTATAAATTTTACACTTATTTGATTTGTTTAAAATGTTTAAAAATACTTTTATACATTTTTAAATTCTGAAAAAATTATGGAATGATCCAATGATATTGTGACAAATATTGGTGACCTTATTTTATTTTTGTTTCTGACTTTACTATTTTTTACTATTTTTGTTTATTTTTCCCATTTATTTTAATTTAAAAAAATAGTTTTTGACTTTTAAAAATTACCAAAATTTATATAAAAATATTTGGATCCATTTCTGATTTTTCTATGGCCTTATTTTTCATTTCTTGATTAATTTGAACATTATTGATATTTTCCTCATTATTTTCCATTTTTTAAACATTTTTAAACCTTTGAGTGTATATATTAAATGTGATATTATTTTGTGATTATTTTCTGGCAGTCTTGGGTTGATTTTTTGATCATGGCTTTATTAACATCATTGGATCTTAGGTGTTGAGTTCAATTCCACCAAAATGGATAAATGATTTTAATAATAGTTTGATTAAATTGTTAATTCAAAAGTGGTTTATTCATCTTTTTGCCCTAATCCTCTTTATCTCATCCACTTCTCATTGCACTAAATGTTGTTGGAGCATGATCTCTATATAATGTCTCAAAACAAATGGTGCATAGATTGCTATTGACCGGCCTCAAAATAGGTGCGACTTCTATATAAGTCCACTTACGATTGCTTAACATAGCGCTAAATTTTGTCCCGATTCGAATAAATGATCATTCGTGGCCTAAACTTATGATTGCAATCCCAAGTATGTTAATTTGATCTCTATGATCCAATAACCTTGAGATTCATTGCATGGAAGCTTTGGTTCTACCAATCCTCTAATGGATCTACAACACCTTTGGTCAACGCGGATCACTTAAACATCGTTGGTCATTAAATTGTACTTGGGAGAATTTTAAATGGATGATATACTTGACAAAAAGCAAATGCAACTTGTTGTGTGAAGGCTTTGGTTCTACCAATCCTCTAATGATTTCCAAATGCAAGTTTCAAGATGGTCATCCAACTAACCACTAATTATTTACTTGTTTTATCTTATGCTTTTATTCTTTTTTATGCTTTATGTACTATTTATTTTTTAGCATTTACATTTCATGCCATTTTCGTCTTTGCTCATTTGAGCATTTATTTTCTTGTCATTTTTATTTTGCTCACTTGAGCTTTTCTTTTCTTTTCTTAAGATACTTAATAATCAACATAAACCCTAAAAAAACTCTTAATGGTACTTGGACTATTTGCTTACTATCCTTGGCATTATGGAGCATGGGACTATTTCTTGGACTTAGGATTAAAAACCTTGTCCTATCTTGGACACCTTGTGATCTTATCTGATTCATTTGTCTGGAGTTCTTGAGGTTTACCTCAAGACATTGGGTTGCTTGTTTGTTTTTGTGTGCAGGTTTTTGTGATTACACCCTTTGTTTGTAATCTGGAATTCACCCGTATACAGCCGTTACTCTGCCCAATTTTTGTGAAGACTTAATACACTTGAAGTTTGGTTCTCTCAAGAGGTCTAGTATCTTTGCCTGTTTGGTTTCAATCCAAAGAATGAGAATTCTATCTTGGCTCATAATGTCAAGTTTTGGCTTCTTGTTGGTTAGATGGTCCTTACCCTTAGGTTTTACCTTATGCTTTAGGATAGTCCCTTCTTCTCCTCCCATCTTCTATAATTTCAAAAATCTTCTCTCTCCTTTTAAACTCTTCTTGTTTTGAAAGTTAAACATTTTCATAATAAACTTGGACTTAGGTCCATGCATTTTCAAAATCATTTCATAAATAAACTTCAATCAATTTAATAATACTTTGACCATTTTTGTGAGAAGGCAAAAAGTCAATCAAACTCATTTCAAACCATTTTTGCCACTTTGGCTTTCATCTTTAAACTTTTCTTAAAAGATTAGACTCTTGTCAATCCTTGTCGTGATGTAAACAACTATACTTCTACGACATGTACTGAAGTGAGATATTTTCCACTTGGGTGTTGAGTGAGGCATTGTTGATTTTAAAATCCAAGCCATATCCTCCACTTTGAGATGATGCAAATTCTCCTTTCTCATGATTGTGGGTAGTGTGTATGTTTTCCACACGGACAATGACGATGATGTCTTATCTCTTAAAATCAACCAACACAATTGTGTTTCAAGTTTTTTAAAAGAGGAACTACGTCTACCCTGATCCCCTATTGCACGAAAGGTGGTACGTAGGCACTAAAGGTTCGCAACCGCGGCGGGTGCAAAAATCATAAAAAATATACTTATTTTCTCACCTCCACCATCCATATTATATACAACACATTTTTATAGACAAAATATACATATTTTTCAAAGAGGTTACTGCGGAGTACGGTAGATGTTTAGGGTGCTAATACCTTCCCTTTGCATAACCAACCCCCTTACCTTTAATCTTTCCCCCTTTTTTGGGTTATTCGCTCTTTTCCCATTCCTTTGGAAACAATAAAGCGCGGTGGCGATTTTTATTTTGATTTGTATAAAGTCTAGTCAATCCAATGGCTTAGTCTTGAACATTTCTACCGCTACAATATTCAGCCATATTGTTGGTACAATTGAAACATAGCCTGGAAGTGAAAGGAGTATGATAGCCTTCAGGAGAAATTATCATAGCACGGATGCCATTGCCAATTATGTTGGAAGCTCCCTCAAAAACCATAGTCCATCGGGAACCTTTTTCAGGTCCTTCATCGTGTCCAGGTTCTTCACAACCAGTCACTAACATGATGTTCTCATCCGGGAACTCAAAATTCATTGATCGGTAGTCGTCCATAGCCTGATGAGCAAAATGATCAGCTAATACACTTCCTTTAATTCATTTCTGGGGTGTGTACTGAATATCATATTCGGTCAGGATCATTTTCCATCTTGCTATTCTTCCGGAGAAAGCGGGCTTCTCAAAGATGTATTTGATAAGATCCATTTTATATATCAACAAGGTAGTGTGAGTCAACATATACTGTCTCAGTCGGCGAGCAGCCCATGCCAAAGCATAACAAGTTTTCTCGAGTAGTGAGTATCTTATTTCACAATCGGTAAACTTTTTTCTAAGGTAGTATATTGCATGCTCTTTTCGGCCAGACTCGTCATGTTGCCCCAACACACACCCCATTGAATTTTCAAATACTGTTAAATACATTATCAGAGGTCTTCCTTCAACGACAACCTCAAAACTGGAGGCTCTTGAAGATACTCCTTGATTTTTTCAAAGGAAGTCTGACAATCATCATTCCACCTCACCACTTGATCCTTTTTTATTAGTTTAAAGACCGGCTCACAAGTAGCGGTTAGGTGGGAAATGAATCTGGCAATGTGGTTTAGATGTCCTAAGAATCCTCTAACCTTCTTCTCGGTGTGGGGAGCTGGAATATCTTGAATAGATTTAACCTTCGCAGGGTCTACTTCAATACCTTATCCTCTAACAACAAAGCCTAAGAGCATACCAGATCTTACTCCAAATGTGAACTTATTCGGGTTCAGTCTCAGTTTATACTTCTTCAGCCTTTCAAACAGCTTATGTAGGTGATCAAGGTGCTCCTCTTCAGTCTGAGACCTAGCTATCATATCACCAACGTAGACCTCTATCTCGTGATGGATCATATCATGAAAAAAAGCTACCATAGCACACTAATAGGTTTCCCTAACATTTTTCAATCCAAATGGCATAACTTTGTAGCAGAAGGTGCCTCACTAGGCAACAAAATTTGTTTTCTCCATATCTTCAGGTGCCATTTTAATCTGATTATACCCGGAGAAACCATCCATGAAGGATAAAACCTTATGTTGCACGGTGTTATCCACCAGAACATCAATATGGGGAAGCGGAAAGTCATCCTTGGGGCTCGCCCTATTCAAATCTCTTTAATCCACACACATGCACACTTTGCCGTCTTTTTTAGGTACCCGTACCACGTTTGCAACCCATTGTGGATAAGAAGTAACAGCTAAGAATCCGGTGTTAAACTATTTCATAACCTCGACCTTAATCTTTTCTGACATTTTAGGCCGCATATGACGAACCTTTTGCTTTATTGGAGGAAGTTCTTCTTTCGTGGTAGACGATGAACCACAATATTAGTGTCCGTCCCCGTGATGTCTTTGTACAACCAAGCAAAGATATCAATGTAGTCATGTAACATTTGGATTATCTGCTCCTTGGGATATTCTCCAAGTTGGCACCTATCTTGACTTCATTTTTTTCCTCTTCAATGCCCATGTTTACCTTCTCGACTGGCTCTTCAAGAGGTTGTATCGCTCTTTCCTCCTGTTGTAACAGTCTTGCAAGTTCTCCTGGTACTTCACAATCTTCCTCAACTTCATTCTCAGTTTGGTAGATTCATTTTCAAACTCATAACTGGTAATAGCAGAACTGTTATTCATGGGATCTAGAGTGGATACGGATCTACAGTTTGATATGTGGGTGTGTGTAAGAGAGCATAGCTACTTTGATAAAGTAAAAACAAAAAAGAAAGACAAAGAGCTTAAAATTTGCATGCAAAACGTCCAATGATTTATTAATAACATATGAAGATGAATTAATAGCCCTCACAAAATAGACCATTGTGCCACGGGTAAAGCACAAGGTTTTAGAGTTTCAACTGTTTAAATATTACATATTCCAAAAGCAAAAAGATAATTGCTCTTGAATAAAAGTAATTAGAACAAAATTCTTGGCCTCCCAATTGTTGAGTCCACCGCTGATAGTCGGGAAGATCCACTTGTCCACATTGCAATCGCTATCACTATCTCCCGAAGCATTGATTCAATGATTACTGATGCATAGTGGCGGTCCTGTGGTGCGAGCACGACAAACAGCTTTTTGGGCTCCTAAAGTGAAACCCAAACCTGATTTGTCAGATTTGTAAAGGATATCAGAGAGTTGGCCCCAAATGGTACACCCACCTTCCTCTACTACTGCTTTGGCATCCCTCTAAGAATCCATCTTCAACGGAGGTCTGGTAATCTTCGGAACACTAATAGCAGTTTTGGTTACAACAACTGTTTGTGGAACCTCCTCAAAATTGTGACAGGGGGTTTCAATGAACTTGTCGTCCATCTTAACATACATTAAAGAGTTCAGGTTGCTCACCATGTATTCCTCCTTGCCATGGACTGTGATAATCTTTCTGTTAACTGGGTACTTCAACATTTGATGCAGAGTAGAAGTAACAACACCGCCCCATGAATCCAGGGGAGGCCCAATAAACAATAGTAAGACGTGCAAATGTCCATCACATAGAAAGTGGAGTCAAAAGTATGAGTACCAACTTTGATAGGGATGTCCACCTCCCCGTGCACCATTCTCTTGGAACCATCGAAGGCCCTCACCATAATATTACTGGGTTTCAATGTGAGTCCTTCACAATCTAGTCTGTCCAAAGCATTCTTAGGTAAGACATTCAACGATGAAATCGTGTCCATCAGTATGTGAGCTAGGGTAGTTCCCCTACACTCAATGGAGACGTGCAGGGCATCCTTATGCTTTCTTCCCTTGGATGTTAAATCTGCATCTGAGAAACCAAGTCCATTGTCAGTTATCAAACTACCAATGCAGTTCGTGAATTGATCGACGGAGGTCTCTTGAAGCACATGGGCAAACTTCAGGAAATTTACCAATGCCTTAACATGGGCTTCAGAGTATAATAGTAGGGCCATCATTGAGATTTTTAAAGGGTTTTTCCACAACTGCTCCACAATGTTGTAATCACTTTTCTTTATGATCTTTATTATTTCTTCCATTTCCCTTTTAGAAGCCTCAGGAATGACTTATTTATGTTCCTTCGTCCGGACAGGCTCGACCAATATATCTTTGCCCCGAGTCCTAGTTGAATCAGTAGCAGGGATAACAACATGGATGACAGTAGGAGTAGCATCGAGAGTAATAACAGAAGTATCAGAGGAGTGGCAACAGGAATAACCAAAGGGCTAGAAACAGTATTCAAAGAGATTTCATGGGAGAAAACTATTAAACTCCTCATAATTTTATGGGTCCCAACAATGTTTTCGATGTCAGGATTAGTATCTCCATCCGCTTCATTTTTAACAGCCAATAGGTCTTGCTTGATGCCATGGTAATAGACGTCAGCCCCATAATTCCAAGGAACAACTTTATCGGAGGAATATGGTATTGGCCAAGGAAAATTGATGATCAGAGGGGCAACCTTAGGAATGGATGTAATCCTAACGAGTCTTTTGGAGGAGACCCTGGGAGGATTGTCGGAAATGGTAATTATTGAAATACTTTCACACAGAACATTTGTAGAGGGAACTTTCTCAAACATAATTTATCTATTGTTTATCAGGCGCTTGACACCTATCTTTAATAACAAGCAACCATTGGGTAGAGACATACACAATGGCAATTTTCACCACATCCCTGAAATAAATTGGCTTGCAATAAATTCTTTTTAACAATCACGAGAGGAGTAACTAATTTATCAACCAAAGAAACAAATAGGTCGTCATTAGTGGCACTGACACCCTGGCCATGTTTGGGCATTGGCGCAATGATTAAATTAGGGGTCTCTGGTGGGTCAAACTCAATATCCTTCGCCTTGATAAGATCTTGCACCTTGTTTTTTAGAGCCTAACAATCGTTTGTATCATGCCCAAGACTTTCGAAATGATAGGCATATCGAGCATTTGGGTTTTAGCAGGGAGATGCAATATTGGTATTTTTAAGAGCCTCTTTTAGAGTGACCAGATTAGACTTCAACAAGTGTGACAAAACCTGAGATAAGGTCATGTTGATCCGGGTGAACTGTCTTTTGGGTGCATCCGGTCTGTGTTGATTGTTTTGTTGTTGGTTTGGTGCAGGATTAGAGATCATAATACTCCCTATCGTTGGGCGACATTCATTTTTGCTTTGATTCCTCTGACCGTAGGCGGCACTTACTTATTTCTTCCCAGAGAATGGTTTCCTTACTGTACCTGAGGATGCATCTCTCTGGATTTTACCACTCTTGCTACCAGTTTCCACTCACCCACCAGTCAATATCAGCGCAGTAAACCCAGCTGAGGAGCTTCCAATAAGATTGTTTAAGAATGGACCAAACAGAGTACCCAAGAACATGTCTACTAGCTCTCTATCAGACAGAGGAGGCTGGACTCTTCCCGCAAGATCCCTCCATTTCTGGGTATAGTTTTTGAAACCCTCGTTATAACCCATAGACATGCTTTGCAATTGTGTACGGGTTGGAGCGAGGTCAGTGTTATATTGGTACTGCCTATAAAAAGCAGCAGCCAGATCTTCCCAATTGCAAATCTTGGTTACTTCCAACTGATAAAACCATTCGAACTGCGTCCATCACAAACTTTCCTGGAAGAAATGTACCCACAGATTCCTATCAGCATCGTGGGGTTAATTCTTCTTGACATATGACCTTAAGTGTAACTTAGGATTAGAGACATCATCATACTTAGCAAATATGGGCACTTTGAACTTTGGTGGAATGAACACCCCAGGAACCAAACATAGTTCTTCAAAACTCTCCAGGTACTCTCGTTCTTCATTGAGCTGGATCCAAGACTTTTGCAGTTCATCAAAGTTTGTTGTCATATCAGGATGAAAAATGATGCGAGACTCGTCCTCTTGAATAGTAGACTCTAAAATCACTGGCAAGATAGCAGCGTATGGCATCATAAGATTTTGAGTGCGAGCTCGCACCTATTTGAGGTATGGCTCCAAAGGGATGGAGTTCTTGCGCCCTAAGGTGCTGCTATCAGTCTTCTTCACGATGCCCCAAGCATGGATGAACCTCTTGTGATAACCTTGCAGATCATTTAAATAGTCGAACACAATACCCTGGATGATGATATCGTGAGGACCATCCCTTCGGGCATAAAAAAACTGACGTATGGCTAAATAGGGGTTATACATGATGCCTCCTCTGATGCCAAGTAGTGGCCCATTAGGAAATTCTCTGCAACGATTAATAAAAGAGATATCTTCTTGAGAGTGAGTGCACTAATAAATATCAGAGTAAGAAAGAGACATTAACCTTTGGTTCCACCTTAAGCCTAACTCATTCTTCATTAGTGACCAAGGAAGGTGCGAAATAAACCTCCTATAGAGAAAAGGCGTACAACACATAAGAGTTCCTCATCTCTTCATAGTATGTGTGTGGAGTGAATGCAAAATATCTCCGAGCAACATGGGCACTGGATTATGAGTGAGGAAGATATTGATGGCGCTAACATCTATGAACTGGTCTGAATTGGGGAACAAAACCAACCTATAGATCAAGAGAGCTAAGACATTTTCTGAAGCTGGATCTTGTTCTAAACAAGTGAAAGGTACCTACTATAATATAGCAAAATCGAGTATCTTGGAAAAAAATTTCGTCGTAGGCACCAATTAATAGTCTGGAAATGTAAAGCAATGGTGCTTAGGATCAAAGAACTAGAATAAGACACTCATCAGACCTTCGTCAAAACCGGTGGAAACCAAACTGAGCAAGTGACCATATCTCTTGTTGAATGATGAGCTATCATGAAACTTTAAGACCATTTCCTTGAGTTTTGGAGGGATCTATACAAAATTGATTCAGATGGTTTTTCTGCGAGTTGAATCCATGCCCTACAAAAAAGATAGATCCATAGGCCCTTGAATGGTAAGTGTACATGTTATGATGCTTATGATGTTATGATTATGCTTTAAAATCACAGATATGTCAAACAAGTCACACAAAGACCTTAAGACTTGCATGAATTTTAAAGGTAAGTACCTTCTTAAAGTTTAGTTGGCTCAATCTGTCCTTGAAAGTAACTGGGTTCTAAGGAGCCTCCTATCACTGACCTTTCTTTTAGGCATTGTTTTATCTCAAGCACCGAATATTGCAGCCAAATATCCCAAAAGTCCAATCTCAATGACTGTAGCATCGAGTATCAACCAATCTTCAGTCGGAACCAAAGTCGGCCATCTCACTACTTTCTAATGGCTTAGGATGAGTCAATTAAAGGTTTTAAAGGTCAATTAGAACTTAACGGCACTATAAGGAAGCCTAATGTTATCCTTGACTGACTCAAGGAACATTAGTACAAACCAGAGTATCATGCTAACGTGGCTATCACTTCGTCCATATTAGTCTATACCGTGCGGCCTCCATGATTTATTGCTACTTACCTAAAAAGGTGCCTCAGATCCGGGTGTAGGATCTTTAACAATAACCCAAAAAAGAACCCAAAAAATGTAAAGCAAGCAATTCAAACAAGGAAAGCAAGTAAATGTGATCTATCTCTAATGTAACCCCACTTTTAAGAAATTCCCCAGCAGAGTCGCCAGTTCTGTGATACGGTGGGAGAACTAACTTGGTTGTTTTGCGTTTGATCGCAATTGTTGCGGATAGAAAAAGTCGCCACCGACTTTTATTTTATCTAATAACGAAAGGGTGAAAAGAATAGGAAAGACTTTTGGGATGATTTCTTGAGTTCGGGGGGTAGGTTATGAAAAGGGAAGGTGTTAGGACCCTTTTCATCTGTCGTTATCTGCAAGCTCTTAGTTGCTAGCTAGATCACTTGATTTGTTTGAAAATATGCTTTGTGGTGTATGTTTGAAAATATTTTGCAAAATGCCTTTATTGCGGAAAATTTTGTAATGATTCTCGTCTCATTAAGAATGCATACAAAGTGTTGGTTTTGAAAATAGTTCAAAGAGAGAGATGTTTGTTTTTTGAATATGTTTTTGAAAGTGTAAGTGTGGAAAATGATTTTTGTTTAGTGAGCAAGCAACTACGAGCGTCCTACCTACTCAAAAGGTCTATGTTATTTTCTTCCTCCTTTAGACATTGCTATCTTATCATTGATTGATAAGAAGCCCCATCATTGGATGTGAAGGGACGGGCGAGGGTCGTTTGTATAGTCATAGAAGGCAACCTATGGGACGCTTTAGCAATTTTCGTATAAGGACTAGATCGTTTACCGAAGGAAACATCGAGGGACATCGAGGGACTATGATTTTTTATCAAGGGTCTTTGCTAAAACGCCCATATTCGAGGGACATGACTATTTTCCGAGGCAACAAGTTAGATTACCCTAGAGGTGCATGTGTGTGAATAGTGTGTTTGATTACATGCATTTTTGTATTGAATTTAGGGTGGTCTAAGTATTGGTTTTAATCTTTCCATACACACCCTTGTTACTAACATTTATGAAAGTAATAAAAATGAGGAAAATAAATGTCCTATGTTATTACATGTTTTGGGGATGGGGTATACACAATTACAAATGGGGGTTGAAAAGCAATAAAAGTCCTAATTATTACAACCATATTGAATAGCAAGAAAATGTAAATATATAGAATACATAAAGACAAAAATAATGTAAAAGAGAGAAATAAAAGCCATCCTGCATCGAAGGATGTGTTTTTGAATTCCCAAACTTATCCTTCTTTCAATTAGGCCTGCCACTAGTGTTGCATCCTTCGATTCACACTCCCTTTCTTTTCGTTTGGGCCTACGAAAAAGTGTGTATCGAAGCACACCCTTCGATTCATACTCCTGGTTCTGTTTTTATTTATTTTGGGACATGATAGCAGTAAGGGTCGAAGCCATGCTAATATGGCCTGTACAGGTTAGTATCTAACATATATTTGGACTAACGATGAAGACAAAACCAAAATATTAGGAAGGAAAACAAACAAAGAAGGTAGAACCAAAAACAAACACAAAGGTATCATTAATGCTTGAAACAAAAGGTCAGTTTTGAAAGCAATGGTTATTTACATGTTGTGCTTGAAACGAATGGTTCAAAGTCAAGAAGACTTACCTTGAATATGGAGTTGGTGTTTTGAACCTTGAGTTGCTGCCTTGAATACTCTTGAATTCGAAGGAAGGAAAGAAAATGTTCAAGGGGAAGGGAAACTTGGATTCGAAAGAGATAAAAAAGGTGTTGTGTTTCTTTTTGGTTATGGGTTGAATAATTTATAAATGGGGTTTGGTATTTTTGTGATAGTTTGAGAGTTTGAGAGTTTGAGAGTTTGAGAGTGTTTATTGATTTTTTCACACAACCAAAATTTTCTTCAGCTACTAAAAAGCCACCCCTAAAATATGTTGTGGTACATTTTATTTATAGAAGAGTTTGGCTGAGAATTGAGAGGGAAAACAAAAGAATTTGAACAAATTGGGTATGTTGTCTTCATAGCCTTCGAGGTGCAGGTTTTGTATGCCAATTTGGTGCAAATATGGGAGCAGCATAGCAGGACTGCTTTGCAGCCGTTTTGGAGTGTTGTGGCTAGTATAGCAGGCATAGGCTTGGAAGAATATAGGACTTTGGTCAGCAAGCATCTTGAATAAAACTCATCAAAAGACAAAACAAAAACTTATTTCCAACAATTGTGTCCTTCGAATGGACCACATGATCCACTTGTGTGTTCTTCGAATGTGACACCAATGTTTGTCCTTCGAATGGGCCACCAATGTTAGTCCTTTGAATGGGACACCCATGTGTGTCTTTCAAATCCACTAATGCATGTCCTTAGAATGGGCCACAAATTGTGTGTCATAGTGTAGAAACTATGTGTCTTAAAGGTTTTTAAAGGTGGAATTGAAGCAAGATGTTTCAAAGAGAGCCACTGCCAAGTGAATCGAAGCACACATGAAAGAAGCCACTACCTTGTGGGTGAGCATGAAGGGAAGCCATTGCCTTGTGCATTGAAGGAAAACACAGAGGAATCCATTTCCTTGTGGGTCGAAAGCAAGCACAGAGGAGGCACATGCCTTGTGGATCAAAGCAGACACGAAGGAAATACTTTCCTTGTGAATCAAAATAGGGTGTTTCAAAGGAAAACATTTCCCCATTGAAGCTTGTATGAAGATAGCCAATTCCCAAACAAAACTTGTATGAAGAAAGCCTTTGTCCAAACGATACTTGTATGAAGAAAGCCCTTGTCTAAACGAAACTTGTATGAAGATAGTCATTGCTTTGTAAATTGAAACAAACATGTAGGAGGGCATTACTTTGTGAATCGAAACAAACATACAGGAGGCCACTGCTTTATGAATCAAAGCAAACATTTAGGAGGCTATTGCTTGTGAATTGAAGCAAGCATGTATTAGGCCATTTCTTTGTAAATCAAAGCAAACATGTGAGAGGCTACTGCTTGTGAATCAAAGCCAGTATATAGGAAAGCACAACTTTGTCAATCAAAGCAAGCATGTAGGAGGCTACTGCTTGAGAATCGAAGCCAGTATGCAGGAGAGAACTACTTTGTGAATCAAATAAAGCACGTAAGAGGCCATGTGCCCAAATGAAGCTTGTGGCTTAAAGTTTGCTCAAAGGGGACCCAATGCCCAATTCAAGCTTGGGGACGAAATCTTGATTGAAGGGGACCCAAATACTCAATCGAAGCATGTGGACTAAAGCTTGATCGAAGTGGACAAAATTCCCAATTGAAGCTTATGAATCAAAGCAAAATTGCTCTTATTTGATTTGATGCTTTGCTGCCCAATATGATTCCATGGAAACTTGTGCAGTCTTGACCCAGTAGAAATTTTGTGAGAAAAATCTTGAGAAATGAGAGGGCAAATTTTGGGGTACAACAGATGTCCTTGCGAGTATCGTATCTTTGATGCCTCTTTGATAATAGGAGATCTAGTACAGATGCATGCCACCATTTTCTATATGAATAGTCAAGAACGACACAATTATAGTTCTTGTCGGATATGTGTAGAGACTTTCCTGGATGCTCTTCTATGAAGAGAGGACTCCAACGCCTGCTAGATGACGACACTATTCAAGTTACCAGGAAAAGGGATGATCATGAAGTGAATATGGTAGATGGTTGCCCTGGAAAGTATTAGGTTTTTAATATTTGGTATTTTAGGGAATTATTGGTTCAAATGCATGCCAATTTATACAAGCTTGATCTTGTTGAAAATAGCCATTCCATATGTGGAGTCTGCTCTAGAAATCCACGTGGATGCCTTGCTATGAGAAGAGATATTTAGAAGTTGAGGGATGAGAGGACCATCACCATAACTTATGATAGAGATGATATTGGGGTGAATATGGTGGGAAGTTATTCAGATATGCCTATAACTTTAGATGTTGAAACGGTGAATTGATTTATTTCAGTCTGATAATTGTCCAAAATGTGAAGAAAGACCTCATGGGTGCACTGTTGTGAGAGGAGATCTCAAGATATTGAAGAGCCTAGTTCTGTTTGAGGATGGAGCAATGGCTATTATTGCTGATAGAAGAAGAAAGGAAGAGATGTCAGTTAATTATATACTGTCAATTGAGGGTTTTATTGACACAGATGTTAAGATCATTATTTATGAAGGAAGAAATGTAGACACTAAATTGAATGATGTAGTCCCTTATTTCAACATAACCGAGCCTTTGGAAATAACATACAACAATCAAAGAGATCCAATTTCTCCTTTGGTTGCTTACATTACAAGACTAGTTTCCTATGATTCTGATAAGGTTGTGCCATGTAAATACAATGCTACTATAATTGAAAAAGGTAAAGAGGTTTACATTCCCTCTCATTCTTCTGTTGTTAACATAACTGATGTTAGTGGCTAGACCTGCAACAGTCGTGTGTTCTAAGTTGTACCTCTAAGAAAAGTTTGAAATGTCCAGATTGAAGCTCCTATAATTCCTAATCTTGGGGTAGAAAATGGACAATCCAGTAGGACCAATTTGAATGACGATGCTGATGAAGTCCTAAAACTGATCAAAAAGAGTGAATACAAAGTGATAGATCAACTTTTGCAGACACCTTCCAAAATATTTATGCTCTCTCTGCTGATGAATCCTGAAACCCACAGAGAAGCACTAATGAAAGTATTAGACCAAGCATTTGTTGACCATGACGTAATAATTGACTAATTCAGCAGGATAGTGGAAAATATCACTGCATGTAACAACCTGAGCTTTAATGATGAAGACATACTAGAGGAAGGAAAGAATCACAATTTTTCATTGCATATCTCCATGAACTTCCTTTGAGATGGTATGTCCAATGTGCTGGTGGACACCAGTTCATCACTAAATGTCATGCCTAAATCTACATTATCCATACTCTCGTATCAGGGCACTCCTATGAGAAGTAGGGAGGTTATTGTCAAAGCATTTGAGTGCTTGAGGAAGACGGTAATTTGCAAAGTGTACGTCCTAATGAAAATTGGTCCTCACTCTTTCCAAATAAAATTTCAAGTAATGGACATCCAGGCTTCTTATAGTTGTTTATTGGGACGACCATGGATTCATGATGCAGGAGCTGTCACTTCAACGCTTCACCAAAAGTTGAAATTTATGAACAATGAAAAGTTGGTTGTGGTAGGCGGGGAGCAAGCTTTAATAGCGAGCCATCTCTCATAATTTTCCTACATTGATGCTAATGAAGATTTTAGCACTCAGTTTCAGGAACTTTCCATTGCTGATGAGATTACTAAGAAGAATGGGGCATCCATTTCTTCATACAAAGATGTGCAACGGGTGGTACAAAATGGCACAAGTACTGGTTAGGATATTGTGTTGGACTTACTTGAAATCAAGTTCTGTGAAGGTTTGAGTTTTTCTGCTACAGCTGCCAAAGCTGATAAAAAAGATAATTTCATATGTCAGATCCAAGACACGTTATGTAGTGCAGGATTTTTTTGCCCAACAACGCCCAGGATCAATGCTATTCTTTAAGATGATTCTAAAGAGGATTCTCCAAACTTTGTGACTCATGGAAGGATTAGCCAAAACTAGATTGCCATTGATGTTCCCTCTGCCATTCACATTTCTGAGTAATACTCTTATTGTTTTTTCCAAAAAAAACCCTTTGCTCTGCCCAAGGAGAAAGAGTAGTTTTGGGGATTTGTTAAAAATAACTCTTTCCATTATGCCTAAGGTGGAAAAGATCTTGTATCAGGATTTTGTGTCAAGTTTATCATCATTGATAAAAGTCATGTTGTCTCCTAGACTTTTGTTTTTTACTTTTCGCTTTTCTAAAAAATGGTAATCCTAAAAAACCTAAAAAATAATTAAAAAATCACTTTCAAAAATCTGCATAAACTTTTTCACTCTTTTTACCTATGTTTGAAGTCAAACATAAATCATGTGTGCATACGAGATCATAAAACCATTGAAAAACATGATCCTATTCCCTCTCCAGCTATGAGTTCCCTGTTTTTGAAGCTGAAGAGGAAGATATAGAAGAAAATCCTGAGGAGATTTCTCGATTGTTGGAGAAGGAAGAAAAATCCATTCAGCCTCATGAAGAACCAGTAGAGACAATCAATCTTGGCACTAAAGAAGATAGATGAGAAGTCAAGGCAGGGGCACTACTTTGTCCATATGTTTAAAAAGGAATAATCGAGCTTCTCAAAGAGTTTATTGATGTATTTGCTTGGTCCTATCAGGACTTTCCAGGGTTGGACAATAATATTGTGGAGCATCATCTACCATTGAAGCCTGAATGTCTACCAGTGAAGTAAAAGGTTAGAAGAAATCACCCTTATATGGCTAAAAATATTAAAGAGGAAGTTCAGAAACAAATCGATATGGGTTTTCTTGTTACTTTTGAATACCTCCATGGTTGGCCAACATAGTTCATGTTCCTAAGAATGATGGAAAAGTCAGGATGTTTGTATATTATTGAGATCTGAACAAAGCCATCCCAAAGGTTGATTTTCTTATGCCACAAATTGACATGTTAGTTGATAACACTGTGAAGTTCAATGTTTTTCCCTTCAGGGATGGTTTCTCCTGCTACAATCAGATCAAGATGGTGTCTGAAGACCAGGAGAATACTGCTTTTATTACAACGTGGGGAAAACTCTACTATAGAGTGATACCTTTTGGGTTTAATAATGCTAGTGCAACATATCAAAGGGCTATGACTACTATGTTCCATGATATGACGTATAAGAAGATCGAGGTCTATGTGGATGACATGATTGCCAAGTCACAAACTAAAGAAGACCATGTGAACAATTTGTTGAAGTTGTTTCAGCGTGTGAGGAAGTATCTTAAATTCTCGCACACACAATATCAGAAGTTAAGACTATTTTCTTAATAACACACAATGTCACACCCATGAGGAGGAACAGACATCACATATTGCATTGTATGAACTTCAACACCAGGCTGATACCCATCAGGCATGAAGTTAAGTGGAATTCCCCAAGGATATCCTTTAGGCATCTAATATTGCAAATCGCTGACTTGAGCTACAGAAATAGGAGCAGTAACAACTTTAGAGATTACCGTAGTCTAGAATTGTGCTTGAGCTGAACGAGGAAATGGGGGAGTTAGTGAATGATTCTGAAGAGTCACCAAGTTCTCCACTATAGTTGTCAATCTATCCATTCTGGCCCGAAGGTTAGTCACCTCTTCACAAAGCGCGTAATTCTCTTGCTCTAGTGTTATATCCATAATTTCTTTCAGTGATTATCCTGAGTGCAGTTCGAACCTATTGGGAGAAAAGGCACGAGTAAGACTCTAGAATGTAAATACTAAATGGTGAATGATGCATGATTTGAGACACTAAATGTTTTATTTTTGTTTGTTTTTAAAGAACTCATTAATCATAAACTTGCAAACATCATAAAGGAAATAATACTCTTAAAAATAGCCGAAAAAACCTCACTTTCGTTAATCATAGAAGGATTACATTTGAAGTACACTCTCAAAGACCCTAAAAATAAGAGAGGAAAATAGCTAGGTCTTTTAGTTCCTAAGGAGCCCCATCCATAGGAGAACCAAATCCTCCTTGTAGCTTGAGCTTCATGATCTTATCTTCATAGAAATCTTCAATTTCATTCTTTTCAGCTACCAACAAATCAACAACTTTCTTCCATGCATCAGAAGCATGAGTAACATTTATCAAGTCTTCCTACTTTATCTTCCTTTCCCTAGAACATTGCTAGATCAAAGCGTCCTTTCAACGAAGTTTCTCATCCTGCTTAACAAGTCAACCATCTTGAAGAAAAAGTGTATCTTCCTTCTCCCTCAATTGTATGCTTAAATCCCTCTTTGCATACTCTAGAATATGATATTTTTCTTCCCAAGTATCTCTTTCCAACTGCATCCTAGTGAAAATTTCCTGATACTACTTCATGTTCTCAATGGGGATGATGGAAGGTGACGGTGTGACTGCTGGTAGAAAATAATTTTCAAGGTAATAAGGAATTTTGAGCTTGCAAGCCCTATCATAGACCCACTATGTAAAGGGTTTAAAGGAAAAGAAGTGTTTCTTTCCCAAACGGTATTTATTCTTCCTATTAATCTTGTGCCAAGTATCCATAATCTCCTCCTTCAAATCTAGATTATCCTCCTCATTAAGGTAAAATAAATCTGATAATAGAATATTATCGGGTTTTTCCTTCATAGGGTATCCAAATTAGCATCTACCAAGAATAGGTTTATAGTTGATTCCTCTTTTTATACCAATAAGGGGTACATTAGGGAAACCCCCACAACTCTCAATGATCACTGGAATGTCTTATGACGGAATATACCAAGTTAAATCCCTTGAGTAATGGACATTAGCCTTTGGGACCACCTGAGCTTGTCTGGATTGTCTTTGAAGAGACTGGACTACGGCAAGTGTGAATTAAACAACTTATACAATAGAGGTGCATAACATGTCATGGTTCCATATCCCTTTTAAGTCATATGATGAATAAAGTGATTAGTATCTCCAAGTAAAGTGGGAACTGGGAGACAAAGTGGCTAAAGTGGCTTTAAACTTTCATCTGATGCTTCTGATATTCATCTGCTTACTATCTTGTGTTTTGGCTTTAGTCCAAAAGAATGGGATGCTTATGTTGACTTATATCAAATTCTTGCTTTTTCCTAGTTAGTTCATATACACACACAAAGGCTTTATCTTGTGCTACCTCACAATGAGACAATTTATTTCCTTGTTATTTACCTTATGTTGTTTAGGGTAGTCCCTTCATCACTTTCCCATCTTTTTCAATTTTCAAAATCTTCACCCCTTTTTAAAACCTTCTTATTTTTCAAACGTGAAACCACTTTCTCAATAAACCTTGACTTTGTCAAGTTATTTTCAAAACTTATTTTCTTAAAAAATGCTAAGACGTATTAAGTATATCAAAACCTTTTCAAAAGAATAAAAAATAAAAAACTCATTTAAACATTTTGCCACCTTGATTTTCATTTTAAATCTTTTATCAAAGATTAGATATTAGTCTTGTTTTAGAAGTGTTTGCAAACCATCCTACTTGTACAAACACAAAAAAGTGATTGTCATTCTCCACTGATATGTTGAGATATACCCTGTTGATTTAATCCAAGTTGTAACTTCTCCATACTCAAGAAGATGAAAATACTCACTTTCCCATAGTTGTTGATAGTATGGCGTGTTTTCCACTTAGGTAAGACAAAAAATCTCTTCATTGAAATTGATCAAACAAACAAATTTTGTTCTTTTTTTAGAAGAGCTACGAGGTTTTGATTTCTCCATTGCACGTTGGAGGTACGTATGCATAAGACTCTTGATGTTGTGTCAGATCAAATGATTAAAAGAATAAATCTTTTCCCCATCTCTCCTGTCCATTACAAAAAAGTATTTTTAAGTAACACATATTTTCAAGAGGTTCCCACGGAGAACAATGGATGTTTAGGGTGCTAATACATTCCCTTTTCATAACCAACCCCCGTACCCTTTTCTCTTTTCTCTTTTCTTTTTTCTTTGGGTTAGGTTTGTGATTTTATGATTGGCAACAATTTTGGGAAACCATGTTTCATTTGGTAAAAAATCTATCATAGCCAGATGTTGAGCAATAGGTCATGACATCTTGACCAACTTTCATGATAGGTACTGCTGTCATGTATCTTAGACGGATGTTGAGCTAGATGTCTTAACATCTTGGCCAACTATATAGCAGGTGTTGTTGTTCTCTTCTTGATAGATTTGATTTGATTTTGTGAGATTCTCTTGGATATATCTCACTTATTTTCATAGGTCAAGAATATTTTATTAGGAATAATGTAGATTTGATTTGGTTTCATAAAAATGAGCTTGGAAACTTTTTAAGAAAATGTGAAGATGTGTTCCTATTTTTGTGGAGAAGATCTTGCAGCTGATTTACAATGGGAAGATTGGATTTGATTGAAGAGACTAGACCCATATTGCAAGAGTCTCTATATAATGACTTACTAAACCTAAAAATAGCAAAAATTATCATCAAGAAACTATGTATAGTTGAATTAAAGGTTTAGGATTATGAGAGTACTTTTAGGTGCTTTGTTTGTTTTTGTATGTCACCCATGTATCTTCTGATACATTGAGGTAAACTGGTTGTTTATTGTTACTTTCCAATCACTTATGAGCCTTTAACCAATGAGTAAATTGTATGTCAAGTTATTTTTCTCAGTTTAAAGATTTTAAGGAAAACTGAGTATTGTAATAGGAAGTGTATTCTTTTTTTTTGTTATGTCACTGAGGTGACCGTGGAAAGTGACAAGGATATCTCATATCTAGAAGGTTTCTGGGTAGAAGTAGCACAAGGTAGTTATTAGGAGATAAGTCTTAAACTAGGGTTGTTTAGCTTTGAACTAATATTATACTAGTGGATTTCCTTCCTGGCTTGGATGCCCCCATAGTAGGTGACTTACATCGAACTAGGTTAACAATTGATTGTATCTTTTACCTTCTGAAATTTACTTATGCGTAATTTTTTAATATGGTAAAAGTTTTTTTGGTAGCAGGTGATGTCTTAACATTTTTCATGACATTGTGTTTTGGTGTTGGGACATCAGTCTTAACATTTGTTTTAAAGTGCCAGAATTTCAATTCGCATCAATGTGGGCACTTTGTTCAGCTTTTGGGTGAGCTATACGGAGTATCATTTTTGGTACTATGGATAAGGATGGAGGATAAAAAAACAAACCAACTTTGTTAGATAGTGTAAATTATGACTAAATGAACGTTATAAAATGGTAGCATTTTTGAAATCCATGGACAACAATTCTTGGAAGTTTGTTTTGAAAGGATAGAATCATCCTGTTATGAAGAACAAAGATGGGAATGAGTCTTTGAAACCAGAAGAAGATTGTTCTAAGGAGGAAGATGAATTAGCTCTTGGAAATTCCAAAGTCTTGAATGATCTATTCAATGGAGTGGACATGAATGTTTTTATGTTAATAAATTCATGTACTATAGCTAAAGATACTTAGGAAATCCTCAAGACAACTCATGAAGTTACATCTAAAGTGAATATGTACAGACTTCAACATCTCACTATCATATTTGAGAACCTAAAGATGAATGATGATGAAAGCATTCAGGAATTTCACATGTATGTTCTTGAAATAGCCAATGCATATAGTGCCTTGGGGGAGAAGATGTCAAAAGAAAATCTTGTTAAGGATAATTCTTACGTCTCTACCTAAGAAATTTCACATGAAAGTAACAACTATTGAAAATACTCTTAAACAGACTTGTAATGTCCTAATGAATTACATGGTCTTCCAAACATATTTAGAACTTGATCCTTGAGGATAACTTGTAGCGGGCATCAAGAAGAGTATTTTGAGAGAAAAAAATTAAGTCCATATGTTAATATTTGAGCAATTTATGATTCCTGAAAGTTAACCAAGTTATGTTTCCTGAAAGTTGAGCAAAAATCATTTGGAAATAGGTCAAAATTTCACTAAGTCCACAAATGACCTATAATGTCTTCAAACTTTTGATGGTTTTCTTCACATGATTAAATATTGACCTGTAAAGAGAAGTTGATAAGGACATCAAGGTTAGTCATATGCAAAAAGAACCATCCAAAGTTGTTGAATAATGAAGGAGTTATGGTCTTGTGAACTTTGACTTGAAAACTTGCAAAATTAGGTCAAACCACTTTGCATAACTTTGAGATCTTTTTATTTTTTTCTTGCAATCCAAGGCATGATGAAGTCTTCATTGATCTTTGATTATACACTTGATCAATTGAGATTAAATGATACTTAAAAATTATATGACCTAATATTGTAGAGCAATCCCTAATGCAGAAGTCTTTCATAATCAAAGTTGACCCCCACTTTAAGTTTGATCAGATGAAAAGCCTAGTTGAGGTAAATTATTTGATCCACTTGATTCACACTTGTCCTTTCAAAACAAACAAAGAGAAACACATCATATATTTTTGTATTTTGATTACATGTTAGTGAAACATAAAACATGTATGTAAAAGATACACAAGTGGGTGCTTAGTAATCCCTCAAATGTAAACTTAAAGAATAGAGAGAGATAAAAGGTGAGAGGTAACCCAAGGTTGTGATCTTGATGTATCATAAAGATGAAAAATAATTATGGAGTTTAGGGGTAATTAGGGTATAAAAGTGCCAAGTTATTGTTCTTAGTTAAAATCTTTTAAGAATAATTGAGTATTGTAATTGGATGTGTGTTCTTCTATTTTTGTTATTCTGACTGAGGTGACTAAGGGAAGTGAGATGGGGATCTCATGTCTAGGAGGTTTTTAGGTAAAAGTAGCACAAGTTAGTGATTAGGAGATAAGTTGTAAACTATGGTTGTTTAGCTTTGAACTAATACTATCATAGTGGATTTCCTTCGTGGCTTCGATGCCCCTAGAGTAGGTGAGTTGCACTGAACTGGGTTAACAATTGAATGTGTTTTTTACCTTCTAAAGTTTACTTCTACATAATTTATTGTTTTGGTAAAAGTTGTTCTGTCAATAGATGATATCTTAACATTTGTCTTGATATTTTGTTTTGGTGTTGGAACATCAGTATTAACATTTGTTTTAAAGTCCCAGAATTTGAATTGGCATCAAAGCACACACTTTGTTTAGTTTTTGGGTGAGCTCTAGGGAGTAAATTTCTAGTATTATGGATAAGGAATGAGGATACAACAACAAACCACCTCTGTTAGATGGTGTAAATTATGACTATTGGAAGGTTAGAATGGTAGCCTTTTGAAATCAATGTACAACAAATCTTGAAGGTTGTTTTAAAATGGTGGAATCATCCTGTTGTGAAGGACAAAGATGGGAATGAGTCTTTGAAACGTTAAGAAGATTGGTCTAAGGAGAAATATGAATTAACTATTGGAAATTCCAAAGTATTGAATTCTATATTCAATGTAGTGGAAAATAATGTTTTTAGATAAATAAATCCATGTACTGTAGCTAAAGATACTCGGGAAATCTTCAAGACAACTAATGAAGGAACACCCAAAGTGAAGATGTCCAGACTTCAACTTCTCACTACCAAATTTGAGAACCTAAAGATAAATGATGATGAAAGCATTCAGGAATTTCACGTGAATGTTCTTGAAATATAAAATTCATATAGTTCCTTGGGGGAGAAGATGTCAGGAGAAAAGCTTGTTAGGAAGATTTTTAGGTCTCTAACTAGGAAATTTGACATGAATGTAACAACTATTGAAGAAGCTCAAGACATAATCATCATGAGAGGTGATGAAATTTTTTGGTCACTTCAAACTTTTGAATTGGCTATTAGTGACAAGTATGAGAAAAGGAACTAGAGCATAGCTTTTGTTTCAAATGCTAAATAAGAAGAGAGTCAGGTTATTTTGATACTGAGGAAGGATTTTCAAATGTTGTTGTGTTGCTTGGGAGGAAAATCAATAGAGTGCTAAAGAGATCAAAGAGGAAGGGGAGACCAAATGTCAAGAACATCTGAGCTGACACCATTAATAACTATGATTCTCAAAATAAATTCATATCTAGTCTATCATACTGGATTTCCTTTGTGGCTTGGATGCCCCCATAGTAGATGAGTTGCACTGAACTGGGTTAACAATTGTTGTGTCTTTTACCTTGTGAAATTAACTTATGTATAACTTATTGTTTTTGTCAAAGATGTTATGTTAGAAGATGATGTATTAACATTTGTCTTGACATTGTGTTTTGGTTTTGGGACATCAGTCTTGACATCTATTTTAAAGTGCCAAAATTTCAATTTTCTTTTTGCCTTGCTTTTTGCTTTGTATGCTTTTGTGGGTTTTGTTCGATCTTTTTCCAATTCCTTTAGAAACAATAAATTTTGGTGGCGAGTCTTGCTTATTTTTCTGAGTTAACTTAATCAATAGCTTAATCTCAAAAATCTCACCGCGACGGATAGGCGACTCTTCTGGAGAAATCCTCAAGAGGGTTAAGCCAAACTTGTTTACTAGTGTTTTTTTATTATTGTTGTTGTTTTCTTATTATCTTATTTTCTACTTTTCAGGGTGCTTGGTGCTCTCTTATTTGTCCTATAACCAAACTTGGTAACACTTATGGTTTGGAGGGTGGTATAGTCATGTTGGCGTACATGGAGTTAATCCTTAATAAGCTGACTTGAGATCTCTGCTCAGTGGAGGCCCCTTTGACGGTTGATAATGTAAAACAAGTCAATTGTGAAGACATTATCGCTTTTGACATAGGATCTCGAGAAGCTGAGGACCTTAGAACCATTTTACCCCTCTTGGCTTTGTAATAAGTTGGGAGAACAGACTTTTTTTGTTTTATCCAAAATATGATGATAGCTAGAGTTGTCACCGACTTTTCTTTTATCTAATAAGGAAAGGGTGAAAAGGACATGAAAGACCTCGATAGATTTTGAGTTCGGGGGTAAGTTATGAAAATGGAAGGTGTTAGCACCCTTTTCATCCGTAGTTATCTACGGGCTCTTAATCTCTTAGCTCACTTTTGAAAACTTGATATGTGTGTGTCATTTGTTTGAAAATATTTTGAAATTGCCAATGTAAGTCGAACTTTGTAATGATTCTTGTATCAGTTCTCAAGAATGTATACAAAGTGTTTGAAAATATTTTGTTTGAAAAGTGATGTGAAATGTTTTATTTTTTTAGAGAAAAGTTGTGAGTAAGCGATTAAAAGTTCCTTACCCACTCAAGATCATTCTTATTTTTTCCTTCTCCTTTAGAGGTAATGCTATCCATACCATTAGTTAGTATGGTCATTGAAGGCAACATATAGAGATACTTTGGCAATTGTATCGGAGGGACTAGGTCATTTATGTAGGCAACATCGAAGGGTCATCGAGGGACTATGATATTTATTCGAGGGTATTTTGCTAAAGTATCCCCACTTTCAAGGGACATGACCATTATTCTTAAGTAAACAAAGAGAGGTTCCTATAGAGGTGTGAGTGTAAGAGTTTGTTCAGTTCAATTATTTAGTCTTGCTACGAATGTTTTTTAATCTTGCCATACAAACCCTAGTTACTTGCAATAGCATAAAAAAATATAATGCATAATGTAAACCTAAGATATTACAAGGCTTCGGGGCAGTTACATAAGGATGAAAGATGCGGGAAATAAAACCTAAAACTATTACATCCTGAGAGAGGATACAAAATAGGAAAAATGCTGAGAGAAATCTACGTTATTACATAGGGAATGCACGACATATACAATTGATCTAGGAATGTAAATAAATGAAAGGAAAAGAAATAAGAAAAAAATGTAGAAAAAACAGTTTGAATGATTGTTAGGTTTTTTTGTGAAAATATGATTTATGATGATAATTAATCAAAACCTAAAACTTCTAATCAATTTTAAAATTAAAAAAAAGTGTTAATTAATTAATTAAAAAACAAGAAGATTAAATATTAATCAAAAACATAAACCTAATTAATTAGGGTTAAAAAAAGGTTTATTTTTCAGGTTAATTAAAAAATAGGGTTAGGGGAAGGAAAATCAATGAAAATCAAAATAAAGAAAGAAAATTCATGGGGTGGGTGTTGAACCCATGCCCTCCTGCCTTTGACTTGCATCATTTTCCACAGAAACAAGTGCCCGTTGGTGTTAGCAAGATGAGCGCTGCACAAAACATTGTAAACCTTTATGTTAATTGAGAAAATAACAAAAAGTTGCAAAAGAAATGGATCGAACCCACGCCCCTATAGATCAATGCCTTAACGCGTGAATCCTTGCCACTGGGGTGGCTGATACATCTGGTAGTATTGTACAAACAGTTAAATATAAAATAAATGCAAATGGATGAACCGGAGAAGCGCCGGAGCCCTAGCTCCGATCATCTTCTCCGACGAATTGATTTCTTGTACATGTGAAATAAAGCATGTTAGTGATCCAAAGGAACCCTACCCCCCCCCCCCCCCCCCCTAATTTGACCCTGAGTTCAATGGTGGCCTTGGTTTTTACTGAATCATCCTGTATAAAGAGATATAGTCAGAATAAAGTAAGTCGGTGTAAACATGGTGATGCATAATTCTGTCATCATGGAACTCGTGCGATGGTTCAGATCTGCAAGGTTACATCTCAGGAACACATTAGCATGATTAGTTTCAATCAAAGTAACATAGAAAATAAGATATGAATTTTGAATGAAACGTAAAATCGGTGATACATGGATGCGATTTTCAGTCACTTTTGGTCATCAAGAATGATCAGGTCTTACTTTGTAATGTCCCTGGAGTTGATTTTCATGGTTGTTTGGCCTTGAGGATGGCTGGAAATAAGGGATTCAGTTTTCCCTAGTTTGTCAAAAAATTGAGATTTGGGAGGGTGGCTTCTTGCAAGGTTTTTTCGTGTTCCTCTTGTCTGAATGAGAAGGATATTTATAGGAGATTATTAGGTCAATAAAAATGGGGTTAGACCTTGTATGAAAACATTGATTCTTGTTTTAAAATAGAATAGAATATGAAAAACATGGATATTTGATACAAAAATAGGTTCACACGGTTTCTTGCATGATCTTGGGCCTCCAAAAGTTTTGAAAACAAAAGCCTTTTAAGCCTTGCCCCACCCTTTGATATTTATTTGATTTATTCTAAAATTTAAATGAATAAAATAAAAATAAATGAAATAAAAAATTAAAAAGGTGTATGAATAAATTTAGAAGTCCATTATGAAGTCAAGAACACGTTTAGACTCAAACATTTAAGCCCATTAGCCAAAAAACTCAAGTTTGCTCAATTTGAGTTTCATGAATTTTCTCAAAATTGTCCAATTTGCACAAATCGTAACTCTCTGAATTTTTTTCATATGAAGCTGATCGTGGACTTTATGGAAACCAAAAGATGTCCCATACAATCTCTATAATGATCATTTTTTTCATTTAAATAATTTATCTTAATGCGAATTGCTTTGACAAAAAGTGTCATTTTGTTGACTTTTGAAATGACCTATAATGTTTTGGCCCATATCTCTCAAATGAAGCATTTTTGGACTTGATCTTAGAGAGACAAAGTTGTAGACAATTGAATTTGTTTCAAATTGAGATTTGATTGAGGAAAATCAAATGAAGCATGAAAAATTTATGCTTGGTCATAGTTCAGTTGACTTCTCATAAAGAAAACCCTAATTTAGTAACTTTTAACTTTTGATGAATCTTGAGTTTTCTTGATGAATCATGATCAACCCTCGATCAAATAATCATTGTGACTTCAAAATGTTGATGTTGACCAAAAATATTGAAGTTTGACTGCATGTTGGCCATAATTGACTTTTTGTCCCATATAGCTGATTTTAAATCATCTGAGCAATTGATTAAGAAAACTTGTGATGCAAGGCTTAAAATTTGACATGAGAATTGTTTGAAGCATATGAGAAACCATGAAATCCACTTCAGGAACTAGACCATTTTTCCTCGAGAGAAGAAAAACCTTAGTTGTAGGTCAACTGCTTAGGAGGAGAGCTTGTCTAATCAATCCTTCAGTAGTCTTAAGAAATTGAGAACCCTAGGAGTATGATGAGATATTTTGAATCAATTTTTCTTAAAAAGTCAGGGGGAATATTTTGGGGTACAACAGCTTCCCTTGTTCAATCTTCTTAAACAAGGAGAGTTAGACTGGCATGCTCGCCATTCGGGATCTGAAGGTGGAAGAGGATTGAACGCTTAAGTGCCCATAAATTTGCACTCACATGTGTGCGCAGTAATAATGTTGGTTGATTTTATTGCTTGAATGGTCTTAAATATTCCATTCGGAGAGGCGACAAAATTTCGACAATGGGCTTATAGATGCCATCCAAGGTAACTATTGATAGGAGGGTCAAAATGAGTCTTCACTAGACTGTACCTGAGAGGTATACTAGAATGAATGTGTGTCCGAATATATCTAGTAGATGCTCTAGGGAGTGTCATAATGAATCTTATGTTACGATTGTATCTGAATGATGTTTTAGAATGAGTCTATGTCTTCACTGTATCTAAACGAGGATCAGAATGAGTATTTGCTAGACTGTATTTGCAACAGGACCAGAGTGAGTCTTCACCCGATTGCATCTGTACGAAGATCAAAATGAGTATTTGCTTGACTATATCTGAGGTCTGTATTAGAATGATTCTACGCCTGACTGTATCTAAAAGTGTTCCAAAAAGAGTATTAGAATGGATCTATGTATTGATCGTATATGTACTGTATCTGGAAGATGTATTGGAATGATTCTACTCCTGATTGTATCCAAAGTAGTATCAGAATGAATCATTGACCGATTGTATCCGGAAGATGATAAATTGTTGATAATACTTATATATATGTGAACTAACCTGAAAATAAACAAAGTTAGTTTTATGCAATGTCATGATGTATGTAATGTGTTGCATAATGATGTTCTCCAAATAAATGAGAATACTATATGTGTTTCGTATGCATGTGTTATGATGTATTATGAAATGATGTATAGATGCAATATGTCATTGAAGCGTATTAGTAGCTCCTTATAACAATGTCTAGCTGGGGAAAATAAATCTCGGACTATTGCTAGGGATGAAGAAATTGATTCTTCAATTTTTGCTCGGAATAATTTTTCTAGGGATTCCAATTTTATGTTTAAGGATACTCCATTGGGGACCTTCGACTTCTTCCAAGGATAGAGGCGTTCAAGGAGAGTCGGTCGTTCGTTGTTCTTTTTGTTGAAGGATTTGATTCTTTCCTACCCTGACTAGGGATAAAAGAGATGAATATTCCTCTGGTGTGTTGTCTGACCAAGTTCTAGATACCTTAGTTTTGTACCCCAAAGTTTGCCTTCTCTTTTATAAATTATTTTCTCACAAATATCTCTCGGTTCAAGACTGCACTAGGGTTGATCAACTCAAGACACCTCCTTAAGCACTGATGACTAAAATTCGGGTTTGAGATTGCACAAGGATAATTGAACTTTCAACACTTCATATGCCTTTCATGGATCATTATGGACCCCCAAGATTACTCATGTCCAGTTTCAAGCCTTGGATCACATTTTTACTCAGTCAATTGAGCAGTTGACCTGAAAATCAGTTGTATTAGGGGAAAAGTCAACTATGGCAAATTTACAGTCAAACTTCATAATTTTTTATCCATAGCAACATTATAAACTAATATGTATCATTTTATCAAGTTTGGACCACAATTCATCAAGAAATTTGATCAAATCATCAAAAGGGCAAAATGGTCAAAATTAGGGTTTTGACTGAGGAAAGGCAATTTCTGATTTTTGACCTAGCAAATGGTTAAGTGGTTTAAAGAATGAACTCAAGAGTTCAATTGCATCATTTTTTACCTAATGGCATGACCCAAAACATTGCTCAAGAGCAATTGGGTTGATTGTGAATTTTCAGTCAACTGATCAAAAGTCAATTGTACACTGAAAAGTCAAACTTTCATTTTTTTGGTCAAAATCAAATGTCAAAGATCACAATTCATCAAAAATGTCAAAATAAGAAACTTATTCATCAAGAAATCAAAATTCAAGATTTCATTTTGAAAAGTCAAAGTTTTCTAACTTAGAAATTTTTCTTAGTGTTTAAAACTTCATGTTTTTTCACAACTTTGAGCAAATTTTTCACCATGATGCAAGATGATTCAGAAGAAACTTTCAACATGAAAGCTGTATATATCCATGATATATACAAAACTGCTTTACACAACTTCTTTTAAAAGTGCTTGGATCTCAAATTATTAATTCATGAAGTTATAGTCTTGAAACTAAACACTTAGTAAAATTTTGCCCTAGTTTAGGCAGGATTTTGACCTAACTTCATGGCACTTTTTCATATAGTTCCAAGGGGAATTTTCAAAAGTGATTCAAATAGGGGTTGTAGATCACATTACAAGCTTTTCAAAATGTCCAAGAACTCCTTGAGATCATTCTTGAGCAGGGGGAATCGAAGAGAGGAAGTTAGGATTTTCAAACTTAAATTACAAGTCATTTTTGATGAGCACATGAACCAAATCCATGCTAGGCTGCATAATCTTCGCATTGCAGGCCTCAAACTTGTTTGTCACTCCATAATTAAATGTTTACACAGCTGTTAGAGCTTTGATCCAAGCAATTGATCTATTATCCAAGTTGCATTTCCATTAATAGCACAAAGTTAACATTGCCATTCTTGTAAAGCAAGCTTTTTGCATAAAGTCCATTCTTGAGCCTCTAACTTGTTTTCCTTGATTACACTCTACCCACAAAGTCTGAAGTATTGTGTTTAAAGTGGTTAACAACTCCATGAACCAAGTACAAGGCATGGAAACTTGAATTTCTCAAAAGATCACATGTTATGCATAAACTTGTGATTTTAAATTCGGATCAACAACAAGTCTCCAAACTTATTGCTTATAAATAGAGTCACTATTTGTGAGCTAGGACACCAGCTTAAGTATCCTGAAACACTCCCAAACTCCCTCTAGCCAAAAATTGCACAAAAAACGCCATTGATACACAGTTCTGACCTTAAACTTGTATCTCTCATTTCCCTTGTGTGTTTTCCATCAAATTCATTCCTAAAGCTTCCTTACATCAATTATAGTCCATCCCTGCCCTTGGTTTGGAACTGTAACTCCATCTTCATCATCCTCCATAATCGAAAACAGAGGTATGCAACTTGACTTCTCCAGACCATTCTAGCCATCCATTGCTCAAGCAAACCATTGCATTAGCTTCCAAGGAACTTGAGGAAGCTAACTTGATCATTGCAGCACCTTGAATCAAGCTCATTTGCATTTCACACAATTTCCAGTTTTGAGGTATTTTTCTTGAACTTCTATCTTCATATTTAGGCATTATTAGGCTTGCATTTGTGAAGATGAAATGTAGACATCATTGCCCTGAAACTATACAAGTCCATAGATTTCATTTATTTTGATTGAGCTAGGAGAATTTTGAGTTTGAACTTTCTGAAATATTTAGGTCAGAATTTGGTACTTTTCAAAATTCTCATTCATCTTTGATTTATAGCTTATGATATTTATATGGTTGGATTCGTGTGAAAAATGGAGCAATTTTCATGTTTACATTTTTGCAAATGGTTGAGAAATGAGCAAGTTACAGATCCTTTGGCTGGAGGTTGAAGATGAAGTACAGCCACGACACATTTTATGTTATATATTTATAATTTCATACAAGTTAATGGATGTATCACCACCCCTGTGGTTTAGGCGCGCGTCTGTCACTATGAGGTCCTGGGTTCAAGCCCCAGCGAGACCTTTTTTTTTTTTCCATTTTTCCCACTTTTTTGACATTTTTGTGTTTTTTTTTTGCATTGCTTGGGCCATCCTTTGGGCCTGACTCTTTTTTTCTCACCATACTCCCTGTTTCACTTATCAACCCCCTTGACTTATTTTTATTTTATTGATTTATTTTTACTTTTTTTAATCTTTTATTTATTATTATTAATACTATCATTATTATTATTATTATTATTATTATTATTATTATTTTCATTAATCATGAAAAATCCAAAAATCCAAAAATATTTTATTTATTATTTACACTTATTTATTTTGTTTTCTTATGAAACAAAAACATTAAAAACATTTTCTTTTAACAAATTAATTTCTCTTTTAAATAATTAAATATTTAGACTTAGTTTTAATAATTATTTTATTAATTAAAATTAATTTAGAATTTAGGTTTCTTTTAATTATTTAATTTTCATTTTTATTATTATTTAACATAAAACCCTTTTTCTTCATAAAAACCCTAAAAATATTTTTAATTTTATTTCTTTTCTCAATTAGTTTAAGTTAATTTTATTTTAATTTTAACTAATCATTTTTCTTAATTAGGTTTAGGTTAAACCCTTTTTATGAAAACCAAACAAAAATCATCTCTCATTTTATATTCTTGTATTTATAATTACTATTTATTCAACTATTTGTACATGTTCAATATGGTTGTAATAGATAATTAGGTTTAATTTTCTTGCAAAATCCCTATTTGTAATTTGTATACCCCCTCCCCTAAATGATTTATAGCGTAGTAATTTTAAATTCCGCAATTTATCGCTTTATATACAAAATGCTAGTAATTAGGGTTTTGTATGGAAAGACTAAAACCAATCAATAGAAAACCCTAATCAAAGACAAATCAAGCATGAAAATCAACACACTTGCACACATACACCCCTAGGGTAAATCCACTTGGTTGCCTTACAAAAATGGCCATATTACGCATGTGAGTTATCTTCGCAAAGACAAACAAAATACAAGATCATAGTCCCTCAATGACGCTATCATAGTTGCCTTTCAAAAATGATCTCAGTCCCTAAAGAATATGCTAAGATATCTTGCAACATTGCTAATCATAGTTATATGATGACCCACGCCCGTCCCTTTTACATCCAAAGATAGGGTTACTTACCAAATCAATGGTAAGATAACAATGTCAAAGGAAAAAGGAAATGAACATGAAAGACTTTTGAGTAGGTAGAATGTTCCTATTTACTTGCTCTATTTCAAAACAAAACATCCTTTCTATTTTCAAAACATACACCTACACTTTCAAAAACATCTTTCAAACTTGAAAACATTTTCAAAAGATCAACACCATTGTATACATTCTTACGAACCATAATCATTACAAAGTTTTCCTAAACAATGGCCTCTTTTCAAAAGTACTTTAAAAACCACACAAAGCACAATTTCAAACAAAAGCAAGTGATCTAGAAAGTAACTAAGAGCCCATGGAAAACCATGGATAAAAAGGGTGCTAATACCTTCCCTTTTCATAATCTACCCCCCGAACTCAAGAAACAATCTCAAAGGTCTTTCCTGTGCTTTTTCAAATTTCCTTTTAGATAAAAGAAAATTCGGTGGAGACTCTTGCTAACCGCAACATTTTCGATCAAATGCAAAACACCCAAGTCAGTTCTCCCACCGTACCACAGAACTGGCGACTCTGCTGGGGATTTATTTTAAAAGTGAGGTTACCTTAGGTTTAGATCACATTTACTTTCTTTCATTGTTTTACTTGTATGCTTTACATTATGGTTCTTTGTTTGGGTTTGAATCCTCTACCCGAATTTGGGATACCTTATAGGTAAGTAGAAATACATTGTGGAAACTGTGCGGGGTATACCGACATGGTCTAACCAATAGCTATGTTAGTGGGACATGTTTGTGGGTACCGGTAGCCCTTGAGTAGTCAAAGAGAACACGGGGCCGCTGAGTGATGTCATGAAGCACTAATGAACTTTTAGAACCTTTACTTGACCAACTTGGCCATTAGGACGTAGTGAGATGACCGACTTTGATGTAGTCCGAAGTTGGTAGATACTCGATACTACACTCATTGAGGTTTGGTTTTTTGGGATATTTCGGTCGTCATTAAAGAGGCTTGCGCTGAAACAATTGCCAAGGAAATAAACCAGTGATATTGAGCTCCCTAGAACCCGGTTACTATTACTAGGACAGGTTTGAGCCAGCTAAACTTCAAGAGGGTACTTACCTATGATACTCCATGCAAGCCTAAACATAAGGACTTGTTTGCTTTATTTGTGTAAATATACTTGTACATAACATCATAAACATCATAACATCATACTCATGTTCACTAACCATTTCAAGGATCTTGGGATTTATCTTTCTTCTGTTTTGTAGGACACTGATTCTATTCGCAGGAAAACCATTCAAGTCAATCTTGCAAGGATCCCACCTCAACTCAAAGAGCTAGCATCAAGGAGTCCTGAAAATTCTCCATTTACCGAAAAACATGGCCGCCTATTAAACTTGGTTACCTCCAACACTGATAAGGACATGATGAATGTGCTCTTCCAGTTCTTTGATCCTCTACACCATTGCTTCACATTTCCCGATTATCAACATGTGCCAACTTTGGAAGAATTCTCCTGACTCTTAAGGAATACCATTCTCAATCAGCTACCTTTCAACGGTACAGAAATAGATCCAAAGCTAGAAGATATTGCTCAAGCTCTACACTTGCAATCATCTGATATTACAACTAATTGGGAAGCAAGGAGTGGTGTCAAAGGTTTCCTAGCAAAGTTCTTGTTTGAGAAAGCCCAAAACTGTTGGAACTCTTTGGATTTGCAAGCTTTTGAGGAAATTTTGGCTCTCCTCATCTATGGGAAAGTTTTGTTTCCAAATCCTGACCAACTCATAGATGTGAACACCGTCAAATTATTTATGTCTCCTAATCCGGTGCCTACTTTGCTACAAGATGTCCTACATTCTTTTCACACTCGCAGTGTGAGGAAAAGAGGTATCCTTATGTGTTGTACTCCTCTTTTGAAAAGATGTTTTATTTCGCATCTTCCCCAAACTGTATTGAAGAAAGAGCAAGGTTCAAGGTGGTCACATAGGTTGATGACACTCAAACATTCAGACATTCATTGGTGTTCCCGATCCATAGAGAATGTTACTATTGTAGACCGTTGTGGATAATTCCATAATGTCCCTTTACTTGGCATTAGAGGAGGTATCACCTACAACACCTGTTTAGCCTTAAGACAATTTGGTTACGCCCGAAGGGATGGCCCACATGAGATGCTCATTCAAGGTTTGGTATTTGACTACGAGAACAACGATCAAGGTCACTGCCAAATATTTATCCGAGCTTGGAGGATGGTTAACAAGGTAGATAGCAAGACATTGGGGCATAAGAATTCCATCCATCTTGAGCCTTACTTCAAATGGGTACAATCTCGTGCTCAAAATCTTATAATTCCTTAGCCCTTCATTCTCTCAGTTATCATTGAGCCTGTTGTGGAAGGTGATATTCCATACACTATCTTGCATCCTGACATGCCCACCTATTTTGAAGACTTACAAAGGGATTGGATACAACTTAAAGTCGAGCGAGACACTTTCAAGGCCTAATTCTACGCCAGCAAGAAGAAGTTTTTGGAGCTCACTAAGCAACATCATGAGGAGAGGAGCCTGAACTCGTACAACTTTTTTATCTTAGAGTTTTTGTATTTCTTTGTAAGCCAAAAAGAGGCATGATGTACTCAAGCTTTGATTTATTAATATAAAGTGTGTTCCTTTTTTGTCTAAAGAAAATTTAAATCTCTAATTTCCTTGAAATCATTGCATATGCATTTACCATTCATCATAACATAAGCAGGTTTTATCACAACAAGTCTCCTCATCTTTCTACTATTTATTTCAGTAAGATGGATCTCGAGCAGACAATAAAAGACCTCCAGGGGCAGAATGCTCAGTTTCAACAAATGTTCCTGACTCTAGCCAAAGGACAAGAGGATCTGAAAACTTTGCTAGTTGAAGAAAAGAAAAAGAAAGCAAAGAAAGTAATCAGGGTGCTGAATATGGGAAGAAGGTTCCAAGGACAAGCCAAACAGACCCTAGACTTTGCAATGTCATCTGGTGAAAAGGATAATCAAGAAGTGAAAGGCAAGGAAGTGGTTGTCTAGCTAGAATCTGAAGAGGAAGAAGAAGAAGACTGCTCTGAAGAGCAGTACCCCCCGGCCGACGACAAATACAAACATCTGGAAGAACGACTAAGTGCAATGGAAATTTAGAAAGTTCCCGGGCTAGACTTTGAAGAGTTGGGTTTAGTTTCTAGGATTGTCATTCCACCAAAATTCTAGGCACCAATATTTTCTAAGTACGACTCAGTTTTGTGTCCCAAGATGTATCTCCATTCCTATGTGAGGAAGATACAGCCTCACACTGCTGACAGAGATTTGTGGGTACACTTCTTTCAAGACAGTCTATCCGGAACTCAGCTTGATTGGTTCTATCAACTGGAAAGGGCCAATATCCATAATTGTGAAGACCTTTCCGCTGCTTTCTGTAAACAAAATCAGTACAAGCAGACCTTGCTCCTACTCATACTCAACTCCAGAGTATGGCTATGGTTTCAAGAGAAGGTTTCAAAGACTACGCTCATAAATGGAGGTACTTAGAAGGAAGTGTCCAACCTCCCCTATCTGAAAGAGAGCTAGTAGACATGTTTTTGGGTACCATGTCCGGTGCTTTCTTTAATCACTTAATTGGGATCTCCTCGGTAGGCTTTACCGAATTAATCTTGATCGGACAAAGAGTGGAAGTTGGGATTAAGAGTGGGAAGATTCAAAAAGACACATCCTCTGCTGCTGTAAGAAAACCATTTATTTGGAAGAAAGAATTTAGTGATGTGTATCCTCAAAGGAATCAAGAAAGAACTGAACACCGTCCAATGGTAGGGGTTGTCATGATCCCTAAGTCTGCACCTACTCAACAAAGAAATGATCAGCCTATAACAGAAAGGCCAGTAAGACAATTTACCTGAATTAATATGACATTATCTCAAGTACTTACACATTTGTTGAGATCTAATCTGGTAACTTTGAAAGAAGCTCCAAAGAATCCTAACACAACATCTCCTCACTACCATCCTAATGCTCGTTGTGCTTACCATTCAGAAAGTCCAGGCTATGATACTAACAATTGTTGGGCTTTGAAAAACAAGGTGCAAGACCTTCTTGAAGCCAAAGAAATTGAATTTGATGCTCCTAAGATCCCAAATGTTATCACCGCTCCTATGCCCAATGTGATACGGTGGCAGAACCGACTGTTTGACGCTGGATTATGTTATGCGTTTTGTGTTTGCAAAATGTCGCGGTAAGCAAGAGTTGCCACCGACTTTTATTTCATCCAATCGGAAAGGAAAAAAGTACATAAAAAAATCCTTTTTCGAGATATTCTGAGTACAGGGGGTAGATTATAGAAAGGGAAGGTGTTAGCACCCTTTCTATCCATGGTTTTCCATGGGCTCTTAGGTACTTGCTCGTCTTTTTAAAATTGCTTGTGTATGTGCTTTGTTTTGAAAAGTTTGACTTCGTGATAACCCTTGTATCAGTCTTTAAAGGTGTGACGAAGTTATTTTGAAAATAGTTTTGAAATGTGTAAGTGTGAAAAGTTTTGATTTGACCAAGTACCTACTAGCATCTACTTACTCGAAAATAGATCGTTTCTATTCTTGTTTCCTTTAGACAGCGCTATCCTACTATTGATAAATAGGTAGCACCGTCGTTAGAGTTGTAAGGGTCAATTTGAAAGGGACGTACGATCACTAAAGCAATATAAGGACACCTTAGTAATAACCCTAGAGTCTTAAGATCATACTCGAGGCAACATTTCTGAGGCAACATTTCTGAGGCAACGTTTGATCTTTTTAGATAGGAGGACAACCACTAAGACACCTTATACTTAATGACCGTTTACTGAAGGCAACCGAAGTGTGAGTATACCCTAAGAGTGATATGTGCGAGTGATCTGTTTTCAGTTATTTAGTCTTTGCACATTAGGGTTTTCTAGCTTGATTAATATGTCATGCATTCTTGTCATACAATCCTATTAGCATTCATCTAAATAGTTAAATATTTGCAGGAATTAAAAATGTGAGAAAGTAAACTACGCTATTACAAGGCTTCAGGGAAGGGATTAATTACATAGCCAAAAACCCGGGAAAAAGTGATAAATAAAAGTCCTAGATTAAACTATGAACAGTTACAACAATATTGGAAAAAATAAATAACACGCGCGCGATGAATCACATACGAGACAACTAGGGTTTTGATCCTTGACTTAAACCTAATTGCGACTGATTAAAAAAAGTTTGTTATGTTTTAATAAAATAATGGAATTGTTAAATTAAAGGAAAATCCTAAGTCTAATTAATTTTAAACTAAGGAAAATAAATTAATTCATCTAAAAGCCTATTTTTGTATTTTTATTTACTTGAGAAAAAGAGAAAATAAAATAAAATTAAAAGCTAACCTAATTTCTATTTTGATTTTATTTATGAAAACAAATTACAATTTCCCTAATTTAAACTAAATAAAATTAACTTTGATAAAATAAAAACTAATCCTAATTTTTGATGAATTATTGGTTTTATGGTTTTTTGTGAAAAGAATAATTAATTTATGAATTAAAGAAAATAAAAATAAAAATTGAAAGATTTAAATAAATTAAAAAGAAAAAGGAAGGAATAATGGGCCTATATTAGCAATTATGGGGGGTGTACTGTTGAGGTTTTGAGCCCAAAAGATCCAGGTCTGTTTGACTTCGCCTGATTCAGTGTGGCTGTTGACTTGAGGCGTATGGTGGTCCTCCAATGGTGGTACGTTGATCTGGAGCGCTGATGAGTTGGATGGCCAGATCCTGATGGTATATGGTGAACTTCTTGATTTGTTATGCGTTGGATTACCTATTGAAGAAAAACATGAAATAAAGGTTGGGATCTGGGGATCGAACCCAGGTCCTCTGCACTTTTCCCCTGCACGCTTGCCAACTGAGCTATGATGCTTATTTGTATATATAATAAAAATCAATTATAATATAATGAAAACAAAGATTCCTGGAAAAAACATGCTAAATTTAAATTTCCCAACCAAGGGGTGACACGCATCATCGTCTACCTCCCAATCATCGTTTTAGGTAAACAAACGTTTACCTACAGACACTTGCTGTAGGTATATCCCTGTCCATCTCCAAAATCGTGTAGGCTTAAGATAAATGGCCATGGCTGATACCAATTAACTCGTCTCATCCTCACGAGTCTCATTGTACTAGAATCAATGTCCAATTTTACCTATCCTACAAAGCCCTAATCAAGAAAATAAAACCCTAGACATGGCAATATTATGTACAGGCATTAAAAATGCAATTGAATATAGTTAATAGCTTGCAAACTCATTAAGGAACAAGAATATGCAATCAAAACGTGAAAATGGTGTATAAATTGATGAAAATGAAATTGAGTTTGGAAGCAAATCGTGATACATGTAACTTACAATTCCAGACGTGGAACGACTTGCAATTCATTGGGATAGGTTCCTGGGATGTCCAGCAATCTGTTGGAAAGGATAGAACGGCTTGGATTGGCCTCTAGGTTGGAGATTGGATCACCACTTTCTCTTGAATTTTTTCAGTTTTGTTTGCCTCTTTCACGACTTTTCAACATCTTCTCTTGTCCTGCCTCTCTTCTGTATATGTAATACTACTTATTAGGTCAACAAAACCGACCTCAATCTTGCTCATTATGAAGATTTGATTTGGTCTTTCATGGCATATGATCTCTTTCCCGTTTTGCTCAAATTCAATCTTTTTCAAGCCAAATCATCCTTGCACAAATTGATTCTCAATTGACAGCTCATGAGATCTTCCTTCAATGCAAAAATCATCCCTAAAACACAATATATGATTTATTTAGATTTATTTGATTTTATTTGAATTTTAAATGAATAAAAATCAAAATAAACAAAATAAATGAATAAATAAAGCATGGAGGGTCCCATAGGTCGTGGACTATGTTAGGAATGAGATGGAAGCATAAAATGTTGGGCCCTTTTAGCAAAAAAATGCAAATTTGAGCACATTTGATTTTTGGCAATTTTGCAAAAAAGGTCAACTTGGCAAATGAATAACTCTCTCAATTTTGACTCTAGGAGGGTGTTCTTGGGCTTTTTAGAAAGCTTAGTATGTCCTCTAAGAAACCCTTTTGGTATCATATCAATTGAGTCTTCCATGATCATGTATGAATCTTTGACCCAAAAGGTGTTTTTGTTGACTTTTCAAAATGACCTATAATGTCAAAATTCATATATTTTTGTGAGTGCATATTTTGAACTTGGGAGCTGAACATGAATTGTTGGGAATTTCATCCTCTTCAAAATGAGCTTTGGATGGGTCATTTCTGGTAAAGTATGAGAAAGTTATGCTTGGTCAAAATTTAGATCACTTTCTTGTAAAACCCTAATTTAGCAACTTTTGGGTTTTGATGAATTGTGAGAAATCCTTGATGAATCATGATCAATACCTGATTAAATGATGAATGATACTTCAAAATGAGGATGTTGACAAAGAATCTTGAAGTTTGACTGTATGTAGGCCACAGTTAACTTTTGACCTAGCATAGATGATTTTCAGGCATTTGAGCAATTGACTGAGCAAACTTCCACTAAAAGGCTTGAAACTTGACATGGATGATATTGAGAACATATTAGGACAATGGTTAACATATGGGATTCTTCGAATTCAAGCATCTTGATGAAAAATGAAACCCTAATTTGAGATAGACTGCCTTAGGAGAGAGTTTGTCTGGTCAACTCTTGGACATCCTTGAGCAATTTGAGGACCTCACATGACGTGTATTGAGAAATATGGGAGGGAAAATTTTGGGGTACAACAGATACCCCTGTTCAATCTTCTTAAACCTGAGGGTGTAGATTGGCTTGTCTGCCTTTCGTGATCTTAAGGTGGAAGATGATTGAACACTAGAGTGCCTAGAAATTTGCACTCATATGAAGTGACATTTGATTTGCGATATCGGGAATGGGCTTGTAGATGCCATTTGGAAGTTACTAGAGATTTGTCGGAGATGGGCTTAAAGATACCATCCGAATAGGTGTTGATCGCATAAGAGATTCCTTTGCGAGAACTCGCATACCGACTGTTGAGGGGGACTTCGCTGGGGAATGTTGGTCTTTGTCTTGAGAGAAATAGAGTTTTAGGAGCTTCAGTTGTCCGTTATTCTATTGGGGGAATAATTCCGGTTTGGGGAAGCGGAAGTTAACTGTGTGTTTGGTCGGAGTATGTGTTGCACCGCGACTACCTAGGGAAATGTGAAAGTTTGATCAGATCCAGGTCTTACAGTGCTGTGGGCTGCTGTCTGGGGATAAGAGAGGAAGAACCCGGATAGTAAGGTTATGAGAAGGAATTTGGGTAGTAGGATTACTTCGAGATGAAAGCCTGGATAATAGGGCTTGAGAAGGAACCTAGATAGTAGGATTACTTCGATATGAAAGCCTGGATAGTAAGGCTGTGAGAAGGAACCTGGATAGTAGGGTTACTTCGATTTGAAAGCCTGGATAGTGTACTGTGAGAAGGAACCTGGATAGTAGGGTTACTTCGATATGAAATCCTGGGTAGTAGGGTTGTGAGAAGGAACCTGGATAGTAGGGTTACTTCGATATGAAAGCCTGAGTAGTAGGGCTGTGAGAAGGAACCTAGATAGTAGGGTTACTTCAATATGAAAGCATGAGTAGCACGGTTATGAGAAGGAACCTGGATAGTAGGGTTACTTCTATATGAAAGCCTGGGTAGTAGGGCTGTAAGAAGGAACCTGGATGGTAGGGTTACTTTGATATGAAAGCCTGGATAGTAGGGCTACTGAGAAACCTGCAGAAGGTTGCATTTGTCGCACCGACGATTACTCTATTTAGCTTCGAGTGTTGATCATGTACCTGTTGGAAATTATTGATAATAACTGTCTTTTCTTGAAATAAATATAGGGTTAGTTATGTGAGATGCATGAGATGCATTGTATGCTGACGTTCTCAAAGTAAATGAGACTATGTTATATGTGATGTATGCACATGTCATGGTGTATGAATAGGAAATGTGACGTAATAATCTGAATTTGGGAAAATAAATCCCTGATTGCTGTTTGGAGAGTATAAGAAATGGTATTCTTGACTGCTGTAACAACTACAGTTCCTCTGCTTCTGTTGGGGATGGTGAACAACAATTACTATGCTGAGGATTTGCCCCTTGGTTGGTAAATATTCTGCCGGATGAGGCCCTGCCCGAGGATAACTCTGTGGGGAGTAACTCTGTTAAATAGGAGACACTCTATTGATAGATCTTCTGATTTAGAGAAACAACTCAGCTGGGGTTGAATTTCCATTGCTGGTGATACTGAAATCTGTTGGAGATTGAATTTTTGCTTATGAGAGAAATAAACTCTGCTTGGGGAGAGTTATGTCCTGTTCGGGAAAGCTAACATTGTTGTCTTTGGATACATTTTACTCTGTGGGGAGTGTATGTACCACTACTCATGGTCTCAAGCTGATTCTACCTTGGTAACTGATGGGGAGGATAACTGTAGGGTTTGGGTACTTCTTATTTTCCTTGCTCCTGGAATTACGAGTAATTGTCTTTTGTTTTTTCATGTAAATATTTATGAGCAGTAATTATTTTCAAATTCATGTATCGAAAATGAACCATTGGACGTTTTTGCAAAACAAAATAGGAAAAAGAAAATAAATCAAAGTTTGTGAAAATGACTTGTATTGATTTTGAAGTTGGCCTGTAATAGGCGTTTTGTACAAGGAGGTTGATGCTCTAGTAAGAGAACACCGCCGAAAGATATAAATTACAATTTATGTTTAAGAAAGAAAAATAATTATGTGAAATAATCCCATCGGGTTCCCATTCTGCTATTGCCTTTATGTCTTCAAGCATCTCATCACTTTGCTGCTTGGTCGAAGGTGGATCAGATTGATTGGTGCCATCCGAGCTTGATAGTTGATACCGAGGTCTAGTTGTAAGATTATCCAATGAGACATAGTGTTACGCTTTGATCCCTAATTTTTGCCTGAACCACCCTTTCAGGTTTTTAGTGCACCGGGATACCCTTTTTTTCCCAAGTCGCCTTTTCAGGTTTTTGACTTACCGGGTGTACGGTTTCTTTTCATTTTGATCCCTTACTTTTGCCCGAACCCTTTTGGTTCGCCGGGAAGCCCTTATTTTTGCCTAGGCCAGTCAACCTAGCGGGTCTTTGATTATGCGTAGTATATTTTCACTATGTATGCATTAACGGGGTGAGGAAGGTCGTCACCATCCATGGTGGTTAAAATCATAGCTCCTCCCGAGAAAATGTTCTTAATCACAAATGGCCCTTCGTATGTAGGGGTCCATTTGCCTCTGGGATCACCTTGCAGTAGAATGATGTGCTTGATCACTAGATCCCCGACTTGATATTCTTGACGTCTGACTTTCTTGTTAAAAGCCTCGATCATTCGCTTTTGATACATCTGACCATGACAGATAGAAGTAAGTCTCTTTTCATCAATTATATTCATCTGATCAAGTTGGGTTTGGATCTAGTTGTCTTTGTTCAAACCCACATCCTTCATAATCCTGAGAGAGGGTATCTGGACTTCGACGGGTAGGACTGCCTCAACATCATACACCAAAGAGTAGGGTGTTGCCCCTGTCGACGTCCGTGCTGAGGTACGGTACGCATAAAGAGCGAATGGTAACATCTTGTGCCAGTCTTTGTATGTCACCGTCATCTTCTGTACAATCTTCTTGATGTTCTTGTTAGCCGCTTCAACAACACCATTCATCTTTGGCCGGTAAGGAGAAGAGTTATGATTTTGTATCTTGAACTGTTTGCAGAGATCGGTGATCATTGTATTATTGATATTTGTACCATTGTCAATAATAATTCTCTCTGGCACACCGTATCGACAGATATGATTGTGTCGGATGAACCATGCCATAATGTTCTTGGTTATTATAGCAAAGGAAGCTGCCTCAACCCACTTCATAAAGTAATCAATTGCTACCAGAATGAAACGATGCCCGTTAGGCGCAGTAGGTCTGATCTCACTGATCATGTCGATGCCCCACATTGCAAAGGGCCAAGGAGCTGTTAAAATATTCAAAGGAACCGAAGGTACATGCACCTTATCAGCATAGACTTGGCACTTATGACAGGTTCAAGAGTGCTGATAACAATCGACTTCCATGGTGGACCAATAATATCCTGCACGTAGGATTTTCTTCGCCATGGTATGTCCACTGGAATGAGTTCCGAAAGTACCTTTATGTAACTCTGTCATGATTCTTTATGCCTCACTCTTGTCTATGCACCGCAGTAAGGTAGAGTCATGGTTATGCTTATATAGGATACCATTACTGATGAAGAACTTCGCAGCGAACCTCCTCAGAAACTTTTTATCATTAACAGATGCCCCTTCGGGGTATTCTTCAGCCTCAAGATACCTCTTCACCTCGTGAAACCAGGGTTTATCTGCCACTTCTTCAGTCTCAATGTCACAACAATGTGCGGGTTCGTCCAACCTCTCAATGGTAATCTGGGGAGCTTCATTGTCCCACCTAACTTTGAACATAGAAGACATGGTAGCTAGCGCGTCCGCTAACTGGTTCTCTTCTCTGGGGAAATGTTCAAAGGTTATCTCCTCAAAGTACGGGAGAAATGTCAGTACATACTCTTTGTAAGGAATAAGATTCAGGTGATTCATATCCCACTCGCCTTTGATCTGACTTATCACTAGGGAGGAATCTCCGAATACACTCAAGAACTTAATCCTCAGGTCAATAGCAGCTCGAAGACCCATGATACATGATTCATACTCCACCATATTGTTGGTGCAGTTAAAACATAATCGAGCGGTGGACGAAGTATGACAACCCTCAGGAGATATAATCACAGCGCCAATGTCGTTACCCAAAGCATTTGATGCTCCATCAAAATACATACACCATTGGAATCCCTCCTCGGGTCCTTCATCCGGTCCAGGTTCTTCGCAGTCGGTTACCAACATCATATTCTCATCCGGGAACTCAAAATTCATGGACTGGTAGTCATCCACGGCCTGATGCGCCAAATGATATGCCAATACACTCCCCTTGATAGCTTTTTGGGTTGTGTATTATATGTCGTATTCGGTTAAGATCATCTTCCATCTTGCTATTCTTCCGGATAAGGCGGGCTTCTCGAAAATATACTTGATTGGATCCATCTTTGATATCAACAAAGTGGTGTGAGTCAGCATATACTGTTTCAGTCGACGAGCATCCCATGCCAAAGCACAACAAGTTTTCTCGAGAAATGAGTATCGGGTCGCACAGTCGGTAAACTTTTTGCTAAGGTAATAAATGGCGTGCTCTTTTCGACCAGACTCGTCATGCTGCCCCAACACACACCCCATTGAGTTATCTAGCACTGTCAAGTATAATATCAAAGGTCTTCCTTCAACTGGAGGCATCAGAATTGGTGGTTCTTGAAGGTATTCCTTGACTCTCTCAAAAGAGTTCTGGCATTCATCATTCCACTTTACCACTTGATCTTTCTTCAGCAGCTTGAAGATTGGCTCACAAGTAGCAGTCATATGTGAAATGAACCGAGCGATGTAATTCAGACGTCCCAAGAAACCTCTAACTTCCTTTTCTGTGCAGGGAGCCGGCATCTCTTGTATGGCATTTACCTTTGCAGGGTCCACCTGAATACCTTTGTCACTGACAACAAAACCCAGAAGCTTACCAGACCTTACCCCGAAGCTACACTTGTTCGGATTCAACCTCAGCTTGTACGTCTTCAACCTGTCAAACAACTTTTGGAGATGATCAAGATGCTCTTCCTCAGTTTGGTACCTGGCTATCATGTCATCAACATAAACCTCAATCTCGTGGTGAATCATATCGTGGAACAAGGCGACCATGGCACGTTGATAAGTTGCCCCAGCATTCATCAACCCAAAAGGAATTACCTTGTAACAGAAGGTTCCCCACTGTGTAACGAAAGTTGTCTTCTCCATGTCCTCAGGAGCCATCTTGATCTGGTTATATCCAGAAAAGCCATCCATGAAGGAGAAGATCTTGTGCTGCACGGTGTTGTCGACTAGAACATCGATGTGAGGAAGTGGGAAGTCATCTTTGGGGCCTGCCCTGTTCAGATCTCGGTAATCCACACACATCCGTACCTTATCATCCTTCTTAGGTATGGGAAAAACGTTGGCAACCCACTGCGGATAATAAGTGACAGCTAAGAATCCGGCGTTAAATTGTTTCATGACCTCTGCCTTAATTTTTTCTCACATTTCGGGGCACATACGGCGGACTTTCTGCTTTACCAAAGGGCAGTCTTCTTTGGTAGTTAGGCGATGTACCTCAATGTCAATGTCCAGACTAGGCATATCTTCATAGGACCAGGCGAAGATCTCAACATAATCGTGCAACATTTGTATTAACCGTTGTTTGACACTAGGCTCCAGATTCTCACATATTTTAACCTCCTTCCTGTCTTCCTCTGTACCCAAATTCACTGACTCGATTGGCTCTTCATGAGGCAGTATGGCCCTTTCTTCCTGTTGTAGTAGTCTAGCAAGTTCTCCCGGCACCTCACAATCATTCTCATCTTCGTCCTCGACTTGGTTGATCAGATTTTCGAAGTCATAACTGGGAGTAGCAGAACTGTTATCAATGGGATCCAGGATGGATATCGATCTGCAGTATGATACGTGAGTGTGTGTAAGAGAATAGCTGTTTTGATAAAATGGGAGACAGAAAAGAAACACAAGGAGCGCAAAATTTGTAATGCAAGAAACGTCCAATGTTTTATTAATGATATATGAAAATGACAAATAATAAGCCCTCACAAGCAAAGCCAAGGTTCCTCGGGCAAGGCACCGGGCCTTAAAGTTTCAAATTGTTTATTACAAATCTTAAAACAAAAGTCAATTACTGAGAAATAAAAGAAACATGTATGAAGTCCTTCGTCGTCCAGTTATTCAGTCCACCATTGGTTGTTGGGTAGATCCAGCTGTCGACATCCGGGTTCTCATCATCAACATCCTCTGTGGCGGAGACAACCTCAATAACATTGATTCCTGAGCCATGCTTGGGCATGGGTGCAGTTATGATGTTGGGCTTTTCTGGAGCTTCAAACTCAATAATTTTGGCTTCGATCAGGTCCTGCACCTTATTTTTTAAGGCCCAACAGTCGTTTATATCATGACCTGGACTTTCGGAGTGATAAGCGCAGCGGGCATTCGGGTAATAGAGGGGAGATGTGGTGTTGGGGTTCTTCGGGGCTTCCCTCAGAGTTACCAGATTGGTCTTTAACAGTTGCAGTAAAATTTGAAACAGGTTCATATTTATCCGGGTGAACGTCCTCTGTCGTCTTTCCACCCTCTGTTGTTTGTTGCATTGGGGCTCAACTGTGAGTCTTGGTATCACTACAACATATACCGTTGGACGGTGTTCAGATCTGTTTTGGCCCCTCGGGCTATAAACTGCACTGGCTTCCTTCTTACCACTAAAAGGTTTCTTTACCGAAATCGAAGAGGCATCCTTCTGTATTTTACCACTTCGAATTCCAGCCTCCACTCTTTCTCCAGTTAAAATCAACTCGGTGAAACCAGATGACGAGCTTCCGATTAAATGGTTGAAAAATGGACCAGGCAGTGTCCCCAGAAACATATCAACCAACTCCCTATCAGACAAAGGGGGTTGAACTCTGCCATCCAAATCTCTCCATTTTTTAGCATAATCTTTGAAACCTTTACCTGCATCCATGGACATACTCTGGAGTTGAGTACGAGTGGGAGCAAGGTCGGCATTATACTGATACTTCTTGTAGAAAGAAGCAGTAAGATCTTCCCAGTTTCGGACACTGGCTCCTTCCAACTGGTAGAACCATTCAATTTGGGTCCCTGATAGACTATCTTGAAAGAAGTGCACCCACAAATTTCTATCAGTAGTGTGGGGTTGAATTTTCCTGACATAAGAGCGGAGATGGAGTTTTGGGAAAGACACTCCATCATACTTAGAAAAAACTAGAGCCTTGAACTTTTGAGGGATGACTACTCCAGATACCAGTCCTAGTTCTCCGAAATCCAAACAAGGTATCTTCTAGATTTCCATAGCACTAAAACGGTCTTCTAGCTTCTTGTACCTATCTTCGGTAGGAGGATATTTCTCATCATCAAAATCAGTATCATTATCAAAGTCAGCGGGACTGGGGTCCTTTTCCTCTTCTTGGTTCTCCCCTTCTTTGGATGAAGAGGTCAGATCAGTTTGATGCTTCAACCTTTCTCCAAACCTACTGAAATAAACAGCGAAGAAGATAAGAAACCTGTAGCGGTACCTGTGATGATGTGCATGATAATGGGATGCGCATGTAATGATTTCAGAGACTTTGGGAGATTTAAATTTGCAAACCAAAAAATAAACTGACTTTATTAGCTTTACTTTGAAATGTTCAACAATTCCCTTAAGGCGTTACAAAGAAGTAAATAAAACAAATCTAAAACTAGAAAAGCAAAATCAAAAGTCCCATGGATGCTTTCTCTTTGTACTGATGTAGTCATTGAGCACTCTTTCCTCCTCGGGCTGTCTGGTGAGCTTTAAAACCTTCCTCTCTTGCTCATGGAACTGCTCCCTGTAAGTATCTCGCTCATTCTTCAACTGAATCCAAGACCTCTGTAGCTCCCCAAGATCATTGGGCATGTAAGGATAGAGAATCGTGTAAGGAATTTCGTCTTCAGTAGTGGGTTCCACAATCACTGGTAGTACTGCCGCATAAGGCATCACAAGATTTTGGGCACGAACTCGGACCCATTGGAGGTAAAGCTGCATAGGAAGGGAAGTCTTTGGTCCCAACTCACGGGGGTCTGATCTATTTACCATGCCCCAAGCTCGTATGAACGTCCGGCGATGCCATTTAACATCCTCTTCATAGTCGAATGCAATATCCTCGAGAAGTAACCTATGGGGACCATCTCTCCGAGCACGACCAAATTGTCGTAAAGCTAGACAAGGATTGTAAGTTATACCTCATCTGATACCAAGTAATGGAACATTAGGGTACCCTTCACAGCGGTCAATAACAACAACGTCTTCCATAGCCCGGGAACACCAAAGAATATATGTGTGAGCAAGTGACATTATTCTATGCGACCAACCCAAACGTTCTTTGTTCTTCAACACAGACTTAGGGAGGTGAGAAATAAACCAACTCGATAACAATGGCATGCAACACATAAGAGTCCCTCTTTTCCATGTGGTACGAGCATATAGAGCGTGTAAGATATCTCCAAGCAAGGTAGGCACAGGATTGCGAGAAAGGAAAATCTTGATGGCATTCACATCTACAAAGGAATCTGGATTAGGGAAGAGAAACAAACCATAGACAAGAAGAGCCAAGATATCTTCAAAAGCTTGAAAATATAAACCATCCCAGAATAGTTGAGCTTGGTCTATCAGAAATTTGGCTAGAAAACCTTCGACTCCGCTTCGAGTTTCCCAATTGGATACCACATCAGCCCATTTCAAATGCAAAGCTAAGGCAATGACTTCTGGCTTAGGAACTTCTTCCATACCTGTGAATGGTACCTGTTCAAGAATGGATATGCCCAATAGATGAGAGAATTCCTCCAAGGTGGGTACCAACTGATAATCTGGAAAGGTGAAATAATGATGCTCGGGATCGAAGAACTGAAAAAGTACACTCATCATTTGTTCATCGGGGTTTGAAGTAACCAAGCTGAGAAGTTGACCATGTCTCTTAATGAATATAGAAGTTTCAGAAATCCTTGACACTAGCTCTTTGAGTTGCGATGGTACCACCACAAAGTTGAATCAGATAGTCTTTCTACGTACGGAAGCCATGATCTGCAAAACAGAACAAAGATAAATTCCCTTGGTCTTTGAAATGGTTAGTATAATGAAACATGAATGCTATGTTATGATGCATGATGTCATGATAAAAACAACAGGTATGGCAGATAACAGATATGGAAAAGACAAACAAGTCACACAAAGCCCTTAGGTTTAAGGCTTGCATGAGGTCAAAGGTAGTACCCTCTTGAAGTTAAGTTGGTTTCAACCTGTCCTAGAAAAAGTAATTGGGTTCTAGAGGATCTCAATATCACTGACCATCCTCCATCGGTCATGGTTTCAGCTCATGCAATCTTTTCTTGCGGCCGAAACTATCTCGAGAGTATGGTCTCAATGAGTGTAGCATCGAGTATCAACCAGTTCTCAGCTTTGGACCGAGGCCGGCTATCTCACTACTTTCTAATGGCCAATTTGGGCGATTAAAGGTTCTATGGTCAGTTGATGCTTAACGACACCACGCGGAGGACCCGTATTCTCCCTGTTTCTCCATAAAGGATACCGGTACCAAACAAAATACCACACCAACGTAGCCACTGCTTCAACTGTATCGGTCTACGCCGTACAATTCCCTCACACTCTATTGCTACTTACCTAAATGGTATTCTTCAGATCCGGGTTAAGATCTATAGTAATCCCAAACAAAACCCTTAAAAGTAAAGCAAACAAAACAAACAAGAGAAGCAATTATGATGAACTAGATCCTAAGTTATACCCCACTTATTATGTCCCCAGAAGAGTCGCCAGTTCTGTGATACGGTGGCAGAACCGACTATTTGACGCTGGTTTGCGTTTTATGTTTTGTGTTCGCAAAATGGCGCGGGAAGCAAGAGTCGCCACCGACTTTTATTTCATCCGACCGGAAAGGAAAAAAGTACATAAAAAATCCTTTTTCGAGATATTCTGAGTACGGGGGGTAGATTATAGAAAGGGAAGGTGTTAGCACCCTTTCTATCCATGGTTTTCCATGGTCTCTTAAGTACTTGCTCCTCTTTTTAAAATTTCTTGTGTATGTGCTTTGTTTTGAAAAGTTTGACTTTGTGATAACCCTTGTATCAGTCCTTAAAGGTGTGACGAAGTTGTTTTGATAATTGTTTTGAAATGTGTAAATGTGAAAAGTTTTGATTTGAGCAAGTACCTACTAGCATCTACTTACTCGATAATATATCGTTTCTATTCTTGTTTCATTTAGACAACACTATCCTACTATTGAAAAATAGGTAGCACCGTTGTTGGAGTTGTAAGGGTCAATTTGAAAGGGAAGTACGATCACTAAAGCAATATTAGGACACCTTAGTAATAACCTTAGAGTATTAAGATCATACTCAAGGCAACATTTCTGAGGCAACATTTCCGAGGCAACGTTTGATCTTTTTAGACAAGAGGACAACCACTAAGACACCCTATACTTAATGACCGTTTACCGAAGGAAACCGAAGTGTGATTATACCCTAAGAGTGATATGTGCGAGTGATCTGTTTTCAGTTATTTAGTCTTTGCACAGTAGGGTTTTCTAGCTGGATTAATTTGTCATGCATTCTTGTCATACAATCCTATTAGCATTCATCTAAACAGTCAAATATTTGCGAGAATTAAAATGCGAGAAAGTAAATCTACGCTATTACAAGGCTTCGGGGAAGGGATTAATTACATAGCCAAAAACCCGGGAAAAAGCGATAAATAAAAGTCCTAGATTAATCTATTACAAACCATGAACAGTTACAATAATGTTGGCAAAAATAAATAACACGCGTGCGATGAATCGAATACGAGACAACTAGGGTTTGGCCCTTGACTTAAACCTAATTGCGACTGATTAAAAAAAATTTGTTATGTTTTAAGAAAATAATGGAATTGTTAAATTAAAGGAAAATCCTAAGTCTAATTAATTTTAAACTAAGAAAAATAAATTAATTCATCTAAAAGCCTATTTTTATATTTTTATTTACTTGAGAAAAAGAGAAAATAAAATAAAATTAAAAGTTAACCTAATTTCTATTTTGATTTTATTTATGGAAACAAATTACAATTTCCTTAATTTAAACTAAATTAAATTAATTTTGATAAAATAAAAACTAATCCTAATTTTTGATGAATTATTGATTTTATGGTTTCTTATGAAAAGAATAATTAATTTATGAATTAAAGAAAATAAAAATAAATTGTGAAAGATTTAAATAAATTAAAAAGAAAAAGGAAGGAATAATGAGTCTGTATTAGCAATTATGGGGGGTGTACTGTTGAGGTTTTGAGCCCAAAAGATCCAGGCCTGTTTGACTTCACCTGATTCAGTGTGGCTGTTGACTTGAGGCGTATGGTGGCCTCCAATGGTGGTGCGTTGATCTGGAGCGTTGATGAGTTGGATTTCCAGAACCTGATGGTATATGGTGAACTTCTTGATTTGCTATGCGCTGGATTACCTATTGAAGAAAAACATGAAATAAAGGTTGGGACCTGGGGATCGAACGCAGGTCCTCTGCACTTTTCCCATGCATGCTTGCCAACTGAGCTATGATGCCTATTTTTATATATAATAAAAATCAATTATAATATAATGAAAATAAATATTCTTGGAAAAAACGCGCTAAATTCAAATTGCCCAACCAAGGGGTGACACGCATCATCGTCTTCCTCCCAACCGTCGTTTTAGGTAAACAAACTTTTACCTACAGACACTTGTTGTAGGTATATCCCTGTCCATCTCCAAAATCGTGTAGGCTCAAGATAAATGGCCATGGCTGGTACAAATCAACTCATCTCATCCTGACGAGTCTCATGGTACCAGAATCAATGTCCAATTTTACCTATCCTGCAAATCCCTAATCAAGAACATAAAACCCTAGTTATGGCAAAATTCTGTACAGGCGTTAAAAATGCAATTGAATAGAGTGAATAGCTTTCAAACTCATTAAGGAACAAGAATATGCAATCAAAACGTGCAAATGGTGTATAAATTGATGAAAACGAAATTGAGTTTGGAAGCAAATCGTGATACGTGTAACTTACAATTCCAGGCGTGAAACGACTTGCTATTGATTAGGATATGTTCCTGAGATGTCCAGCAATCTATTGGCAAGGTTAGAACAACTTGGATTGGCCTCTAGGTTGGAGATTGGATCACCACTTTCTCTTGAATTTTTTCAGTTTTGTTTGCCTCTTTCACGACTGTTCAACCTCTTCTCCTTCCCTTCCTCGCTTCTGTATATGTAATACAACTTATTAGGTCAACAAAAACGACCTCAATCTTGATCATTATGAAGATTTGATTTGGTATTTCATGGCATATGATCTCTTTCCAATTTTTCTCAAATTCAATCTTTTTCAAGCCAAATCAGCCTTGCACGAATTGATTCTCAATTGACAGCTCATAAGATCTTCCTTCAATGCAAAAATCATCCCTAAAACACAATATATGATTTATTTAGATTTATTTGATTTTATTTGAATTTTAAATGAATAAAAATCAAAATAAATAAAATAAATATATAAATCATGGAGGGTCCCATAGGTCGTGGACTATGTTAGGAATGAGATGCAAGCATAAAAAGTTGGGCCCTTTTAGCAAAAAATGCAAATTTGAGCACATTTGATTTTTGGCAATTTTGCAAAAAAGGTAAACTTTGCCAATGCATAACTCTCTCAATTTTGACCCTAGGAGGGTGTCCTTGGAATTTATAAAAATCTTAGGATGTGGTCTAAGCAACCATTTTGGTATCATCTCAATTTAGTCTTCCATGTTCATGTATGAAGCTTTGACCCAAAATGTGTTTTTGTTGACTTTTCAAAATGACCTATAATGTCAAATTTCATATCTTTTTGTGAGTACATATTTTGAAATTGGAAGCTGAATATTAATTGTAGGGAATTGCATCCTATTCAAAATGAGCTTTGGATGGGTCATTTCTGATAAAGTATGAGAAAGTTATGCTTGGTCAAAGTTGAGTTGACTTTTCCTATTAAACCCTAATTTAACAACTTTTGGGTTTTGATGAATTGTGAGCAATCCTTGATGAATCATGATCAATCCATGATTAAATTATGAATGATACTTCAAAATGAGGATGTTGACAAAGAATCTTGAAGTTTGACTATATGTAGGCCACAATTGACTTTTGACCTAGCACAGTTGATTTTCAGGCATTTGAGCAATTAATTGAGCAAACTTCCTCTGCAAGGCTTGAAACTTGACATGCATGATCTTGAGAACATATTAGGACAATGGTGAGCATTTGGGATCCTTTGGATTCAAGAATCTTGATGAAAAATGAAACCCTAATTTGAGATAGACTGCCGTAGGAGAGAGTTTGTCTGGTCAACTCTTTGACTTCCTTGAGCAATTTGAGTAACTCGCTTGACATGTATTGAGAAATATGGCAGGGAAAATTTTGGGGTACAACACCCAAGCATGGCCGTGGTGTTAACACTGTAGAAGATGATATGTTTGTTACTGTTGTTTATGAAATTGTTACTCCTCTCCCGACCGTTAAGAAAAACCTATTGAAGGCTGGTTTATTTCCAGGATGTAACGAAAGCTGGCACTTCTGTTCCTACCTACCAAGTGGTTGTCATTTATTGAAAGCAGGTGTTCAACGCCTAATGGATGACAAAGAGATTCTGTTTGAAAAGACTCTCGTTCCAACCATTTCTTACAAAGATGTTTCAATAGTAACCATCTCTTCCAATCCTTCCAGGGTCTCCACCAAAAGACCCGTTAGGATTACATCAGTTCCTAAAGTAGCTCCACTGAAAATTACTATGTCTGGACCAATCCCGTACTCATCAGATAAGACTGTCCCATGGAACTATGGGGGCGATGTCTACTATCACGATGTCAAGTAGGATTGGCTGGCTGTTGAAGACTCAAATTCTGAAAAGGCTGACCCCAACATCAGCAACAATGCGAGAATCAGCAAGATAACCCAAAGTGGCAGAGTATTCTCTCCCGAGATTTCTCCTCTGAAGACTATTACCAGTCCTATAATCATCCATGTTTCTGTTCCTGTTGACACTACTACCACTACAATTACTATAGTTACACCTATTGACACTCCTGCCACCGAGTTGACCGAGACTCGAGGCAAAGGAATTCTGGTTGAGCCTGTCCAGATGAAGGCGTAATCAGTATCTATCCATGAGGCTTCCGAAAAGGAGATGGAAGAAATTATGAAAATTATAAAGAGAAGCGACTACAACGTAGTCGAATAGCTAGGTCATACTCCGTCAAAGATTTCCATGCTGGCTTTATTATTAGGTTCTGAGGATCATGCGAAGGCCTTGGTGAAATTCCTTAAAACTACCCATGTACCATAAGAAACATCTATTGATCAGTTCCAAGATTGTGTGGCCAGTTTGACCGTGGATAATGGTTTAGGATTTTCTGTTGCTGACTTGACACCTAGAGGGAGGAAGCATAACAAGGCATTGCATGTCTCTTTCGAATGCTGGGGCATAACTTTGGCCCATGTCTTGGTTGATATTGGTTCGTCTTTGAATGTGCTGCCTAAGAAGGCTCTTGATAGACTTGACTGTGAAGGTTTGAACTTAAAACCCAGCAACATAGTGGTAAGGGCCTTCGACGGTTCAAAAAGGATGGTGCATGGGGAGGTGGACATGCCCATAAAAGTTGGAACTCAAACCTTTGATTCAAATTTTTATGTGATGGACATTCACCCTTCCTATTCCTTCTTATTGGGCCGACCATGGATTCACAATGCTGGAGCCATTACCTCGACATTACATCAAATGCTGAAATATCTAACCGAGGGGAAAATCATTATTGTCTATGGAGAAGAGGAATTTATGGTCAGTCACTTAAACTCCTTCGGATACATGGAATTGGATGGTGAATTCATTGAAACTCCATTTCATCACTTCGAGGAGGTCCCTCAAGCCATGGCAAAAACCAAGGTTGTTTCCCAAGTCCCAAAGATTACAAGACCTCCGCTAAAGATGTCTTCTCTGAAAGATGTCAAGGCAGTGATCGAAGAAGGTGGGTGCACTATTTGGGGCCAACTCTCGGATATCCCATACAAATTTGAAAAATTTGGTTTGGGTTTCACTTCAGGAGCCCAGAAAGTTGTACTCCGTGCTCGTGCCGGGGGACAACCCTTGAAGATCAGCAACCACGAAGTCAATGCAGTGGAGGATGATGAGGACAGCTACGATCTGGAGGAATGGATTTTCCCAACTATCAATGGAGGACTCAACAACTGAGAAGCTAAAGAATTTGTCCCATTTAATTTTATCTAACAGTAATTGTCTTTAAATTTTGTCGGACGTGTAATAATTAAACAATTTAGACTTTTAAAACCTTGTGTCTTACCAGAGACACAACGGTCCATTTGTAAGGGTTGTTACCTCATTTTCATATGTCATCAATGAATCATGGACGTTTTTGCATACAAAATTTGTGCTCTTTGTCTTTCTTTTTACATTTTTTATTGCTTTCAAAGATAGTTATACTCTTACACACACTCACATTCAAAATGCAGATCTACATCCATTCGGGATCCCATGGGTAACGATTATGATATGGCTTTCTGTGACTTTGAAGATTTAATCTACCAAGCCGAAGACGAAGGTGAGGATGATTGTGAAGTACCAGTGGAACTTGCCAGGTTACTACAACAAGAAGAGAGGACCATACAGCCCCACGAAGAACCAGTGGACATAGTTAATCTAGGTACCGAAGAGGACAAGAAAGAAGTTAAGGTGGGTGCCAATCTGGAACCCAGTTTCAAGAAGCGTCTAATTCAGTTGCTACATGATTATGTTGATGTCTTTTCCTCGTCGTGTGAAGACATGCCAGGACTTGATGTTGATATCGTGGTACATCATCTACCAACAAAATAAGACTTCCATCCGGTAAAACAAAAGCTCAGTCGCATGCGACCAGACAAGTCAGAGAAGACCAAAGCGGAAGTCATGAAACAATTCAATGCAGGATTCTTGGCCGTCACCTCATATCCGCAATGGGTCGCCAATGTTGTTCCCGTGCCTAAAAAGGACGGAAAAGTGAGAATGTGGGTGGACTACAGAGATTTGAATAGGGCAAGCCCTAAGGATGATTTCCCACTTCCCCACATCAATATTTTGATTGACAATACAACACATCATAAGGTGTTTTCCTTCATGGATGGTTTCTCAGGTTATAATCAAATCAAAATGGTTCCTGAGGACATGGAGAAAAAAACCTTTGTCACACAATGGGCCACTTTCTATTACAAGGTTATGCCATTCGGGTTGAATAATGTTGGGGCAACCTATCAGTGTGTCATGGTAGCTTTATTTCACGACATGATACATCACGAAATAGAGGTCTATGTGGACGACATTATAGCCATATCACAAAATGAACAGGAACATATTAACCATTTACGGAAGCTCTTCGAGAGACTAAAGAAATATAAGCTGAGGTTGAATCTGAATAAATGCACATTTGGGGTGAGGTCCGGTAAACTCCTGGGTTTTGTCGTTAACGGAAAAGGTATCGTAGTGGACCCTGCAAAGGTGAAAGCGATACAAGAAATGCCTTATCCTCGTACCTAGAAGGAAGTCAGAGGATTCTTGGGACATTTAAACTACATTGCCAGATTCATTTCTCACCTGACAGCTACTTGTGAACCAATCTTCAAATTATTGAAGAAACATCAAGTAGTTAAATGGAATGATGAGTGCCAAACTGCCTTCGACAAGATCAAAGAGTACCTGCAAGAGCCTCCTGTTTTGATGCCACCAGTCGAGGGAAGACCCTTTATCATGTATCTAACTGTTTTGGAAAATTCCATGGAGTGTGTGTTATGGCAGCATGACGAGTCTGGCCAAAAAGAACATGCTATTTATTACTTGAGCAAAAAGTTTACCAACTGTGAAACAAGATATTCACTGCTCGAGAAAACTTGTTGCGCTCTGGCATGGGTTTCTCGCCGGCTAAGACGATATATGTTGACCCGTACTACCTTATTGATATCCAAGATGGATCCAATAAAATACATATTCGAGAAACCTGCCCTCTCTGGGAGAATAGCAAGATGGAAGATGATCCTGACTGAATATGAAATTCAGTATACTACCCAAAAAGAAATTAAGGGTAGTGTATTAGCTGATCACCTTTCTCATCATGTTTTGGATGACTACCAGTCTATGAAGTTCGAATTCCCAGATGAAGACATCATGATGGTAAACAACTTTGAAGAACTCAGACCATATGACGGACATGAACAAGGATCCAGATGGACCCTGGTTTGTGATGGTGCGTCCAACGCACTCGAAAATGGTATAGGTGTTGTACTTATCTCCCCGGAAGGATGTCATACTCCCTTCACTGCAAGACTCTGCTTCAACTGTACAAATAACATGGCAGAATACGAAGCGTGCATTTTTGGTCTCAAAGTTGTCGTAGATTTGGGGATTAAATCCTTAAGTGTATTTGGAGATTCAGCCTTGGTTATCAGTCAGATCAAAGAAGAGTGGGACACTAAACACCATAACCTTATCCCCTATAAAGAACATGTGTTGACATTAATCCCACATTTCGAGAAGATTACCTTCGAGCATTTCCCGCAAGAAGAAAATCAACTAGAGGATGCGCTAGCCACAATTTCATCCATGTTTAAACTTAAGTGGGATAACGAGGATCCCCAGATCACCATTGAACGAATGGATGAACCATCTCAATGTCACAAGATCAATACTGAAGAAGCAGTGGACCGGCCTTGGTTTCACGAAGTCAAGAGGTATCTCCAGGCTCAAGAGTATCCAGAAGGAGCTTTAGTCAATGATAAGAAGTTCCTAAGGAAATTGTTTGCTAAGTTCTTCCTTAGTAATGGCATTCTCTACAAGCGTAACCATGACTCTGTTTTTCTCTGTTTCGTAGAAAAAGTTGAGGCAGAAAAGATCATGGCTGATCTACATGAAGGAACTTTTGGCACCCATTCTAGTGTGCATACGATAACAAAGAAGATCCTACGGGAAGGTTATTACTGGTCTACCATGGAAGCGGATTGCTATCATCACTCTCGAACTTGTCATAAGTGTCAGATCTATGCTAAAAAAGTACATGTACCTTCAGTTCCTCTAAATGTCCTGACTGCTCCCTGGCCATTCGTGATGTGGGGCATTGATATGATTGGAGAAATAAAGCCCACAACCTCTAATGGACACTGCTTTATCTTGGTGGCCATTGAATATTTCACGAAGTGGGTTGAGGCAGCTTCTTTCGCTTCCGTTACCAAGAATGTTGTAGCCCGGTTCATCAAACAGAATTTCATATGTCGGTACGGTATCCCGAAGAGGATCATCACAGACAATAGTATGAATCTCAACAATACTAAGATCACCGCACTATGCGCGCAATTCAAGATCTAGTGTAACACCCCAATTCTACCCGACAATTATATAAATAAATCCAACTAATCACAACACATCAATTATCCTAATAATAATTTAATTAAATAATTAATTAAATTAGGGAAGTTACAACTCTCCCCCACTTAGAATATTTTCATCCTAAAAAATTTACCTTAATCAAACAACTCAGGAAAGGAGTTCCGTAACTTGCTCTCCAACTCCCAAGTCATGCTTTCTCCGACAACTCCTAGCCAAACCACTTTAACCAAAGCAATCTCTTTTCCCCTCAGAGTCTTAGTTTCATGATCCGCGATCCGTACAACCATCGTCTCCACCGTAAGATTATCCCATACTTGCACATCATCCATATGAATCACATTAGACAGATCTGAAATATACTTTCGGAGTTGCGACACATGAAACACATCATGTAAATTCAAAAGGTTAGGCGGAAAAAGCCACTCTATAAGCAACATTCTCCACTCTCTCCGAAATCTGATATGGTTCAATAAAACGAGAAGTGAGCTTCTTAGACTTCAATGCTCACCCAACACCAGTCACAGGTGTATCTCTTAAAAACACATGGTCACCCGCTTGAAATTCTAAATCTTTCCTTCGCTTGTCATGATAACTCTTCTGTCTACTTTGGGAAGCTTTCATCTTTTATCGAATCAACTTCACCTTCTCAGTAGTCTCACGAACAAGTTCAGGTCCAAGTACTACACTTTCAGCAGATTCATGCCAACATAACGTAGTTCTACATCTTCGACCATACAACGCTTCAAAAGGTGTCATCCAAATAATGGAATGGTAAATGTTATTATAGGTGAACTCTATCAATGGAAGATAAGTATCCCACAAACCTCCCTGCTCAAGAACACATTCCCTCAACAAGTCTTCCAACGATTGAATAGTCCGTTCAGCCTGACCATCAGTCTGAGGATGATACGCTGAACTCAACCTCAACTTAGAAACCAACGCCTCTTGCAAACTCTTCCAAAAATCAGAAGTAAATATTGGATCTCTATCTGACACAATGCACAAAGGAACACCATGCAACTTCACAATCACACTAGTGTAAATCTCAGCCAACTTCGACACTGGAAAACATATGTTAATAGGAATAAAATGAGCTGACTTTGTAAGCCTATCAACAATCACCCAAATCGAATCATGTCCCCTTAAAGTATTAGGCAACCCCGTCACAAAGTCCATTAAAATGCTATCCCATTTCCATTCTAGTACTTCTAACGGTTGCATCAACCCTGCAGGCTTCTGATGTTCAACTTTCGACTTCTGACAAGTCAAACACGCATACACCAACCGAGCCACATCACTCTTCTTTCTAGGCCACCAAAACAAACATTTCAAATCTTGATACATCTTTGTAGCTCCTGGATAAATACTCAACTTACTTCTATGACTCTCTTCCAGTATCACTTTCTTCATCTCAGCATCATCAAGAATACAAATCTGATTACGAAATCTCAACACACCTTGCACATCTAGCTTAAAATCACTATTCTCAGACTGGTCGATTCCAACCATCGAATCTACCAGTTTCACATCCAACTTCTGAGCTTCTCTGATACTGTCTAGAAATTCATTATTAATCTTCAACATACCCAACATAACACTCTGCGGCGTCACCTTGCAAACTAAGCTCATATCTCTAAACTGCTCAATTAATGCCAACTCTTTAACCATCATTTCTGACATATGTAAAGTCTTTCGACTCAACGCATCAGCTACCACATTTGCTTTTCCTGGATGATAATTCAAACCAAAATCATAATCCTTTAACAATTCCAACCATCTTCGTTGCCTCATATTCAACTCCTTCTGATTGAATAAATACTTTAAGCTCTTATGGTCACTAAACACTTCAAATCTAGAACCATAAAGATAATGCCTCCAAATCTTCAATACAAAGACAACTGCAACAAGCTCTAAATCATGCGTAGGATAGTTCTTCTCATGAGTCCTTAACTGCCTTGATGCATAAGAAACTACCTTATCATTCTGCATAAGCACACCTCCTAAACCCATCTTATAAGCATCACAATACACCATAAAAGGATCTCCTAGATTAGGTAACATCAATATCGGAGCCGACGTCAACCTCTTCTTCAACTCTGTAAAACATTCTTTGCACTGAGAATCCCACACAAAAGCTCTACCTTTAAAAGTCAACTTAGTCAATGGAAGTGCCAACTTAGAAAAAACTTCAATAAACCTTCTATAATAACCAGCTAATCCCCAAAAGCTTCTAATCTCAGTAGCTGACCTCAGAGTTTCCCATTGCAACTCATCATCAACCTTCGATGGATCTACAGAAATGACACTACCTGAGATCACATGACCAAGAAAACTAACCTCCTTTAACCAGAATTCACACTTGGACAACTTCGCATACAACTTCTTCTCTTTCAAAACTTACAATACTACTCTTAAGTGTTTTGCATGCTCTTCTTATGACTTAGAGTAAATCAAAATATCATCAATGAACACCACTACGAACCGATCCAAATAAGTATGAAAGATACGATTCATATATTCCATGAATACTCCTGGCGCATTAGTAACACCGAAAGGCATCACCGAATACTCATAATGTCTATAACATGTTTTGAAAGCCGTCTTATGGATATCTTCATTCTTCACTTTAATCTGATGGTAACCCGACCTCAAATCAATCTAACTAAACACACAAGCATCCACCAATTGGTCCATCAAGTCATCTATTCTTGGAAGTGGATACTTGTTCTTAATCTTCACTTTATTAAATTGTCTATAATCAACACAAAGCCTCATACTTCCATCTTTCTTCTTTACTAACAACACTGGAGCTCCCCACGACGATACACTTGGTCTTACAAACTTCTTTTCAAGTAACTCTTCTAATTGCTTCTTAAACTCTGACAATTCAGATGCAGACATCTTGTATGGTGCCATAGACACAAGTCTGGTACCAGTTACAAGATCAATAGCAAATTCAACTTCCCTCTCCGGTGGTACATCAAGAATTTCATCAAGGAAAACTTCAGGAAATTCACACACCACCTGCAATTCCTTAATTATAGCTTGAGTCTCTATAGATAGAGACGTGATCCACGAGAACATGTGTGCTTCTTCTTGCATCAACTTCCTCAACTGTCTAGCAGACAACAGACTATCTTCCTCTTCTTCAGGAGTAGAAAACCTCACAGACTTGTCATAACAGTTAATATGAACACAGTTATGCTCTAACCAGTTCATACCCAAAATCACATCCAAACCTCTTAACGGTATACAAACTAAATTAACAGCAAAGTATTTGTCAAAGATCGACAAGGGACACTTTAAACACATAAAAGAAGTAGTCACCGACCCCTTGGCTGGAGTATCGACGACCATTTCTCAATTCAAAATAGATAACATAAGACCCAATCTTTCAACACAATCAGCAGCAATAAAACAATGAGTAGCACCGGTATCACTAATAGTAATTAAAGGAGTACTATTAATGAAACATGTACCTCTGATAAGTTTGTCCTCAACAGCTGTCTGATCCTTAAACAACGCGAACACTTTACCAATTGTCTGCGCCCTCTTTGGTTTTTGACACTGACTACAAATGTGCCCTTCTTCACTACAATTTAAATAAATCACATCCTTATGCCTGCACTCAGATACAACATGTCCATTCTTACCACAATAGAAACACCTCTTTACTTCAGTACTACACACATTACTCTTATTCCCAGGTTTCCCACATTTAAAGCAAACCACACCAGTAGGAGCATCTCCCCCACTAGTCCTCTGACCCTGAGCAACTTTCTGTTCACCTTTACTAGCTGGGGTATCATAAGGCTTACCACAATTCTATTGGTGCTTACCCCTCTTCTCACTAATAATCTTGTAATGAGCATTATTATCCTCCTCATAATTCTTGCAACTATCAATCAAATCGACAAAGACACGAATCTTATGGTATCCAACTGCCTTCTTGATCTTCAGGCGTAACCCGTTCCCAAACTTGATACACTTCAAAAAATCAGCATTTGCCTCAGCATGGTGCGGATAAAACCTGGCCAACTCAGAAAACTTTGCACCATACTCAACAACTGACATACTCCCTTGCTTCAGCTCAAGGGATTCAATTTCCTTCTTACCACGAACATCTTCAGGAAAGTACTTCCTCAGAAATTCCCTACGGTACACAGCCCAAGTGACATTCTCACCTACAACTTCCAATCTCTGGCAAGTCTCTAGCCACCAGTCATTAGCCTCAACTGCTAGCATATGAGTACCATACTGAACCTTCTACGCTGGAGTGCAGTCCATTACACGAAATATTCCCTCAATCTCTTTCAACCAATCCAATGCTCCATCAGGATCATACTTTCCCATGAACGTAGGCGAATTCTCTCTCTGGAAAGTCGCCAAGCTACGAGACCCAACATTCCTATCAGCATTCGGCTGATTCTCCATCGCATGAGCCATTGCTTCTAAAGCAGCAACAAGTGCAGCATCATTCCTTCCATCCATCTCAACTTCTCACTACAACATAAACAATGGTTAGAACCCAAATTAACAATACTCGATTGTTAGACAACTACGACTCGACAACAAGGTCGGACCAACCTTTTGCTCTGATACCAACTTTGTAACACCCCAATTCTACCCAACAATTATATAAATAAATCCAACTAATCACAACACATCAATTATCCTAATAACAATTTAATTAAATAATTAATTAAATTACAGGCGTTACATCCAGCACCATAATTCTCCCCCTTACCGGCCAAAGATGAATGGGGTTGTCGAAGCCCCAAATAAGAACATTAAGAAGATGTACAGAAGATGATAATAACCTACAAGGCCTGGCATGAGATGTTGTCATTCGCTCTCCATGGTTACCGTACCACGACGCGCACTTCAACCGGGGAAACACCTTACGCTCTAGTATACCGCATGGAGGTTGTCTTTCCTATTGAGGTCCTGATCCCTTCTCTGAGAATCATGAAGGATGTACGGTAGAATGAAGATTATAGGATCCAAACTCGACTTGATCAACTGAACTTGATTCAAGAGAAAAGGCTTACTGCTGTATGTCATGGTCAAATGTATCAAAAACGGATGATCAAGGCTTTCAACAAAAATGTCAGACACCAAGTGTATCAAGTCGAGGATTTAGTGATCAAGCGCATCATACTGCCGCAAGGTGATAAAGCGCATCATTTTGTGATAAAAAAGCATGTTCTCTGGTGGAGCAATTATCTTAACTACTATGGATGGCGACGACCTTCCACACCCTGTGAACGCGGACATAGTCAAAAGATACTACGCATGAGAGACCTGGTAGGTTGACACACCTAGGAAAAACAAGGGAAAAAATTAGGGATAAAACAAAAAATCTGTAAACCCGGCAAGTTGAAAACCCGAAAGGGCGACTTGGGAAAAAAGGGTATCCCGGTGGATTGAAAACCAGAAAGGGAGATCTAGGTAAAAGTTAGGGAATTAAAGCGTATGACTATGTCATATTGGATCACCTTACAGACAAACTTTGACTTCGACTGACGAACTCAACGGGTCTAATCAATCAAATCAACTTCGGAAGAGGCAGCAAGTGGACAAGACGCTCAGAAACACGAAGGCTATAGTAGAATTGGAACCCCTTGAGATTATTACACATAGCTATCTTTTCTTTGTATCAAATTTTAATTTTTTACAACGACATTCTTTGACTAGAATATTTGTCTCATTGTACAACAATACTTATTCAAGATAATACAAAGATATCCCTTTGAAAGTGCAAAACTATCTGTTTTTTTCTTTTATTCATGTGTTTTGTTTACAAAAACGTCCAATGATTTATTTTTGAACATATGCCTTAGAACGAAACTACTGTTTACAAATGAACAAAAAGGATCAAAAAAATAGAAAGACAATCGCTAATGGCTTTAAGGAATTAGATAATATCTTTAGAATACTCCATAAAATCCCCCATAGTGTGTAGCTTAATCCCCAGCGGAACAAAACTTCCAGCTATCACTCCCCGATAGAATTCGCCGAATTTGACAGGATTCTCCAACAAGGTTTCACAAGCCATACACGACACTTCCCTTACAACAGAGTTTATTTCTCTAAGAAAATAAAATCTCATCAACTCATCAGCACTTCAAATCATGAAGACTTACCTCCACGCCCCCAACAGCAGTCAGGGATTTACCTTCCCTAATCCAACAGTATTACAGCAGCATAACTTACATACCCATACATCACATCCATATGTCACGACATTGACAACACGAACGCATACAACATAATCTCATTAATTTTATTGAGAACATCATTATACAATGCATTTCATACATCATGACATTGCATACAACTAATCTTTCATCTCTTTAGGAAATATCAGTAAGCTGATGGCTATCATCAACAATTTACAAAAAGGCCAGAGATTGATACCTAGAACAAGCCGGGACAATTATCTACACGGCCAGTTGAACATTCAGATACAGTTCAGATACGATCCATACACAGATGTCATTCTGATACTCATTCAGATTCAGCTTTCAGATACAGTTCAGATACGCTCCATACACGAATGCCAATCTGATACTAATTCAGATTCAGCTTTCGAACACAATGGATACCATTCTGATACTCCTTCAGATTCAGCTTTTAGATACAAATCAGATACACTCCAAACAAGGATTCCATTCTGATACTCATTCATATTCAGGTTTCGGATATAGTTCAGATACGCTCCTGATACGGACGTCATTCTGATACTCATTCAGATTCATCTCTCAGATATAGTTCAGATACGCTCCAAATACGGACGCCATCTTGATACTCATTCAGAATCAACTTTCAGAAATGAGTCAAATACAATCCACTTATGGATATTATTCTAGTACTCAACCTGACACATCCACTTTTCCGGTATAAATCAACCAGAGGTTTATTCTGACACTTCCTCTATTCCCATCAACAATCATGTTTGGATGGAATATGCAAGCCCATCTCCAACAACTTCTCATATCTTCTCCAAATGGCATCTTTTAAGCCCATTCCCTACACCATCAACCATCACATCCTCGAGTACAAATTTCTGGGCACTCTAGTGTCCAATCATCTTCCACCTTCAAGTAACGAATGGCAAATCCACCAATCTAACTCTTCAGGTTTAGGAAGATTGAACATGGGCAGCTGTTGTACCCTAAAATTTTCCTTCTCGTTTATCAAATATTTTCTCACAAAGATCTCTCTTGGTTCAAGACTGCACTAGGGTTGATCAACTCAAGACACCTCCTTAAGCACTGATGACTAAAATTAGGGTTTGAGATTGCACAAGGATAATTGAACTTTCAACACTTCATATTACTTTCATGGATCATTATGGACCTCCAAGATTACTCATGTCAAGTTTCAAGCCTCAAATCACATTTTTACTTAGTCAATTGAGCAGTTGACCTAAAAATCAACTGTATTGGGGAAAAAGTCAATTGTAGCCAATTTACAGTCAAACTTCATAATTTTTTATCCATAGAAACACTATAAACTCATATGTATCATTTGATCAAGTTTGGACCATAATTCCTCAAGAAATTTGATCAAATCATCAAAAGGGCAAAATGGTCAAATTAGGGTTTTGACTGAGGAAAGGCAATTTCTGATTTTTGACCTAGAAAATGGTTAAATGGTTTGAAGAATGATCTAAATAGTTCAATTGCATCATTTTTTACCTAATGGCATGACCCAAAACATTTCTCAAGATCAATTGGGTTGATAGTGAATTTTCAATCAACTAATCAAAAGTCAAATGTACACTGAAAAGTCAAACATTGATTTTTTTGGTCAAAATCAAATGTCAAATATCACAATTCATCAAAACATGTCAAAATCTGAAACTTATTCATCATGAAATCAAAAGTAAAGATTTCATTTTGAAAAGTCAAAGTTTTCTAACTTAGAAATTTTTCTAAGTGTTTAAAACTTCATGTTTTCTCACAACTTTGAGCAAATTTTTCACCATGATGCAAGATGATTCAGAAGAAACTTTCTATGTGAAAGTTGTATATATCCATGATATCTACAACATTTATTTACACAACTTCTTCTAAAAGTGCTTGTATCTCATGTTATTAATTCATGAATTCATAGTCTTGAAACTAAACACTTAGTAAAATTTTGTCCTAGTTAAGGCAAGATTTTGACCTAACTTCATGGCACTTTTTCATATAGTTACAACGGGAATTTTCAAAAGTGATTCAAAGAGGGGTTTTAGAGCACATTACAAGCTTTCTAAAATGTCTAAGAACTCCTTGACATCATTCTTGAGAAGGGAGAATCTAAGAGAGGAAGTTAGGGTTTTCAAACATGAATTACAAGTCATTTTTATGAGCACATGAACCAAATCAATGCTAGGCTTCATAATCTTTGCTTTGTAGGCCTCAAACTTGTTTGTCACTCCATAATTAAATGTTTACACAACTGTTAGAGCTTTGATCCAAGCAATTTATCTATTATCCAAGTTGCATTTCCATTAATGGCAAAAAGTTAACATTGTCATTCTTGTAAAGCAAGCTTTTTGAATAAAGTCCATTCTTGAGCCTCTAACTTGTTTTCCTTGATTACACTCCATCCACAAAGTCAGAAGTATTGTGTTAAAGTGGTTAACAACTCTATGAACCAAGTACAAGACATGGAAACTTGAATTTCTCAAAATATCACATGTTATGCATAAACTTGTGATTTTGAATTCTGATCAACAATAAGTCTCCAAACTTGTTGTTTATAAATAGAGTCACTATTTGTGAGCTAGGACACGAGCTTAAGTTTCACAAAAAACTCCATTGATACACAGTTCTGGCCTTAAACTTTTATCTCTCATTTCCCTCGTGTGTTTTCCCTTAAATTCATTCCTAAAGCTTCCTTACATCAAATATAGTCCACCCCTGTCCTTGGTTTGGAATTGTAACTCCATCTTCATCATCCTCCATAATTAAAAACAGAGGTGTGCAACTTGACTTCTCCAGACCATTCTAGCCATCCATTGCTTAAGCAAACCACTGCAACTTGAAAATTTGTGACTGCCACGCTGATTGTTGTGAGCTTTGTCTTCATTGTTTTCCTCGATTTTGAATGATGTATTGAGGAGGAAGATGTTGAGATATTTGTCTTTATTGATTACTTCCTCAATTTTTGTTGATGTGCACGAGGAAGATTATGTGCTTGAACCTTTGCTTAGATCGTTTCCTTAATGATATATCGAGGAAGGAGATATGCTTGAACCTTTGTTTGGATGGACTTGATTCTCTTGAGAATAGAATGCACCATTGAATTAATTGAAAGACTACCTTTCCTCTAGTTAAGATTAAGGGTTTTTTCTATTTTAGAAAATAGAAAGAACTCCAACTCCTGGCTCGAGGGGGGTTGACTATAGATATCTCCTTATATCTCCACTGTTTAGGGATTAAAACAATGTCTTACATCGTCAGCTCGGTCTTACTATTGAAAGCATAAGTTAGCAAATTCGTGTTATTAAATTTTCATCATCTTCCTTCAAAGTTTGTTAATGTTGTGAAATGGACGATGTAAGTGAATGATTGATATTTATGGAAAGTGATAGAAGAGTGAATATGAATATATTGATTTCAAAGCATCCATGCTTATCTTATTAGAATTACTAATCAAAAGATACAAGTTAACGATAAACAAAACTTAGCAGCAATGAAATTATAAAGGTCTATTGATCCTAGAGAAAATCTTATTTGTTGATCCCCTTGACTCTTAGGGAGATTATTGATTTGGACTTGTCAGAGCATAGGGATGACCCTTGACTTTTCTTGGGCATACTAATTATTTTGATCGGGTAGTTTCTCTTGATATGGAGGAATCAACAATGATAATGGTATTTGAGGTGTTGTATAGGCCTATATTTGTCATGGTGAAGGGCTGCCTTATTTCTTTGTAGAGCCTATTTTAATTGAGTCTCCAATGTTTAATCTCCTCCTTCCACATTTTCGGACTTCCTCAAGTGAGTACCAAGAAATCAGCTAGCGTGTGGGTAACAGTTGGATAAGGGCGAAGGTGGAAATGCATGAGATGAAAATGTATGAATGTATGTGAATGCATGGGTATGCAAAAATGTTTTTGGCTTTAGGGTATGATGCAAAAAGGTTTCATGGATATGCAATGTGACGCAGACGTAGTATGAGGGTAGACGCAGGGGTACCCTATATATATTTGATGTTAGATATGAAAATGATGATATCCTATATTGTCTCAAAGATTGAAACATATAGGAATTCCTTAAGGACGAAAATAATTTGATGTGGATTTAGAGGTACCCTACACTGACTCAGATATTGAGACATATAAGAATTCCATAAGGGCGAGGATAATGATAGACATGGAAATGGGGATACCCTACATTGAGTCAGATATTGAGACTGGTAGGAACTTCTTAAAGATTAAGGACCATAGAAGTCGAAGGGGAATCCATACAATCTAGAGATGGTAATTGAGGGACGAGAATTCCTACAAGCTAGGGGGTTATAATAGACTAATGGAAGGTTGAAGAATCCCTACATGTTATGGGTTGTGACTTATGAAAGATAGACCCTATAGGCTAGGTACGGTAGTATACCGGAAGTAACCCTTGCAGTTTAAGGATAGTGGAAATGGGATGTGAATGATATCCTTAGAAGGTAGGCACTTAGTTTTGGCCTACAGATATTCTACCCTCCCCATAAGGTGGTTTCCTTAAGGGTATCATGAATAACACTAGAGGGAAAAGGCACAAGGATCTCCCTTAAGTGGAGCCTCTTTACGGACGAGACTTTCGTCTCAATGTCGTGAAAGGTCTCGTCATGAGGTTTTGGTTAAGGTCGTTACAAAGAGTCATGGGTGACATTCCAAAGTCCTACTCGTCAAGAGGATATCTCTCAATAAGTATTCCTTTTGCAGAATTCCACCGACTCTAGGCGAAGTCGTCACATAAACTCGCAGGGATTATGTATCCTATAAGCTAATAGACGGACCTTTTTTCTAAGGGTTATTTGAGAATATTTTTTTGAAATAACAGTCCCACCATACAGTAAATATATAATGGTAGAAAATATAAAATAAATAAATAAATGCAATAAATAAATGCAATAGATAAATAAATAAGGAAAGTAAAAAAATAACCCAAAATAGACCTAAAACCTAGGGTTGAGTCCCCAGCAGAGTCGCCAGCTGTTGCAACTGGTTTTTAATCAAGAGTCTCCACTACTAGTTTTTATCCTAATGAAGGGAATCTAATAGGAAAACCTAATTCACAGAACTATATTCTAGGTTTCGGACTCGGTTCTAGAAGAAAAGAAGGTGTTAGGCACCTTTCATCTACCTTATTCTTAAGGATACTAGGTTTAGGTTTATGTTTGGGCAAAATAGGGTTTTAAATTATAATAGGAAAAAAGGGGTTTGAATTTTAGTTAGGAGAGCTCACCACAATTTTTGATCGTATGCCTACGTATGATCTTATAAGTAATCAGAGTCCTAATTCTTAGTTCGTATGGGTTTGTGTTTTTTCTGGGTTGCAAATGTATTTTGAACTGCCTCTCATTTTAACCGGGAGTAGAGATTGTGAAATTGTGGCGAAATGCGCTATTAGTCAAAATTCATTTGGAACCCTTTTGCAAAAATTGATTGTTTAGATTAGTTTATTGCGAAAAATAGTTTGATGTTCGTTGAATTTTTTTTATCGTATTTGTGATACGGTGGGAGAATTGACTTGGGTTTTGCGTTTGTGTTTGCAAATGTTTCGGTTTAGCAAGAGTCGCCACCGAATTTTTATTTTATCCTAAGGAAAGGTCAAAAGGCACAGGAAAGACCTTTGAGATGTTTCCGTGGGTTCGGGGGGTAGATTATGAAAAGGGAAGGTGCTAGCACCCTTTTCATCCATGGTTATCCATGGGCTCTTAGTTACTTGCTTAGATCACCTGCCTTTGCTTTTCAATTGTTTGAAATGGTGCTTTGTGTGTGTGGTTTTGAAAATGTTTTGAAAAAGATGCCTTGTCTAGGCAACCTTTGTAACAATTCTTGTTTGAATGTTTTACAAAGGTGTTTGTCTTTTTGAAAAGATGTTTCAATGTTTTTTGAAAGTTTGTTTTGAAGTTGTGTTGTGATGTGTGTTTTGAAAAATGGCAAGGATGTTTTGCAAGTTTGATCAAGTAACTAAGAGCTATCTACCCTAATTTACTCAAAGATTTTTCCTATGTTTTAACCCTTTTAACAGTGTTGTTTCACCATTGTATTTGGTGAACAACCTTGTGTTAGGATGTTAACGGGACGGGCGTGGGTCATCGTATAAACCATGAAAGCAATAGTGTCAAGTATCTTTGGCAATTTTCTTTAAGGGACTTGATCATTTTCTAGGCAACTATGATAGCATCATCGAGGGACTATGATCTTTTTGTTTGTTTTTGTTTTGCCAAAGTACTCAACATGCAACCATGGCCCATTTTTGAAGGCAACAAGTGGTGTAACCCTAGGGGTGCAAGTGTGCATTGTGTTTGTTTTTTTTCATGCATGTTTATCTTGGATTAGGTCAAGCTACTTGTTAATTTGATTTTGGCATACAAACCCCAATTCTCTAAGCATGGCATAATTGAAAGCTTTTAAGTGCGAAAAAATTAAATACTAAGCTATTACAACATGATATAGGGAGGGGGGTACAAATTTGCATTGGGGATATTTGACAAGGAAATAAAACCTAAATTATTACAACCATATCGAATGTACAAGTTAATATTTAAAATTTAAATAAATACAATTAAATAAGTATCAAATAAAAATGCATTATGCAAAAAAAAGATTGTTTATGTATGTTTTTAGGGTTAAATTCTACTTTTCAAATAAATAGTATTATTTATTAATTATGTACAATATATATTAATTTATGCAAAATTAAAAAAGTATATTGTTAAAAAAAGTATTTTTAGTGTCAAATATTAAATAAAAAATAAAAAGTATTATTTTTGTATTTTTACCCTAATTATTCAATAAAATATGTATATGTATATATTATATATATTAAATATGCTAAGTGTATACAAAAATAAAATATTAATTATTTACAATAAATGTATATTCAAGAAAAAAGTTTTCAAAATGTAAATAAAAATAATAACTGAAAAATAAATATTTTTGTATTATTTCTTAGGGTTTTAATAAAAAGGATTTATATTATTTATATATATATATGCTTAAAAAGATAAATAAATGTCAAATAAATATAAAAAAATGTGAAAAATTATTTTTGGTATTTTTTATGTTTGAGCAAAAAATATAAAGTCAGAATAAAAAAGAAAAACACAAAAATGTCAAATATTTAGTCAAATGGGCCTGGGGGGTGCAAATTGAAAAAAAAGGGTGCAAACAGCAAAGCTGACTCAGGCCCAGCCCAAGCCAACATTGTCTTCAACCTCCAGCGCTTGTTTGAAACAAAACGCGCGAGCTTCCTTGTTCCACACTAACTCCTGATTCTTTGATTTTTAGCCAAAACTCATAACATAAACATTATAGAGCATCAAATGACGAATTCAAATATGTAAAAAACTTGGATTAACTCTCAAAGACCAGAGAGAATTTCTCTGGCCCTAATTTTTAACCTAAATTTTTTCACATGTTCATGATTGAAATTCTCACAGCACGCTTAACATAAATGAAAAATGACCACATGTATGGCTTCAGGGCTATGAGTAGGATATGTTTCATTCACAAACCTAAGCCTACCCATTCCTAGATAGAGAGATAGAAGTCCATAGATTACCTGTTTCATCTTGACTCGAGTAGAGCAATGTAGCAACCTTCAATGGAGTTTGAGCTTATGTTGAGCTTGCCTGAAGTCCAAGGATGCTTCCCAAATACTTGGCTTGCTTTGAAACTCCTTGTATCGTGCTATAGAAGTTCACCTGCAAAGCTTGAAAATAAAAATGGCAAACTGGATTAGAGGTGTTACAGCTGGAGTTTTAGGTTTGCAATACTTTAGGTGGATGGTATGGAAGGTGTTTGAACAGGTTTTAGCAAAAGTGCACGAGCAAATTGAGTTGTGGACTTCAATCTGCAGGAGGTGCCCTGTTTTTGCAGCAAGATGGTGTTTTGGTGTATTAGGAGGTATGAGGGGTGGAAGGGTCGTGCCTTAGGTCTGTTTTCGTGTATGGAAGTTGTTCACAAGGTTTGTTTTGGCTTGTGTTCACAGGAAAATCAGAGTTGGTTCAGTTTTGCAATGTTTTCTATGTGAAGCAAAGAAAGTGTGTAAGTGTCAAAGGCATGTACAAGCCATCTTGTATACTGCAAACAAAGCCTATAGGCCCCCTCTAATCCCTGGATTTGATTTGCAATCTCAGATCTTTGTCCAAGGCTCAATGCATAATGGTTTGACATAAAGCTACTTTTGCAAAAATGGCAAAATCACTTTTACTTCTTAAGGCTTAATCTTGCATGTAATGCCCAAATGGAAGACATAACACCTTAACATAATGTTTAGGCATTAAATTATGAAGTGTAAATTGGTTTTGAGGCCTGCAAGCTAACATAAGACAAGCTGATTTGAAAATTCCATTTGCTATGAACATGTATTGGTCATGAACAAAAGTGAGTTTTGGCCAAATTTGTGAATTCAATTCTCTCTAACCACAAGGGTGTTTGAGGATTTCTTGGACAATTTGGAAAGCTTGGAACATGTACTACAATCCATCTTTGTAATGCAACTTGAAATTATTCTTGGAACTAGGTGAAAACTTGCCATGAAGTTAGGTCAAAATCCTGCCTAAAATAGGGCAAAATTTCACTAAGTTAAAAAGTTTATTGGCCCTTATTCACAAAATCATAACATGAGATGAAAGCTTCCTTTGAGAAAACTTTGTGTATCAAAGTTGTACACTTTTCAATGGAATACAACTTTCATGTTGCAAGTTTTATTTGAATCCACATGCATCTTAGTGAAACAACGGGACAAAGTTATGAAAAAATAAGAAAATTTCATAACTTAGAAAATTTCTAAGTTATGAAATTTTCCATTTTAAACCCTAATTTGCATTTTTGGGTTTCTTGATGAACAAGTTTCATAATTTGACATGTATTGATGAAAAATGAATATTGGCACTTGATTTTGACTAAAAAGTCAAAGTTTGACTTTTCAGTGTACAGTCAAATTTGAATCAGTCGATTGAAAAATTCATATGTGAATCCTATGCACTTGGGATCTTTTGAACTTGTTGAATGGGTCAAGATAATTTCATTGAGTCCTTGGGTCCATATGTGAGCTTGGTTTGCCATTGGTTAGGTCAAACAGTCAAAAGTTGCCTTTGTGCAGTCAAAACCCTAAAAATGACCGTTTTGCACTTTTTGTGATCTGATCAAATTTCTTGTGGAATTGTGATGCAAACTTGATCCAATGGTTCATATGAGTTCATAATGTTGATGTGGGTCAAAATTCATGAGGTTTGACTGTCAATTGGCCACAGTTGACTTTTCCCCAATACAGTTGATTTCTAGGTCAACTGTCCAATTGACTAGGCAAAAATTTGAATCATGGCTCGAAACTTGGTAAGGAAAAACTTGTGAGTCCAATCATGAAGTATGAAAGCCACTTTGGGCATTTTAGGTTAAAACATCCTTGTGCAAACTCAAACCCTAATTTGGGTCAACAGTGCAAGGAGGGGTCTTGAGTAGAGCAAACCCTAGTTTGATCTTGAACTCCAAGAGTCTTGTGATGAGAAAATGTTGATGAAATGAGAGGGAAAATTTTGGGGTACAACAGTTTCCCCTGTTCAATCTTCTTGAACCTGAAGAGTTAGATTGGCAAGTTTGCCTTTCGCGTCTCGAAGCCAAAAGGAGATTGGACACTAGAGTGCCCGTAAATTTGCACTCGTCAAAACATAGGTGCGGGAATGGGCTTAAAGATGCCATTTGGAGATGGTGGAATCTTGTTGGAGATGGGCTTAGAGATACCATATGGAGATATGACAGAATCTTGTCGGGGATGGGCTTAAAGATGCCATCTGGAGATTGTTTGTTGAACTGTATGTCGTAGGTGAGTGAGTGAGTATCAGAAAGGTATCCATGTTTGGAACATCTCTGGACTGGGGGTCTGAATAAGCAATAGATTGACATGTTTGGAGAATCCGTAAACTGTTTTCAGAAGTATTGGGTCTGAAGAAGCGATAGGTTAACATCCGTATCTGGGGAACCCGTAAACTGTTTTCAGAAGTCTGGAATCTGAACAAGCGATAGGTTAACATCCGTATCTGGAGAACCCGTAAACTGTTTTCAGAAGTCTTGAAATTTAATAAGCAATAGATCAGCATCCATGTTGGGAACCGTCCGTAAACTGTTTTCAAAAGTTGAATCTGAATAAGCGATAGATTAACATCCGTATTTGGAGAATCTGTGAACTGTTTTCAGAAGTCTTGGAGTTGAATAAGCAATAGATCAACATCCATGTTGGGAAGCGTCCGTAAACTGTTTTCAGAAGTTGAGTCTGAACAAGCGATAGATTAACATCCGTATTTGGAGAATCCGTGAACTATTTTCAGAAGTCTTGGATCTGAACAAGCGATAGGTTAACATCCGTATCTGGAGAACCCGTAAACTATTTTCATAGGTCTTGGATCTGAACAAGCGATAGGTTAACATCCGTGTCTGGAGAACCCGTAAACTGTTTTCAGAGGTCTTGGATCTGAACAAGCGATAGGTTAACATCCGTATCTGGAGAACCCGTGAACTGTTTTCAGAAGTCTGGAATCTGAACAAGCGATAGGTTAACATCCGTATCTGGAGAACCCGTAAACTATTTTTAGAGGTCTTGGATCTGAACAAGCGATAGGTTAACATCCGTATCTGGAGAACCTCTGAACTGTATTCAGAAGTCTGGAATCTGAACAAGCGATAGGTTAACATCCGTATCTGGAGAACTCGTAAACTGTTTTCAGAAGTCTGGAATCTGAACAAGCGATAGGTTAACATCCATATCTGGAGAACCCGTAAACTGTTTTCAGAAGTCTTGAAATTGAATAAGCAATAGATCAGCATCCATGTTGGGAAGCGTTTGTAAACTGTTTTCAAAAGTTGAATCTGAACAAGCGATAGATTAACATTCGTATTTGGAGAATCCGTGAACTGTTTTCAGAAGTATTGGAGTTGAATAAGCAATAGATCAGCATCCATGTTGGGAAGCGTCCGTAAACTGTTTTCAAAAGTTGAATCTGAACAAGCGATAGATTAACATCCGTATTTGGAGAATCTGTGAACTGTTTTCAGAAGTCTTGGAGTTGAATAAGCAATAGATCAGCATCCATGTTGGGAAGCGTCCGTAAACTCTTTTCAAAAGTTGAATCTGAACAAGCGATAGATTAACATCCGTATTTGGAGAATCCGTGAACTGTTTTAAGAAGTCTTGGATCTGAACAAGCGATAGGTTAACATCCGTATCTGGAGAACCCGTAAACTGTTTTCAGAGGTGTTGGATCTGAACAAGCGATAGGTTAACATCTGTATCTGGAGAACCCGTAAACTATTTTCAGAGGTCTTGGATCTGAACAAGCGATAGGTTAACATCCGTATCTGGAGAACCCGTAAACTGTTTTCAGAAGTCTGGAATCTGAACAAGCGATAGGTTAACATCCGTATCTGAGAACCCATAAACTGTTTTCAGAAGTCTTGAAATTGAATAAGAAATAGATCAGCATCCATGTTGGGAAGCGTCTGTAAACTGTTTTCAAAAGTTGAATCTGAACAAGCGATAAATTAACATTCGTATTTGGAGAATCCGTGAACTGTTTTCAGAAGTCTTGGAGTTGAATAAGCAATAGATCAGCATCCATGTTGGGAAGCGTCCGTAAACAGTTTTCAAAAGTTGAATCTGAACAAGCGATAGATTAACATCCGTATTTGGAGAACTTGTGAACTGTTTTCAGAAGTCTTGGAGTTGAATAAGCAATAGATCAGCATCCATGTTGGGAAGCGTCCGTAAACTCTTTTCAAAAGTTGAATCTGAACAAGCGATAGATTAATATCCGTATTTGGAGAATCCGTGAACTGTTTTAAGAAGTCTTGGATCTGAACAAGCGATAGGTTAACATCCGTATCTGGAGAACCCGTAAACTGTTTTCAGAGGTCTTGGATCTGAACAAGCGATAGGTTAACATCTGTATCTGGAGAACCTGTAAACTGTTTTCAGAGGTCTTGGATCTGAACAAGCGATAGGTTAACATCCGTATCTGGAGAACCCGTAAACTGTTTTCAGAAGTCTGGAATCTGAACAAGCGATAGGTTAACATCCGTATCTGGAGAACCCATAAACTGTTTTCAGAAGTCTTGAAATTGAATAAGCAATAGATCAGCATCCATTTTGGGAAGCGTCCGTAAACTGTTTTCAAAAGTTGAATCTGAACAAGCAATAGATTAACATCCGTATTTGGAGAATCCGTGAACTGTTTTCAGAATTCTTGGAGTTGAATAAGCAATAGATCAGCATACATGTTGGGAAGCGTCCGTAAACTATTTTCAATAGTTGAATCTAAACAAGTGATAGATTAACATCCGTATTTGGAGAATCCGTGAACTTTTTTTAGAAGTCTTGGAGATGAATAAGCAATAGGTTAACATATGTATCTGGAGAACCCGTAAACTGTTTTCAGAGATCTTGAAGTTGAATAAGCAATAGATCAGCATCCATGTAGGGAAGCGTCCGTAAACTGCTTTCAAAAGTTGTATCTGAATAAGCGATACATTAACATGCATATTTGGAGAATCCGTGAACTGTTTTCTGAAGTCTTGGAGTTGAATAAGCAATAGATCAGCATCCACGTTAGGAAGCGTCCGTAAAATGTTTTCAAAAGTTGAATCTTATTAATCTTATCCTGAAAAGGGTAAAATATTAGCTGAAACACAAAGTTATGTTGCATGAAATGTATGATGCAATATATATGTTATATCAATGTTTATGATATATGAATGTAATGAATGCGCATGTAAGCTGAGTAGCTGTCTTGCTGAGGATGGATGAATCCTGGATAGCTGGAGATAAAGGATTCTTTGACTGCTGCCGGGAAAAGTGAATCCTTGACTGCTGCAGGGGATTGCAAGAATCTTTGATTACTGAAGATGAGAAATCCTTGTTGACTGCTGACGGCTTGGGGAACAAGGAAAGCTTTTGAAAATCTCTACTGAGAAGTTTAACACCTGGGAGACTTATGCTGGAAAAATGGGACTGAGAATCTTCAATTTGTCGGGAAGTATCTCTGTAGGGAGAATGTTCACTGTTCTGGTTCCGTTGGGGATAGGATATTTAGGGTTTTCGGGCTCCACTGGGGATCTTGAAACTTGACTCTGAGGGGAATTAAGTTCTGGAATGCACTTTAACTGGGGAATCCAGCTTTTAGAAAGCTTTTGCTCTGTTGAGGATTCTTAAGTTTAACTCTGTTGGGGATCTTGAAGTTTAATTCCGCTGGGGATATCTTCTGAAAGGGCATCAAGATATCTACCTATACCTCCAACCTACCAGCAATCATCTTTTCTCAATTTTTATTTGTAAGCAATGATTATATTCAAAATGCATATGCCTATTTAACAAAACATTGGACATTTTTTCAAATAAACATAAGTGTAAAAATAAAAGGAAGGCAAAGAAAATTTCTGTACTGGGAAGTGTATTTGTATAAACTTTTTATGAGTATTTTTGTACAAAGGAGACAGACACCCTAGTAAGAGAGTGTTTTCGTAAAAATTGAAACAATTTATACAAAAGAAAGATGGCTATGTGTAATAATTCCATGGGATTCCCATTCTGCTATAGCCTTCACAACTCTGAATGTTTGTCCATTCGTTGCTTCGTTCACTGATGACTGGATTGATCAGAAGCTTGGAGCTTGTTGGTGAAGAGATTGTTCTTAAAGTGATCTGACGAGACATAGTCATACGCTTGAATTCCCTAACTTTTTCCTGAATCGCCCTTTCGGGTTTTCGATCCACCGGGAAACCCTTTTTTCCCCAAGTCGCCCTTTTGGGTTCTCAACTTGTCGGGTGTGCATATTTTTTTGTTTTATCCCTAATTTTTGCCTGAACCACCCTTTCGGGTTTTCGGTTCACCGGGATGCCCATTTTTTCCTAAGCCGCCCTTTCGGGTTTTCAACTTGTCGGGTCGTTTTATGCGTAGTATCTTTTGACTATGTCTGCATTCGCAGGGTGTGGAAAATCGTCGCCGTCCATGGTGGTCAAAATCATTGCCCCACCAGAAAAGATGCTCTTGATCACAAACGGTCCTTCGTGAGTAGGAGTCCATTTGCCCCTGGGATCACTTTGTGGCAAGATGATCCGCTTGATTACAAGATCTCTGACTTGATATACCTGACGTCTGACTTTCCCGTTGAAGGCCTTGATCATCCGTTTTTGGTAAGTCTGACCATGGCAAACAGCAGTAAGTCGTTTCTCATCGATCAAATTGAGTTGATAAAGTCAGGTCTGAATCCAATCGTCTTCACTCAAACTAGCGTCTTTCATAATCCTTAAGGAAGGAATCTGAACCTCCATGGGTAGAACAACTTCCATGCCATACACCAAAGAAAATGGGGTTGCCCCTGTTGAAGTACGGGCCGTGGTACAATATCCATGCAGAGCAAACGGTAACATCTCATGCCAGTCCTTGTAGGTAACTGTCATTTTCTGAATGATCTTCTTGATGTTTTTGTTCGCGTTTTCAACAGCACCGTTCATCTTCGGCCGATAGGGAGATTAATTGTGGTGATAAATCTTGAACTGTTCGCATAGAGCGATGATCATAGTATTGTTCAGATTTGTATCGTTGCCTGTGATGATCCTATCGGGGACACCATACCAGCATATGAGGTTCTGCTTGATGAAGTGGGCAACCACATTCTTTGTGACAGAGGCAAAGGAAGCTGCTTCGACCCACTTGGTAAAATAATTAATAGCGACCAAGATGAAGCGATGTCCATTGGATGCCGTGGGCTTGATCTCTCCAATCATGTCAATGCCCCACATTGCGAATGGCCAAGGAGCTTTCAGAATGTTGAGAGGAACAGGAGGAATATGTACCTTGTCGGCGTAGATTTGGCATTTATGGCAAGTACAGGAATGTTGATAGCAATCAGCTTCCATAGTAGACCAGTAATAGCCTGCCCTTAGAATCTTCTTAGCCATCGTATGCCCACTCAAGTGGGTTCCGAATGTGCCATTGTGTATCTCATTCATGATTAACTCTGCTTCAACTTTGTCTACACAACGAAGTAAAACACAATCATGGCTACGCTTATAAAGGATGCCATTGCTCAGGAAGAACTTGGCAGCAAACCTCCTTAAGAACTTTTTGTCATTGACGGAAGCACCTTCAGGATATTCTCTAGTCTGGAGATACCTTTTGATTTGATGGAACCAGGGTTGTTCCACTACTTCTTCGGTATTAATCTCATGACAGTGCGCAGGTTCACCCATTCTCTCAATGGTAATTTGGGGAGCCTCGTTATCCCAGTTAAGTTTAAACATGGAAGACATTGTAGCCAGAGCATCTGCTAGCTGATTTTCTTCTCGCGGGAAATGCTCGAAGGTGATCTGCTCGAAATGAGGAAACAATGTCAGGACATGTTCTTTGTATGGGATAAGATTAGGATGTTTGGTGTCCCATTCTCCTTTGACTTGACTGATAACCAAAGCCGATTCCCCAAATATGACCAAAGATTTGATCCCCGGGTCTATAGCAGCTTTGAGACCAAAGATGCAAGCTTCATATTTGGCCATGTTGTTGGTACAGCTGAAACAAAGTCGGGCAGTGAACGGTGTATGGAAACCTTCTGGAGAAATGAGTACAGCACCGATACCATTGCCGAGTGCATTTGAAGCACCATCAAAGTACAGGGTCCATCGGGATCCATTTTCAGGTCCGTCATACGGTCCGTTACCTTAGACGTTGTCTAATGTCATGATGTCCTCGTCTGGGAAGTCGAATCTCATAGACTGATAATCTTCGACGGCTTGATGAACTAGATAGTCAACTAGTACACTCCCTTTTATAGCTTTTTGGGTTGTGTACTGGATATCATACTCTGTCAGGATCATTTTCCATCTAGTGATTCTTCCAGATAAAGCAGGCTTCTCGAAGATATATTTGATCGGGTCCATCTTGGAAATCAACAAAGTGGTATGAGTCAACATATACTGCCTTAGTCGGCGAGCAGCCCATACCAAAGCGCAGCAAGTTTTCTCGAGCAGTGAGTAGCGAGTCTCACAGTCGGTAAACTTTTTGCTAAGGTAATAAATGGCATGCTCTTTTCGACCAGACTCGTCATGTTGGCCCAACACGCACCCCATTGAGTTATCCAAAACAGTCAGATACATGATCAACGGTCTTCCTTCGACGGGTGGCATCAGAATAGGAGGTTCCAATAAGTACTCCTTGATCTTATCAAAAGCAACTTGACAATCGTCGTTCCATTCAACTACCTGATCTTTCTTCAATAGTTTGAAAAATGGATCACAGGTAGACGTCAGATGAGAGATAAACCTGGCGATATAGTTCAAGCCTCCCAAGAACCCTCTAACCTCCTTTTCAGTATGGGGAGCCGGCATTTCTTGTATAGCCTTTACTTTTGCTGGATCGACCTCAATGCCTTTGTTGCTGACAATAAATCCAAGAAGTTTACTAGACCTAACTCCAAAAGTGCACTTGCTTGGGTTCAGTCTGAGTTTGTACTCCTTCAACCTGACAAACAGCTTCTGCAAATGTTCAAGGTGTTCTTCTTCTGTTTCTTATCGAGCTATCATGTCGTCTATGTAAACTTCGATCTCATGATGTATCATATCATGAAACAAAGCCACCATGGCGCGTTGATAAGTTTCCCCTGCGTTCTTCAGCCCGAACAGCATCACCTTGTAGCAGAAGGTACCCCATTGTGTAACAAAGGTAGTTTTCTCCATGTCCTCGGGGGCCATTTTAATCTGGTTGTAACTCGAGAATCCGTCCATGAAGGAAAATACCTTGTGTTGATCTGTGTTGTCAACCAAGATGTCAATGTGCGGTAGCGGAAAATCATCTTTAGGGCTATCCCTGTTCAAATCTCGATAGTCTAAGCACATTCTGACCTTGCCGTCTTTTTTAGGTACGGGCACGATGTTAGCAACCCATTGTGGATAGGATGTAACAGCCAAAAAACCAACGTTGAATTGCTTCATTACTTCAGCCTTAATTTTCTCAGACATGTCAGGCCTCATTCAGCGAACCTTTTGCTTGATCGGTGGACAATCTTCTCTTGTGGGGAGACGATGAACCACGATATCTGTGTCTAACCCTGGCATGTCTTCATAAGACCAGGCGAAGATTTCAATGTTTTCATTCAACAACTGTATTAAGCGCTCCTTGACACTTGGTTCCAAGTTGGCACCCACTTTTACTTCCTTCCTATCTTCCTCTGTCCCTAAGTTGATGGTTTCTAGCAACTCTTCATGAGGCAAGATGGCCCTCTCTTCTTGATGTAGAAGTCTGGCTAATTCTCCCGGCACTTCACAATCTTCGTCAACTTCGTACTCATCTTGATTGACCAAATCTTCAGAGTTGTTGAAAGCTACGGCAGAATAGTCACCCATGGAATCCAGAGTGGATGGGTACCTGCATTTGTGAGTGTGGGTGTGTGTAATGGATAGCCATCCTTAAACAAACAAAAATGCAAAAGGAAAAAAATGAACACAATAGTTTATAAATTAAAAACGTCCAATGATTCATTGAACATGGCATATGATTATGAAGGAAACCAAACCCTTACAAATGGACCTGCATGCCCCGGGCAAGGCATGAGGTGAAAAAATAGTGTGCAAATTGTTTTAGTTATTACAGACCATAAAAATGGGAAATTGTTCAAAGATAAAGATTACTGATTAATAAAGGTGATAGGGACAAAATCCTTTTCCTCCCAATTGCTCAAACCCCCTCCGACCGTTGGAAAGATCCAATATTCAAAGTGGCTTTCCTCATTTTCATCTTCTATAGCATTGATTCCACGGAGAGAAATCTTGATGGGCGTTTTTTCAATTTTGGAGCGACGCATAGCCTTTTGTCCCACCGCAGTAAACCCTAAACCAAACTTGTCTGTCTTATGGGGGAAGTCAGGCAACTGTCCCCATATTGTGCTCTTCCACTCCTTAATCACAGCCTCCGCATCCTTGAGAGATACCATCTTAACCACATGCTTGGGAGTGATAGGTACCTCAACTGTTGTCTTTGCAACCGCAACCTCGGGAGAAACTTCCTCGAAATGCTGAAAAGGTGTTTCGATGAACTCGCCATCTAACTCCACATATCGAAAGTAGTTAAGATGACTAATCATGTACTCCTCTTCGCCATGCACAATTATGATTTTACCCTTAACAGGGTATTTCAGCATCTGATGTAAAGAGGAGGTGACCGCCCCAGCATAATGAATCCATGGTCTCCCCAGCAAACACGAGTATGACGGACGGATGTCCATCATGTAGAAGGTGGAGTTAAACACTTCAGTTCTTGTCTTGATGGGAATATCAACCTCCCCATGAAATATTCTTTTTGAACCATCGAAAGCTCTGACGATAATGTTGCTAGGCTTGAGGGTCAAACCTTCACAATCAAAATGATCTAAGGCCTTCTTTGGCAGCACATTTAGGGAAGAACCAATATCGAACAACACATGGGCGAGAGTGGTCCCTCGGCACTCAACTGAAACATGTAATGCATCATTGTGCTTCCTTCCTTTCGGAGTTAGGTCCGTATCGGAAAAGGCCAGGCCATTGTCAGCAGTAAGGCTGACCACACAATTTTGAAATTGGTCAGCTGAGGTCTCTTAGGGGAAATATGATGTTTTTAAGAATTTAATCAGAGCCTTAGCATGGTCCTCTGAACAGAGCAGGAGAGCTAACATTGAGATTTTAGAGGGGGTTTGCCCCAGTTGTTCTACCACATCGTAGTCACTTTTGCGGATTATTTTTAGGATCTCATCCATCTCCTTCTGAGTGGTTTCGAGTATAGCTACAGCATGAGCCTTCTTCCTGACAGGCTCATTCATTATCCCCTTACCTTTGTTGGTGTTATCAGCGGATGGTCTTTCTTCCGGAGCGTTTAACTCTTCAATCACTGGGCTTTGCACAGAGGGTCCAACAAATGCAGAAGCTTTTACGAGTCCGAAGACTGCTCGGGGAGGAGCAATCTCTGGAGAAAAGATGCCACTGCGGGTGATCTTGCTAGTACCCGCGATGTTTCCTACGTCAGGGTCTTCTTCAAAGACTTCTTGGACTATTTCGATTTGCTTGACACCGTGGTAGAATATTTCACCCCCATAGTTCCACGGTATCATTTTACTTGACTGGTACAAGACAGGTCCCGCCATGGTGATCTTGAGAGGTACACATTCGGAGTTGGGTGTAATCTTGACAAGCCTTTTGCAAGCCTTGGGAGGATTGTCGAAAATGGTAATGATGGCAATATCATGGGTTGAAGTATCACAAGTATCAGGAGCAATTGGATTGAAAGTGTTAACAGGGGTTTTCTGAAAAAGTATTTCTTGAGTATCCATCAGGCGTTGAACACCCGACTTCAACATTGGACAATCATATTGAATATTCATACAAAAATAGAAATCTTCATCACAACCAGGAAAGATCCCGACTCTCAACAAATTTTCCTTTATCACTAACAATGGAGTCAATAGATCGGCGACATCAGTAACATGGAGATTTTCCAAAACAACATGCACATTGTGACCGTGCTTGGGCATTGGTGCGGATATAACATTGGGCTTTTCAGGGGCGTTAAACTCGACCTCTTTGGCGTCAATTAAATCCTGAATTTTGTTCTTGAGTGCCCAGCAATTATTGGTATCGTGCCCAATATTGTCGGAATGGTAGGCACACTTTGCATTGGGATGATAATGTGGGGAAGTGGTATTCACATTCTTTGGCGCTTCTTTAATGTAGGTAAGTTTCAACTTCAGGAGATGTGGAAGGATTTGAGCATGTGTCATATTTACTGGAGTAAACTGCCGTGGTGGCCTTTGCTGATAAGTTCTAGGCTGATCATTCCTCGGTTGGTTGTTTCTAGGCTGGTCTGATGCAGACTTCTGTATTAATACGGCCCCCACTGTTGGCCGATGTTCCCCTCTTTCCCGATTTTTCTGAGTGTATACGGCAGATGCTTCTTTCTTGGATGGGAAAGGTTTTCTTGCAGTTGTGGATGCGGAAGCACCCTTTTCAATTTTTCCACTTTGGATACCGGCTTCCACCCTCTCGCCAGTCAAAATCAACTCGGTAAATCCTGCTGAAGAGCTTCCAATTAGATGGTTGAAGAAAGGGCTAGATAGGGTCCCCAAAAACATGTCCACTAATTCCCTATCTAATAGCGGTGGCTGCACCCTTCCAGCCAGGTCGCTCCACTTCTGGGCGTACTCCTTGAACCCTTCATTTGAAGCCTTTCCCATACTTTGTAGCTGAGTACGGGTTGGCGCCAAATCAGTGTTGTACTGATACTGACGATAGAAAGCGGCTGCCAAATCTTCCCAATTATGGACATCTGACCTCTCGAGCTGATAAAACCAATCTAATTGAGTACCAGACAAGCTGTCTTGGAAAAAATGTACCCAGAGATCTTTGTCGGATGAATGTGGCTGGATCTTCCTAACATACGACCTCAAGTGCATCTTAGGGCAAGACAGACCGTCGTATTTTGAGAATGTTGGGACCTTGAATTTAGGAGGGATAATAATCCTAGCCACAAGCCCCAGCTCATCAAAATCCAATTCGGGCACCCTCTGCAACTCCATAGCTGCAAATCTATCTTCAAGGTTTTTGTATATGTCATCCGCTGGTGGATACTGTTGTTTTGAATAGTCTTCGTCTGCTTCATCTTCCTCCTCTTCTACCTCAAATTCGGAAGGTACAGTAACTCCTTTCCCCTTGCTAAACCCCTTGTCAGATGTTGACGGAAACTCAAGAGCCCTTCTAGCACCCCCCTCAAATCTTCTTCCGAAAGTAGCTACCCCCGGTCTCTTTTTCTTTTTCTTCTCTTTACTCTTCCCTAGCATAACTTTGAGATCCTCCTGACCCTTTGCCAAGGTCATGATGAGTTGTTGAAATTGTGAATTTTGTGCCTGTAGGTCCTTCACTGTTTGCTCCAAATCCATCTTGCTGAAATAAACAGCAGAAAGATAAGGAAACCTGGCTTGAAGACCTATTTATGCATATGATGAATGATATGTTTATTCATGTAATGCATTCAAGGATTTAGAAATTCAAAGTTGTTGCAGACAAAAAGAACACACGTCATATTAATAAGAAGAAATTTGTTAGTACATAAATGCCCCATGGGCCAAATATTACAAAACTTCTTAAGGTAAAAAGACGTTACGCATCCTCTTTGGTGCGATGTAGGTGTTGAGAGTCTCTTCCTCGTGGAGTCGGCGGGTGAGCTCTAAAACCTTCTTCTCACTGGCGTAGAAGCTGGCTTCAAAAGTATCCCGTTCTTCCTTGAGTTGGATCCAACTCTTTTGCATCTCCTCCCATGATGTTGGAATGCTAGGATATAGGATGGTGTATGGAACCTCTCCTTCCTTAACAGGCTCTTTAATCAAGGGGAGAATGTGAGGATATGGCATCATAAGATTTTGAGAGCGGGTTCGTACCCACTTGAGGTAAGGCTCAAGGGGGATGGAATTCTTGTGCCCCAGTGTCTTACTATCCACCTTGTTAGGCATCCTCCAAGCTCTGATGAACCTTTGTCGAAGTCCTTGCGCATCGTGGTCGAAGTCAAAAACTAGGTCAGGAATCAGCATGTCATGAGGGCCATCCCTCCGAGCATATCCAAATTGTCTCAAAGCTAGACAAGGGTTGTAGGTAATGCCTCCTCTAATGCCAAGTAATGGGACATTAGGGAATTCACCACAACGATCAATGATGATGACATTTTCTCTGGACCGAGAACACCAATGTACATCAGAATGTGTGAGGGTCATCAATCGTTGTGACCACCTTAAGCCTTGCTCATTCTTCATAACTGATTGTGGAAGGTGAGAAATAAACCACTTTGCAAGGAGAGGTGTACAACACATGAGAACACCTATCTTCCTCATTGTTCGTGTGTAAAATGAGTGGAGGATGTCCCCAAGCAATGTAGGTATGGGATTCCTGGATATGAAAATTTTGACAGCATTCACATCTATAAGTTGGTCAGGATTTGGGAACAAGACCAACCCATAAATAAGGAGTGCCACAATCTCTTCAAAGGCTTGCAGATCCAGGGAATTCCAACACTCTTGTGCCTTCTCAAACAAGAACTTTGCCAAGAAGCCTTTGACACCACTTCTGGTTTCCCAATGCCCCTTGATGTCAGATGGTTGCAAGTGCAGTGCTTGAGCAACATCTTCAGGTTTTGGTTCTTTTTCCGTACCGTTGTAGGGTAGTTGATTAAGAATAGGAATTCTCAGGAGTTGAGAAAATTCCTCCAAAGTAGGCACCAATTGGTAGTCGGGAAAGGTGAAACAGTGGTGAAGGGGGTCAAAGAACTGGAACAGCACTTTCACCATGTCTTCTTCAATGCCGGTGTTGACTAGGTTGAGAAGTCTACAATGTCTTTCACTGAAGAGAGAGTTTTCTGGAATTCTGGATGTAAGCTCTTTGAGTTGAGGAAGGATTCTCACAAGGTTGACTTGAATTGTTTTCCTGCGAAGAGATTCCATGACCTACAAAACAAGAACAAAGATGAAGATCCAAACCCTTGAAATGGTTAGTGAATGCATATGATGCTTTATGATGTTCATGATGTTTGCACAAACACATGTACAAGCAAGTCACACAAAAACCCTAGTTTCAGGCTTGCATGGGGTTTCGTAGGTAAGTACCCTCTTGAGTTTAGTTAGCTTAAAAACCTGTCCTATAAATAGTAACCGGGTTCTAAGGAGCTCAATATCATTGGATTGTTTTCTATGTTCATTGTTTTGGTTTAGCCACTTAACTAGCGACCAAAATATTCCAAGAAAACAACCCTCAATGAGTGTAGTATCGAGTATCTACCAACTTCGGACTGCACCAAAGCCGGTCATCTCACTACCCCTAATAAAAGGCCAAGATGGTCAAGTAAGGTTCTAGGTCATTAGTGCTTAGTGACATCACTCAGCGGCCCCGTACTCTCCTTGATTGAACTCAAGGGTTACCGGTACTCACAAATATGTCGCAATAATATAGCTATTGCTTCAACCGTGTCGGTATACCCCGCACAGTTTCCACAACATATTGCTATCCATGAATGTTTCCCAAATTCGGGTGTAGGATTTCAAGCCCAAACAAGAGAACCAAAATGTAAAGCAATCAAAGCAAACAATTAATCATGCAAAAGGTGATCTAAGCCATAAGGTTACTCCACTTTAATAAATCCCCAGCAGATTCTCCAGTTCCGTGATACGGTGGGAGAACTGACTTGGATTTTGCGTTTCTGTTCGCAAATGTTACGGTTTAGCAAGAGTCTCCACCGACTTTTTATTTTATCCTAAGGAAAGGTTAAAAAGCATAGGAAAGACCTTTGATATGTTTTCATGGGTTCGGGGGGTAAATTATGAAAAGGGAAGGTGCTAGCACCCTTTTCATCCGTCGTTATCCATGGGCTCTTAGTTACTTGCTTAGATCACCTGCCTTTGCTTTTCAATTGTTTGAAATGGTGCTTTGTGTGTGTGGTTTTGAAAATGTTTTGAAAAAGATGCCTTGTCTAGGAAACCTTTGTAACAATTCTTGTTTGAATGTTTTACAAAGGTGTTTGTCTTTTTGAAAAGATGTTTCAATGTTTTTTTGAAAGTTTGTTTTGAAGTTGTGTTGTGATGTGTGTTTTGAAAAATGGCAAGGATGTTTTGCAAGTTTGATCAAGTAACTAAGAGTTATCTACCCTAATTTACTCAAATATTTTTCCTATGTTTTAACCCTTTTAACAGTGTTGTTTCACCATTGTATTTGGTGAACAACCTTGTGTTAGGATGTTAACGGGACGGGCGTGGGTCATCGTATAGACCATGAAAGCAATAGTGTCAAGTATCTTTGGCAATTTTCTTTAAGGGACTTGATCATTTTCTAGGCAACTATGATAGCGTCATCGAGGGACTATGATCTTTTTGTTTGTTTTTGTTTTGCCAAAGTACTCAACATGCAACCATGGCCCATTTTTGAAGGCAACAAGTGGTGTAACCCTAGGGGTGCAAGTGTGCATTGTGTTTGTTTTTTTTCATGCATGTTTATCTTGGATTAGGTCAAGCTACTTATTAATTTGATTTTGGCATACAAACCCTAATTCTCTAAGCATGGCATAATTGAAAGCTTTTAAGTGCGAAAAAATTAAATACTAAGCTATTACAACATGATATAGGGAGGGGGGTACAAATTTGCATTGGGGATATTTGACAAGGAAATAAAACCTAAATTATTACAACCATATCGAATGTACAAGTTAATATTTAACATTTAAATAAATACAATTAAATAAATATCAAATAAAAATGCATTATGCAAAAAAAAGATTGTTTATGTATGTTTTTAGGGTTAAACCCTAATTTTCAAATAAATAGTATTATTTATTAATTATGTACAATATATATTAATTTATGCAAAAATAAAAAGTATATTGTTAAAAAAAAGTATTTTTAGTGTCAAATATTAAATAAAAAATAAAAAGTATTATTTTTGTATTTTTACCCTAATTATTCAATAAAATATGTATATGTATATATTATATATATTAAATATGCTAAGTATATACAAAAATAAAATATTAATTATTTACAAAAAATGTATATTCAAGAAAAAAGTTTTCAAAATGTAAATAAAAATAATAACTGAAAAATAAATGTTTTTGTATTATTTTTTAGGGTTTTAATAAAAAGGATTTATATTTTATATATATATATATATATATATATATATATATATATATATATATATATATATATATATATATATATATATATATATATATATATATATATATATATATATATATATATATATATATATATATATATATATATATATATATATATATATATATATATATATATATATATATATATATATATATATATATATATATATATATATATATATATATGCTTAAAAAGATAAATAAATGTCAAATAAATATAAAAAAATGTGAAAAATTATTTTTGGTGTTTTTTATGTTTGAGCAAAAAATATAAAGTCAGAATAAAAAAGAAAAACACAAAAATGTCAAATATTTAGTCAAATGGGCCAGGGGGGTGCAAATTGAAAAAAAGGGTGCAAACAGCAAAGCTGACTCAGGCCCAGCCCAAGCCAACACTGTCTTCAACCTCCAGCGCTTGTTTGAAACAAAACACGCGCGCTTCCTTGTTCCATACTAACTCCTGATTTTTTGATTTTTAGCCAAAACTCATAACACAAACATTATAGAGCATCAAATGACGAATTCAAATATGTAAAAAACTTGGATTAACTCTCAAAGGCCAGAGAGAATTTCTCTGGCCCTAATTTTTAACCTAAATTTTTTCACATGTTCATGATTGAAATTCTCACAGCACGCTTAACATATATGAAAAATGACCACATGTATGGCTTCAGGGCTATGAGTAGGATATGTTTCATTCACAAACCTAAGCCTAACCATTCCTAGATAGAGAGATAGAAGTCCATAGATTACCAGTTTCAGCTTGACTCGAGTAGATCAATGTAGCAACCTTCAATGGAGTTTGAGCTTATGTTGAGCTTGCCTGAAGTCCAAGGATGCTTCCCAAATACTTGGCTTACTTTGAAACTCCTTGTATCGTGCTATAGAAGTTCACCTGCAAAGCTTGAAAATAAAAATGGCAAACTGGATTAGAGGTGTTACCGCTGGAGTTTTAGGTTTGCAATAGTTTAGGTGGATGGTATGGAAGGTGTTTGAACAGGTTTTAGCAAAAGTGCATGAGCAAATTGAGTTGTGGACTTCAATCTGCAGAAGGTGCCCTGTTTTTGCATCAAGATAGTGTTTTGGTGTATTAGGAGGTATGAGGGGTGGAAGGGTCGTGCCTTAGGTCTGTTTTGGTGTATTGAAGTTGTTCACAAGGTTTGTTTTAGCTTGTGTTCACAGGAAAATCAGAGTTGGTTTAGTTTTGCAATGTTTTCTATGTGAAGCAAAGAAAGTGTGTAAGTGTCAAAGGCCTGTACAAGCCATCTTGTATACTACAAACAAAGCCACTAGGCCCACTCTAATCCCTGTATTTGATTTGCAATCTCAGATCTTTGTCCAAGGCTCAATGCATAATGGTTTGACATAAAGCTACTTTTGCAAAAATGGCAAAATCACTTTTACTTCTTAAGGCTTAATCTTGCATGTAATGCCCAAATGGATGAGATAATACCTTAACACAATGTTTAGGCATTAAATTATGAAGTGTAAATTGGTTTTGAGGCCTTCAAGCTAGGATAAGACAAGCTGATTTGAAAATGCCATTTGCTATGAACATGTATTGGTCATGAACAAAAGTGAGTTTTGGCCAACTTTGTGAATTCGATTCTCTCTAACCACAAGGGTGTTTGAGGAGTTCTTTGACAATTTGGAAAGCTTGGAACATGTACTACAATCCATATTTGTAATGCAACTTGAAATTATTCTTGGAACTAGGTGAAAAGTTGCCATGAAGTTAGGTCAAAATCCTGCCTAAAATAGGGCAAAATTTCACTAAGTTAAAAAGTTTATGGGCCCTTATTCACAAAATCATAACTAGAGATGAAAGCTTCCTTTGAGAAAACTTTGTGAATCAAAGTTGTATACTTTGCAATGGACTACAACTTTCATGTTGCAAGTTTTGTTTGAATCCACTTGCATCTTGGTGAACAAATGGGACAGAGTTAGGAAAAAATAAGAAAATTTCATAACAGAAAATTTCTAAGTTATGAAATTTTCCATTTTAAACCCTAATTTGAATTTTTGGGTTTCTTGATGAACAAGTTTCATAATTTGACATGTCTTGATGAAAAATGAATCTTGGCACTTGATTTTGACCAAAAAGTCAAAGTTTGACTTTTCAGTGTACAGTCAAATTTGGATCAATCGACTGAAAAATTCATCTGTCAGTCCTATGCACTTGGGATCATTTGAACTTGTTGGATGGGTCAAGATAATGTCATTGAGTCCTTGGGTCCATATGTGAGCTTGGTTTACCATTGGTTAGGTTAAACAGTCAAAAGTTGCCTTTGTGCAGTCAAAACCCTAAAATTGACTGTTTTGCCCTTTTGGTGATCTGATCAAATTTCTTGTGGAATTGTGATCCAAACTTGATCCAATGGTTCATATGAGTTCATAATGTTGATGTGGGTCAAAATTCATGAGTTTTGACTGTCAATTGGCCACAGTTGACTTTTCCCCAATACAATTGATTTCTAGGTCAACTGTCCAATTGACTGGGCAAAAATTTGAATCAAGGCACGAAACATGGTAAGGACAAACTTGTGAGTCCAATCATGAAGTATGAAAGCCACTTTGGGAATTTTAGGTTAAAATATCCCTGTGCAAACTCAAACCCTAATTTGGGTCAACTGTGCGAGGGGTCTTGAGCAGAGCAAACCCTAGTTTGATCTTGAACTCCAAGAGTCTTGTGATGAGAAAATGTTGATGAAATGAGAGGGCAAATTTTGGGGTACAACAGTATTAATTTCAAAAATATCTTGATTAATGCATGACATAAAATATTTTAATGCAAGGTATAGAAAATAATTATATACATGAGTTTTTAATAAAAATAATTAGATGATAATAATATTAACAATATGACAATAAAAATTAATATTAATAATAATAATAATTTAAAAAAGAAGAAAATATAGATATAAATATAATAATTATAAAATGTAAATATAAAGTATATGAATTAAAAAAAGAAAATATTTAATTAATTAAGAGGGGGTACGTTTCTAGTTGAATCACTAAAATAGGGGTGTTAAAAGTTAGGGCCTGAATTGAATTCAGGCCCAACAAGCCTAGGGGTAAGCAGTTTAGGTATATTTAGTAAAAATGACTAAAGGGGGTGTGAACCTGAATAGGGCCGGCCCACTATACGTTTGAGAAGGGCCTGAGTGGTTTGTGCATTGCGAGGGTATATGGTGTTATGGTGGCCCTGGCCTATCGGCCGTCCACAGATGATCAAACAAACTAGATTGAAATCGTGCATGATAATTATCCTAGGCGCGCGTGTAGGGAACCAAGCAAAACATAAGTATTGCTTAAATAATATTACAATCCATTTTTTTATTTTTTACAATAATAATTGCTCTCTCTCTCTCTCTCTCTCTCTCTCTCTCTCTCTCTCTCTCTCTCTCGTAAACAATAAACCTTCTCTAACCTTCATCCCCTTCCCAACCCTATCATCCCATGTCTCTGCGGCGGCTCTAAAATCCAACCCTCCTCTATTACAAACAAAACCAAACCGAAACCCCTCAAACCAACAAAAAGAAAAGTAAACAAGCTAAGTGATTACCCTTTTTGTGAATTCGTGTTCAGACTCTTAGAGCTTCGTTAAGCCCTCCTTTCTTTGATTTTGCAGGTTCCTGCGAGGCTTTAATAGGGTGTGGTGAGAGGTTGAAGGCGCGGCGGAATGATTGGACTACTAGCGACGGTTAGGGTTTCAAATATTGAAACCCTAACCGTTCTCCTTCTCTGTCTTTAATGAGTTGGTATCAGTTCTTCAATCTTTTCCGGATCTCCTCCACCATTTCTTAATCATTCTCTTAGTATTTAGAGGGCTTTAGTGAAATTTATCGTTACAAATCGTTTGTCTTAGATTTAGGGATTTAGATTTAGGAGTTAGGGATTTTGAGATCTGTAGTTGATTCAAATTTTAGTTGTAATTGATATGGTTTCTGTAACCTAGCGATTTGACTTTGTACTAGATTAAAATAGATATTTTCTGTGAATTTATGATTCAATGCTATTAAACAATTCCAAGATTTTCACATCATATTGGTTCTGTAATATTCTTAGTTTTTAAACTGTAATAGAGTTTGATTTAGTTTGGACTCGTAATAGATTGTTCATGGGCTTGGATTTTTTATACAGTGATTTTGTACTTTGAATGAAGATTTTATTTAGTATTAAATTTTTATAGTACTTGTTATATTCAAGAAAAACGTGCGTAAATATTGGGTGATTGGTACAGTACTTGTTTTTGGTTTGGACTGGGTTTGCGTTGATTAATTATTTTCATCCCAGCAACATTGTTTTTTCTATTACAACAAAAAGGTTTTAAAACAGCCAGGCCCAATTGGCCTTTTTTCCGAAACAGCAAAAAAAACTTTAGCAAATAAGTTACAAAAATAACATTTAACAAACAACATTTATAATAACAAGTTTATCAGCAGCAAAAAATGTCTTACGTTTTCCTTTTTTAAAAAATATATTATTTATTTATTTATTTATTAAAATAAAAACAAACCATTTTTATACTTAATGCTTCCCTCTTTTTTTTTACAAAGCAAAACATCAAATGGGCTAATTTAAATAGACATTTAATGGGATTTAATTAAAATTTCACACCCCCTTTCTTTACTAACAACAACTAAAACTTAAGTGGACTTAATAAAAAAAATTGAAATCATTTCTCACATTCGAATCTCATGGGGCATTGACTAACGTGTTCGCCAATGGGTCTACGGATACATGGATCTCTCCAATTTAGAAAGCCCTATTCTCCTGAATTAAAGTACACCCCGCTTATCTTGGATTTAAAAATGAGCCATCAGATATTGTTGAACCATCCTTAACTAAACATTTCTTCTATTTTAAATCTTGAAAAATATCATCGTCGAGGTAGGGAAAATTTGGGGTACAACAAGTAGCAGTCAAATAGGAAATAAATCTGAAAATATAGTTCAATCGTCCCAGGAAACCTCTGACTTCATTCTCAGTATGGGGAGATGGAATTTATTGAATGGCTTTAACTTTTCTGAGATCAACTTCAATACCTTTACCAGTGACGGCAAAACCTAGGTGTTTACCGGATATTACCTCGAAGGTGCACTTGTTTGGATTCAACCTCATCTTGTACTTCTTCAATCTCTCAAACAACTTGTGTAGGTGATCTAGATGTTCTTCTTCAGTCTGAGACCTAGCTATCATGTCATCAACATAAACCTATTTCTCTCGTGATGGATCACAACATGGAACAAAGCTACCATAGTGTGTTGATACGTTGCACCGGCGTTCTTCAAACCAAAAGGAATAACTTTGTAATAAAAAGTGCCCCACTATGTGACAAAAGTATTATTTTCTATGTCTTCAAGTTCCATTTTGATTTGATTAAAACCATAGAAACCATCCATGAAGGAAAATACCTTGTGTTAAGAAGTGTTGTCAACCAGAACATCAATATACGGAAGAGGAAAGTCATCTTTGGGGCTTTCCCTGTTCATATCCCTGTAGTTTATACACATATGCACCTTGCCATCCTTCTTAGGTACTTGCACCATATTTGCAACCCATTGAGGATAGGACGTAACAGCTAAGAAACCTTCATTGAACTGCGTCATAACCTCAGCTTTGATCTTTTCAGACATCTCGGGACGCATACGATGGACCTTATGTTTTATAGGAGGACAACCTTCTTTTATCAGTAGACGGTGAACCACAATGTCAGTATCAAGCCCTGGAATTTCTTCATACGACCAAGCAAAGAACTCAACATAATCACGCAACATCTGGATTAACCTCTTTTTAACATTGTCATCTAGGTTGGCACCTATCCTTACTTATTTCTTGTTCTCTTTGGTACCTAAATTCATAACCTTGACTGGCTTTTCATGTGGTTGTATGGCCCTTTATTCCTACATTAACATTCTAGTAAGCTCTCCAGGTACTTCACAATCCTCCTCACCTTTGTCCTTGACTTGGTATATTGGATTTTCGAAGTTATAATTGGCAATAGCAGAATTATTAGCAATGGGGTCAAGGGTGGATATGGATCTGCAATTTATTGTGTGGGTGTGTATAAGAACACATAGATATTATGAAAGCAATAAAGTAAAAGAAACATAAAGAGCGCAAAATTTGATTTCAAATGTCCAATGATTTATTAAATGAAAACATGCGGATGAAAATTGACAACCCTAACAAATGGACCGTTGTGCCCTGGATAAGGCACAAGGTTTAAAGTCATTGTTTAAAATTACATATCCAAAAACTTGAAAGAAATAAAAACATAAAATACCATTTACTCTTGACTAATGGAGATTGGTATAAAGTCTTCAGCCTTCCATTGTCGGTAGTAGGGAAAATCCAACTGTCCATATCATAGTCACTATCAGCATCTTCCACCATGCTGACTCCATTGTTGTTGATGTAGAATGGTGGTCTCCGAGCAAGAGCACGATAAAAAACCCTCTGAGCCTTGGAGGTGAAACCCAAACCAAATTTGTTGGACTTGTAAGCAATGTCGGGAAGCTGACCCCAAATAGTGGAACCACCTTTTTCTATCACAGCTCTAGCGTCTTTCAGAGAAGCCATTCCTGGTGGAACTTTGGTAATCTTAGGAATAGAAGAAGTGCCTTTGGTAATAGGAGTTGTCTCAATAGCTACTTCAAAGGTCTGGCAAGGAGTCTCAATGAATTCACCGTCCATCTCAACATACTTGAAGGAGTTCAAGTGGCTCACCATTTATTCTTCTTCACCACAAACTGTAATAATTTTACCTCTCTCTGGATATTTCAACTTTTGGTGTAAAGTAGAAGTAGTAGCGCCTGCCCCATGAATCCAAGGGCGTTTAAGTAAACAGGAATAGGCTGAACGAATGTCCATCACATAGAAGGTAGAATCGAAGACCTGAGAACCCACTTTGATTGGAAGATCAACCTCTTTGTGCACCATTCTATTTTAAACGTCAAAGGCTTTTACCATAATATCATTGGGTTTCAGCACAACCCATTAACAGCCTAGCCTGTCTAGAGCACCCTTCGGCAGGACATTCAATGAGGAACTAGTGTTAACCAAAACATGGGCTAAGGTGGTGCCCCTATATTCAATAGAGACATTTAGGGCCTTGTTATGGCCCCTTCCTGCGGGAGTTAGGTCAACATCAAAAAAGGCTAGCCCATTATAAGTTGTCAGGCTAGCAACAAAATTTTCAAATTGATCAGCAGACATTTCCCGCAGTACACGAGTGAATTTTAGAAACTTTACCAAAGTCTGAGCATGGGCTTCAGAATACAACAATAGGGATAGCATAGATATCTTGGAGGGAGTCTTCCCCAACTATTGAACAACCTTATAGTCATTTTTCAAGATAATTTTCAGTATTTCCTCCATCTCTTGCTTGGAGGAATCTTCAGTAGTCTCTTTTAGCGCATCCGTCTGGGCAGGCTCAATCATCTGTTCTTTTCCTCTAGCCTTAGTAGTTAATTCAGTAACAGGGATACGAGCTAGTGTGATAACAGCCTATGGAGAGATTTTTGGAGAAAAAACTCTTCCACTCCTGTTAACTTTACTAATCCCAGCAATATTGCTGAAGTTGGAATCGGTAACTTCAATATTTCTACTTTCGACCGCTAACGATTGTTGCTTGTCGCCATGGTTGTAGACATCAGCTACATAATTCCAGGGCACAATCTTGTCAGAGGAATATGGAATTGGCCCACCCTTAGTAATGATCAGAGGAGCAACTCTAGGTTCGGTTGTAATCTTCACAGGACCCTTAGAAGTGATCCTTACAGGAGTACCAGAAATTACAGACACGTCTTCAAGATTCAAGTCTTGAAACAAATTCTCCATGGAAGGGGTTTTTTCAAATAGAATTATATGGTTATCCATCAAAAACTGAACTCTTTCTTTCAACAGCGCACACCCTTTGGATGGGGACACACGATAGTAGTAGTTTCCAATGCAACCCAAAAATAAACCAGCTTACAACAACTTTTTCTTAACAATCATCAGAGGAGTAGTCAAGTCATTCACAGAACAAACATAAGAAACATCATCAATAGCATTAATGCCCTTGTGGTGGTTAGGCATTCGTGAAGTGATCACATTAGAAGTCTCATGAGGATCATATTCAATCTCCTTAGTGTCAACCATGTCTTGAATTCTATTCTTCAGAGCCCAACATTTGTTAGTATCATGTCCCAGACTGTTGGAGTGATAGGCGCATCTTGCATTGGGGTTGTAACGGGGAGAGGAAGTATTCAGATTCTGAGGAGGATCTATCAATGTAATCAACTCTTCCTTCAATAGGTGTTGCAAAGCTTGAGACAATGATATATTGATTTTTGTGAATTTTCTCCTGGGTGCATCTGTCCTACGCCGATTACTCGATTGTTGTTGTTGCACTAGCATGGGATTAGAGATCAGAATTGCCCCTGCAGATTGGTTGTAGTCACCTTTACTACAACCTTTTTGGCCATGCGCAACATTAGCTTCTTTAATCTCGTTGAATGATTTCTTCGTAGTACTTAAAAATGTAGCCATCTGAATTTTTTTGCTTCTGGTTCCACCTTCCACTTGTTCCACTGTTAATATCAACTCGATGAACCTGACTGAAGAGCTTCCAATCAGATGATTGAAGAAAGGACATGTCGAAGTTCTCATAAACATGTCAATCAATTACCTATCAGACAAGCGAGGTTGAACTCTTCCTGCTTGATCTCTCCATTTTTGGGCATACTCTTTAAAGATTTCGTTGGAGCCCATAGTCATACTCTATATTTGCATACGAGTTGGTGCAAGATCAGCATTATACTGGTATTACTTATAGAATGTAGCAACTAAATCTTCATAGGTAGGATATTGGTCCCTTATAGTTGATAGAACCATTCCAATTGCGTTTCAGACATGCTCTCTTGAAAGAAATGCACCCATAACATCCTGTCATCAGTGTGTGGTTAAATCATCCGGACATATGACCTCAGATGAAGCTTTGGGCAAGAAACACCGTCATACTTTGCAAAAGTGGGGACTTTGAACTTATGTTGAATGACAACTCTTGAGACTAGACCCAAATCTTCAAAATTCAATCCAGACACTTTCTGGTTCTCCATAGCAGTTAGACGATCTTCTATTTGCTTGTATTTTTCATCAGAAGGGGGATATTGTTCATCCTAAAAATATTCTTCCTCTTCATCAAGAATCTTGTTAGAACCAATGTTTCTTCCCTTCTCAGCTTTGACACTTTTACCATCTTCGTCCATATTTTCATCTTCTTCTGATGGGATATCACAATCTTGAGCTTTCTTGATAGGACCTCTGAACCTTCTTCCCATGTTATGGATGCCGACTAGTTTCTTTGTTTTGTTCTTCTCTTTGGCGATGAGCGTCTTTGGTTCTTCTTGCTCATTGGCTAAGTTCAGGAACATCTCTTGGAACTGAGCATTCTGAGCCTGGAGATCTTTGATTGTCTGTTAAAGAGTCATTTCTGCTGAAATAAACAGCAAGAAGATGAGAAAACTTGTCTTGGGAATACCTGTTATGAAAGGATATGTATGCCATGCATATGCAATGTTTTTAAGGATATCACAGGATTAAAAAAATTTGAAATATGAATCTGGTTGCAGCTTGGTCTGAAGAACTTTGCGTCATTTCTTTTGAATGTCCTTCTATAAGAATCGAGCTCACCATATCAAGTGGGTCCTAGCCTCTGACTCAAGAGACCATACTTTGATCTTGACAATATCTGGCTAGAAGAAAATAAATCCTCTTGCCCCTTGATAGAAATCTGGCTTATGATAATCCTGCACGATAAATCCCTAAGATCCTTGAAATGGTTAGTAAAAATGTTATGTCATGATGTTATGATGTTATAATTTCATGTTTAAACAAGTAGCAAACACAAACAAATCACACAAGAGTCTTAGATTTAAAGGCTTACATGAGGTTCATAGGTAAGTACCCTTCTCTATTAAAGTTAAGTTGGCTCAACCTATCCTAAAATAGTAATTGGGTTCTAGGGATCTCATATCACTGATCTTTATCACAGGCTTTATTTTAGCACGAAAACTAACTTTCAACCAAAATATCCCGAAAGTCGAATCTCAATGAGCATAGTTTCGAGTATCAACCATCCTTGGACTGCACCAAAGCCAGTTATCTCACTACCTTTTAATGGCTAAAATGGGTCAATTAAGGCTCTAAAAGTCAGTTAGTGTTTAATGAAACCACGCGGTAGCCTAATGTTATCGTCGACTGACTCAAGGAACATCAATACAAACCAAAGGGTCACACTAACGTAGCCATCATTTCAACCATATCGGTCCATTTCGTATAGTTTTCATGATATATTTCTACTTACCTAAGGCATCCCTAGATCCGGGTGTAGGATCTAACATGCAAATAAACCTAAACAAACTCTTAAAGTAAAGCAAACAATTTAAACATTTAAATAAAGTAAAGGTGATCTAAAGTTAAGGTAACCCCTCTTTTATAAGTATCCCTAGTAGTGTCGCCTGTTTATAATACGGTGGGAGAACTGAACTTTTTGGTTCTACCCAAAATATGCGGATAGCTAGAGTCGCCACCAACTTTTATTTTATCCAATAAGGAAAGGGTAAAAAGAACAGGAAATACCTCGATAGATTTTTAGTTCGGGGGGTAAGTTATGAAAAGGGAAGGTGTTAGCACCCTTTTCATCCGTAGTTATCTACGGGCTCTTAATCGCTTAGCTCACTTTTAAAAACTTTATTTGTGTGTGTGATTTGTTTGAAAATATTTTGAAATTTCCAATGTAAGTAAAACTTTGTAATGATTATTGTATCATTCCTCAAGAATGTATACAAAGTGTTTGAAAATATTTTGTTTGAAAAGTGATGTGAAATGTTTTGTTTTTTTAGAGAAAAGTTGTGAGCAAGAGATTAAAAGTTCCTTACCCACTCAAGGTCGTTATTATTATTTTCCTTATCCTTTAGAGATAGTGTTATCCATACCATTAGTTAGTAGGTAGCACTATCTATTGGATGTGAAGAGATAGGCGAAGGGTCGTCGTATGAGCATTGAAGGCAACATATAGATATACTTTAGCAATTGTGTCAGATGGACTATATCATTTTTGTAGGCAACATTGAAGGGTCATCGAGGGACTATGATCTTTACTTGAAGGTCTTTTGCTAAAGTATTCCCACTTTCGAGGGACATGACCATTTATTCGTAAGGTAACAAAAATAGGTTACACTAGAGGTGTTAGTGTGATAGTGTGTTCAGTTCAATTATTTAGTCTTGAATTATCGTTTTCCTACGGTTGTTTTTTTAATCTTGTCATACAAACCCTAGTTACTGGAAATAGCATAAAAGAATATAACGCGGAGTGTAATGTGCGGAATGTAAACCTAAGCTATTATAAGGCTTTGGGGTAGTTACATAAGGATGAAAGATGCGGGAAATAAAACCTAAAACTATTACATCCTTGGAGAAGATACAAAATAGGAAAAAAGCGAAGAGAAATCTATGCTATTACATAGGGAATGAGCGACCTATACAATTGATCCAGGAATGTAAGTAAATGAAGGAAAAAGAAATAAAAAAATTAGAAAAAGCAGTTTGAATGTTTGTTAGGTTTTTTGTGAAAAAACAATTGATGATGATAATTAATCAAAACCTAAAAATTCTAATCAATTTTAAAATTATGAAAAGGGATTAATTAATTAATTAATTAAAAAACAATAAGATTAAATATTAATTAAAAACCTAAACCTAATTAATTAGGGTTAAAAAAAGGTTTGTTTTTTAGGTTAATTAAAAAAATAGAGTTAAGGGAAGGAAAATTAATGAAAATCAAAATAAAGAAAGAAAATGAATAGGGTGGGTGTTGAACCCACGCCCTTCTGCCTTTGCCTTACATCATTTTCCAATGATCCAAGTGCCCGTTGGTGTTAGGAAGATAAGCGATGCACAAAATATTGTAAACCTGCATGTAAACTGAGAAAATAACAAAAAGTTGCAAAAGATAGGGATCAAACTCATGCCCTTATAGATCAATGCCTTAACACGTGAACCCTTGCCACTAGGATGGATGCTACATCCAGTATTATAGTGGAAACAATTAAATATAAAATAAACGCAAATGGATGGACCGGAGAAGCGCCAGAGCATTAGCTCTGGTCGTCTTCTCCGAGGACTTGATTTCTCGTATCTCCAAAATAAAGCGTGTTTGTGATCCAAAGGAACCCTACCCCCATAATTTGATCCTTGAAAGTTCAATGGTTGCCTTGGTTTTTACTGAATCATCATGTATAAAAAGATATAGTCAGAATAAAGTAATTCGGTGCAAACATGGTGATGCATGATTCTGGCATCATGGGACTTATGTGTTGGTTCAAACCTGCATAGTTACATCTCAGGAACACATTAGCATGATTAGTTTCAATCAAAGCAACATAGAAAATAAAATATTAATTTTGAATGAAACATGAAATTGGTGATGCATGGATGCGAGCTTCAGGAACTTTTGTTCATCAAGAACAACCATGTCTTACTCTATAATGTCCCTGGAGTTGATTTGGATGATTGTTTGGCCTTGAAGATGGCTGGAAATAAGGGTTTTAATTTTCCCTAGTTTGTCAAAATTTTGAGATTTGGAAGGGTGTCTTCTTGTAGGGTTTTTCCGTGTTCCTCTTGTCTGAATGAGAAGGATATTGATATGAGAAAATTATGTCAAGAAAAATGGGCTTGGACCTTGTATGAAACCTTTGATTCTTATTTGAAAATATAATAGAATAAGACAAAAGCATGGAGGTTTGATACAAAAATAGATTCACACAGTTTCTTGCATGATCTTGGGCCTCCAAAAGTTTTGAAAACATTAGCTTTTTAAGCCTTGCAACTCCCTTTGATATTTATTTGATTTAATTTGGAGTTTAAATGAATAAATCAAAATAAAGGAAATAAAAAATTAAAATGGTGTATGAGTATATTTAGAGGTCCATTATGATGTCAAAAACACGCTTGGACTCAAAAAGATAAGCCCATTAGCCCAAAAATTCAAGTTTGCTAAATTTGGATTTCATGCATTTTCTCAAAATTGCCCAATTTGCACAAAAAGTGTCTTGAGGTAAATTTCTTTGACAAAAAGTGTCTTTTTGTTGACTTGAAAGGACCTATAATGTTTTAGCCCATATCTCTTAAATGAAGAATTTTTTGACATGAGCATAGAGAGACAAAGTTGTAGAGAATTAAATTTATTTCAAAATGAGATTTTATTGAGGAAAATCTGATGAAGTATGCAAAATATATGCTTTGGCAAAGTTCAGTTGACTTCTCCTAAAGAAAACCGTAATTTAGTAACTTTTGACTTTTGATGAATCTTGAGTTGTCTTGATGAATCATGATCAAACCTTGATCAAATGATGATGTGAATTCAAAATGTTGATGTTGACCAAAAATCTTGAAGTTTGGCTGTATGTTGACCACAGTTGACTTTTTGTCTAATACAATTGATTTTCAATCACCTGAGTAATTGATTGAGCAAACTTATGACGCAAGGATTGAAATTTGACATGAGAAATATTTGAAGCATATGATAAACCATGAAATCCACTTTAGGCACTACAAGTCCAATTTTCTATGAGAGAAGCAAAACCCTAGTTGTAGGTCAACTGCTTAGGAGGAGAGTTTGTCTAATCAATCCTTGAGTAGTCTTGAGCAATTGAGAACCCTGGGAGCATGAGGAGATATTTTGAATTAATTTGTCTTAAAAAATGAGAGGGTTGACTTTGGGGTACAACATCCTTTCTAGTATGTAGTGCGATGGCTATCCTGAACCTAAAAATACGGTTTAGTTGATACGTGATACTACATTCACGCGAGGTTTTCTTGATAATGTTATTGGTGAATTATATACTATAAAGCGATTCTTATTTATATGGTTTAAACTTATTACACAGCTTGTGGGTAGTACCCTTGACTCCATGCTTGTAACGTCTAACCTTTGAACCTACCTTGTTTGTGATCTTGTTTGTGATTGTTGCTTAAACATTCATTCCTGCATTCATGCATTCATAAACATATTTTTCACCAAGTTTCCAAGGAACTTAGATATTCTCTTTGCAAATATTTCATATTTGTGATTATGTACTTTGGAAGAAGAAGTACTAAGAAGTTTGGTTTTAGTAATCCTAATCTAAATGAATTGAGAAAACTTGGATCTTTGGTGTCTAGTCCTATGGATTTCAAGGATCGTTATGGAAGACTTTTCTCTGTCTTGTTCACCAAAATGGAATGTGGAATTATAAAAACTCGGGTTCAGTTCTATGATCCTCTCTACAGATGTTTCACTTTCCCAGATTATCATCTTGCACCTACCTTGGAAGAGTATGCTTATTTATTGGGTTTGTCAATCTTTGCTCAGATTTATTTCACTTGTTTTGAGGAGGATCCCAAGCCTCAAGTTATTGAAGGATCTATTCATTTAAAGAAATAAATGGTAGAAGCTAATCTTACTACTAAGGGTGGTCTTCTTGGATTGACTTCTAAGTTCTTTATGGTTTCCTTTGAGCCTATTCTTCTTTTTCTCATTTATGGCCTTGTGTTGTTCCCTATAGGACCATTCATATCTTTTTAATGGAAAATCTAGTTCCAACCTTTCTTGGAGATACTTATCATTCTATTCATTATAGGACCTTGAAGAATGGAGGAACTATCATCTATTTTGAACCTTTGTTGTACAAGTTGTTTATTTTGCACTTATCGCAATCTACTTTCATTTGGGATCCAAAGAGTGGTTTGAAGTCGTCACAAATGATTATGTCTCTTACTCATTCTGGTGTGGTTTTATACAACAAAGTTTATTATTGAGTGAATATTATTGGTAGCCGTGGAGAGTTTCCTAATGTGCAACTTCTTGGTACAAAAGGAGCCATCAACCATAATTCGATTCAAGCTCGTCATCAACTTGAATATGCCATGAATGACCAACAAAACAACATCTTGTTGGGAGGTTTCCTTCTCAAGGAAAGTGATGATGACAAAGAGTTTAAGGTAAAGACCATACATGCTTGGCATCATGTTCACATGAAAGGAAGAAATTAATTAGGGAAGAAAGGTTGAGTTGTTTTGGAGCCTTATATTTAATGGGTGCAAGAAAGATCCATTCAACTCGAGATTCCTTATCCTCATCAAGAACCTTTGGTCTCAAAAGCAATAGAAGCTTCTTTTGTTTCATTGGATAGTAAGGAAGAACTTCAAGATACTTTAGCTTAGATGAAGCTAAATAGGGATGCTTGGAAGAACATATTTCATGTCTCAAATATGGTGAATATGGAATTGTAGAAGCATATAAATCAGAACGATGAAGAAGAGCATGCAAGAAAAAATAGAAGAGTGCAACAAGATTTACTTTCCTCTATCAATTTTACATCTCAAAGAAAAAATGTCAATTCTGACATTCCTCACACTTTAGGTGCATGGAATGGTATTATGGATAAGCTGGTGATGGAGAAGGCTTAGATGCAGAGATCTTATGAAGACCAGATCAGGAAGCTTCTGAGACAGTTGTAGGTTAGAGTTATATCTTCTTCAGACGTGGTTCTTTTGGACCACTGGGATTTAGCTTTCTCTTCTTTTTATTTAGGATTATTGAAATAATGTACTTCAGTTGTAATCTTTCCAATTATCCAATGAAATGAGATTTTTAGATATTTCAAAAAGAGTTATTTATAATGTTTTGCAATTGTTTATAATTTCTTTAAGTTCCTTGAAAATTGAAAATTTATAAAATAAATCATTTGCATTACATATCATGCATCATTCTGCATTTGGTCTTGCTTTCTAGGGGTTTTATGGAGTCTTATTCCTTTGTCTTCACCTTCGTAAAAAACAAGTTGTCACACCAGTACAATACTCGAGCAAAATAAAAAAAGAATATTGATAATTAAGTATTATTCCTTTTTAAGTATCATGTGCCTCTAACTCTTCTCAATGTTATCTCTTCTATGTGGCTTTTCTCTATGTAGGGAATTGATATCATTGGAATGATAAAACCGAAATCTTAAAATGGACATTGTTTCATCTTAGTGATAATTGATTACTTCACCAAGTGGGTGGAAGAGGTATCTTATTCCAATGTGACCAAACAGGTTGTGGTCAGGTTTATAAAGAATCAGATTATTTGCTAATATGGCGTTCTGAGTAAGATCATCCCTGATAATGGCTGAATCTTGAATAATAAGATGATGAAAGAGATTTGTGAAAGTTTAAAGATTGAACATCACAACTTGTCACCATACATACCTAATATGAATGGGGTTGTTGAAGTTGCTAACAAGAATATCAAGAAGATTGTCTAGATGATGGTTTTGACTTATAAGGATTGAAATGAGATGCTCCCTTTTGCTTTGCATGGGTATCGTACATTCGTCCACACTTCAACAGGGGCAACCCATTTCTCTCTTATGTATGGCATGAAAGCAATGCTCTTTGTATAGTTTGAGATCGCATCAATGTAAGTCTTGCTGGAAGACAAGTTGACAGAGGTTGAATGGTGTCAGACCAGGTTTGATCAATTGAATTTGATTAGAAAAAAAGAGAATGACGACCTTATGTCATGGCCAGTTATATAAGAAGAGAATGACGAAAGAATTTGATAAGAAGGTACAATCTCATGAATTCTGAAAAGGAGACCTCATTCTCAAAAAGATCTTGTCTTTCCACACTGGTTCAGGGGCAAGTGGACTCCTTATTATGAAGGCTCATATGTTTTCAAGAAAGCCTTCTCTGGTGGTGCAATGTTTCTTGCAACTATTGGTGGTGAGGAGCTCCCACTATTCGTGAATGTTGATGCAGTAAAGAAATACTTCTTCTAAAAAAATAAAAGATCATCTCGCTAAGTTGAAAACCCGAAAGGGTGGCTTAGGAAGAATATGTGTCTAGGTTGGCTGAAAACTTGAAAAGGTGGTCCAGGAATAAGTTAGAGACACAAACAGAAATAATTCATGTTGGTAGATTGAAAACTCGAAATGGAAATCTTGGCAAAAGTTATAGATTCATGGCCAGTAACTGCATTATACAAGACTCGATCGCTTAAAGCAACATCATCTATCAGGAATGTTCAATCATTCTCATCAGAAGCTAGTATACAAGAATTCAAAGTTGTTAGGGAGAATAGTCGTCATTGTATTTAAATGTATCCTTTTTCATGTATTTACCATTTCCTAAACTTTGTAATAATCTATGGAGTCACGCCATTTCTGGCCTACCATTCTATTATTAAAGTTTGAGAATGTATCCAATTACTTGTGATTCTTATTTCTTTCTATTTGCAAAATCCCATTTATTATTTATAGTAATTTTTGAAACAAAAATGATTAAATAACAAAACATGTTTTTTGAAATTTACAATAATATTCTCCTTTGATTTGTGAAGCAAACTAAAAGGAATGGTAACACTGTTCCAAGGATTGTCAAATCTCGAAGTGTGAAACTTAGCTTTCCTCAAGCAGAGAAAAAATCTTCAGCATAATTGTTTGTTTTGGTCTTACAGATATTTTTCAGGTTTCCCATGCAGTTTGTTAAGAATATATTGGGTTTCCTCTTTGGTTGATTGGTTATGGAAAGCATATTTCAAAATTTCTATCCAAGTATGGATTTCCTCGATCAGGCTTTGATCAAGTTTTCCCCAACTGAGTCTGAACATTTTCCCCAGCCGACTAGTGGATTATTCTCTCACCTTGTGTTAAGATTTGGATTTCCCCGTAGAGTTATAACTTCTTGCTATAATATTGTTGTTTGTTTTTGTCACCAGGGTCTTGTAGCCTATTGGAAATGGTGTTTCCCCTCGAAGTTGTAAATTCCAAGGATTTTGATTTGTGTACCCCTCGCAATAAATTTCCTCCTTTCAACAGTAACTTTGTGCAGATATTTCCCCGGAAGAGTTTGAAGGATGAATGGTGTGTTAATCCCAACAGTTTCATCCTTTGGCATGACTTATTTAGAAATTTTGTATTCCCTCAGTGGATTATTGATATCAGAAGATTGTGTGGTATAGTGTTCCCCAAGCAATATCTTCAATCCCCAAGAAGTAGTAGGACCTTTGTTGACTTCTTTATGTCTAGTAAGATCTACATCTTGTTGTGATTTACCTGAGTATTTGTTTTTACTATGGTGTTTTGTTTTTCCAACTGAGTCTGTGATGTTCTCCGTGGCTGAGCCGGTGATAGTCAGCCTTCTCCAAGTGAGTTTGTGATGTTTGTTTGCCAGCATAACATGACATAACTTTCATTCATACATACATCATACATATATGAACTTAGATTCACATTTTTATTTCTTTGTGTTTCTGATCCACTCTCCTTATCATTGTTATTACTTTTGCATTGTGTTTTTTAATTCCCATTGAGTTTGTTCCTCGTGGAAGATTTTGTTTTAGTGTTCCTTCCTAGTTCATCTTACCTGGATGGAATAACTCCCCCAGTTGAGTTCATTTCTCATTGAGCAGCTATATTTTGGAAACCCTGGGTTTGAGAATGCATTTATTTTGCACCCTTGAAGAACTAGTATTCGTCAGTAGAGATCTATTTATGATATCCCCCATCGGGAGATGAAGAGTTTTATCTACCCAGCAATGTTGAATTGGTAACCTTTAGCAGGAGATGGTTGTGTAACATCAAGTGGCAGTCTCTTTATTTGAGACGCTTGTATGTTCTTGATATTTCAATTTTTAGATTGACAACAAATGGTAAATGGTAGTCTTTGTATCAGAACAGTTTGTTTGTCCCTGGATTCTCTTTTGAGTAACAATAAGTGGTTGTCTATTTATTTGAGAAGCATGTTGTGCCTATAACCTAATCGTTGAGTATCTCCGACAGAGTTATTGATTACATTTCCTAGCAAGTGGCTACCTTTTTAGAGCCTGTCTGGAAGAAATGGATCCCTCTATCTAAGTGAATTAACAGAAGTTTTGGAAGGTTTATAACCCTTTTCCAAGTGGAATACTTGATTAAATAAGAAACTGGGACCCATTTTGGGATGTTTATCTAGCAGTGCAGAAGATGTTTGCGTAACAAGAAGTGGCAGTCTCTTTATGAAGAAAATCTTGTGTGTTCCTAACATTTCAATCCTCAATACAATAACATATGGCGTCTCTTTTGAGAAGTTTTCTTTTCGACAACAAATGGTAGTGTCTGTATTAAAATAGTTTGTTTGTCCATAGATTTTCTTTTGAATGATAGCAAATGGCATATACTTCGAGAATTTTTCATATCCCTAGAAAACGATGTCTCTTTTGATAAGTTTGTTCATCCCCAACAGGTGGTTGTCTCTGTATTTGAGAAGCTTATTGTGCATCTAACCTTCTTGTATCTCCTTGCATTTCTCTAACATAGTTGTTGATGATTATCTTTATCAAGTGACTACCTAATAAGGAGTTTGTTTATTACCCTTTTGTGAGTTATACCTTGGTCAAAGAAGAAGTTAGGCTCGTTCTAGGTGAAATACCATAAGTCCTGGGAAGCTTATTATCATTCCATTGTTGCTTTACCCTCAGTTTCCTGAGTCGGTGATTACCCTGTTAAGTTGTCACATGGCTGGTAGTTGGTAATCATCTTTTCCTTTTGCAATATTTCATTACTTATTCTCCTATTTAAATACTCTTTCCCTAGTACAGTTGATATTTTTCCTTTTCCAATAGAGATCTCTAACTCATGGTTCTTCCCCAATAAGAATCTCTCATGGGAGTTTGTTGCTCTTTGTTCCACCGGAGTTTTTTGTGTGTCTTTCATTCCATATCCCTCTAGGTTGTGTTATTACCCTAATCTACCATATAATTTTCATCAATTCATAATCATCAAGATCACAAACTTGGTGGCCTCCTTATCATCTCTCTACGCCTTGACTTGAGGAGATCATCAAGCACCCTCTTGTGTATCTTTTAATTTATGTTTATATATCTTTATGTTTTACTAACCTTAACCAAAATCCAAAAATATGCTTTGTTTTCCTCATTTGTTTTGCAAGGTAGGGATTTGAATCAATAACATCAAGCATGGATGCTAAATTAGGGATTTGAGCCATCAACTCAAAGGTGGTTAAACATTGATTCTCAAGTGCTTATTCATCAAATCATGACCTATAATATTAGGCCACAGTCTCTTCAAGCATCATTCAACTTCATTTGATCATAAATAGCTCAAAGTTTGGTTGCCTACTTCTCAAGAAACTTCAAGGTTCATGTGTTTATTTGGAGTTCATATATGCATCAATGTGCCTTGAAATGCAAGAAAAGTCCAAAGATTCAAGACCGTTCAAAGTACATTGACCAAAAAAGTTAACATTTCAAGTCCAAGTTCAAAATATCACAAGTCACTCATTTTCCAACATTTTGGAGTGCTTATTTAAGCAAATATATCTTCTTGGCAACCTCTACAAGTTCTCTTTACATGTCAAGAGCCAATTAGTCTTGAAATATCATCAAAAGTTTGGAAACATTGGAGGTCATATGTGGAATTAGTGAAATTTGACCTATAATGGAATTGATATTTTCCTAACTTCCAAAGATCACAACTCTCTAAATTTTCAACTTTTGTGGGTGATTCTTTTTGCCAATTATCATACTTGATGCCCTCTACAAGTTTTTCTCAAGGATCAAGAATCATTTATGCTTGAAATTCCATGAAAACTTTGAAGACATTATAAGTCATTTTGGACTTAGAACTATTGTGACCTCTAATTACAAGTCATCATGGCAACTTTACATGATCATAACTTTTTTCTTAAGTGTCCAAATCAAAAATTTCGTTTCACATTGTGCTCTTTGTTATGATGTGAACATTTTTAAAAAAGAATAAGCGTTAAAGGTCGTGAATACCAGATTTCACAAGGGTTCAAATTCCCTCATGAAACTAAAAATTGCTCAAAGTCAGTTTTGCAAATCATTAAATTACTCCTAATCGAGCCAAGCCTTTCATGTGGTTTGCACCATTTGATGTCAATTAATGAGTGCTGAGAAAAAACGACCTAATTTTACATTGAATGAACCGTGTTTTGGTATTTTTGGAATCAAGAAAAATCACATAATTCATGCACCTTTGATTCACACACTTGAGCATCATTTTCACACATATTTCATTCCCTCGGCTCTGCTATAAATATAGGTATATATTTCCTTCATTTTCAAGCTTCAAGAGCCTCCAGAAACATTTTCTAATCTTCAAACTTTTCTCCAAAATTTTTGAAATTCTACTTCATTTTCAAGCTCTTCTAGCAACATTGATTATTTCAATTAGCTTCCTTGCAAACTCCTGAAGCTTTTGCAACAATACCTAAGCCTTGAGACTCTCAAAAAGACCCTTAGAAAGTCTCCATTTCTTCTACACTGATCACCACTTGACAAGGTAGTTAGAGGCTTTGTTTTTGCTAAAATAAGTTACCATGTTTGTTTTCACCATTTAACTTTAATTTTTGTTTTTGAAAATTTCATGAGTTTCTGCAAAATTGTCTTCACACACACATTGAATAAACAAATTTAAATACCTTGGTTTTATACCCTAAGTTTTCCCCTTAGATCCTTCATCATTATCTTGCATCCTCACAATGCATTAAGATCACAATCTTTGGGTTGCCTCTTTACCTTTTGCTCTCTCTTTTTTAAGTTTGTTCTTGAAGGATCATCAAGCACCCTATTTATGTATTTTATGCATACTTGTTTTGTGTTTACTAATATCTAACTAAAATCCAAAAAGATATCTTTGTTTCCCTTTATGCTTTGTATATTGTAGGTGTTGACCCAGGTGCATCTATCTCACCTCTTAAGCTAGGGTTTTGAAGATTGATCCTTACTCAACTGGATATTCATTGAACCTCAAGGACTTGAATTTTAAGGCTATGCTTATCTCATTAAATTTATATGGCTTTAGAACCCTCTCAACTTCACGTGGTCAAGTTTATCTCAAAGTTAGTGGTTGGATTCATCAAGAAACTTCATAGGTTCATGTGTTTATTTCCATGCCTTCTTCAACAAGTTTCATCAAGCTATGAGCCTCAAGTATCAAGTGTGCTTCAATATAAAATCATTTCAAGGTCCTATATGCTTCATCAAGCCTTATATTGCAATAAAAATTCTAAAGATTCAAAGTTGATTCATGTTGTTTGACCTAATTTGGTAAGTTCTTGATTTTATGGTCACAAGTGCATAACTCTCTCAATTTTCAATATTTTAAAGTGGTTCTTTTTTCTACGTACTCTTCTCATAATCCCCAACAATTTATGTTTACATGACAAGAGCTAATCATGCTTGGAGAATCATTAAAGATTTGGAAAGATTATTTGTCTTTTGAGAAAATAGTGAAATTCTTGACTTAACTTCCCAAGATCATAACTTGGTCATTTTTTTTATATTGAGATGATCTCAAAGACAAATTTATCTTCAAAGAGTCCTATTTAACTTATCTTTAAGTATCTAAGGCCAATCTTGAGTGAAGGGTCATGTAAATTTTGAAAAGATTATAGGCCATCTATGAAGTTTTCAAGTAATTTGCACCAACTTCAAAGGACCATAACTTTTTCAATTTTTAATATTTTTGAAAAGATGTTTGTTTTGAATATGGATTGTGAGAAAGAAACTAAGAACGTTCTACTTACTCAAAGGTATTTTGTTCATTTCTCTCTTCCTTTTATATTGTTATCTCACTATTGATTGGTAAGTAACCCTATCTTTGGATGTAAAGGGACAGACATGGGTCATCGTATAGTCATGGATAACAATGTTGTGAAATATCATAACATTTTTTCTTGAGGTAATAAGATCATTTGTAAGGCAACATTCGAAGCGCTAGATTCCACATTTCTATTTAAGGAGTCTAATTCAATTCATCTTCAACCTAATTTATAATGGAAGGCTATGTAAGTTTTGAAAAGAATATAGGTCATCTTGAAGCTCCATACTTAGAAATTTTTCTAACTATGAAAATCGGTTGGTTTTCATCATTTTTCAAGAAGCATAACTTCCAGTTAAAATTTCGAAATGGAGAATTTTTTATCACATTGAAAAGCTTGTAACATTGACTATACATAGAAAAAAGAATCATGTCATAAAGCCTCTTACATTTTGAGTTGTGATCATTTGAAGATGGCACCATGAAATTAGATTTTGAGTTTGGTTCAATTTTAAAAATCAACATAGCTCAAATTACAGGTCACTTAAGCACGTTTTTGTGTTATGATTAACAAGATTATAAAAACATTAATCACTAAAAATATCCACTCAATTAGGTTCCTTGAACCTCAATGAATCTAACCAGATCATTAGCAAAGCAAATCGTTCTTTAAATCAATCTCACCAAGTCAAAGGTCAAAGCAATTTATCTCTACTTCTTTCAGGTAGGATTCTCCATCAAATAAACTCAAAATTGTTGCTACAATATAGCTCTTGGTTTACTTATGTTCATTGCATCATTACTTTTCATTAATCGGCCCATTTGATATGACTGTTTTTGAGTTTTCCAATTGCAAACTTGTATGTTTTTTTTTCAAATCGTCTAAGTTGTAGTTTATATAAATTTTATGCGAGCATATGGTTGAGATCTTCTTGAAGAGACGCATCTAATGATACCAATATGAAAGCGTAAATGTATAGTTTAAAATATCTCTTATTTGATAGTATCAACGAGTATCTTCTCGAGCCTTCTATCTTTCTCCCCTCCTGTTGAAGGAAGACCGTTGATTATGTATTTTACTGTGTTGGATAGCTCTTTGGGTTGTATTTTAGGTTAACAAGATCAAACAGGTAGAAGGGAATATTCCATCTATTTCTTGGGCAATAACTTCATTGATTGTGAGTCACAGTATTCGTTTCTTGAAAAGACACGTTGTGCTTTGGCCCGGGCTGCTAAGCATCTGTGGCAATATATGTTGAATTATACTACTTGGTTGATATCCAAAATGGATCAAATTGAGTAAATTTTTGAAAAACCTGCTCTTATCGGAAGAATTTCCCGTTGGGAGATGTTGTTGTCTGAGTATGATATAGAACACCATACTCAAAAGGTTGTTAAAGGTAATGTGTTGGCAGAATACCTTGCTCATCAACCAGTTGATGATTATCAGTCCGTGAAGTTTGATTTCCCTGATGAGGATGTGATGTATTTCATAGTTATAAATTGTGATGAACCTTTGCATTAGGAAGGTTCATATCCTGAATCCTATTGGGGTCTAGTGTTCAATGGAGCTGTGAATGCTTATGGAAAAGGAATTGGTGTTGTGATTATCACTCCCCATGGTTCCAACATCCATTTCACTACAAGGTTTATGTTTGATTGTACTAAAATTATGGTGAAGTATGAAGCATGTATTATGGGTCACAAAGAAGCCATTGATTTAAGAATCAAGATTGTTGATGTGTATGGAGATTCAGTTTAGTGATTAATCATATTAAAGGTGAATGGGAGATTTGTCACCCTCGTTTGATTCCCTACAAGGATTATGCAAGAATGTTATTAAGTTTATTCAACAAGGTTGAATTCCATCATATTCCTCGCGATGAAAGTCACATGGCAGATGCATTGGCCACTTTGTCTTCCATGTAAAGGGTGAATTTCCTAAATGAAGCGCCTCATATTACAATAAAACATCTTCATAGACCATCTCATAAGTTTGTGGCAGAGGTGACATGAAATGATAAACCTTGGTATTATGATATCAAACATTTCCTTCAGACTCTAGAGTACCCACTTGGGAAATCAAACAAATAACTGAAGATGTTGAGAAGGTTCGCAGGCAGCTTCTTCCTCAATGAAGATGTGTTATACAAGAGAAATTACGACATGTTCTTGCTAAGATGCATGGATAGACACGAAGCAGGCATGTTAATGCATGAGATTCATGAAGGTTCCTTTGGTACCCGTGCCAACAGAAATTCAATGGCAAAGAAGATGCTTAGGCAAGTTATTATTGGTTAATAATGGGTTATGACTATTACAAATTTGAGAAGAAGTGCCATAAGTGTAAGGTTTATGCTGATAAGATTCATGTGCCTCCAAGTCTTCTCAACGTTATCTTCTCTCCATGGCCTTTCTCTATGTGCGGCATTGACATGATTGGAATGATAGAGCCTAAAGCTTCGAATGAACATTGTTTCATATTATAGCTATTGACTACTTCACCAAGGTGGTGGAAGTAGCATCCTATGACAATGTAACCAAGGAGGTTGTGGTCTGATTTATCAAGAACCAGATTATCTATGGATATGGTGCGCCAAGTAAGATTATCACTGATAATGGTTCGAATTTGAATAACAAAATGATGAAGGAGCTTTGTGAAGATTTTAAGTTTGTGACTCATAACTCTTCTCCTTACAGGCCTAAGATGAATGGGTTATTTAAGCAGCTAATAAGAACATGAAGAAAATCATCTAGAAGATGCTTGTTACAAATAAGGATTGGCATGAGATGCTCCCTTTTTCTTTACATGGTTATTCTACATACATTTCTACTTTAACAGGGGCAACCCCATTCTCTCTTGTTTATAATGTGGAAGCAGTGCTTCCCGTCGAGGTCGGGATTTGCTCTTTACGTGTGATATTGGTAACAAAGTTGTCAGAGGCTGAATGAATCCAAAATAGGTTTGACCAGCTGAATTTGATTGAAGAAAAGAGGATGAATACCTTGTGCCATTGTCAATTATACAAGAAAAGAATGAAGAAAGAATTTGCTAAAAAGGTCATACCTCGGGAATTTAGAGAAGGGGACCTCGTGCTCAGAAAGATCTTGTCCTTTAATGTCAATTCTAGTGGCAAGTGGAATTTCTAATTATGAGGGCCCACATGTTGTTAAGAAAGCCTTCTCTGGCAGTGCATTGATTCTTTAAAGAACAGATGGTGAGGAGTTCCCACATTCTATGAAATCTGATGATCTCAAGAAATAATTTTCCTAAAGAAAATAAAAGAACAAATCCATGTGTTGAAGACCCGAAAAGGAGACTTAGGCAAAATTCAGCTTCTCGGTGGGGTGAAAACTCGAAAGGGTGGTCCAGGAAAAAATTAGAGAGATAAACAGAATCACTCATCCCAGTAGATTGAAAACCCAGAAGGGAAATCTAGGAAAATGTTAGGGATTCCTGCCAAGTAATTGCAACAAGCAAGACTTGATCGTTAAAGCAACAATCTTCCTCAGTTTCTCATAACTCTTCAACTGAAGCCTAAACACAGGAGTTCAAATTTTTTAGGGAGAATATCAGTCATTGTATTTGAATGTATCTTCTCCATGTACGTACCATTTTCCAAAATTTGTAACCATCTATGGAGTTATTCCATTTGCAGACTATCATTCTATTAATAAAATTTGAGACTTTATCAAATTTTTTGCAATTCTTATTTTTATTCTTCTTGCAAAAATTTAATTTATTATTAATAGTAAATTTCAGAACAAAAGGATTTAAGTAATAAAACATGTTTTTGAAAAATTGTGAAAATTTTTTACTTCGATTTGTGAATCAAGATAGTAAAAAGCAATTGTTCCAAGGATGGACAAATTCCAAAGTGTGAAGTTTTCTCCTCTTTATTTAAGGAGCCTCCTCTGGTTACTCTTCAGCGGATTATTGGCATACCGTTGCATGTGGGTATCTTTTTTATTTTCCCTCCAAAGTTTCGTGACTCAAGGGTTGTTGGCAGTTTGTCATTCTTCAAGAAAGATAGAACATGTTTGTGGTTTCTTCCCAGTAGAAGTGGTATTACCTTCCCTAGTAAGACCCGTGTGTTATTTCCTAATGAAGCTTAGAGGATTTTTGTGGAATTTTGTTACTCAAGTGGGACGTTGTTTCCTAATTCGGTTGCTTAATCTCTTGTGGGATCTTCATCTTGGATGTGATTTAGCCGAGTTTTGTCTGTAGCCATGTTTGTTTTATCTGGTTATCCCTACTATAATATGTTTGTTTTGTCAGTATATACATGACATACACTCATTCATTCATTTATTTATTCATACATACATCATGCATAGCTGAATGAAAATTCATTCTCATTTTCATTTCTTGATGTTTCTAATGATAGTTTATCCTCTTTACAGAGTGTGTATCATCTCTCTCCAATAGATTATTAACCTTAAGAAGAAAGTGTATATCCTTTCCATTCCCCACTGAGTTTATTCCTCGTGGAATATTTTTGCTTCAACTTTCTTCCTCGTTACCTGGATGGAAATAATCCCTTGAGTTTATTCCTCATTAGGTAGAGTCTTGGTTAACTGTTTCACTCTGATTTGTTATTGGTTTGATCTTTGGACCCCCGCAGTAACATGTTTTTCTCTAGGCTATGAAAATTAGATTGAGAGTGCATTTATTTTTCACCTTTGAGGGGTTTATTTTCCTCAACTGAAATTTGTGCATGATTTCCCTTATCTGAAGATGAGAATTTTGTTACCCAACAATTTTTTATGAAGCTCTCTTGGAATCCTAGCAAGTAATAGCCTCTTTATTTGAGCAACTTGTGTACCCCGACACATTTTGATTGGAAACAATGAGGCGTGCTCTTTATTTGAGCAACTCGTATGTCATCTAGATATCAATCTTATTGGATCCAATGAATGGTTGGTCTCTTTGATATGTTAGAGATAGTTCATTGTTGAAGTTATCTAATCTGAGGGATGGTTAATCGCTTGGAAATAGTTCATTGTTGAATCCTTATAATAAGTGGTTACCTTTTAAGAAGCTTGTTTATTACCCTTCCCAAGTGGAAGACTTGGTTAAGAAGAAACTGAGACTTGTCCGTGGCTTATGATCAGAAGCGTGGGGAAGTTTATCAGAAGAAACTGAGACTCGTTCGTGGTTTATGACTAGAAGTGTAGGGAGGTTTATCAAAAGAAACTGAAACCGGTTTGTGGCCTATGACCAGAAGCATGGGGAAGGTTATCATAAGAAACTGAGACTCATTTGAGGCTTATGAACAAAAGAGTTGGGAGGTTTATCAAAAGAAACTAAGACCCGCCCGTGGCTTATGACCAGAAGTGTGGTGAAGTTTATCAAAAGAAACTAAGACCCATTTGTGGCTTATGACCATAAGTATGGGAGGATTATCATATGAAACTAAGACTCGTTCATGGCTTATTACCAGAAGCGTGGGGAAGTTTATTACCCTTTCCAAGTGAAATTTCTTGGTTAAAGAAGAAACAGTGACCAGTTCTCGACTCAACTCCATAATTTGGGAAGGTTTATCTTATTCTCCATCAAATGTAATCTCTATGAAAAATCCTGTAGAAATGTTTGTTGTGAAATCGTTACAAGTTGTAGTCTCTTTATTTGAGCAGCTTGCTTATTACCCTTTTTAAGTGATACCTTGATCAAAGAAGAAGTATAGATCTGTTCTAGGTGGAACGCCACAATTTTGGGAAAACTTGTTATTGTTAATATAGATTCTACCTTCAATGTGAAACAACCGGCTGAAAATCATCAAAACAATGAAGTCGCCATCAAACGTCTTTTATCCCACATGTAGGTAAAGGTAAACATCGAGAAAACCTGAGAAGGGAGAAGTCATGGTCTTGCGACCGAGAGATCGGGTAAGGGAGTCTGTTACGCGAGGTTAGCACCCCACACGCCCGTAGTACTCTATGGTATCCACTCTTGTTATCTATCTTATGGGTGTGTTTAATCTATGCTTACTTTCTATTATACTACTGAAGGGAGAATGCATGTAAAAGAAAAGAGAGAAAAATGTAGGGAAAATAGAATTGTGCTCACCTGGGCCCTACCCCAATGCCTACGTATCCTTTTTGAGGAATCAGAGCTACCGTAGTTCGGCTCACATGTTTTTGTTTGTTTGTGTTTTTTATGGACAATGTTAATTCCGCCTTCTTCCGCAGCTCTACCTTTGGAGACTTATGCGTTGGCACAGAAGTAAACTAATCATGTCCTTACCTGAAAAGAGTTTTAGACAAAAGGGTGCTCGAGCGCACAAAATGATTTGAATTTGTTTTGTATTTTTGTTACCTTGAAAAAGGGTTTGACTATGATTAGCATGTTTTTGATTTGCTAAAAAGAGAAGTTTTTGTTTTGAATGCACATGCAAAAGGGAAGAAAAGAGTCTAAGGGAGACTAGCCTATTTCTAAACCTAATGTTATCATACACTGGTAGCCCTACATCAAGGATGAAAGGGGAAGTTTCTACCTAATGTCAGCATGCATGGTTTGCAATCTAAGGTCTAACTTACGTCCTAACGGAGCAAGCACATCCTAAGGGAATATGGTATGTACAGGGATAAAGCAAGCACGCCAGCAAAAAAGAAGCACACCTAAAGGGATCCTGCCTAGGTTAGCATGTCGAAGAAAAGTCTAAAAAACTATCCTATAGGGAGCATGCAATGAGAGCGAAGTCGTGATCTCAACTTCTAAATTGAGTGACTCATCGATCAACAAGAAAGAATGGAAAGCGATAAAATCCTATAGGGAGCATGCACTGAGAGCGAAGTCGTGATCTCAATTGCTAAATTGAGTGACTCATCGATCGACAGGAAAGTAAACAAACACAAGCACATCACATATAGCGAATGAAGTGCGGAATGCCTGCTACAGGTCTTTGAACAGCGACTTCGAGCGCACGCTCTTTATTTCCTACTTCTCATGATATCTAGGAAGCGGTAACGTGCGAAAATGAAGAATAAAATAGATTTGCGACGATACCGAACAGAGAAGGTCCGTTGCCTCTTCGAAGCCACGCAAGTGATAAGAAAACTCTACAGAAGTTGCCCCGCAAGAGTGATCAAAGAATTAGTCTCCAAGCATTCCATATTGCGAAAGTTACTTCAATATAGTATCACAAAATCTTTGATAAAAAATGATAATGAAAATAATTGTTAAACAAAAAATAATAGAAAGTTCTAATAAAATTCTAAAGAAAAGTCCTAAAGAATTCTAAAAATATGCTATTATTTTTGTATATCATTTTTATCATGTAAAGAAAAAGTTCAAACAAATTTAAATAATTATCAAAATCATTTAAAATAAACTACAAAATAGGAAAAAGAGGCCCAAGGGGGTTGCAAACTGGAATTCATGTAGTATGATGCAGTCTGGGCGCTAGGCCCAGTCGGATAGAGTCCAATGCCCCCTTTTTTGTTCACAAGCATCCAAGTTGCCAAAAATATTTGTTGATGGCTCTAGGACCAGTTGATCTTGTAGCAGTAAATGGACTTTGGCGCTGAGGCCCAATTAGAGGACTCGTGGTGTTTTTATTGCACAAGCAAAAGTTCCAAAAAACAATGACGGGCCATAGATGAGAGTGGTACGATCCACCAAGCAATTGGTCCATCATCACATTCAAAAAAATTTGTTTAAGAAGACTATTATTCAATGTTTATTAACTGAATTGAACAAAATAAAAACAATTAAAGAAAATTATAAAACAAAAATGGAAAAGGGATTAGGTTTATACTGCTCGTGGCTATTGAACTTCTCTGCTTCTCTCCGACGCCGTCTCACTTTAATCGCCGTCTTTGATCCGCTTCAACCTTCTTTCATCGTCTCAGCACGACGCCGCTTCCTCTTCGTGAATCCGCTTCTCTCCGATCAACATCTTCACGGATTGCAGCGCCACGGCTTCCAAGGTGTTTTCCACCTCCGTCTTCCTTCAAGCTCTATCTTGCTTCCGTCGCGGTTCTGTTTATCTCAATCCCTCTCCATCGTGATTTTTCTCACCTCCGCTCAAACTCCTTTGCGGTTGGAAACACTCTGGCGGCTTTACAACAGTGAAAATGATGAAAAATCAAGGAACTCAGGTGAGCGCCTTGCTCTTCATCTTGATCTTCGATTCCTGATCTTTCCTCTTCTTCGTCTCATTTGTTTCACCGATCCAAACTTCAAACTTCTTCGATCTCAATCTGTCTTCGCCTTCCAGCAACACCATTCTCAACAGAACTCTCTCCTTATTTTCCTCAGAAACATCATCTCTTCCGATCCAAATGAAAGCAAATCACTACGGGAGACGAGTTCGACGCTCCTTTGATGAGAGAGCGGAAGATTCAATATGTGGAAGATAATCTAGGTATCACGTTCTTGACTCTTTCCTTCTCTTGTGATTTCTGCTTCTTCTTCTTCTATCTCTCTACATCTATGTGTGTGCGTCATTGTTGAGAGGTTGCTTTGTCCTGGTTCAAAGCGGTATGTGAAGTCGAATTTGAACGGAGAAGAAAATTGATGTGGTTGTGGATTTTGATATTGTTGCAATCTTGTTGCAGATTCGCAGAGATGATGATGAAGATGTTGTAGCAACTTGATGATTGAAGGTTGATGAGGAATCTCTTGATGCGGAGAAGATGAGAAATCCGAAAGACAAACTCAGGTATGCGTGTATTTTCATTCTCAACTCTAATTCTTATCTCTTCTTTCAATTTTGTGTGCTCTATTGTGAATTACATCGTTCTTATGCGCAGAGATGAAGAGGATTGTTGATGTGGTTGTTGCAAAGAGAAAGGGAAAAGATGAAGGATTGAAGGTGATTCTGATGGCGAAAAGTTTCTGCGAGGAAGATAAAGGTTGAGGGTGATGGAGTAGGGATCTGGAGAGAGAGCTCTTAGAGTTTGTTGGTGTGATTGTGCAAGAGAGTGAAGAAAAATGCAAGTTTTTCTGTTATTACAGTATCGTGAGTCCTCTCTCTTCTTTTGTGAACTCTCTCTCCCTCTTTTCTGTTACGTTTCTGTTGAGGACGTTGGGGGTTATGGTTAGAGGATCAAAAAATCTCATTCTAAAGGTTGGGATTCTGTTATAAGTAAACTGTTATTTTTTTTATTACAGGCAGTTAGAAACAGTTAGGAGGTTGGAAGAGTTAGTTACAGGTTTGGGTGGTTAGGAAGTAGTTATGAATTCTGTTTGTGAACTGAATTGGAATATTCTCATATTTTCTGTTAGAAAGTTTTTGGATGCCGTTGAGCTGGAAATGCTGTTATGGTTTAATTTCATTTCTGATTTGGCTTCTCCCTCTTCTCCATGGTTTCCACCCTTTCCTTATTTATATTTCTGTTTTTTTAGTCAAACTGGTTTTTTGAGGTGCAGGTTAATTATTTATTTGAACTGAATTAACTTGCGCAATCTGATTTTGTGATGCAGGGCGGTAGAATAAGTTTTGAAGATGTGATGTTGCACATTGGTAGTTGTGATTGGCTATGGAGGAAGGCAGAATTCAGTTGTGATTTTTAAGCATGGAATTGGGTGTTAGCAAGGGAGATAATGGCATGGTAGAGTAACCTTTCGTCTCATTTCAAGGCTTGAAGAGAATGAAATTATGGCAGACGACAAAGAGTTTGAAGCATGGAGGCTTATCATGGAAGACTTTGAAGCATGAAGAGATAGGCTTTAGGATAGATATAAGAACTTCTTTTTTTGTATTTATTTTTTAGTTGTAATTTTTGTGACATGAGGTTACCTTGTAATGGTTTATGTAAAGGCAGCGGTTTAATCTTGCAAGGATCAAGTGAATGTAAATAGTGATTTCTAACTTGTACTTCAAACAAAATTGAATAAGAACCTTGGATGAAAGTTTGATGAATGACGTATTTTTATAGTGATTATGAATGGAATTGAATGACCATGAATGAATTTTGATGGAGCCTGCATAAGATTGAACGCAGCTATGGGTGATATCCTCCGATGATACTCATATTTTTCTTTTCTCGTACAAGAACCAAGGATTATGTAATGTAGCTTAAGCAACATGTGTATCCCTTGATAGACGAAAGATGATCTTAATACAAAAATGTAATGCCTTCAACAAAACCCTTTGATGAAGATACAACCCTAACCTTGTGCCTTGGATACATGCTAATGAGGAAATGACTTGAGATGTAAAGAAGAGCCAAAATCCTAACTCAAAGCTTTCTTAATTGAAACATTGACAAAAACACTAAGCACTCGATCTTGAGAACATTTGATGAGGACAGAGAACCTTGTAGCTTAATGAATATAACCCTAACTCCGGACCTTGATCATTGAAGAAACAATTTAAATTACCCTTGAACGTAGAAGAGAGCCTCAAAACCAGAGAGAAACCTTAATTCTTCAATATCTTTGATCCAAAAGACTGACCCTCGATGAAATCGGATGGAGAAGACATTGTATCTTGATGTAGAGAAGAAGAGAATAACCTCGTAACTTAATGATAAAGAAGTCCATGAAATAAAACCCTAGCTTCACACAAATGATTGATGGAGTGATCACTTGAAACAAGCTTGTGCGAAGATGAGAGCCTTGAAGCATACAACAATGTAATTCCTCGAAATCCCTGATCCCATGCCAAATTACTGATTAATGATGCATGATGTGTTGGATGACCTAATGAAGGTTATGTACATGAGAAAAGTGCGAGATGCGCAATCCAGATAAAAGCAAAAGGGGTAGGACAAATTTGGGGTATTACACAATGGAAGTTGGAATTTTACTTCAGTAAACATTGGAGCATCTATGTTTATATACCTACAGGAAAAGGATGTAGTTTACCTTCAATATATTTCAGTGTATCGTTTGCAGGTCATCTTGAAGCTCCATACTTAGAAATTTTTCGAACTATGAAAATACGTTATTTTTCATCTTTTTCAAGATGCATAACTTCTAATTCAAATTTCCAAATCTATTTAGCACATTGGAAAGCTTATAATTTGGATATCCAAAGCAAAAAGAATCATTCCATAAAGCCTCCTACATTTTGAGTTGTGATCATTTGAAGATGGCACCATGAAATCAGATTTTGAGTTTGGTTCAGTTTTGAAAATCAACATAACTCAAATCACGGGTCACTTAAGCACGTGTTTGTGTTTCTAAACATGATTAACAAGTTTCCAGGAGGTTATTAGCATCTAAAACAAAATATTTTAGTGAGTTTTGAGTGCACTTGAAGTCATACTTTTGTCATGATCGAGTGCACACGATTTCATTCCAATTCTTATCATCCATCCTTTCTTAGAATTCTAGTTCATTCCACCTATAAAGAGGGACCTTCCCTCTTCATTTCATAAGCTTTTGATAGCCAAATCACCCCTGCTAAGATACCATTCCAACTCTTAAACTTGAATTTGTTTTTGAATTTTCACACCTTAATTACTCAAAAGCTCCACTCAGTTAGCTTCTTTGAACTTCATTGAAGCTAACCATGTCAATATCAAGCCAAATCATGCTTCAAATCAAACTCGCCAAGTCATAGTTCAGAGCAATGTATCTCTATTTCGTTCAGGTAGGATTCTCCATCAAATCAACTCAAACTTGTTGCTACATTAGTTTTTGCTGATCGGTCCATTTGATATGACTATTTATGCGTTTTCCAGTTGCAAACTTGTCTGTTTTTTTTTCCAAATAGACTAAGTTATGGTTTATATAAATTTGTCACGAGCATATAGTTGAGATCGTCTTGAAAATATGCATCTAGTTATACCAATATGAAAGTTTAAATTTACAATTCGAAAGAGCTCGTGTTTTCCCTAATTGCAGATGGGTGGAGGTTGAAGATGACCTACGTGTCATCTTTAACCAATGATCTTGTGCCAAACGTTTTAAATTTATTGGTGTGACTTTTCTGGCTATGTTATGCGCTCTTTGACTAATGCCCACCGAGCCACCCAGGTTGCCACGTCAAATAATGAAAGGAGATCCAACGCCTCCTACATTTTTTGATTTTAATTTTTTTCTATTTTTGCTTTTAAATTCATTTAACTTCAAAAATTAATATCTCTTTCATTTTAATTTCAAAAATACCACAATTTTTCCTAAAATTTTCTTTTGATTTTCTCGTTATGGTCCATATTTTTATTTATTTTTATTTTTGATTTCACTACTTTTAATAATTTTTTAGTTTCTAACTTGTTTTTAATTGGTTAAAAATGCTTTTCTAACTTAAAAATTATGAGAAAAAAATTATGGAAGGATACAATGATAGTTTGACAATTTATGGTGATCGTGTTTGATTTTTATTTCTGATTTTTCTATTATTTTATGATTTTAGGTCTATTTTACTTGATTTTTTTATTTTTAAGACTAGTTTCTGACTTTTTAAAATCATGAAAAAATTTATGAATATATGTTGGAAGAATTTCTGATTTTTCCATGACCTAAGTTGAAATTTATTTGAAGGTTTGAATGTAGTTTCATATTTTTTCTTTTATTTCCATTTAATATCATTTTTAAAAAAATTTGTTGCCATTATATTTTTGAATATATTCTGGTTGATCTTGGATCATATGTTCTTTAGTCATATATTCTGGTTGATCTTAGATCATATTGGGTGTTGTGTTTAAACTCCACCAAAATGGATGAATGATTTTAATGATAACTTGATTAATCCTTTGATTCAAATGTAAGATTTATTTTCTTGATTATCTCTACTTCAGCCCCTTCTTATTTTTTTTTGTGATCAATTTGGATAAGGAAATTGAACTCTAAGATCATCTAAGCTTATGGATAGTTAATTAATCGATTTGAACATTAAAAGACTTAAGGCTCTTCTTGGACTATTGGTTACTATCCTTTGCATATTGGAGTATTTGGACTTTTGGACTTAGGATTAGAAGCCTTGATACCTTGAGACCTTGAGACCCTTGGATGTTGTGTTGCCTTATTGTTATTATGTTTATGTATTGGGAAATTTTTTGTGTGCATGTATTACTTTAAAATTTCATCTGATGCAAGAGTAATTCATTTGATACATGTCAAGTCATATGTACTTTATGGAATTCATCTGATGCAAGCTTGCACCTAGGACATTTATTATTCATCTGATGCTCATTTCTTTATTGTGCGGCTTTAATCTAAAGGACGGGAAAGCAATATTGACTTCATTATGTCATGTGTTGGCTTCTTATTTGGTTATACCTTTCCTACCTTAGCTTTTACTTTGTTCTTTAGGATAGTGCCTTCATCTCGTTCTCATATTCTTTAATTTTAAAAGCATCTCCCTCCTTTTCAAAATTATTCTTGTTTTTGCAATAACCACTTTTAAAATGAGAGTCGCCACAATTAATTTTTATCCTATGGAAGGGAATATAATGGGTAACCTTAATTTTGTAAGAGATTCTAAGTCATTGACTCGTTTTTAGACGAAGGGGAGGTGTTAGACACCCCTCATCTACCTTGTTCATAAGGATACTAGGGTTTAGATCTTTAATTTAGCAAATAGGGTTTTAATTTTTATTAGGGGAACTCGACACGATTTTGACTCGTATGCCTATGTATTCTATTATGAAGAATCAGAGTCCCAATTTGTAGTTCGTAGTTGTTTGTTGGTGTTTTTTATGGATTACAGAAATATCTCATATTCTCCTTGAACCAAGTATGGGTTTGTGGAGTTGCTAGATGACGTTCGCAGTTAATGAGAAATATCTCCATAGTCCTTTTTGAAAACATATAAGGTTTTATTAAGTTAATGGAAATTTGTTAGTAGTTGATTGGTTAGGTATTTTCAAATATATTAAAAATATTTTTATGCATGAGGAAAAATAATTTTAATGTAATTAAAAATATTTAAATGGGTTAGTATATATAAAAAAGGATTTGAAAAAAAATTTTAATTTATTGTAAATATATTAAATATTAAAAATATTAGTTATGATACAGTAAAATAGAAAAATATAAATAAATGAATAAAATTAAAAATAATCAATTAATTTTAATTATAAAACACAGGGGAGTGTATTTTCAGATTGACTAGTAATCCTGGGGGTATGAATAACAGGGCCCTAAATCCAGATATTGGATTTACGCCCAAAGTGCAGGAGGGTATTGTTTTACAATAACTTAGTAAAATTGGGGGTGCATGAATTAAGGGGGGCAAGTCCATATATTGGACTTGGTCAATTAGCACAGAAGGTGAGAATTACAGTTGATGAAGTAATAAAAGGGGTAAGTTCAGTAATGGGTTAGGCCCAAACGTAATAGAGGAGGATCCAACGAACTTGGAACATGCACATATACATAATTACGATGAGGATGCGTTGTTTGAATTAATTGATGAAGATAACATGGTCGTGATTGAAGGTGTACGGTAAGGTGACATGGGGTGCAAGCATGGGATCGCGAGGGTGTTTTATAAAAGGAAGTTTATGGGTTAGAGGCACATTTTTCTCTTCTTTATCTCTCTCTCTACAACAAATGAAACCACTTTGTGATTTTTAGAGAGAGAGGCTTTGTCCTCTCTCTACAAACCTGGCGACCGGAAATCGCAGCAACTGACGATGCTGCTCCACGTCGTCCTGAACCTCCCCTCAAACAACCTTGAAGCCCAGATCCGCGGTTGAAACTCAACCGGGATCTTTAAACCTTCATCGGAGCCACCGTGAAGCAACCTAGAAACAATCGTGTACCACCTTGAAACCCTTAGAACCCTAAGAACACAAACCCTAATGCCAATAATATAAGAACCATAACCACAAAAATGATGAACCCTAAGAACCCTAACCCCAAAAGTTAAGAACCCTAACCCTAAAACCCAACCCTAAACCCCAAAATCGAACATAAATCACAAAGACACACATATTATAACCCTAAGCTAAGTATTTCATAGATTACATCTTCAGAGTGATTTCCCTTTGTTTTGGCTTTTGGCTTAATCTCCTTATAATCCTTCTCTTTGATTTTGTAGGTAAAAGCAGCAACGCGGCAGCGATTAACTTAAGTTTCATGGACAAATCTAGGGTTTCAGAAATTGAAACCCAGATCTTAAGCAGGGAGGTTGACGCACTAATCTTGCTTTTTCTTTTCCTCTTCTTCTGTTATAATTTCTTCCTCTCCAAAATTTGTTGTCTCCTCTTTACATATTTTTCATTAGTGTTTTATAGGCCTTAGATTAGAACGAAATAGGAAATATTTATAATTTTTCGTTAAGAATTTGTAATTGAAGAAGATTGTGTTAGTAACTAGATTAGAGATTTAATTATGTAATGTATTTGGACAGTAACTTGTATACAAATTCAAAATCAATAAAAGATCTGATTTTCAATCTATTTTAGTTTTAATTTGATTCAAAACAAACTCTAGATACGGGCTCTTGAAACTAGCTTAGGGAACAAGAACTAATCAGGGTACAGTTGGACAAAGGTTTAAAACCTTAAGGTTGACTTTAGTCAACCTTAAATAAAACAAATGTATAATAATAAAAAAGTTATAAAAAAATAATAATGATGGCATGCTATCAAATAATAACGGTACAATAATAATAATAATAATAACAATAATAATAATAATAATAATAAAAATAATAATAATTATTATTATAGTAATATAAATATTTCCCAATAAAATGAGTTAATCAAATGTTGACTTTAGTCAGCATGACAAGAAGCATTTTTTAACCATATTATGGGCTCCTCGTCATCTTATTGGGACCATAGTTTCAAACCAAATTTAATACCCTCTATTGATAAAAATACACCCCTTCTCAAAACACCATGATCTTTAGAATATCATTCTAAAAAAACCAAGTTAATATCAAGATTTTCATAAAAATAGATGCGTAGTAACAAAAATAAAAATGATACAATAACACATAATGACTGTTGTCATCAATAGGGAAAATTTTGGGCATGACAGCTACCCCTATTTAATTACTCTTTGGTTGAATAGTGCAAGAATACACAGGCCTCGCACGTCTGAATTGGAGGTTTATTAAATAATAGAAGACCCCAAAATTTGTCCAAAAGATTATAAGGATACATTGTACAGCGTTCCCAAGAGTATAAAAAATAGGCATAGACGACGATATGTCATCTTACCAAAGTTTTAACAAAGAGTTTAGATTCGACTTAGATACAACGACATGGATAACTCGCCAGTACCTAAAACCAATCGTGATTTTTTCGCGTATTTACCATAACCTAGGAGGTACATAATAAAAGTTTGAAAATTGACTTACTAATGCTTCGAGACTAACATAGTAAGCTTAAGACGTATATTTTGTCCCTTCATCACAACCTAAGGGATGAATAAAATAAAGCTTGATAATACATTGCCGTGTGGAGACTAACACAATGAATTATACAACAGATTTCGTATGTTTATTACAACCTACAGAGTAAACAATACGAGGATGAACATGTGCATTTATCACGACCTAGAGGATAAACGAAAGGAGTAATCTTACGTATTTATCACGACCTAGAGGATGAATAACGTAATTCTGAAAGTTCACATACCTACCACAACCTAGAGGATAAATACTTGAAAAGTTTGTGCGCTTATCACGACCTAGAGGATAAACAACATGAAGATAGATTCACTTATTCATTACAACCTAGGGATTGAATAATATGAACCCGATAATTCACACACCTACCACAACCTATGGGATAGATATTTGAAAAGTTTGTGCGTTATCATGACCTAGAGGATAAACAACATGAAGATAGATTCACGTATTCATTACGACCTAGGGAATGAATAATATGAACCCGATAATTCATAAACCTACCACAACCTAGGGGATAGATGTTTGAAAAGTTTATGTGTTTATCATGACCTAGAGGATAACACAGGGGTAGTGTTACATTTTTATCATGACCTAGAGGATAAGTAACGTAATCCTGAAAACTTTCATACCTACCACAACCTAGAGGGTAGATAATTTAAGAGTGTTTTAGTAATCAAATCTTAGATAACTAGACCAAAGATAAGATCAGAATCTTACCGGTTGTGTCTGTTCTCACCCAAGGTATTTGTTTGTTTATATGGATCGGATAATCCAATAATGAGCCCCAAGAAAATTTGTGGTTTATCCAAAAATGTGTTCGGACAATGCCTTGCATAATTCCCTAAGCAGATATGGAACCTTAAAAAGTGTATATGTGTTGAACTTTTTTGTATATGCCTCAAATGTATATGCATCAACTGTTTGTATATTCCCCAAATGTTTGTGTATGCACCAAATGTTTATATATGCACCAAATGCTTGTGGTGAATTTTTTTAATATATTCCCTTTTTAAACCATTGGTTTTGTGTCACCAACTCTCCAATGTTGTATGTTGCATTGTCATGGTATCTTCAAGTTGATTTGAACAACATAGAAAAGTGAGACTTTGATATTTGTATTGAATGCGCAGGCGTAGGCGTGGATGCAAACATGAAAGCAGACGTGGGCGTAGACGCGGATATGACTATGATCGCAGGTGTGGACATAGACGTAGTATTTACAAACAAGTGCGAAATGGAAAAACAATATTGACATATTTGAAAAAGTAAATGTTTTATTGATATATATGCCATTGAATAGGTGAGAGTACAAGATGCAATTCCTTAAAAGAGGTAATTACAGAAAGTTTTAAAATTGAAAATGGGAATGAAAATGATAATTGCTACTGTTGTCTCTCTAATGTCCTTTTGGTATCTCCAATCTCCTTTGCTTGTGAGTCAAATTATTTGGATCAATCCCTCTCCTTTTAGGTCGTAGTTGTGGTTCTTAGATTGCAGTCTTTTTGTTCTTTATTTTTGAATAAGATCCCTAACATTTGCCTGGACCGTCCTTTCGATTTTTCAGTCCACCGGGATAATCTTTTTTATTATGTCCCTAATTTTTGCCTGGATATCCCTTTAGAGTTTTCAATCCACCGGAAGCTCCTTTTTTCCTAATTCGCCCGTTTAGGGTTCAAACTTAGGGAGCTTTTTGTACAGAGTATTTTTTTACTACATCTGAATTTTTCGAATATGGCAGTTCTTCCCCGTCCATTGTTGTGAGGACAAGACCACCACTTGGCAATGTTCTTTTTTCTACATACGAACCTTCGTAGTTGGGTGTCCATTTACCACGTGAATCAAGGCGAGGTGGTAGAATATACTTGAGCACCAAATCTCATTCTTTGAATACTCGAGGGAGAACCTTTTTGTTGAATGCTTTCTTTATCCTCTTTTGGTATAATTGACCATGGCACAAGGTTGTCAAGCATTTTTCTTCAATGAGGTTAAGATGATCAACTCGCGTCTGAATCCACTTTACTTCTTCAAGCATTGTTTCCATTAGAACTCGAAGTGATGGAATCTCTACTTCAACTTGGAGTACTGACTCCATTCCTTATACTAGGGAGAAAGGAGTTGCAAATGCTGATGTATGTACAGAAGTACGATAGCCATTTAGAGTGAAGGGAAGCATTTCATGCTAATCTTTGTATGTCTTCACCATTTTCTGAATGATTTTATTGATGTTTTTATTGGCAACTTCAACAATCGCGTCCATCTTGGGTCGATATGGTGAGGAATTATGATGCTCAATTTTGAAGTCATCACATAACTCCTTCATCATTTTGTTGTTCAAATTGGACCCATTTTCTATAATGAGCCTGTTATGAACCCCATATCTGCATATAAGAATTTGTTTGATGAACTGAGTAACCACTTATTTTGTCACATTTGCATAGGATGCGGCTTCCACCCACTTGGTGAAGTAATCGGTGGCAACTGGTATGAACCGGTGTTTGTTAGAGGCTTTTGGTTCAATCATTCCTATCATATAAATGGAGTTGGTGGCACATGCATTTTATCAACGTAGATTTGGCATTTGTGACATGTTTTTGCATAATGGTAGGAATCAGCTTCAATCTTCAACCAATAATAACCTACTCACAATAACTTTTTGGCCATGGCATGTCCATTTGTATGAGTTCCAAAAGTTCCCTCATGAATATCTCTCATAAGTGTATATGCTTCATGTTTTTCCATGCACCTAAGTAATACCATGTTGTAGTTTCTTTTGTATAACATATCACCATTCAAAAAGAACTTTGAAGCTAGCTTCTGCAGAGTTTGGTTGTCAATTACATAATCATTTTCTAGATATTCTTGTTTATCGAGATACCTTTTGATTTCATAGAACCAAGGCTTGTTATCCGGTCCTTCTTTAATAGAAAGGAAATGTGTTGGCTCTTCAAAATGTCTAATTATAATACGTGGTTTGTGATTTGTCCAGGTAACATTGAACATGGTTGATAAAGTTTCGAAGGTGTCTTCCATCTAGTTTTCTTCTTGCAGAATATGACTAAATGTAATCTCAATAAATTTCGTATCTTGCTTCAAAACATGATCCTAATATGGAATTAATTTGGGATGTTTAGTGTCCCATTCACTGTTGACTTGGTATATGACTAATGTTGAGTCTCCATATACTTCGAGATGTTTGATTCTTAGATCGATAGTAGCTTCCAAACCCAATATACAAGCTTTGTATTCAGCGATATTTTTGGTGCAATCAAAACATAACTTTGCAGAATAAGGTTTGTGAAAATTCTTCGGGGAAGTTAAAATTGCTCCAATACAGTGCCCTGGTGCATTTGAAGCACCACCAAACATGAGTGTCAAACGTGCCCTGGGTTCAAGTCCTTCATCAGGTCCTGGTATTTTGTAGTCACCCATAACCATGACATATTCGTTTGGAAACTCGAACTTCATTGGTTCATATTCTGGTAATGGCTGGTGAGCTAGATAATCAGCTACCACACTACCCTTGATGGATTTTTGAGTAACATATTGGATGTCATACTCTGATAGTAACATCTGCCATCGGGCAATCCTTCCTGTAAGAGCTGGTTTTTCTAAGACATACTTCAAATGATATATTATTACTATTAAGCATGTGGTGTAAGTTAACATATGTTATCTTAATCGTTTAGTAGCCCAAGCCAGTGCACAACAATTTTTCTTGAGGAGTGAATACCTTGTTTTGTAGTCGGTGAATTTCTTGTTGAGGTAGTAAATTGCGTGCTCTTTTCTACCTGTTTCATCACGTTTCCCTAATACACTTCCCATTGACCCTTCAAGTATTGTTGAATACATGATGAGCGGTCTTCTGGGAACTGGTGGCATCAAGATTAGTGGCTCTTGTAAATATTTCTTTATTGTCTCGAAGGCTGTTTGACAATCATCATTCCACACCACTGTCTAATCTTTTCGAAGTAACTTAAATATAGGCTCGCACGTAGCATTTAGGTATGATATGAACCTTGAAATGTAATCCAATCGTCCTAAGAAACCACATACCTCTTTTTCTGTTCTTGGATCTGGCATTTCTTGTATGGCCTTCACATTGTCAGGATCCACCTTAATATCGCGCTGACTTACAATAAAACCTAATAACTTTCCTGACCTAACACCAAACATACACTTGTTCGGATTTAACCTTGGAAGTTCAAATAATTTTTGTAAATGTATGATGTGATCCTCCTCTTTATGATAATTGGAAATCATATCATCTACGTATACATCAACTTCTTTGTGGATCATATCATGAAATAGTGTGACCATAGCTCATTGGTAAGTTCCCCCTGCGTTCTTTAGACCGAAAGGATCACCTTGTAACAGAAAGTGCCCCAAGGAGTCCTGAAAGTTGTCTTTTCCATATCCTCGGGTGCCATCTTGATCTGATTATAACCTGAGAAACCATCCATGAATAAAAATACTGAAGCTTGAGATGTATTATCCACTGAGATGGTGAGCATGGGTGTTCGTCTAGAAGAATCTGCCAGGGAAGGGCGCTTAATGAAAGATGAAGGGACAAATAAGTCATCATACGAGTTTTCTCGAAAGAAAGAAAGTGAAATGAATGATTTCATTGAGGAAAGGAAGATTAGACCACCTAGAAGATATCATCGGTACCAACAACAGGTTGCTTCTGTAACTTCAGTTGTCAATGTAGCTCTAACTACTGTTGCCTATCAAAGACCACCTCCTCAGGGAAATCAAGGGCAAAGTCAGAAGAGAGAAGCTTTTGACTCTATTCCAATGAGCTATGCAAAGTTATTCCCATCTTTGATTTAGAAGAAGTTGGTTGAAATTATACCTCCCTATGCTATACCTTCACCTTTACCATGGCATTATAAGGAAGATCAGACTTGTGCTTTTCATCAAGGAGCCTCGGGGCACAACATCGAAAACTGTTATCCCTTTAAATCTGAAGTACAGAAGATGGTGAGATCTAGCCTCATATCCTTTAAAGAAGTTGATCCTAACGTGAAAGATAATCCTTTGCCTAAACATGGAGGTGCAAATACTGTAAAATGGTTGCTAGTTGTCCTGGGGACTTCCGTATTTTTTATACAAACCTGGTTAGAGGGTATTCGGTGAAGATGCATGTTGATCTCTGTGAATTCAGATATTATACGCACGACCATGTTGGTTGCAGTATTTGCAGTACAGATATCCAGGGATGTGATAAAATAAAAGTTGATCTTCAAGAATTGATGGGCGAAGGTCTCATTCATATAATCAGGCCAAGCACTGAGTACGAAGAAGATGTGAATATGGTCTATGGATGTCCCGGTGAATTCCAGATTTTTGATGTGAATTATATGAATGATGATTTGGTACAGTTGCACGCTACATTCTGTCACATGGATGACCAAGAAGAACACCATTATGGGTCTTGTCTGATCTGCTGTAGGGATTCTCGTGGTTTTTCTATCATAAGAAGGGGCGCTCATTTATTGTTAGATAATGGTACTATCAAGGTCTCATGCAATAGATATGATTACAACGGGATTAATGTGATTGAAGATTGCTGGGTCGTGACCATTTCAAATGATGAATATGTTTCTGCAGATGAGTTCTTCTCCTCTGATGAAGATATGTTCTCCAGCAATGATTTTGTGATGTCTAAATATTTTGAAGAAGGGGTGAATGTTATTGTGTCGTGTTTTGGTGTTCTCGCCCATATAAAGATTGAGTACCATAGCAAGCAAGTTGTTGCTCCAATGGTTATTTGCCTGCTTGGTCATGTCCCATATATCTCAGAAACATTTATGCCATATAAATAGAATGCGACTATCTTGGAAGATGGTGTGGAAATTCCTATCCAACCTTTATCTGATGTCAAGAATATTGTTGAAGCCAGTCGAGTGACCTGCAGTGGTCGGGTTTTCACCCCTGTCATTCGAGGGAATTTTAATTCTGATAAAAGGGTTGTTGAATGTACTGAACCTAAGAAAACAGTGGGAGAATCTAGTGGCAATGCTTTGGAAAAGGAGGTGGACGACTTGTTAAAAATTATCAAGATGAGTGACTATAATATTGTAGATCAATTGTTGCAAACTCCATCTAAGATATCCATTCTAGCCTTGCTAATGAATTCTTCTGCCCATCTGGAATCTTTGATGAGAGTGTTGGATCAAGCTTTTATGGAAAGTGACATGTCTCTAGACCAATTCAGCAGTGTTGTAAGGAATATTACATCTTGTAATAACTTGAGTTTCTATGATGACGAATTGCCCGATGATGGAAGGAACCATAATTTGGCTCTCCATATCTCCATGAGTTGTAAGAATGACTCTTTATCCAATGTGCTTATTGACAATGGGTATGCTTTGAATGTCATACCAAGGAGTACACTCATGAATCTTAAGTACCAGGGAACTCCCATGCGCCCAAGTGACATAATAGTGAAAGTGTTTGATGGTTCAAGGAAGTCTGTCATCGGAGAAGTAGATTTGCCTATTTACATAGGTCCTCACTTATTTCAGATTAATTTCCAGGTTATGGATATTGTTCCCGCCTATAGTTGTTTATTGGGACGACCATGGATCCATGAAGCAGGAGCTGTTACTTTAATCTTGCACCAAGAGATAAAATTTGTTCGTGAAGGAAAGGTGGTCATCTTAAATGGAGAGCAAGCTCTATTGATATCCCATTTTTCTTCCTTAAGCATTGTAGAAGCTAATTAAGCCACTATTGAGACTCAGTACCAAGCTTTGTCCATTGATAATGTAAGGAAGCATGATAATTTCATAGCCTCGTTTAAGGATGTGCAACATGTGGTGCAGAAAGGACTTAGCAAGGTGTGGGGGTAGGTCATCGATCCTCCTGTGAACAGGAACGACACTGGTTTGAGTTTCTCCATAAAGAATGAAATTATGAAGTTGGAGTCTGCTTTTGGAAAATATCAAGACATCTTTCATAGTGTAGGTTATTTTCAACCAACTACTCCAAGGATCAACACTATTCTGGAAGGTGAATCAGAGCAAGAGATGCCAAATTACATGATGCATGGAGTTAGAGTCCAAAATTGGATTACTATTGATGTTCCTTTTTGCATTCCCATTTCAAAGTAATTTGTTTTTTGTTAGTCTTTTCAAAAATATTTGACTCTGCCCAAGGTGAAAGTATTAGTATTGTATGGGCATATATGTTGTTTTGATCTTTAATATCATTAATAAAAGTTGTTTTTGATTCCCAAATTGTGTCTTTATTCTCAGCTTTTTCTTGGAAAATGGTAATTAGAAAAATCCTTTTTGTTGTACCCCAAAATTTGCTCTCTCTTTTCTCAAGACCTTTTCTCACAAGGATTTTCAAAAGTCCAAGTTTACACAAGTACAATTGGATATTTGGCTTTCAGGCATCAAATCAAAGAACAGAAAATTTGCTTTGTTTCAAAGTCTTCGATTGGGCATCTGAAATCCTTGGAGCGAGCTTTTGTTTCAAAGTCTTCGATTGGGCATCTGAAATCCTTCGAGCAATCCTTTGTTTCAAAGTCTTTGATTGGGCATCTGAAATCCTTTGAGCGAGCTTTTGTTTCACCAGTCTTCAATTGGGAATTTTGCCTCCTTCGATGCAAGCTTGGTTCACAAGTTCTGATTGAGCACTTAGCCTCCTTCGATCAAGTTTAATTCATAAAGGTTCGACTGAGAAAAAGGCTCCTTCAACTTGCATTTGATCCATAAGGAAAAAGGCCCTTTCAACTTGCCTTTAATCCGCAAGGCAAAAGGCTTATTCATGCCTGCCTTGGACTCACAAGGCAAAGGCTTCTTCATGCTTGCCTTTGATGCACAAGGCAAAAGGCCCTTTCAACTTGCCTTTGATCCATAAGGCAAAAGGATTCTTCATGCTTGCCTTGGACTCTTAAGGCAAAGGCTTCTTCATGCTTGCCTTTGATGCACAAGGCAGAAGGCCCTTTCAACTTGCCTTCAATCAACAAGGCTAAGGCCCCTTCAACTGGCCTTCATTTCACAATGTAATGGCTATTTGGATGCAAGCTTCGATTGGGCAATGTCTATCTTCAGGCTTGCTCTGACTCCATATCTAAATCCTTCAACAAAAAGTTTCCCGTACTTTGACACACAAGATGGTCCCTTCAAAGAAGCATTCAAAAGGCCCATTCAAAGGACTTACAAATGGTGCCTTCGAAGGACATATATTTGGTCCATTCGAAGGACACACAAAGGGTGCCTTTGAAGGACATACATTTGGTCCATTCGAAGGACATACAAGTGGTGCCTTCGAAGGACATACATTTGGTTCTTTCTAAGGACACACAAATGGTGCCTTCGAAGGACATACATGTGGTCCATTCAAAGGAGTCATGGAGTGAAACATGTCTAGGTCCATCCCAAAACCAAAAAGGACAAGAATTATCCAAATATGGAAAACTTTCAATATGTTTGATTTTTGTCTCATGGCCTTGAAAGCCTTTGTCTCTTTCCATACTTGCTCTTCTCCTAATTCTATAAATACCATCCTAAGGACACATTACCAAGGGACGTAAAAATAGAGTAGATAAGAAACACATTGCCAAACAAAAGCATTTTGACCTATACATGCATGATCCAGATGAAAACCTTGCCTCCAGGTACACACACATTGCCCAATACGAGCCATACGAAGACTGCAAGAAATACACCAAAATTGCCAAAATCGAAGCACACTTTGCAAGCCATCTCCATCCAAAACAAAGCATCCCATTGGTAAAAAACTTCGATCTTAAATTCATCTCAGTATACTTTAATTTTGATTGTGGCATGACGTTTGTGAAACAGATTCCTTCGAATCTCAATCCAGGCATCCTTGTACTTTTGGCTTGTGTAGCATGCATGTAGGGATTTTGAGATATATATATATATATATATATATATATATATATATATATATATATATATATATATATATATATATATATATATATATATATATATATATATATATATATATATATATATATATATATATATATATATATATATATATATATATATATATATATATATATATATATATATATATATATATATATATATATATATATATATATATTTGTGTGTGTGTGTGTGTGTGTGTGGTCTGATTCGTTTGGTAATGGAATGCTATGGTTTTATTTTTACTAACGAATGACAAACAACTCAAATGGAGGGGGGAATATGTGCAATCGAAAGGGCCTGGGTTCGATACCCAGGCCTCACAATTTTGTTTTTCTAACTATTATTCTGCAGATCTTGTATTTCACATCCAGACACTCACCATACATCCCCTAATCCTAATTAGAGGATCACGTCAACTCAGATCCAGAAGATTCTAAACGTGCAGAGTACCATACACCTTCAGGAGATGTTCTCACTGGATCTAAGAGGCAATTTGGGCCTTGCGTTTTACAAAACATACACCCTTTTTTTCATTCATTTCCTGGCCCATTTGTACGTTTATTTTTTGGTTTATTTCTTTTAATTTCTTTATTTTTTTAATTAATTAACATTAAAGCAAAAACATCACAAAAAAATTAGGTTAGTATCTTTCTTAATAAAATAAGTTTTGAAAATTAATTAATTAATTATTATAACCATTTTTCTTTACATTAAAACCAAATAGATTTAGGTTTTTTTAGTTTAATTCTCTTCATATTTTAAAAGAAAAAACAACAAAAAGATTTTCTTTCATCTTAATAACTTTTAGGATTTTTTAGATGTTATTTCCATCGCGCGAGCCTTTATTTACTTTCACACTTTTTCATATTATTATAACTACCTACTGGGATGTAATAGACAATAACTACGACTTTTATATTTTTACTGCTTTACTTTTCTCTATTTTGGACTATGTAATTAATCCCCCTCCTCGAAGCCATGTAATAGCGTATCTTTAATTTCTTCACTTTAAATTCCTATACAGATATCAATTGTTTAGATGTATGTTAATAGGATTGTATGGCAAGAACATAAAATAAAATTCTAGCAAACTTAATGCAAAAAATGAAAATAACTGAACATAACACACTTGTACATGCGCACCTCTAGGGTATTCCCACTTTGGTTTCCTTTCAGAAAATAGTCACAACTCTCGAAACATGAGAGATTTTAGTGGCTACCCTCTGTTTTATAAAGATCATAAGTCTCACGATGACCCTCTCGAATTTGCCTCAGTAAATAATGATCTTAAAACCCTAGGGTAGTTACTAAAACTTCTTGCTAAGTTGCCTTATCGTGACTATAAAATTTCCCTTCGAATGTCCCTCATACATCCAAATGACTAGGGCTACCTACTCACTAATAGTAGGATAGCACTGTCTAAAGGAAAGGAGGAAAAGGACAGCCCTTTCGAGTAGAGTAGATAGTTCCTAGATGCTATGCTCAAAAACAAACTTTTACACATACAGAAAATCCTTTCAAAAACATTTTCAAAATGCTTTATCAACACTCTTGAGTACTGATACAAGAGTTATCATAAAGAAAATCGTCGCACTAAGGCACTTCAAAAATACTTTTCAAAAACACACAAAGCACAAGGTATTTCAAAATGAGTTAAGCATCTAAGAGCCCGAAGATAACTACGAATGGAAAGGATGCTAAAACCTTCCCTTTTCATAATCTACCCCCCTTACTCAGAAATAATCTCGAAAGGTCTTTTTCTGTTTTTTCACCCTTTCCTTTGTTGGATAAATGAAAAGTCGGTGGCGACTCTTACTTACCGCAACATTGGCAAACACAAATGCAAAACCAATATAAACAGTCGGTTCTGCCACCGTATCACACTTTCAAAGTAAATAATAACTGTAAATAAATTTGTATAATCACTTTCTATATGTGTTAGTTTCTAAAATCAATCATAAATCATATGTGCAGATTAATTAAAAAACCCGTTGAACACAATGACCCTACACCCTCTCCCAAATTTGAATATCCTGCATATGTGGCCGAATAAGAAGAATATGATGAAATACAAGAAGAGGTTTCATGGTTTCTTGAGAGCGAGGAAATTACCATTCAGTCGTATAAAGATCCACTGGAGATGATCAATTTGGGTACAAAGGAAGATCCAAAAGAAGTCAAGATTGGAGCATTGCTTTATCCTGACGTGAAGTGCATATTGATTGAATTGTTGAAAGAGTATGTGGATATCTTTGCTTGGTCTTATCAAGACATTCCTGGGTTGCATACCTATATTGTGGAACATCATTTGTCGCTAAAGCCAGAATGCCCACCAATCAAGCAGAAGTTGCGAATAACACACCCTGATATGGCAGTGAAAATTAAAGAAGAAGTTCTAAAGTAGATTAATGTCGATTTTCTTGTGACATCAGTGTACCCTTAGTGGATTGCCAATATTGTTCCAATACCAAAGAAAGACAGAAAAGTTTGCATGTGCGTGGATTATAGAGATTTAAACAAAGCTAGTCCAAAAGATGACTTTCCATTACCACATATTGATATATTGGTTGACAGTACAACAAAATTCAAATTATTCTCGTTCATGGACGGATTTTCCAGATACAATCTAATCAGAATGGCTCCTGAGGACATGGAAAAAACAACATTTATCACACCCTTGGGAACATTCTGTTACAGAGTGATGCCCATCGAGTTGAAGAACGCTCGTGCAACATAACATAGGGCTATTACAACCCTATTCCATGATCTAATGCACAAAGAAATTGAGGTACATGTTGATGATATGATCGCCAAAACTCAAAATGAAGAAGGGCATATAGAAGATTTGTTGAAATTATTTTAGCATTTAAGGAATTATTGTCTCCGCTTAAATTAAAATAAATGAACCTTTGGTGTTCATTCAAGAAAATTTTTAGGTTTCATTGTCAGCCAGAAAGGAATTGAAGTTGACCTTGATAAAATTAAGGAAATTCAAGAAATGCCTACACCAAGAACTGAAAAGCCAGTTAGAGGCTTCCTTGGACGTTTGAATTACATTTCCATATTTATCTCCCATATGACTGCAACATGTGAGCCGATCTTTAAGTTGATAAAGAAAGATCAAGGTTGCGTATGGATAGATGATTGCCAAAGGGCATTTGAAAGCATTAAAGAGTATCTTCTTGAACCTCTTATCTTGCTCCCTCCTATTGAAGGAAGACCATTTATTATGTATCTGACTGTGTTAGATAATTCAATGGTTATATTTTGGGACAACAAGATGAAACACGAAGAAAAGAGTATGCCATTTATTATCTCAGTAAGAAGTTTACTGACTGTGAGTCACAGTATTCAATGTTGGAAAAACATGTTGTGCTTTGGCTTGGGTGGCAAAGCGGTTGCGACAATATATGTTGAATCATACTACTTGATTAATTTCATAAATGGACCTGATTAAGTATATTTTTGAAAAGCCTGCCCTTACCGGAAGAATTTCCCGTTGGCAGATGCTATTATCTGAATATGATATTGAATACCATACTCAAAAGGCTATAAAAAGCAGTGTGTTGGCAGATTATCTTGCTCACTAACAAGTTGATGATTATCAATCTGTTAAATATGATATTCCTGATGAGGATGTGATGTTTTTGAAAATAAAAGATTGTGATAAACCTTTTCCCTAGGAAGGTCCGGATCCTGAATCTAGGTGGGGTATGGTGTTTAATGGAGCTGTAAATGCTTATGGGAAGGGAATCGGTGTCGTGATTACCATTCCTCATGGGTCGCGTATCCCTTTTACTGCAAGATTGGCATTTGATTATACCAATAATACGGCAAAATATGAGGCTTGTATCATGGGTCTCAAAGAGGCTATAGATCTCAGAATCAAAATTATAGATGTATATGGCGATTCAGCTTTGGTATTAAATAAGATCATAGGAGAATGGGATACTCATCACGTTGGCTTGATTCCCTACAAAGACTATGCTAGAAGATTATTATACTTCTTTAATAAAGTTGAATTCCATCATATTCCCAGAGATCATAATCAGATGGAAGATGCTTTAGCCACTTTGGCTTCTATGTATCAAGTAAATACTTGGAACAATTTTCCTCATATCACAGTTCTACGTCTAGATAGGCCAGCACACGTGTTTGCAGCAGAGGGAACGTCAGACGAAAAACCTTGGTATTATGATATCAAGCATTTTCTCCAGACTCAAGAATACTCGGTGGGTGCGTCGAACAAAGATAGAAAGACATTGAGAAGATTGGCAGGCAGCTTTTTCCTCAATGAAGATGTGATATACAAAATAAATTATGACATGGTCTTGCTGAGATGCATGGATAGACACGAAGTAGACATGTTAATGCATGAGATCCATGAATGTTCCTTAGTCACCCATGCATATGGAAATTCAATGGAAAAGAAGATGTTTAGGTCAGGTTACTATTGGCTGACAATTGAATCTGACTGTTACAAATTCGCAAAGAAGTTCCATAAGTGCTAGATTTAGGCTGACAAAATTCATGTAGCTCCGACGCTTCTCAATGTTATTTCTTCCCCGTGGCCTTTATCTATGCGGGGTATTGACATGATTGGAATGATTGAAACTAAGGTGTCTAATGGACATCGTTTCATCTTGGTGGCAATGGACTACTTAACCAAATGAGTGTAAGCAGCTTCTTATGCTAATGTCACTAAACAGGTGGTAGTATGCTTTATCAAGAACAATCTTATATGTCGGTATGGTGTGCCAAGCAGGATTATCACTGACAATGTCTTAAATCTTAATAACAAGATGATTGCAGAAATTTATGAAGAATTCAAGATTTTCCATCACAATTCATCTCCTTACAGGCCAAATATGAATGGGGTTGTTGAAGCTGCTAATAAAAACATCAAGAAGATCATCCAGAAAATGGTTGTTACCTATAAAGATTGGCATGAGATGCTCCATTTTTCTTTGCATGGGTATCGTACATTCGTCTGCACTTCAACAGGGGCCACTTTGTTCTCTATTGTGTATGGTATAGAGGAAGTACATCCCATTGAGGTTAAGATTCCCTCTTTACTTGTGATAATGTAAACCAAATTGTTAGAGGCTAAGTGGGTCCAGAACAGGTTTGACAAATTAAATTTGATTGAAGAAAAGAGAATTACGGCCTTGTGTCATGGTCAGTTATACCAGAAGAGAATGAAGAAAGCTTTTGATAAGAAGGTCAAGCCTCATGAATTCAGAGAAGAAGACCTCGTGCTCAGAAAGATCGTGTCTTTTAACCTTGAGTCTAGGGGAAAGTGGACTCCCAATTTTGAAGGCCTATATGTTGTGAAGAAAGCCTTATCTGGTGGTGCACTGATTCTTGAAACTATGGATGGCAAGGACTTCTCACGTCCTATGAATGTTGATGCAGTCAAGAAATACTTCGCCTAACGAAATAAAATAACGGCTCGCTAAGTTAAAAACCTGAAAGGGAGGCTTAGGAGAAAAATAGTGTCTCGATAGGATGAAAACCCGAAAGGGCGGTCTAGGAAAAAATAAGAGACACAAACAGAATAAATTTTCCTGCAAGATTCAAAACCCACAAGGGAAACCTAGGCAAAAGTTAGGGATTTCATGGCAAGTAATTGTGTCATGAAATAATTGTTGATTTGAAGTTTTTTTAGTTGAATAAAATATGTTAAGTGAATTGAAGTTGAGTATGTATATTCCGCTGCCTATCAATAAAAAGTTGTTTGGTTTTAAAGAATAAACCGGGTTGTTATCGGTTCATCTGAATTAAGTGTTATGTATTTGTTTTGTATGCGATTAAATGAAGTTGATTTTAAGTTGTAAATGTAGCATCCTATTTATGTTGAACTCTGATTTAATTATTATGCGATGTGTACATTTGACTTTCGGGATATTTTGGTGGCAAGTCAGTTGCCATGCTAAAATAAAACTTGTAAGAAAGATCGGTGATATGAGATTCCTAGAACTCGGTTATTATTTTTAGGACAGGTGGAGATAACTTAACTTCAATAGAGAAGGGTACTTACCTACGGACCTCATACAAGCCTTTAAACCTAAGGATCTTGTGTGATTTGTTTGTGTTTTCTACTTGTTTAAACATGACATCACAACATCATATCATCATGACATGGCATTTTTACTAACCAATTCAAAGATCTTAGGGACCTTTGGTGCAGGGTTATCATAAACCGGACTGCTAGCAAGGGTCAAGAGGATTTATTTTCCTCTAACAAGATGCCGTCAAAGAACGAAGTATGAGGCTAGGACCCACTTGATATGGTAAGCTTGATTCTTATAGAAGGACGTTCAAAATCCAAGACGCAAAGTTCTTTAGATAAAGCTGCAACCAAATCCACATTTCAATTTTTTCTTATCCCGCGAGATCCTTGAAAACATTACATACGCATTTGCATACCATACATATCATTACATAGAAGATATTCTCAAGATATGTTTTCTCATCTTCTTACTGTTTATTTCAGTAAATAGATGGCTCTTGAACAAACAGTCAAAGATCTCCAAGCTCAGAATGCTCAGTTTCAAGAAATGTTCTTGAACTTAGCTAAGGGGCAGGAAGAATTGAAGACACTCATCATCAAAGAGAGGAAGAAAAATATGAGGAAACAAGTCTGCATCCTTAACATGGGACGAAGGTTCAGAGGTCCTACCAAGCAGGCTCAAGACTGTGATATCCCATCAGACAAAGACGACAACCAGGGTGAAGATGGTAAAAGTGTCAAAGCCGAGAAAGGAAGCAACATTGGTTTTGAAAAATATTCTGATGAAGAGGAAGGAGATTATTCAGATGAACAATATTCCCATGCTGATGAAAAATACAATCACCTAGAAGATTGTTTAAATGCTATGGAGAACCAGAAAGTGGTTGGGTTGGATTTTGAAGATCTGGGTGTATTTTCAAGACTTGTCATTCCTTATAAATTCAAAGTCCCCGCTTTTGCAAAGTATGACATTGTTTCTTTCCCAAAGCTTCATTTAAGGTCATATGTCCGGAAGATTCAACCACACACTACAAACAGGAAGTTATGGGTGCATTTCTTTCAAGAGAGCCTGTCTGGAACACATTTGAAATGGTTCTATCAACTAGAAGGGACCAATATTCGTACTTGGGAAGATTTGGCTGCTGCTTTCTACAACCAATACCAGTACAATGTTGATCTTTCACCAATACGTGTGCAACAACTTATTCTAACCATGGGCTGTAACGAAGGCTTTAAAAAGTATGCCCAAAAATGGTGAGATCTAGCAGGAAGAGTTCAACCTTCTTTGTCTGATAGGGAGTTGGTTGACATATTTATGGTAGCTTTGGCATGTCCTTTATTTAATCAACTGATTGGAAGCTCTTCATCCGGGTTCACCGAGTTGATATTAACAGGGGAACAAGTTGAAGGTTGAATCAGAAGCGGAAAAATTCAGGTGGCTGTTGTCGCAACTGGTTTTTAAATCAGAGTCGCCACCCTTAATTTTTATCCTAAAGGAAGGTATTATAAAGGAATAACCCTAAATTTCAGAGATTCCAGATTTGGAATCGGTTCTAGATGAGGGGAACGTGTTAGGCACCCCTTATCCACTTTGTTCGCAAGGATACTAGATTTAGAAGCGTAATTTTTAGGAAATAGGGTTTTTAGTGTTTTATTAGGGGAACTCTCCATGATTTTAATCGTATGCCTACGTATCCTCTTAGGAGGAATCAGAGTCCCATTTCGTAGTTCGCGGGTGGTTTGTGTTTTTAATGGATTACAAAAAGTATTAGAATTTCCGGTGTGCTTTGCCTAGGTGTTATGAACAGCGGAAATTGTTAGACTAAGCGCGTAGTCGATTCGAAAATATTTGTAATCCTTTTTGAAAATAATATAAGTTTGAATACATTAGTAAAAGAGGTTGGTATTTGTTGATTACTTATTTTTGATTACATAGTACAATTATGAAAAATAAATTTGAATTGAAAAATATGCAAGTATAAAAAAAGGTTAGCATTTCCAGAAATAGTTTAATCAATAAATATATATATTACAATTTTATTAAAAATATGCTAGATATTTTTGTTAAAAAAAAAGAGTATAATTATTTATTAATATGAAAAAAATAATTTTATATAAGAATGATATAATAAATGAATATATAAATAAAATTATAAAAAATAAATAAATTAAATTGATTTAATTTCGCTATGAAGGTGCAAATTATACTAAGCTAGCATAATAGGGGGGTGCTAACAGAAGGGGCCTGAATTCAGATATTGAATTCAGGCCCAGGAGACAAGGGGGTGTCAATTTTATCTACGTAGTAAAATGGGGGGTGTGAACAATATGGGGGTCCAAGTCTAGATTTTGGATTGGGCTCATTTGGCTGAGGGACGTGCGTCGTTATATGTATTCACAAAGGATAAAAAGAACGGGGGTGTGGATATTTGGGCTTGGCCCAAAGGTATGGGAACCCTTTTGGACTCCGTGTGGGTGGATGCACGGGATATCATGGACGCACAAATTGAGGGGCATATGATCATGATCATGTGGCTGAGATCGAGGGGAGCACGGTAAGGGGTATAGGGTTGTGCATGCTAGATCGTTAATCACATTATATTTTCAATCATAAAACAAATTGTTTTATTTTTCACCCTTCGCCTCTCTCTTTCTTCACTCGAATCAGTTTCTCTCTTTTGTCTCTCTCAACACATAAACAAATCCAAAACCTTATTCAAACACACGGCGGTGGTGGTGCTTGTTTCTTCCCCAACCACTCAACGTCTGAGCCTCAAAAAACTGATCCCCAATCTTAACCCCCTAATCATTCAGTGGTTCACTGGAACAACGCAAGCTAAGTGTTTTTGTTACGTATGATTTTTTGCTTTATCTTGTCCTCCCTCTCAATCTCGCTTTCTGATTCTTCTTGCTTTTGATTCGAAGTTACAACAATGACGAGGATGATATAACAGTGCAATGATTAAAGACATAAATGGTGGCGGTATTTTAAGGAGAAGATGAAGCGAGCGACATCGGTGGATATAGGGTTTCAGATCTTGAAACCCTAAAGCAGAGCAATAGATTATAACAGAAAGGCCTCTCCTTCTGCCAACTTTCTCTCCTTCTTTCGATTTCTTTTCTCTTATGTAAATTTTTTATTTAAATTCATGTCCCCTCCGTACCTCTTCCTCTGTTCATTTTATAATGATTTTAGGTTTACAAATTTAGGAATTTTAGTTATGTGTCTGTAATTAAATTATGGAATTGATTTTGATTCAGTTTTTTTAGAAATAAATTGAATCTTGTGTGTACATTGTAAACATCTTAAATTGTTTATGTTTTTTGCAATTGATTTGTAATGATTTTATGTTTGATGCTTATGGAACAAATTAATTAGTTTATGGATTTGAGATATTTCAATTTTGAATATGTACAGCGGGCGTTTTTTCTGGGTGATTGAAACAGTAGTTGTTTAAGAAACTTGGGTCACGTAATATTTTCAGAACATGTATGTTTTTTTGGATTTGGACTTAGGCCTATATTTTTTTATCTGACCCAAAGTGTCTTAAAAAAACATAATGTTTTAACTCAATCGAGCCTGTGACACTTGGGTTGTAATTTTGGGAAGTCCTCATTTTTGTTAACATTGTTTCTTAAATAAAAACATAAATCAATTAAGTCTTTAAATAAATGTTTTAAATAACATAATAGTGTAAAATAATTATAAAAAGATAATAATAATGATTAATTAGTAAAAACTAGATAATAATAATGTTAAGAATGATGATTACAATGTTATATTTTAGAATAAAAAACAAATCTTCAAAAAAATTGATTGGGTCGGGCCACATTATTTGAGCTTATTGGGTTTTAACAAAATAAGAATGAACTTCTTTAAACACCCTCCTTAAAAGAAAAAGAACCTTAATGGGCATGGGTGTAATGATTTTCTCATACTTCTTGTAACAACAAAGTCTCTCTCTTAACAATGACTTCTATTTTAAAACTTTAATGGGCCATCAGATATTGATAGTCCATTTAAAATCTATACACCCTTTTTCGTGTTTTACCCCCTCCCCCTAGAAACAATAATTAAATAATGTGACTTGTTTAAAAGAAAACTAAAATATGAAAATAAGGGTAGGGAAAAATTGGAGTATGACAGTTGCCTCTATTTAATTACATTTCTATTAAATGGTGCGAGAATACGCAGGTGTCACACGTTCTGATCGGAAGTTTATTAAATATTGGAAGACCCTAAAATTTGTCTGAAAGATTATAAGAATATGATGTGCAGCGTTCCCGTGGGTATGAAAGGTAGGCGTAGATGATGATGCATCATCTAACCAGCGTTTACACCAAAATTTGTTTTGAATTTATATATGATGACGTGGAGTCCTGCCAGTATCTAAGAAGAGGTCGTTTGCATATCTACTGTTGCCTAGGAGGTAAATGATGCAGGTTTGAATAGTTAACTTTACTAATGCTTGGAGACTAATATAGAAAGTTTTGGTTTGACTTGAGTTTGTTCATTCATCACAAACTAGGGAATGGGTAAAACCAAATTTGACAACACATTGCCGCATGGAGATTGATGCAATAGAGCCATATTGCAGGAAAAATGATAACAATATTGTTGCATAGAGACTGATGCAATGAGTTAAATTGAGGAAGAAACTTTGACGATGACATGGCTTCCTGGAGACTGACGCAATAGATTATACCATAGAAAAAGTTTGGTAACAATATTGCGGAATGGAGACTGATGCAATAGACAGAGTCTGGTAAAAGCATTATTTCTTGGAGACTGATGTAATAGAAGGAGTTTGGTAACATCGTTGCATGGAGGCCGACGCAATGAGCTAGATCGTGAATAAAGAACGTACTGCTGCATGGTGACTGAAACAACGGGTTAGAGTTTGATAACAACATTACTGCATAGATAATGACGCAATGGGTTGAATTGGAGATTTTGCACATTGCTGCATGAAGCTTGACACAATGAACTAAATATATAAAATTTCACACATTGTCGCATAGAGACTGACACGATGGTGGAATTGCTGACTTCACAACATTGTTGCGTGGGGTCTGACACAATGAGCTAGATCACAAAGGAAGAACATATTGCTGTATGGAGACTGACACACTAAGTTAAATATAGAAAATTTCACACACTATCGCATAGAGACTGACACCATGGATGGAGTTGCTGATTTCACAACATTGCTGCCTAGGGTCGACACAATGAGCTAGATCACAGAGAACGAACATATAGTTGTATGGAGATTGACACAATAAGTTAAATATAGAAATATTCATACATTGGCGCATAGAGACTAACACAGTGGTGGAATTGCTGATTTCGCAAAATTGTTTCCTGGGGTCTGACACAATGAGCTAGATTGCAAAGAAAGAACATATTGTTTCTTGGAGATTAACACAATAAGTTAAACATTGAAAATTTCACACATTGTTGCATAGAGACTGACACGATGGTGGAATTGCTGACTTCACAACATTATTGCGCGGGGTCTGACACAATGATATAGATCGCAAAGAAAGAACATATTGTTGTGTGGAGACTGAAAAAATAAGTTAAATATAGAAAATTTCACACATTCTCACATAGAGACTGACACCATGGATGGAATTGCTGATTTCGCAACATTGTTGCCTGGGGTCTGACACAATGAGCTAAATCACAGAGAACAGACATATAGTTGCGTGGAGACTGACACAATAAGTTAAATATAGAAAATTTCATACATTGTTGCATAGAGACTAACACAGTGGTGGAATTGTTGATTTCGCAACATTGTTTCCTAGGGTCTGACACAATGAGCTAGATCACAAAGAAAGAACATATTGTTGCCTGGAGATTAACACAATAAGTTAAACATAGAAAATTCCACACATTGTCGCATAGAGACTAACACAATGGGTGGAATTGTTAATTTCGTAACGTTGCTTCCTGGGGTATGACACAATGAGATAGATCGCAAAGAAAGAACATATTGTTGTGTGGAGACTGACACAATAAGTTAAATATAGAAAATTTCACACATTGTCGCATAGAGACTGACACAATGGGTGGAATATATAGGAAGTTGTTTTGAATGATCCACATCTTAGATAACGCAAACAGAGATGAGAACGGATTTTACTAGTTTTTTTGTTTCTAACCGAGGTAAGAAGTGATGAAGGGCCCTAAGATATTGGCTCTGTTCATAGTAGGTTTTGAGGAATGTATTGCATGATGCATATGCATGGAAATATGGACTCGGGAATGCATATGTAACAAATGTGTGTATGTCTCAAATATATATTGGTGCAAGCTATGTGCATATGCCCCAAACATTATGGAAAATATGTTTGATAATTCTCCTTCGTTAAACCAACGGGTTCTCGTAGTGATCAATTTCCTAACATTGTTTGTTGCCTATTATTGTATCTTCAAGTTGATTTGAATTTGGTGAAAACTGTCAGCAAGATTTTGATGTCTGGATCGTAGGTGCAGGCGTAGGTATGGACGTAGATGTGGACATTGGTGTAGATGTTGACATAGTCGTAGACATAGGCGTGGGCATAGAAATATGCATAGATATGGACGTAGGCGTGGATTTTCTTTCGATGTTTTTCTAAACAAAATAAACTTTGATGCTTTATCAAATGCTATTTGGTGTTTTCCGTATGTTAGATGCATCAAATGTTATGGATGACATTGAGATTTTAATATGATTATGCGTACGTCATGCTTGATGTGAAGCTTTTTAACGGGAAATCTACCGGCGAGATTCGACATAGAATTACCTTCTGCCAAGGCCTTTCGGAAAATCGCTGCCATGATCAACTAGGGGAATCTTTTGCCGAGGTTCAATTGAAATATACCTTCTGCCAAGGTCTTCTAAATAATCAACTATTGTGATCAAACAGGGGAATCTACTGCCGAGACTCAATTGAAATATACCTTCTCCCGATGTCTTCTGAATAATCACTTGACATGATCAAACAGGGGAATCTATTGCCAAGATTCAATTGTGAGCTACCTTCTACCAAGGTCTTCCAAATAATCAACTGTCGTTATTAAACAGGGGAGTCTACTTCCTATATTCAATTGTGAGCTACCTTCTTCTGAGGTCTTCTGAATAATCAACTGTCGTGATCAAATAGGGGAGTCTATCGCCGAGATTCAATTGAGATATACCTTCTGTCGAGGTCTTTTGAATAATCAATGGTTGCAATCAAATAGGGGAATCTAATGTTGATATTCAATGTAGAATTAGGTAGCTTGATCGACAATGATGATTGTCTTCACCTAAAACAAGGTTTTATGATTTGCGTGTAAATTATTTTGATGTATGAAAGGTAATGATTGATTGATGCATGTAATGAGTAACTTGGATATGTGTAAATAGATGTTGGACTTAGAAATGTGAATGTGTAATTAGGATTTTTGAGATATGCTCGACCCATGTTGTCGAAAATTGTCATCCGAATGAGATGGTAAGCATAGCTTGATTCTGGATCGAAGAGCCCTAATGCATGATTTATGAAGCTTTACGCTTTATGATTATGACTCGAATGGTTTTTTTGAATGATGCCTCTATGATGGGTCATCGATGACTGAATCCCAAAGGTTTTCCTATGCGACAAGGTTGCTTGTCACATGGTGGTTGAATGTTGTTCTATCATCATTTCTCGATACTCGATTTGAACATGAAGATTGGTGATGTAGAAGAAGGATCCACTGAAGGTTATGAAAGTATGCAGAGAGCTTTCCCCTATATGGACTGTGTTTCCTTAATTTGTTGGTAAGGTCTTGGAGGAGATTCTCATTTATATGAGCTTGGAAATAGTTTGATCATAATATAAATGACCCCACTTTTCTGTACTATTCCCCTGATTAAGAGATTCTTGAAAATGTTTGGCTTTGATGAACCATTTTGAATCAACTCCTTTTGATCAAACCTCGTTGTGGTTTGCCCCAACATTCAAAATTTTGAAATATGTGCCCCTCAATCTCCAGGATCGGGAAGAAGTACCTTCAGAAAGAACTTAGACCTCATCGTGAACTTGACATAGATTTCCCCAAGTATTCGAAGCTTGAAAAGTTTGTACCTGAAGTTTCTTGAAGGGGAATTTGGATCCTACATGAAGTTTGTACCCAACATTTGAATCTTGGAAGGTTGCCCTGATTATCAAGGCCTTGAGAGGTTTGTTAAAACGAGGAAACCGAGTCATACCCCTTTATGATATGATTTGATTAAGGAATTCTCCTTTGAAAGGTACGCCCCTGATTAAACAGTGCTTTGAAATTTGATTTGAGTTGATTGAATCTCGAAATGATCACCCCTTGTCAATAGTGTCTTCATGTGATATACCCCTACAATCATTAGTATTTGCCTCTGTTTATAGGGGTCCCCTTAGATGCTTTGCCCCTAGTTAGAAGCTTCTTGAAAATAATGCCTTTGATTAGACCAATTTTTGAAATTTCCTTGATGCTAAGTATTGATTCGTAGATAAAATTGTACATGTTGAAAAAGTAATTCCGTTAGATGCACATTCAAGTTCTTGAAATCGAAGTTTGAATAGAAATGGATGATTTAGAGATGGATATTTGAAAAACAGAAGTAGTTAGAAATAATTTTAACAAAATAGGAACCTAGTTGAGTATGCTTTCATAGTGAACCTAGCTTCAATTGGGACTTTTGAAGGTTGTGACGTGGCCATGGATCGTGGTTTAAGAAACAAAAGATATAAGGCTCAAAATTTATTTATCCCACCCCATTCTCCTTGGTTTTCTCCAGTCCTCATTTCAATTAATCCAACAGATACATTTAATCCCCAAGAGAAATTTTATAGTCGCATAGATGATGAGAAGCGTTGATAAGATTCAAGCACCAATGAAAAAAGAATTGATGAGAAGCCTTGATGATTCTTGAGGTGGTAGTCATAAGATTGTTCTCCAACATTCAATTTTCAATCCCTTATTTTGCATGGACCAATTCTTTTGAATTTTCCGGTCCATCGGGATGCCCTAACTTTTGCGTAAGTCAAGTTTTGATGATTTCTTTTGACTTAACTAGATTTTTCTTTTTAATTTCATTATTTTTAATTTCATTTTATGTTTTTGATTTTGAAAACTTATGGCTGTCGCGCTGATTGTTGTAAGATTCATCTTTATTATTTTCCTCGATTTTAAATGATGTATTAAGGAAGAGATATTGTGGACTTTGTCTTTGTTGATTCCTCAATCTTGGATGTTGAACGTGAGGAAAAGAATGTGCTGCAATATTTTATTAGATCACTCTCTCAGTGATGTATCAAGGAAAGAGATATTCTTACTTTGCTTAGATCGTTTCGATTCTCCTGGGATTTGAATGCATCGTTGAATTAATTGAATTCTACCCTCCCCCTGGTTAAGATTAAAGGTTTTTTTAAAAAAAGTAAAACGAACTCCGACTTCTGGCTCGAGGGGGGTAATTATGGACTATCACCTTATATCTCCACTGTTTAGGAAGTGAAAAAAATGCCTTACATCGTCAACTAAGTCTTACTATTAAAAAGCATACGTCAGAAAAATTAGAATATTTTGTATTTTCATCATCCTCCCTTGAAATTTACTAATGTTGTGCAATGGAAGATAGAAAAGAATAATAGAAAGTCGTTGATTATTTATCTAATGAATCTATTTCAAAACCATGTATGCTTATTTTATTAGAATTACTTGACCAAAGAGTACAAAGTTTATAACAAATAACACTTAGCAAGAAAGAAATTACAATTTGAAATGATAAAGGCCTAATTATCTAAAGATAATCCCATTTGTTGATCCATCGACTTTAGGGGATTCTTATTAGTCTTTAAATTTTTCAAAACAGATGACGAACATTCACCAATTGGATCCCTTCTTCAAACTTCAATTGCTTATTATCGATTAAATCTTGGACCTTGTGTCTGAAAGCCCAACATTTTTCTATAGTATGCCCCAGGGAATTGGCATGATACTCGCACCTGGTGTTTCCATCACACCTAGGCAGGAGTGCCTCACTCGGAGGATTCAGTGACTTCTGCTCTACCAAAGATACCTTGAGTAAATGTTATAGTAGTTGACCGTGCGGTATGGGAAGTGGATTAAATCTCCTAGGTGATAGCTTTTGTCTTTTCTTTATTTGGGCATATCTCTTCTGTTTATAAGGTTGCTTTAGTTATTGTTGAGGCAGGGGAACTTCCCACGGTGGTTGCATTTGTGGTGCTGAATAGGCCTATGGTTAGGATAATGAAGGGTTTCCTTCGCCCCTCTATAGAAATTGAATTATTAAGTTCATTTGAGTCTTCAATTGGTGGACCACCTCCTTCAATAGTTCTTGACCTTTTTTGAGTCCTTCCATGGCTTCTTGAGACATGCTTTAGGTTTGCTTGTGAGTATCGGGAATCTTGGTAGCTGGATCACAGTTAGATAAGGGTGATAGTGTAAATGATATGAACTTTGTGCAAATGGATGAAAGTGAAAATGTATGAAAATGCTTGGGTATGCAAAAATAAATAAAAAATTGGCTTTTAGGTATCCAAAAAGTTTCATGGATATGCAATGCGATGTAGACGTAGTATGAGAGTAGATGCAGGGGTACTCTATACAGATCGTATGCTACATTACTTTATTGCTTACATTTTTCTCCCTAAGAAATCAAATCCCTCTCAAATAAGTGATGTTGAGATGCAAGTGTTGTTTGCAATAAAAAATAATCTTCAAATAAATTGGGCATACTCAATCATGAACTATATGGAGCATCTAAAAGATCTGTCCGGTGGACTTCCATATGCTCATTGGATAACCAAGTTTCTCAAGTTTGGAAAGGTTAGCTTCCGAGGAGAAACCGAAACAAAAATGACTTCAAGATATTGTGAAATTTCGATTGGGCCGCAAACAAAAATATGGGCATTTTCAAAGATGATGATGGATTGTTCAAGCATAGAGATAAAGGAACTTCCTCAAATCAAGATGCACATCCTCCACCACCCATATATGACGGCGAAATATAAAATAAGATGATTTATCACAAGCTTTGCTCAATGGAAATTTCATGATTTCGGAATTTGGAGACATACGTCAAGAATTGACAACCCTCCAAACACAAATTCAAGAGGACTCTATGGTTGAGAGTGATGATGAAGAATTCTAAATGCCTTAGCACCTTTGTTTATTTTTTATCTTCTTCCTATGTAATGTTTTATCTTGTTTCATTTTGTATCGTATTCCCTTCTGTACTATTTATGTCTTCAAAGACCTCGTGTCCAATATGTTTCTAAGTATCCGTTAACTTTGTGTTTTTTTATAAAAATGTGTTATATTTTACTTGTTTTTTATATATTTTTTTACTATGATATTTTCCCCAGCCTTTTTAATATTGACAAATGGGGAGAAGACATTGTGCTTGTGTTTAGTGATGTAGAATTGTTTTCCAGATTTTAAAGCTTCCTCTTTGATATACAAGTCTTCAAAGGCTACATAAATTCAGGGGGAGATATCCATCTTAGGGGGGGGAGAGAATGCACATCATTATGGTACACATACAAGCTACACTCAAAGACCTTGATGAACAAGCTACAAATGTCAAATTGGTTGTCTACATCAAAAAGGGGGAGAATGTGATTGCATGCACTCCAATCAAAGTGTTTTGATGAAGACCACCATACATAAAGTCAAAGAAATATTAAGGCTATGGAAAAGAAGATATTCAAGATCATATAATATTTCAAGATCACTCTTTGAAGTCTTCTACATGTGTACAATCAACTTTCAAGATGAAGAAATATGAAGATTCATCAACAAGTTAGGTATAAGTTTTAATTTGAGGTTTTTAAGATGATATAGTGCTCAAAATATACTCTAAACATTTTACATCAGTTTCATGATCATTTAAGAGTAAAACATTTCATGTCCATCACTTACAAAATATGTTTTTATCAGTTTCACTCAGTGGTAACCAGTTACAGGGTTACGGTAACCGGTTACAGGACTTCACGAAATTAAAATAAGTAATAAAAAAATTTGGTTCAGTGGGTAACCAGTTACAACTTTTGGGTAACCAGTTATAGGCATGCATATTTGAAAATATATATGTTATCGTACATGTTTAATCGGTTACAACCTTACGGTAACAGGTTACCGCTGAAGAACAATTCAAAAATTTTATGTTTTACATGGTTCTTGGATGATACCTCTTGGGGTCCAACCATTTCATCTTTTTACTCATTTAGGGTGTAATGAAAGGGTTCATTTCATATATAAATTTCGTTTTCACTCATATCAAAACATAAGACATATCAATCAAAATTTAAAAAACTCTTAAGTGTTGTAAAACATTGAGAATTTACATATTGCATGAAACATTGTTTAGAACTTTCACACTCATCATTATTTCAACATATATTGAGCACTAAATCTGACTATAAACTTCCTATTAAAATGTTTTCTTAGTATCTGGATAACCATTGTGTTATTCAAGAATTGGTCATACTTTGTAAAAAATTATATTTTGTATAAGATTAACCTTGCATTCCAGGATTGTTGGAGCAAGTGTGTGCATTGAAAAGGATTGTTCTTCTTGCACTTAATGTTGAAGATCTTAAAGGTTTTAAGAGACTTTTATGTCCCTATAGATTAATATTAAGGCATCATCTTTGGTGTAATTAGGATTGTTAAATTATTCTAAACTATAGTTTAATCTCTTCCGTGTTGGCAAGAGGACTGGAGTACTCTCGATCTGTGAGGGAAACTAGTATACATCCTATGTTCATTTACTTTCCGCACTTTATTGTTTTCATCACCATAATAAGAAAAATAAGAACTTTAAAAAGAAGGAAAAAATTGACCATCACCTAATTCACCCCCCCCCCCCACCCTCTTAGGCGCATTATTAAATTACATTTGGAATCAGAGCAAGTTGAGGTAACTTGTTCCTATTTGATCCAGAATGTCTTCCGTGTAACCAACTTTTAAATATGGTGGTAGTAACAACAATCCTCCTTTGTTTTGTGGTGAATATTTTGACTTTTGGATGATTCGCATGAAGGATCATCTGGAAGCACAAGGAGAAGAAATATGGGATGTTATCCAAAATGGTATGTTTACTCCGATATGTGTTGTCAATGGTGTTGGAACATCAAATCCTAAAACATCATGGTATGACGATGATAAGAAAAAGGTCATTTATGATAAGAAAGCGATTAATATTATTCAAGTTTCACTTTGCATGGATGGATTCTTTCGTGTTTCATCATGCACAACAGCAAAGGAAATTTGGGATACTTTGTTTGAAACACACGAAGGATTAGTCAAAGTCAAAATATCAAGATTGAATACATTGAGTCAAGAGTTCGAGATGTTTAGAATGGAACCCAAAGAATCTATTTTCAATATGCATAAAAGATTTGTTCATTTGACGAATCATTTAAAAGCTCTTGGTAAAACTCTCACCAATGACGAACTCAACCTAAAGGTCCTTCAATCTTTAACTAGAGAATGGCAATTAAAAGTAACGGCTATTTTAGAAAAGAAGAATTTATCAAATATGTCATCCACAACTCTATTTGGTAAACTTCAAGAGTACGAGACGGTATTTGGAATACTTGCTAAGCATGAAAATCAAGAAAATAAGTCAAAAGGCATTGCATTGAAGGTGGAATCCAAGGAAGTCGCTATTGAAGAAAATCCGGAAGAAGATGAAAATTACCTGCTTCTTGTAAAAAGGGTTAGGTAAATTCTTTGGCCCTAAAAATAATTTTGGTAATTCTAACTTTGTCGAAAGGAAGAAATTCTCAAAGAGCAAAGATAAAGAAGCATCCACATCAAATGTTACATGCTATGAATGTGGAAAGCAAAGCCATATCAAACTGGATTGTCCAAACCTCTCCAAGAAGGATGGAAACAAAGGAAGGAAAGACTCCAAGTATAAGAAAGCCTACATTGCTTGGGATGACAATAAATTTAGTACATCATCTAAATCGGAGAATGACGAATGTGCAAATTTAGCATTGATGGCTAATCATGAATCCGATGATGATGAAAATGAAGAGGTTAGTACAAACTTTACCCTTTATGATGAAAATGCTCAAGGTGCAATTGATGAACTCCTAAATGAATGAAAAGTCTTGTATAAAAGATATCAACACAAGAAGAGTCTTGAATGCAAAGTTTTATAATATTATTTCTTGATTTAATTATGTGCTTATACATTTTAGTCTTTGACCATATATATTTACGAGCACATCTAAGAAGATATGGGCTTCTATATCAGTAATATATGCCCGAACGCGTGACTGAGTACTTCTAATCTGGTTTCGAGTTCTATTTTAACTTGGTACTCTTAAAAGGTTAGGGGCACTATAGCATGACTGACTTTCAAAGTGCCAAAGGAATTGACATAGTATTGGTCAGAAGCTCGAGGGTGTGATCGACATTCAGAGCTCTGTTCGGATTTGACGTCAAAGAGGGTCAGAGGCTCGAGGACATGATTGATTTTTAGGACTCCATTCGGATTTGACGCCAAAGAGGTTAAGAGGCTTGAGGGTGTGACCGGTGTAGTGATGAAAAGTTGAGATTAAGCCATTGATTGACTTAACTCACAAACTGAAAGTCGCCACCGCACTTTATTTTTTCCAAAGGAAATGGGAAAAGAGTGAATAAAACCCAAGATAAAATAGAGATCAAGGTAATGCGGTTGGTTATGAAAATGGAAGTTACTAGCACCCTAAATATCTATGATACTCCGCATGAACCTCTTTGAAAATATGTGTATTTGGCTAAAAGGAAATTTTTTGCAAAAATGAATGGAGAGATGAGAAAAGAAATTGTTTTTATTATTTTGATTGGGGAAAAATTTAATTAGCCATGTGCCTATGTACCATCAATGTGCAATGATGAAATCATAACCTCATAGTTCTTCTCAAAAGGTTTAAAACTTTGTGTGTTGTTTAATTTTAAGAGAAGGGACATCTTCTCACATTCAAGTGGAAAACTTACTTACCACCCACAATTTTAAGGAAGGAGCATTTGCATCATATTGAGGCGGAGGATATTGATTGGATTAAAATCAACAAAGAATCATTCAACACCTAAGTGGAAAATGTCAAGCACTTCACTACATATTGTAGAAGTATAGTTTCTTTCATCACTACAAGAATCTAAAATTTGAAAAAAAAATTAACTGAAAAGTCAAAGTGGAAAAATGGTTTGAGTATGTTTTTGTATTTTTTAAGTATTAAAGAAAATGTCATATCTTGGTTAATATTGATTAATGGTTTTTTTTAAGAAAAGAGTTTTTGAAAAAAAGCATGGACCTAAGTTCAAGTTTATTATGAAAGCGGATAAAGTTTGAAAACAAGAATCCTTTGAAAATGGGAGAAGGTTTTGAAAATTAAAGAATGGGAGGAGACGAAGAGACCATCCTAAAGGACAAAGTAAAAGTTAAGGTAGGAAAGGTCTAACTAAACAAGAAGCCAACACTTGACCTAATGAAGTCAATATAGGATTCCCATCCTTTAGACAAAAGCATAAGCAAGCATAATACTTAGGTGAATACTAAGCATTAGATGAATCAAATATCTCAAGCCAGAGAACCGAAGCCAAAGCAAGATCTTCATTATTAGCCCATGTATCAGATGAATCTCTTAAGATTAAAATAACAACACTTGAACACAAAAAAAAATACAAAATACACTGACAAAATAATAACAGGGCAATACAAGATCCAAAGGTCCCAAGGTCTCAAAGTATCAAGGCTTCTATTCATAACCCCAAGAGGTACAAAACTCTAATATGCTAAGGATAGTAACCAATATTCCAAAGAGAGCCTTAAGTCTTTTATTTTTTTCAAGTTTATTATTAATGTCTTAAAAGAAAAAAGAAATAAAGCTCAAGTGCGCAAAAGAAAAAGAGCAATAACATAAATGAAATGAATGATAAAGATGCTAAAATCAAATTGCATAAAGGTAAAGGCATGGAATAAAAGCATAAAGTAAAGTTATATGTCAATGGTTAGAAGTTAATTGTCAAAGGTATGATCAATGATGATTGAATGATGATATTGGACCAAAAATAATGAAGACTAGTAAGAGGATTTATAAAATAAAAACCTTCTAACAACAAATATCATAGGTATTGGAACAAAGACAATAAATCAACCATACTTGGACATTCAAACATATAGTTTGAGCCATGAAGAATCATTTTCTGATTCGGGACAAATTTAGTGTTATGTTAAGCAATCACAGACGGACTTATGTAGAAGTCAATACTATATGAGGTCCGTCAATAAAAATGTATGTACCATACATGTTGGAGATATGGTAGAAACCATACTCCTAAAACATGTAGCACAAGTAAAAACAAAGATGATCAAGACCTAATTCGAGGAGATGAGATCATTACATCAAGCAAATCCTTCAAGATACCTTAGGACAAATTTTCACTAATCCAAAGTACGTTGAGTGACTAATTAATCACTTAGAGGTATATTTGAAATGATGAAGGTTCATCAAGTAAAATTATTCATTCAATTGAACAAGATGTGTCATAAATCACCCAATTGTTCAATAAAGAAAAAGAATAAGAAAGAGATAAAGTAGAGATAAGCAAGAAAATAATCCCATTTTTGAATCAAAGGATTAATCAAGTTATCATCAAAATCATTCATCCATTTTGGTGGAGTTTAAACTCAACACCTAAGATCCAGTGAGTTTGATGAAACCTATGACTAAAATTCATATAATCTAAGATCATCCATAATATATATACAAAAATAAAATTTCAAGAAAATAATAAAATAATATTTTTAAAATGATATTAAGTGGAAATAAAAGCAAAAATATGAAACTACAACCAAACCTTCAAATAAATTTCATCTAAGGTCACAGAAAAATCAGAAATAATTCAAAATACATTCACAAAAATTTTCATAAATCTTAGAAGTCAGAAACTAATTTTAAAAATACAATGTGATACGGTGGCAGAACCGACTATTTAATACTACTTTTGCGTTTTGTGTTTGCTAATGTTGCGGTAAGCAAGAGTCGCCACCGACTTTTCTTTTATCCAAATTAAGGAAAGAGTGAAAAGAACAGAAAAAGACCTTTTCGAGATTTTTTGAGTAAGGGGGGTAGATTATGGAAAGGGAAGGAGTTAGTACCCTTTCCATCCGTAGTTACCTAGGGGCTCTTAGAGGTTTTCTCATTTTTGAAATACCTTTGTGCTTTGTGTATTTTGAAAATGTTTGTAAAATACCTTAGTGCAACGATTAGCTTTATGTTTAACTGTTGTATCAGTCCTCAATAGTGTTAGCAAACTAAATATTTTGAAATTAGTTTTTGAAAAGTAGTATTTGTGTTAGTGAAAAATGTTTTTGAGCAAACTTCTAACGGCTATCTACTTTTATACAAAAAGTAGTTCTTTTCCTCCTATCCTTTAGATAGTGTTATCCTACTATAAGTGAGTAGGTAGTGTGATACGGTGGCAGAACCGACTGTTTAATACTGGTTTGCGTTTTGTGTTTTGTGTTCGCAAAATGTCGCGGTAAGCAAGAGTCGCCACCGACTTTTATTTTATCAAACCATAAAGGAAAAAAGTACAGAAAAAATCCTTTTTCGAGATTTTGAGTACGGGGGGTAGATTATAGAAAGGGAAAGTTTTAGCACCCTTTATATCCATGGTTTTCCATGGGCTCTTAGGTACTTGCTCATATTTTAAAATTGCTTGTGTGTGTGCTTTGTTTTTGAAAATGTTCTACTTCGTGATAACCCTTGTATCAGTCCTCAAGGATGTGACGAAGTTGTTTTGAAAATTGTTTTTGAAAGCTGTAAGTGTGAAAAGTTTTAATTTGAGCAAGTATCCACTAGCATCTACCTACTCGAAAAAAGATCGTTTCTATTCTCGTTTCCTTTAGACAGCGCTATCCTACTATTGAGAAATAGGTAGCACCGTCGTCAGAGTTTGTAAGGTTCAATTCGAAAGGGACGTACAATCACTAAGGCAATATTAAGACACCTTAGTAGTAACCCTAGAATCTTAAGATCTTTTTAAGGCAACATTTCCGAGGCAACATTCGAATGGGACATTAGATCTTTTTAGACATAAGGGTAACCACTAAAGTATACTATACTTAATGATCATTTACCGAAGGCAACCGAAGTGAGAGTATACCCTAAGAGTGATATGTGCGAGTGATCTGTTTCAGTTATTTATCTTTGCACATTAGGGATTTTTAAACGTATTAATTGTCATGCATTCTTGTCATACAATCCTATTATCATACATCTAAACAGTTAAGTATTTGCGGGAATTAAAAATGCGAGAAAATAAATCTACGTTATTACAAGGCTTCAGGGTGGGGGATTAATTACATAGCCAAAAACCTGAGAATTTAAACAATAAATAAAACCCTAAATTAAACTATTACAAACCATGAACGGTTACAAAAATATTGTCAAAATAAATAATAAGCGCGTGATGAATCAAATACGAAACGACTAGGGTTTTGACCCTTGTCTAAATCTATTTGCAATTGATTAAAAAAAAGATGTTTTTGTCATGTTTTGTTATTTAAGAAAATAATGAAATAGTTAAATTAAAAAGAAAATCCTAAGTTCTAATTAATTTTAAATTAAGAAAGAATAAATTAATTCAATCTAAAAACCTATTTTTGTATTTTATTTATTTGAGAAAAAATAAAGGAATTAAATCAAGAGTTTAACCTAATTTTCTAATTAGTTTTAATTATAAAAAAAGTTAAAATTGCCCTAAGTTAAACTAAAATAATTAAATTTGATAATAATAATAAAAACTAATTCTAATTTTATGAATTCTTGATTTTATGATTTTATAAAAAAATGATTAATTTGTTAATTAAAATGATTAAAAGAAATGTTAAAAGAATTAAATAAAATAAAAAGAAATAAGAAAAAAGTAAATGGGCCTGGTTGCATTGCTGGAGAGGGGGTGCCAATATTATTTCTGGGCCCAAACAAATCCAGGCTTGTATTGACTACACTGATCTGGTGTGTCTGTTGACTTGAGGTACATGGTGATCCTTCAATGATAGCACGTTGTATCTTGGCTGGAGATGCGTTTGATGGTTGGATCTTGATGGCATATGGTAGACGTCATGCTAAGCAACGCGCCTGATCACCTGATGAACAATAATATGAAAAAAGGCTGGGACCTGGGGATCGAACCCAGGTCCTTATGCACGTTTCCAATACATGCTTGCCATATATGCTGCTTTGTTTGTTTGTACATATAATAGAAGCTATTAATATAATCAAATCACGTGATGCATTCAGAAAAATGCGCGAAAATTCAAACCAACCAACCAATGATTTCACGCCTCATCTTCTTCCCCAGACCGTTGTTTTAGGCAATAGAACTTTTACCTACGGACATATTGCTGTAGCTATAAACCTGTGAAATTCAAAAATTGTATACAAGCAAGATAAATGACAAGTGTTGGTACCAATCAACTTGTCTCATCCCCACGAGCATCATGGTTCCAGAATTCAGGCCTAATTTTTCCTATATTGAAAAACCCTAAAACGAGCCAAGGAACCCTAACAATGGCATATCATGATTCCTGTACTGAAAATGAAATTAAATGATACCAATAGCTTGCAAACTCAATGCTGAACAAGAATATATAAATCAAATGTGCTAATGATGCATAAATTACAAAAATCGAATTTGAAAAATGTACCAAACCGTGTGAGTTCTGGAACGAGTTTCTGAGTGCTTAAGGCCCTGGGAATGATTGGAACAACTTCCTGGGATGTCTAGGAAGGGATTGGTGATCTTGGAATGCTTTGAAATACCTTGTAGATTGTAAAGTGATTCCCACTTTTTCATGAATTTTCAGTTTTTCTTCTTGGCTATGCGCGACCTCTAACCCTCTTATCTGGCCTTGGTTGTGTTCTCTATATGTACTAGAGTAAATTAGGGTTGCAAAACAGATTCAATCTTTAAGCTTTGATGATATTTGATTTGATTCTTTAGCCATATGATATCTTTCTATTTTCATGCCAAGCATACTCTTTTTGTACCAATTTCCATTGATTCGAATTGATCTTGCAAGCTCATCATATCTTGGTCGCTAACCTGTCAAAAAACAAATCAAATCATATCTTTGATAATTTTCATCATTTATTTGATTTAATTCACTTTTTAATTAATAAAAAATTAAAATAAATTGAAGAATGAAGAAAATAATATGTGGATAAGTTTTTGAGTCGTGGACCACATTATAATTGAGGTGCAAGCATAAAAAGTTGGACCCATTTAGCAAAAAATGCTATTTTGAGCACATTTAACTTTTGGCAATTTTGCAAAAATGGTCAACTTGGCCAAGCATAACTTTCTCAATTTTGACCCTAGACAGGTTTTCCTGGACTTTTTATAAAGCTTAGGATGTACTCTAAGCAACCCTTTTGGTATCATATCAATTGAGTCTTCCATGTTCATGTATGAAGCTTTGACCTAAAAGGTGTTTTTGTTGACTTTCAAAAGGACCTATAATGTCAAAATTCATATCTTTTCGTGAGTGCATATTCTGGACTTGGGAGCTGAAGATGAATTGTAGGGAATTTCATCATCTTCAAAATGATCTTTGGATGGGTCAATTCTGATGAAGTATGAGAAAGTTATGCTTGGTCAAAATTGAGTTGACTTTTCCTACAAAACCCTAATTTAGCAACTTTTGGGTTTTGATGAATCATGATCAACCCTTGATAAAATGATGAATTATACTTCAAAATGAGTATGTTGACCAAAAATCTTGAAGTTTGACTGTATGTGGGCCACAATTGACTTTTGACCTAGCACAGTCGATTTTCAGGCATTTGAGCAATTGACTGAGAAAACTTCTTCTGCAAGGATTAAAACTTGACATGGATAATCTTGAGAATATATTAAGATAATGGTGAGCATTTGAGTCCTTTGTGGTTCACATATCCTGATGAAAATAGAAACCCTAATTTGAGGTATACTGCCTTAGGTGAGAGTTTGTCTGGTTAACTCTTGAACTTCCTTGAGCAATCTGAGGACCTCACTTGCCATGTGTTGAGAAATATGGGAGGGAAAATTTTTGGGGTACAACAGCTGCCCCTGTTCAATCTTCTTAAACCTGAGGATGTAGATTGGCTCGTCCGCTTTTCGTGATCTAAAAGTGGAAGATGATTGAACACTAGAGTGCCCAGAAATTTACACTCGCGTGAAGTGACACTTGATTTGTGATATCAAGAATGGGCTTATTGATGCCATTTGGTAGTTTCTAGGGAAATGTCGGAGATAGGCTTAAAGATGCCATCCGAAGAAGTTTCGATCGCATAAGAGATTCCGTTGCGAGAACTCGTATACCTGTTGTTAAGGAGGACTTTACTGGGGAATGCTGGTCTCTGTCTTGAGAAAAATAGAGTTTTTAGGAGCTTCAGTTGTCTGTTACTCTACTGGGGAGTAACTCTGGTTTGGGGAGCGGAAGTGAACTGCATATTTGGTCGGGGTATTTGCTGCACCGCGACTTTCTAGGGAAATATGAAACCAATTGTTTGATTGGGTCCCGGTCTTACAGTGTTATGGACTGTTGTATGGGAGTCAGAGAGGCAGAAACCGGATAGTAAGGTTATGATAAGGAACCAGGATAGTAGGGTTACTTTGAGATGAGTGCCTGGATAGTAGGGTCGTTGAGAAGGAACCTGGATAATAGGGTTACCTCGATATGAAAGCCTGGATAGTAGGGCTGCTGAGAAGGAACCTGGATAGTAGGGTTACTTCGATACGAAAGCCTGGATAGTAAGGCTGTTGAGAAGGAAATTGGATACTAGGGTTACTTTGATATGAAATTTTGGATAGTAGGGCTGCTGATAAGGAACCTGGATAGTAGGGTTACTTTGATATAAAAGCCTGGGTAGTAGGGCCGCTGAGAAGGAACCTGGATAGTAGGGTTACTTCGATATGAAAGCCTAGATGGTGGGGCCGCTGAGAAGTAACTTGGATAGTAGGGTTACTTCGATATGAAAGCCTGAGTAGTAGGGCCGCTGAGAAGGAACCTGAATAGTAGTGTTACTTCGATATGAAATCCTGGGTAGTAGGGCTGCTAAGAAGGAACTTGGATAGTAGGGTTACTTCGATATGAAATCCTTGGTAGTAGGGCCACTGAGAAGGAACCTGGATAGTAGGGTTACTTCGATATGAAAGCCTGGGTAGTAGGGCTGTTGAGAAGGAACCTGGATAATAGGGTTACTTCGATATAAAATCCTGGATGGTAGGGATGTGAGAAGGAACCTGGATAGTAGGGTTACTTTGATATGAAATCTTGGATAGTAGGGTTGTGAGAAGGAACCTGGATAGTAGGGTTACTACGAGATGAAAGCCTGGATAGTAGGGCTGCTGTAAGAACCTGCATAAGGTTGCATTTGTCGCACCGATTATCATTCTGTTTAGCTTCGAGTGTTGATCATGTACCTGCTGGAAATTATTGATAATAACTGTCTTTCTTGAATGAAAGATAGGGTTAGTTATGTGCGATGCATGAGATGCATTGTGATGAGGTTCTCAAAATAATTGAGATTATGTTTTATGCAATGTATGCACATGTCATGATGCATGAACATGAAATGCTGACGTAATAATCTGAGTCCAGGAAAATAAATCCCTGACTGCTGTTTGGAGAGTATGAGAAGTGGTATTCTTGACTGCTGTAAAAAACCATAGTTCATCTACTTCTGTTGAGGATGGTGAACAAGGATGACAAGCTGGGGATTTTCCCCTTGTTTATGGATCTTCTTCCGATGAGAGACTTTACTTGAGAACAAATCTGTAGGAGAATAACTCTGTTGGATAGGAGATACTCTATTGATAGATCTGCTGATTTGGAGAAATAAACTCAGATGGGGATGAATTACCGTTGTTGGTGATAATGAATTATGTTGGAGATTGAATTTCTGCTTGTGAGAGAAATAAACTCTGCTTGGGGGAAAATTTACCGACTCACTCGCGATTGTTAACCTCAGTCGAGGAGAGTTATGTCATGTTCGGGAAAGGTAACATCACTGTCTTTGGATACTTTTTACTCTGTTGGGAGTGTATGTACCACTACTCATGTTCTCAAGCTGGCTCTATCTGGGTACCTGATGGGCAGAGTAATCGTAAGGTTTTGGGCACCTCTTGTTTTCCCTGTTTCTAGAATTACAAGTAATCGTCTTTTGTTTTTCATGTAAATATTTATGAACAGCCATCATTTTCAAATGCATATATCAAAAATAAATCATTGGACGTTCTTGCAAAACAAAACCAAAAAAAAAAGAAAAACAAATTGAAATTTCTTGTGCAAATGAATTGTATTGATTTTTGAAGTTGGCCCGTAATAGGCGTTTTGTACAAAGAGGCTAGCGCTCTAGTAAGTGAACACCACTGAAAGATAGAAATTACAATTTGTGTTAAAGAAAGAAAAACAACTTTGTGGAACGATCCCATCGGGCTTCAACTCTGCTATTTCCCTTATATCTTCAAGCGTCTCATCACTTTGCTGCTTGGTCGGAGGTGGATCAGAATGATTGGCGTTGTTCGAGCTTGATAATCGATACCAAAGTCTGGTTATAAGATGATCCAATGAGACATAGTGTTACGCTTTGATCCCTAATTTTTTCCTGGACCGCCCTTTTGGGTTTTCAGTCCACCGGGATACCCTTTTTTGCCTAAGTCGCCTTTTTAGGTTTTTGACTTGCCGGGTGTATAGTTTTTTTTTAGTTTTCATCCCTTACTTTTGCCCGAACCATTTTGGTTCGCCGGGAAGCCCTTATTTTTGCCTAGTCTAGTCAACCTAGAAGGTCTTTGATTATGCGTACTATCTTTTCACTATGTCTACATTGACGGGGAAAGGAAGGTCGTCACCATCCATGGTGGTTAGAATCATAGCTCCTCCCGAGAAAATGTTCTTAACCATAAATGGCCCTTCATATGTGGGGGTCCATTTGCCACTGGGATCACCTTGCGGTAGTATGATGCGTCTGATCACTAGTTCCCCGACTTGATATTCTCGACGTCTGACTTTCTTGTTAAAAGCCTTGATCATTCGCTTTTGATACGTCTGACCATGACAAATAGTTGTAAGTCTCTTTTCATCGATTAGATTCAGCTGATCAAGTCGGGTTTGGATCCAGTCGTCTTTGTTCAAACCTGCATCCTTCATAATCCTGAGAGAGGGTATCTGGACTTCGATGGGTAGGACTACCTCCATGCCATATACCAAAGAGTAGGGTGTTGCCCCTGTTGACGTTCGTGCTGAGGTACGGTACCCATAAAGAGTGAATGGTAACATCTCGTGCCAGGCTTTGTATGTCACTGTCATCTTCTGCACAATCTTCTTGATGTTCTTGTTAGCTGCTTCGACAACTCCATTCATCTTTGGCCGGTAGGGAGAAGAGTTATCATGCTGAATCTTGAACTACTTGCAGAGCTCGGTGATCATTGTGTTATTGAGATTTGTACCATTGTCAGTAATAATCCTCTCTGGTACACCATATTGACAGATCAGATTGTGTCGGGTGAACCGTGCCATAACGTTCTTGGTTACTGTAGCAAAGGAAGCTGCCTCAACCCACTTCGTAAAGTAATCAATGGCTACCAGGATGAAGAGATGCCCGTTAGACGAAGTAGGTCTGATCTCGCCGATCATGTCGATACCCCACATTGCAAAGGGCCAAGGAGCTGTCAAAACATTCAGGTGAACTAGAGGTACATTCACCTTATTAGCATAAACTTGGCACTTATGACAGGTTCGAGAATGCTGATAAAAATCGGCTTCCATAGTGGACCAGTAATATCCTGCCCGTAGTATTTTCTTTGCCATGGTATGTCCACTGAATGAGTTCCGAAGGTACCTTCATGTAACTCTGCCATGATCCTTTTTGCCTCTCTCTTGTGTACACACCGCAGTAAGGTTGAATCATGATTACGCTTATAGAGGATTCCATTACTGATGAATAACTTCGCAGCGAACCTTCTCAGAAACTTCTTATCATTAACAGATGCCCCCTCGGGGTATTCTTGAGCCTCAAGATACCTCTTTACCTCGTGAAACCAGGGTTTACCTCTTTAGTCTCAATGTCACAGCAATGTACGGGTTCATCCAGCCTCTCAATGGTAATCTGGGGAGCTTCATTGTCCCACCTGACTTTGAACATAGAAGACATGGTAGCCAACGCGTCCGTCAACTGGTTCTCTTCTCGTTGGAAATGTTCAAAAGTTATCTCCTCAAAGTGTGGGAGCAATGTCAACACATATTCTCGGTAAGGAATGAGATTCGGGTTCTTCGTATCCCACTCGCCTTTGATCTGACTTATTACCAGAGCGGAATCTCCGAATACACTCCAGAACTTTGTCCTCAGGTCAACAGCAGCTCGAAGACCCATGATACACGCTTCATACTCCTCCATGTTGTTGGTGCAGTTAAAACATAATTGGGCGGTGAATGGAGTATGACAGCCCTCAGGAGATATAATTACAATGCCAATGCCGTTACCCAATGCGTTTGAGGCTCCATCAAAATACATAGACCATCGGGATCATTCCTCAGGTCCTTCATCCGGTCCAAGTTTTTCGCAGTTGGTTACCCACATGATATTCTGATATGGGAACTCGAAATTCATGGACTGGTAGTCATCCACGGTCTGAAGCGCCAAATGATTCGCCAATACACTCCCCTTGATTACTTTTTGGGTTGTGTATTTGATGTCGTACTCGGTTAAAATCATATACCACCTTGTTATCCTTCCGGAGAGAGCGGGCTTCTTGAAAATATACTTGATCAGATCCATTTTTGATATCAACAAAGTAGTGTGAGTCAGCATATACTGTTTCATTCGGCGAGTAGCCCATGCCAAAGCGCAGCAATTTTTCTCGAGCAATAAGTATCGGGTATCACAGTCGGTAAACTTTTTGCTAAGGTAATAAACGGCGTGCTATTTTCGACCAGACTCGTCATGCTTCCCCAGCACACACCCCATTGATTTATCTAGCACTGTCAAGTATAATATCAATGGTCTTCCTTCAACTGGAGACATCACATTTGGTGGTTCTTGAAGGTATTCCTTGATTCTTTCAAAAGCAGTCTGGCATTCATCATTCCACTTTACCACTTGATCTTTCTTCAGCAACTTGAAGATTGGCTCACAAGTAGCAGTCAGATGTGAAATGAACCTGGTGATGTAATTCAGACGTCCCAAGAAACCTCTAACTTCTTTTTCTGTGCGGGGAGCTGGCATCTCTTGTATGGCTTTTACCTTTGAGGGGACCACATGAATACCTTTGTCACTGACAACAAAAGCCAGAAGCTTACCAGACCTTACCCCGAAAGTACACTTGCTCGGATTCAACCTCAGCTTTTACATCTTCAACCTGTCAAACATTTTCTGGAGATGATTAAGGTGCTCTTCCTCAGTCCGGGACCTTGTGATCATGTCATCAACATAAACCTCAATCTTGTGGTGAATCATATCATGGAACAAAGCGACCATGGCGCGCTGATAAGTTTCCCCAGCATTCTTTAACCCAAAAGGAATTACCTTGTAATAGAAGGTGCCCCACTGTGTAACGAAGGTTGTCTTCTCCATGTCCTCATGAGCCATCTTGATCTGGTTATAGCCAGAAAAGCCATCCATGAAGGAGAAAATCTTGTGATGCGCGGTGTTGTCGACTAGAACATTAATGTGAGGAAGTGGGAAGTCATCCTTGGGGCTTTCCCTGTTCAGATCTCTGTTGTTCACACACATCCGTACCTTACCATCCTTATTAGGTACCAGAAAGACGTTGGCGACCCACTGCGGATAAGAAGTGACAGCTAAGAATCCTGCGTTGAACTGTTTCATGACCTCTACTTTGATTTTCTATGACATTTCAGGGCGCATGCGGCGGACCTTCTGCTTTACCGGAGGGCAGTCTTCTTTAGTCGACAGGCGATGTACCACAATTTCAGTGTCCAAACCAGGCATGTCTTTATACGACCAGGCGAAGATCTCAACATAGTCGTGTAGCATCTGTATTAACCGTTGTTTGACACTAGGCTCCATATTTGCACCTATTTTAACCTCTTTCCTATCTTCCTCTGTACCCAGATTCACTGACTCAACTGGCTCCTCATGAGGCTGTATGGCCCTTTCTTCCTGCTGTAATTGTCTAGCAAGTTCTCCAGGTACCTCACAATCATCCCCACCTTTGTCCTCGGCTTGGTTGATCGGATTTTTGAAGTCATAACTGGCAGTAGCAGAGCTGTTATCAATGGGATCCAGAGTGGATATGGATCTGCAGTATGATACGTGCGTGTGTGTAAGAGCATAGTTGTTTTGATAAAGTAAGAGATAGAAAAGAAAAACAAGGAGCGCAAAATTTGTAATTTTAGAAACGTCCAATGCTTTATTAATGATATATGAAATGACAAATAATAAGCCCTCACAAGCAAAGTCATGGTGCCTTGGGCAAGGCACCAAGCCGTAAGGTCTCTAATTGTTTATTACAAATCCTAAAACAAAAGTCAATTACTGCGGAATAAAAGAAACAAGTATGAAGTCCCTAGCCGTCCAGTTATTCAGTCCATCGTTGGTTGTTGGGTAGATCCAGTTGTCGATGTCTGAATCCTCTTCAATGTCCTTAATTGCATTAACTCCCCGATTGTTGATGTGTAGAGGAGGTCTTCCAATTCGTGCATGCCTGACAGCCCTTTGAGCCCCTGTAGTAAAGCCCAAACCAAATTTTTCATTTTTGTGAGTGATATCAGGGAGCCGACCCCAATTGGTACATCCACCTTCTTCAACTACAGCCCTGACGTCCTTGAGAGAAGCCATCTTCATCGGAGGTTTGTTGGTGGTAACTTCAGTTGATGCCAAAGTCTGAGGGACCTCTTCGAAGTTCTGACAAGGAGTTTCTATGAACTCCCTGTCCATCTCTACATAACGGAAGGAATTGAGATGACTCACCATATACTCTTCTTCACCTTGCACCGTGACAATCTTCCCCTTCACTGGATACTTCAGCATTTGATGGAGTGTGGAAGTAACTGCCCCAGCCTTGTGGATCCAAGGACGAACCAACAAGCAAGAATACGACGGCCTAATATCTATTACATAGAAGGTGGACCCGAAGGTCTGAGAACCCACTTTGACAGGGATGTCCACCTCCCTGTGCACCATTCTCTTTGATCCTTCAAAGGCCCTTACCACAATATTACTTGGCTTTAAAGTCAAACCCTCACAATCCAGACGGTCCAATGCTTTCTTCGGCAGAACATTCAGCGAAGACCCGGTGTCTACCAGTACATGAGCCATAGTGGTGCCCCTGCACTCATTCAAGACATGCAGAGCATCATTATGATTCCTCCCCTTAGTGGTCAGATCCGCATCTGAAAATCCTAGCCCATTGTCAGCAATCAGGCTAGCCACACGATCTTAGAACTGATCTACTGAAGTTTCCTGCGGCACATGTGCAGTCTTCAGAAATGCAATCAAAGCCTTCGCATGGGCTTCAGAACACAACAGCAGAGACAACATGGAGATCTTTGATGGGGTCTGCCCCAGCTGTTTGACCACATTGTAGTCGCTTTTCTTGATAATTTTCAGTATTTCCTTTATTTCTTGTTTAGAGGCTTCCACAACAATTTTTCTAGGCCCCTCCGTCCAGGCAGGCTCACCTATAATTTCTTTGCCCCGAGTCCCAGATTGCTCGGTGACAGGGGTGATAACTGGAGTAAGAACTGGAACAGTAGTTGATGTACTAACGGGAACAGCATATGGAATGACAATAGGTTTGTTGACAGTCGGAGGGGAAATCTCGGGAGAGAATATCCTCCCGCTTCAGGTAACCTTACTATCCTCGACAATATTACTGACATCAGTATCAACTTCTTCATTCTTCAAATCTTGCTTAATGCCATGATAATACACATCAGCACCATAGTGCCATGGGACAACCTTGTTTGAAGTGTATGGGATGGGACCAAGAACAGTGATTATTAGCAGAGTAATTCTTTGAACAGGTGTAATCCTAACAGGTATTCTCGAGGAAACCTTGGACAGATTGGTGGAAATGGTTATGATGGCAACATCTTCATTTGGGACAACAGGAATCATATTCTTCTCAAACAAAATTTCTTTATTATCCATCAGGCGTTGAACACCTAACTTCAACAAACAGCAACCAGAAGCTAAAATCGAGCACATGTGGCAACCTTCCCCATAACCCGGAAATAAACCGGCCAATAGCAAATTCCTCTTAACAATAATAAGAGGAGTAGAAATTTCTTCAACAAAGGTCACAAACAAATCAGTGTCAACAACATTGACTCCACGAACATGTTTGGGCATGGGAGCCGTTATAAAATTCAGCTTTTCTGGGGCATCGAACTCTATCTCCTTAGCTTCAAGCAGATCTTGTACTTTGTTTCTCAAAGCCCAACAATCATTTGTATCGTGCCCAAGGCTCTCAGAATTGTAGGCGCACCGCGCGTTGGGATTGTATCTAGGAGAGGTAGTATTTGGATTCTTGGGAGCCTCCCTCAATGTCGCCAAGTTGGATCTCAGTAGGTGAGGTAACACTTCAGCCAATGTCATGCTAATGCGGGTAACCCGTCGTTGTGTTCTTTCCATCCTTTGTTCATTGTTGCATTGTAGAGCAACTGAGGGTCTTGGTATCACTATAGCATTCACCATTTGACGGTGTTCAAATCTGCTTTGGGCCCTCGGGCTATAAACTGCATTGGTTTCCTTCTTACCAGTAAAAGGTTTCTTTACCGAACTCGAAGAGGCATCCTTCTGTATTTTGGCACTTCGAATTCCATCCTCTACTCTTTCTCCAGTTAAAATCAACTCGGTGAAACCAGATGACGAGCTGCCGATTAAGTGATTGAAAAATGGACCAGACAGCGTCCCCAGAAACATATCAACCAACTCCCTATCAGATAAAGGAGGTTGAACTCTCCCATCCAAATCTCTCTATTTTTGAGCATAATCTTTGAAACCTTCACCTGCACCCATGGACATACTCTGAAGCTGAGTACGAGTGGGAGCAAGGTCGGCATTATACTGATATTGCTTGTATAAAGCAGCATCAAGATCTTCCCAGTTTCGGACATTGGCCCCTTCCAACTAGTAGAACCATTCAAGTTGAGTCCCTGACAGACTATCTTGAAATAAGTGCACCCGCAAATTTCTATCAGCAGTGTGGGGTTGGATTTTCCTAACATAAGAGCGGAGATGGAGTTTTGGGTAGGACATTCCATCATACTTAGAAAAAACTGGAGCCTTGAACTTCTGAGGGATGACCACTCCCGATACCAGTCCCAGTTCTCCAAAATCCAAACCAGGTATCTTCTGAACTTCCATAGCACTCAGAAGGTCTTCTAGCTGCTTGTATCTATCCTCAGCAGGAGGATATTGCTCATCATCATAATCAGTATCATTGTTAGAGACTGCAGGACTAGGGTCCTTTTCCTCTTCTTGGTTCTCCCCGTCTTTGGATGAAGAGATCATATCAGTTTGATGCTTCAACCTTTCTCCAAACCTTCTGCCCATATTTAGAATATCGACCGTCTTCTTCTTATTCTTCTCTTTCAGAATGAGAGTCTTCAGATCCTCTTGCCCCTTTGCCAGACTGATGAACATCTGTTGGAACTGGGAGTTTTATGCCTGAAGATCTTTGATTACTTGATCGGAAGACATTTCTGCTGAAATAAATAGCGAAGAAGATGAGAAACCTGTAATGGTACCTGTAATGATGTGTATGATAATGGGATGTGCATGTTATGATTTCAAAGACATTGGGAGATTTAAATTTGCAAACAAAAATAAACAAAACTTTATTAGCTCAAATTTGAAAGGTTCAACATGCCTTTAAGGCGTTTAAAATAAGTAAATAAAACAAATCTAAATCTAGAAAAGAAAAATCAAAAGTCCCATGGACACTTTCTCTTTCTGCTGATATAATCATTGAGCATTATTTCTTCCTCGAGCTGCCTGGTGAGCTTCAAAACCTTATTCTCTTGCTCATGGAACTATTACCTATATGTATCTCGCTCATTCTTCAGTTGAATCCAATACCTCTGTAAGTACCCAAGATCAGTGGGCATGTAAGGATAGAGAACTGTGTAAGGAATTCCGTCTTTATTAGTAGGTTCCACAATCACTGGGAATACGGCCGCATAAGGCATCATAAGCTTCTGGGCACGAGCTCGGACCCATTGGAGGTAAGGCTGCATAGGAAGGGAAGTCTTTGGTCCCAACTCATGGGGGTCAGATCTATTTACCACGCCCCAAGCTCGTATGAACCTCCGGCGATGCCCATTAACATCATCCTCATAGTCTAATATAATATCCTCAAGAAGTAACTCATTGGCACCGTCTCTTCGAGCATGACCAAATTGTCGCAAAGCTAGAAAAAGATTGTAAGTTATACCCCCTTTGATACCAAGTAGTGGGACATTAGGGTACCCCCCATAGCGGTCAATAACAGCAACGTCTTCCATATCTCGGGAACACCAAAGAATATTCTTATGAGCGAGTGACATTTTTCTGTGCGACCAACCCAAACCTTCTTCGTTCTTCAGTTTAGATCTAGGGAGGTGAGAAATAAACCACCTCGACAACAACGGCATGCAGCACATAAGAGTCCCTCTTCTCCTCGTTGTACGAGTATAGAGAGCGTGCAAAATATCTCCAAGCAAGGTAGGCACAGATTTGCAAGAAAGGAAAATCTTGATAGCATTCACATCTACGAAAGAGTTCGGATTAGGGAAGAGAACTAAACCATAGATAACAAGAGCCAAGACATCCTGAAAAGCCTGAAACTCCATATCATCCCAAAATAGTTGAGCCTGGTCTATCAGAAATTTGGCTAGAAAGTCGTCGACTCCGCTTCGAGTTTCCCAATTGAATACCACATCGGCCCGTTTCAAATGTAAAGTTGAGGCAATGACTTTTGGCTTAGGATCTTTTTCCATACCTGTGAAGGGTACCTATTCAAGAATGGATATGCCTAATAGATGAGAGAATTCTTCCAAGGTGGGTACCAACTGATAATCTGGAAAGGTGAAGCAGTGGTGCTTGGGATCGAAGAACTGAAAAAGTACGCTCATCATCTATTCATCAGGGTTTGAAGTAACCAGGCTGAGAAGTTGACCGTGTCTCTTAATAAACATAGAAGTTTCAGAAATTCTTGACATTAGCTCTTTGAGTTGGGATGGTATCTCCACAAAGCTGATTCGGATAGTTTTTCTACGCACGGATGCCATGATCTGCAAAACAAAACAAAGATAAATTCCCTTGGTCTTTGAAATGGTTAGTGTAATAAAGCATTAATTCCATGTTATAATGCATGATGTCATGATAAAATACAGGTATAGCAAACAACAGGTATTGCAAACACAGTCAAATCACACAAAGCCCTTAGGTTTAAGGCTTGCATGAGGTCAAAGGTAATACCCTCTTGAAGTTAAGTTGGTTTCAACCTGTCCTAGAAAAGTAACCAGGTTCTATAGGATCTCAATATCATTGACCATCCTCCATCGGTCATGGTTTCAGCTCACGCAATCTTTTCTTGCGGCTGAAATTATTCCAAGAGTATGGTCTGAATGAGTGTAGCATCGAGTATCAACCAGTTCTCATCTCTATACCGAGGCCGGCTATCTCACTACTTTCTAATGGCCAAGTTGGGCGATTAAAGGTTCTAAAGTCAGTTGATGCTTAACGACACCATGCGGCGGCTTCGTATTCTTCTCATTTCTCCACAAGGGGTACCTGTACCAACCAAAGTTCCACACCAACATAGCCACTACTTCAACCGTATCATTCTACGTCGTACAATTCCCTCACAGTCTATTGCTACTTACCTAAAAGGCGTTCCCCAGATACGGGTGTGGGATCTATAGTAAACCCAAACAAAACCATCAAAAATAAAGCAAACAAAGCAATCAAGAGAAACAATTTTAATGACCTAGATCCTAAGATATACCCCAGTTATTATTCCCCATCAGAGTCATCAGTTCTGTGATACGGTGGAAGAACCGACTGTTTAATAATGGTTTGCGTTTTACGTTTTGTGTTTGCAAAATGTCGAGGTAAGCAAGAGTCGCTGCCAATTTTATTTTATCCAACCGGAAAGGAAAAAGTAAAGAAAAATCCTTTTTCGAGATTTTGAGTACGGGGGGTAGATTATAGAAAGGGAAGGTGTTAGCACCCTTTCTATCTATGGTTTTCCATGGGATATTAGGTACTTGCTCATCTTTTAAAATTTCTTGTGTGTGTGATTTGTTTTTTAAAATGTTTTACTTTGTGATAACCCTTGTATCAGTCCTCAAGGATGTGACGAAGATGATTTTCAAATTATTTTTGAAAGGTGTAAGTGTGAAAAGTTTTAATTTGAGCAAGTACCCACTAGCATCTACCTACTCGAAAAAAGATCGTTTCTATTCTCGTTTCTTTAGACAACACTATCCTACTATTGAGAAATAGGTAGCACCATCGTCAGAGTTTTTAAGGGTCAATTTGAAAGGGATGTGAGATCACTAAAGCAATATTAGGACACCTTAGTAGTAACCATAGAGTCTTAAGATCTTTTTAAGGCAACATTCAAATGGGACATCAGATCTTTTTAGACATAAGGGTAACCACTAAAGTATCCTATACTTAACGATCATTTACCGAAGGCAGCCGAAGTGAGAGTATACCCTAAGAGTGATATGTGCGAGTGATCTGTTTCAGTTATTTATCTTTTCACATTAGGGTTTTCTAACCGTATTAATTTGTCATGAATTCTTGTCATACAATCCTATTAGCATACATCTAAACAGTTAAGTATTCACGGGAATTAAAAATGCGAGAAAATAAATCTACACTATTACAAGGCTTCGGGGTGGGGGATTAATTACATAGCCAAAAACCTGAGAATTTAAACAATAAATAAAACCCTAAATTAAACTATTACAAATCATGAACAGTTACAAAAATATTGTCAAAATAAATAATAAGCGTGCGATGAATCAAATATGAAACAACTAGGATTTTGACCCTTGACTAAACCTATTTGCGATTGATTAAAAAAAGATGTTTTTTGTCATATTTTGTTATTTAAGAAAATAATGAAATAGTTAAATTAAAAAGAAAATACTAAGTTCTAATTAATTTTAAATTAAGAATGAATAAATTAATTCAATCTAAAAACCTATTTTTGTATTTTATTTATTTGAGAAAAAATAAAGGAATTAAATCAAGAGTTTAACCTAATTTGCTAATTGGTTTTAATTATAAAAAAAACAAGTTAAAATTTCCCTAAGTTAAACTAAATTAAATTAAATTTGATAATAATAAAAAAAAACTATTTCTAATTTTTATGAATTCTTGATTTTATGATTTTATAAAAAAATGATTAATTTGTTAATCAAAATGATTAAAAGAAATGTTAAAAGAATTAAATAAAAGAAAAAGAAATAAGAAAAAAGTAAATGGGCCTGGTTGAATTGCTGGAGAGGGGGGGTGCCAATATGATTTATGGGCCCAAACAAATCCAAGCATGTATTGACTACGCTGATCTGGTGCGTGTATTGACTTGAGGTACATGGTGATCCTTCAATGATAGCAAGTTGGATCTTGGCTGGAGATGCGTTTGATGGTTGGATCTTGATGGCATATGGTGGACGTCATGCTAAGCAACGCGCCTAATCACCTATTGAAAAATAATATGAAACAAAGGCTGGGACCTAGGGATCGAACCCAGGTCCTTATGCGCGTTTCCAATACATGCTTGCCATTTGTGCTACTTTGTTTGTTTGTACATATAATAGAAGCAATTAATATAATAAAATCACATGATGCATTCAGAAAAATGTGCGAAAATTCAAACCAACCAACCAATGATTGCCACACCTCATCTTCTTCCCTAGACCGTCGTTTTAGGAAATAGAACTTTTACATACGGATATATTGTTGTAGTTACAAATCCGTGACATTCAAAAATTGTATACAAGCAAGATAAATGACAAGTGCTGGTACCAATCAACTCGTCTCATCCCCACGAGCATCATGGTACCAGAATCCAGGCCTAATTTTACCTATATTGAAAAACCCTAAAACGAGCCAAGGAACCCTAACAATGGCATATCATGATTCCTGTACTTAAAATGAAATTAAATGATACCAATAGCTTGCAAACTCAACTCTGAACAAGAATATATAAATCAAATGTGCTAATGATGTATAAATTGCAAAACTCGAATTTGAAAAATGTACCAAACCGTGTGAGTTCTGGAACGAGTTTCAGAGTGCTTCAGGCCCTGGGAATGATTGGAACAAATTCCTGGGATATCTAGGAAGGGATTGGTGATCTTGGAATTCTTTGAAACACCTTGTAGATTGCAAACCGATTCCCACTTTTTTCTTGAATTTTCATTTTTTCTTCTTGGCTATGCACGACCTCTAACCCTCTTCTCTGGCTTTGGTTGTGTTCTCTATATGTACTAGAGTGAATTAGGGTTGCTAAACAGATTAAATCTTTATGCTTTGATGATATTTGATTTGATTCTTTAGCCATATGATATCTTTCTATTTTCATGCCAATCATACTCTTTTTGTACCAATTGCCATTGTTTCGAATTGATCTTGCAAGCTCATCATATCTTGGTTGCTAACCTGTCAAAAAAAGAAATCAAATCATATCTTTGATAATTTTCATCATTTATTTGATTTAATTCACTTTTTAATTAATAAAAAATGAAAATAAATTGAAGAATGAAGCAAATAATATGTGGATAAGTGTTTTAGTCATGGACCACATTATAATTGAGATGCAAGCATAAAAAATTGGGCCCATTTAGGAAAAATTCAAATTTGAGCACATTTGACTTTTGGCAATTTTGCAAAAATGGTCAACTTTGCAAATGCATAACTCTCTCAATTTTGACCCTAGAGAGGTGTTCCTGGACTTTTTAGAAATCTTAGTATGTCCTCTAAGCAACCCTTTTGGTCTCATCTCAATTGAGTCTTCCATGTTAATGTATGAAGCTTTGAGCCAAAAGGTGTTTTTGTTAACATTTCAAAAGGACCTATAATGTCAAAATTCATATCTTTTTGTGAGTGCATATGCTGGACTTGGGAGATGAAGATAAATTATATGGAATTGAATCCTCTTAAAAATGAGCTTAGGATGGGTCATTTTTGAGGAAGTATGAGAAAGTTATGCTTGGTCAAAGTTGAGTTGACCTTTCCTACAAAACTCTAATTTAGCAATTTTTGGGTTTTGATGAATTGTGAGCAATCCTTGATGAACCATGATCAACCCTTGATCAAATGATGAATGACACTTTAAAATGAGGTTGTTGACCAAAAATTTTGAAGTTTGACTGTATGTGGGCCACAGTTGACTTTTGACCTAGCACAGTCGATTTTTAGGCATTTGAGCAATTGACTGAGCAAAATTCTTCTGAAAGGCTTGAAACTTGACATGGATAATATTGAGAACATATTAGGAAAATGGTGATCATTTGATTCCTTTGTGGTTCACATATCCTGATGAAAATAGAAACCCTAATTTGAGGTAGACTGCCTTACGAGAGAGTTTGTCTGGTCAACTCTTGAACTTCCTTGAGCAATTTGAGGACCTCACTTGCCATGTGTTGAGAAATATGGGAGGGAAAATTTTGGGGTACAACAGGTAGCCCTATCATTGGATGTATGAGGGACATTCGACGGGAGGTTACAGTCACGAAGGAAACTTGTGGAGACGCTTTAGCAATTTTGTTTAGGGACTAGATCATTTAACGAAAAGGCAACTATAGGGTCATCGAGGGACTATGATCTTTTGACTTATGGGTCTTTGCTAAAGCGTTCCTGCCTCATGACTGTTTTATTTCTAAAGGCCACCACAGTGGGGTACCCTAGAGGTGTATATGTGCAATTGATGCAATTCAGTTTTTTTTTGTCTTTTGTTAAGTTTACTAGCGTTTGATTAATAGTCTTATCATACACGCCTAATTACTAGTAGTTAATATATATTGCAGAATATTAAAGTGCAGGAATTAAATCTACGCTATTACAATGCTTTGGGGAGGGGATTTACACTGTACAAGAATGAGGGGCATAAAGCAATAAATATCCTAGTTTTAATCTATTACATCCAGTGAGCAGGTACATTAATAATAAAAATGTGAAATTAAATAAACGTGCATGAAATTTCCAATAACATCTAAAAATATCCTAAGAAATAAAAATCTTTTTGTTTTTTTTTTATGTATAAAAGAAAATAAAGCCTAAATCTTTATAATTTTAATTTTAAGAAAGATGTTAAAATAATTTATTTATTTATTTATCAATTAAATTGATTGATAAAAAACTATCTTAATATTTTTTGTGATTTTTTATTTAAGATTGATTTAAATAAAAAGGATCAATGAAGAAATAACAAAAAAAAGAACAAAAGTAAAATATGAAGGAGTGATGGGATCCTTCGATCCAGGGAGAATCATGGCTTCGATTCAGAGGGAGAAAGTGTCTTTCGATTCTATGAAGGGAAAGTTGTTTTTCGATTTCCCCTTTTGACCCAGTGACAGGATTTGGTTTTCGATCCAGAGGGCGCTGCTAGAATTGCCCGATGGATCACTTTTGTGGGAACTACATCTATAAACATGTTGGCAAAACAAAAAGCATGACATGGGTGCCCAACCCAAGTCTTCCAATTTTGCACGCATTGGGTCTATTCAGGCTACATCTGCAGCAAATGCTAGCAGCAAAACAAAGGAAGATTTGGGGTCGAACCCAGATCTTTATTCTTGAACAACAAATCGAATGAAACTACAAATGTTGATGTGTCATTTAAAATGTAGAGATTGATATTTTTTACCAATTCTTACCAATCGCTGATGGATGAATATGTGATAATGGGTGTGGGTACCCTTGTTTGATGATTGCTTCAATTTGGTTTCTGGATATGGGTACCTTTGTTTAAGGGGTGCTTTGATTTGGATCACCTATGAGATTTTTTTAATAACTTTGGTGGGTTTATGGGGAAGCGTATCTCCAATGTGTGTGTAACTGTCCATTTGGATTGCAAGCACTCTGCTTATATAGAGTAGAAGGGAGTGTACAAGTAAACAATAGTTTAAACTACCATAAACAAATGTTTTCAAGGCCGTGAATGAAGTTTTGCAACATTGCAAAAGTCATGGAAACATATCCCTTTTTGAATTTAAATGAACCTGGACATGCTTTGACTCCTTCGAATGCCCTCTGGTGTTGCTCTTCGACTGGCCTCAAGTTTCCTCTTTCGACTGGAGCTCTTATGTAGCCTTCAACTGGGCCTTCTACATGCTTCTTCAAATGTACCTCTTGTGTACCCTTCGACTAGCTCTAGTATTTATTCCTTCGAATGGGTCTTTAGATGGTCCTTTTGGTGTTCCCTTTGAATGGGCCTTTGGTGTGTCCTTCGCATGGGCTATCATGCGTGTTGAAGTGTGTACAATTTCTTTAAATTGGGGCCATTTCCTAGGCAAAGCTGGCACAAAGTAAGCCAGTTCCTTGTGAGTCTAAGGTAAATTTGAAGGAGTCTTGGCCTTTGGCTGAAGACAAACTGAAGAGGGATACGTACGCTGGTGACATGCTGAGGGGTCTTTTGCCCATTGGGAGCTTTATTGATTGAAGTCCAGTTTGAAGAAGTTCTTGCTTTGTGCGTTGAAGGAATGCCCAGAGGGATAATTTTCCTAGTAGAAGCAGGAAACGAGCTTGCTCCAAGGAAAACAAATGCCTAATTGAAGCAGGGATCCAGCTTGCATGAAGGTAGCCATTGCATTTATGAGTCAAGCCAGTATGTAAAGCCAAAAGGTTCAATTGAAGTAGCACCAACATGAAGCCCTTCCTTTCTGAATTGAAGGAAGTTGTTTCCAAGAAAACATATGCCCAGTTGAAGCTTGTATAGAGCAGACAAGCAGAAGGCCAAGGCTTCAATCAAAGCATGGAAATTTGAGGCAAGCTTGGAAGAGGTTAGGCATTCAAACGAAACCTGTCCAAGTACCAATCGAAAGGCCTTTTAACATGCCAATCGAAGGACTCTGTCAAAATTCCAATCGAAAACTCCTTGTTTATCTACAAAAAAAAATTATTTTTTCTTTAATCAAATGTTTGTGATTACCCATATAAGAAAAAATCTTGGAAAACATGAGAGGGAAAATTTTAGGGTACAACAGTTGCCCCTGTTCAATATTCTTAAACTTGAGGATTTAGATTGGCTTGTCTGACTTTCGTGATCTGAAGGTGGGAGATGATTGAACAATAGAGTGCCCGGAAATTTACACTCGTATGAAATAACACTGATGATTGATGTTATAGGGAATGGGATTACAGATTCCATTTGGAGGAGATGACGGAGAGTCCTTAGAGATGGGCTTAAAGATGCCATCCAAGGTAGATGCTGATTTACACATGGTCCCTTTGGGGTTCCTGTTCCTGCTGTCTGAGGAGGAGTTCGTCGGGGAATGTGGGTTTCTGTTGTTCTCCTGTTTGAGGAAAAATCTGTGGGGAATAGAGTCTAGAAACTTCAGTTGTCCAAGGCTCTGCTGAAGAGTTATCTCGGGAGAGATGACAGTTTGCTGTATTCGGGTTGATGTCCGGGTTTCCAGTGATTTGCTGGGGATAATCGAATTAACCGTTACCTAGAGATGTATTAAAAAGAGCCAGTGTTGGGCTTCTTCAAGATGAGCCCGTGTTAGACTGTCTAAGAAGAAACTTGTATAAGATTGCTTCGCCTGGTCATGTAGATAGCTTTCTTGTCCGGTTTCATGTGTTGATCTATAATCAACTGTTCACATATAGTTGTCCTGTCTGGTTTCAGATATTAATCTGGAATTTGATTTCGTTGGTATTTTGAGATAGTTGTCCTGTCTGGCTTCCAGTATTAATCTTTGACCTAAGAGAAAGAATGATAGTTTTCCCGTCTTGTTTCGGGTGTTAATCTTCAATATGCTTATGTAGATAGTTTTCTTGTCTGATTTCAGGTATTAATCTACAGTTGGTCATCCACAGATAGTTGTCATGTCTTGTTTTAGGTATTAATCCGGAACATACTTTTGTCGGTCGTTGAGATAGTTTTCCTGTCTAGTTTCAGGTATTAATCTTTGACCTTATAGTAAGGAAGATAGTTTTCCCGTCTGGTTTCGGGTGTTAATCTTCAATCTGCTTATGTAGATAGTTTTCCTGTCAGGTTTCAGGTATTAATCTACAGTTGGCCGTCCACAGATAGTTGTCATGTGTTGTTCCAGGCATTAATCTGGAACTCGTTTTGCTAGTTACATAGATAGTTGCCCCATCTGGTTTCGGGCGTTAATCTGTAGTCTGTTGTATTTGTTGGTAAACACGTCTTGTTTTGGGAGTTTATACCACCTGGTCGTGCAGATAGTTTCCATGTTTGGTTTTGGGCATTAATCTTTGACCTGTTGCAAAAGTTGATAGCATTTGTCTATTTTCTAATTTAACCTGAAAAGGTAAAATAAGTTTCATGCGATGTCATGATGTATGAATTGCATGATGATGCCAAAATAAATGAGATTATAATATATGTATTTGTATGCATATTCCATGATGTATGAACATGTAATGTTGTTGTGCAATATCTTTGTCCGGGAAAATAAATCCCTGACTGCTATTGGTGAGTGAAGAAAGTGATTCTTCAACTTCCATTGGGGATAATGAATTAAATTAGTTTTGTTAGCGATTATCTTTCTCTGTCGAGGATTTTCGACTTTTGTTTGAGAATGACTTTGCCGAGAGGAAGAGTTCTATTGGAATGTTTCACCAATTTGGAGAAATAAACTCCGGTGAGGGATGAATTTTCGTAGCTAGAAATATACTCTACTGGGGATAAGGCTTTATAAACTATTTGAGATTTATAAAACACTATTGCGGAATGTGAACTCCATAAACTGCTTGGGGATTTTTTTGAAATCATGTTGAGGAATCCTGAGAAGCCTGGTGACTTCACTGGGGACTTTGGAGTAGTAATTGGAGATTTTTGCTTCTGTCGGGGATACGAGAACAACTGACGTCAATAGGTTACTTGCTGAGAATATGGAATTGACCTTGTAGTAGAATGCCCCTACCTTTCTACCTGTTGGAGAAGGTATCTGTCGGGGAAGACATTTATGGGGATCTTATGGATGGCCCTTAGATATTGTCCCATTTCTTAAAGTCATTAGCAATTGTCTTTCTATTTTTAGGTCTATGATTGTAAGCAGTAATCATATTCAAATGCATATGTTCAAGAATAATCACTGGACGTTTTCGTACACAAGAAAGGAAAATAAAAATAGAAGTTTTGCATATTTAAAGGAATAGTTATATTAACTTGAAATAAGCATTTTTGTACAAGGAGACAGACATCCTAGTAAGAGAATGTCGTCGTAAGAATGGAAATTATACAAAAATAGTATACAAAGAAAAATATCTATGTGAAATGATCCCATTGAGTTCCCATTCTTCTATTGCCTTTATGTCTTTGAGCGTCTCATCCCTTTCGCTGCTTGTCCGAAGCTGGTTGGATTGATTAGTACCGCTTGAGCTTGATAGTTGATACTGAAGATTGGCTGTAAGGTGATCCAACGGGACATAGTTATACGCTTTAAATCCCTACCTTTTGCCAAGACTTCCCTTTTGGATTTTCAGTCCACCGGGATACCCTTTTTTTCCCAAGCCGTCTTTTCAGGTTTTCGACTTGCCGGGTGTACAAATTTTATTTCATGTATATCCCTAATTTTTTCCCGAACCCTTTTGGTTTGCAGGGATGCCCTTATTTTTTCCTAGGCCAGTCGACCTAGAGGGTCTTTGTTTATGCGTAGTATCATTTAACTATGTCCGTGTTTACAGGGTGCGAAAGGTCGTCACCGTCCATAGTGGTTAGGATCATGGATCCACCAGAGAATATGTTCTTGATTATGAATGGCCCTTCGTATGTGGGAGTCCATTTACCCCTGGGATCACCTTGCGCCAGTATGATGCACTTGATTACCAAGTCCCCAGCCTGATATACCTGATGTCTGACTTTCTTGTTGAAAGCTTTGATCATACATTTTTGGTATATCTGACCGAGTTAGACAAACGCGAGCCTCTTCTCATCAATCAGGTTTAATTGGTTAAGTCGAGTCTGAACCCATTCGTCTTGATTCAGCCCTGCATCTTTCATGATCCTCAAGGAAGGGATCTGTACCTCAATGGGCATGACAACTTCCATACTGTATACTAAAGAGAAAGGAGTTTCCCCTATTGATGTGCGCATTGTGGTGCGGTAACCATGAAGGGAAAATGGTAACATCTCGTGCCTATCATTATATGTCACTGTCATCTTCTGTATGATTCTCTTGATGTTTTTGTTAGAAGCTTCAACAACACCATTCATCTTCGACCGGTAGGGAGAAGAGTTATGATGTTGAATCTTGAATTGCGTGCAAAGCTCGGTGATCATGGTGTTGTTGAGATTGATACTATTATCTATAATGATTCTTTATAAAATACCATATTGACAGATAAGGTTATGTTTGATGAATCAGGCTACAACATTCTTGGTAACAGAAGCAAATGAAGCTGCCTCGACCCACTTTGTGAAGTAATCAATGGCGACCAGGATGAAGCGGTGTGCATTAGAAGTTGTAGGTCTGATCTCTCCAATCATGTCGATGCCCCACATTGCAAACGGCCAAGGAGCAGTCAAGAAGTTTAGAGGAACTGGAGGCACATGTATCTTTTCAACATAGATTTGGCATTTGTGACAAGTCCGCGAATGCTGATAACAGTCTGTTTCCATGGTGGACCAGTAGTATCCTTCCCGTAGGAACTTCTTATCCATCGAAAGTCCACTGGAATGAGTGCCAAAGTTACCTTTGTGTAAGTCAGCCATAATCCTTCCCGCCTCACTCTTGTCTACACACTGAAGCAAGGGAGAATCATGATTGCGCTTGTAGAGGATCCCGTTACTAAGAAAGAACTTAGCAGAGAACCTTCTTAGGAACTTTTTATCATTGACTGAAGCTCCTTCGGGATATTCTTGGCTTTCGAGATATCTTTTGATTTCATAAAACCAAGGCTTTTCTACTACATCTTCAGTACCAATCTCGTGACAATATGCTGGTTCTTCCATCCTCTCAATGGTGATCTGAGGAGCCTCATTATCCCACCTGACCTTGAACATGGATGACATCGTAGCTAGCACGTCCGCTGGTTGATTTTCCTCTCGTGGAAAATGCTCAAAAGTAATTTCTTCAAAGTATGGGATTAATGTCAACACATGTTCTTTGTATGGGATGATATAAGGATGCTTCGTGTCCCATTTTGCTTTGATCTGGCTGATTACCAAAGTCGAATCTCCAAACACACTTAAGAACTTGATCCTTAAATCGATTGCATCTTTGAGACCCATGATACATGCTTCATACTCAACCATATTGTAAGTACAGTTGAAACATAGTCTGGCAGTGAAAGGAGTATGACAGTTGTTGTACCCCTAAATTTGCCCTCTCATTTCACAAGGGATCACCCTGGATCCCAGGTTTGTTTCCATCTATTTCCAAGCCTTGAATTATCAATTTTCCAAGAAAATCATTCACAGGGGAAAAATGGTCATTTGCACACTGAAAAGTAGGACTGTGACTTTTGGATCAAAATCAAATTTCAAGAATCAAATTTCATCAAGACATGTTGAAATATGAAGTTTGTTTCATCAAGAAGTTTAAAAGTCAAAACTACTTTGGAGAAGTCAAAATGATAAATACTTAGAATTTTTCTAAGTATTTAAGCAATTTGACTAGCTCAGAACTTCTGATTCAATGGTTATAGACTTCAGCAAGATCTGAAACATTGCAGAATAGAATATCACCTAGGAATGTTGGGATTCCAAGTTATAACTCCTCAAAGGCACTTCCATGAAACTAAAGCACTCAGCAGATTCTGGACACTTTCAAGACAGTGTTTGGTCAGAACTTTTGGGCCAGTTTTCACAATGGATCAGTCAGAGTTTGCAAGGTTAAGTCAAAGAAGTTTACAAAGCATGCTGCAAGCTTCCTAGAAAGTCTGAGAGCTCTGTCAGAACATGCTGGAGCGAGAAGATAAAAGGATCAGAAGATTGGATGCTACGCTGATGTAGAACTTCTGATCTAGAATTATGCAATGATGCAGAGTTTCACATGGCAGGATTTCTGATTTGATAAATCTCATCATCATTTAATACTCATTTAATGCTCACAACCACTTTTTAGAATTTATCCAAAGGATTTCCCCCACGTGTACCCCTATTATCTTGGGAAAGAAAAATTTTGTGCAAAATTGTGCTAGGCCCATGCGCTGCTTTTGCTTTTCCTTAATTCCCGCTGACAAATCCAGCTTAGGCACTACTAACCATCCTACTTTGTGCCTTGAACCATGCTTGTTTAAGCTTACTTCAAGAGTAAGTCAGCATCTAGCGTATGACGTTGGTGCCACTTGACCTCTCCAAACTACAAAACCTTTGCCTATAAATAGAACTCCATTGGCCATTGAAAAGAGGTCGGAAAAATTTGAGAAAGAGGTGGAAAACTTGAGAAAGCAAAGCCTTGAACCCCTGCAAAAATTCCAAGAGTCCAAAAAAAACTATAAACACAAAAATACAAAACCTTAGCATTTGATTCTTGCATTAAAACTCCATTTTTCCTCACGTGTTTCTTGACCAAAACCACCCATACAGTTTCTGATATTCATTCAAATGCCATCCAAAATTCTGTAGTCAAACTGTAACACATTCTCCACCAATATCCACCTCAAAGGGTCAGAACTTTATCCCTTGGTTGTTCTAGAATTTTCTAATCATTTACAACCCAAGTTGAAAGTTTCCAGTCTGCTGAACACGTGACGAAGTTGTTCAGAACACCACAAGTGGTCAGAACCAGGTTCCAGCTCCCAGAGTATTTTCCAGCTGCAAGGTATGTTTTTTGATGACTCTCATCATATTATTTAGGCATTGTCAGATTTTTCATATTTAACACAATGTAGATATTCTGATTCTGATGATGTACATATTCTGAGATTTCATGCATATGCCTTCCTAAGTAGAGGGAATTCCAGTCCATAGTTTCATGAAGAAATTAGGACTCAGAATTAGGATTAGAAAATTCATGTTTACTTCTGATTTATATTTCTAATATCTCTTGTTTCTAAATCATCATGAAACTTGTCATAACAGTTATATGTGTAACTTTTGTTCTGTTAAGAAATGACTAAGTTGCAGATGTTCTGACTAGCATGGAAAAGAGAGGCAAAGTACTGTCAGTTGCATTAGAACTTCTGAAAACTTCTAAATTCTCAGAAGATCCGGAACTTCTGAACTTCCCTATTTCTATTAACGTTTGTTTATGTTTGTGCAGCACGTCAGAGTCAGAACTTCTGACCTCTTCTGTTTCAGCATTTGCACTGGTTTTGTCTTCTTTCCTTTATTATTTTTTTCCATCACTTTTATTTTTCATGAATCAAAAAGACCAAAAACATTTTATTAAACAAAACTTATTTCTTTTCTTAAACAAACATTTTACATTTTTTGTACATTCTTATCCATTCAATGTGGTTGTAATAGTAACTTAGGATTTAATTTGCAATCCCCATTTGAAATTTGTACACCCCATCCCCCTAATGATTGTAATAGCGTAGAATATTTATTTATCGCACTTTTATTGCTTTCATATATTATTAGTAATTAGAGTGTGTATGGCAATACTAAAACCAATGTTTATAAAACCCTAATTCAAGACAAATTATGCATGTAATCAAATACACTCGCACACTAGCACCCCTAGGGTTATTCCACTTATTGCCTTACGAAAATGGCCATGTTATGCTTGTGGGATGTCTTAGCACAAACAAATCAAAAAAATACAAGATCATAGTCCCTCGATGACGTTATCAAAGTTGCATTTCAAAATGATCTTAGTCCCTAAAGAAAAAATGCTAAGTCATCTCACAACATTGCTATCATGGTTATACGATGACCCACGCCCGTCCCTTCATATCCAACGATGGGTCTTCTTACCAAAACAATGGTAAGATAGCAACGTCTAAAGGAGGAGGAAAAGAAAACCTAAGACCCTTTTGAATAGGTAGAATGCTCCTAATTACTTGCTCAATTTCAAAACAAACATCCTTGCTATTTTCACAAACAAACACTTTCAAAAACACTTTCAAAACACTTTCAAAACACTCTCCAAATGTGAAATATTTTCAAAATCTCAACACCTTTGTATACATTCTTACGAACGAGAATCATTACAAAAGTTTGCCTAAACGATGGCGCCTTTTCAAAATACTTTCAAAAACCACACAAAGCACATTTTTCAAACAAAAGCAAGTTAATCTAGCATGTAATTAAGAGCCCATGGAAAACCATGGATGAAAAGGGTACTAATACCTTCCCTTTTCATAATCTACCCCCCGAACTCAAGAAAACATCTCTAAAGGTCTTTCCTGTGCTTTTTCACCTTTCCTTTTTGGATAAAAGAAAAGTCGGTGGCGACTCTTGCTAACGGCAACATTTGCGAAAACAAACGCGAAACCTCAAGTCATTTCTCCCACCGCATCACAGAACTGGCGACTCTGCTGGGGATAATGATCTTTTAAAGGTAGGGTTACCTTAGGGTTAGATCATATTTACTTGCTTTCATTGTTTGATTTTTATGCTTTATAATATGGTCCTCTATTTGGGCTTACTTTGATCCTCCACCCGGATCTGGGACACCTTTTTAGGTAAATAGCAATAGATTATGGAAATTGTACGGCGTAGACCGATATGGTTGAAACAATGGCGGTGTTAGTGTGACATATTTGTGGGTACCGGTATCCCTCGTGGTGAATTGAGGAGAATACAGGGCTGTTGAGGGGCGTCATGAAGCACTAACTGACTTTAGAACCCTAATTGAACAAACTTGGACATTAGGACGTAGTGAGATATCTGGTTTCAGTGTAGATCTGGAAATTGGTTGATACTCGATACTACACTCATTGAGGCTGGACTTTAGGGATATCTCGGCCTCAAGAAAAGATTGATTGTGCTGAGACAATGCCTAAGAGAAAGGTCAGTGATATTGAGATCCTTTAGAACTCGATTACTAGGACAGGTTGAGCCAACTAAACTTCAAGAGGGTACTTACCTATAAGACCTCATGCAAGCCTAAAACATAGGGATTTGTTTTCTTTGTGTGTATATACTTACTTTTACATAACATCATAACATCATATGCATGCTCACTAACCATTTCAATGATTTATAAATTTATCCTTGTTTTTGTTTTGCAAGTCATGAATTCTGGCCGAAGAAACACCATTCGAATCAGCTTTGTAAAAGCACACCCTCAGCTTCGAGAGTTAGCCTCAAGAGTGCCCTGGGATTCTCCTTTTACCAAGAAATATGGTCGACTCCTCAGTTTGGCTACGTCCAGTTTCCAAGAAGAGATGATGTGTATACTGTTCCAATTCTTTGATCCCGTACATCATTATTTCACTTTCCCGGGCTATCAATTGGTACCTACACTGGAGGAATTCTCTCTACTCTTAGGGGTGCCCGTGCTTGATCAGATACCATTCACCGGTCTAGAAGGGATTCTAAGACCTGAAATCATCGTCGAAGCTTTGCATCTGAAAAGAGCTGACTTCATAACCAATTGGGAGACAAGAAGCGGGGTAAAAGGTATCCTAGCCAAGTTTTTATTGGGGAAGGCTCGTTCATTCTGGGACGACATGGATTTCCAAGCTTTTGAAGACGTCCTGGCTCTTCTCATTCATGGTTTGGTTCTATTCCCCAACTCGGACCAATTCATAGATGTTAATGCCATCAAGGTCTTTCTCTCTCGCAATCCCGCACCTACCTTATTGGGAGACATCTTGCATTGCCTTCATACCCGCACCATGAAGAAAAGAGGTACTCTCTTGTGTTGTATTCCCTTACTCGCCAAATGGTTCACTTCACACCTACCTCAATCAGCTTTAAAGAACGGGCAAAGACTAACATGGTCTCAAAAGATAATGTCTCTCACCCATTCTGACATTCGTTGGTGTTCAAGATCCTTGGAAGATGTATCTATCATTGACCGCTGTGGGGAATTCCATAAAGTCCCTTTGCTTGGTATTAGGGGGGGTATCACCTATAATCCTTGCTTAGCTCTTCGACATTTTGGGTACGCCCAAAAAGATGGCCCTCATGGGATGCTCATTCAAGGTTTGGTGTTCGACTATGACAAAGAAGACCAAGATTACCGCCAGAGGTTTACACGAGCTTGGGGACTGGTAAACAAGGTGGACAGTAGGACTTTGGGACACAAGAACTCTATCTCTCTCGAGCCTTAACTTAGGTGGGTATGGGCTCGTGCTCAGACACTTGTGATGCCTTATCCTTCCATTTTACCAGTCATCATGGAGCATGTGGTCGAAGGAGATGATTCCTACACTATCCTCCATCCCGACATGCCTACCTCTCTCGAGACTTACAAAAGGGTTGGATCCAGCTGAAGGAAGAACGAGATACTTTCGAGGCTCAGTTTTATGCTAGTGAAAAAAGGGTCTTGGAGCTTACGAAACAGCTACAAGAAGAACAAAATGTAAACGCTTATCTCACGCCAAAGAGGATGCATTCGATCTTTTTATCCTAGAAAGCTATTTTGTAAGCCTGAGGGGCATAATGTAATCTTTCTTGTTTTGACTAATGAAAGTTAACGTTTGTTCATTTTTTTTGTCTATACAAATTTAAATTTCAGTAATCCTTGAAATCATTTGCATATACACATTCGTGCATCATAACATGACAGGTTTTCGCATAACAGGTTTCCTTATCTCTCCGCTGTTTATTTCAGCGAGATGCATCTAGAGAAAACTGTGACGGAACTCCAAGCCCAGAATTCTCAATTTCAGGAAGCTTTACTCGCCCTGGCCAAGGGGCAGCAAGATATGATGGCTTTGTTGGCCGTTAAGAAGAAGCCAAAGAAGAAAGCTCTACTCAACATGGGTAGAAGGTTCAAAGAGATAATCCGTCAAATCCCAGTAGGAGAAGACTAATCTAAAGAGGATGAGAACCAAGTTGGCAGGGTCAAGAGTACTCAGGCTGAGTATGTCAATGATCAAGAATCCGATGATGATTATTTCAATGAATAGTATCCACCCGCAGACATCAAATACAAGCAGTTAGAAGACAGGTTGAAAGATGTTGAAATCCAAGCCGTCCCCGGTTTAGATTTTGACGATTTGAGCTTAATCTCTGGGGTAGTCATTCCTCACATATTCAAAATACCAACCTTTGCAAAATACGATGGGGTTTCTTGTCCAAAACTCCATTTGAAGTCTTATGTGCGCAAGATACAACCGCACACTGCCGATAAGAAGCTATGGGTTCACTTTTTTTAAGAAAGTCTGGCGGGAACACAACTCGAATGGTTTTATCAGTTAGATGGTTCTTGTATCAATACTTGGGAGAGTTTAGCTACTTCCTTCTACCATCAATATCAGTACAACGCCGACTTTGGACCAACGAGGGTTCAATTGCAAGATATGACCATGGGGAAGAATGAAGGATTTAAAGAGTATGCGCAAAAGTGGAGAGACCTTGCTAGTAGGGTCCAGCCTCCCTTGACTGATAGGGAACACATCGACATGTTCATGGGCACTTTATCTGGTCCTTTCTTTAATATGTTGGTTGGTTGCTCTTCTTCTGGTTTCACTGAATTAATCTTAACCGGTGAAAGAGTTGAAAGTGGCATCAAAAGTGGGAAGATCTTTGTGGCATCTACCTCCACTCCTAATCCTGTCAAGAAACCTTTTGCTGCAAAAAGGAAGTTAATGTTGTGTATGGAACAAAGGCCTACACCAAGAAAAATAATCATCCGTCTGTCAATGTTGTCCGAATCTCTAATCCAATTCCTCCTCCGAGGCCATCTGCAAATCATCAATGTTTTGAAGCTCCAATAAGACAGTTTATGAGGTTAGGCATGTAACTATCTCAAGCCCTTCAACATTTTCTCAAATCTAATTTAGTGACATTGTGTCATCCTCCCTCCAACCCTGACACCTCATCACCAAAATATAATCCGAATGTAAAGTGTGCTTACCACTCAAACAACCTCGGGCACGAGACTGATCAGTGTTGGGCCTTAAAGAACAAGATACAGGATTTAATTGACAACAAGACCATTGAATTTGATCCTCCTCCAACACCGAATGTAATTACCGCTCCAATGCCAAAGCATGACAAAGGTGTTAATGTTGTCGAAGATACAATTTTCATTGCCTCTGTTGAAGAATTGACTACTCCGCTGAATATAATCAAGAACAATCTGTTGAAAGCTGGGATTTTCCCTGGCTGTGAAAAAGACTGTATGTGATGTACAAGATAATACAATTGGTGTGAAGGGCTGAAGAAATGTATACAACGCCTGATGAATAGCCGCGAAATTCTTTTTGAAAAGACTCTGCCTGACAAGAGTTTGGTTAACAAATGTGAATACCTTTCCATTATTACCATCTCCAAAAAACCTATTAGGATCACCTCCAAAGGTCCTATTAGGATTTCAAATGAACCCATTATTGCTCCTTTAATCGTTACCAATGACAAACCAATTCCCTACTCTTCAAATAAAGTGGTACCATGTAATTATGGTGCTGAAGTGTTCCATCATGGGATTAAACAAGATGCCTGGATCAAAGAGGGGAAAGATGACGATATTGGAAACTTAGCTGGCTCAAGCAAAGTAACTAGAATTGGGAGAATATTCTCACCCAATATCTCACCTCCAGTAGTTACAAAAACTCCCATCCGCATTACTGCCACCAAGCCAAATACTGATACCAGAGGGAAGGGGAAGGCTGTTGAGCCTTGTGTGATTGAGGTACCTTCCAAAGACATAGCAGATGAAGAACCCTCCACCCGTGAAATGGACGAGATTTTGAAGATCATCAAGAGAAGCGACTTCAAAATTGTAGAACAATTGGGGCAAACCCCCTCTAAGATTTCAATGTTGTCATTGTTGCTTTGCTACAATGCCCATGCTCGGATATTAATCAAGTTCCTAAAAAAGGCTCATGTCCCTCAAGAGATAACAACAGACCAATTTGAGAATTTTATGGCTAGCCTAATAGCTGATAATGGCTTGGGGTTTTCAGATGCTGACTTAACATCTCTCGGGAAGAATCACAACAAAGCTTTACATGTTTCAATCGAGTGCAAAGGGACCACCTTAGCACATGTGCTAGTCGACACTGGCTCTTCTCTGAATGTATTACCCAAGGGGGAATTAGACCGTCTCGACTGTGAAGATTTAATCTTGAAGCCAAGTGATATCATTGTAAGGGCGTTTGATGGATCAAAGAGGAATGTTCATAGGGAAGTAGATCTTCCAATCAAAGTGGGTTCCAAAACCTTCAACTAAACCTTCTATATTATGGATATTTGTCCAGCCTATTCTTGTCTGTTAGGTCGCCCGTGGATTCATAAGGCTGGGGCAGTGACCTCAACCCTCCATCAGAAACTCAAATACCCAGTCAAAGGCAAAATAGTCATCGTCTGTGGGAAAGAAGAGTTTATGGTGAGCCACCTTAACTTTTTCAAGTATGTAGAGATGGACGAAGAGTTCATTGAAACCCCATGTCAAGCTTTTGAGGTTGTACCGCCAACGGTTGCTGCTACTAAATGTTCTTTTGATGAGTCTATAGCTGTTAAGGCCACGCCAAAGATGGTTTCAGTCAAGGAAGCTCGTGCGGTAATTGAAGAAAGAAACTATTATACTCGGGGGAAACTCCTCTATATCCCTTTTAAAGCAGACAAATTTGGTTTGGGATTCACTGTTAAAGCTCAGAAGGAAGTGTGGCATGCTCGTGCTGGAAAGCCACCTCTTCGCATTGGAAGACACGAAGTCAACGCCGTGAGTAATTCTGAAGAAGAAGCTGCATTTGAGGAATGGGTGTACCCAACTACAACGAAGCTTAAGAATTGGCATACAAAGGACTTGGTTCCCATCTCCTTCATTGAGGAGTAATCTACTTGTTATTTCTATTCCATCAATTCAAGAACCTGTTGTCTGTGATATTTTGATAATGACTTTTAAGCCATGTGCCTAGCCCGGGGCACTTTGGTCCATTTGTCAAGGGTTTTATTTATGTTCATCTAATCATATGATCATTCAGTACATTGGACTCTTTTGCATTCAAATATTTTTGTTCATTGTATTTCCTTTCTTTCAAATACATTTTCAAAAATAGCCATGTATCTTACATGCACACTATGATACGGTGGCAGAACCGACTGTTTTGAAATGCTGGTTTGTGTTTTGCATTTTTTATTCGCAAAATGTCGCGTTAAGCAAGAGTCGCCATCGACTTTTATTTTATCCAACCGAAAAGGAAAAAAGTAAAGAAAAATCATTTTTCGAGAATTTGAGTACGGGGGGTAGATTATAGAAAGGGAAGGTGTTAGAACCCTTTCTAACCATGGTTTTCCATGGGCTCTTAGGTACTTTCTCATCTTTTAAAATTTCTTGTGTACGTGCTTTATTTTGAAAATAGTTTTAACTTCGTGATAACTTGTGTATCAGTCCTCAAAGGTGTGACGAAGTTTGTTTTGAAAATTGTTTTGAAAGGTGTTTGTGTGAAAAGATTTGTTTTGAGCAAGTACCTACTAGCATCTACCTACTCGAAAAAAGATTGTTTCTATTCTTGTTTCCTTTATACAGCGTTATCCCACTATTGAGAAATAGGTAGCACCATCATTGGAATTGTAAGGGTCAATTTGTATGGGACGTACAATCACTAAAGCAATGTTAGGACGTCCAAGTAATAAGCCTAAAGTCTTAAGATCATATTCGAGGAAACATTTCTGAGGCAACATTTCCGAACGGGTCATTTGATCTTTGTTAGACAGGAGGGCAACCATTAAGACACCCTATACTTAGTGATCGTTTACCGAAGGCAACCGAAGTGTGAGTATACCCTAAGAGTGATATGTGCGAGTGATTTATTTTCAATTATTTAGTCTTTGCACATTAGGACTTTCTAACTGTATTAAATTATGATGCAATATTGTCATTCAATCCTATTAGCATACATCTTGACAGTTAAATATTTGCGAGAATTAAGATGTGAGAAAGTAAATCTACGCTATTACAAGGCTTCAGGGAGGGGGATTAATTACATAACCAAAAACCGAGGAAAAATGATAAATGAAAATCCTAATTTAAACTATTACGTACCAGTGAGCAGTTACAACAATATTGGCAAAAATAAATAGTCAGCGCGCGACGAATTAAATGCGAAGCGACTAGGGTTTTGACCCTTGACTAAACCTAATTGTAATTGATTAAAGTAATCATGTGTTTATGGTCATTTTTGTCATTTAAGAGAGTAACGAAATAATTGAAGTAAAAAAGAACATCCTAAGTTCTAATTAATTTTAATTGTGAAAGAGATTAGAATTACCTTAATTTAATTAAACTAATTACTTAAAAAACATTTATTAAGCAAACAAGTCCTCTTTCTGTGATTTTTGGTTGGTTAATTTTAGAGAAAAAATAATTTTGGTGTTGATGAAAAAAACAGAATAATTAAAGAAACGAAAATTAAAGGAAAAAATAATGGAAATAACCAAGTGATCCTGCTGTCAGCCGATCTGGTTCAGGCTGATGGGGTCCAGAAGATGGTGGCCCTCAGAAGATGGGGGTACTGAGTATGATCCTAGCAGGTGGATCCAGCAGATGATGACCCTCAGAAGATGGGGTGCGTTGGACCTAGTTCTGAATGGGATCCAGAAGATGATGGTCTGCATGTGCTGGATCTGGTTCTGACTGGGATCCAGAAGATGATGCGCTGGATCTAGTCCTGGCTAATGGATTAGAAATATGATACGCTGGATCTGATGTTGGCTAGAGGACACAGAAGGTGATGATCCTCAGAAGATGCACGCTGGCTCTGGAGAAAACATAGGAGAAAACACCAAAAGCTCACGCCTGGGATCGAACCCAGAACAATGAGCTTCTGACTTCCTTCTTCTGACCAACTGCGTTGGATGTTAGTTTATTAATATAATAGAAACAAACAATATATATCAGATCTACAGGTTTTTGGCCAGAATAATGCGCCAGAATTTGAATCAGCCAGTCAGGCTGTGACACACTATCATCTTCTTCCCTAGAACCGTCGCTTTAGGATATACACCTTTACCCACAGACATGTCATTGTAGCTACAAACATGTAACTTTAAATCATTAAGAAAACGCATGCTAAATAAATTCTAATTACATGGATCTGTTCGTCTTGAACCCACGAACACTATGGTGCTACTTTCTTGAACCAATTTTACTGATACAGAGAAACCATAAAACATAAGAGCAAACCCTAACAATGGCATCTTCATGTACAAGCGTTAGAAATACAATTAAATGGTATCGAAAGCTTACAAACTCAAAGATAAACACAAATATATCATTAAAATATGCAATGGGTGAGTGAACCAATGAGACTGAATTCGAATTTAGAGGCATATCATGATACCTCTATCTTGCAATTCCAGGCTTGGAAAGGCTTGAATCTTATTGGAAATTGCTCCTGGAATGTCCAGCAACCTATTGGCAACCTGAGAATGGAACGAATTAACCTCCAACACAGAAATTGGATCACCACTTTTCTTGCAATTTTTGAGTTTTCCTTTCACCTCTGCACGGCTGTTCCTCCTCTCCTTTTGCCTCGAATATGTTCCATATATATTACAGAATGCATTAGGGTAAAAATTTGCATCAAATCTTTGCCATTTATGAAGATTGACCATTGATTTATTCCTTGCACCAAATCTTTCCAAAACAAGCATTTTCAATCTTTTTCTGTCCATATGAAGCCTTGCACGATTTGATCTTATCACCAGCTATATAATGACTGTAATCATGCACAAAATCTCAAGGTTTAATTGATTTTTGATATTTTCATTATTTTATATTGATTTTATTTGATTTAAATGAAATAAAATAAAAATAAATAATAAAAATAAAAGAATGACAAGTGTAAGGTCTCATGGGTCATGGATCACATAACAAGCTCAGTGCAAGCATAAAAAGTTAGGCCCATTTAGCAAAAAATGCATTTTTGGACACATTTGACTTTTGGCAATTTTGCAAAAAAGGTCAACTTTGACAAGGCATATCTCTTTCAATTTTAACCCTATGAGGGTGATCTTGGACTTTTTAGAAAGCTTAGGATGTCCTCTAAGAAACCTTTTTGGTCTCATCTCAATTGAGTCTCCCATGTTCATGTATGAAGCTTTGAACCAAAAGGTGTTTTTGTTGACTTTTCAAAATGACCTATAATGTCCAAATTCATATCTTCTTGTGAGTGAATATTTTGAACTTGGGAGATGAAGACGAATTGTAGGGGATTACATCCTCTTCAAAATGAGCTTTGGATGGGTTATTTTCGACAAAGTATGAGAAAGTTATGCTTGGTCAAAGTTGAGTTGACTTTTCTTGTAAAACCCTAATTTAGCAACTTTTGGGTTTTGATGAATTGTGAGAAATCCTTGAGGAATCATGATTGACCCTTGATCAGATGATGAATGATACTTCAAAATGAGGATGTTGACCAAAAATCTTGAGGTTTGAATGTATATGGGCCACAGTTGACTTTTGACCTAGCACAGTCGATTTCTAGGTATTTGAGCAATTGACTGAGCAAACTTCATTTGCAATGCTTGAAACTTGACATGGATGATCTTGAGAACATATTAGGACAATGGTGAGCATTTGGGATCCTTTGGACTCAAGTATCTTTATGCAAAATGAAACCCTAATTTGAGGTAGACTGCCTTAGGAAAGAGTTTGTCTGGTCAACTCTTGAATCTTGTTGAGCAATTTGAGAACCTCACTTAACATGTATTAAGAAATATGGGAGGGAAAATTTTGGGGTACAACATCTGCCCCTGTTCAATCTTCTTAAACCTGAGGATGTAGATTGGCTTGTCTGCCTTTCGTGATCTGAAGGTGGAAGATGATTGAACACTAGAGTGCCCAGAAATTTGCACTCGCATGAAGTGATACTTGTCTTGCAATATCGGGAATGGGCTTATATATGCCATTTGGAAGTCAATGACTGAATATGGGCTTAAAAATGCCATCCGAAGAAGTGTTGATTGCGTAAGATACTCCTTTGCGAGAACCCGTGTACCTGTTGTTTAGGAGGACTTCGCTGGGGAATGTGGGTCTCTGTCTTGAGAAAATAGAGTTTTAGGAGCTTCAGTTGTCTGTTACACTACTGGGGAATGATTCTGGTTTGGGAAGCGGGAGTGATCTTGAGTTTGGTCGGGACATATGTTGCACCGTGACTTATTGGGGAAATGTGAAATCAATTGTGTTTGATCAGGTCCCGGTCTTACAGTATTGTGGACTGCTGTATGGGGATAAGAGAGGAAGAACCCGGATAGTAAGGTTATGAGAAGCAACATGGATAGTAGGGTTACTTCGATATGAAAAGCCTGGATAGTAGGGTTGTGAAAAGGAACCTGGATAGTAGGGTTACTTTGATATAGGAGCCTGGATAGTAGGGCTACGAGAAGGAACCTGGATAGTAGGGTTACTTTGATATGAGAGCCTGGATAGTAGGGTTGTGAGAAGAAACCTAGATAGTAGGGTTACTTAGATATGAAAGCCTGGATAGTAGGGTTGTGAGAAGGAACCTGGATAGTAGGGTTACTTCGATATGAAAAGCCTAGATAGTAGGGCTGTGAGAAAGAACCTAGATGGTAGGATTACTTCGATGTGAGAGCCTGGATAGTAGGGCTGTGAGAAGGAACCTGGATAGTAGGGTTACTTAGATATGAAAATCCTAGATAGTAAGGTTGTGAGAAGGAACTTGGATAGTAGGGTTACTTCAATATGAGAGCCTGGATAGTAGGGTTGTGAGAAGGAACTTGGATAGTAGGGTTACTTTGATATGAAATCCTGGGTAGTAGGTTTGTGAGAAGGAACCTGGATAGTAGGGTTACTTTGATATGGGAGCCTGGATAGTAGGGCTGTAAGAAGGAACCTGGATAGTAGGGTTACTTCGATATGAGAGCCTGGATAGTAGGGCTGTGAGAAGGAACCTGGATAGTAGGGTTACTTCGATATGAAAAGCCTGGATAGCAGGGTGAAACAACCGGCTGAAAATCATCAAAACAATGAAGTCACCATCAAACGTCTTTTATCCCATATGTAGGGAAAGGTAAACATCGAGAAAACTTGAAAAGGGAGAAGTCACGGTCTTGCGACTGAGAGATCGGGTAAGGGAGTATGTTACCCGAGGGGAAGGGATTAGCACCCCACACGCCCGTAGTACTCTACGGTATCCACTCTTGTTATCTATCTTATGGGTGTGTTTAATCTATGCTTACTGTATACTATACTACTGAAAGGAATGCATGCAAAAGAAAAGGGAAAAAATGTAGGGAAAATAAAATTGTGCTCGCCTGGGCCCTACCCCAATGCCTACGTATCCTTTTTGAGGAATCAGAGCTACCGTAGTTCGGCTCACATGTTTTTGTTTGTTTGTGTTTTTTATGGACAATGTTAATTCCGCCTTCTGTCGCAGCTCGACCTTTGGAGACTTATGCGTTGGCACAGAAGTAAACTAATCATGTCCTTACCTGAAAAGGGTTTTAGAGAAAAGGTGCTCGAGCGCACAAAATGGTTTGAATTTGTTTTGTATTTTGGTTACCTTGAAAAAGGGTTTAAGTATGATTAGCATGTTTTTGATTTGTTAAGAAAGGAAGTTTTTGTTTTGAATGCACATGCAAAAAGGGGAAGAAAAGAGTCTAAGGGAGACTATCCTATTTCTAACCTAATGTTATCATGCAATGGTAGTCCTATGTCAAGGATAAAGGGGAAGTTTCTACCTAATGTCAGCATGCATGGTTTACAACTAAGGTCTAACTTGCGTCCGAACAGAGCAAGCGCATCCTAAGGGAGCATGGTATTTACAAGGATAAAGCAAACAAGCCAGCAAAAAGGAAGCACGCCTAAAGGGATCCTGCCTAGGTTAGCATGCCAAAGAAAAGTCTAAAAAAACTATCCTATAGGGAGCATGCAATGAGAGCGAAGTCGTGATCTCAATTACTAAATTGAGTGACTCATCGATCGACAAGAAATAACAGAAAGCGATAAAATCCTATAGGGAGCATGCATTGAGAGCGAAGTCATGATATCAATTGTTAAATTGAGTGACTCATCGATCGACAAGAAAGTAAACAAACACAAGCACAACACATATAGCAAATGAAGTGTGGAATGTCTGCTACAGGTCTTTAAATAGCGACTTCGAGCGCACGCTCTTTATTTCCTACTTCTCATGATATCTAGAAAGCGGTAAAGTGCGGAAAAATACAAGGGTAGTAGAAGAGGCTACCAAAGAGAGCAAGTCGTCAAGAGCGGACGAGAGCAATGAAGAAGCAGGAAACACGCGTTGAGCAAACTTCACCAAGCAACAAACAAAGTTAGAAATCATATCCAACTAAAAATAAAGGCAAATGCATATTGCGAATCCAATGCATAATCAGAAGCTTTTTGCACAATGAACAAACACATCAAAAATTATGAGGCACCGTTCAAGGATCAGAACCTACCGTTAAACCACCGATCATGCCAAGGGGATTGAACCAAGGATACAGAATCGACAAGAACGTGTTAAAATCCTAATTCTAATCATGTACCAAACATTAATTCAATTAATTCCTAAGATAATAGAAAAAATTATGAAAATAATATCATTAAGTCAAGGAGTAACATATTAGTACCCACACAAAATTTCAGCCAAAATCATGGGAGAAAATACCACAATTAAATCGCCAAAATTCAAGAAACAAAGTGTAAATTAAGGTGGAACAGGGAGGTGTATTATTTTGAATTGAAGAATTGAACTAATTACAGTTTTTTTAATGGCTTTCAGGCCCGGTTTAAGGAGTGTAAGGTAGTAATTTGTTAGGCCTAGTCCAAGTTTACTATAAATCCAAACAAACAAACAAAAAACTAAATTTGGCTTAGTAACTTTTACGTTCATTATAAATTGATTTCCTTATTCCTGTAACAACAAAAGCAAAACAACAAAAAAATTTAATTAATAAAATATGAGGACCAACCGCATGAACCAATACCCAAACGCCACCTCACGTGTTCATGGATGAACAGTACACCTTAAGAAAAATCCGGTCATCTCCCTCCTCTCGCCGCCGTCGACGGTAACGATGCCTACCCGAATCAAAACACCACCACCACTAGTCTGCTCGAATTTTCGAGAGGATCATGAATCCGGTGTTCAAATTGCAAATCGAGTATTCGCACGCAAGATACGAAACAACTTTAGCAGTTCATAAAAACAAGATCCATGGATATAAACTGTTAAAGCTCGGCCAGTGTGCAACGCTTCCGAATAATTTTATCGTAACATGATTCCAACATGATATAGCAAGGATTGTAAGGATATTGACAGTAATTTACCTGATGAAAAATAAAACACGGCCGTTACTCTTCAAATCCAGACCAAAGCACATGAAAGAATCTTTGAATACTTCAACGGAATCTCTTGATGATGAAGACTAACAACTCCAGCATCCGTAGATCTCGCAGCAACTTTCGCTAACTTGCCGTAATCAAGGAAGAAAGAAAAGTGTCGAAGCTAAAACGATAAGCTTTCCGGAGAAATAAATCGACGCTATCATTTCCTCTTGCCGTAGTGCCATGATGGAAGAGGGTGAAATGGTGTTCGAACCCTTGTTAAAGTGGCGGTGCAAAGTTCTTCTTCAAGAGAGAAAGAAAAGATTTTGTTCTATAGAGAGAAAGAGAGAGTGAATCATCGTTGTAGAGAGTGAGAGTTTTGTTACGTGTAGAGAGAGAATGAGGTTGTTGCCATGAGAGAGAAAATTTGTTACGTGTTGTTATGAACCAAGTTATTCTTGTTACCGTCGCGAGCATGAGCCAAATTGTTTTGTTGCCAACAGTTTGTTACAGTTACATGGATAAGAGTGGAAAAGGCTTCTTATAGTTACTCTCATTATACATGCAATAATTAATTATCGCATGGCCATCAAAACAGTCATCCCATGCATACGTGAAATTGCAATACAGTAGCTTTTATCCAAAAAGATTTTGTTATTATGCATGGTTACATGACCGCCTTCATGCTTGTATATCTTGCGCTATAACACTCCTTTCGGCACGATATTGATATCATTAAAAAGAGGGCGTATCAAGGAACATTATTCGTGTTGGCCTCGCCTCAAAATAACAACCATAGCCCGTCCTAAGATGGTCCTGAAGTTATGAAACTGTAACTGAAATAAACACCGACGATTCTGTCATTACCGACGATTGCCCATCAATGCTCCAACCTCGTTTTCATGATTCAATAACTCAAGGTATAGCGTTCTTCACGATAAAGTCTCAACATAAAAGTTGAAGAGTGAATTTCCCCAAACAACATTCATGTTGGAAAATTTCTCGAAATAACTCTCGAAACATAAAAAAAAATGATCGCGAAGCCGTGGTACCAAAATTGTTCGCCATAACTGGAAACTCACCATGCAGAACTCAATTCCATCACCACGACTTCAAAATCTCGTAATTTTCCCAATGATGATCCAAACCCCATAAACTTGATACCGTTGGAAAGAGGACAAATGATAGAACAAGTTCACAGTTTGCTTCCAATCCGGACACGGCCTTAATCGTAAAGAAAAATGCCATAAGTATATGCCTTGCAACTGTTCGACAAAATTCCAGGCTTGGCATTACAAATTCCATGCGTGGCACCTACCTCTCGTCCTCTTCAATCCTTCTACTTTACGCTTCGATATTTCTTTCCATGGTGCACAAAACAAGACGAAGTTTGAACCAAAAATGAAGAGTGTGTGACACACTCCAACTTTCATGTTCGACATATTTCGAAACAAGACATAAATCCATGATAAAAAACTTCCTAAACATGTGCCTGCCACCTGCTCGATGAAATGTTGGCCAGGCAAGACAAGTCTTGGCAGCATTTTACCTTTCAACAAAACATAAACATCATAACTTTCTCTACGAACCTCCGAATAGTACGATTCTTGAATCAAAACTAGAGAGGAGAATCTGATCTTCAACTTTCATGTTCAGAGATTTTGCATTTGAGTCTAAACGGGGCCTCAAAAATAGCCATGAAGTTTACCATATTTTGAAAAATCTTCTAAAAATTATTAAGAGCCCATATCACTAAAAAAGCGAGAAACTTCAAATTCGGCCGATTCTTTCGATTTTTCCCAACAACTCAGCAAATTTCCTCACGTTTGGGACCTTTAACAAATAACCCCGATCAAAAAATCCTTTATTCGATTTTTTTTTCTAGTATGAATAGTTAGAAAAATTGGTTATGGATTTTTTAGACTTCCTATTATAATAGTTAGGGGGTTAATTCCAACTTATTGTTATTTTTTCCATTATTTTCCTGATACAAATTCTTCCTATGCATTTTCTGCTACACTGCACAATTTCCTCTCTCATCATGTTTTTTCTATCCATCAAACATCCAGTAAAAATGTTGACAAACCCGAGTAAAATAGGATATAAAACCTAGATTCCTAGCTCTAAAGAGGAAAACCCAGTGACCTGCTGTTAACATGGAGATAATAGCTTCGTAGCTTAAGGAGAAGGAAATCTCAATAACCACAAATCACAACCTTAATGCCTCTACAAAAGGAATCGACCTTTACTGGATATGAACGCCTTAGCCACTGCAAAACCCTAATCCTTCAAGATCTCCGATCTCATGCCAAATTATGTTGTTAGCGAGTGTATGCAATGTTAAATGACCTAGTGGAGATATGTACATGAGAAAAGTACGACAATGCATAAACCAGATAAAAGTAGAAGGGTGGGACAAATTTGGGGTATTACAGTTTCCCCTATTTAATCGACTTAAACCTGAAAGTACGATTGGCACATGCCTTTCGGAAGTTCAAGGTTGAAGATGATTAAATATCAATGCCAAAAATTTGTCCTGAGAGAGAGAGAGTGAGTATTTTTTTATTTATTTTTGTGTTATCTGCTGGGGAAAAGAAATTTGTTTTTTCAATGAAGGGACAAAGATTGGACTTGTAGCGCGGCTTGATTCCAATACAAGACAAAAGGTTGGTATGAAAAGACAGCGGACGGGGTCTATGGGCGACCTACGATCCGAAGGTGACACATGAGAGTGATTTGACAGAGAACCTAGCCAAAAGGCGATCTCAGGTTCTAAGATAAAGTATACGGAAAGACCCTAGCCAAGAGGCAGTCTCAGGTTTGAAGAAGGAAACATGGGTTATGACATGATGATTGTTTAGATAAGCGACACGGACGAGCATCAAGAAAGGTTAAACACGGACGAGTGTTTGAATCAATACGGATGAGTATTGAAAGAAGATATGGACGAGTATCAAAGGTTAAACACGGACGAGTGTTTGAATCAATACGAACGAGTATTGAAAGAAGATACAGACGAGTATCAAAGGTTAAACACGGACAAGTGTTTGAATTAATACGGACGAGTATTGAAAGAAGATACGGACGAGTATCAAAGGTTAAACACGGACGAGTGTTTGATTCAATACGGACGAGTATTGAAAGAAGATACAGGCGAGTATCAAAATTTAAACACGGACGAGTGTTTGATTCAATACGGACGAGTATTGAAAGAAGATACGGACGAGTATTAAAGGTTAAACACGGATGAGAGTTTGAATCAATACGGACGAGTATTGAAAGAAGATACAGGCAAGTATCAAAATTTTAAACACGGACGAGTGTTTGATTCAATACGGATGAGTATTGAAAGAAGATACAGGCGAGTATCAAAAGTTTAAACACGGACGAGTGTTTGAATCAATACGGATGAGTATTGAAAGAAGATACAGGTGAGTATCAAAAGTTTAAACACGGACGAGTGTTTGAATCAATACGGACGAGTATTGAAAGAAGATACAGGCGAGTATCAAAAGTTTAAACACAGACGAGTGTTTGATTCAATACGGACGAGTATTGAAAGAAGATACAGGCGAGTATCAAAAGTTTAAACATGGACGAGTGTTTGATTCAATACGGACGAGTATTGAAAGAAGATACGGACGAGTATTAAAGGTTAAACACGGACGAGTGTTTGAATCAATACGGACGAGTATTGAAAGAAGATACAGGCGAGTATCAAAAGTTTAAAAACGGACGAGTGTTTGATTCAATACGGAAGAGTATTGAAAGAAGATACAGGCGAGTATCAAAAGTTTAAACACGGACGAGTGTTTAAATCAATACGTACGAGTATTGAAAGAAGATACAGGCGAGTATCAAAAGTTTAAACACGGACGAGTGTTTGATTCAATACGGACGAGTATTGAAAGAAGATACAGACGAGTATAAAAAGTTTAAACACGGACGAGTGTTTGATTCAATACGAACGAGTATTGAAAGAAGATACGGACGAGTATCAAAGGTTAAACACGGACGAGTGTTTGAATCAATACGGACGAGTATTGAAAGAAGATACAGGCGAGTATCAAAAGTTTAAACACGGACGAGTGTTTGAATAACTGACACGGGTGGGTGTTTAGGAAACTTGACACATACGAGTATTTAGGAATGGACACGGCCGAGTGTTTGGGAATGGTCACAGATGAGTGTTTAGGGAACCGACTACCAGAAAAGAACTGGGTTTAGAACGGCAAAGTGTATTGATTTTGTTTGGCATTGAAGAGGTGAAGGTCACTGACTGGGGACTTTGAGCATGATACCTTCCTGTAGGGACGTACTGTTGTCCTTGCATAATTCAAGTCTTTTGCGTAAGGTACCTGATCTGGCTTATGCTTTGTATGCATGTTTAAATTTCTTTTGCCGCAAAGATCCACTCTGATGGATCAGCTATGCGCTTTTGAGGTTGCAATGTTATATAATGATAACTATATGCAATGCGAAGAAGTAAACTTCATGGGGATAAGTGAAAGCTTGCTGGGAGCCATTGCTCATCACTGGGGATGTCAATATATATCGACATTAGAAACCTGCAGTACCCAAGATTGCTGGGGATACTGATAAAAATCTGCATTGGAGAGCCCATGACACCGAAGATTGTTGACGACTCTGCTGGAGATTGAGTTTTCGACGAAATGAGTCTTTAGGTACGCTGCTGAATCCTAAATTATACCATTGGGAAGAGATAAGCTGGCCAGACTTCCAAACATCCTGAACTGTTGAGAGGATGATAGAACTGAATATGCCGAAGAATGGATACTGAACATCATGTGGGTCCCTTCGAATACATGCTCCAAGTTTATGCACACAAGGGAATTATCTCTTGAATCACTTGGGGATAAGAGATGGGAATGGACACCCATGAATGCCCCGGTTTAGCTCTGTAAATGCCCCGGTTTAGCTCTGTGAATGCCCCAGTTTAGCTTTACTGGGGATGCTCTTGATTAACTCCACTGAGGATGCACTTGTGCGTGCTGAGTTAAAAGACGATGCTAGATTTTCTGAATTCATTTGGGGAATCAGACCCGAAGTTGCTTGTAGTAGATAGAGGCAGTTTCATGCGCTGGCTGAGTTAGGGTGACTGTCACAAATTGCTACCTGCATGGAAAAAACAACATTTGGAGTGCATATGACATCCCCACATGGTTATACATTAACGTGAAGTCAAGTTTTATCTCGGCTTGAGAATTTTTATTCCCCATGTTTCTAATGTCATGTTTAATTATCAAATAAAACATATTCTGCATACAAAAACATTTCATGATAATAAGAGGCAACTTTGATGAAAACAGATTTTATTGATTGGCCTGTGAATAGACATTCGTACAAGGAAGCAACTCTTGTATGAGGCAGCTGCAAAAAAGAAACGAAAAAAGTACAACAGGCATAAATGGCAATGAGAGATGCTCGAATTTCCATTAAAATCGGTATTGCTACAGTTCCCATATCCTAAGTTGTCTCAATGCCTTGCTTCCGAAGAATAGTAGTTGGATCGGTCAATTCGCTGACAAGGTGCTATAGATGTGTATGTGTCATTTGGTGAAGAGCATTCAGACTACAGCCTCTCGCTTAAAATCCCTAATTTTTTCTTGGATCGCCCTTTCGGGTTTTCGGCCCAACGGGATACCCATTTTTGCCTAAGTCGCCCTTTCGGGTTTTCAACCTAGCGGGTTGTTATTTTTTTTCATTTTATCCCTAACTTTTGCCTGGACTTTTGTGCCCACCGGGATGCCCATTTTTTGCCTAAGTCGCCCTTTCGGGTTTTCGACCTAGCGGGTCTCTTTATGCGTAGAATTTTTTGACTGAGTCCAAATTGATTGGGAGCGGAACGTCTTCCCCATCCATATCTGTCAGGATTAAGGCACCTCCTGAAAAAGCTCTCTTCACGATGTATGGCCCCTCGTAATTGGGAGTCCATTTGCCCCTTGGATCGGAATGGCTTTGTATGATGACCCTTCTTAGGACCAGATCACCAGGATAAAACTTTCGAGGACGAATCTTTTTGTCAAATGCTCTTTTCATTATCTGTTGGTACAACTAGCCACGACAGATGGCTTCCAGCCGCTTTTCATCAATCAGATTGAGTTGGTCGTACCTTGTCTGAACCCATTCTGCCTCATCAAGTTTGGTCTCCATCAGAACTCTCAACGAAGGAATTTCTACTTTGATAGGGAGCACGGCATCAGTGTCGTAGACAAGCGAAAATGGGGTTGCCCCTGTCGAAGTGCGCACAGATGTTTTGTAGCCATGTAGAGAAAAAGGCAACATTTCATGCCAATCTTTATACGTTCTGACCATCTTCTGGACGATCTTCTTTATATTCTTGTTAGTAGCTTCGACTGCACCGTTCATTTTTGGTCGATAAGGTGATGAATTGTGATGTTCAATCTTGAATTCTTCACACAATTCCTTCATCATGTTGTTGTTAAGATTAGAACCATTATCAGTGATGATTCTATGAGGGACTCCATAACGGCATATGATTTCCTTCCTGATGAAATTGGTGACGACCTGTTTGGTTACGTTCTTGTAAGAAGCTGCTTCTACCCATTTGGTGAAATAGTCGATAGCCACTAGGATGAATCTATGACCGTTCGAAGAACTTGGTTCAATTCTTCCAATCATATCAATTCCCCACATTGCGAACGGCCACGGGGAGGTCATAACATTCAGCGGGGTTGGAGGAACATGAATTTTGTCTGCATATACTTGGCATTTGTGGCACGATTTCGCGTATACACAACAGTCGCTCTCCATCGTTGTCCAGAAGTATCCTGCTTGTAAGATTTTCTTTTCCATAGAATGCCCGCTTGAATGTGTCCCGGAAGAACCCTCATGGATTTCCTTTATGATCGACTCTGCTTCGTGTCTATCCACGCATCTGAGCAGAACTGAGTCATAATTTCTCTTATACAGGACGTCTCCTGATAAGAAGAACTTGGATGATAATCTTCTAAGCGTACGATTATCACAAATTGTAGCATTTTCGGGATACTCTTGCGTCTCAAGGTACCTTTTAACGTCGTAATACCACGGCTTCTCATCAGTCATATCCTCGGTCGAGAGACAATGGGCAGGAAAGACATGTGCCAGCTCTTTGTACCTGAGGATGCATATATTAGGCGCTTGATTTGGAAAGCTCACCGAAAACATGGATGCTAGTGTGGCTAAAGCATCAGCCAGCTGGTTTTCATCTCTGGGAATGTGCTCAAAGGTGATTTCCTCAAAAGCTGGTATTAGCTGCAAGATGTAATCTTTGTATGGAATCAAACTGGGGTGCTTCATTTCCCAATCACCTCGTACCTGATGTATGACCAGAGCAGAGGCTCCAAAGACTTCCAGGATCTTGATTTTAAGGTCGATAGCTGCCTCTAGACCCATTACACATGCCTCATACTCCGCCACATTATTTGTACAATCGAAACATAACCGGGCCGTGAACGGTGTATGAATATTATATGGAGAAGTCAGCACTGCCCCAATGCCATGGCCCGCAGTGTTATCAAACGTAAGAGTCCATCGCTCTTTTGGGTCGACCCCATCATAATCATCAAGCTTCATAACATCTTCATCCGGGAAGTCAAATTTCATTGATTGGTACTCCTCTAACGGCTGATGAGCAAGATGATCCGTAAGAATGCTACCTTTGATAGCCTTTTTTGTAACATATTGAATGTCATATTCATATAAAATCATCTGCCATCGAGCAAGTCTTCCTGTGAGTGCTGGTTTCTCAAAGATATACTTTATCGGGTCCATTTTCGATATTAGAAGGGTCGTGTATGTTAGCATATACTGCCTCAAACGCCGAGCAGCCCAAGCAAGCGCACAACAAGTTTTTTCAAGTAAAGAATATCTAGATTCGCAATCGGTAAACTTTTTACTCAGATAATAGATGGCGTTCTCTTTATGTCCTGTTTCATCCTGCTTCCCGAGCACACAACCCAAGGATCCTTCCAGCACCATCAAGTACATAATGAGTGGCCTCCCAGGCACTGGAAGGATAAGGATTGGTGGCTCTTGGAGGTATTGTCCAATTTTTTCAAAGGCTTCTTGGAAATTAGCATCCCATCAGACATCTTGTTTCTTGCGCAGCAATTTAAAGATGGGTTCACAAATAGCTGTGAGATGAGAAATGAACCTGGCTATATAGTTTAGTCTCCCGAGGAACCCTCTTACTTCTTTTTCATTTTTTGGTGCTGACATATTCTGTATTGCTTTTACTTTGTCGGGATCTACCTCGATGCCTCGTTGACTTACGATAAAACCGAGTAGTTTGCCGGATCGCACTCCGAAGGTGCACTTATTCGGATTATGCCTTAGTCTAAAATTTTGCAGACGCGCAAATAACTTTTGCAGATGGACTAAGTGTTCGTCCTCGTTTTGTGATTTCGCAATCATATCATCAACATACACCTCGACCTCTTTATGAATCATATCATGGAAAAGCGTCACCATGGCACGTTGATATGTTGCACCAGAATTTTTGAGGCCAAAAGACATGACCTTATAACGGTAAGTACCCCATGGAGTAGTGAATGTCGTCTTTGTCATGTCTTCTGGGGCCATCTTTATCTAATTGTATCCTGAAAAACCATCCATAAAGGAGAAAACCAAGGACTGAGCCGTGTTATCAACCAACACGTCAATGTGTGGCAATGGGAAGTCGTCTTTTGGGCTTGCTTTGTTCAGATCTCGATAATCCACACACATGCGCACCTTCCCATCTTTCTTAGGGACAAGTACGATGTTGGCAATCCAATATGAGTATTCACATACCAACAAAAAGCCTTCACTCAACTGCTTTTCAACTTCTTCTTTGATTTTGAGAGACATATATGGATGAGTTCTCCTTGGCTTCTTCTTTATTGGAGGACATTCTGGCTTGAGTGGGAAGTGGTGCATGACTATATCCGTATCTAGACCAGGCATATCTTCATACGACCAAGCAAAGATGTCAGAGTATTCTTTGAGAAGCTCAATCAACCCCTTCTTTACGTTATCTTGCAAAGCGGCCCCTATCTTGACCTCCTTTTTTATTGTGTCAGTGCTGAGATTGATGACTTCAATGGCTTCTTGATGAGGCAATATCACTTTTTCTTCTTGTTTCAACAGTCTTGCCAATTCCTCCGGAATTTCACAATCTTCCCCACTACCCTCATCAGCTTGGTCATTCGGATTCCCAAGGATATTGGTGCAAGGAACTGTAAAATCACCGTTTTTCATGGAATTTGAGGTAGACCTGCATGATTTGATGAATCATGCCTTATTTTAGAATATGGATGCGAATTGGAAAATGGTTAAAGAGTTAAAAAAATTGCCATTTTATTTTACGAAAATAAGGAAAGATAGAGAGCAAAAATTGTATGCAAAGAATGACATTTTATTCAATTTTTTAAACAAACATAGAAACATGAGGGGCCCTCTTCACAAGCTGTCAACATGCTTCGGGAAAAAGCATGCGACTTATTTAAAACAAGAACATTACATGTCAAATAAAACCACTTCGGGAATATCAGTGGCAGTCCAATTGCCGAGCTCTTGATCAGGCGGAATCTGGTAGATGTACTGAGCCATATCTGCATCGTCTTCATCATCAATTGCATGGATATGTCCTTGAGCCTCCGGACCGGCCTTAACAAATACCTTTGAAAGCGGAGGAACTTGTTTTCCCTTGATCATAATTGGATTCGTACCAACATGGTCTGAAAACGGAGACCTGAACCCAAGTCCAGAGTTGTCTTGCTTTTCGTGCACTTCTATCACTTTGCCCCAGTCTCCATTAGGGACTCCAGATTCCACAATAGCTTTGGCATCTCTCAAGGAAACCATCATAACTCCATACTTCTGTATACTTTCCAGTGTAGTGGGGACTCTGTCAACAGAAATAATTTCCAAGGCCTGAAAAGGGGTTTCATGAACTTCCCCGTCTACTTCGACATAACGGAAGGAAGTAACATTGTTAATCACGACATATTCCTCTCCTCCAATAATGACGACCTTATCTTGAACGATGAACTTCAAACGTTGGTGCAGGGTTGAGTTAACGGCCCCTGCCACATGGATCCACGGGCGTCCTAGCAAGCAAGTGTAAGATGGACGAATGTCCATGACATAGAACGATAGGTAGAACACGTGGGGGACGATTTTGATGGGTAAGTCAACTTCTCCTTCTACAGATCTCCTCGACCCATCAAAGGCTTTGACCGTCAGCATACTGGGTTTCATCATCACTCCATCCATGTTTAGCTTGAGCAGAGTATGTTTAGGCATCACATTCAAAGAAGACCCAGTGTCTACTAAGACCCGAGAAATTACAGTATCTAAGCACCTAATGGAAATATGCAGCGCCTTATTATGAGCCCGGCCCTCAGGAGGGAGCTCGTCATCACTGAAGCCTAGACAATTTCCTGCAGAAATATTTGTAACAACCCCTTCGAATTGGGCCATAGAGATCTCAGGATTTACATGGGAACCATGTAGAATTCTCATCAAGGCGGTTCGATGAGCTTCGGAATACAAGAGGAGGGATAAGATTGAGATCTTTGCAGGCGTCTGATTCAGCTGGTCAACCACCTTGAAATCACTCTTCTTGATTACCCTGATTAACAGCTCCACCTATTGTTCAAAAGACGTCCCAGGAGAATCACTAATTGCCTGCTTCCCTTTATCTCTCACAGGAATCTCTTCGATAACTTCCTCAGGAGGTGGTGGAGTAGGAGCGAAGACTCTCCCGCTTCGAGTTATTCTACTAGTCCCAGCGATGTTGGTTACATTCTTATTTTCAATCGGCGGACAAACGAATTTCTTTCCCAGAATGTAAACGGCATTGTATTCCCATGGCACTGCCCTGTTATCAGTTAACGAATCAGGAACTGAACTTGGAAGTGTTAATGCTTGGGTTGGCAGGGGAGCAACCAGATTCAGATTTGGTGCAGGGAGCGATGGAACTTGTATAACCAATGGAACTCTTGAAGTATTCCTCTGAGCATTGGCCGGATAATACAGGATTTACAAAATGGCGACATCACCTTCGGGAATGACTTTCTCAACTCTAACAACCCCTTCATCCATCAGTTTCTGAATGGAGTTTTTCAAACCATCACACTCATCTGGATTGGATGAGCATTTCAAACAGAAGCCATGAAGTTCTTGTAGAACTTCCTGCTGCAAAATATGCTCTCTTAGAATTGTCATTGACATCTGAATCTCTTCAACCTGAGTCACTAAGTCGTGGTCATCGTCGAACCCAATAGCATTAATAGCGCCCCCATGATGAGGAGGCATAGGATTATTCTGAACATTAGGGCCTATAGGTGCGAAGCTTAGCTCTTTGGAATCCAAAAGATATTGTACCTTGTACTTTAAAGCTCTGCAGTTTTCAATCGAGTGACCGGGAGCACCCGAATGAAATTCACAATGTGCGTTAACATTATAACCCCTTGGAAGTTTTGTCGGTGGGGGAGGTAACTCTCGAAGTTGTACCAACTGAACAGCTAGCAATTGTGGAAGCAACTGGGCGTATGACATCGGGATTGGATCCAACTTCCTCTCAGGATACCTTTGCTGCCTTTGTTGACCCCTCTGCCCCTGGGGCCTTTGGTTCTGTTGATAGTTTCGCGGCGGTGCATACTGTTGTTGTGGAGTAAAGGCAGGGGTTTGGTAATATGGAACCTGTACAATAGTTTTCCCTTTATCATCAGAGGTGTTGCTTACTTCTCCCTCTTTCTTCTTAACGAAACCGCTAGAGTACGGTTTCTTCCCACCACCTGAGTTATTGTTACCATTTGTGCCATATGTACCTGAAATAGTCCCTACCTTAACACACATTTCAACTCGTTCCCCGATGATGACCATATCTGAAAACGAGTCAGAAGTACTACTGATCATATGTTGCAAATACGGGCCTCGGAGGGTACTCATGAACAAATCCACTAGTTCCCGATCTAGGAGAGGAGGTTGAACTCTTGCGGCCAAACTGCGCCATTTCTGGGCGTACTCTTTGAAAGACTCACCAGTCTTTTGAGACATACCCTGCAGCTGCGCACGGCTAGGTGCCATGGCGGTATTGTAGTGATAATGTTTTAAGAAAGCATCGACAAGTTCACTCCAATTACTAACATGAGTTTGCTCCAACTGCATTTACCACTCTCATGGAGCTTCAGCAAAGCTGTCCTGAAAGAAATGCATAAGCAACGGCTCATTGCTAGCATAAGCATCCATCTTTCTGTAGTAAGATATGAGATGAGTCTCTGGGCATGTAACCCCCTTATACTTGTCGAAATCAGGTACCTTAAACTTCGGCGGAATCACAACCCCTGGAACTAAACACATAGCAGCGGCACTGAATCCTGGTTTCTTAGAAGTCTCCATAGCCTTTAAGTGTTCTTCCAGAGCCTTGTACATCTTAGCAGTTTCAGACAGATCAGTCGTAGAATCCTTTGGAGGGTCATCGAGATCAATGAAATCATGGTGGTCATCTATAATCATCTGTGGGTTCTCCTCAGGAATCCCCCCATGATCATTCTTGGGTCCACCATTCTCGGATGTGGAGGCAACGTCTACCAGTTTTGTGACGCTTATTCTGAGCTCTTCCTGCCCTTGGATGACGGCATGAAGAGTTTCCATGAGTTGGTTCATCCGGTCACCCATGGTGTCCATGTCTTTGCGGAGAGAGGCTGGTTCTGCTCAATATGTTCCATGATCCTCAACTTGTTGGCTCGAGTGCGATAAGGATGTAAGGAAGTCGTCTTGTAGATTCTCTAATAAAAAGGCAAAACCATCAGATAAGAATTCCTGCCAGAAAACCTGCAATTCATGAAATGCATGATATGTATGATGTATGAAATGATTTTCCACTTCGGCTCTCCATGGTTTAATTACCGTCGGCCGTAATCGAGCAACACGATGACAAGAACGACCATATGAAGACAACATCCAAAAATAAGAGAAATTCTCACAGAATTGAATATAAGAAGGTTATGGGAGTACAAGATGGGCAACTTTGTTTATTCGCAATAATAATGATCAGTTCGGGAGTAGCTTACTATTTTTTTATTTATACCCCTTAAGATCAAATAAAGTGCCTTAGCGATAGCTTCAAAATTGTGCCCCTGCCAGACTTGGCAACAGGTAGGTGCTCAGCAAAGGGGGTCGTCCTTTCCAGAATTGGAACAATTTGACAGTCCTGGAATGTGTAACCTGTAACTATAAGACTGAAGTAGGGTCAAAAATGACCAAAATGGTCCTTTAGACTCTTCGAAGAAGGCCAAGAACTTGAGCGGAAAACTTGAGTAGTATAGATAAATATGATTGTCTCCTTTGGTTCTTTTGAGAACATCATTTTTGCCAAACGTTACTAACGAAAATTATGCCAGGGAGGTATCCAAAGTGGACGTGCATATGCAAGGTTGATAATTTCATCTTTCTGACATTTCTTTTTGAGAAATAAACATGTTATGATGTAAATTCAAAGTGATCATGGGGTTACTACTTCCATGATACCAATTTCTGTTGTACTGCCTCTGCGTAATCTGTAAGTATCAGGATCTTAGGTCCGAAACATAAACCATATAATCTTATGAACAGATTCAGGACTCAGAAAATAAATCCTAGAACCTCCTAATCATTGACAGAACTCCAGAGCATATCCATTAGAACCGATAGTCGCTGTCTGGGTACAGTCACTATCTGAATATGAGTAACCATCTGAACATAGTCACCATTTGTACCTGTAATAAGAATTCCCTCCCCGCTCACGGGTGAAAACTAGGTCAGGGTAAGGCGATGGTAACTCAGAATCGAGGGTACTCCTGAGAAACTATCGTCGTATCACCTAAGTGAAAACGATAGCCCCTCATTTGTACCTCATCTGAGCGTGGACGACATGGCGGCAATAGTGAGACCTAAGTCAACTAGACATTCATGTTCCACTCTATTCTTAGGGTTCCTATGGTATACAACTCTGGCCTGGGTATTGGGCCTTTTACCTCATAGTAACACCCACCCGATAAGAAGCAGATCCAGTACAATAGTAGTATATGGAAGACAGTAAAATGCAATGCATACATATGCTCAAGTATATACAAAATGAGTGAATAAACTGAAAGCATAAAGATAAACACCCAAATGAAAGAAAGAAAGAGCTAGGAGCGACTCCTGGATGGACCAGCATTTGGTCGACCTTTCCCCAGTGAATTCGCCAGCTGAAACAACCGGCTGAGAATCATCAAAACAACGAAGTCGCCATTGAATGTCTTTTATCCCACATGTAGGGAAAGGTAAACATCGAGAAAACCTTAAAAGGGAGAAGTCACGGTCTTGCGACCGAGAGATCGAGTAAGGGAGTCTGTTACGCGAGGGGAATGTATTAGCACCCCACACGCCTGTATTACTCTACGGTATCCACTCTTGTTATCTATCTTATGGGTGTGTTTAATCTATGCTTACTGTCTACTATACTACTTAAAGGAATGCATGCAAAAGAAAAGGGAAAAAATGTAGGGAAAATAAAATTGTGCTCGCCTGGGCCCTACCCCAATGCCTACGTATCCTTTTTGAGGAATCAGAGCTACCGTAGTTCGGCTCACATGTTTTTGTTTTTTTGTGTTTTTTATGGACAATTTTAATTCCGCCTTCTGCCGTAGCTCGACCTTTAGAGACTTATGCGTTGGCACAGAAGTAAGCTAATCATGTCCTTACCTGAAAAGGGTTTTAGAGAAAAGGTGCTCGAGCGCACAAAATGGTTTGAATTTGTTTTGTATTTTTGTTACCTTGAAAAAGGGTTTAAGTATGATTAGCATGTTTTTGATTTGTTAAGAAAGGAAGTTTTTTGTTTTGAATGCACATGCAAAAAGGGGAAGAAAAGAGTCTAAGGGAGACTATCCTATTTCTAACATAATGTTATCATGCAATGGTAGTCCTATGTCAAGGATAAAGGGGAAGTTTCTACCTAATGTCAACAAGCATGGTTTACAACTAAAGTCTAACTTGCGTCCGAATAGAGCAAGTGCATCCTAAGGGATCATGGTATGTACAAGGATAAAGCAAACAAGCCAGCGAAAAGGAAGCACACCTAAAGGGATCCTGCCTAGGTTAGCATGCCAAAGAAAAGTCTAAAAAAACTATCCTATAGGGAGCATGCAATGAGAGCGAAGTCATGATCTCAATTACTAAATTGAGTGACTCATCGATCGGCAAGAAATAACAGAAAGCGATAAAATCCTATAGGGAGAATGCACTGAGAGCGAAGTCGTGATCTCAATTGTTAAATTGAGTGACTCATCGATCGACAAGAAAGTAAACAAACACAAGCACAACACATATAGCAAATGAAGTGCGGAATGCCTGCTGCATGTCTTTAAACAGCGACTTCGAGCCACGCTTTTTATTTCCTACTTCTCATGATATCTAGAAAGCGGTAAAGTGCGGAAAAATACAAGGGTAGTAGCAGAGGCTACCAAAGCGAGCAAGTCGTCGAGAGCGGACGAGAGCAATGAAGAAGCGGGAAACACGCGTTGAGCAAACTTCACCAAGCAACAAACAAAGTTAGAAATCATATCCAACTAAAAATAAAGGCAAATGCATATTGCGAATGCAATGCATAATCAGAAGCTTTTTGCACAATGAACAAACACATCAAAAATGATGAGGCACCGTTCAAGGATCAGAACCTACCGTTAAACCACTGATCATGCCAAGGGGATTGAACCAAGGATACAAAATCGACAAGAACGAGTTAAAATCCTAATTCTAATCATGTACCAAACATTAATTCAATTAATTCCTAAGATAATAGAAAAAATTATGAAAATAATATCATTAAGTCAAGGAGTAACATATTAGTACCCACACAAAATTTTAGCCAAAATCATGGGAGAAAATACCACAATTAAATCGCCAAAATTCAAGAAACAAAGTGTAAATTAAGGTGGAACAGGGAGGTGTATTATTCTGAATTGAAGAATTGAACTAATTACAGTTTTTTTTATGGCTTTCAGGCCCGGTTTAAGGAGTGTAAGGTAGTAATTTGTTAGGCCTAGTCCAAGTTTACTATAATCCAAACAAACAAAAAAAAACTAAATTTGGCTTAGTAACTTTTACGTTCATTATAAATTGATTTCCTTATTCCTGTAACAACAAAAGCAAAACAACAAAAAAATTTAATTAATAAAATATGAGGACCAACCGCATGAACCAATAGCCAAATGCTACCTAACGTGTTCATGGATGAACAGTACACCTTAAGAAAAATCCGGTCATCTCCCTCCTCTCGCCGCCGTCGACGGTAACGATGCCTACCCGAATCAAAACACCACCACCACTAGTCTACTCGAATTTTCGAGAGGATCATGAATCCGGTGTTCAAATTGAAAATCGAGTATTCGCACGCAAGATACGAAACAACTTTAGCAGTTCATAAAAACAAGATCCATGGATATAAACTGTTAAAGCTCGGCCAGTGTGCAACGCTTCCGGATAATTTTATCGTAACATGATTCCAACGTGATATAGCAAGGATTGTAAGGATATTGACAGTAATTTACCTGATGAAAAAGAAAACACGGTTGTTACTCTTCAAATCCAGACCAAAGCACATGAAAGAATCTTTGAATACTTCAACGAAATCTCTTGATGATGAAGACTAACAACTCCAGCATCCGTAGATCTCGCTGCAACTTTTGCTAACTTGCCGTAATCAAGGAAGAAAGAAAAGTGTCGAAGCTAAAACGATAAGCTTTCCGGAGAAATAAATCGACGCTATCATTTCCTCTTGCCGTAGTGCCATGATGGAAGAGGGTGAAATGGTGTTCGAACGCTTGTTACAGTGGCGGTGCAAAGTTCTTCTTCAAGAGAGAAAGAAAAGATATTTTTATGTAGAGAGAAAGAGAGAGTGAATCATCGTTGTAGAGAGTGAGAGTTTTGTTACGTGTAGAGAGAGAATGAGGTTGTTGCCATGAGAGAGAAAATTTGTTACGTTTTGTTATGAACCAAGTTATTCTTGTTACCGTCGCGAGCATGAGCCAAATTTTTTTGTTGCCAACAAACTGTTACAGTTACATGGATAAGAGCGGAAAAGGCTCCTTATAGTTACTCTCATTATACATGCAATAATTAATTATGGCATGGCCATTAAAACAGTCATCCCATGCATACGTGAAATTGCAATACAGTAGCTTTTATCCAAAAAGATTCTGTTATTATGCATGGTTACATGACCGCCTTCATGCTTGTATATCTTGTGCTATAACACTCCTTTCGGTGCGATATTGATATCATTAAAAAGAGGGTGTATCAAGGAACATTCTTCGTGTTGGCCTCGCCTCGAAATAACAACCATAGCCCGTCCTAAGATGGTCCTGAAATTATGAAACTGTAACTGAAATAAACACCGACAATTTTGTCATTACCGACGATTGCCCATCAATGCTCCAACCTCGTTTTCATGATTCAATAACTCGAGGTATAGCATTCTTCACGATAAAGTCTCAACATAAAAGTTGAAGAGTGAATTTCCCCAAACAACATTCATGTTGGAAAATTTCTCGAAATAACTCTCGAAACATAAAAAAAATGATCGTGAAGCCGTGGTACCAAAACTGTTCGCCATAACTGTCAACTCACCATGCAGAACTCAATTCCATCACCACGACTTCAAAATCTCGTAATTTTCCCAATGATGATCCAAACTCCATAAACTTGATACCGTTGGAAAGAGGACAAATGATAGAACAAGTTCACAGTTTTCTTCCAATCCGGACACGACCTTAATCGTAAAGAAAAATGCCATAAGTATATGCCTTGCAACTGTTCGAAAAAATGCCAGGCTTGGTATTACAAATTCCATGCGTGGCACCTTCCTCTCGTCCTCTTCAATCCTCCTACTTTGCGCTTCGATATTTCTTTCCACGGTGCACAAAACAAGACAAAGTTTGAAACAAAAATGAAGAGTGTGTGACACACTCCAACTTTCATGTTAGACATATTTCGAAACAAGACGTAAATCCATGATAAAAAAACGTCCTAAACATGTGCCTACCACCTGCTCGATGAAATGTTGGCCAGGCAAGGCAAGTCTTGGCAGCATTTTACCTTTTAAGCCTTCAAAACGTAAACATCATAACTTTCTTTACAAACCTCCGAATAGTACGATTCTTGAATCAAAACTGGAGAGGAGAATCTGATCTTCAACTTTCATGTTCGGAGATTTTGCATTTGAGTCAAAACGAGACCTCAAAAATAGCCATGAAGTTTACCATATTTTGAAAAATCTTCTAAAAATTATTATAAGCCCATATCACTAAAAAAGCTAGAAACTTCAAATTCAGCCGATTCTTTCGATTTTTCCCAACAACTCATCAAATTTCCTCACATTTGGGACCTTTAACAAATAACCCCGATCAAAAACTCCTTTAGTCGATTTTTTTTCTAGTATGAATAGTTAGAAAAATTGGTTATGGATTTTTTAGACTTCCTGTTATAATAGTTAGGGGGTTAATTCCAACTTATTGTTATTTTTTCCATTATTTTCCTGATACAAATTCTTCCTATGCATTTTCTGCTACGCTGCACAATTTCCTCTCTCATCATGTTTTTTCTATCCATCAAACATCCAGTAAAAATGTTGACAAACCCGAGTAAAATAGGATATAAAACCTAGATTCCTAGCTCTAAAGAGGAAAACCCGGTGACCTGCTGTTAACATGGAGATAATAGCTTTGTAGCTTAAGGAGAAGGAAATCTAAATAACCACAAATCACAACCTTAATGCCTCTACAAAAGGAATCGACCTTTACTGGATATGAACGCCTTAGCCACTGCAAAACCCTAATCCTTCAAGATCTCCGATCTCATGCCAAATTATGTTGTTAGCGAGTGTATGCAATGTTAAATGACCTAATGGAGATACGTACATGAGAAAAGTGCGACAATGCATAAACCAGATAAAAGTAGAAGGGTGGGACAAATTTGGGGTATTACATAGGGCTGTGAGAAGGAACCTGGATAGTAGGGTTACTTTGATATGAAAAGCCTGGATAGTAGGGCTGTGAGAAGGTACCTGGATAGTAGGGTTACTTCGATATGAAAAGCCTGGATAGTAGGGTTGTGAGAAAGAACCTGGATGGTAGGGTTACTTCGATTTGAGAGCCTGGATAGTAGGGTTGTGAGAAGGAACCTAGATAGTAGGGTTGTGAGAAGGAACCTGGATGGTAGGGTTACTTCGATATGAGAGCCTGGATAGTAGGGATGTGAGAAGGAACCTGGATAGTAGGTTTACTTCTATATGTAAAGCCTGGATAGTAGGGTTGTGAGAAGGAACCTGGATAGTAGGGTTACTTCGATATGAAAAGCCTGGATAGTAGGGCTGTGAAAAGGAACCTGGATAGTAGGGTTACTTTGATATGAAAAGCCTGGATAGTAGGGCTGTGAGAAGGTACATGGATAGTAGGGTTACTTCGATATGAAAAGCCTGGATAGTAGGGTTGTGAGAAGGAACCTGGATGGTAGGGTTACTTCGATTTGAGAGCCTGGATAGTAGGGTTGTGAGAAGGAACCTAGATAGTAGGGATGTGAGAAGGAACCTAGATGGTAGGGTTACTTCGATATGAGAGCCTGGATAGTAGGGATGTGAGAAGGAACCTGGATAGTAGGTTTACTTCTATATGTAAAGCCTGGATAGTAGGGCTGTGAGAAGGAACCTGGATAGTAGGGTTACTTCGATATGAAAAACCTAGATAGTAGGGCTGTGAGAAGCATCCTGGATAGTAGGTTTACTTCAATATGAAAAGCCTGGATAGTAGGGCTGTGAGAAGGAACCTGGATGGTAGGGCTGGAGAAGGAACCTGGATGGTAGGGTTTATTTGATATGAGAGTCTGGATAGTAGGGCTGTGAGAAGGAACCTGGATAGTAGGATTACTTTGATATGAAAAGCCTGGATAGTAGGGCTGTAAGAAGGAACCTGGATAGTATTGTTACTTCTATATGAAAAGCCTAGATAGTAGGGTTGTGAGAAGGAACCTGGATAGTTGGGTTACTTCGATATGAGAGCCTGGATAGTAGGGTTGTGAGAAGGAACCTGATAGTAGGGTTACATCGATATGACAGCCTGGATAGTAGGGATGCTTTTGTTGTTCCGATGATTACTCTGTTTAGCTTCTAGTGTTGATCATGGACTTGCTGGAAATTGTTGATAATAACTGTCTTTCCTGAAAGAAATATAGGGTTAGTTATATGCGATGCATGAGATGCATTGTATAATGACGTTCTCAAAATAAATGACACTATGTTATATGTGATGTATGCACATGTCATGATGTATGAACATGAAATGCTGACGTGATAATCTGAATCTGGGAAAATAAATCCCTGATTGCTATGAAAACCATAGATCCTCCACTTCTGTTAGGGATTATGAACAAAGATGACCGTACCTGGGATTTTCCCCTTGGCTAGTAAATGTTCTACCGGAAGAGTCTCCGTCTGAGGATAACTCTGCGGGGAATAACTCTGTTGGAGAGGAGATATCTTGTTGATGGATTTTCCGACTTGGAGGAATAAATCAGCTGGGGATGAACTTCTGTTGTGGGTGATAATGAATTTTGTTAGAGATTGAATTCCTACTTGTGAGAGAAATAAACTCTGCTTGGGGAAAGTTTTTCCGACTCATTCACGATTGAGAACCTCAGCTGGGGAGAGTTGTGCTCTGTTGGGAAAGTTAACAGCACTGTCTTTGGATACTTCTTACTCTGTGGGGAGTGTATGTACCACTACTCGTGTTCTCAAGATGGCTCTATCCCTGTACCTGGTGGGTAGAGTAACTGTAAGGTTTGGACACTTCTTGTTTGCCCTTGTTCCTTGAATTACGAGTAATTGTCTTTTGTTTCTTATGTAAATATTTATGAGCAGCAATTATTTTCAAATGCATATATCAAAAATGAATCATTGGACGTTCTTATAAAACAAAATAGAAAAAGAAAAAACAAGTTGAAATTTCTTATGAAAATGAATTGTATTGATTTTTGAAGTTGTCATGTAATAGGAGTTTTGTACAAGAGGTTGACGTCCTAGTAAGAGAACAATGCCGAAAGATAGAAATTATACAATTTGTGAGAAAGAAATAAAAACAGCTATGCGAAACAATCCCATTGGGTTGCAACTCTGCTATTGCCCTTATGTCTTCGAGCGTCTCATTACTTTGGTGCTTGGTCGAAGGTAGATCAGATTGATTGGCACCGTCCGAGCTTGATAGTCGATACTATAGTCTGGTTGCAAGATGATCCATTGAGACATAGTCTTACACTTTGATCCCTAATTTTTGCCTGGACCGCCCTTTCGGGTTTTCGGCCCACCGGGATACCCTTTTTTCCCCAAGTCGCCTTTTCAGGTTTTCGACTTGCCGGGTGTACAGTTTTTTTTTCATTTTCATCCCTTACTTTTGCCCGAACCCTTTTGGTTCTCCGGGAAGCCCTTATTTTTTCCTAGGCCAGTCAACCTAGCGGGTCTTTGATTATGCATAGTATTTTTTCACTATGTCTGCATTGACGGGGTGAGAAAGGTCATCACCATCCATGGTGGTTAGAATCATAGCTCCTCCCGAGAAAATGTTCTTAACCACAAATGGCCCTTCGTATGTGGGGGTCCATTTTCCCCTGGGATCACCTTGCGGTAGTATGATGCGTTTGATCACCAGATCCCCAACTTGATATTCTTGACGTCTGACTTTCTTATTAAAAGCCTTGATCATTCGCTTTTGATACGTCTGACTTTCTTATTAAAAGCCTTGATCATTCGCTTTTGATACGTCTGACCATGACAGATAGCAATAAGTCTCTTTTCATCGATTAGATTCAGTTGATCAAATCGGGTCTGGATCCAGTCGTCTTCGCTCAAACTTTCATCCTTCATAATCCTGAGAGAGGGTATCTGGACTTTGATGGGTAGGACTGCCTGCATGCCATACACCAAAGAGTATGGTGTTGCCCATGTCGATGTCCTTGTCGAGGTACGGTATCCATAAAGAGCGAATGGTAACATCTCATGCCAGTGTTTGTATGTCACCGTCATCTTCTGCACAATCTTCTTGATGTTCTTGTTAGTTGTTTCAACAGCCCCATTCATCTTCGATCGGTAGGGAGAAGAGTTATGATATTGAATCTTGAACTGTTTGTAGGGCTCGGTGATCATTGTATTATTGAGATTTGTACCATTGTCCGTAATGATCCTCTCCAGTACACCATATCGACAGATCAAATTGTGTCGGATAAACCGCGCCACGACGTTTTTGGTTACTGTAGCAAAGGAAGCTGCCTTAACACTCTTTGTGAAATAATCAATTGCTACCAGAATGAAGCGATGATTGTTAGACGCATTAGGTCTGATCTCTTCGATCATGTCGATACCCCACATTGCAAAAGGCCACGGAGCTCTCAAAACATTCAGGGGAACCGGAGGTACATGCACCTTATCAGCATAGACTTGGCACTTATGACAGGTTCGAGAATGCTGATAACAATCGGCTTCCATAGTAGACTAGTAATATCCTGCCTGTAGGATTTTCTTTGCCATGGTATGTCCACTGGAATGAGTTCCGAAGGTACCTTCGTGTAGGTCTTCCATGATCCTTTATGCTTCGCTCTTGTCTATGCACTGCAGTATGGTTGAATCATGGTTACGCTTATAAAGGATACCATTACTGATGAAGAACTTCGTAGCGGATCTTCTCAGAAACTTCTTATCATTAACAAATGCCCCCTCGGGGTATTCTTGAGCCTCAACATACCTCTTTACCTCATGGAACTAGGGTTTATCTGCTACCTCTTCAGTCTCAATGTCACAACAATGTGCGGGTTCATCCAACCTCTCGATGGTAATTTGGGGAGCTTCATTGTCCCACCTTACTTTGAACATAGAAGACATGGTAGCTAGCGTGTCCGCTAACTAGTTCTCCTCTCTTGGGAAGCGTTCAAATGTTATCTCCTCAAAATGTGGGAGCAATGTCAGTACATATTCTTTGTAAGGAATAAGATTTGGGTGCTTCGTATCCCATTCGCCTTTGATCTGACTTATCACCAGAGCGGAATCTGAATACACTCAAGAACTTAATCCTCAGGCCAATAGCAGCTTGAAGACCCATGATATACGCTTCATACTCCACCATATTTTTGGTGCAGTTGAAACATAATAGGGCGGTGAATGGAGTATGATAGCCCTCAGAAGATATAATTACAGTGCCGATTCCATTACCCAATGCGTTTTAGGCTCCATCAAAAAACATAGACCACCAGGTTCCCTCCTCGGGTCCTTCATCCGGTCCAGGTTCTTCACAGTCGGTTACCAACATGATATTCTCATTCGGGAACTCGAAATTCATGGATTGGTAGTCATCCACGGCCTGATGTGCCAGATTATCCACCAATACACTCCCCTTGATTGCTTTTTAGGTTGTGTATTTGATGTCGTACTCGGTTAGGATCATCTGCCATCTTACTATTCTTCCGGACAAGGCAGGATTCTCGAAAATATACTTGATCGGATCCATTTTTGATATCAACAAAGTGGTGTGAGTCAGCATATATTGTCTCAGCCGGCGAGCAGCCCATGCCAAAGCGCAGCAAGTTTTCTCGAGCGATGAGTATCGGGTCTCACAGTCGGTAAACTTTTTGATAAGGTAGTAAATAGCGTGCTCTTTTCGGCCAGACTCGTCATGCTGCCCCAGCACACACCCCATTTAACCGTCTAGTACTGTCAAGTATAAAATCAAAGGTCTTCCTTCAACTGGAGGGATCAGAATTAGTGGCTCTTGAAGGTATTCCTTGATTCTTTCGAAAGCGGTCTGGAATTCCTCATTCCACTTTACCACTTGATCTTTCTTCAGCAGCTTGAAGATTGGCTCACAAGTAGCAGTGAGATGTGAAATGAACCTGGTGATGTAATTCAGGCGTCCTAAGAAACCTCTAACTTCTTTTTCTGTGCAGGGAGCCGGCATCTCCTGTATGGATTTTACCTTTGCAGGGTCCACCTGATACCTTTATCACTGACGACAAAGCCTAGAAGATTACCAGACCTCACCCCGAAGGTACACTTGTTCGGATTCAACCTCAACTTGTACGTTTTCAACCTGTCAAACAATTTCTGGAAATTATCAAGGTGTTATTCCTCAGTCTGGGACCTGGCTATCATGTCATCAACATAAACCTCGATCTCATGGTGAATCATGTAATGGAACAAAGCGACCATAGCATGCTGATAAGTTTCCCCAACATTCTTCAACCCGAAAGGCATTACCTTGTAACAGAATGTTCCCCACTGTGTAATAAAAGTTGTCTTCTCCATGTCTTCAGGAGCCATCTTGATCTGGTTGTAGCCAGAAAAACCGTCCATGAAAGAGAAGATCTTGTGATGCGCGGTGTTGTCGACTAGAACGTCAATTTGAGGGAGCGGGATGTCATCCTTGGGGCTTGTCCTGTTCAGGTCTCTATAGTCCACACACATCCATACCTTACCGTCTTTCTTAGGCACCGGAACAACGTTGGCAACCCACTGCGGATAAGAAGTGACAACTAAGAATCCGGCGCCAAACTATTTCATGACCTCTGCCTTAATTTTCTCTGACATTTCAGGGCGCATACAAAGAACCTTCTGCTTTATCGGAGGGCAGTCTTCCTTAGTCGGCAGGCGATGTACCACAATATCAGTGTCCAAACCAGGCATATCTTTGTAGTACCAGGCGAAGATCTCCACATAGTCGCGTAGCATTTGTATCAACTGTTGCTTGACACTAGGCTCCAAATTCGCACCTATCTTAACCTCCTTCCTGTCTTCCTATGTACCCAAATTCACTGACTCAACTGACTCTTCATGAGGCTGTATGGCCCTCTCTTCCTGCTGTAACAGTCTAGCAAGTTCTCCAGGCACCTCACAATCATCCTCACCTTTGTCCTCGGCTTGGTTGATCGGATTTTCAAAGTCATAATTGGCAGTAGCAGAGTTGTTATCAATGAGATCCAGAGTGGATATGGATCTGCATTATGATACGTGAGTGTGTGTAAGAGAGTAGCTGTTTTTGATAAAGTGAGAGACAGAAAAGAAAAACAAGGAGCGCAAAATTTGTAATGCAAGAAACGTCCAATGTTTTATTAATGATATATGAAATGACAAATAATAAGCCCTCAAAAGCAAAGCCAAGGTGCCTCGGGCAAGGCATCGGGCCGTAAAGTTTCAAACTGTCTATTATAACTCTTAAAACAAAAGTCAATTACTGTGGAATAAAAGAAACAGGTATGAAGTCCTTCGCCGTCCAGTTGTCCAGTCCACCATTGGTTGTTGGGTAGATCCAGTTGTCGATGTCTGAATCCTCTTCACTGTCTTCAATTGCATTAACTCCCCGATTGCTGATGTGTAGAGGAGGTCTTCTGATCCGTGTGCGCCTAACATCCCTCTGAGCCCCTGTAGTAAAGCCCAAACCAAACTTGTGAGTTTTGTGAGTGAAATTAGGGAGCTGACCCCAATTGGTACACCCACCTTCTTCAACCACGGCCCTGGCGTCTTTGAGAGAAGCCATCTTCAATGGAGGTTTTCCGGTAGTAGCTTTAGCTGATGCCTAGAACTGAGGTACCTCTTCAAAATTTTGACAAGGTGTTTCTATGAATTCCCCGTTCATCTCCACATAGCGGAAACAATTGAGATGGCTCACCATATACTCTTTCTCACCTCGCACCGTGACAATCTTCCCTTTCACCGGATATTTCAGCATTTGATGGAGCGTGGAAGTCACTGCCCCAGCCTTATGAATCCAAGGACGACCCAGCAAGCAAGAATATGATGGTCTGATATCCATTACGTAGAAGGTGGACCCAAAGGTCTGAGAACCCACCTTGATGGGAATGTCCACCTCCCCGTGCACCATTCTTTTTGACCCATCAAAAGCCCTTACCACAATATTACTTGGCTTTAGAATCAAACTTTCACAATCCATACGGTCTAGCGCTTTCTTTGGAAGAACATTCAGCGAGGACTCAATGTCTACAAGCACATGGGCCATAGTGGTTCCCTTGCACTCGATCGAGACATGCAGAGCATCGTTATGATTTATCCCCTTAGTAGTCAGATCTGTATCTGAGAATCCTAACCCATTGTCAGCAGTTAGGCTAGCCACACAATCTTTGAACTGATCTGCAGAAGTTTCTTGCGGCACATGCGTAGTCTTGAGGAACGCAGTCAAATCCTTTGCATGGGCTTCAGAACACAACAACAAGGACAACATGGAAATCTTCGACGTGGTCTGCCCCAGCTGTTAGAACACATTGTAGTCGCTCTTCTTGATAATCTTTAGAATTTCCTCTATCTCTTGTTTAGAGGTTTCTACAATGATCTTCTTAGGTGCCTCCGTCTGGGAAGGCTCACCTATGATTTCTTTGCCCCGAGCCCCAGATGGCTCGGCGGCAGGGATGATGACTGGAGTGGGAAATGGGACAGTAGTTGATATACTAGTAGACAGAATGATAACATGTTTGTGGATAGTCGGAGGGGAAATCTCGAGAGAAAAGAGTCTTCCACTTCTGGTGACCTTGCTTGTCCCAACAATATTATTGATATCCATATCGGCTTCTTCAGTCCTCAGATCTTTTTTCACACCATGGTAATATACATCAGCACCGTAATGCCATGGGATAGCCTTATCTGAGGTATATGGGATAGGACCTGGACCGGTGATTATTAACAGAGCAATTCTTGGAACGGGTGTAACCCTAACAGGTTTTCTCGAGGAAACCTTGGAAGGATTGGTGGAAATGGTGATAATGGCAACATCTTCAAATGGAATCATAGTGTTCTCAAACAAAATTTCCTTATTATCCATCAGGCGCTGAACACCTGACTTCAATAAACAGCAACCGGAAGGCAGAATTGAACACATGTGGCAACCTTCACCACAGCCCGGAAATAAACCGGCCAATAACAAATTCTTCTTAACCGTCATCAAAAGAGTAGAAATTTCTTCCACGGAGGTCACAAACGAATCAGTGTCCACAACATTGACTCCACGACCATGTTTGGGCATAGGAGTAGTTATAAAGTTACGCTTTTCCAGAGCATCAAACTCAATCTCTTTAGCTTCCAGAAAATCTTGCACTTTATTCCTCAGAGCCCAGCAATCATTTGTGTCATGGCCAGGACTCTCTGAATGGTAGGCGCATCGTGCATTGGGATTGTATCTGGGAGAAGCAGTGTTTGGATTCTTGGGGGCCTCTTTCAAGGTTGCCAAGTTGGATTTTAATATATGAGGCAGAACTTTAGCCAAAGTCATATTGATGCGGGTAAACTGCCGTTGTGGTCTTTCCACCCTTTGTTGATTGTTGCATTGTGGAGCAACTGTTGGTCTTGATATCACTACAGCATTTACCGCTTGACGGTGTTCATGTCTACTTTGGCCCCTCGGGCCGTAGACTGCATTAGCTTCCTTCTTACCGGTGAAAGGCTTCTTTACTGCACTTGATGAAGCATCCTTCTGTATTTTACCACTTCAGTAAACCCAGATGACGAACTACCGATCAAGTGATTGAAAAATGGACCAGATAGCGTCCCTAGAAACATGTCGACCAACTCCATATCAGACAAATGGGGTTGGACTCTTCCAGCTAAGTCTCTCCACTTTTGAGCATAATCCTTAAATCCTTCACCTGTACCCTGGACATACCCTGGAGCTGAGTACGAGTGGGAGCAAGGTCAGTGTTATACTGATACTGCCTGTAAAAAGCAGCAGCAAGGTCTTCCCAGTTTCGGACACTGGCTCATTCCAACTGATAAAACCATTCAAGTTGAGTCCCTGACAGACTATCTTGAAAGACGTGTACCCACAAGTTTCTATCAGCGGTGTGGGGTTGGATTTTTCTTACGTAGGAGCGGAGATGGAGTTTTAGACAGGATACTCCATCGTATTTGGCAAAAACCGGAGCTTTGAACTTATGAGGGATCGCCACTCCTGATACCAGTCCCAGCTCTCGAAAATCTAGACCAGGGATCTTCTGAATCTCCATAGCACCATCTCCATAGCACTCAGACGGTCTTCTAGCTACTTGTATCTATCCTCAGCAAGAGGATATTTCTCGTCGTCGTAATCCGTATCGTTATCAGAAACTGCTGGACTAGGGTCCTTTACCCTTTCTTGGTTCTCCCCGTCTTTGGATGAGGAGGTCAGATCAGCTGGTTGTCTCAACCTTTCTCCGAATCTTTTACCCATGTTCAGAATACCAACCTTCTTCTTCTTCTTCTCTTTCAGAATAAGGGCCTTCAGGTCCTCTTTCCCTTTAGCCAAACTTAAGAACATCTGTTAGAATTGGGAGTTTTGTGCTTGAAGATCTTTGATGGCTTGATCGGAAGATATTTTTGCTGAAATAAACAGCGAAGAAGATGAGAAACCTGTAGTGGTACCTGTAATGATGTGCATAATAATGGGATGCATGAAATGATTTCAAAGACTTTGGGAGATTTAAATTTGCAAGCCAAGAATAAACAAACTTTATTAGATTAACTTTGAAAGGTTCAACAATGCCTTTAAGGCGTTACAAAGAAGTAAATAAAACACACTCTAAAAACTAGGAAAACAAAATCAAAAATCCCATGGACGCTTCCTCTTTGTGACAATGTAGTCATTGATTACTCTTTCCTTCTCGAGCTGCCTGGTGAGCTTCAAAATCTTCCTTTCTTGCTCATGGTACTTTTCCCAGTAAGTATCCCGCTCATTCTTCAACTGAATCCAAGACCTTTGCAACTCCCCAAGATCAGTGGCCATGTAAGGATAAAGAACCGTGTAAGGAATGCCCTCTTCATTGGTGGGCTCCACAATCACTTCCAATATGGCTTCATAGGGCATCCCAAGCTTCTGGGCACCAGCTCAGACGCAATGGAGATAAGGCTGCATAGGAAGGGAAGTCCTTGGTCCCAACTCTTGGGGTTCAGATCCGTTCACCATGCCCCAAGCTTGTATAAACCTCTGGCGGTGCTCCTTAATGTCCTCCTTGTAGTCAAATGCAATATCCTCAAGAAGTAGCTCATGGGGACAATCTCTTCAAGCACGACCAAATTATCGCAAAGCTAGACAAGGATTGTAGGTTATACCCCCTCTAATTCCAAGCAATGGGACATTAGGGTATCCCCCACAACAGTCAATAACAGCAGTGTCTTCCATAGCCCAGGAACTCCAAAGAATATCTGTATGGGCAAGCGACATTATCCTGTAGGACTAACCCAAACTTTCTTCGTTCTTCAGCACATACTTAGGGAGGTGTGAAATAAACCACCTTGACAGCAACAACATGCAACATAGAAGAGTCCCTCTTCTTTGCACGGTACGAGTATAAAGGGCATGCAAGATATCACCCAGCAGGGTAGGCACAAGATTGCGAGAAAGGAAAATCTTGACAACATTCACATCTACAAAGGAATCCGGATTCAGGAAGAGAACCAAACCATAGATAAGGAGAGCCAATGTATCTTCGAAACCTAAAAATCCAAACTATCCCAGAATAGCTAAGCCTGGTCTATTAGAAATTTGGCTAGGAAACCTTCGACCCCGCTTCGTGTTTCCCAATTGGATACTACATCAGCCTGTTTCAAATGCAGAGCTAAGGCAATGTCTTCTGGTCTAGGAACTTTTTCCATACCTGTGAAGGGTACCTGTTCAAGGATGGATATTCCCAATATATGAGGGAACTCTTCCAAGGTGGGAACCAGCTGGTTGTCTGGAAAGGTGAAGCAATGATGCACAGGATCGAAGAACTGGAAAAGTACACTCATCATCTGCTCATCAAGATTTGAAGTGACCAGGCTGAGAAGTTGACCGTGTCTCTTAATAAACATGGAAGTCTCCGAAACTCTTGAGGCTAACTCTTTAAGTTGAGCAGGTATTTGCACCAAGTTGACTCGGATGGCATTTCTGCGCACGGAAGCCATAATCTGCAAAACAGAACAAAGATAAATTCCCTTGGTCTTTGAAATGGTTAGTGTAGTGAAGTATGTATGATATGTTAAGATGCATGATGTCATGATAAAAAACCACAGGTATAGCAGATAACAGGCATGGCAAAGACAAACAAGTCACACAAAGCCCTTAAGTTTAAGGCTTGCATGAGGTCAAAGGTAATACCCTTTTGAAGTTAAGTTGATTTCAACCTTTCCTAGTTAAGTTGGAAGCCACGAAGTCAACGCCGTGAGTGATTCTGAAGAAGAAGTTGCATTTGAGGAATGGATGTATCCAACTACAGCAAAGCTGAAGAATTGGCATACAAAGGACTTGGTGCCCATCTCCTTCATTGAGGAGTAATCTACTTGTTATTTCTTTTCCATCAATTCAAGAACTTGTTGTATGTAATATTTTGATAATGACTTTTAAGCCATGTGCCTAGCCCGGGGCACTTTGGTCCATTTGTCAAGGGTTTTATTTATGTTCATCTAATCATATGATCATTCAGTACATTGGACTCTTTTGCATTCAAATATTTGTGTTCATTTTCTTTCCTTTCTTTCAAATACATTTTCAAAAATAGCCATGTATCTTACATGCACACTGTGATACGGTGGCAGAACCGAATGTTTTGAAATGCTGGTTTGCATTTTGCGTTTTTTTATTCGCAAAATGTCACGATAAGCAAGAGTCGCCATCGACTTTTATTTTATACAACCGGAAAGGAAAAAAGTACAGAAAAATCCTTTTTCGAGATTTTGAGTACGGGGGGTAGATTATAGAAAGGGAAGGTGTTAGCACCCTTTCTATCCATGGTTTGTATGGGCTCTTAGGTAATTGCTCAGCTTTTAAAATTGCTTGTGTACGTGCTTTGTTTTGAAAAGAGTTTTAACTTCGTGATAACCTGTGTATCAGTCCTCAAAGGTGTGATGAAGTTTGTTTTGAAAATTGTTTTGAAAGGTGTTTGTGTGAAAATATTTGTTTTGAGCAAGTACCTACTAGCATCTACCTACTCGAAAAAAGATTGTTTCTATTCTCGTTTCTTTTAGACAGCGCTATCCCACTATTGAGAAATAGGTAGCACCATCGTTGGAATTGTAAGGGTCAATTCGTAAGGGACGTACGATCACTAAAGCAATGTTAGGACGTCCAAGTAATAACCCTAAAGTCTTAAGATCATATTCGAGGAAACATTTGTGAGGCAACATTTTTTAGGCATGATTTCGGAGGCAACATTTCCGAACGGGTCATTTGATCTTTTTTAGACAGGAGGGCAACCACTAAGACACCCTATACTTAGTGATCGTTTACCGAAGGCAGCCGAAGTGTGAGTATACCCTAAGAGTGATATGTGCGAGTGATCTGTTTTCAATTACTTAGTCTTTGCACATTAGGGTTTTCTAATTGTATTAGATTATCATGCAATCTTGTTATTCAATCCTATTAGCATACATCTAGACAGTTAAATATTTGTGAGAATTAAGATGCGAGAAAGTAAATCTACGCTATTACAAGGCTTCGGGGAGGGGGATTAATTACATAACCAAAAACCGGGGAAAAGTGATAAATGAAAATCCTAATTTAAACTATTACATACCAGTAAGCAGTTACAACAATATTGGAAAAAATAAATAGTCAGCACGCGACGAATTAAATGCAAAGCGACTTGGGTTTTCACCCTTGACTAAACCTAATTGTAATTGATTAAAGTAAACATGTTTTTTGGTCATTTTTTGTCATTTAAGAGAGTAACGAAATAATTGAATTAAAAAAGAAAATCCTAAGTTCTAATTAATTTTAATTTTGAAAGAGATTAGAATTACCATAAATTAATTAAACTAATTACTTAAAAAAAATTTATTAAGAAAACAAGTCCTCTTTCTGTGATTTTTGGTTGGTTAATTTTAGAGAAAAAATAATTTTGGTGTTGATGAAAAAAACAGAATAATTAAAGAAACGAAAATTAAAGGAAAAATTAATGGAAATAACTATGTGAGCCTGCTATCAGCCGATCTGGTTCTGGATGATGGGGACCAAAAGATGGTGGCCCTCAGAAGATGGTGGTACTGGGTTTGATCCTGGCAAGTGGATCCAGCAGATGATGACCCTCCGAAGATAGGGTGCGCTGGACCTAGTTCTTAATGGGATCCAGAATATGATGGCCTACATGTGCTAGATCTGGTTCTGACTGGGATCCAGAAGATGGTGCGCTAGATCTAGTCCTGGCTAATGGATCAGAAAGATGATGCGCTGGATCTGATGCTGGCTAGTGGACCCAGAAGGTGATGATCCTCAGAAGATGCACGCTGCCTCTGGTGAAAACAAAGGAGAAAACACCAAAAGCTTATGTCTGGGATCGAACCCAGAACAATGAGCTTCTGACTTCCTTCTTCTGACCAACTGCGTTGGACGTTAGGTTATTAACATAATAGAAACAAACAATATATATCAGATCTACAAGTTTCTGGCCAGAATAATGCGCCAGAATTTGAATCATCCAATCAGGCTGTGATACGCTATCGTCTTCTTCCCTGGAACCGTCGCTTTAGGATATACACCTTTACCTACAGACATGTCACTGTAGCTACAAAACTGTAACTTTCAATCATCAAGAAAACGCATGTTAAGTGAATTCTAATTACATGGATCTGTTTGTCTTGAACCCACGAACACTATGGTGCTACTTTCTTTAACCAATTTTACTGATATAGAGAAACCCTAAAACATAAGAGCAAACCCTAACAATGGCATCTTCATGTACAAGCGTTAGAAATACAATTAAATGGCATCGAAAGCTTGCAAACTCAAAGACAAACACAAATATATCATTAAAATATGCAATGGGTGAGTGAATCAATGAGACTGAATTCGAATTTGGAGGCATATTGTGATGCCTCTATCTTGCTATTCCAGGCGTGGAAAGGCTTGAATCTGATTGGAAATTGCTCCTGGAATGTCCAACAACCTATTGGCAACCTTAGAATGGCACGAATTGACCTCCAACACAGAAATTGGATCACCACTTTTCTTGCAATTTTTGAGTTTTCCTTTCACCTCTGCACGGCTGTTCCTCCTCTCCTTTTGCCTCGGATCTGTTCCATATATATTAGAGAATGCATTAGGGTGAAAATTTGCATCAAATCTTTGCCATTTATGAAGATTGACCATTGATTTATTCCTTGCACCAAATCTTTCCAAAACAAGCATTTTCAATCTTTTTCTGTATATATGAAGCCTTGCGCGATTTGATCTTTCCACCAGCTGTATAATGACTCTAATCATGCACAAAATCTCAAGGTTTAATTGATTTTAGATATTTTCATTATTTTATATTGATTTTATTTGATTTAAATGAAATAAAATCAAAATAAATAATACAAATAAAAGAATGACAAGTGGAAGGGCTCATGGGTCGTGGATCACATCACAAGCTCAGTGCAAGCATAAAAAGTTAGGCCCATTTAGCAAAAAATGCAATTTTGGACACATTTGACTTTTGGCAATTTTACAAAAAAAGTCAACTTTGACAAGGCATATCTCTTTCAATTTTTACCCTATGAGGGTGCTCTTGGACTTTTTATAAATCTTAGGATGTCCTCTGAGCAACCCTTTTGGTCACATCTCAATTGATTCTCTCATGTTCATGTACGGAGCTTTGACCCAAAAGGTGTTTTTGTTGACTTTTCAAAATGACCTATAATGTCCAAATTCATATCTTCTTGTGAGTGCATATTTTGTACTTGGGAGATGAAGATGAATTGTAGGGGATTGCATCCTCTTCAAAATGAGCTTTGGATGGGTTATTTTGACAAAGTATGAGAAAGTTATGTTTGGTCAAAGTTGAGTTGACTTTTCCTACAAAACATTAATTTAGCAACTTTTGGGTTTTGATGAATTGTGAGCAATCCTTGAGGAATCATGATCAAACATTGATCAAATGATGACTGATACTTCAAAATGAGGATGTTGACCAAAAATCTTGAGGTTTCACTGTATGTGGGCCACAATTGACTTTTGACCTAGCATAGTCGATGTTTAGGTATTTGAGCAATTGACTGAGCAAACTTCCTATGTAAGGCTTGAAACTTGACATGGATGATCTTGAGAACATATTAGGACAATCGTGAGCATTTGGGATCCTTTTGACTCAAGTATCTTGATGCAAAATGAAACCCTAATTTGAGGTAGACTGCCTTAGGAAAGAGTATGTCTGGTCAACTCTTGAGCCTCCTTGAGCAATTTGAGAACCTCACTTGACATGTATTGAGAAATATTGGAGGGAACATTTTGGTGTACCAGGTCCTGAAGCGTTTTGCACATACCCTGTAACCACTGCGCCACTTGCTTTTTGATGTATATAAAATAAACATAAAATATACTATGGAAAACAACAAAACATTAAAACTCTGCGCGTGGAAATTCACATGATCCAATGGGGAGGTGCCAGCAAATCATCTTCTTCCCTTCTCTGTGGGTAAAAGTCCCAGAATTTTACCTACGGACATTCATCCGTCACTAAAAACCTGCGTTTTCTTAAAATCAACCATGAGCAAGATAAATGAAAAATAGGGCCACCAATAAATTTGTTTGGACCTCTTGAGTATAATGGTGGCCCTTTCATGGCCCAATTTTTCTGTAAACGAAGAGCCCAAATCTAAGCAAGAAACCCTAATAATGGTGAAATCCAATACAAGCCATGACAATGAAATTAAATAATACAAAAAGCTTGCATATGTGATGGTGAACAAGAATATATGATTAGAATTTGATGAATATGCAAGAATTATGTAAATCGAATTCAAGAAAAGTGAAATATCGTGACTGACTTACAGTGTGTTATAGGGACTGGAAATGCTTGGTTTCGATTGGTTTTGCTTGCCTACAATCCCAGGAAGCAATTGGAATGGTCAAAGAGTCTTGAATTGGCCTGGAACAATGAAATTGTGTTGGCACTTTTTTGGTGTTTTTTCAAGTTTTGTTCTTGATCACACGCCTATCTCTCCCTTCTTTTGGTCTGCAATGGTTCTATATGTATTGAGGAGTGAATTAGGGTACCAAAACTGATCTCAATCTTCCTCCATCAATGAATTTGATTTTTATTTGATTCCCTTTGAATATCTTTCTAAAATAGCCTAAAACCAATCTTTTTGTGCACTCCAAGCCTTTACACGAATTCAAGTACTTGCCAACTGGATTTGAGACCTGAAACAAGTACAAAATCTTGAGTTTTCAATGCTTTAGATTTTCTCATGATTTGTTTTGATTTAAAATAATTTAATTCAAATAAAAATCAAAATAAATCATAAAAATAAGATAATAACAAGTGGCAAAGGCTAGGGCTCGTGGACCATGTTGCCAACTCAAAACAAGTGAAAAAGATTAGTCTCATTTGGCAAAAATTGAAGTTTTAGGCATAGTTGAATTTTGACCATTTTGCAAAAAAGGTCAACTTCACCAATGCATAACTTCCTCAATTTTGACTCTTTGAATGTGTTCTTAGACTTTTTAGAAAGCTTGAGATGTCCTATAAGCAACCCTTTTGGTATCATCTCAATTTTATATTCCATGCTCATGTATGGATCTTTGACAAAAAACATGTTTTTGTTGACTTTTCAAAATGACCTATAATGTCCAAATTCATAACTTCTTGTGAGTGCATATTTTGAACTTTTGAGATGAAGATGGATTGTAGAGAATTGCATCCTCTTCAAAATGAGATTTGGATGGGTCATTTCTCATAAAGTATGAGAAAGTTATGCTTGGTCAAATTTGAGTTGACTTTTCCTGTAAAACCCTAATTTAGCAACTTTTGGTTCTTGAGGAATTATGAGCAATCCTTGATGAATCATGACCAAACCTTGATCAAATTATGAAATATACTTCAAAATGAGGATGTTGACCAAAAACTTGGAAGTTTTACTATATGTAGGCAATGGTTGACTTTTGCCCTAGCACAGTCGATTTGCAAGCCTTTGAGCAATTGACTGAGCAAACTTTCTCTGTAGGGCTTGAAACTTGACATGGATGATCTTGAGAACATATTACGATAATGGTGAGCTTTTGGGATCCCTTGGACTCAAGTATCTTTATGCAACATGAAACCCTAATTTGAGGTAGACTTCTTTAGGAGAGAGCTTGTCTGGTCAACCCTTGGACTTCCTTGAGCAACTTGAGAATCTTTCTTGAAATGCTTTGAGAAATATGGGGGGGGGGGGGGATTTTGGGGTACAACATCTTCCCCTGTTCAATCTTCTTAAACCTGAGGATGTAGATTGGCTTGCGTGCCTTTCGTGATCTGAAGGTGGAAGATGATTGAACACTAGAGTGCCCAGAAATTTGCACTCGCATGAAGTGGTGTCCGTCTTGTGATTTCGGGAATGGGCTTACAGATGCCATTTGGAAATTGCCGATGGGGAATGGGTTTAAATATTCCATCTGATGGAGTGTCGATCGCATAAGAGATTTCTTAACGAGAGCTTGTATACCTGTTGTTGAGGAAGATTCTGTTAGGGAATGCTGATCTCTGTCTTAAGAGAAATAGAATTTTAGGAGCTTCAGTCGTCCGTTATTCTACTGGGGAATCATCTCTATTTTGAGAAAGGTTGAATTTTATGAACTTCGGTCATCCGTTATTCTTGTTGAGGAACTGTCTCTTCGTCGAAGAGGTGAAAATGAACTATTATCTGGTCGTGATCCAGGCTTCATAGTGATAAGACCAACTGCTATCCAGTTGTAATCCAGGATTTACAGTGACTTATTAGGGAGATGAGATTAAACTTGCTATCTGGTCGTAATCTAGGCTTCACAATTTCTCGATTCTTATCTAGTCGTAATCCAGGCTTCAGAAGGAAATGAGTCATTATCCGGTCGCATCCGGGCTTCAACTTGAACTTAGGGCACACTAATATTCGGTCGACTCCGGGCTTCTTAGTAACTATCCATGTAAACTGCTATTGGGTCAAAATCCAAGCTTCATAGTGTCTTGTACTGTTATCTGGTCGTAACCCAGGCTTCAGTCCTTTTATCATTATCCGGTCGTAGTCCAGGCTTCACGATGCTTTATACCATTATCTGGTTGAATCCAGGCTTCATGGTGTTCTGTACTGCTATCAGGTTGTAATCCAGTCTTCACAATACTTTTCTTCTTATCTGGTCGTAATACAGGCTTCAGAAGAGATCAAATGGTTATCCGGTTGTAATCCGGGCTTCCCTTGGCTTTGGGCCTACCAATATTCGGTCGTAATCCGAGCTTCCTAGTATCTGGCCGGGTGAACTGCTATTTGATCGTAATCCAAGCTTCACAGTATCCCTTACTGTCATCTGGTCGTAATCCAGGCTTCACATTGTCTTTTACCACTATCTGGTCATAATCCAGGCTTCGCAACATCTCATACCACTATCTGGTCGAAATCCAGGCTTCATGGTGTTCGGAGGAAATCAAGATGCTATCCGGTTGTAATTCGGGCTTCATAACTTGTGTTAAAGATATACCACTATCTGGTCGAAATCCAGGCTTTGCGGTGTCTCGGAATGCTATCTAGTCGTAATCCAGGCTTCACAGTAACTGGCTGAGCTGTTATCCGATTGTAATCCGGGCTTCACGGCTTGCTGAGGATTAAAATATTATTTGGTCGTTCTCTGGGCTTCATAGCTTGAACTTTGTGAGAATTTGATTGTATCCTTCCTGAAAGGTAAAGGTTAATTGTATGTAATGCATGACGTGTATCAAGCAATGAAGTTCTCAAAATAAATGATATTGTGTTGTATGATGCGTATGCGTATTTCATGATGTATGGATATATAATGTTTTCTAGCTGGGGGAAAATAAATCCCGTATTGCTGCTGGAGAAAAGAGTTGAATTCTTCATTTCCTCTTGGGATAGTGAATGAAGATGATTGTGAGCATAATCCTGCAGGAGAGAATAACTCCGTTGGGGAATAAACTGACGAGGAAATGACTATGTGGGGAGGAGAGATACTCTGCTAGAAGATCTGTTGATTTGGAGGAACAATCTCGGCTGGGGATGAATCATCATTGTTGGCGATGATAAACTTTGTTGGGGATTGAGTTTCTGTTTGTGAAAGAAATGAACTTTGCTGGGGATGATTTCCAATGGTGACTTCACTGGGGATAATCTTTTAGACTCTACTAGGGACAATCCTCCAGAGTCTACTGGGGAGAATTCTCCAAACTTCACTGGGGATAATCTTCTAGTGTTGATGATAGATGAACTCTGCTTGGGGAGAATATTACCGACTCATTCGTGATTACAAGCCTCGGCTGGGGAGAGTGGTGTCTTGTTCGAGACTGCTAATATCACTGTTTTTTTCTTACTCTGCAGGGAGTGAAAGTACCTTTAATCATATTCTCCAGCTAGGTTTATCCCTATGCCTGGTGGATAGAGCAACTGTATGGTTTGGACATTTCTTATTTGCCCCTGCTCCTGATATTACGAGTAATTGTCTTTGTTTCGCATGTAAATATTTATGAGGAGCAATTATTGTCAAATGCATATATCAAAAATGAAACATTGGACGTTCTTGCAAAACAAAACAAAAAAAGAAAACAATTTGAAATTTCTTTGTGAAAATGAATTGTATTGATTTTGAAGTTGGCCTGAAAATAGGCGTTTTTGTACAACAGGTTGGCGTCCTAGTAAGAGAACACCGCTGAACAATAGAATTTATACAATTTGTGAAAAACAAAGAAAAACAGTTATGTGAACAATCCCACTGGGTTCCAACTCTGCTATTTCCTTTATATCTTCGAGCATCTCATCGCTTTGCTACTTGGTTGAAGGTAGATCAGATTAATTAGTGTGGTCCGAGCTTGATAGTTGATACTGAAGTCTGGTTGCAAGGTGATCCAATGAGACATAGTGTTACGCTTTAATCCCTAATTTTTTCCTGAACCTCCCTTTCGGTTTTTCAGTCCATCGGGATACCCTTTTTTGCCCAAGCCGCCCTTTTAGGTTTTCAACTTGCCGGGTGTACAGTTTTTTTCATTTTCATCCCTTATTTTTGCTCGAACCCTTTTGGTTTGCCGGGAAGCCCTTATTTTTTCCTAGGCCAGTCAACCTAACGGGTCTTTGATTATGCGTAGTATTTTTCCACTATGTCTGCATTGACGGGGTGTGGAAGGTCATCACCATCCATGGTGGTTAGAATCATAGCTCCTCCTGAGAAAATGTTCTTAACCACAAATGGCCCTTCGTAAGTAGGGGTCCATTTGCCACTGGGATCACCTTGAGGTAGTATGATGCGTTTGATCACCAGATCCCCAACTTAATACTCTTGTCATTTAACTTTCTTGTTAAATGCCTTGATCATCCGCTTTTGATACGTTTGACCATGACAAATAGCAATAAGTCTCTTCTCGTCAATTAAGTTCAGCTAATCAAGCCGGGTCTGAATCCAATCGTCCTCACTCAAACCTGTATCCTTCATAATCCGAAGAGAGGGTATTTGAACTTCAATGGGCAAGACTGATTCCATGCCATACACCAAAGAGTAGGGTGTTTCCCCTGTTGACGTCCGTGCTGAGGTACGGTACCCATGAAGACCGAATGGTAACATCTCATGCCAGTCTTTGTATGTCACCGTCATCTTCTGCACAATCTTCTTGATATTCTTATTAGTTGCTTCAACAGCCCCATTCATCTTCGGTCGGTAGGGAGAAGAGTTGTGATTCCTTATCTTGAACTGCTTGCAGAGCTCAGTGATCATTTTATTATTGAGATATGTACCATTATCCGTAATGATCCTCTCTGGTACACCATATCGATAGATCAGATTGTGTCGAATAAACCGTGCCACGATGTTCTTGGTCCTTATAGCAAAGGAAGCTGCCTCAACCCATTTCATAAAATAATCAATAGCTACCAGGATGAAATGATGCCCATTGGACGCAGTAGGTCTGATCTCGCCAATCATATCGATGCCCCACATTGCAAAAGGCCAAGGAGTTGTCAAGATGTTCAGAGGAACTAGAGGTATGTGCACCTTATCAGCATAGCTTTGGCACTTATGACAGGTCCGAGAATGCTGATAATAGTCAGCTTCCATGGTAGACCAATAATATCCTGCCCGTAGGATTTTCTTTGACATGGTGTGTCCACTGGAATGAGTTCCGAAAGTACCTTCGTGTAACTTTATCATGATTTTTTCTGCCTCTTTCTTATCCACACATCACAGTAAGGTGGAATCATGGTTACGCTTGTAAAGGATACCATTACTGATGAAGAAATTTTTCGCGAATCTCCTAAGAAACTTCTTATAATTAACAGATGCACCCTCGGGGTACTCCTGAGCCTCAAGATACCTCTTTACCTCGTGAAACCAGGGCTTATCTGTTACTTCTTCAGTCTCAATATCACAGCAATGTACAGGTTCATCCAACCTCTCAATAGTAATATGGGGAGCTTCATTATCCCATCTGACCTTGAACATGGAAGACATGGTAGCTAGCGCGTCCACTAACTGTTCTCCTCTATGGGGAAGTGTTCAAAGGTTATCTCCTCAAAATGTGGAAGCAACGTCAATACATACTCTTTGTAAGGAATGAGATTTGGGTGCTTCGTATCCCACTCACCTTTGATCTGATTGATCACAAGAGCGGAATCTCCGAACACACTCAAAAACTTAATCCTCAGGTCAATAGTTGCTCGAAGGCCCATGATGCATGCTTCATACTCCGCCATGTTGTTGGTGCAGTTAAAACATAATCGGGCGATGAACGGAGTATGACAACCTTCAGGAGATATGATCGCGGCGCCAATGCCATTACCCAAAGTGTTTGAAGCTTCGTCAAAATACATAGACCATCGAGATCCCTCCTCAGGTCCTTCATCCGGTCCAGGTGTTTCACAGTCAGTCACCAACATAATATTCTCATCCAGAAACTCAAAATTCATAGACTGGTAATCATCCACTGCCTGATGCGCCAAATGATCTGCCAACACACTCCCCTTGATTGTCTTTTGGGTCGTGTATTGGATGTCATACTCAGTCAAGATCATCTGCCATCTTGCTATTCTTCCAAACAAGGCAGGCTTTTCGAAGATATACATGATTGGATCCATATTTGATATCAATATAGTAGAATGAGTCAGCATATACTGTCTCAGACGGCGAGCAGCCCATGCCAAAGCGCAGCAAGTTTTCTCAAGCAGTGAGTATCGGGTCTCACAGTCAGTAAACTTTTTGCTATGGTAATAAATAGCATGCTCTTTTCGGCCAGACTCGTCATGCTTCCCCAACACGCACCCCATTGAATTGTCGAGTACTGTCAAGTATAATATCAGAGGTCTTCCTTCAACTGGAGGCATCAGAATAGGTGGTTCTTGGAGATATTCCTTGATCTTTTCGAAAGCGGTATGACACTCATCATTCCACTTTACCACTTGATCTTTCTTCAGCAGCTTGAAGATTGGCTCACAAGTAGCGGTCAGATGTGAAATGAATCGGGAAATGTAGTTCAGACGTCCCAGAAATCCTATGACTTCCTTCTCAGTTCGGGGAGCTGGCATTTCCTGTATAGCCTTTACCTTTGCAGGATTCACTTGAATACCTTTATCACTAACGACGAAACCCAGCAGCTTACCAGACCTCACCCCGAAGGTGCAGTTATTCGGGTTTAACCTCAGCTTGTAAACTTTAACCTGTCGAATATCTTCTGAAGATGGTCAAGATGTTCATCTTCAGTCTGGGACCTTGCAATCATGTCGTCAACGTATACTTCAATCTCATGATGAATCATGTTGTGGAACAAAGCGACCATGGCGCGCTGATATGTTGCCCTAGCATTCTTCAATCCGAACGACATGACTTTGTAGCAAAAGGTACCCCACTGCGTAACGAAGGTTGTATTTTCCATATCTGCGGGAGCCATCTTAATCTGATTGTAACCAGAAAAATCGTCCATAAAAGAAAAGATCTTATGTTGTGCGGTGTTGTCAACCAGAACATCGATGTGAGGCAGAGGGAAATCATCCTTGGGGCTTGCCCTTTTCAGATCCCTATAGTCAACACACATTCGAACCTTACCATCTTTCTTTGGTACGGGGACCACATTGGCAACCCACTGCGGGTAAGAAGTAACTGCTAGAAAACCGGCATCAAACTGTTTCATAACCTCAGCCTTGATTTTCTTAGACATCTCTGGGCGCATTCAGCGAACTTTCTATTTCACTAGAGGACAGTCTTCTTTAGTTGGCAAGCGGTGAACCACAATATCGGTATCCAACCCAGGTATATCTTCATAAGACCAGGAAAAGATCGCAACATAGTTATGCAACATCTGTATCAACCGTTGCTTGACACTAGACTCCAAATTTGCACCGATCTTTACTTCTTTCTTGTCCTCTTCCGTACCCAAATTCACTAATTCTACTGGCTCTTCATGGGGTTGTATGGCCCTCTCTTCCTGTAGTAACAGTATAGCAAGTTCACCAGGCACTTTGCAATCATCCTCACCTTCGTCCTCGGCTTGGTTGATCGGAATTTCGAAGTCATAACTGGCAGTAGCAGAGTCATTATCAGTGGGATCTAGAGTGGATGTGAACATGTATTATGATATGTGAGTGTGTGTAAGACAATAGCCATTTTTAATAAAGTGAAAAATAGAAAAGAAAAAACAAGGAGCGCAAAATTTGTAATGCAATAAAACGTCCAATGCTTTTATTGATGATATATGGAAATGACAAATATTAAGCCCTCACACAAAGCAACGGTGTCTCGGGCAAGGCATTGGGCCGTAAAGTTTTAAATTGTCTGTTAAAAAACTTTAAAGCAAAAGTTTATTACTGTGTAATAAAAGAAATGGGCACGAAGTCCTTCACCGTCCAATTGCTTAATCCTCCGTCGGTAGTCGGGTAAATCCAGCTGTCAAACTCAGACTCTTCATCATCATCTTCAATCACATTCACTTCCAGATTACTAATACGCAGGGGAGGTCTTCCAATCCGCGCACGCCGAACATCCCTTTGAGCTTCTGCAGTAAAACCCAAACCAAACTTGTCAGTTTTGTGTGCAATGTCAGGGAGTTGGCCCCAATTTGCACACCCACCTTTTTTAATAACAGCCCGGGCATCCTTGAGGGAAGCCATCTTCATTGGAGGATCTTCAGCAACAGTTTCAGTCGATGCCAGAGTCTGGGGGACTTCTTCAAAGTTTTGACACGGGGTTTCAATGAACTCTCCATCCATCCTCACATACCGAAAAGAGTTGAGGTGGATCACCATGTACTCTTCTTCTCCTCGTACTGTAACGATTTTCCCTTTTATTGGATATTTTAACATCTGATGGAGCGTGGAAGTCACTGCCCCAACTTTATGAATCCACGGGCGACCTAACAAGCAAGAATAAGATGGTCGGATGTCTATCACATAGAATGTAGATGCGAAAGTCTGGGAGCCAACTTTAACAGGGACATCCACTTCCCTGTGCACCATCCATTTGGACCCATCAAAGGCCCTAACCACAATATTACTTGGCTTCAGAACCAACCCTTCACAGTCCAACCGGTCTAACGCTTTCTTGGGTAAAACATTTAACGAAGACCAAGTATCCACCAGCACGTGGGCCAGAGTAGTGCCCCTGCACTCGATCGAAACTTTCAAAGCGTCATTGTGATTCTTTCCTTTGGCAGTTAGATCTGCGTCGGACAAACTCAACCCGTTAGCAGCTGTCAAACTGGCCACACAGTCTTTGAATTGATCAACAGATGTCTCCTGCGGCACATGCACAGTTTTAAGGAAAGCAACTAAAGCCTTAGCATGGGCTTCTGAGCACAATAATAAAGATAACATGGAGATCTTTGACAGGGTTTGCCCCAGCTGTTCGACTATGTTGTAGTCGCTTTTCTTGATGATCTTCAAAATATCCTCTATCTCCTGTCTAGAGGTTTCAACAATAATCTTCTTCGGTGCCTCCATCCGGGCAGGCTCACCAGTGATCTCTTTGCCCCGAGCGTCAGATGACTCGGCGACAGGGGTAATGATTGGAACACGAACAGGGACAATAGTAGATGTACTGGCATGTGAAATAGCAACAGGTTTTTGAACCGTTGGTGGGGAAATCTCAGGAGAGAAAAGTCTTTTGCTTCGGGTGACCTTGCTAGACCCAACAATATTGCTTACGTCAGTATCAGCCTCTTCATTCTTCAAGTCTTGTTTAATCCCACGATAATACACATCGGCCCCATAGTGCCACGGGACAGCCTTATCCGAAGTGTAGGGGATAGGACCAGGGATAGTTATGATCAATGGAGAAACTCTTGTAACGGGTGTAATCCTAACAGGCTTTCTCGAGGAAGCCTTGGAAGAATTGGCGAAAATGGTTATTATGGAAACATCTTCAACAGGAATCAATGGAACCAAAGTTTTCTCGAATAGGATTTCTTTGTTATCCATCAGGCATTGAACACCTGACTTCAATAGATGAAAACCAGTAGGTAGGATGGAACACAGATGGAAACCTTCGCCACAGCCCGGAAATAAACCGACTGATAATAAATTCTTCTTCACTGTCATCAACGGAGTAGAAACTTCTTCCACAGAGGTTACAAATGAATCATCATCCAAAGCATTTACTCCATGCTTAGGCATAGGAGCGGTCATGACATTGGGTTTTTCTGGCGCGTCAAATTCAATCTCTTTAGATTCAATCAAATCTTGTACCTTATTCCTCAAGGCCCAGCAGTTGTTTTTATCATGCCTTGGGCTATCAGAGTGATAAGCACAGCGGGCGTTCAGATTATACAACAGTGATGTAGTGCTGGGATTCTTCGGGGCTTCCCTCAGAGTCACCAAGTTGGTTTTCATCAACTGCAGCAAAATTTGAGATAGGGTCATACTGAGCCGAGTAAACTAACTTTGCGGCCTCTCTACTCTTTGTTGAGTGTTGCATTGTGGGGCAACAGTTAGTCTTGATATTACCATCGCATTAACTGCTTGGCGGTGTTCGGGTCGGTTTTAGCTCCTCGAGCTGTAAACTGCACTAGCTTCTTTTCTGAAAGGCTTCTTTTCTATACTTGACGAAGCACCTTTATGTATCTTGCCACTTTTGATACCAGCTTCAACTCTCTCCCCAGTCAAAATTAATTCAGTGAACCCAAATGATGAACTACCGATCAAATGATTGAAACATGGACCCGACAAAGTCCCAAGAAACATATCCACCAACTCCCTATCAGACAGAGGGGGTTGGACTCTTCCAGCAAGATCTCTCCACTTCTGAGCATAGTCCTTAAAGCCTTCGCCTCTACACATAGACATACCCTGAAGTTTGGTACGCGTGGGAGCAAGGTCGGCATTATACTGGTATTGCTTGTAAAAAGCGGCAGCAAGGTCCTCCCAGTTGCGGACATTAGCTCCTTCTAGTTGATAGAACCATTCAAGTTGAGTCCCTGATAGACTATCTTGAAAGAAATGAACCCACAGGTTCCTATCAGCAGTATATGGTTGAATCTTTCTGACATACGAGCGAAGGTGTAGCTTCAGACAAGATACTCCATCGTACTTAGAAAAGACAAGAGCTTTAAACTTGTGGGGGATCACCACCCCAGATGCCAAAACCAAATCTCCGAAGTCCAATCCAGGTATCTTCTGGATCTCCATTGTACTCAATCGGTCTTCAAGTTGCTTATATCTATCCTCGGCAGGAGGATACTGGTCTTCATCAAAATCCGTGTCATTATCAGAAACCACAGGACTAGGCCCCTTTCTTTCTTCTTGATTTTCTCCCCCTCCAGATGAATGGGACAAATCAGTTTCCTGTCGCAAATTGTTCCCGAATCTGCGACCAAATATTCAGGAGGATCACCTTCTTCTTCTTCTTCTTGTCTTTCAAGATAAGAGACTTTAAATCTTGCTGCCCTTTGGCCAAATTCATGAACATCTCTTGAAATTTAGCATTTTGAGCTTGAAGAGCCTTGATGGCTTGATCAGTAGGTGTTTCAGAAGACATGATTGCGGAAATAAACAGCGAAGAAGATAAGAAACCTATAATGGTACCTGTGACGAGGTGCATGATAATGGAATGAGTATGAAATGTTTTCAAACACTTTGGGAGATTCAAATTTGTAAAACAAAATAAAGCACACTTTATTAGATTAAAACTTGTAATCAATGTTTAACAATGCCTTTAAGGCGTTACAAAAGAAATAACTGAAAAGAAAATATAAACTAGAAACAATAAAAGACATCAGAAATCCCATTGTCGTTTTCCCTTCGTGCTGACATAATCGTTGATTGTCCTTTCGTTCTAAAGTTGCCTTGTAAGCTTCCTTTAGTTGGATCCAATATCTCTTCAATGCCCCAAGATCAGTAGGCATGTATGGATGGAGGACCATATAAGGAACACCTTCTTCATTAGTATGTTCTATGGTCACTGGCAAAACTGCTTCATAAGGCATCCCCAGCTTTTGAGCATGGGCTCGAACCCACTGGAGATATGGTTGCATCGGGAGAGAAGTCTTCATTCTTAGCTCATGTGGGTCAGACCTGTTCACCATGCCCCAAGCTCTTATAAACCTGCGGCGATGTCCCTCAACATCCCCCTTGTAGTCAAAGACAATGCCTGTAAGCAGCAGCTCATGGGGACCGTCTCTCCGAGCTCGTACAAACTGTCGTAAGGCCAAACAAGGATTGTAGGTTATACCCCCTCAAATTCCAAGCAATGGAACATTAGGGTATTCCCCATATCGGTCAATGACAGCTACCCTTTCCATGTCTTTAGAACTCCAAAAGATGTCCGTATGAGAAAGGGACATGATTCTATATGCCCAACCTACACCTTCCTCGTTCTTCAATATAGATTTTGGGAGGTGCGAAATAAACCACCTCGCCAGCAGCAGTGTACAACACATGAGAGTTCCCCTTCTCCGCACAGTACGGGTATAGAGAGCATGTAGAATATCACCTAGAAGAGTAGGCACTGGGTTATGAGACATGAAGATCTTGACTGTGTTCACATCTATGAAAGAATCTGGATTTGGGAATAGAACCAAGTCGTAGATGAGGAGAGCCAAGATGTATTCAAATGCTTGAAAGTCCAAACTATCCCAGAACTGTTGAGCTTGATCAATCAAAAGCTTTTCCAAGAAACCTTTAACCCCACTCCGAGCCTCCCAATTAGATACTACGCCAGCCATTTTTAGATGTAGGGCTGAAGCAATATCCTCTGGCCTAGGAGCTATCTCCAAACCTATAAATGGTGTCTTCTCTAGAATAGATATGCCCAGTAAGTCAGCAAACTCCTCCAAAGTAGGGACTAACTGATAGTCCGGGAAGGTGAAACAGTGATGCAACGGGTCAAAGAACTGGAACAACACGCTCATCATTTTCTCATCCAACTTGGAAGTGACCAGGCTAAGGAGATGACCATGTATTCTAACAAAGGAAGAAGTATCAGGAACTTTTGAAACCAACTCTCTAAGTTGAGCAGGGATTTGTACGAAGTTGACTCGAATAGTATTTTTGTGCATAGAGGCCATAATCTGCAAAATAGAACAAAGATAAATCCCCTCGGTCTTTGAAATGGTTAGTCTAATGAAATATGCTTGCTATGTCATGATGCATGATGTCATGATAGAAGCACACAACAGGTATCACAGACAGCAAACATGGTAAAGGCGAACAAGTCACACAAGAGCCCTTAAATTTCAGGGCTGGCATGGAGTTTAGGTACTACCCTCTTGCAGTTTAGTTGGTTCAACCTGTCCTAATAATAGTAACCGGGTTCTAGAGGTTCTCAATATCACTGACCATCCTCCATCGGTCATAATTCCAGTCACGTAATCTTTTCTCGTGGCCGGAACCATCTCGAGAGTATGGTCTCAATAAGTGTAGCATATCACTACTTCCTATGGCCAAGTTGGTTAATTATAGGTTCTAAGGTCAGTTGACGCTTAATGACCCATATAGCAGCCTCATACTCTCCTTGTTGCTCCGCAAGGGGTATCGGTACCAACTAATGTCCTACATCAATGTAGTTACTGCTTCAATCGTATCGGTCTACGTCGTACAGTTCCCTCACAGTTTATTGCTACTTACCTAAAAGGTATCCCCCAGATTCAGGTTTAGGATCTATAGTAACTCTGATACAAAGCCCACAAAGATAAAGCAATCAAATCAAACAATTGAAAACAATATGATGAACTAATCCTAAGGTACACCCCACTTATTAAGTCCCCAACAAAGTCGCCAGTTCTGTGATACGGTGCCCAGAACCGGGACAGTTTCCCTTTTTTAGGAATTTGCTGGTTTGCGTTTTGCGTTTGTGTTCACAAAATGTCGCGGTAAGCAAGAGTCGCCACCGAATTTTATTTTATCCAACAAGGAAAGGAAAAAAGCACAGAAAAATTCCTTTTTTAGAGATTTTCTGAGTACGGGGGGTAGATTATAGAAAGGGAAGGTATTAGCACCCTTTCTATCCGTATTTATCCACGGGCTCTTAGGTACTTGCTCATCATTTTCAAAATTGCTTCTTTGTGTTTGTGTGATTTGAATAGTTTTTGTTTTGACTTAGATTTAACCCTTGCTTCTGTCTTCAAGAGTGTAATGAAGTGTTTTTGAAAACTTTGTTTGTAAAGGAGTGTAAGTGTGAAAAAATTTGTTTGGATTGAGCAAGTACTTAAGAACTAATCTACCTACTCGAAAAAAGAATTGTTCTATGTTCGTTTCCTTTAGATAATGCTATCCCACTATTAGTGAGTAGGTAGCATCGTCGTTGGAGTTTTGAGGGTCAATTCGAAAAGGGACGTATGGTCACTAAAGCAATGTTAGGACGTCTTAGTAATAAACCTAATGTCTTAGATCAATCATTCGAGGCGACAATATCCGAGGCAACCATTCCGAGGCAACTTTCCGAACGGGACTTTGATCTTTGTTTAGACAAGAGAGCAACCACTAAAGCATCCTATACTTAATGACCGTTTACCGAAGGCAACCAAGTGAGAGTGTACCCTAGGAGTGTGCATGTGCGAGTGATTCAATTTTAGATTATTATCTTTGCACATTTTAGGGTTATATAACTGTTTTAAAGTTAAACATACATTCTTGTCATGCATCCTAATATCATACATCTAACAGTTTAATATTTTGCGGAATTTAAAGTGCAGAAATTAAATTACGCTATTACAAGGCTTCGGGTATTTACATAGCCAAAAACAAACCCTTAAATAATAAAGCGTTAAATGAAAATAAAAGTCCTAATTAAACTATTACAAACTTGTAGGCAGTTACATCAATATGGTAAATAATAAAACAATATAGCGTGCGCGATGAAATTAAGATCGGGAAGAAATTAGGGTTTTGACCCCTCTAACCTAATTAAAAGAAAAAATTGTTTTTGTTGTTTTTAACATTTTTTAAAGAAAAGAATTTAGGTTTTAAAATTAAATATACAAATTAATTAGTAATTAAATTAATTAATAAAAATAATTACATGGCCTATTTTGGTGTTTTGTTATTTTAAGGAAATATGAAAATATAATTAAATTATAAATAAAAACCTATTTATTCATATTAATTTTAATTATGTACAAAAGGAATTAAAGTTATCTAATATTAACAACCTAATTAAACTAGTTTAATTTTTGATTAAAAAAAAATAAAGTCTAAACCTAATTTGGTGAAAAATATTATTTTTTGTGATTTTTTAATAAAAGAAAATAATTGATTTGTTAATAAAGTAAATAAATTAAATTAAATTAAATGAATATAAAAAATAATAGAGAAAGAAGGAGTTTCTGGGCCCAAAAGATGGAGGTCCACGCTTGACTTTTTGGATCCAATGCATTTGCTTTGACCAGGTGTTTGGTGCCCCTCCATTGGTAGCCCTTGGATTTGGCCATCTGGCAGGCTGGATGATGAGGGCGTATGATAGGCCTTGGACTTGTAAGCGCATGAGATTACCTGAAAGAAAAAATCATGAAGCAATTTGGGGAACCTGGGATTCGAACCCAAGTCCTGAAGCGTTTTGCATATACCCTGTAACCACTGCGCCACTTGCTTTTTGTTGTATATAAAATAAACATAAAATATAATATGGAAAACAACAAAACATTAAAACTCTGCGCTCGGAAATTTAAATGATCCAATGGGGAGGTGCCAGCAAATCTTCTTCTTCCCTTCTCCGTGGGTAAAAGTCCCAGACTTTTACCTACGAACATTCATCTGTCACTAAAAACCTGCATTTTCTTAAAATCAACCATGAGCAAGATAAATGAAAACTAGGGCCACCAATCAATTTGTCTGGACCTCTTGAGTATAATGGTGGCCCTTTCATGGCCCAATTTTTCCTGTAAATGAAGATCCCAAATCGAAGCAAGAAACCCTAATAAAGGTGAAATCCAATACAGGCCATGAAAATGAAATTAAACGATACAGAAAGCTTGCATATGTGATGGTGAACAAGAATATATGATTAGAATTTGATGAATATGCAAGAATTATGTAAACCGAATTCAAGAAAAGTGCAATATCGTGACTGACTTACAGTGCGTTATAGGGCCTGGAAATGCTTGGTCTCGATTGGTTTTGCTTACCTACAATCCCAAGAAGCAATTGGAATGGTCAAAGAGTCTTGAATTAGCCTGGAACAATGAAATTGTGTTGGCACTTTTTTGGTGTTTTTTCAAGTTTTGTTCTTGATCATACGCCTCTCTCTCCCCTCATTTGGTCTGCAATGGTTCTATATGTACTGAGGAGTGAATTAGGGTTCCAAAATTGATCTCAATCTTCCTCCATCAATGAATTTAATTTTGATTTGATTCCCTTTGAATATATTTCTAAAATAGCCTAAAACCAATCTTTTTGTGCACTCCAAGCCTTTACACAAATTCAAGTACTTGCCAACTGGATTTGAGACCTGAAACAACTACAAAATCTTGAGTTTTCAATGCTTTATATTTTCTCATGATTTGTTTTGATTTAAATTAGTTTAATTCAAATAAAAATCAAAATAAATCATAAAAATAAGATAATGACAAGTGGAAAAGGATAGGGCTCGTGGACCATGTTGCCAACTCAAAAAAATTGAAAAAGATTAGGCCCATTCGGCAAAAATTGAAGTTTTAGGCATAGTTGACTTTTGACCATTTTGCAAAAAAGGTCAACTTCACCAATGCATAAATTCCTCAACTTTGACTCTTTGAAGGTGTTCATGGACTTTTTAGAAATCTTAAGATGTCCTATAAGCAACCCTTTTGGTCTCATCTCAATTTGATATTCCATGCTCATGTATGAAGCTTTGACAAAAAAAAGGTGTTTTTGTTGACTTTTCAAAATGACCTATAATGTCCAAATTCATAACTTCTTGTGAGTGCATATTTTGAACTTGGGAGCTGAATATGGATTCTATAGAATTGCATCCTCTTAAAAATGAGCTTTGGATGGGTCATTTCTCATAAAGTATGAAAAAGTTATGTTTGGTCAAAGTTGAGTTGACTTTTCCTACAAAACCCTAATTTAGCAACTTTTGATTCTTGAGGAATTATGAGAAATCCTTTATGAATCATGATCAACCCTTGATCAAATGATGAAATATACTTCAAAATGAGGATGTTGACCAAAAATCTGGAAGTTTGACTGTATGTAGGCCATAGTTGACTTTTGCCCTAGCACAATCGATTTTTAAGCCTTTGAGCAATTGACTGTGAAAACTTTCTCTGTAGGGCTTGAAACTTGACATGGATGATCTTGAGAACATATTAGGACAATGCTGATCATTTGGGATCCCTTGGACTCAAGTATCTTGATGCAACATGAAACCCTAATTTGAGGTAGACTGCTTTAGGAGAGAGCTTGTCTAGTCAACCCTTGGACTTCCTTGAGTAACTTGAGAATCTTTCTTGAAATGCTTTGAGAAATATGGGAGGGAAAATTTTGGGGTACAACAACGTCCATGAAACTAAAGCACTCAGTAGATTCTGGACACTTTCAAGACAGAGTTTGGTCAGAACTTCTGGGCCAGTTTCCACAAGGCATCAGTCAGAGTTTGCAAGGGTAAGTCAAAGAAGTTTACAAAGCGTGTTGCAAGCTTCCTAGAAAGTCTGAGAGCTCCGTCAGAACATGCTGGAGCCAGAAGATAAAAGGATCAGAAGATTGGATGCTACGCTGAAGCAGAACTTCTTATCCAGAATTAAGCAATGATGTAGAGTTTCACATGGCGGGATTTCTGATTTGATAAATCTCATCATCATTTAATGCTCATTTAATGCTCACAACCACTTTTGAGTCTTTATCCAAAGGATTTCCCCCACGTGTACCCCTATTGTCTTGGGAAAGCAAACTTTTGTGCAAAAGTGTGCTAGGCCCATGCGTTGCTTTGCTTTTCCTTAATTCCCGCTGACAAATCCAGCTTAAGCACTGCTAACCATCCTACTTTGTGCCTTGAACCATGCTTGTTTAAGCTTAATTCAAGAGTAAGTCAGCATATAGTGTATGACGTTGGTGCCACTTGACCTCTCCAAACTACAAAACCTTTGCCTATAAATAGAACTCCATTGGCCATTGAAAAGAGGTCAGAAAAATTTGAGAAAGAGGTGGAAAACTTGAGAAAGAAAAGCCTTGAACCCCTGCAAAAATTCCAAGAGTCCAAAAAAAAATATAAACACAAAAATCCAAAACCTTAGCATTTGATTCTTGCATTAAAACTCCATTTTTCCTCAAGTGTTTCTTGACCAAAACCACCCATACAGTTTTTGATATACATTCAAAAGCCATCTAAAATTTTGTAGTCAAATTGTAACACATTCTCCACCAATATCCACCTCAAAGGGTCAGAACTTTATCCCTTGGTTGTTCTAGAATTTTCTAATCATTTACAGCCCAAGTTGAAAGTTTCCAGCCTGCTGAACACGTGATGAAGTTGTTCAGAACACCACAAGTGGTCAGAACCAAGTTCCAGCTCCCATAGTATTTTCTAGCTGAAAGGTAATTTTTCTGCTGACTTTCATCAGATTATTTAGGCATTGTCAGATTTTGCATATTTAACACAATGTAGATATTTTGATTCTGATGATGTACATATTCTGAGATTTCATACATATGCCTTCCTAAATAGAGGGAATTCCAGTCCAGAGTTTCATGAAGAAATTAGGACTCAGAATTTGGATTAGCAAATTCATGTTTGCTTCTGATTTATATTTCTGATATCTCTTGTTTCTGAAACATCATGAAACTTGTCATAGCTGTTATATGTGCAACTTTTGTTCTGTTAAGAAATGACTAAGTTGTAGATGTTCTGACTAGCATGGAGAAGAGAGGCAAAGTTCTGTCAGTTGCATCAGAACTTCTGAAAACTTCTGAACTCTCAGAAGATCCAGAACTTCTGAACTTCCCTATTTCTATTAACGTTTGTTTATATTTGTGCAGCACGTCAGAGTTAGAACTTTTGACCTCTTCTATTTCAGCATTTACGCTGATTCTGTCTTCTTTCCTTTATTATTTTTTGCCATCACTTTTATTTTTCAAGAATCAAAAAGACCAAAAATATTTTCTTAAACAAAACTTATTTCTTTTCTTAAACAAACATTTTAAATTTTCTGTACATTCTTATCCATTCAATGTGGTTGTAATAGTAACTTAGGATTTAATTTGCAATCCCCATTTGAAATTTGTACACCCCATCCCCCTAATGATTGTAATAGCGTATAGTCTTTATTTTTCGCACTTTTATTTCTTTAATATATTGTTAGTAATTAGAGTGTGTATGGCAAGACTAAAATCAATGTTTATAAAACCCTAATTCAAGACAAATTATGCATGCAATCAAATACACTCGCACACTAGCACCCCTAGGGTTATTCCACTTGTTGCCTTACGAAAATGGACATGTTATGCATGTGGGATGTCTTAGCACAAACAAATTAAAAAAATACAAGATCATAGTCCCTCGATGACGCTATCAAAGTTTCCTTTTGAAATGATCTTTGTCCCTAAAGAAAATATGCTAAGTCATCTCACAACATTGCTATCATGGTTATACGATGACCCCCACCTGTCCCTTCACATCCAACGATGGGGCTTCTTACCAAAACAATGGTAAGATAGCAACGTCTAAAGGAGGAGGAAAAGAACACCTAAGACCCTTTTGAGTAGGTAGAGTGCTCCTAATTAATTTCTCAATTTCAAAACAAACATCCTTGTTATTTTCACAAACAAACACTTTTAAAAACACTTTCAAAACACTCTCCAAACGTGAAATATTCTCAAAAGCTCAACACCTTTGTATACATTCTTACGAACGAGAATCATTACAAAAGTTTGCCTAAACGATGGCGCCTTTTCAAAATACCTTCAAAAACCACACAAAGCACATTTTTCAAACAAAAGCAAGTTAATCTAACAAGTTACTAAGATCCCATGGAAAACCATGGATGAAAAGGGTGCTAATACCTTCCTTTTTCATAATCTACCCCCCGAACTCAAGAAAACATCTCTAAAGGTCTTTCCTGTGCTTTTTCACCTTTCCTTTTTGGATAAAAGAAAAGTCGGTTGAGACTCTTGCTAACCGCAACATTTGCGAAAACAAACGCAAAACCTCAAGTCAGTTTTCCCACCGCATCATAACAGCCCTTGGGAGATATGATCACAGTGCCGATGCCATTTCCAAGAGCGTTGGAAGCTCCTTCAAAAACCATTGTCCATCTGGATCCTTTTTCAGGTCCTTCATCTGGTCCAGGTTCTTCACAATCAGTTACTAGCATGATATTCTCGTCCGGGAACTCAAAATTATTGGATTGGTAGTCCTCCACAGCCTGATGAGCCAAATGATCAACTAATATACTTCCCTTAATTGCTTTATGAGTTGTGTATTAAATTTCGTATTCGGTCAGGATCATTTGCCATCTTGATATTCTTCCAGAGAGAGTGGGCTTCTCAAAGATGTACTTGATAAGATCCATCTTAGATATCAACAAGGTAGTGTGGGTCAGCATATACTATCTTAGTCGGTGAGTAGCCCATGCCAAAGCACAACAAGTTTTATCGGGCAGTGAGTATCTTGTTTCACAGTCGATAAACTTTTTTCTAAGGTACTATATTACATGCTCTTTTTGACCAAACTCGTCATGCTTCCCTGACACACACCCCATTGGGTTCTCTAATACCGTTAAGTACATGATCAGAGGTATTCTTTCAACTGGAGGCATCAGAATTGGAGGCTCTTTGAGATATTCCTTGATTTTGTCAAAGGCATACTGGAAATCATCATTCCACTTCACTGCTTGATCTTTCTTTAGTAACTTGAAGATTGGCTCACAAGTACCGGTCATATGTGAAAAATGAATCTTGCTATGTAGTTTAGGCATCCCAAGAATCCCCTGACTTCATTCTCAGTGCAAGGAGTTGGCATTTATTTTATAGCTTTGACTTTTGCAGAATCCACTTCAATGCCTTTGTTGCTTACAATGAAACCCAAGAGCTTACCAGATCTTACATCGAAAGTGCACTTATTCGGGTTTAGCCTCAGTTTGCACTTCTTTAGCCTGTCAAATACTTCTGTAGGTGATCAAGGTGCTCCTCTTCAGTCTAAGACTGGCTATCATGTCATCGACGTAGACCTCTATCTCGTGATGGATCATATCATGAAACAAATCTATCATGGCCCGTTGATAGGTTGCCCCGGTGTTCTTTACCCCAAATGGCATAAATTTGTAGCAGAAAGTGCTCCACTGTGTGACGAAGATCGTCTTCTCCATGTCCTCGGGCGCCATTTTGATCTGATTGTATCCAAAGAAACCATCCATGAAGGAGAATACCTTATGTTGTGCGATGTTGTCAACCAAAACATTGATATGGGGAAGCCGAAAGTCATCATTGGGGCTTGCCCTGTTCAGGTCTCTATAATCCACACACATACATACCTTACCGTCCTTCTTAGGTACTCGAATAACATTGGCGACCCATTATGGATAAGACGTGACAACTAAGAAATTGGCATTGAATTGTTTCATGACTTCAGCCTTGATCTTTTTTGACATATCTGGCCTCATACGATGAACCTTCTGTTTCACTGGAGGGTAGTTCTCTTTTGTAGGTAGGAGATGAACCACAATATCGGTGTCATGTCCCGGCATGTCCTCATATGACCAGGAAAAAACCTTAACATAGTCATGTAGCATCTGTATTAACCATTGTTTGACACTGGGCTCCAAGTTAGCACCTACCTTGACTTCTTTTCTATCCTCTTCAGTACCCAAGTTCATTGTGCCTACTGGTTCCTCATGAAGTTATATTTCCCTTTCTTCCTATTGTAACAGTCTGGCAAGCTCTCCTGGTACCTCACAATCTTCATCACCTTTGTCCTCAGCTTGGTTGATCGGACTTTCAAAGTCATAATGAGAAATAGCAGAACCGTTATCAATGGGATCCAGAGTGGATGTGGATCTGCAGTTTGATATGTGAGTGTGTGTAAGAGCATAGTTGTTTTAATAAAGTAAAAAGCAGAAAAGAAAGGCAAAGAGCGCAAAATTTATATGTAAAAACGTCCAATGTTTTATTGATGACATATGATAATGAAACATGATAACCTTCACTAGATAACTATTGTTCCTCGGGTAAGACACATGGCTTTAATGTCTTAATTGTTCAAATATTACATTTCCTTAAAACAAAAAGACAAATTACTCTTGAATAAAAGAGATGGGAACAAAATATTTAGCCTCCCAATTGCTGAGTTCACCGCTGATGATTGGGAAGATCCACTTGTCCAGGTCATAGCTACCGTCAATATCTTCTATGGCAGAGGCAAAATCAATAACATTGATTCCCGAGCCATGTTTGGGAATAGGTGCAGTAATAACATTAGGAGTCTCAGGAGTGTCGAATTAAATCTCCTTTGCTTCAATAAAATCTTGCACCTTGTTTTTCAAAGCCCAATAGTCGTTTGTATCATGGCCTGGACTTTTAGAATGGTAAGCACACCAAGCATTTGCATTGTAGTGAGGAGATGTAGTGTTGGGATTCTTGGGAGCCTCTTTCAGGGTAACCAAATTGGACTTCAGCAGATGTGGTAAAACCTGAGATAGGGTCATATTCATCTGGGTAAACTGTCTCCTTGGCTTATCTGTTCTGGACTGATTATTCTGTTGTCGGTTTGATGTAGAATTAGAAATCATAACAGCCCCTACCGTTGGACGACGGTCAGTTTTGTTATGATTTCTTTGGCCATAAGCAGCATTGACCTCCTTCTTCCCTATGAATGGTTTCTTTGCAGTGCTGGAGGATGCATCTCTCTGAATTTTACCACTTTTAATACCAGTCTCCACTCTTTCTCCTGTCAAGATCAGCTCAGTAAACCCAATAGAAGAACTTCCAATCAGGTGGTTAAAGAATGGTCCGGATAATCTGCCCAAGAACATGTCCACTAGCTCCCTATCAGACAACAGAGGCTGGACTCTTCCCGCAAGGTCTCTCCATTTTTTAGCATAGTCCTTAAAGCCCTCACCGGAACCCATAGACATGCTTTGCAACTGTGTACGAGTCGGGGAGGGTTAAGCATTATATTGGTAATGCTTATAGAAATCAGTATCCAGATCTTCTCAATTATGCACATTGGTTCTTTCTAGTTGATAGAACCATTCCAGCTTAGTCCCTGCAAAACTTTCCTGGAAGAAGTGTACCCACAAATCCCTATCAGAAGTGTGGGGTTGGATTTTCCTAACATACGACCTTAAATGGAGCTTAGGGCAGGAGACACTATTGTACTTAGAAAATGTAGGGACCTTGAACTTCTGTGGGATGACCACCCCTGATACCAGTCCTAGCTCTTCAAAGTCCAACCCTGGCACCCTTTGGATCTCCATGGCATTGAGCTGATCCTCCATCTATTTGTGTTTTTCATTAGCAGGAGGATACTGCTCTTCAGAATAGTCAGGTTCATCTTCCTCAGAATATCTTGTATTGCGGTCTTCTTCTCTTGGCTCTCCATCCCGATTGTCTCTCTCTCTTGACGGAGTTGCGAGCTCTATAACTTGATTCACTGGTCCTTTAAACCTTCTTTCCAAATTTAGAACACCCACTGGCCTCTTTTTCTTCTTCTTGTCCTTGAGAATCAGAGCTTTCAAGTCTTCTTGTCCCTTGGCCAGATTCAGGAACATTTCTTGGAATTGGGCATTTTGTGCCTGAAGTTCCTTAACTGTTTGTTCCAGAGCCATTGTTGAAATAAACAGCGAAGAAGATAAGAAACCTGTCCTGAAACCTATTTATGCAATGATATGTATGATATATGTATGCAATGTTTTCAAGGACTCTGGGAAATTTAAGTTTGTGAACCAAAATGAAACAAAGATTTTATTAGTAGAATTCAAAACACAATTGCCTTTTTAGGCTTACAATTGAAAAATTCTAAAATCTAAGACATCAAGTTTTCCATGGGCGCTTCCTCTTCATGCCGAGATAGACATTAAGACTTTTTTCTTTGTGAAGTTTCTTCGCAAGCTCCAATACTTTCTTCTCATTGACATAGAAATGATCTCTAAAGGTATCTCGTTCTTTCTTCAGCTGAATCCAGGATCTCTGCAACTCTTCAAGATCAGTGGGCATGTCAGGATGGAGAACTATATAAGAAACATCCCCTTCGGAAATGGGCTCCATGATCACTGGTAAGATGGCTATATATGGCATTATAAAGTTCTGAGCGCGAGCTCATAACCATTTGAGATAGGGTTAAATAGGGATGGAAGTATTAGGCCCCAAAGTCCTGGTATCAAATCTGTTTACCATGCCCCAAGCTCGTATAAACCTCTAACGATACCCTTGAGAATCATCCTCATAGTTAAACATAATTCCCTGGATAAGCATATCGTAGGGACCATCCCTTCGAGCATAACCAAATTGTCGTAAGGCCATATAAGGATTATAAGTTATGCCTCCCCTAATGCCAAGTAGTGGGACATTAGGGACTTCCCCGCAGCGGTCAATAACAGAAATATCTCCCATATATCAGGAATACTAGAGGATATCCGAGTGAGAAAGTGACATTATCCTTCGCGAACAACCCAAACCTTCTTCATTCTTCAATGCTGATTTAGGGAGGTGAGAAATAAACCACCTTGACAGCAATGGCACACAACACATAAGAATCCCTTTTCTCTTCGTGGTGCGAGTATGGAGGGTATGTAAGATGTCTCCGAGTAGAGTAGGTACAGGGTTACGAGAGAGGAAAACCTTGATAGCATTCACATTTATGAGAAATTCTGGATTAGGGAACAACACTAAACCATAGATTAGAAGGGCCATAACCTCCTCAAAAGCTTGGAAATCCAAATCATCCCCAAATTGGTTAGCCTTCTCATACAGAAACTTGGCTATAAAACCCTTAATACCACTTCTTGTTTCCCAATTGGATACAATGTCGGGTCGTTTCAGATGCAAAGTTGTTAGCAATTTTGTTTAGGGACTAGATCATTTACCGAAAAGGAAATTGTAGGGTCATTAAGGGACTATGATCTTTTGATTTATGGGTCTTTTCTAAAGCGTTCCTGCCTCATGACTGTTTTATTTCTAAAGGCAACCAAAGTGTGCAATTGATGCAATTCAGTTATTTTTTATCTTTTTGTTATGTTTTCTAGCATTTGATTATTAGTCTTATCATACACGCCTAATTACTAGTAGTTAATATATATTGCAGAATATTAAAGTGCATGAATTTAAATATACGCTATTACAATGCTTTGAAGAGGGGATTTACATTGTACAATAATGAGGGGGATAAAGCAATAAATATCCTAGTTTTAATCTATTACATCCATTGAGCAGGTACATTAATAATAAAAATGCGAAAATAAATAAACGCGCGTGAAATTGAAAATAACGTCTAAAAATATCCTAAGAAATAAAAATATTTTTGTTTTGTTTTTTTATGTATAAAAGAAAATAAAGCCTAAATCTTTTTAATTTTAATTTTAAGAAATATGTTAAAATAATTAATTTGTTTATTTATCAATTAAATTGATTGATAAAAAACTATCCTAATATTTTTTGTGATTTTTTATTTAAGATTGATTTAAATAAAAAGGATCAATGAAGAAATAACAAAAAAAAAATAACAAAAGTAAAATATGAAAGAGTGAGGGGATCCTTCGATCCAGGGAGAATCATGGCTTCGATTCAGAGGGAGAAAGTGTCTTTCGATTCAATGAAGGGAAAGTTGTCTTTCAATTTCCCCTTTTGATCCAGTGACGGGATGTGGCTTTAGATCTAGAGGGCGCTGCTGGAATTGCCTGATGGATACGTTTTGAGGGCGCTACATCTGCAAACATGTTTGCAAAACGAAAAGCATGACCTGGGTGCCCAACCCAGGTCTTTTGATTATGCACGCGTTGGGTCTATTCAGGCTACACCTGTAGCAAATGTTAGCAGCAAAACAAAGGCAGATATGAGGTCGAACCCATATCTTTATTCTTGAACAACAAATCGAATGAAACTACAAATGTTGATGTGTCAGGAAAATGTAGAGATTGATCATTTTTACCAATTCTTACCAATGGTTGATGGATGAATATGTGATGATGGGTGTGGGTACCCTTGTTTGATGATTGCTTCGATTTGGCTTCTGCATGTGGGTACCTTTGTTTAAGGGGTGCTTTGATTTGGATGACCTATAAGATTTTTTTGATAACTTTGGTGGGTTTATAAGGGCTGCGTATCTCCAATGTGTGTGTGACTGTCCATTTGGCTTACAAGCACTCTGCTTATATAGAGTAGAAGGGAAGGGATAAGAAAACAATAGTTTAAACTGCCATAAACAAATGTTTTCAAGTCCATGAATGAAGTTTTGTAACGTTGCAAAAGTCATGGAAACCTGTCCCTTTTTGAATTTGAATGAACCTGAACATGCTTTGACTTCTTAGAATACCCTCTAGTGTTGCTCTTCGACTGGCCTTAAGTTGCCTCTTTTGATTGGACCTCTTTTGTAACTTTCGACTGGGCCTTCTGCGTGCTTCTTCAAATGTACCTCTTGTGTACCCATCGACTGGATCTAGTATTGCTTCCTTCGAATGGGTCTTTAGATGGTCCTTTTGGTGTTCCCTGCGAATGGGCCTTTTGTGTGTCCTTCGCATGGGCTATCATGTGTGTTGAAGTGTGTAAAATTTGTTTAAACTAGGGCCATTTCCTAGGCGAAGTTGGCACAAAGGCAGCCAGTGCCTTGTGAGTCAAAGGTAAATTTGAAGGAGTCTTGTCCCTTGTGCTGAAGACAAACTGATGAGGGATACGTGTGTTGGTGACACGTTGAGGGGTTTTTTCCCAGTGGGAGCTTTGTTGATCGAAGGCCAGTTTGAAGAAGTTCTTGCTTTGTGTGCTGAAGACACGCCCAGAGGGATAATTTGCCTAGTAGAAGCAGGAAACGAGCTTGCTCCAAGGAAAACAAATGCCCAATTGACGCAGGGATCCAGCTTGCATGCAGATAGCCATTGCATTTATGAGTCAAGCCAGTATGTAAAGCAAAAAGGTTCAATCGAAGGAGCACCAACATGAAGCCTTTCCTTTCTGAATCGAAGGAAGTTGTTTCCAAAGAAACATATGCCCAGTCGAAGCTTGTATATAGAAGATAAGCAGAAGGCCAAGGCTTCAATCGAAGTATGGAAATTTGAGGCAAGCTTGGAAGAGGTTAGGCATTCAAATGAAACATGTCTAATTTCCAATCGAAAGGTCTTTTAACATGCCAATTGAAGGACTCTGTCAAAATGCCAACCGAAGACTCCTTATTTATCTTTAAAAGAAAAATTATTTTTTCTTTAATCAAATGTTTGTGACTACCCATATAAGAAAAAATATTGGAAAACATGAAAGCGAAAATTTTGGGGTACAACATACAAAAATCAAGTAAAATAAACCAAACATAATAAAATATGGTAAAGTCGGACATAAAAACCAAACAAGGTCACCATAATTTGTTAAACTATCATTGGGTCACTCCATAATTTGTTTGAAAATTTTAAAGATTAAAAATATTTTTTAACCATTAAAAACAACTCAAAAAATGAGAAAATTATAAAAATATCATAACATTAAATAAATTTGTGAAAAAATAAGAATCAGAAAAAGAACATTCAAAAATATTTTTGGTAATTTCTCATAATTGTTGGATAAAAAATGAGAGAGGTATGAATTTTTAAATTTGAAAACAATTAAAATCAAAAATCAGAAAATAAAATAAAAGCTAAAAAATGTATCGTGTTGGATTAAATTGATTAAAGGCAAGTAATCAGATCCTACGGTCCAGATGTGACATCTATGTGCGCTTTATTTGGAAAATGACATCAGATCAAGATTAAAAAAATTAATAAATGCACAAAAACCAAGACTACTTGATCTGCCTCATTAATTGAGGTGGCAAATCAGGTGGATCAGATGTTGCGGCGCATGGTACTGCAAGTCAACACAACAACACTAAAGCGTAAAATACTCAAATGCATAATGGCATGCTTGTGGCCTTTTCTCATTGGTTGAAGATGCCATGTAGCTCATCTTCAACCTCTATACCCTATAAGTTGAGGAAAATCGAAGGCAACAGAAATGGCTCAGGCTTATATCATCATACTTGTCTATTCATCGCCATCAAAACCATATAACTCACTTGAATTAAAACTCAAAGATGAAGGAGTTATTTGGAAAAACCATAAGATCGTGAAATTTAAAATGAAATGCTTATTTCTCAATCATTTTAGAAACCAGAAGAAGCATGAGCTTCAGGGATGAAAGGACTACAAGTCTGCAAATAGAATTTTCAAAAAGAGTGAGGAAATTCATCTGTCAAAGTTCCCTTGAGAATCTCTAAAAACTTACTTGGCTAGCATGATCAGGGCACCTTAAGGTTTGATTCTTGTTGGAAAATTTAATACGGTGGGAGAAATGACTTTTATGTTTTGCGTTTTATCGAAAATATTGCAGATAGCAAGAGTCGCCACCGACTTTTCTTTTATCCAATAAAGGAAAGGGTGAAAATAACAGGAAAGACCTTTTGAGAATTTTTATGAATAAGGGGGGTAGGTTATGGAAAGAGAAGGTGTTAGCACCCTTTTCATCCGTAGTTATCTACGGGCTCTTAATCACTAGCTCACTTTGAAAATGCTTTGTGTTTGTTTGTTTGAAAATATTTTGAAAAGATGCCTAAGTGTGACAAACTTTGAAGTGATTCTCGTATCATTGAGACCGCATATAAAGTGTTTGTCTTTGAAAATATTTTAGAAAAGAGTGTATGTGTGAGAAATTGTTTTGTTTATGAGCAAGCGACTATGAGCTATCTACCTACTCAAAAAGTATTTGTACTTTTCCTCCTTTCCATTAGATAGTGATATCCTACTATTATTTAGTAGGTACCCCTATCATTGAATTTTTGAGGGACATATGTGGTCATCGTACGGTCACAAAGGTAACTCGTAGAACACTTTAGCAATTATCCTAAGGGACTAGGATCGTTTTACTAAGGCAGCATCGAAAGGTCATCAAGGGACTATGATCTTTTACCTAAAGGATCTTTTCTATAGCATCCCATGTTCGAGGGGCACGACTATTTATATCCGAGGCAACAAGTGAGGGTCACCCTAGAGGTGCACGTGTGTGAGGATCATACATGCCTAGTTACCATACAGTTATACATATATATATATATATATATATATATATATATATATATATATATATATATATATATATATATATATACATAGGTACGGAATGTAAAAGTGCGGGAAAATATACCTAGGCGATTACATCTCATGAGCAGTTATATAATAAGGAAAAATGCGGGAAAATAAACTAAGCTATTACAAAATCAACCATGCGACCTATACATTTTTTTCTAGAATTTAAATAGCAAAGAAAAAATAAATTAGAAAAAGATATTTAAAAAAAAAATTCTAAGTGTTAGGGAAATATTTTTGACATTTTTTTATTTATGGAAAATAATTAAAGTGATGAAAAAATAATTAAAACCTAATTATTTCTACTTTTTTTCTTTTTTAAGAAAATTAAGTTAATAATAATAAAAAAAAACTAATGTCTAATTATTTTTAAATACAAATTAATTAATTAAAAAAACCTAAGTCTAACTATTTAACAATTAATTAATAAAAAAACCTAAGTCTAATTATTTTTAAATAAAAATTATTTTTTGTATTTTAATTGAATAAAAGTAAAAGAAAATTAAATACAAAGAATAAAACAAAATATATGGGAGGATGTCAAGTGATCCAGTGTGTTGTGAGTTTTGAAGCAAACGCCCTAACTCGGTTTAAAATGGAAAATCAAGATCTGGACGTCATAAACTCCATGTAACGACTGCAACATGTTCTAAACATTCATATGAACTGATTTGGATGGTTAGAAATATTCAAAAATGCATGTAATTAAAAAAAATTAATGATAAAAAAATCAAAAATCGACCATGGCTTGTATGCATGTTCCAGGCGCAGATGGGCATAGAAAATCATCCATTCTCACCTTACAGTGGTCCAGGAGGTATTTTGAATGATTGGCTTAGGATGCAAATGCTTGGAATTTTGACTTTGAACTCTTGCTTTTCTTGAGAATTTTATGATCTTTCTAGAGGTGTGTTTGAGGCAATATTTTTGTGTCCTTGTCATTGGTATTCGTTATGCTTATATAGAGGAGGAAATATGTCAAACAAACATGACAGGAATCTTGTACCATCATGGCATGAATTATTTCCAAAATCCAATTGAAAACTTTCCAAAATAATGAAGATAAGATTCCATATAGGTCTCTCACCGTTTTTGCATGTTTGTCATGTGTTCTTGGGCCTCCATGTGATTGAAACAAAAAGCTCATGCGCCTTGGCCTAATAATTTTATATTTTATTTGATTTACTTTCATTTAAATGAATAAAAATTCAAATAAAAGAAATAAAAATCATAAAAAAATATATGAATGGATTTAGAGGTCCTCTAACACATTGTGAACATGTTTTAACATCAAAAGTTAGGCCCATTAGTCTAGAATTTCAAGTTTGCTCACTTTGCATTTCATGCAACCAAACTTTCCCAACTTGCGAAGGTCATAAATCTCTCAATTTGCATCTTTTGAAGGTGATCTGTGTCTTTTTGAAAAGCTCAAGGTGTCTTATTCAATTTCTCTTTTGATCATTTTTGCATTTGGAGACTTTATTTTGATGTAAGTTGCCTTGATAAAACGTGTCTTTTTGTTGACTTTTGAAATGACCTATAATGTATGGGGTCATATCTCTCAAACGAAGCACTTTTTGGATTTAGATATTCATATTCAAAGTTATAGAGAATTGAATTTCCTTCAAAATGGGATTTGGTTGGGTAAAAGTTGATGAAGCATGTGAAAGTTATGCTTGGCCAAAGTCCAGTTGACCTCTCCTAAGGAAACCCTAATTTGGAAACTTTTGAATTTTTATGATTTGAGGGCTTTCCTTGAGGAATCATGATCAACCCTTGATTAAATAATGAAAATCACTTCAAAATGTTGATTTTAACAAAAAAAACTTGAAGTTTGGTTGTATGTTGACCATAGTTGACTTTTTACCCAATATAGTTGATTTTCAATCATCTGAGCTATTGACTGAGCACACTTGTGATGCAAGACTTGATACTTGACATGAACATTGTTTAAGACTTATGGAGAACCATGGAAACCACTTGAGATCTTTGAAACCCACACTTCCTTGAAAAACACAATGCCCTGGTTGTGGACCCATTGCTTAAGAGGAGAATTTGTTTGATCAACTATTGAGCATCCTTGAGCATTTGAGACCTTTATGAGCATGAAGAGGTGTCTTGAATTAACTGTATTCAAAAATGGGAGGGAAATTTTTTGGGTACAACATCTTCCCCTGTTCAATCTTCTTAAACTTGAAGAGTTAGATTGTCATACTCGCCATTCAGGACTTGAATGTAGAAGAGGATTGAACACTTAAGTGCCCAGAAATTTGCACTCGCTTGTCCAAGAATTTGTGTTGTTGGTTGATTATACCGGTAATTGTTAGAAAATAGTTTGATTATACAACCCTTAGTTAGAGTTTTGATGATTACAAATACAAAGAACAAATATGCACCCTAAAAATTATGTTATTGTGTATGCAGAAGTTCTGACCAAAGCAGCATCAGAAGTTAAGCTATAGAAGCTATACGCTGAGGTGTGATGCTGTGGGAGAACTGACTTGAGGTTTTGGTTTGTGTTCGCAAATGTTGCAGTTAGCAAGAGTCGCCACCGACTTTTCTTTTATCCAAAAGGAAAGGTAAAAAAGCACAGGAAAGACCTTTGAGATGTTTTCTTGAGTTCGGGGGTAGATTATGAAAAGGGAAGGTGCTAGCACCCTTTTCATCCATGGTTTTCCATGGGCTCTTAGTTACTTGTTTAGATCACTTCCTTTGCTTTGTTTTGTTTGAAATGGTGCTTGGTGTGGTTTTGAAAGTATTTTGAAAATAAGCCATTCGTTTAGGCAATCTTTGTAATGATTCTCGTTCGTAAGAATGTATACAAAGATGTTTGTCTTTTGAAAAATGTTTCAATGTTTTGAAAGTTGTTTGGAAATGTTTTGAAATGTGTATGTGTTTGTTTGAAAATAGCAAGGATTATTTGCAAATTGATTAAGTAACTAGAAGAATCCTACCTACTCAAAAGTCTTTCTTGAACATTTTTATTCCTTTGACATTGTTGATTTACCATTGCTTTGGTAAACAACCCTATCTTTGGATGTTAAATGGGACGGGCGTGGGTCATCATATGACCATGATAGAAATATTGCCAAGTATCTTAGCAAGTTTTGAGGGACTAAGATCATCTTTGTTTAGGCAACCTTTTGATAGCGTCATCGAAGGACTATGATCTTTTGTTTTGTTTTGTTTTGCCAAGATACTTTGCATGCATACCATGGCCATTTTTTAGGCAACAAAGTGGGTGAAACCCTAGGGGTGCTTGTGTGCAATGTGTGTCATTTTACATGCTTTTGTTTGTCTTGGATTAGGTCATGTCTATTTGTTTGATTTTTGTCTTATCATACAAAACCCCAATTTTACTAAACATGTATATAATGCGATAAATTGCGTAAAAGTAAACTAGGCTATTACAACAATTATTATGGGAAGGGGGATACAAGTTTTTGAATGGGTATATTTGCACAAAATAAAACCCTAAAATACTATTACAACCCAATTGAATATTTGCAAATTAAATAAATAAACAAATATTAAAAATGCAATAAAAATGTAAATATGCAAAAAAATGGTTTGTATTTGTTTTATGTGTGAGAGAATAATATTATTTAAGTCCTAAAAATAAGAAAAATAATATTGTTGTTTTTTGAAAGGGGTAAAACCCTAGTTTTTGATTAAAAGAAATATATATTCTATATTTGTTTTATTTTGTCCATTTATGTACAAGAAAAAATAAATAAAATTATTTACAAATATTAAAAATTAAAATATATGTGGACATAATATTTTATATGTATGAATAATAAAAATAAAAATGTATGATATTTTCAAATATGTTTACTATTTATTTTAAGAAAATAGATTCTATTTTTTCTAAATAATCAATATTTTATGCAAAAAATAAGATAAAAAAATAAAATAAAATGCAAAAAATTAAGAAATATTTTTATGATTTTTTAATGTTCAGAAAAAAATAATAAAGTCAATAAACATAAAAAATATGAGAAAATATGCAAAAATATAAAAATATGCAAAGGGGGTGCAAATAGTAGTCAGGGGGTATGGGAAGCAAAAATAGAAGCCCAATTCGCGCTCAGGCCTAGACCATCATCTTCATCCCTGTCCTTCAGCTTACGCGCGTGTTCTGAGTTCAAACCTGCAACTCTCTATTCTTTGCACAAAAACAAAAACTTGAAACATGAAAAATATAGCTTGGAATCTCATGATTCCAATGATATAAAATTCATAATCTAACTCTCAAAGACCATGGAGAATTTCAGTAGCCCTAATTTCTGACCTAGTTTTTTCATGAACTTTAAGCTTCAAATTCTCACTACTCAGTTAATATAAATGATAACTATGCATATGTACAGCTTCAGCAAGTTGAGGACTACATCTTTGCTTCACAAATCAAAGCTCGAGGATTCCTAAATAGAGAGATAGAGTTTTGAAAAATACCTTGTTCAGCTGAGTTTGGATATGGCAATGTGGGGACTTTGAGTGAGGCCTGAGGATCGTGTGAGCTTCCTTGAAGTTCCCTCAAGCTATTCCAATGCTTAGCTGGCCCTGAGGATGCTTGAAACTCCCTTTAGAAGTCAACTTACAACCTTCAAAAATGAAAATGGTGATGTCTGAAACAGGGCTCATAGTTATAGTGTGAAGGCTTGGATAGTTTGGATGTGATGTATGGAAGGTTTTTCAAGTGTTAAAGTGAGAAACGCACGAGCCAATATTGAGTTGGCAAAAGTTTTGCAGAAGCTGCCCTGTTTGGGCAAAAATTTGTGTTTTCTGAGTTTGAGAGTGTTTGGGATCTTTTGCTTTCGTGTTTTTGCTTGCAACAAGTTTATGAATGTGTTTTGAATGAGGCCAATTTCACCCTTTATCATATGTACAAGTTCTCTTCACTTTTGCCACTTTTCTTTCTTTTGAAGAAAGTTGAAGTGAACTAAGCCAAAATGCTTGTACTGCTTGCTTGCTAGCTGTAGAGAGTTGGTACAAGTTGCTTGATGTCTTTGGACATTGTTTGTGACAAAAGAACAGGTCCAAGGCTCAAGGATAGCAAAGTTGCATAAATTAGGGAAAATTTTCACTAAGTGTTTTAGTTCATGAAAAATGCTAGGTGAAAAATGCCCATGAAGTTGGATCAAAAACCTGCCTAAATTAGGGCAAATTTTCACTAAGTCTTTTAGTTCATGGACCCCTATTCACAAATTTATAACTTGAGATCCACGCATATTTTTGGAAAACTTTGTGAATCAAAGTTTTAGATTTCATAGAGGACTACAACTTTCATGTTGGATGTTTTCTTTGAATCCAATTGCATCATGGTGAAAAAGTTGTGGAATGTTGGGAAAAAATAAGAAATTTTCCATACTTAGAAAAATTCTAAGTTATGAAAATTTTCAAATTAAAACCCTAATTTGCAATTTTAGGTTTCTTGGTAAACAAGTTTCACAATTTGACATATCATGATGAATTATGACCCTTGGCACTTGATTTTGACCAAAAAGTCAAAGTTTGACTTTTCAGTGCACAGTTGACTTTTGATCAGTTGACTGCAAAATTCATCTGTCAATCCTATGCATTTGAGATCTTTTGAAACACGTGATTAGGTAAAAATGATTCTATTGAGTCCTTGAGATCATGTTTGAACCCAATTGGTCATTGGCTAGGTTAAAAATCAGAAATTTCCCTTCTTCAGTCAAAACCCTAATTTTGACCATTTTGCCCTTTTGATGATTTGATCAAATTTCTTGAGGAGTTGTGATCCAAACTTGATCAAATGGTACATATGATTCTAAAATGTGGTTGTGGATCAAAAATTATGAAGTTTGACTTTAAATTGGCCATGGTTGACTTTTTCCCCAATACAACTGATTTTTAGGTCAACTGTCCAATTGATTGGGCAAAAATGTGATTCAAGGCTTGAAACTTGGTATGAGCAATCTTAGGGGTCCAAGATGGTGTATGAAAGTAAAATGAAGAATTGATGGTCCAACAATCCTTATGCAAACTCAAACCCTAATTTCAGGTTATTAGTGCAAGGTGATGTCTTGAGCTGACCAAACCCTAATCTTGTCTGGAGTCCAAGAAGTCTTGTGAGGAAAATCTTGATAAATGAGAGGGAAAATCTTGGGGTACAACAGCTGCCCCTGTTCAATCTTCTTGAACCTGAAGAGTTAGATTTGCTAGCTTTGTCGTTCGTGACTCGAAGGTAAAAGATGATTGGACACTAGAGTGTCCGTAAATTTGCACTTGTCAAAATGTAATTGAGGGAATGGGCTTAAAGATGCCATTTGGAGAGGTGATAGAATCGTGTTGGAGATGGGCTTAAAGATGCCATCCAAGAATGTTTGTTGAATTGTATATTCTAAGTCAGGAGAATAAGTATCAGAATGGTATTTGCGTCTGGAACGTATCTGAGCTGTATCTGGAGACTTGTAATGAGAAACAGAATAGCATCCGTGTCTGGAGCGTCTTTGAGCTGGGGAGAATCAGAATAAGTGACAAAATGGCAACCGTGTCTGGAGCATATCTGGACTGGAACCTGAATAAGTAGTAGAATGACTTTCGTGTCTGGAGTGTATCTGAATTGTATCTGAGATCTGAGTCTGAATGAGCAACAGAATGACTTCTGTGTCTGGAGTGTATCCGTACTGTATCTGAATCGGAAAACTGAATAAGGGCCAGAATGGCATCCGCGTCTGGAGCGTATTTGAACTAGAATCTGAATAAGTGACAGAATAACTTCCGTGTCTGGAGTGTATCTGAACTGTGTCTGATAGTTGAAATCTGAATGAGTGATAGAATGACATCCTAGTCTGGAGCGTATCTGAATTGTATCTGAAATCTTTGAACACTGTTAATGATAACTGTTAATCTTATCCTGAAAAGGGTAAAATGTTAGCTGAAGCACAAAGTTATGATGCATGAAATGTGTGATGCAATATATGTATTTATCAATGTTTATGATATATGGATGTAAAGTATGCGCATGTAAGCTGATTTGCTGTATTGCTGAGGAAAATAAATCCTTGACAGCTGGAGATAATAAAATCCTTGACTACTGTCGGGGAAAATAAATCCTTGACTGCTGAGGATAAGAGATCCAAGGTGACTGTTGGGGACAAGAAATCCTTGACAACTTTGGTGGGGATGTGAGGATCCTTTATGTCTTGAAGTTGGAGTACTGACAAGAATTTTTTTGCGAGCAATGCCATATACTGCCTGAGAAATTTGCTTGGGAAATCCAGAGAACTTTGACGACCTCTACTGGGGGTTACATAATGGGAAACCTTGATCTGATGGAGAATAAGGAAGACTCTGATGACTTCTGCGGGGAATTAAGAATGAGAATCTTCATTCCGTTGGGGAGTAATGAAAATTTAGGCGACTTCACTTGGGAATTTAGAATGAGAATCTTCATCCTGTTGGAAAATGAAAACTCTGTGGGGAAAAAGGCTTACTGCTGGGGACTAAGTTCAGGAGTTTGGGTTGTTTGCCACTCTACTGGGGAATTATCCTAGGTTGGGGAGAGACAAAAGTTAATTGTTATCTGGTTGATTTCTAGGCTTCAAGATACTTGCTGGGGAATTTGGAGAAACTGGATGGTTTTCGCTGGGGATTGATAGTTTGAAGTTTTGGCTCCGCTGGAGATTGGGAGTTTGAAGTTTTAACTCTGATGGGGATTAAGGGTTTGAAATTTTAGCTCCCCTGGGGATCTAGATGATGTACTGTAGGGATTGCTCATGGAATAGCCTAAAGACGTTTTCCTATCCTTTCAAACTGTCAGTAATTGTTCTTTTCCACTATGTTTATTTGTAAACAATAATTATGTTCAAATGCATATGTTCATCAAGGAATCATTGGACGCTTTCGCAAATAAAAACATAAGTGTAAAAGAAAAAGGCAAATAGTTTTATGTGCTTTGAAAGAGATATCTTTGTATTTACTTTGAATAAGTGTTTTGTACAAAGGAGACAGACATCCTAGTAAGAGGATGGTGTCATAAAAGTAAGAAAAGTTTATACAAAGAAAGATAGCTATGTGTATATAAAAAATCCCATGGGGTTCCCATTCCGCTATAGCCTTCGTATCTCCGAATATCTTGTCCGTCCGTTGCTTCGTCCGAAGATGATTGAGTTGATCAGAAGCTCAGAGTTTGTTAGTGAAGAGATTATCCTTAAAGTGATCCGACGAGACATAGTCATACGCTTTAATTCCCTAACTTTTGCCTGGACCGCCCTTTCGGGTTTTCAGTCCACCGGGAAACCATTTTTTGCCCAAGTCGCCCTTTAGGATTTTCAACTTGTCGGGTGTACAGATTTTTTTATTTATCCCTAATTTTTGCCTGAACCTCCCTTTCGGGTTTTCGATTCACCGGGATGCCCTTTTTTTGCCTAGGTGTGTCAACCTAGTGGGTCTCTTATGCGTAGTATCTTTTGACTATGTCTGTGTTCGCAGGGTGCGGCAGGTCGTCATCGTCCATGGTGGTTAAGATCATTGCCCCACTAGAAAAGATGTTCTTGATCACAAATGGTCCTTCATAGGTAGGAGTACATTTGCCCCTGGGATCACTTTGTGGCAAGATAATACGCTTGATCACTAGATCTCCAACTTGATATACTTGTCGTCTGACTTTCTTGTTGAAAGCCTTGATCATCCGTTTTTGATACGTCTAACCGTGGCAAACAGCAGTAAGTCTCTTCTCGTCAATTAAGTTCAGTTGATCAAACCGGGTCTGTATGCAATCGTCTTCACTCAAACCAGCATCCTTTAAGATTATCAAGGAGGGAATCTGAACCTCGATAGGTAAAACAGCCTCCATGCCATATACCAAAGAATAGGGTGTTTCCCCAGTTGATGTGTGAGCCGTGGTACGGTACCCGTGAAGAGCTAACGGTAGCATTTCATGCCAGTCATTGTAGGTGACTGTCATCTTTTGCATGATCTTCTTGATATTTTTGTTAGCAGCGTCGACCGCACCATTCATCTTTGGCCGATAAGGAGATGAATTGTGATGTTTAATCTTGAACTGCTCGCACAAAGCGGTGATCATAGTATTTTTAAGGTTTGTATCATTGTCAGTGATGAACCTTTTAGGGATACCGTACCGGCAAATGAGATTCTGCTTGATGAAGCGGGCAACAACATTCTTTGTAACGGATGCGAAGGAAGCTGCTTCGACCCACTTGGTGAAGTAATCAACGGCCACCAGAATGAAGCGGTGTCCATTGGATGTTGTAGGCTTGATCTCTCCAATCATGTTGATTCCCCACATAGCGAAGGGCCAAGGAGCTGTTAAAACATTTAGAGGAACATGAGGCATGTTCACCTTGTCTGCATAGATTTGACATTTATGGCAGGTGCGGGAGTATTGATAGCAGTCAGCTTCCATGGTAGACCAGTAATAGCCTGCCCTTAGAATCTTCTTAGACATCGTATGCCCGCTAGAGTGAGTGCCGAAGGTGCCCTCATGCAATTCAGCCATGATCTTTTCAGCTTCAATCTTGTCCACACAACGGAGCAGAATAGAATCATGATTGCGCTTGTATAGGATGCCATTACTTAAGAAGAACTTAGCTGAGAATCTCCTTAAGAACTTTTTGTCGTTGACTGAAGCTCCTTTAGAATATTCTTGAGCCTCGAGATACCTTTTGACTTCATGAAACCACGGCTGGTTCACTACTTCTTCGGTGTTAATCTCGTGACAATGTGCCGGTTCGTCCATCCTTTCAATGGTGATTTGGGGAGCCTCATTATCCCAATTAAGTTTAAACATGGATGACATTTTAGCTAGAGCATCTTCTAGCTTATTTTCTTCTCGCGGGAAGTGCTCGAAGGTAATCTGCTCGAAATGTGGTAGCAATGTTAAAACATGTTCTTTGTAAGGGATGAGGTTTGGATGTTTAGTATCCCACTCTCCTTTGATCTGACTGATGACCAAAGCGGAGTCCCCAAACACATCTAAGGATTTGATTCCCAAGTCTATGGCAGCCTTGAGTCCAAAGATGCATGCCTCGTACTCTGCCATGTTGTTCATACAGTTGAAGCAAAGTCTGGCGGTGAAAGGAGTATGGCACCCTTCTGGGGATATGAGTATCGCACCGATACCGTTACCAAGTGCATTGGAGGCCCCATCAAAGTACAGGATCTATCGGGATCCTTGTGCAGGTCCGTCATATGGTCTGAAATCTTCAACGTTGTCCAATGTCATGATGTCTTTGTCAGAGAAGTCGAACTTCATGGATTGGTAATCTTCAACAGCTTGATGAGCCAGATGTTCATCTAGCACACTCCCCTTTATAGCTTTTTGGGTCGTGTACTATATATCGTATTCCGTTAGGATCATCTGCCATCTAGCTATTCTTCCAGACAAAGAAGGCTTCTCAAAAATGTACTTGATCGGATCCATCTTAGATATCAGCAAAGTGGTATGAGTCAACATATACTGCCTTAGCCGTCGAGCAGCCCATACTAAAGCGCGACAAGTTTTCTCGAGCAGTGAATATCTGGTTTCACAGTCGGTAAACTTTTTGCTAAGGTGATAAATGGCATGCTCTTTTCGGCCAGACTCGTCATGCTGCCCCAGTACGCACCCCATTGAATTCTCTAAGACAGTCAGATACATGATTAGCGGTCTTCCCTCAACGAGTGGCATCAAGATAGGAGGTTCTAGCAAATACTCCTTGATTTTATCAAAAGCAATCTGACAGTCATCATTCCAACGAACTACCTGATCTTTCTTCAACAGCTTGAAGGTTGGTTCACAAGTAGATGTTAGGTGAGAAATGAACCTAGCAATTTAGTTTAGGCGTCCCAAGAAACCTCTTACCTCCTTCTCAGTGCGAGGAGCAGGAATTTCTTGTATAGCTTTGACTTTGGCAGGATCAACCTCGATGCCTTTTTTGCTGACAATGAAACCTAAGAGTTTACCGGACCGGACTCCGAATGTACATTTGTTTGGATTCAGTCTGAGCTTGTACTCCTTTAACCTGACAAACAACTTTTGCAAGTGATCAAGGTGTTCTTCTTCAGTTTGTGATCGGGCTATCATGTCATCTACGTATACCTCTATCTCATGATGTATCATGTCATGAAACAAAGCTAGCATGGCACGTTGATAGGTTTCCCCGGCATTCTTCAGTCCGAATGGCATCACTTTGTAGCAGAATGTACCCCACTGTGTAAAAAAAGTAGTTTTCTCCATGTCCTCAGGTGCCATTTTGATCTGATTATAGCCTGAGAATCCGTCCATGAAAGAAAATACTTTGTGCTGAGCTGTGTTGTCGACCAGGATTTCGATGTGAGGAAGTGGAAAGTCATCTTTAGGGCTAGCCCTGTTTAACTCTCTATAATCCACGCATATTCTCACTTTGTCGTCCTTCTTAGGAACGGGCACAATGTTAGCAACCCATTGAGGATAGGAAGTAACAGCCAGAAATCCAGCATTGAACTGCTTCATAACTTCTGCTTTGATCTTCTCTGACATGTCGGGCCTCATGCGGTGGACCTTTTGTTTCACTGGTGGACAGTCTTCTCTTGTGGGTAGACGGTGTACCATAATGTTTGTATCAAGCCCCGACATGTCTTCAAATGACAAGGCAAAGATCTCAACATAATCATGCAATAGCTGAATTAGGCGTTCTTTGACACTCGGCTCTAGATTGGCACCTATCTTGATTTCCTTTTTATCATCCTCAGTACCTAAGTTGAGTGTATCCAACTGCTCCTCATGAGGCTGAATTGCTCTTTCCTCTTGTTGTAATAGTCTAGCCAATTCCGTTGGCACCTCACAATCTTCCTCACCTTCGTATTCGGCTTGGTAGATCAGATCTTCAGAGTCACTGAAGGCTATAGCAGTATCGTTACCCATGGGATCCAGAATGGAAGGGTACCTGCATTTGTGAGTGTGGGGGTGTGTAAGGGATAGCCATCTTAAAACAACAAAATGTAAGAGAAAGACAATGAGCATAAATGGTTTAAATATGAAAAATGTCCATGATTCATTAAAATGACATATGAAAATGAAATAAGAACCCTTACAAATGGACCTATGTGTCTCGGGTAAGACACAAGGTTGAAAAAGTACGAATTGTTTGTGAATTATTACAGATCCAATAGAAATGGAAAAGACAAATTATTGATTTATAAAAGTAATCGGAACAAAGTCTTTTGCTTCCCAGTTGCACAGTCCTCCGCCAAAAGTAGGAAATATCCAATATTCCAGGATGCCCTCTTCTTCACTATCCTCTACTGCATTAATCCCTCGGTGGCTGATCTTCACAGGTGGCTCTCCGGCACGGGAGCAGCGCACAGCCTTCTGACCAGTCAAAGTAAACCCCAAGCCGAATTTGTCTGATTTGAAAGGAAAGTCTAGAAGCTTCCCCCAGATAGTGGATCCGCCTTCTTCCACTACTTCCCTAGCATCCTTGAGAGATGACATTCGAGGTGGTGGTCTTGTGATTACAGGAGTTGAGGATACCGCCTTAGTCGTCGCTATTTCTACAGAGACTTCTTCAAAATGTTGGAAAGGGGTCTCTATGAATTCGCCATCTAGCTCCACATAACGGAAGCAATTCAGATGACTAATCATGTATTCCTCTTCCCCATGGACAATTATAATCTTCCCTTGGACGGGGTACTTGAGCATCTGGTGCAAGGTGGAAGTGACAGCTCTGGCATTGTGAATCCAGGGACGTCCCAACAGGCAAGAGTAAGAAGGACGGATGTCCATCACATAGAATGTCGAGTTGAAAACCTGATTTCCCACCTTGATTGGGATGTCCACCTCCCCGTGGACCATCCTCTTAGATCCATCAAAAGCTCTGACCACTATATTGCTGGGTTTTAGAGTCAGCCCTTCACAATCCAACCTATCAAGGGCTTTCTTCGGCAAGACATTTAAAGATGACCCAGTATCAACCAAAACATGAGCTAAGGTTGTTCCTCTGCACTCCACTGATACATGTAGTGCATCGTTGTGTTTTCTCCCTCGGGGTGTCAAGTCATCATCGGAGAAACCCAGACCATTATCAGCTGTCAGACTGGCTACACACTCTTGGAATTGGTCCGCAGACGTCTCTTGCGGCACGTGTGTTATCTTCAGAAACTTGACCAAAGCTTTAGCATGTGCCTCAGAGAAAAGCAGCAATGCTAACATAGATATTTTGGAGGGGGTCTGACCCAGTTGTTCTACCATATCATAATCACTTTTCTTAATTATCCTCAGGATTTCTTCCATCTCCTTCTTGGATGTCTCAGGAATAACTAGTGGTTGAGCCTTCGTCAGGACAGGCTCCTCTTGAATATTCTTTCCTTTATTCTCGGCAGCGGAAGTAGGGATAGGAATTGTATTGTCATTGTTGGTGGGTGCACTTGCAGGTACAATTGTTGGTAAAGAGATTATCTTCAGAATGGCCACGGTCCAAAGACTGTTGTTGGAGGAGCAATCTCTGGAGAGAAAATTCTTCCACTACGGGTAACTTTTCTTATTCCGGCAATGTTACTGATGTCGGGAGTATCCTTTTTGGAGCTTTCTTCTTTTTCAATCTGTTCAATCTGTTTGACACCATGGTAGTAGATTTCTCCACCATAGTTCCATGGTACCATTTTATCGGATTTGTATGGGGCTGGCCCGGGCATTGTTATCTTCAATAGAGTAGTTGCTGGAGCAAATGCAATCCTAACGGGTTTTTTAGGAACCCTGGAAGGATTGGCGTATATGGTTATTATTGAAACTTCTGGAACTGGAATGGGTGAGACAAGAGCTTTCTCGAACAAAATTTCTCGGTTATCAATCAATTGTTGGATACCTTTCTTCAACAGAGGACAGTCAAATGGGGAGGATAGCCAAGTATGGCAATCTTGGTCACAACCTGGGAACACCCCAGCTTTCAAAAAATTCATCTTGATGGTTAGGAGAGGAGTTAATAGTTCATCCACAGTAGAAACAAACTGATCTTCCTTCACAACATTGGCATTGTGTCCATACCTCGGCATCAGAGCGGAGATAACATTCGGTTTCTCAGGAGCTTCAAATTCAACTTCCTTTGCGTCAATCAGATCTTGAATCTTATTCTTCAGAGCCCAACAGTTGTTGGTGTCGTGCCCTGGACTTTCTGAATGGTACGCGCATCTGGCGTTCGGATGGTAATGTGGAGAAGTCGTATTAGGATATTTTGGGGCCTCTTTCAAAGTGGCCAGGTTTAACTTCAAGAGATGTGGCAGCACTTGGGCTGGAGTCATGTTGATCTTGGTGAATTGCCTTACAGGCCTTTCCACCCTTTGCTAGTTATTTCTCGGCTGATCATTTCTTGGCTGCTTGTTTCTTGGCTGGTCTGATGCAAATTTTTGAATCATAACGGCCCCCACTGTTGGTCGTCTTTCAATTCTTCCTTGATTTCTCTGGGCATAGACAGCAGACACTTCCTTCTTTCCATTGAAGGGCTTTTTTGCAGCAGTTGAAATGATGTCACTCTATGGTCTGAAATAAGCTCCCAGAGCTTGGTATGAAAGACTAAGTAACTTCATGTTAGAAAAGGAATTCACCAGAGGGAAAGTGGACACAACCTTGTTCTGTAAGACATTTAAGAATGACATTTTAGTATGTCAGATTTATGTTGATGACATCATCTTTGGATCTACTAAACCCTCTCTGGGAAGAGAGTTTGCTAAATGCATGCAGGAAGAGTTTGAGATGAGCTTAATGGGGGAACTCAAATTCTTTCTGGGCATTCAGATAAACCAAACTCCAGAAGGAACTTACATTCATCAGAGCAAATATGTCAGAGAACTTCTAAAGAAATTTGATCTCTCAGAATGTAAGCCTTCAAAGACTCCAATGCACCCCACGTGCATTCTGGAAAAGGAAGAGGTAAGTAAAAAGGTAGAACAGAAAGTCTACAAAGGTATGATTGGTTCTGTCTTTATATGACGGCTTCAAGGCCTGACATTTTATTTAGTGTTTGCTTATGTGCTAGATTCCAATCAGATCCTAGAGAATCTCACTTAACAGCAGTTAAGCAAATTTTCAAGTATCTGAAAGGTACTACTAATCTGGGTTTATTTTATAGAAAATCCCATGAATACAGCTTAGTAGGATATTTGGCGTTGACTTTGCTGGAGACAGAGTAGAACGTAAAAGTACTTATGGAAGCTGCCAGTTTCTGGGAGAAAATATGATCTCATGGACCAGCAAGAGACAGTCCACAATAGCACTATCAACAGCAGAAGTTGAATACATAGCAGCTGCTGGATGTAGCACGCAAATGCTCTGGATGAAAAGTCAACTTGAAGACTTCAACATATTTGAGAGTAACATTCCTATCTTCTGTGATAACACTTCAGCTATATGTCTCAGTAAGAATCCTATTTTGCATTCTAGGGCTAAGCATATAGAAATAAAACATCATTTTATTAGGGAATATATTCAGAAAGGAATTCTCATTTTAAAATTCATTGACACAGACCATCAATGGGCTGATGTATTTACAAAACATCTTTCTGAAGATAGGTTCAACTTCATTCTGAAACATCTTAACATGAAGTTATGCCCAGAATAAAATGTTTTATTTACATATCTTAACCCTCAGAACTTTATTATTTTCTGTGAACAACTGATCAACCTGTCTTCAGAGTTTAGAAGTACAGATTGCCTCAAAATCTATCAATGAAGATCTGAACGTTTCATTTCAAGGATAGAGGCGTGCAGTTCACATCATCAAACACTTGTCATCCTCTCACCAACTACCTTCTGAGGCTGAACACACATTCAATTTCTGAAGGTTCCAAGGCTCTGATTGGATGCATTGAGACACTTGTCAGTGGTAACCGTTCAGTATCTTTCTAAATCCCCTAATTTCAGGTGTCATTAATGCATATAATCATTACTAATTTTTCTTGCTTACTGTTTACGTTTTCAAGAAACCTATTTAAACTCAAAATTACTATTTCATTCATTCACTTTTACTCTCTTCAATATTTTCTCTTTTTTCAAGTTCTTGCTTTCAAAAACCCTTTTCATCTTCCTCAAAAACCCGTGTGAACAGTGGCATCATCATCAAGCCTAAAGAATCTTAGTGCTCCTGATTCTTCATCAACGGAACAATATGAAGAATCCTTTAGAATGCTTCTCACTCCTGTTGATAACTTGGAAGTTCTCTTTGAACTGATCATTCATTTTGAGAGCTTGCAAGAAAATGGTTTCAACCTCTATGAAGACGTTACTGCACAGGGATGGAACTGGTATTTTGACCGTCTGTTGGGTCCAACATTTCCCATTCTCGTCAAATAATTCTGGATACATGCTTCCTCATCCAACCACCAGGTTACTTCTTATGTTATGGGAAAGAAAATTGTGATTACATAAGTCCTTATTGGGAAGCTCCTTAGATACAATTGTGGTGGAGTCAGATGCATTGACATGGCTGAGAGATGCTCTGACCTAAGATCAATTGCAAAGGAAATCTTCACTTCTGGACAGCCCTCCAGTAAAATCAGATATTTGAAGGATCATCACAGAATCTGGGCCAGAATCATTATGGGATGTATCAACCACAGGAAGCCTACAAGCTCTTCTGATTACATCAATATTGATCAGCAATTTATGATTTATTTCGTTGCTAAGAAGACAAAGGTAAATCTTGAACACTTGCTCTTCAACCATCTCAGAACAAGTGTGAAGGAGACCAGAGAAGACGAAAGGACTAAGAGGGATTGGATTCCCTTAGGAAGGCTGATATCAGATATTCTAACAGAGAACAGGCTGATAGAACATCTGACAGAGGCTCGGGAAATAAGCACATTGGAAGCAACTGCTGGGAAGCCTTTAAACGCCAACAATCTGAAGAAAATGAAGATCATTGAGAATATCAAGAAGGAACCAATTGTTACTTCTCATGAGACCATTACTTCAAGGAGGATACCTTTGAAGGATTTTCCATTATTTTCTAAGATAGACTCCAAACTAGAAATAATAGTTAGATACCTTGAAGCTTGCAAGGCTGATGGGACTGCTCCAGAAATAAACATTCAGGATCTGCACAAGGCTGCTCCAGAGGTTGCGTTAAAGAAATCAAAGAAGAGGAAATCAGTAGGAGAAGGACCCTCTCAGAGGACACCTAAAGCTGCCAAAAAGAAAGGTAATTAATCTCCTGTTTCTGTTATAGAACTGTTTCAACATCTGAAGCCATGCCTTCTCAACCAGCAGATCCATCACCCCAAACCTTTGAAGATTTTGACATAGAGTTTGATCCATCTGTAACTATAGGTAATTTTTTGAATGAACCTCACTCCCCTAATCCAAATCCAAATCCTGAGCATCATCAACCAGAACTTGCCAAAGTTCTGTCTGACATTGAACTGTTTGATCAAGATTTTTCCTCTCTAATACCAGAAAATCCAAACACTCAACTCATAGAAAATACAAACACTCGACAACCACCAGAAATTCCACAACCACAATCTCCTCAACCAAAAATTCCACATCCATCATCTCCTCAACCAAAAATTCCACAACCACACTCTCCTCAACCAGAAATTCCTTAACCAGAAAACCCTCAACCACAATCTCCTCAACCAGAACAACTGAACCCCAACTCACCATAACCAGAAACTCAATCTTCTGAAAACCCATCTTCTGATATTCCTGAACCTGAAACCCAACACGCTGCCGCAAACCAATCTGAAGACTCTCCTTCAGATTCTGATACCACAATCCCAATCCCTGGAATAACATAACCTCTTACGGTTCCCATGCCTCTCAATATTCATGATATTCCATAAATCCCTTCATCCCTTGAATCCACACCACCAAACACCCCTACCAGACCAATTATTATTTCTGACTCTCCCACTCCATCATCCATTAACCATCCAGCTGACAACTTAAGACTTGTCATTGATCCACTAGTGCTGGAAAGACTAGCTTCCACCTCACACAAAACTGCCATTCCCAAACCTAAACCAACTGCAACCACATCAGATGTTGGTACAAGTTTGTTGATTTTTGAAATAAGAATGCAGGACTGGATAAATTTTGAAGCATGCAAGTCAATAGATTTCTAATCCTGCTGCTTCTGGTTCTCTGTGGGAAAGATTCAGAAATTGGCTCAACTCTGAAACTCTGAAGCTGAAGGAATTGGGTTATGAAAGGGCTCAGCAGAACTTCAGTGATCAACTGAAGGCTTTCCAAGACCAAGTTCTGAGCCAACTGTTCAAGAAAGACATCATCTCGCTGGATAATGCTCCCTAGAAAGAGCATCATCCTTCAGAAGTAGCTGAACCAGAATCAGAAAGTCTCTCTCTGACTACTGCTCCAGAAGATATGATTGTAGCAGAATAAATGGTTCACTCAGAAGAGGCCGCAGAATGTTCTGAGCAACATCCAACCCCTGAAGAGATACCAGTTTCCTCCTTAGTCATGCAAACTCTGGAATAGTTGAAGAAAGAGAATGCTTTAATCCATGCAAGACTGGATAAGAAAGAGGATACGAACAAAGAGATCAAAGGTATTCTGGATAAACAAGAAGACACTATAAAGGAAATCAAAAACATTATGGGCAAGCAGGAAGAGTCAAGCACTCAGATCAAGAGCTTGTTGGAAGCTTTATTCACACGTCTTCCCCCTTCGTCTTAGATTTTCTTATAAAATTGTTTATCTGTAACTTTTATTTTTACCTCATTGTTTCTGAAACTTGTCATTGCATTATGTTTTAAATATAATTCATCTATTTTAGCTCTATTTATATTGCCTTTTTGATACCTGACATAAAGGGGGAGAAAGTAAGATATTTTCAATAATGGTATACCGGGACAAAAGTCTCAAACATTCTGAATTATTTAACCTCTACTTTCTGAAAAGTTTAAACATGAACAAATTTTGATAGGAGATGCAGCAAAAGATCTTATGAGAAGGAACTTCAGGGAAGTAATCAACTCAGGGGGAGTCTCTCTTAAACCTTTTGTTCTTTATGTTCCATTGAAAATTCTAGTTTTTGTCATCATAAAAAGGGGGAGATTGTTAGAACATAGTTTGATTCTACAACCCTTAGTTAGAGTTTTGATGATAACAAATACAAATAACAAATATGCACCCTAAAAATTATGTTATTGTGTATGCAGAAGTTCTGACCAAAGAAGCGTCAGAAGTTAAGCTATAGAAGCTACACGCTGAGGTAATCAGAATTTACGCAGAAGATTGATGACCAGAACCTGCGCTTAAGTGAAGTAAACTCTGATTCTAAACAGAAGCATTATAATCTAAGTCTTGAATGTTCTGAAGCATCAACAACAGGAAAGGATGTAATATTCTGAAGCGTTATTATTCAATCAAGACAGCATCAATTACAACGGCTTCATTCAGACAGGATCTTCTCCAAATGGAAACTGCTTTAATGATCATTATTGAAATTCTGGCTGCAGATACTCAATGTCACGTTCAATGTTATGACACCGTATCTGACTTACTATATGACAGTAAATACAAAAGCAATAAAGAACACAGACAATTGTTTACCCAGTTCAGTGTGCAACAACACCTACTCTGGGGGCTACCAAGCCAGGGAGGAAATCCACTATAAGAGATTTTAATTCAGGAATAAACCAACCAGTTTATCTCCTTCACTTAAGACCTACCCAATGCAATTCCAATCTAAGTACAACTTAAACCTGAGTTCCTACTCACTCCCCCTCAATCACAGCAGTGATACATAAACCAATTTGACTTAAGAATTGATGAAGACACTCTTCAAAAACAGACACTTGATTAAGCTTCACAGCTTTTTAATAAAGCAACACAGTCACTCGTGCTTCACAGCTTTGAGTGATGCACACAACTAACTTGACTCTGCTTCACAGCTTTAGTCAAGGAACATTCAAACACTCTTGCTTCAAAGCTTTGAGTGCTACACAACCCTTACAATTAGAAACCTATTCCAAGGCACTTATCACAATGATAATTGCTTGGAGTATAATAATCAAATCTATACAGATTACAAATGACCTTCTGATCAATAAAGAGCGATCCTTGAAAAACAGCAGCTCTGTTGAATATATAGCAGCTGCAACTTCAGTTAGGGTTTCCAAAAACCTATGGTTAATTCCGTTTGACCTAAAGACCAGGTCACAGGACTTTATTAACCAGGTTAGTGTTGAGCTAGGTTACCCCTCAGAAAACGCAGGATTCTGTTCAGGAAGGACTGAGTTATTTCCTGAAAAAACTCAGACTTATCCAATCCTGCAATCCTGTTAGTTCAGAACAGGATGTCATAACATCTGTTATGACATCTGAGAAAACCTGTCTACTGATTTAGCAAAATGTGATCATTTTGCAAAATGCTCAGATACACACTTATAAACATCAGTATTTGAATTACAATATTTTTCTGCAAAGGTACCTAATGAGTCAGTACAAACTGAACTAGAATGTTATGACATCAGTCATGACATTCACACATACACTTGGGATTTACCAAAAATGCAAGCCAATACCTAAACACCTACAAACTCCCCCTTTGGCAGATTTTTGGCTAAAGACCCTAAACAATCAGAGATAGATAGCAGCAGAAATAAGTGACAGCAGAAAAATAGAATGTCAAGTACTAATTAAGTAAGTACCAAAATATTCTCCCCCTCTTTAGCCACAAATGGGCCAAAGATACATGTTCATAAAATTATACAGTTATCCAAAACAAAATAATAAGAGCAGCAGCAGAAAACAACTGAATACACTTCCAAACTTCACCAGATATCAGCAACCAACCAGCAACACCACCAAACAGCAATCAACCTTCAAGCACTGTCATCAGAGGATTCAGGCTTCTTTCTTTTCTTGTGAGCAATGTCAGCATTCTTCTCTTTGTTTGATGTCTCAACATTCTTAGAGACATCTGGATTTGTTTCAGCATTTGAGCTTTCTTGGTTCAGAGGAACAGAAATGCCAGGAACTGAGTGGTTCTCGTTCAGAATTCTTGAAACAATTTTTGCTATTGCTTGATTAACACAGGCTGTCCCTTCCCTATTTGCAATTTCAGGGGGAACTGAAGAAGAAGGATGAGATGAATTACCAGAGGCAGAAGCTTGGGGCTTTCCTGCATGTCTTGTTCTCAACTCTTTGACCTTGGTGGGGTTAGTTCCCACTTTTCTATGAGAGGAGATCTCCAGAACGTCAGAGTCCAGACAAGAAGAGATTGTCCCAGAATCTTGATCAGAGGAAGAGGTTGAAATGGTCGTATTGGATGATGATGGTGTTTGAGACATTTTGACAATTTTAGAGGACCAACAGCAACTGAGGAGAAATTTCTGATTGAGAGACTGGGTTTTGATGAGGAGACGAGAGAGGAAGGAAGCAAGGGAGTGTCTATTCAACTTCTTAAAAGAATTGTAGGAAATGAGAAAATACAATTTTAAACCAATCAGAACAGGCATAAGTCCTTTGATCCTTGTTTTAAGCAAAATTAATTGCTACAATTCCTCATGTTGGCAAATACCCAGCTTACCCCTTAAGTTTTCAAATTGATTTGCATCCAGAGCCTTGGTAAAAATGTCAGCCAGTTGTAGCTCAGTGGCAACATGTTCCAATTTGATTGTCTTCTCTTCTACAAGGTCTCTGATAAAGTGATGTCGTATGTCAATATGTTTGGTCCTGCTATGCTGAATGGGATTCTTGGATATGTTGATTGTACTCAGATTGTCACAGTACAATGTCATAACATCTTGTGTGACATTATACTCAGTGAGCATCTGTTTCATCCATATCATTTGAGAGCAGCTACTACCAGCTGCAATGTATTCAGCTTCAGCAGTGGAAAGAGACACACGATTCTGTTTCTTGCTGAACCAGGAAACCAGATTACTTCCCAAAAAGAAACATCCTCCAGAGGTGCTTTTTCTATCATCAGCACTACCAGCCCAATCAGCATCACAGTAGCCAGTCAGAGCTGGTTCACAGCCATGAGTATACATCAATCCATAGTTGTAAGTACCACTTACATACTTCAAAATTCTCTTCACTTGATTGATATGACTGACTTTAGGATCAGCTTGGTATCTAGCACAAACTCCAACTGCAAAGGCAATATCAGGTCTGCTGGCAGTTAAGTACAACAAGCTTCCTATCATGCTTCTGTACAGACTTTGATCCACCTTAACCCCACTTGAATCTTTGGAAAGCTTTAGATGAGTAGGAGCAGGAGTCCTTTTGTGACTTGCATTCTCCATACCAAACTTCTTTACAATATTCTTAGCATACTTGCTTTGAGATAAGAAGATTGAGTCCTCCATCTGTGAGACTTGTAGTCCAAGAAAATAAGTTAGTTCTCCAATGAGACTCATTTCAAATTCAGCCTGCATCTGGTCAGCAAAGTGTTTAACCATATGTTCTGACATTCCTCCAAACACTATGTCATCAACATATATTTGGGCAACCATCAACTTCCCTCCTTCAGTTTTGACAAAGAGAGTTTTGTCCAAGCCTCCTTTTCTGTAGCCTTTGTCTGAGAGAAACTTTGTTAACCTGTCATACCATGCTCTAGGAGCTTGTTTCAGGCCATATAGAGCTTTTCTCAGTTTGTAGACATGATCAGGATGGGTTGGATCCACAAAACCTTTAGGTTGTTCCACATAAGCTTCCTCATTTAAGTACCCATTTAGAAAGGCACTTTTCACATCCATCTGAAATAACTTGAACTTCAGAAGACAAGCAATTGACAACAAGAGTCTGATTGATTCCAACCTGGCTACAGGTGCAAAGGTTTCATCAAAATCAACCCCTTCAACCTGGGTGTATCCTTGAGCAATAAGTCTTGCCTTATTTCTGGTGACAACTCCTTCAGCATCTGACTTGTTCTTGAATATCCATTTTGTCCCAATGATGTTAGTTCCTTCAGGTCTAGGAACCAGTTCCCAAACTTCATGTTGCTTGAATTGGTTCAGTTCATCTTGCATTGCACCAATCCAATATTCATCAGTTAAGGCTTCCTTGACATTTCTTGGTTCCATTTTGGACACAAAACAAGAGTTTGAGATGATTTCTCTAGATCTTGTGATGACTCCACTATTGGGATCTCCTATGATGAGCTCTTTTGGATGATCCTTCTGAATTCTGATGGAAGGAATCTTGCTAGCTTCCTTTGATTCAGATTCTGTTGTGGTGGAGTTGGTTAGGTCATCCTGTTGGGTTGAAGTCTCAAAGAATGTCTCAACAGTACAAGGAACATCTATTTCTTCATGATAGTCATCAATTATAACATTTATTGATTCCATCATGGTTTTGGTTCTGGAGTTGAATACTCTATAAGCTCTGCTGTTTGAGGAGTATCCTAGAAATATGCCTTCATCACTTTTGGGGTCCAGTTTTCTTCTTTGTTCACGATCAGACAGAATGTAGCATTTGCTGCCAAACACATGGAAGTACTTCACAGTTGGTTTTCTTCCTTTCCAGAGTTCATATATGGTGGATGAGGTTCCCTTTCTCAAGGTGACCCTGTTATGAACATAGCAAGCTGTATTCATAGCTTCAGCCCAAAAATACATAGGAAGTCTTTTGGCATGTAACATTGCTTTGGCAGATTCTTGTATGGTCCTGTTTTTTCTTTCCACAACTCCATTTTGCTGAGGTGTTATGGGAGAAGAAAACTCATGACTGATTCCTTCTGAAGCACAGAAGTCATCAAACTTGTTGTTTTCAAATTCCTTGCCATGATCACTTCTGATTCTGACAATACATCCTTCCTTCTCTCTTTGAATTCTCTTGCACAGTTCTCTAAAAACTTCAAATGCATCTGATTTTTCCCTGATGAAATTAATCCAGGTGAACCTGGAAAAATCATCCACAACCACATAGGCATATATTTTACCACCAAGACTCTCTACTTGCATTGGTCCCATCAGATCCATATGGAGGAGTTCTAGAACCTTAGAGGTGGTCAGATGTCTTGACTTTGGATGTGACATCCTAGTCTGCTTACCAACCTGACATTCACCACAAACTCTTCCTTCATCAATTTGCAGTTTTGGAATCCCTCTTACTGCCTCCAAGGAGATAATCCTCTTCATACCCCTTAGATGAAGATGGCCAAGTTTTTGGTGCCACAGTTTCACCTCTTTTTCTTCTTTTGCAATGGAACACACAGATGAGAAATTAGTGTTCTCAGCCTCCCACAAGTAACAGTTGTCTTTGGATCTGACTCCTTTCATTACTGTCTCTTGTTTATCATTGATTACAAGGCACTCAGATTTTGAGAAATTGACCTTGAATCCTAGATCACACAGTTGACTGATACTAATGAGATTAGCGGTCAGTCCTTTCACCAGCAATACTTCATTCAGACTTGGAACTCCAGGGCATTCCAAATCACCAACTCCTTTGATTTCACCTTTAGCCCCATCTCCAAAGGTCACAAAACTGGTGGTGTGAGGCTTAACATTATTGAGGAGGTTCTTGATTCCAGTCATATGTCTGGAACATCCACTGTCAAAGTACCAGTCTTCCTTTGCAGAGACCCTCAGGGAAGTGTGAGCTATCAGTGTAGTAGCCTTTTTCTTCCATTGAGGAGCATGTGGTACCTTTTTAGACTTAGGTTTGACACCTGAGTTCTGATTGGGGTATCCATGTAATCTGAAGCAGAAGGGCTTTATGTGGCCATATCTACCACAATGATGACATTTCCATCTTTGGTACCTTTTCCTCATATGTTTCTGTTCCTGATGTCGAGAGTTGTGTTGAGACATCTGTTTTGACATTTGCTTACCAGAACCAGATTTCGTTGCTTCCATAAATCCTAGACCAGATTTATTTCCCACATTTTGTCCAACCTGAAGGATCTCTTCCAATTTGTCTGTTCCATTGGTCAACATCTTGACAGATTTGGTCATTTGATTCAGTTGTGAGTTCAACAATTGAACTTCTCCTTCTAGATGACTTATAGTTTCAAGATTTGCCCTTTTTTCAGCCTCCAGCTTTATAATGAGTTTTGATTGTTTCTCATTCTGCACACAGACTTCAGCACTTCTGATACACAATTTCTTGTAGGTATCAGCCAGTTCTTCAAATGTCACTTCTTCATCACTAGTGTCACTTTCAGAAGTACAAACACTAGTTAGGGCAGTAACTAGTTTGGCAGATTCTTCTTCAGAATTACTTTCTGAATCATAGTCAGACCAAGTAACAGTCATTCCTTTCTTTTGCTTCTTAAGAAAGGTAGGACATTCAGCTCGAATATGTCCATATCCTTCACATCCATGGCATTGAATACCTCTGCCTTGGTTTCCCTTATCTTCTGACCTTGGTCTTCTGCTGGAACTGTCAATGTCAGAGGGAATGTTATGAACATTAGACCTTGACTTTGGGTCCATTCTTTTGATGAGCCTGTTGAACTGTCTTCCAAGCATGGCAATAGCTTCTGATATGTTTTCTTCTTCATCCTCCTTGTATTCAACATCAGTGTTGGATACAAGTGCTATGCTTTTGTTCTTCTTGTCACCATTATCAGTGATCCCCATCTCAAAAGTCTGAAGAGACCCAATAAGTTCATCCACTTTCAACTTGCTAATGTCCTGGGCTTCCTCTATGGCAATTACCTTCATTGCAAATCTTTTAGGCAAGGATCTGAGAATCTTCCTCACCAGTTTTTCTTCTGACATTTTTTCTCCCAGTGCTCCTGAGGTGTTGGAAATCTCCAAGATGTTCATGTGAAACTCATGAATGGTTTCATCTTCCATCATTTTTAGATTCTCAAACTTAGTGGTCAACATCTGAAGCCTTGACATTTTTACTTTGGAAGTGCCCTCATGAGTAGTTCTGAGAGTGTCCCAAACTTCCTTGGCCAGTTCATATTGATGTACTAGTCTGAAAATGTTTCTATCAATTCCATTGAACAAGGCATTTAGAGCTTTTGAATTTCCCAGAGCTAACTCATCTTCTTCTTTACTCCAATCTTCCTCAGGCTTCAGACTGATTGTCCCATCTTTCTCAGTTATGGTGGGATGAATCCATCCTTTGTCAGCAGCTCTCCAAGCCTTTTTGTCTAGAGATTTTAGGAAGGCAATCATACGAGGTTTCCAGTAGTCATAATTAGTTCCATCCAGAATGGGTGGTCTATTTCCAAAAACTCCTTCTTTGTCCATAGTGCCAGAAAGTGATATCCCTAGATCTCACCCAGTAATACAGGCAGGGTGCCTGCTCTGATACCAATTGAAATTCTAGCTGCAGATACTCAATGTCACGTTCAATGTTATGACACTGTATCTGACTTACTATATGACAGTAAATACAAAAGCAATAAAGAACACAGTCAATTGTTTACCCAGTTCAGTGTGCAACAACACCTACTCTGGGGGCTACCAAGCCAGGGAGGAAATCCACTATAAGAGATTTTAATTCAGGAATAAACCAACCAGTTTATCTCCTTCACTTAAGACCTACCCAATGCAATTCCAATCTAAGTACAACTTAAACCTGAGTTCCTACTCACTCCCCCTCAATTACAGCAGTGATACATAAACCAATTTGACTTAAGAATTGATGAAGACACTCTTCAAAAACAGACACTTGATTAAGCTTCACAGCTTTTTAATCAAGCAACACAATCACTCGTGCTTCACAGCTTTGAGTGATGCACACAACTAACTTGACTCTGCTTCACAGCTTTAGTCAAGGAACATTCAAACACTCTTTCTTCAAAGCTTTGAGTGCTACACAACCCTTACAATTAGAAACCTATTCCAAGGCACTTATCACAATGATAATTGCTTGGAGTACAATAATCAAATCTATACAGATTACAAATGACCTTCTGATCAATAAAGAGCGATCCTTGAAAAACAGCAGCTCTGTTGAATATATAGCAGCTGCAACTTCAGTTAGGGTTTCCAAAAACCTAGGGTCAATTCCGTTTGACCTAAAGACCAGGTCACTGGACTTTATTAACCAGGTTAGTGTTGAGCTAGGTTACCCCTCAGAAAACGCAGGATTCTGTTCAGGAAGGACTGAGTTATTTCCTAAAAAAACTCAGACTTATCCAATCCTGCAATCCTGTTAGTTCAGAACAGGATGTCATAACATCTGTTATGACATCTGAGAAAACCTGTCTACTAATTTAGCAAAATGTGATCATTTTGCAAAATGCTCAGATACACACTTATAAACATCAGTATTTGAATTACAATATTTTTCTGCAAAGGTACCTAATGAGTCAGTACAAACTGAACTAGCATGTTATGACATCAGTCATGACATTCACACATACACTTGGGATTTACCAAAAATGCAAGCCAATACCTAAACACCTACAATTATCACGCTTAATGATGAACAAGAATCCATTTCCTATATAAACAAGTTAAGTGATCAAATCGTTTACGATTTTCCAACACTACTGCAATATAATTCAAAATGTTGCAAGCTTACTCATCTCTATTCCACGCTCTAAATTCGAAATCATCTTGACGGGTGGACTGGAGTAGTTTGAGATCAAACGAACCAGGATAAAAATATTGTGTCATTGCGCATTTGATTTCAAGTTTTCAATTCAACCCCTCCCCCCCCCCTTCTTTTGTTTTTCACTTCTTCAGTAATGGGCTTATAGAGGCCATTTGGAGAGGTGACAGTGAGTCGTTGGAGATGGGCTTATAGGTGCCATCCAAAGTAACCGTTGACTTCAACTGGAAGAAGTATCAGAATAAATCTGTGGTCGATTTAATCTGAGCCAGAAAATGTCTACGACCGTCTTCAACTGGAAGAAGTATCATAATAGATCTACGCTCGATCTAATCTGAGCTAGAAGATATCCACACTCGTCTTTATCTAGAAGAAGTATCAGAATAAATTTACGCTCAATTTAAACTGAGCCAGAAGATGTTTGTCTTTGAGAATGACCTTTTAAGGAAATTATTTAAGTAGCATTTTGTCAGATGTAGCCTTTGAGAAGATTGTTTGGTCATACAAGTAGTTGGTGATGTTTCTCTTTTGATTGATTTATCCTTAAAAGGTAAAGAGTTAAATGTATGCAATATCATGATGTATGAAATGCATTGTGTAATATGTTCTCAAAATAAATGAGACTGTGCTATATGTGTTTCATATAAATGTGCTATGATGTTTGTAAATGATGTATGGATGTGAAATGTTGTTAAAGCATTTGGTAAATTCGAACAACATCTTTTTCTGGGGAAAATAAATCCCTGATTGTTGCTGGGGATGAAGAGTGTGTGTATCTTAGATCTTGTGTGGAATGTTTCCCCTTGGGGATTCCTACTCTCTGTTTGAGAAAATTCCGTTGGGGAACATTGATTTCTACTTGTGGAGAAAAGTTCAAATACATTGGTTGTTCATTGCTCTATTGGGGAACTTAGTTCTTATATACCCTGACTGGGGATAAAAGAGTGATGTATAACCGAGTTTTTGATACGGATACCGACTCATCTGGAGAGACTAAGGTTGAACGATATTTGTAGCGGTAGAAATGTTTAAGACTAAGCCATTGGATTGACTAGACTTTATACAAATCAAAATCAAAATCGCCACTGCGCTTTATTGTTTCCAAAGGAATGGGAAAAGAGCGAATAACTCAAAAAGAGGGGGAAAGATTCAAGGTGAGGGGGTTGGTTATGCAAAGGGAAGGTATTAGCAGCCTAAACATCGACGGTACTCCGCAGGAGCCTCTTTGTGAAATCTGTATATTTGGCTATAAAAAATGTTGTATAAAAATGGATGGTGGAGGTGTGAAAAGAAATATATTTATTCTATAATTTTTGCACCCACTGCGGTTGCGAACCTTTAGTGCCTACGTACCACCTTTTCGTGCAATAGGGGATCAGGATACACGTAGGTCCTCTTTTAAGAATTTAAAACACAAATGTGTTGGTTAATTTTATGAGATAAAACATCATTGCCATTGTCCCAGTGAAAAACATACCTACTACCCACAATTATGAGAAAGGAGAATTTGTATCATCTCAAAGTGGAGGATATGGCCTGGATCTTAAAATCAACAATGCCTCACTCAATACCCAAGTAGAAAATATCTCTCTTCACTACATATTGTAGAAGTATAGTTGTTTGCATCACTACAAAGATTGACAAGAGTTCAATCTTTTGAGAAAAGTTTAAAGATAAAAGCCAAAGTGGCAAAATGGTTTGAAATGAGATTGATTGACTTTTAGTCTTCTCACAAAAAAAATGTCAAGATATTATTAAGTTGATTGGAGTTTATTTATGAAAATGTTTTGAAGATGCATGGACATAAGTCCAAGTTTATTATGAAAATGGTTCAAGTTTAAAAACAAGAAGAGTTTTCAAAAGAAGAAATAATATTTTTGAAATTAAAGAAGATGGGAGGAGAATAAGGGACTATCCTAAAGCATAAGGCAAAAGCTAGAGATAAGAACCATCTAACCAACCAGAAGCCAATACTTGACATTATGAGCCAAGATAGAATTCCCATTCCTTGGATTGAAACCAAACAAGCAAAAATACTAGACCTCTTGAGAGAACCAAACTTCAAGTGTATTAAGTCTTCAAAAAAATTAGGTAGAGTTACGGATGTATACGGGTGAATTCCAAATTACAAACAAAGGGTGTTGTTGTACCCCAAAATTTGCCCTCTCATTCTTCAGGAAATCATCCTGGATTCTCAGAGTCCCTCTGAAACAAATCCAAGTCCTGAATTATCTTTTCTTCCCAAGCAAACCATTTACAAGAGCAAAATGATCACACAAGCTCTAAAGGCAACGCTTTTATCTTGAAAAAATTTAAATTCTAAACATTTGGAATTTTTCTCTAAAAATGGGTGTTTAAGAAGAAAATAGCGCTTCAGAACTTCTGGACCAAACTCCAGACAGAAACGGTCAAAAGTTGCAAGCTTGGCTCAACGCAGCCAGAAGTTGGCTCTTCAGCAGCTACATCAACTCAGTCAAAAGTTGCAAACGTGCTTCAACACGAAAGCCTCAAACAAAACATGGCTCTTTCAGCAGTTACGCAAGTTCAGCCAGAGTTTGCTAGAGGAATGCAAAGGAAGCAAGGAAGTCTGAAGGCTCCTTCAGAACATGCTGAAATCAGGAGATGAAAGGGTCAGAAGAGTGGGTGTTACACTGACACAGAATCTCTAAGTCCAGGATTTCCAGAAGCAAATCCAAGGAACGTGTCAGAAAGTCAGGAGAAACCCCAGAATTTGCTGAGACAGCAAGAGACCAAGACCAGAGCATGGTTTACGTTGTTTTTGGTAAAGCAGAACTGTTGGTTCAAGTTTTTCTCCTATTACCAGAATTTTGGTGTTGATAAGTCTCATCACCATTTAATGCTCATTAATGCTCCCAACCACTCCTGATCATTCATCCAAGGGGTCTCTTCACGTGTGGCTTGGTAAATTCCTTTATGCAGGCTTAGGCATGGGTCTACGCGCCACCGTCCATCTATAGAGGTCACTTCTCCCCAATCCTTGCCTGTTGTTCCAGCCTAGGCTGAAAGGCTATCCATTATCACAACTTTCCAGGAACTTCTTTCAAAAAACAATTAAACCTCTATTGGCGCCTTTAATGTTTAAGAATCCACAAGAGCTTTTCCTATAAATAGAGCACCACTGACCACTAAGAAAGGGCGTCCAAAAAAAAACCAGAAAAAATTGCTAGAAGAGAAACAGAAATTTTTAGCAAGAAAGTACTGTGAAACTCTGTCAAAAAATCTTAGTGTTTCAAAAGCTTCAAACACAACTTTGAACTTCCTACCTCCAAACTTCATCAATACCCAGCTTTCTTTGTGACTAAAGAACACCTTTTCAACCTCTGACCATACATACAAATACACCTTCATCTGCCCCTTTCAAAAAAGAACCCGTCCAGAACACCATCAGAGCTAAAAGCTAGCTCTCATTCACAAACTTTTCCAACAGCCAGGTAAGCACCTGCTGACCTTTATCACGCTGCTAAGCATCATCAGCTTTGCATGCTCAAATAAACATAATGTAAATATCATGTTGCTGCTGTTTGCGTTCTGAGGATTTTCATACCTCAGAACGTTTAAATAGGAAGTGAGTCAGTGTAGAACCTGCCTTTGACCTTGTTGGTTCTGTCTCTTGAAACACTTCGACATTTGCTGAAGCTGTTCCAAACATGTTTTCTGTTTTGTGGAAAAATAACAAAATTGCAGATGTTCTGACTAGCACAGGGAGAAGCCAAGTGCTGACTTTGACGTTAGCACATCTGAAGCCTGTTTTGTTGTCAATAGTATCAGAACTTCTGAGAATTATTGTATTTCCAGCAGGATCAGAACATCTAATATCCCCACTAACAAACTTTTGTCTTGCAGCGCATAGGGGTCAGAACTTCTGATCTTCCCACTAACAGGTTTCTGTTTTGCAGGTGCCAGAGTCAGAAGTTTTGACTCATACAGTTTAACCAAAAGGTTGATAATCTGGCAGCAGACCTGAGTCAGAACTTTTGATGACCTCTCAGCAACGCGCTGGCTCCCTCTCTCTTTCTCTCTATCTTGCTTTTGTTATTTTCTTTTCTTATCTATTTTTCTCGTTGAACCACCCCATGTACAAATATGTATCCCCACCCCCTAATTGCTGTAATAGCGTAGGATTTTATATTTCTGCTTTTTATTGCTTTCAAATAAATGCTAGTAATTAGGATGTGTATGGAAAGATAAAATCAATGAAATAGAAAATCCTAATTCAAAGATAAACTCTTGTATGCAATAAAACACACTTGCACACTTACACCCCTAGGGTTACATCCACTTGTTGCCTTCAAAAATGGGCCATGTTTGCATGTCAAGTACTTTGGCAAAACAAAAAAAAAACAAACAAAAATGATCATAGTCCCTCGATGACGCTATCTAGTTGCCTAAACAAAATGATCATAGTCCCTCAAGAAAATTGTCAAAATACTTGACACTATTGCTTTCATGGTCTATACGATGACCCGCGCCCGTCCCGTTTACATCCTAACACAAGGTTGTTCACCAAATACAATGGTGAAACGACACTGTTAAAAGGGTTAAAAACATAAGGAAATATCTTTGAGTAAAATAGGGTAGACAACTCTTAGTTACTTGATCAAAATTGCAAAGAAAACATCCTTGCTACTTTTCAAAAACACACATCTCAACACAATTTCCAAACAACTTTCAAAACATTGAAACATCTTTTCAAAAAGACACACACCTTTGTAAAACATTCAAACAAGAATTGTTACAATGGTTTCCTAGACAAGGCATCTTTTTCAAAACATTTTCAAAAACCACACACACAAAGCACCATTTCAAACAAATGAAAAAGCAAAGCAAGTGATCTAAGCAAGTAACTAAGAGCCCATGGATAACCATGGATAGAAAGGGTGCTAATATCTTCCCTTTCTATAATCTACTCCCCGAACCCAAGAAAAACATCTCAAAGGTTTTTCCTGTGCTTTTTAACCTTTCCTTTAGGATAAAATAAAAAGTCGGTGGCGACTCTTGCTAAACCGAACATTTGCGAACAAAAAACGCAAAACCCCAAGTCAATTCTCCCACCGTATCACAGAACTGGCGACTCTGCTGGGGACTTACTTTAAAAGTGGAGTAACCTTAGGGCCTAGATCACCCTTTTGCATGACTAATTGTTTGCTTTGATTGCTTTACATTTTGGTTCCCCTGTTTGGGCTTGAAATCCTACACCCAGATTTGGGAAACATTCATAGATAGCATTACGTTGTGGAAACTGTGCGGGGTATACCGACACGGTTGAAGCAATAGCTATATTAGTGCGACATATTTGTGAGTACCGGTAACCCTTGAGTTCAATCAAGGAGAGTACGGGGCCGCTGAGTGATGTCACTAAGCACTAATGACCTAGAACCTTACTTGACCATCTTGGCCTTTTATTAGGGGTAGTGAGATGACCGACTTTGGTGCAGTCCGAAGTTGGTAGATACTCGATACTACACTCATTGAGGGTTGTTTTCTTGGAATATTTTGGTCGCTAGTTAAGTGGCTAAACCAAAACGATGAACATGGAAAACAATCCAATGATATTGAGCTCCTTAGAACCCGGTTACTATTTAGGACAGGTTTTAAGCCAACTACACTCAAGAGGGTACTTACCTATGAAACTCCATGCAAGCCTAAAACTAGGGTTTTGTGTGACTTGCTTGTACATGTGTTTGTGCATACATCATGAACATCATAAAGCATCATATGCATCCACTAACCATTTCAAGGGTTTGGATTTTCATCTTTGTTCTTGTTTTGTAGGTCATGGAAATTCTTCGCAGGAAAACTATCCAAGTCAACCTTGTGAGAATCCCTCCTCAACTCAAGGAGCTCACATCCAGAATTCCAGAAAGCTCTCTCTTCTGTGAAAGACATGGTAGACTTCTCAACCTAGTCAACACCAACATTGAAGAAGACATGGTGAAAGTGTTGTTCCAATTCTTTGACCCCCTTCACCACTGTTTCACCTTTCCCGACTACCAATTGGTGCCTACTTTGGAGGAATTTTCTCAACTCCTGAGAATTCCTATTCTTAATCAACTACCCTACAACGGTACGGAAAAAGAACCAAAGCCTGAAGATGTTGCTCAAGCACTACACTTGCAACCATCTGACATCAAGGGGCATTGGGAAACCAGAAGTGGTGTCAAGGGCTTCTTGGAAAAGTTCTTGTTTGAGAAGGCACAAGAGTGTTGGAATTCTTTGGATCTACAAGCCTTTGAAGAAATTGTGGCACTCCACATTTATGGGTTGGTCTTGTTCCCAAATCCTGACCAACTTATAGATGTAAATGCTGTCAAGATCTTCATATCCAGGAATCCCATACCTACAGTGCTTGGGGACATCCTCCACTCATTTTACACACGAACAATGAGGAAGAGAGGTGTTCTCATGTGCTGTACTCCTCTCCTTGCAAGGTGGTTTATTTCTCACCTTCCACAATCTGTTTTAAAGAATGAGCAAGGTTCAAGGTGGTTACAACGATTGATGACCCTCACACATTCTGATGTACATTGGTGTTCTCGGTCCAGAGAAAATGTCATCATCATCGATCAATGTGGTGAGTTCCCTAATGTTCCATTACTTGGCATTAGGGGAGGCATTACCTACAATCCCTGTCTAGCTTTAAGACAATTTGGATATGCACGGAGGGATGGCCCTCATGACATGCTGATTCCTGACCTAGTTTTTGACTACGACAACGATGCGCAAGGACTTCGCCAAAGATTCATCAGAGCTTGGAGGATGCCTAACAAGGTGGATAGCAAGACACTGGGGCACAAGAACTCCATCCCTCTTGAGCCTTACCTCAAGTGGGTACGAACCCGCGCCCAGAGTCTTATGATGCCTTACCCTCATATTCTCCCTTTGATTAAAGAGCATGTTAAGGAAGGAGAGGTTCCATACACCATCCTACATCCTGACATGCCAACACCATGGGAGGAAATGCAAAAGAGTTGGATCCAACTCAAGGAAGAAATGGATACCTTTAAAGCCAGCTTCTACGCCAGTGAGAAGAAGGTTTTGGAGCTTACCCGCCGACTTCACGAGGAGGAGACGCTCAACACTTACATCGCACCAAAAAGGATGCGCAACGTCTTTTTACCGTAAGAAGTTTTTGTAATATTTGGCCCATGGGGCATTTATGTACTGACAAAATTTCTTCTTATTAATATGACGTGTGTTCTTTTTGTCTGCAACAATTTTGAATTTCTAAACCCTTGAATGCATTACATGAATAAACATATCATTCATCATATGCATAAACAGGTCTTCACACCAGGTTTCCTTATCTTTCTGCTGTTTATTTCAGTAAGATGGATATTGAGCAGACGGTCAAAGATCTGCAGGCACAAAACTCGCAGTTCCAACAGCTCCTTATGACCTTGGCAAAGGGTCAGGAGGATCTTAAAGCACTGTTAGGGAATAAAGAGCAAGAAAAAGGAAAAAAGAAGAAGAAAAGAGTTGGGGTAGCTACACTGGGAAGAAGATTTGAGAATGAAGCTAGGAGAGTTCTTGAATTCCCCTCCACATCTGATGAGGGGACCGGTAAGGGAAAAGGAGTTGCATTACCTTCTGAGTCTGAGGCTGAAGAGGAAGAGGTTGAGGAAGATGAAGATTATTCAGAGCATCAATACCCGCCAGCAGACGACAGATATAAAAACCTGGAGGATAGACTGGCAGCTATGGAGATACAAAGGGTTCCCGGGCTAGATTTTGAAGAATTGGGATTGATTGCTGGGATTGTTATCCCTCCCAAGTTCAAGGTGCCAACTTTTGCAAAATACGATGGTCTGTCTTGCCCAAAAATGCACCTGAGGTCGTATGTCAGAAAAATTGAACCTCATTCATCCGATAGAAATCTTTGGGTACACTTCTTCCAGGACAGCCTGTCCGGTACACAGCTAGATTGGTTTTACCAGCTTGAGAGGTCAGAAGTGCATAGTTGGGAGGACTTGGCAGCTGCCTTCTATCGCCAGTATCAATACAATGCTGACTTGGCACCAACCCGTACTCATTTACAAGGTATAGGGATGGCCACAAATGAGGGATTCAAAGAATACGCCCAGAAATGGCGTGACTTGGCCGGAAGGGTACAACCACCGCTTTCAGATAGGGAACTAGTTGATATGTTCTTGGGGACCCTATCTGGCCCATTCTTCAACCATTTAATCGGGAGCTCTTCTGCAGGGTTTACTGAACTGATTCTTACTGGCAAACGGGTGGAAGCTGGTATTAAGAGTGGGAAGATTCAAAGGGATGCCTCTGCCTCCACAACTGTTAAGAAACCATTCCCGGAGAAGAAGGAAACGACTGTTATATACTCTCAAAAAGGATTGGGAAGAACTGAGCTCCGGCCGACTGTAGGGGCCGTGATGATTTAAAATTCGTCAAATGATCAGCCTCGCAACAATCAGTCGGACCAAATCAGCAACGGGTAGAACGGCCACAACGGCAGTTCACCCGCATCAACATGACGCCTGCGCAAGTTCTTCCCCATTTGTTGAAGCTAAATCTCACCAGTATTAGAGAAGCGCCAAAGGTTGTGAATACCACTTCCCCACATTATCATCCCAACGCAAAGTGTGCCTATCATTCTGACAGCGCCGGGCATTACACCAACGATTGTTGGGCGCTTAAGAATAAAATTCAAGATTTGATAGATGCTAAAGAGGTTGAGTTCGACGCCCCTGAGAAGCCAAATGTAATCTCCGCTCCAATGCCAAAGCATGGTCGCACTGTCCATGCTGTTGAAGAAGATCTGTTTGTTTCTACTGTTGATGATCTAATAACTCCACTACTGACAATCAAGTTGAATCTGTTGAAGGCTGGGATTTTCCCAGGTTGTAAAGAAGATTTCTACTTTTGTTCCTCCCTACCAACCGACTGACCATCGCTGAAGACATGCATCCAACACCTAATGGACAACCAATAAATTCTTTTCGAAAAGAGTCCCGTTACTCCAACTCCTATCAATGAAGTTTCAATAATAACCATTTCCACCAATCTTTCCAAGGTCCCCAAAAGGCCTGTTAAGATTACATCCGCTCTGAAGTTTGTACCCTTAAAGATAACCATGCTTGGGTTCGTCCCATACGAATCTGACAAATCAATACCGTGGAGTTATGGCGGAGAAATCTACTACCACGGTGTTAAACAAATCGAGATAACTGAAGAGAGCTCTGACGAAGAAACTGCCGACATTGGAAACATTGCCGGTACGAGAAAAATTACCCGAAGTGGAAGAATTTTCTCTCCAGAGATTGCCCCTCCAAAGGCAATCTTTGGACCCTCAGTTGCTGCCAAGGTTACCCCTGCACCGATAAAACTATCTGCAAGAACGCCAATGATTGAAGAAGCTGTTACTCCTGTGGTTGTCCCTCCTGTTGCTACTGATAAGGGGAAAGGGATCCAAGAAGAGCTCGTCAAGACGAGGGCTCAGCCATTGGTCATCCGTGAGACCTCTAAAAAAGAGATGGAGGAGATTCTGAAAATAATCAAGAAGAGTGATTATGATGTGGTGGAGAAACTAGGGCAAACCCCCTCAAAGATCTCCATGTTGGCCCTACTGCTTTGTTCGGAGGCTCATGCCAAAGCATTGATAAGGTTTTTGAAGACAGCCCATGTGCCCCAGGAAACCTCAGCCGATCAATTCCAAGATTGTGTAGCCAGCCTTACCGCTGACAACGGTCTGGATTTCTCTGATGTTGACCTGACTCCGAAGGGAAGAAAGCACAATGACGCACTGCATGTGTCAGTTGAATGCCGAGGAACCACTCTCGCCCATGTCTTGGTCGATACTGGTTCTTCTCTAAATGTGCTGCCTAAGAAAGCTCTGGACCGGTTGGATTGTGAAGGCTTGGAGCTGAAACCAAGTAATATCATTGTCAGGGCCTTTGACGGGTCTAAAAGAATGGTGCATGGGGAGGTCGACATTCCCATTAAGGTAGGCACTGAAGTGTTCCACTCAACATTCTATGTGACGGACATCCGCCCATCATACTCTTGCTTGCTAGGGAGGTCGTGGATTCATAATGTTGGGGCCGTCACTTCCTCTCTACATCAGATGCTGAAATACCCGGTTAAAGGAAAAATTGTAATTGTACACGGTGAGGAGGAGTACATGATCAGTCATCTGAATTCCTTTCGGTATGTGGAAGTGGATGGCGAGTTCATCGAAACACCGTTCCAGCACTTTGAGGAAGTTTCTCCCGAGGTGGCAGTAGCAAAAGCAGTGGCTGAAGTACCCAAGCAGGTGGCCAGGATGGCATCTCTGAAAGATGCAAAGGCTGCAATGAAGGAGGGGAAGAGCTCAACATGGGGTCAGTTGCCTGACTTTCCCTACAAGACAGACAAGTTTGGGTTGGGATTTACCGATGCAGGGCAAAAAGCTATGCATCGCTCAAAAATTGAAAAGACACCCATCAAGATTTCTCCTCATGGAATCAATGCTTTAGAAGACGAAGACGAAGAGGGTAACATTGAAGATTGGATCTTCCCAACCATTGAAGGGGGACTGCACAACTGGGAGGCGAAAGATTTCGTCCCCATTACTTTCATCAATCAGTAATTTATCTTTCGAACATTTCCTGTTGGTCTGTAATAATTACTAAAACAATCTGCACACTATTTTTCACCTCATACCTTGCCCGGGGCATGTAGGTCCATTTGTAAGGGCTTGATTCTCTTCATAATCATATGCCATGTTTAATGAATCATTGGACGTTTTTCATTTATAAACTGCTGTGTTCATTTTCTTTCCTTTTGCATTTTTGTTTGTTTAAGGATGGTTATCCCTTACACACACCCATACTCACAAATGCAGGTACCCATCCACTCCGGATTCCATGGGTGACTATTCTGTTGTATCCTTCAATAACTCTGAAGATTTGGTCAATCAGGCTGAGTACGAAGACGACGAAGATTGTGAAGTACCGGGAGAGCTAGGCGGACTTCTACAACAAGAAGAGAGGGCCATCTTGCCTCATGAAGAGTTGTTGGAAACTGTCAACTTAGGAACAGAGGAAGACAGGAAAGAAGTACAAGTGGGTGCCAATCTGGAACCAAGTGTCAAGGAGCGCTTAATACAGTTGTTGAATGAATACGTTGAAATCTTTGCTTGGTCTTATGAAGACATGTCAGGGTTAGACACAGACATCATGGTTCACCGTCTCCCTACAAGAGAAGATTGTCCATCGATCAAGCAAAAAGTCCGCCGAATGAGGCCTGACATGTCTGAAAAGATTAAAGCTGAAGTAATGAAGCAATTCAACGTTGGCTTTCTGGCTGTTACATCCTATCCACAATGGGTTGCTAACATTGTGCCAGTTCCCAAAAAAGACGGCAAGGTCAGAATGTGTATGGACTACCGGGATTTGAATAGGGCCAGCCCTAAAGATGATTTTCCGCTACCACATATCGACATTTTGATTGATAACACAGCTCAGTACAAGGTATTTTCTTTCATGGACGAATTCTCGGGCTACAACCAGATCAAAATGGCCCCTGAGGACATGGAGAAAACTACCTTTGTTACACATTGGGGTACCTTCTGCTACAAGGTGATGTCGTTCGGACTGAAGAACGCAGGGGAAACTTATCAACGCGCCATGGTAGCTTTGTTTCATGATATGATACATCATGAAATTGAAGTTTACGTAGACGACATGATAGCTCGATCACAAATAGAGGAGGAACACCTTGAACATTTGCAGTAGCTGTTTGCCAGATTGAAGGAATACAAACTCAGGCTGAATCCAAGCAAGTGCACTTTTGGAGTTAGGTCTGGTAAACTTCTGGGATTTATTGTCAGCAACAAAGGCATTGAGGTCGATCCAGCAAAAGTGAAAGCTATACAAGAAATGCCTGCTCCCCGTACTGAAAAGGAGGTTAGAGGATTCTTGGGACGCTTGAAATATATCGACAGGTTCATCTCTCACCTGACGTCTACATGTGAGCCAATCTTCAAGCTATTAAAGAAAGATCAGGTAGTCGAATGGAACAATGATTTTCAAACTGATTTCGATAAGATCAAGGAGTATTTGTTAGAACCTCCTATTCTGATGCCACCCGTCAAAGGAAGGTCGCTGATCACGTATCTGACTATTTTGGACAACTCAATGGGGTGCGTACTGGGCCAACATGACGAGTCTGGTCGAAAAGAGCATGCCATTTATTACCTTAGCAAAAAGTTTACCGACTGTGAGACTCGCTACTCACTGCTCGAGAAAACTTGCTGTGCTTTGGTATGGGCTGCTCGCCGACTAAGGCAGTATATGTTGACTCATACCACTTTGCTGATTTCCAAGATGGATCCGATCAAGTATATCTTCGAGAAGCCTGCTTTATCTGGAAGAATTTCTAGATGGAAAATGATCCTGACTGACTATGACATCCATTATACTACCCAAAAAGTTATAAAAGGGAGTGTACTAGCTGACCATCTAGCTCATCAAGCTATCAAAGATTATCAATCCATGAGATTCGACTTCCCGGACGAGGACATCATGACATTGGACAACATTGAAGGTAACGAACCATATGACGGACCTGAAAATGGATCCTGATGGACCCTGTACTTTGATGGTGCTTCGAATGCACTTGGAAACGGTATCGGTGCGGTACTCATTTCCCCGGAAGGCTGCCATACACCTTTCACGGCCCGACTTTGTTTCAGCTGTACCAACAACATGGCCGAATATGAAGCTTAAATCTTTGGTCTCAAGGCTGCCATAGACTTGGAAATCAAATCTTTGGTCGTATTTGGGGACTCGGCTTTGGTTATCAGTCAAGTAAAACGAGAATGGGACACCAAACATCCTAATCTTATCCCATACAAAGAACATGTCCTAACATTGTTGCCTCATTTCGAGCAAATCACCTTCGAGCATTTCCCGCGAGAAGAGAATCAGCTAGCAGATGCTCTGGCTACAATGTCTTCCATGTTTAAACTCAACTGGGATAACGAGGCTCCCCAAATCACCATCGAGCGAATGGATGAAACTGCGCATTGTCATGAGATTAATACCGAAGAAGTAGTGGAACAACCTTGGTTTCATGAAATCAAAAGGTATCTCCAGACTAGAGAATATTCCGAAGGAGCTTCCGTAAATGACAAGAAGTTCTTAAGGATATTTACTGCCAAGTTCTTCCTAAGCAATGGCATCCTTTATAAATGCATCCATGATTGTGTTTTACTTTGTTGTGTGGACAAAGCTGAAGCAGAGTTAATCATGACTGAGATACACAGCGGCACATTTGGCACCCACTTGAGTGGACATACGATGGCTAAGAAGATTCTAAGGGCAGGCTATTACTGGTCTACCATGGAAGCTGATTGCCATCAACATTCTCGTACTTGCCACAAATGTTAAGTCTACGCCGACAAGGTTCATATTTCTCCTGTTCCTCTCAACGTTCTGACAGCTCCTTGGCCATTCGCAATGTGGGGCATTGACATGATTGGAGAGATCAAGCCTACAGCGTCCAATGGACATCGCTTCATCTTGGTCGCTATTGACTATTTTACCAAGTGGGTCGAAGCAGCTTCCTTCGCCTCTGTTACAAAGAATGTGGTTTCCTGCTTCTTTAAGCAGAACCTCATATGCCGGTATGGTGTCCCCGACAGGATCATCACAGACAATGGTACAAATATGAATAATACTATGATCACCGCTCTATGAGAACAGTTCAAGATTTATCATCACAATTCATCTCCCTATCGGCCGAAGATGAACGGTGTTGTTGAAGCTGCGAACAAAAACATCAAGAAGATCATTCAAAAAATGACAGTCACCTACAAGGACTGGCATGAGATGTTACCGTTTGCTCTGCATGGATATCATACCACGGCACATACTTTAACAGGGGCAACCCCATTCTCTTTGGTATATGGCATGGAAGTTGTCCTACCCATGGAAGTGCAGATTCCTTCTTTAAGGATTATGAAAGACGCTGGTTTGAATGAAGACGATTAGATTCAGACCCGACTTGATCAACTCAATTTGATCGACGAGAAGCGACTCACTGTTGTTTGCCATGGTCAAACGTACCAAAAACGGATGATCAAGGCTTTCAACAAGAAAGTCAGACGTCAAGTATATCAAGTCGGAGATCTTGTAATCAAGAAGATCATCTTACCGCAAAGTGATCCCAGGGGAAAATGGACTCCTACTTACGAAGGACCGTTTGTGATCAAGAGCATCTTTTCTGGTGGTGCAATGATTCTGACCACCATGGACGGGGACGACTTGCCACACCCTGCAAACGCAGACATAGTCAAAAGATACTACGCATAAAACAACCCGACAAGTCGAAAACCCGAAAGGGCAACTTGGGCAAAAATGGGCATCCCGGTGAACCGAAAACCCGAAAGGGTGGTTCAGGCAAAAAATTAGGGATAAAACAAAAAGATTTGTACACCCGGCAAGTTGAAAACCCGAAAGGGCGGCTTGGGCAAAAAAGGGTTTCCTGGTGGATCGAAAACACGAAAGGGCGATTCAGGCAAAAGTTAGGGAATTAAAGTGTATGACTATGTCTCGTCGGATCACTTTAAAGAACAATCTCTTCACCAACAAGCTCCGAGCTTCTAATCAATCTAATCATCGGCGGACGAAGCATTGAATGGACAAAATATTCAGAGTTGTGAAAGTTGTAGCAGAATGGGAATCCCATGGAATTGTTGCACATAGCCATCTTTATTTTGTATAAAATTTTCAATTTTTTACGACAACATCCTCTTACTAGGATGTCTGTCTCCTTTGTACAAAGATACTCATAAAAAGTTAATACAAACACTTTTCCAAATACAGAAATTTGCTTTGTCTTCTTTTTGCTTTTTACACTTATGTTTTATTTGAGAAACGTCCAATGTTTTGTTAAATAGGCATGTGCATTTGAACATAATCATTTTCTTACAAATCAAGAAAGATGATTGCTGATAGGTTGGAGGCACAGATAGATATCTTGATGCCCTTTCAAGAGGAATCCCAAGCGGAATTAAACTCCAAATTCCTCAACCAAGTTAGAATCCAGAACTTAATTCCCCAAACAGAGTTAAACTTCAAGATCTTCAGCAGAACAAAAGCTTTCTCAAAGCTGATTTCCCCAGCCAGAGAGCCTCCCAGAACTTAATTCCCCCTCAGAGGTAAGTTTCAGTATCCCCATTGGAGCCTTAAAAATCTGAAAATCCTATCCCCAGTTGAAGTCAAAACTGTTAATCCCCAGCGGAGCTAAAACTTCCAACTATCAATCCCCAGTAGAACCAGACTAGTGAACATTCTCCCCACGGGGATACTTCCCCTCAGGTTGAAGATTCTCAGTCTTACTTCTCCAGCATGAGTCTCCCAGGTTCTGAACTCCCAGTAGAGATCATCAGAATTCTCATTCCCCTCAAGTCACCAAGGATTTTCAATCCCCAGCAGTGGTCCTAAAATCCCTCAACAACTGAAGATCTTGCTCCCCAAGCAATCAGCATTCAGCAAGGATTTCTCACCCCCAGTAAACAAAGGATTTTCAATCCCCAGCTTCGGTTATGGGTTTATTTCCCCAACATTTGTCAAGGATTTATTTTCCAAAACAAATTACATTTCAAATTGATCGGTCGTTCAAAATTTCCTTCATCACCTGCTGGAAGTTGCGGTCATCATCCAAAAAAAATTCTTTCATCACCTGTTGGAAGTTACGGTCGTCAAAGATCAAATTCTCACAAAATTCAAGTTATGAAGCCCGAATTCGACCGGATAGTATCTTGATCTCTACAGCATATTGTGAAGCCCGGATTACGATCGGATAACAGTATCAGACTATCGCAAAGCCTGGATTACGACCAGATAGTGGTATCTCCTAAAAGCAAGCTATGAAGCCCGGATTCGGCCGGATAATAGTTTAATCCCCAACAAGTTTCTGTGAAGCCTGGATTACGACCAGACAGCATCCAAGAATACTATGAAGCCTGGAGTCGACCAGATAGTGGTATATCTTTAACACAAGTCGTGAAGCTCGGATTCGACCGGATAACAGCTCAACAAGTTATTGTGAAGCCTGGATTATGACCAGAAAGCAATGCAAGTTTCTATGAAGCCTGGATTATGACCAGACAGCAGCCAAGAATACTACGAAGCCTGGAGTCGACCAGATAGTGGTATATCTTTAACACAAGCCATGAAGCCCGGATTCAACCGGATAACAGCTCAACAAGTTATTGTGAAGCCTGGATTATGACCAGAAAGCATTGCAAGTTTCTGTGAAGCCTGGATTACGACCAGACAGCAGCCAAGAATACTACGAAGCCTGGAGTCGACCAGATAGTGGTATATCTTTAACACAAGCCGTGAAGCCCGGATTCAACCGGATAACAGCTCAACAAGTTATTGTGAAGCCTAGATTATGACCAAAAAGCAATGCAAGTTTCTGTGAAGCCTGGATTACGACCAGACAGCAGCCAAGAATACTACGAAGCCTGGAGTCGACCAGATAGTGGTATATATTTAACAAAAGCTGTGAAGCCCGGATTCAACCGGATAACAGCTCAACAAGTTATTGTGAAGCCTGGATTTCGACCAGATAGCAATACAAGTTTCTGTGAAAGCCTGGAGATCGACCAGATATCAGTTAATTGTTAACAGAATGAAGATTCTCATCCTTGAAACCTCATAAGATTGGTATGCTCCCAATTTCTGACCCTTAACAGAATGAAGACTCTCGTCCTTGAATACCCAGTAGATTGGCATACAATCCAAGCTCCTGAGTCTCCAACAGTGGTCCCAGGACTTCTCATTTTCAGCAATCAAAAGATTCTAGCTTTCCCCTGCAGCAGTCGAGGATTCACTTTCCCCGGCAGCAGTCAAGATTCTATTATCTCCGGCTATCCAGGATTCATCTATCCTCAGCGAGACAACTCATCAGCTTACATGCGCATTCATTACATTCATATATCATAAACATTAATATAACATATACATTGCATCATACATTTCATGCAACATAACTTTGTGTTTTAGCTAAAATTTTATCCTTTTCAGGATAAGATTAAAAGGCTATCGCTAACAATTAGCCAGATACAGTATGGATACACCCCAGACACAGCGGTCATTCTATTACTCATTCAAGTTCCAAGTCAGATACAGTATGGATACACCCCAGACACGACGGTCATTCTACTACTCATTCAGACTACAGCAATCAGATACAGACTAGATACGCTCCAGACACGGCAGCCATTCTATCTCTCATTTAGATTCATTTATCAACTTCAAGGTCCAGTGCATTCAAAACACGGATACCATTTTGGCCCTTACAGTTTAATTCTCCCCAGTGCAGTCGCCAAGGAAGTCATTCTGTCACTTATTCAGATCCCAGTTACAGTACAGATACACCCCAGACACGACGGTCATTCTGCTACTCATACAGATCTCAGCTTCAGATATAGCCCAGATACGCTCCAGACACGGTTGCCATTCTGTCACTCATTCAGAATTTATCCCTAGCACACAGTTGCTCCATACACAGATATTCCTCTGTCATCCAGATACAATACAGATACACTCCAGGCACGGCAGTCATTCTGATATTCATTCTACATTCAAACACAGTTACAGCTCAGATACGCCCCAGACGCGGAGGCCATTCTTTTGCTCATACGAATTCAGTCTCCAGATACAGTTCGAATGCATTCCAGACACGAATACCATTTTGATACTCATTCTTTTGACTTACAACATTGCAAGTTAACAAAGATTCTTGGATGGCATCTTTAAGCCCATCTCCGGCAAGATTCTACCGTCTCCAAATGGCATCTTTAAGCCCATTCCCTCAACTATGCTTTGGACGAGTGCAAATTTACGGGCACTCTAGTGTCCAATCCTCTTTTACCTTTGAGTCGCGAAAGGCAAACATGCCAATCTAACTCTTCAGGTTCAAGAAGATTGAACAGGGGCAGCTGTTGTACCCCAAAATCTGCCCTCTCATTCTTCAGGAAATCATCCTGGATTCTTAGAGTCCCTCTGAAACAAATCCAAGTCCTGAATTATCTTTTCTTCCCAAGCAAACCATTTAGAAGAGCAAAATGATCACACAAGCTCTAAAGGCAACGCTTTTATCTTGAAAAAAATTAAATTCTAAACATTTGGAATTTTTCTCTAAAAATGGGTGTTTAAGAAGAAAATAGCGCTTCAGAACTTCTGGACCAAACTCCAGACAGAAACGGTCAAAAGTTGCTAGCTTGGCTCAACTCAGTCAGAAGTTGCAAACGTGGTTCAACACGTAAGCCTCAAACAGAACATGGATCTTTCAGCAGTTACGCAAGTTCAGCCAGAGTTTGCTAGAGGAATGCAAAGGAAGCAAGGAAGTTTGAAGGCTCCTTCAGAACATGCTGAAATCAGGAGATGGAAGGGTCAGAAGAGTGGGTGTTACACTGACACAGAATCTCTAAGTCCAGGATTTCCATAAGCAAATCCAAGGAACGTGTCAGAAAGTGAGGAGAATCCCCTGAATTTGCGGAGACAGCAAGAGACCAAGACCAGAGCATGGTTTACATTGTTTTTGGTAAAGCAGAACTGATGGTTCAAGTTTTTCTCCTATTACCAGAATTTTGGTGTTGATAAGTCTCATCACCACTTAATGCTCATTAATGCTCCCAACCACTCCTGAACATTCATCCAAGGGGTCTCTTCACGTGTGGCTTGGTAAACGCCTTTATGTAGGCTTAGGCATGGGTCTACGCGCCACCATCCATCTATAGAGGTCACTTCTCCCCAATCCTTGCCTGCTGTTCCAGCCTAGGCTGAAAGGCTATCCATTATCACAACTTTCCAGGAACTTCTTTCAAAAAGCAATTCAACCTCTATTGGCGCCTTTAATGTTCAAGAATCCACAAGAGCTTTGCCTATAAATAGAGCACCACTGACCACTAAGAAGGGGCGTCCAAAAAAAAACCATAAAAAATTGCTAGAAGAGAAACAGAAATTTTTAGCAAGAAAGTACTGTGAAACTCTGTCAAAAAATCTTAGTGTTTCAAAAGCTTCAAACACAACTTTGAACTTCCTACCTCCAAACTTCATCAATACCCAGCTTTCTTTGTGACTAAAGAACACCTTTTTAGCCTCTGACCATACATACACATACACCTTCATCTGCCTCTTTCAAAAAAGAACCCGTCCAGAACACCATCAGAGCTAAAAGCTAGCTCTCATTCACAAACTTTTCCAACAACCAGGTAAGCAGCTGCTGACCTTCATCACGCTGCTAAGCATCATCAGCTTTGCATGCTCAAATAAACATAATGTAAATATCATGTTGCTGCTGTTTGCGTTCTAAGGATTTTCATACCTCAGAACGTTTAAATAGTAAGTGAGTCAGCGTAGAACCTGCCTGTGACCTTGTTGGTTCTGTCTCCTGAAACACTTTGACATTTGCTGAAGCTGTTCCAAACATGTTTTCTGTTTTATGGAAAAATAACAAAATTGCAGATGTTCTGACTAGCACAGGGAGAAGCCAAGTGCTGACTTTGACGTTAGCACATCTAAAGCCTGTTTTGCTGTCAATAATATCAGAACTTCTGAGAATTATTGTATTTCCAGCAGGATCAGAACTTCTGATATCCCCACTAACAAACTTTTGTCTTGCAACGCATGGGGGTCAGAACTTCTGATCTTCCCACTAACAAGTTTTTGTTTTGCAGGTGCCAGAGTCAGAAGTTCTGACTCATACAGTTTAACCAAAAGGTTGATAATCTGGCAGCAGGCCTGAGTCAGAACTTCTGATAACCTCTCAGCAGCGTGCTGGCTCCCTCTCTCTTTCTCTCTATCTTACTTTTGTTATTTTCTTTTCTTATCTATTTTTCTCGTTGAACCACCCCATGTACAAATATGTATCCCCACCCCCTAATTGCTGTAATAGCGTAGGATTTTATATTTCTTCTTTTTATTGCTTTCAAATAAATGCTAGTAATTAGGATGTGTATGGCAAGATAAAATCAATGAAATAGAAAATCCTAATTCAAAGATAAACTCTTGTATGCAATAAAACACACTTGCACACTTACACCCCTAGGGTTACATCCACTTGTTGCCTTCAAAAATGGGCCATGTTTGCATGTCAAGTACTTTGGCAAAACAAAAAAAACAAACAAAAATGATCATAGTCCCTCGATGACGCTATCTAGTTGCCTAAACAAAATGATCATAGTCCCTCAAGAAAATTGCCAAAATACTTGACACTATTGCTTTCATGGTCTATACGATGACCCGTGCCCGTCCCGTTTACATCCTAACACAAGGTTGTTCACCAAATACAATGGTGAAACGACACTGTTAAAAGGGTTAAAAACATAAGGAAAGATCTTTGAGTAAAATAGGGTAGACAACTCTTAGTTACTTGATCAAACTTGCAAAGAAAACATCCTTGCTACTTTTCAAAAACACACATCACAACACAATTTCCAAACAACTTTCAAAACATTGAAACATCTTTTCAAAAAGACACACACCTTTGTAAAACATTCAAACAAGAATTGTTACAATGGTTGCCTAGACAAGGCATCTTTTTCAAAACATTTTCAAAAACCACACACACAAAGCACCATTTCAAACAAATGAAAAAGCAAAGCAAGTGATCTAAGCAAGTAACTAAGAGCCCATGGATAACCATGGATAGAAAGGGTGCTAATACCTTCCCTTTCTATAATCTACTCCCCGAACCCAAGAAAAACATCTCAAAGGTTTTTTATGTGCTTTTTAACCTTTCCTTTAGGATAAAATAAAAAGTCAGTGGCGACTCTTGCTAAACCGAACATTTGCGAACAAAAAACGCAAAACCCCAAGTCAGTTCTCCCACCGTATCACAGGTGTAATCACAAAAACCTGCACACAAAAACAAACAAACAACCCAATGTCTTGAGGTAAACCTCAAGAACTCCAGACAAAATAATCAATTAAAGTCACAAGGTCTCCAACATAGGCCAAGGTTTCTAATCCTAAATCCAAAAAGTCCAATGCTCCATAATGCCAAGGATAGTAACCAAATAGTCCAAGTACTATTAAAGATTTTTTAGGGTTTATGTTGATTATTAAGTATCTTAAAAAGGAAAAGAAAAGCTCAAGTGAGCAAAATTAAAAAAAATGATAAGAAAGTAAATGCTCAAATGAGCAAAGATGAAAATGGCATGAAATGTAAATGCTAAAAGTAAATGGTACATAAAGCATTAAAAATAAAAGCATAAAGTAAACAAGTAAATAATTAGTGATTAGTTGGATGACCATCTTGAAGTTGCATTTGGAACTCAATAGAGGATTGGTAGAACCAAAGCCTCCACACAACAAGTTGCATTTTCTTTTTATCAAGTATATCATCCATTTGGAATTCTCACAAGTGCCATTTAATGATCAACGATGTTTAAGTGATCCGCATTGACAAAAGGTGTTATAGATCCATTAGAGGATTGGTAGAATCAAATCCTCCATACAATGAATCTCAAGGCTATTGGATCAAAGAGATCAAATTAACATACTTGGGCTTGCAAACATAAGTTTGGGCCACGAATGATCATTTATTCGAATCGAGATAAAATTTAGCGCTATGTTAAGAAATCGTAAGTGGATTTATATAGAAGTCGCACCTATTTTGAGGTCGGTCAATAGCAATCTATGCACCATTTATTCTGAGACATGATATAGAGATCATGCTCCAACAACATTTAGTGTAATAAGAAGGGGATGAGATGAAGAGGGATGGGAGAGAATATACAAACCACTTTTGAATTAAATTTAATCAAACTATTATTAAAATCATTCATCCATTTTTATGGAGTTAAACTCAACACCATGGATCCAATGATGTTAATAAAGTTCATGATCCAAAACTTAACCCAAGGTCAGCCAGAAAATAGTCACAAAATAATATTACATTTTAATATATACAAAAGGGTTTAAAAATAATGTTTAAAAATAGAAAATAAAGAGAAAAAATATCAATTATGTTCAAATTAATCAAGGAATAAAAAGTAAGACCATAGAAAAATCAGAAAAAGGCTCAAATAATTTTACAAAATTTTGGTAATTTTTTAAAATCAAACACTATTTTTAAAATTAAAAGAAATGGGTAAAATAAATCAAAAATGATAAAAAAAATAGTAAAGTCAGAAACAAAAATAAAAGAAGGTCACCAATATTTGTCACAATATCATTGGATCACTCCATAATTTTTTCAGAGTATAAAAGTGTATAAAAGTATTTTTTTTAAACATTAAAAACAATTCAAATAAAGTGTGAATTTATAAAAATACCAAAACACAAAATTAAATTGTGAAAAAATAAAAATCAGAAAGAGAATAATCAAAATATTTTTTACATAATTTTTTCAGATTTTTTGGACTAAAAGTGAATTTTCTATGATTTTTTAAAATTTAAAACAATTAAAATATAAAAATCAGAAAAGTAAATAAAAGTAAAAATATGTAGACCATTGGATGAGAGTCAAAACGCGTTAGTAATCAAATCGAAGGGATCTGGCGCGTTGTGCATATCATGGTCATTAGTGAGTAAAGTACAGAATCAAATATAAATCAGATTTTCAAAAATAACATGTGGCGTGCCATCATGTGTTGGAATATGACACGTAGGTCATCTTCAACCTCCAGCCAACGTGATTTGCAGGTCTCTCAAACCGTAAAATCAGAAGCTCTGACCTATTCCATTCGCTTCGTCTCTTCAAGACGAAGACAACCATACCCTCGCACAAAATTTATATAAATTGTAGCTCAAGCAATTTGGAAGGAAAGTTTTGAAAAGGGATTTGAAATTTCATGGTCAAAACGTGTTCCCAGTAAAACGTAAGTGTTGTGACTAGAACCAGGGCAATGAGAGCAACACAATGATATCAGAGTTTTGAAGAATTGTTGATGGAATCTACCTATTGAAGTTGAGTTGTAAAGCTCTGAAACTGGACTTCTATGGAGCAGTTTATGGCACGATTCTTGAATGTAATTATGTGGTTAGCTTCAGGGAAGATTAAGGAAGGTGAATTGTTGGAAAAATTGGATTGAAAAAGGCTTGAGAATGGATTTTGAAGTTACTGAATTCTGAGTTGTAGAACAAGTTTGGCAGGGTGATTCTGGCTATCCAAGCTTGAGAAAACAAATGGGATAGTTCATGTATTTATAGGAGAAGCAAATGGGATCAAAAGGAAGAGTGAATGATGCATTTTGGAGGGAATTTGTGTTGGTCTGCATCATGAAGAAAATGTGAGTTCTCTTTTGTTAAAACTCATCCAAAGCGCGCGTTTTGATGCACTAATCAACTTGGGAAAGTTGGATAATCATATTTAGACCCAAAATGCGTGCAAATTTGAGGTTTAGAGGTTGTAACATGAAATTCAAATCCTGACTTGCAATGAAACTTCAATTCCAAGTTACCACTTTTGAAACAATGGCATTCTCAGCTCAAGGGGTCTTAAGTCATGATTCTTGATGCTTTAGAAAGATGAGGTTACAAGCTTTGCAATGGGAAAAAAATGGAATTAAATGGATGCTTGAGCTGAAAGTTGTGTTGAGTCAAAGTTGGAGAAAAAGAGTTGACTTTCCATACTTAGAAATATTTCAAGTTCTTCTTCAAAAATGACCTATATTGTCTTGCATCCAAACATGGCTTTCCACTTGGAATTTGCTCTTGACCAAAAAAAGATGGAATGAATTATATCTCTTGAATGACATTTTGAGACTTGCACCATTCAAAATCTCCAAAAATTGAGAGAGTTATGAATTGTTGAAGTTGGCAAAAAATCATGAAATGACCTATAATATTTTGCATCCTTAAGGAAACTTCCATCCATTTTGTCACTTTGCAAATAAAAGAAGGCATAAAGTTCACACATTCAAGATCATTATGGAAAAAGAATGGGCTCAAGGTGATAAAAATTGACCAAGTTATGATCATTTGAAGTCACACATGGAAAATTGGAGATTCATCTAGAGGACTTGTAATCTTTCTTCCTCATTAAGCCTCTTCCTCATGGAAAATCCTTGAAACTTTTGAAGTGATTTATTGATAACCCTTTGAAGAGAAAGATGTCTTTGGAATCACTCAAAACTACCAAGAGATGAGCAATATATATTCCTTTGAAGTTCAAAACCCTAGCTCCTTAGATCAAGAGAATGCTTTGAGGAACTTTGACAATTTTGAACAAACTTCTTGTACCAACACACATGATTTGTAAATAGAAGTTGTTGAGGATAATAATGAGAAATTATAACCACAAAAACCACTTCCATATCTTGAACATTGATAGAAATATGAACTTATGACCAAATGCAATAAAATCTTGTCCAACCATGACAACTTCTCCAATCAATCCCTTGTGCTTTTCAACCAAATTTGATAACCTTGAAATGTGATGAACCAAAACAACCTTGCCATGCCATTTCTTCCAAACAAATCCAATGGTGAGATTTAAACTTCTCAAGCTTTATTGACTAGGGAATGGAAATAAACTCATGAACCCATGGGGTAACTTGTTAAATCTCATTGCCTTTACCTACTTGGATAACAAGCAAGACAAACCAACATTGCATTTTATTTAGTTAATATAAGAAATCAAGACAAAAACAATATTCATGATCACAAAAGAACATAAGTTAAGGTGTTTGGTGATTCCTCAAAAGGTAAAAGCTAAATATAGGGAGGGGAACCAAGAATCCAAGTGTGATCTTGTTGTGAATGAATCAACATGGTATGATGAAGGGATCGTAGGGGAAAAGTTGGGGTACAACCACTACCCTTATTTAAGTTTCTTCTATTTGGAGATACGAAGGTTAAAAATCTTCGTGTCGACGCAATCGAAGATACTTAAATATAAAACAAACCTTATTTTTTGCCCTAAGATTCCATGCAAATGTTTATGATCATGAATTCACATGGACAATTCCAAAGGGATGCAAATCACCACTGGGGATGTAACAAAATAAAGCAGCAAGGGAGCAACCCCACCAGGAAAATAAATAATTGATGGATCAAAAGACCTTAATCAAAGAGGATGGTAGAATGGTCAAAGGATACACCAACTTCTACCGAAGGCGAAGCTACCGATGTTTAATGAAGGCAGAGAGAAAGATAACAAACATTGACGTTCACTGCCAATGTCCTAATGACTTTCACTGAAGGTAGAGAGAAAATAAATCTCATAGCACCTCTGTTCACTGACGATGAACTACCAACGTTCACTGAGGGTAGCAAAAAGATAACAAACATCGACGTTCACTACCGATGTCCTACCAACTTTCACTGAAGGTAGAAAGAGAATATATCATAGCACCTCCATTCACTAACGATGAACTACCAACGTTCACTGAGGGTAGCAAAAAGATAACAAACATCAATGTTCGTTGTCGATGTCCTACCAACTTTCACTGAAGGTAGAAAGAGAATATGTCATAGCACCGTCGTTCACTGACGATGAACTACCAACGTTCACTGAGGGTAGAAAAAAGATAAAAAACACCAACTTTCACTGATGGTGATCTATCAACTTTCACTGAAGGTAGAAAGAGAATATATCATAGCACCACCATTCACTGACAATGAACTACCAACGTTCACTTAGGGTAGCAAAAAGATAACAAACACCAACTTTCATTGATGGTGATCTACAAACTTTCACTGAAGGTAGAAAGAGAATATATCATAGCACCGTCATTCACTGACGATGAACTACCAACATTCACTGAGGGTAGCAAAAAGCTAACAAACATCGACGTTCACTGCCGATATCCTACCAACTTTCACTGAAGGTAGAAAGAGAATATATCATAGCACCGTCGTTCACTGACAATGAACTACCAACATTCACTAAAGGTAGCAAAAAGATAATAAGTTTCCCCAAGATTCTGGCGTTTCACCTAGAACGGGTCTCAACTTCTTATTTAACCAAGGCACTCCGCCTAAAAAGGATAATATATAAGTTGTCTCAAATAAAGAGACTTCCACTTGCAAAGATTTCACAATGAGCTGTTTCTGTGATATGAAAAGTCTTTCCATTCGTTGGGGTAATCTGACGACAAACTGCAAACTATTCACTCATAGAGGAGATAACAAAAAAAGTTACGTCGACTTTTACAAGGAAGCACGAGTTACTCAAATAAAAAGGCCTGCTACTTGTTGTCATGGAGGATTGTAAAAAGAAATGACTTTCTGGGGTGGGAAATATGACTTCCTGGAGAAAGAAATATGACTTCCTGGGGAAAGAAATATGACTTCCTGGAGAGATGCCACGATGTTCCTGCTGAGGAGATAAAGTCTTCTCGTGCAAAATAAATGCACCAACAAAAACTTAAAGTTTTCAGAAATCCAAAGTAAATAATATTGTTATGGAACCACAGATTCAAACCAGAAATAAACTGGAACGAAACGGTCAACCAGAATACATCCTTTGAGAAATAAACTCAAGAGCGAAAACCAAATCCATCCAAACCAGGAGTTGTACAGGAAGGCTAAAGCAAAAAGCTTCCACCATGGATAATTCAGTGGGGAAATTGAAAGAATATACGCTTTCTGCTTAAGGCCAACACTCTATTAAAGAGATGACAACGTAACTCTGCAAAACAGGATGATATATCAACGAAAATATTAACAAATGTCAATGACCAATGATTTACCAATTTTAGCTATGCATGATGTATGTATGAATGTATGAGTGTTATCGTGCTTATGCTGACAAAACAGATATACAACATTGGGAATAACCAGGCAAAACCACCTCGGGCACTAATAACACTCGGCTAAACTTCATCCAAGATGATCATTCCAAGAAAAAGTAAATTCCAACTGAGGAAACAAAATCTACTGGAAGCTTTTGTTTTACTGGGGAGCGATATAATCCAGAAGTAAGCAAAACGAAGTGACAGAATAGTACAGATACAGGGATAGAACATCCTTCTTCAGGCTTCACCGGGGAAACAAGTGTTTTTTAAAAGTAACATTCCTACTGGAGATTGCAAAACCAATCTCAAGTAAAGCAGACAGACACCAAAACATCAAAACATTCACTGGGGATTTCAGGCCTACTTCATTGGGGAGGTTAACACCACATCCACAAAGGGAAAACCATAATACATCCTTCACTTAGAGAAACTTGGGACCTGCGTTCTTCAAGAGTGGTTATGATACCAACTTCTCCGGAAAAATAACTTCTATTAGGCCAAACGAAAACTTCACTGGAGAAAGTGCGGATTGAAACTTCACATCATGAAAACTCATAAAAGAGGAGAAATAAATCCAAACTTGACCGAGGATACCGGAATCATAAACCCAATACGGAGAAAACATCCCGAGTAAACCTTCCCGAGGGGAACAAAAAATTCTCAAAACAACTGGAGTTTGTCCATTCCTGGGATCACCATTTTTGTTGTCATTGTTTCATCACAAATCTTAAAGTAAAAGCAGATTGTAAAATCTTTTTTGAAAAATCAATTTTGTTATTTAATCTTTTTTGCTTTGAAAGTTATGATCAATAATAAATGGGGTCTTTGCAAGCTAAATAAAATAAGAAATACAAATAATTGGGTAACAGCTCAAATTTCATTAATAGAATGGTAGTCTGCGAATGGCGAGACTCCATAGATGATTACAATGTTTGAAAAATGGTAATATATAATGGAAAAGATACATTGAGATACAATGACCACTATCCCCTTTAACAACTTTTGAAATCCTGAGCAGCAGCTTCTGTTGAAGTATGGTGAGGATCTGAGAAGATTGTTGCTTCAACGATCAAGTCTTATCTGATGTAGTTACTTGCCAAGAAAGTCCCTAACTTTTGCGTAAGCTGCCCTTTTGGGTTTTCAACTTAGCGGGAAATTTATTCTGTTTACGTCTCTAACTTTTGCCTAGATCGCCCTTTAGGGTTTTCGGCCTACCGAGACGCTCTTTTTTGCCTAAGCCGCCCTTTCGGGTTTTCAAATTAGCGAGTTGTTCTTTTATTTCTTTAGGCGAAGTATTTCTTGACTGCGTCAGCATTCATGGGATGTGGGAACTCCTCGCCATCCATAGTTTCAAGAATTAATGCACCGCCAGAGAAGGCTTTCTTGACAACATATGGGCCTTCAAAATTGAGAGTCCACTTGCCCCTAGAATCAGCATTGAAAGACATGATCTTCCTGAGCACGAGGTCACCTTCTCTGAATTCACGAGGTTTGACCTTTTTATCAAAAGCTTTCTTCATTCTTTTTTGATATAACATTCCATGACATAAAGCTGTCATCCTCTTCTCCTCAATCAAATTCAACTGGTCAAACCTGTTATGGACCCATTCAGCCTCTGTCAATTTAGTTTCCATTATCACACGCAAAGAGGGAATCTCAACCTCGACAGGGAGTACAGCTTCCATTCCATACACCAGGGAGAACGGGGTTGCTCCTGTTGAAGTGCGGACAGATGTTTGATACCCATGTAGAGCAAAAGGGAGCATTTCATGCCAATCCTTATAAGTAACAACCATTTTCTGGATAATTCTCTTGATATTCTTATTAGCAGCTTCGACATCCCCATTCATCTTTGGCCTGTATGGAGATGAATTGTGATGGACAATCTTGAATTCTTCGCACAGTTCTGTCATCATCTTGTTGTTCAAATTCGAGCCATTATCAGTGATGATTCTGCTCGGCATACCATATCGACATATAAGGTTATTCTTAATGAAGCACACAACCACATGTTTAGTAAGATTGGTATATGAATTAGCCTCCACCCACTTGGTGAAGTAATCAATTGCTACCAAGATAAAACGGTGTTCGTTCGAAGCTTTAGGTTCTATCATCCCAATCATGTCAATACCCCACATAGAGAAAGGCCATGGGGAGGAAATCACATTGAGAAGTGTCGGAGACACATGGACCTTGTCTGCATAAATCTGGCATTTATGGCACTTCTTTGAAAATTTATAACAGTCAGACTCCATTTTCAGCCAATAGTAACCTGCCCTTAGCATCTTTTTAGCCATCCAATGTCCATTGGCATGAGCGCCAAATGAACCTTCATGAATCCCATGCATCAACATGTCTGCTTCATGTCTATCCATGCATCTGAGAAAGACCATGTCATAATTTCTCTTGTACAACACATTTTCACTGAGGAAGAAACTGCCTGCCAATCTTCTCAATGTCTTTCTATCTTTCTTCGATGCACCAATCGGGTATTCCTGGGTCTGAATAAAATGCTTGATATCATAATACCATAGTTTTTCATCTGCTACCTCCTCTTCTGTAAACACATGAGCGGGCTTATCCAGTTGTCGAACCGTAATTCAGGGTATATCATTCCAAGTATTCACTTGGTACATAGAAGCCAGAGTTTCCAGAGCATCCGCCATTTGATTTTCATCTCTAGGAATATGATGGAATTCAACTTTATTGAAGAAGGGTAATAATCTTCTAGCATAATCTTTGTAAGGGATCAAGATGGGGTGACGAGTATCCCATTCTCCTTTAATCTGATTTATTACCAAAGCTGAATCACCATACACATCTAGAATTTTAATTCTGAGATCAATAGCTTCTTTGAGATCCATGATGCAAGCCTCGTATTCGGCCATATTATTAGTACAGTCAAATGTTAACCATGCAGTAAAAGGAATGTGTGATCCATGAGGAGTGACAATCACAGCACCAATTCTTTTACCATAAGCATTCACAGCTCCATAAAATATCATACTCCAACGAGATTCAGGGTCAGGACCTTCCTCGGGCAATGGTTCATCATAATCTTTCACTTTTAGGAACATCACATCCTCATCGGGGAATTCATATTCTACAGACTGGTGATCCTCCACTAGTTGGTGAGCAAGATAATCTGCCAACACACTGCTTTTAATAAATTTTTGAGTGCGGTATTCGGTATCATATTCAGATAACAACATCTGCCAACGGGCAATTCTCCCAGTAAGAGCAGGCTTTTCAAAAATGTACTTGATTGGATCCATTTTAGAGATCAACCAAGTAGTGTGATTCAACATATATTGTCGCAAACACTTTACCACCCAAGCCAAAGCACAACATGTTTTTTCCAGCATGGAATACCGCGACTCACAATCGGTGAATTTTTTACTGAGATAATAAATGGCGAACTCCTTCTTCCTTGTTTCATCCTGTTGTCCCAGAATACATCCCTGGATTTATCTAACAATGTCAGATACATAATCAACGGTCTTCCTTCTACGGGAGGGAGCAAGATAGGAGGTTCAAGCAGATATTCTTTAATACTTTCAAATTCCATTTATCAATCATCCGTCCATACATAACCTTGATCTTTCTTTAACAACTTAAATATCGGTTCACATGTTGCAGTCATGTGGGAGATGAATCTGGAAATATAATTCAAACGCCTGAGGAAACCTCTGACTTGCTTCTCAATTCTTGGTGCTGGCATCTCTTGAATCACCTTAACTTTATCAGGGTCAAGTTCAATTCCTTTCTGGCTAACAATGAAACCCAACAATTTCCTTGATCGAACACCTAAGGTACACTTATTTGGATTCAAGCAGAGACGATACTTCCTCAAACGCTAAAACAACTTCAACAAATCCTCTACATGCCCTTCTTTAGTCTAGGATTTGGCAATCATATCATCAACATATACTTAGATTTCCTTGTGCATCAGATCATGGAATAGGGTTGTCATATCCCTCTGGTACGTTGCACCAGCGTTCTTCAACCCGAAGGGCATCACTCTGTAATAGAATGTTCCCCAGGGTGTGATAAACATTGTTTTTTCCATGTCCTCTGGAGCCATTCTTATTTGATTATATCCGGAAAATCTGTCCATGAACGATAATACCTTAAATTTTGTTGTGCTATCCACTAGCATATCAATGTGTGGCAATGGAAAATCATCTTTTGGACTAGATTTATTTAGATCTCTGTAATCTACGCGCATGCGGAACTTTCCGTCTTTTTTCGATACTGGGACAATATTGGAAATCCATTAAGGATACACTAATGTCACAAGAAAACCAACATTAATATGCTTTAGAACCTGCTCTTTGATTTTTACTGCCATATCTGGGTGAGTTCTTCTCAACTTTTGTTTAATTGGCAGACACTCTGCGTTCAACGAAAAGCGGTGCTCTACAATATCTGTATCTAGACCAGGCGTATCTTGATAAGACCAAGAAAAAATATCCACATACTCTTGCAACAGCTCAATCAACATGCTCTTCACATCAGGATGCAACAATGCTCCAATCTTGACTTCCTTCGGATCTTCTTCTGAACCGAAATTGATCACTTCCAATGGCTCTTTATATGGTTGAATGGTATTTTCCTCCTGCTCAAGCAACAGTGAGACCTCATCTGGAATCTCATCATAATCTTATTCTTCAGCCCCATACATAGGACATTAAAAGTTGGGAGAGGGTGCAGGGTCATTGCACTAACCAGTTTTTTAATTAATCTGCACATATGATTTGTGATAGCATTTAGAAACTGACACATATAATAAGTGATCATGCAGATTGAATATCAGTTATTATTTATTTTGAAATGTTTTTTCTGATTACCATTTTCCAAGAATAGCAGAAAATAAAAAAAAAACACAATTTGGGAAACAAAGACAACTTTTATTACTGATTTTAATAGTCACAGCAAACAGATAAGCCCTACAACATTAATACTTCCACCTTGGGCAGAGTGAAAGCTTTTTCAAAAAGATTAACAAATCAAATTACTTTGAAACATGTATGCAAGTGGGAACATCAATGGTGATCCAGTTCTGAACCCTAACTCCGTGCTTCACATAATTCGGCATTTCCTGCTCTGCTTCATCTTCCACAATGGCGTTAATCCTGGAAACAGTCGGATGAAGATAACCCCCGCTACGGAAAATGTCTTGATACCTGCCTGTAGTAGATTTCGGCTTTATGCCCTTACCTTTGTCATTCTCCGAAGAGAACCCCAAGCTAGTTATGTTCTTGTTGACAGGTGGATCCATATATCATCCCCAAACTTCACTATGACCATTACGCACAACCTGCTGCGCGTCCTTAAGCGAAACCATGGAGTTCTCATTTCCTCTTATGTTGCCAATGGATAAGGCTTGGAATTGGGTACCAACAGCATCTTCAGCTGCCTCTACAATGCTGAAAGAGGACAAATGAGATATCAACAATGTCGGCTCCCCATTTATGATCACTACTTTCCTTTCACGTACAAACTTTAGCTTCTGGTGTAAACTTGAAGTGACAACCCCTGCCTCATGTATCCACAGTCGTCCTAGCAAGCAGCTATAAGCGGGAACAATGTCCATGACCTGGAAATTTATCTGAAACAAATGTGGTCCTATTTGAATAGGCAAGTCCACTTCACCAATAACAGATTTCCTTGACCCATCAAACGCTTTCACAATGATGCCACTCAGGCACATAGGCGTTCCTTGATATTTCAACTTCATAAGGGTACTCCTTGGTATAACATTCAACACGGATCCATTATCAACTAGCACATTGGATAGTGAATAATTATTGCAGTTCATAGAGATGTGGAGGGCCAAGTTGTGATTCCTTCCTTCATCTGGTAATTCATCATCGCAGAAACTCAAGTTATTACATGAAGTAACGTTTCCTATTACGCTGCTAAATTGGTCTATTGCCATATCACTCTCCACAAAAGCTTGGTCCAGTACCCTCATCAAGGATTCTCTGTGAGCAGAGGAGTTCATCAATAAAGCTAAGATAGATATTTGTGAAGGAGTCTGCAGTAGCTGATCTATAATTTTGTAGTCGCTCATCTTAATTATCTTCAAAATATCATCCACTTCTTTCTCTAACGTAGCTCCACTAGTCTCATTTGTAGCCTTCTTAGGTTCATCACTCTCAGCAATTTTCTTTCCAGCACCAACATCTTTTCGAACAACTGGTGCAAACACACGACCGCTGCGGGCCACCCTGCTATTTTCAGCTATATTCCTAACATCGAGCATTGGCTGGATGGGAACTTCGACTCCATCCTCTAAGATTGTAGCGTTGTATTTGTAAGTCACAACCTTATCCGACTTGTAGGGGATAGGACCCGGCAAACTAATCACCAATGGGGTAATAGCTGGCTTGCTATGATACTCAACTTCAAAATGGACGGGTGCACCAAAACAAGGCACAATGATGTTTACCCCTTCTTCAACATAATCAGTCATTAATAAGTCATTTCTGGAAAACAAATCTTCGCCTGAAGAGAAATACTCATCTGTGGAAGCATACTCTTCATCTGACCCTTCCTTAGTCAAACAAACCTCAACCATATCAACTTCATGGTAATCATCCCTCTGACATGTGACCTTGATAGTTCCATTGTCTAATAACAACTGAACACCCTTCTTCATGATTGAATATCCTCAGGGGTCTCGACAGCAAACTCGGCAAGATCTATATTGGTGTTCCACCTGACCAGTCGTATGGCAGAAGGTAGCATGCTACTGCACGAGGTCCTCATTCATATACTCTACATCAAAAATTATGAATTCTCCAGGACATCCAGAAACCATATTCACTTCCTCTTCATACTCTGCCCTAGGCTTGATTATATGGATGAGGCCCTCATCCATCATCTCCTATAAATCAGCCTTTATCTTATTGCAACCTTGTATGTATGTACTGCAAATAGCACAACCGGCATGGTCATGCGTATAATAGCTAAATTCACAAAGGCCTACATGCATTTTCACCAAATCTCCTCTAACCGGATTAATATCAAAAATCTGGAAGTCGCCTGGACAATCGACTACCATATTCACAGCATTTACTCCCCCATGCTTGGGTAGAGCATTATCTTTCACATTAGGTCCCACATCCTTGAAAGATGGAACACCAGACTTCACAAATTTCTGTACCTCAGTCTTCAAAGGATAACAATTCTCAACATTATACCCTGGTGCTCCCTGATGAAAAGCACATGTTTGGTCTGCCTTGTAATACCAAGTCAATGGTGATGGTACAGCGGGAGGTGGTCGGGTTTGAACCAACTTCTTCTGAATCAATGCTGGTAGTAACTCTGTATAGCTCATGGGAATAAGGTCATAACTCCCCCTTCTTTGATTATACCCTTGATTCCCCTGCTGGGACGGACTCTGAAAAGAAACGATAGTTGGAGCGGCATTCATAACGGGAGTAATTGAGGCGACTTGTTAATGACACTGATAATTACTTCTAGGAGTGTTTACCCTCCTCTCTTGTATAACAGAATTTGCATCTCCTTCTTTCTTATTGGTAAACCCATAAGATGGCTTCTTCACACCTCCAGATCCTTCACTCTTCGTTAAACGGCCTTCTCTTACAGCCTCTTTTAAGCGGATACCCATTCCTACCATTTCAATAAAGTCACTTGGCACACTTGCTAACATCCTCTCGTAGTAGAAAGCACCCAGCATCTTCAAGAAAATCTTAGTCATCTCCTTCTCTTCCATGGGAGGAATCACCTGGGCGGCTACCTCACGCCATCTCTGTGCATATTTTTTGAACGGTTCCCTGTCTTTCTGAACCATAGCCCTGAGTTGATCACGGTCAGGCGCCATGTCCATGTTGTACTTGTATTGTTTGATGAATGCTTCTCCCAAATCATTAAAAGCATGGATATTGGCGTTGTCCAAACTCATATACCACTTCAGTACAGCACCGGTCAAACTATCCTGAAAAAAGTGAATCAGCAGACGCTGATCATCAGTATGGGTAGACATTCTCCTTACGTACATCACCAGATGAGCACGAGGGCAAGTGTTACCCTTATATTTCTCAAACTCTGGGACTTTAAACTTAGCAGGTATCTTAACATTCTGGACCAAGCATAACTAATTCACATTCTTCCCAAATAGATCTTTTCCCTTGAGGGCCTTCATCTCTTTTTGCATCTTGTCAAACTTCTCTTGAAAATCATCCATTCTGTCATAAAGACTCAAGTCTTCACTCGATGGAGGGAAAGGACGACACACATCATCATTAACAAACGGAACCATATTCATCGAAGGAGGTGTAGCAGGAACATGCACCACAGGAGGTGCAGGAGTAACAATAGTCTTAACAACTGGAGTATCTTGAGGACCAAGATTGAAACCTTCAGGTGCAAAATTCTTCGGCATTCCCCATGGATAACCTTTGGGCATGCGATTCTGAACAACAGCTGGAGTAGCAGATACGGGAACAGTCAGAGCTTCAGTAGTTGCCCTTGTTGGTTGAGGTTGAACACTCGGTGGCTGATTTTGAGAAGCCACCAGAGCTTCCATCAGAGTAGTCAGATTGGCCATGCCGTCCTTCAAAGCAGAAACTTCCTCACGCAGCTCGCGATTCTCTTGTTCTAAGTTGTCCATCTTTTTTCTGAAATTCGCCCAGGTGTTGTAGTGATGAGTCAGCTTGCTGAACGAAGTAAAGAAGCTTGGTAAGACACCTGGATACGCATAAAAAATGCAAGAAAAACGTGCAATATGATGCATGATATGTAATGCACATGATTATTTTTACTTTGTTATTTAATATTTCAAGGGATTTATAGATTTATAGACACATTGAAAATATCATAGAAATAACACGTTTGAAATACTGGAAAATTTTATTATAACAACTCCAAAATGGATTACAAGTTTCAATGATCCCAAGTAGAAGATGAAAATAAAATCTGAAATCCTGAGAAATAGAACTGATGGAGATCACTCTATACGTTGGCGCTTCCCCATGAGCCTAGAAATCTGAACCTTCAACCTCTGGTTTTCTTCCGCATGTCTGATGGCAACCTCCTTCCAATCATCTGAATCAGGAAGTGAGTAATCAGCACCTGATTGAGACTTAGGAGAAAATAAATCCCTTTGCCTCTCCCTAGACTCTATCAATCAACTCTCAAGGATCTCAATCAAGTCGTCTTTCTCTTTCAAGTCTGCTTTATAGGAACTCTCTAATATTTGGAACTTGTTCTTCCAAGCATCATTTTCATGTTGCATCCTAACCAAAGCAAGTTGCATCTCTTCTAGATCATCTAATAAGGGAGAAATGGTCTTGACAAATAGATCAGGAATGGGTGTCTCCCGGGTATATGTCATCTTTAACTGAACATATCTCGATCGGACCCACTGAAGATATGGCTCCAAAGAAACAGCACCCCTAGGTCCCAAATCCTTCCTGCCTTTCTTATGAATGTGACGCCAGGCCTTTACAATATGCTCCCTAGCTTCCTTGTGGTCTTCTCCTTCCTTCAGAAAGAAACTACACAAATGAATACTATTCGATTTATCCCTCATCAAATAACCAAGTTGTCGCCGTACAAGAACAAGGTTATAGTTAATTCCTCCCTTTGTACCAAGAAGAGGTACATTGGGGAAACTACCACAACTGTCAATAATCTTTATATCCTGGTAAGCTCGATGATAGCAATCAATATATGAGTGAGTAAGTGCCATGATCTTAGGAGCCCAACAGGGTTCCTTCTTGACATCCCAAAAAGCATCAGACTGGGGCATATGAGAGATAAGCCACCGATACAACAGAGGCGTGCAACAGATAATCATCCCCCCATGATAAGAATTCCGAAGATGAATAGATTAATAAGTATCACCCAACAATGTAGGAACTGGGTTTCCAATCATGAAGATCCTAATAGCATTAATGTCAACAAACTTGTCCACATTAGGAAATAAAAACAACCCATAAGCAAGTAGAGCAAAGGTGGCCTCAAAAGCAACTGTACTCTTCATCCTGGAAAAGTAGCGAGCTTTCTCCAATAAGAACTGAGTTGGTAATCCTCTAATTCCTCCTTTAGTAGTCATATGGGCTTCCACCTCAGATTTCCTCAGATGAATCAAAGCAGCAATCTCATGTGGTTTCGGCTCACCCTCCAAACTAGTAAAAGGAACACGATCGCTAACAGATAAATCCAATAGATAAGAATACTCCTCCAATGTGGGCATCAACTGATAGTCGGGAAAAGTAAAGCAATGATACATCGGATCATAGAACTGGACCAAGGTCGAGAGAATACCCTCCTTCATTTTCAGCTTCATGAGAGGAATAATGGATCCATACTTCTTCCGAAAGTCTGCAGAACACTTGATCTCTAGAATTAGACTGATCAACTCATCTATCTTAGGATCCTTGAAAATGTATTTCCCGGTCTTTATCTTTCCAGAATCCATGGCTAGAAAGTACATGAGATATTCACAAATGGTCAACCTTTAAATACCTTGAAATATGGGTTCTTCAAAAGATGCTTATGAGTGCATGGATGCATGATGCAGCAATCACACACAAGATCACACATATACAGTTCATAGGTTCAACGTCACGAGCATGAGGTCGAAGGTACTACCCATAAGGTGTTGGTCTAAAAGTTATCACCTGCCGAACAAGGTTCTAGAGGTTCCCAGAGTCTACATCCTTCCTTCGGATATTACCAACTTCCCGATTAACTCGGTAATTAGTAATATTCTCAAGAAAGACTTGTCCGAGCATAGTATCATGTGACAACTATTTCCGGATAACTCTGTCATAGCTTCCGCACTACACCTAAAAGGCCAAGATGGGTTTGGTATTCTACGGTCCTCAGTTTCAGCAGGCTCCCAGGTCGAAAGCAGTACGTCTTCCCGATTACTCGGTAAACGACACTACAATCAAAGGGGCCTCCACTGAGTGGGGGATCTCATGCCTCCTTTTTTGGGATTACTCCCTCAAAGTTAACATGACTATAGCGCCCGTCCTATCTTAAAGTTTGCCCAAGTCAGTGTATAAGACTTATGAGTAATCACCAAGCTTCCTGAAAACCAAGAAAATCCAGACAAATATATATAAAACATATAACACAAAAAATAGTAATAACACATATACAAATATAAACAAAGATAGGCTTAACCCACTTAGGGATGGACCAGCAAGAGGTCAATCTTTCCCCAGTGAAGTCGCCATTTTTCTGTAGCGGTAGAAATGTTTAAGACTAAGCCATTGGATTGACTAGACTTTATACAAATCAAAATAAAAATCGCCATCGCGCTTTATTGTTTCCAAAGAAATGGGAAAAGAGCGAATAACCCAAAAAGAGGGGGAAAGATTCAAGGTAAGGGGGTTGGTTATGCAAAGGGAAGGTATTAGCACCCTAAACATCTACGACTCCGCAGGAGCCTCTTTGTGAAATCTGTATATTTTGGCTATAAAAAATGTTGTATAAAAATGGATGGTGGAGGTGAGAAAAGAAATATATTTATTTTATAATTTATGCACCCACCCTAGTTGCGAACCTTTAGTTCCTACGTACCACCTTTTTATGCAATAGGGGATCAGAGTACACGTAGTTCCTCTTTTAAGAATTTAAAACACAGATATGTTGGTTAATTTTATGAGATAAAACATCATCGTCATTGTCCGTGTAGAAAACATACCTACTACCCACAATTATGAGAAAGGAGAATTTGCATCATCTCAAAGTGGAGGGTATAGCCTGGATCTTAAAATCAACAATGCCTCACTCAACACCCAAGTGGAAAATATCTCTCTTCACTACATATTGTAGATGTATAGTTGTTTGCATCACTACAAGGATTGACAAGAGTTTAATCTTTTGAGAAAAGTTTAAAGATAAAAGCCAAAGTGGAAAAATGGTTTGAAATGAGATTGATTGACTTTTAGTCTTCTCACCCAAAAAAATGTCAAGGTATTATTAAGTTGATTGGAGTTTATTTATGAAAATGTTTTGAAAATGCATGGACATAAGTCCAAGTTTATTATGAAAGTGGTTCAAGTTTAAAAACAAGAAGAGTTTTCAAAAGAAGAAAGAATATTTTTGAAATTAAAGAAGATGGGAGGAGAAGAAGGGACTATCCTAAAGCATAAGGTAAAAGCTAAGGATAAGAACCATCTAACCAACCAGAATTCAATACTTGATATTATGAGCCAAGATAGAATTCACATTCCTTGGATTGAAACCAAACAAGCAAAAATACCAGACCTCTTGAGAGAATCAAACTTCAAGTGTATTAAGTCTTCACAAAAATTAGGCAGAGTAATGATTGTATACGGGTGAATTCCATATTACAAACAAAAGGTGTAATCACAAAAACCTGCATACAAAAACAAACAAGCAACCCAATGTCTTGAGGTAAACCTCAAGAAGTCCAGACAAAATAATAAATTAAGGTCACAAGGTCTCCAACATAGGCCAAGGTTTCTAATCCTAAATCCAAAAAGTCCAATGCTCCATAATGCCAAGGATAGTAACCAAATAGTCCAAGTACCATTAAAGATTTTTTAGGGTTTATGTTGATTATTAAGTATCTTAAAAAGGAAAAGAAAATCTCAAGTGAGCAAAATAAAAAAATGACAAGAAAGTAAATGCTCAAATGAGCAAAGATGAAAATGGCATGAAATGTAAATGCTAAAAGTAAATGGTACATAAAGCATAAAAAATAAAAGCATAAAGTAAACAAGTAAATAATTAGTGGTTAACTGGATGACCATCTTGAAGCTTGCATTTGGAACTCATTAGAGGATTGGTAGAACCAAAGCCTCCACACAACAAGTTTCATTTTCTTTTTTTCAAGTATATCATCCATTTGGAATTCTCACAAGTGCCATTTAATGATCAACGATGTTTAAGTGATCCGCGTTGACCAAAGGTGTTGTAGATCCATTAGAGGATCGGTAGAACCAAAGCCTCCACACAGTGAATCTCAAGGTTATTGGATCAAAGAGAACAAACTAACATGCTTGGGCTTGCAAACATAAGTTTGGGCCACGAATGATCATTTATTCGAATCGGGACAAAATTTAGCGCTATGTTAAGCAATCGTAAGTGGACTTATATAGAAGTCGCACCTATTTTTAGGCCGGTCAATAGCAATCTATGCACCATTTATTCTGAGACATGATATAGAGATCATGCTCCAATAACATTTAGTGCAATAAGAAGGGGATGAGATGAAGAGGGATGGGAGAGAATATATAAACCACTTTTGAATTAAATTTAATCAAACTATTATTAAAATCATTCATCCATTTTTGTGGAGTTAAACTCAATACCATGGATCAAATGATGTTAATAAAGTTCATGATCCAAAATTTAACCCAAGATCAGCCAGAAAATAGTCACAAAATAATATTACATTTTAATATATACAAAAGGGTTCAAAAATAATGTTTAAAAATAGAAAATAAAGAAAAAAAATATCAACTATGTTCAAATTAATCATGAAATAAAAAGTAAGACCATAGAAAAATCAGAAAAAAAGGCTCAAATAATTTTACAAAATTTTTGGTAATTTTTTAAAGTCAGACACTATTTTTAAAATTAAAAGAAATGGGTATAATAAACCAAAAATGATAAAAAATAGTAAAGTCAGAAACAAAAATAAAAAAAAAGGTCACCAATATTTGTCATAATATCATTGGATCACTCCATAATTTTTTCAGAATTTAAAAATGTATAAAAGTATTTTTTAAACATTTAAAACAATTCAAATAAAGTGTTAATTTATAAAAATTACCAAAACACAAAATTAAATTGTGAAAAAATAAAAGTCAGAAAGAGAATAATCAAAATATGTTTTTCATTATTTTTTCAGATTTTTTGGACTAAAAGTGAATTTTCTATGATTTTTTGAAATTTAAAACAATTAAAATATAAAAATCAGAAAAGAAAATAAAAGTAAAAATATGTGGACCATTGGATGAGAGTCAAAACGCGTTAGTAATCAAATCCAAGGGATCTGGCACGCTGTGGATATCATGATCATTAGTGAATAAAGTACAGAATCAAATATAAATCAGATTTTCAAAAATAACAAGTGGCGTGCCATCATTGGTTGGAAGATGACACGTAGGTCATCTTCAATCTCCAACCAACGTGATTTACAGGTCTCTCAAACTGTAAAATCAGAAGCTCAGACCTATGCCATTTGTAGGTCACGACCATCTTCTGTGTAATCTTTTTTATGTTCTTATTGGTGGCTTCCACTGCACCATTCATCTTTGGTCAATACAGAGAAGAGTTGTGGTGCTTGATCTTGAACTGTATGCATAGCTCAGTGATCATAATTTTGTTGAGGTTGGTACCATTTTCCGTGATGATTCTCTCAGGGATGCCATACCAACAGATAAGGTTATGTTTGATGAACCAAGTAACCACATTCTTGATAACAGAGGCGAATGAGGTCGCTTCGACCCATTTTATGAAGTAATCAATGGCGACGAGGATGAAGCGATATCCGCTAGAAGCAGTAGGCTTTCTTTCTCTGATCATATCAAAGCCCCACATTGTGAATGACCACGGAGAAGTCATGACATTCAGAGGTACTGGAGGCACATTATATAAAATCAGAGTTTCAAAATTTTCAACAACATATGGAATGTTATACTTTCAACTTAAAACAATGACATTCAATCACTTATAATTCAGATACATGACATATAAAATTCGGATGAACCGATAACAACCTGTTTAGTCTTTGAAAAATAAAACAACTTTCATTACTACGCAGCAGATTCACAAAATTCAACTGAAAACACCATAACATCTTGTCCACCTCAAAACAACTTTAAGACAACAAGTCTTTAATGAAAATAACTTAAAAATTCAGCAACATAATGAAAACCAACAATAAAGAAAACATGTGTTCATCCCCCCGAGTGCTACATATCAGAGTGACAACACCGACTCGGACTAATGAAGGTAACAGATATCCTTCTTGATTACTTGCACGTTACCAACAGAGGGAAACACTTAAATATAAGGGGTGAGATATCAAATAATATAATCGGATGTACGATAAATAATATATTAGGATTAGATCATATAATTCACCACTTCACAGCTTTTTATCAACACCTACATAATTAATTCATCCACACGAAAACTCAGGATGCAACATGAAATGTGACTCGTTTTTATGCACATGTATGTGGTACAAATGGAGCAGAACTCCCAACTTAGAAATCTGCTAATAAATAGAGGCATCAACAAGGCATAAGCCTTCAACTTTATATTTTCCAATTCAGGCCAACTTAACGAGCATCAGCTCTAATATGATATGCTATGTATGCATTACCAACATGAACGTAATAACACCAACAACAATAATAAGCGTACAACTTAGTTTTAGCCAACAAATAGAGGCAATAACATCACCTGCAAATTCACATTCTTTAATGAAGAACACAATACAACGAATCAACCAAAATTTACTACAAATAAAACCGTGTAATTATACGGACTATTTCGACTAAAACCGGTTAATTAATTATCATCCAAAAATTATATTATTTCTACTTTATACTAAATTTCTTATTACAACTCGGTTAAGTTAATACTACACTGCTATTGAATAGTCTATACTGCAAATATTATTTTATGTCAAAAACAACTAGACTGCTATTTATTAATTTCTGCTACAAGTATACTACTTGTCAATTTTTATTGTCCTACTACATACATATTAGCTTCAATCTAATGGTTACTTGTTAACTGTCAAACATGCTACTTTATGCTACTCACTACTAAATCCTATTATTTACTGCAATATACAGAACTGCTTTTGGAACTACTATCAAATAATCACTAAGTATGTTAGACTAAATAATTGATTGAGTCTACTATGTAATTACACGAATTCTTAATTTTCCGCTACTATATTTAACTAAAATTCATAACTAAAAAAGTATCAATAATTTATTAAATATGCATTCTTATTTGGAAACTTCAACTTACCCTACTGACAACTCTAAACATGTCAGAATTATGCAAAACAAATAAAAGTGACTTTTAATGACACAAAACAACTCTATTGATAATTTTAACAATATTATTGACAACTCTCACAACCCTATTGACAACTCAATTGATATTCTATTAGAATAGAAATTAACACGAATTAACTATTTATTCAAATACTTATTTCTAACTCAGAACCCTTAAAAATCACTATATTAATAATACTAAATTATTAATATAATTACTATTATTATTTTTATTTTTATTAATAATTAGCATAATATGACTAAGTAAGGATATTATACCAAAGGGAGTATTATAAAAAAATAGCATATGACTCAGTAAGATTATTAAACTCAATTTACCAATTTCCGCTACAGTGTGAGCGTAAGGCACTTGCATTCTGATGTTATCGCTACAGTGCCAGGAAAAATACTTGTTTATTTATGCTATACTACTAAGTGTCACAGTATACAACATATATACTACTTATAATCTTCTTTTCCGATACAGTAGACAATCTATATGCTATGGAATTGAAACAAATAGCACTAAGGTACTTATATATGTATATATAAATTAAATTGAGTTCTCAATCATCTCTCAATTTCAACAATATAACAATTTCAAACACAAATAGAAACAATTTTTCAACCCAATCCCGAATATCATTCATCACATACCCTATTATAGAGTCAGAACTTCATCCTTACCTTGTATTGAAGGTTGCTCTAACTCTCTGATTGACTCCTAGATTTTCCTCTTTGGCTTGAAATTTCACGTAGCTCTTCCTTCTCCAAACCCTTATTTTGCTCTTCCTGCTACTTCCTTTCTAACCTAGCTTTCCAATTTAGTTTATAACTCTAATTTTTTATATTTTTATTTTCTTATAATATTATTATTATTATTATTATTATTATTATTATTATTATTATTATTATTATTATTATTATTATTATTATTATTATTATTATTATTATTATTATTATTATACTTAGTCTTATTGGGCCTACTAGTCAATACTCCCACTCTTTACTATAACCAACACAAAAACTAAGCCCATTAAATAAATAGTCTTATATAATTCTAATATTATTAATAATATTATTTCTACAACTTAAATCAACCAATTTATCAAATAATCACAAAACAACTTAAATCGACATTTCACAAATTTGAAAATTTAATCGGAAAATATTCTAAAATATTTAATTAAATAATTAATTAAATATTGAGCGTTACAACTCTCTCTCACTTAAAATGTTTTCGTCCTCGAAAATTTACCTGATTCGAATAACTCAGGATAAGAGTCCTGCATCTTACTCTCCAACTTCCACGTCATACTTTCTCCCGCATCTCCTAGCCAAACTAATTTCACCAAAGAAACCTTCTTGCCTCTCATAGTCTTCATTTCACGATTCGCGATCCGTACAGGCATCATCTCCACCGTAAGATTATCCCATACTTGAATATCATCCATATGAATCACATGAGATGGATCTGAAATATGCTTCAGAAGTTGCGACACATGAAACACATCATGCAAATTTGAAAGATTAGGCGGTAAAGCCACTCTATAGGAAACATTCCCTACTCTTTTTGAAACCTGATACGGACCAATGAAATGAGAAGTGAGCTTCTTATACTTCAATGCTCGCCCAACACCAGTTACAGGTGTAACTCTCAAAAACACATAGTCACCTGCTTGAAATTCTAAATCTTTCCTTCGCTTGTCATGATAACTCTTATGTCTACTTTGGGAAGCTCTCATCCTATCTCGAATTAACTTCACCTTCTCGGTAGTCTATCAAACAATTTCAGGTCCAAGCACTACACTTTCTCCAGACTCATGCCAACATAAAGGAGTTATACATCTTCGACCATACAGCGCTTCAAAAGGTGTCATCCCAATACTAGAATGGTAACTATTATTATAATTGAACTCTATCAAGGGAAGGTAAGTATCCCACGAACCTCCCTGCTCAAGTACACGTGCCCTCAATAAATCTTCCAACGACTGAATAGTCCTCTCCGTCTAAACATCCATTTGAGGGTGATACGTCGAACTCAACCTCAACTTAGAACCCAACGCCTCTTACAAATTCCTCCAAAAATATGAAGTAAACCTCGGATCCCTATCTGACACAATGCACAAAGGAACACCATGCAGCTTTATAATCACACTAGTATAAATCTCTGCCAACTTCGACACTGGAAAACTGATGTTAATAGGAATAAAATGAGACACCTTAGTAAGCTTATCAACAATCACCAAAATCTAATCATGTCCTCTTAAAGTATTAGGTAATCTTGTTACAAAGTCCATTAAAATTCTTTCCCATTTGCATTCTAGAACTTCTAACGGTTGCATCAACCCGGCAGGCTTCTGATGTTCAAACTTCGACTTCTGACAAGTTAAACATGCATACACAAACCGAGCCACATCGCTCTTCATTCCAGACCACCAAAACAAATTCTTTAAATCTTGATACATTTTCGTAGCACCTAGATGAATACTCAACTTACTTATATGACTATCCTCAAGAATCACTTTCTTCATTTCCATATCATCGGGAATATAAATTAAATTACGGAATCTCAACACACCTTGCGCATCTAACTTGAAATCACTATTCTCAGACTGATCGATCCCAACCATCGAATCTACCAGTTTCACATCCAACTTCTGAGCTTCTTTGATATTATCCATAAAATCATTGTTAATCTTCAACATCCCCAATATAACACTTTGTGGTGTCACTTCATAAACTAAGCTCATATCCCTGAACTGTTCAATTAATTCCAACTCTTTAACCATCATTGTTGACATATGTAAAGTCTTTCGACTTAACGTATCAGCCACCACATTCGCTTTTCCTGGATGATAATTCAAACTGAAATCATAATCCTTTAACAACTCCAACAATCTTCGTTGTCTCATATTTAATTCCTTCTAATCAAATAGATACTTTAAACTCTAATGGTCGCTAAATACTTCAAATATGGAACCATAAAGAAAATGCCTCCAAATCTTCAACACAAAAATAACTGCAGCAAGCTCTAAATCATACGTAGGATAATTCTTTTCATGAGTTCTCAACTGCCTTGACGCATAAGCAACTACCTTTTCATTCTGCATAGGCACACCTCCTAAACCCATCTTGGAAACATCACAATATACTGTAAAAGGTTATCTTGGATTAGGTAATGTCAAAATCGGAGCCAACGTTAATCTCTTCTTCAATTCTGAAAAACTTTCTTCACACTGAACATCTCACACAAAAGCTCTATCTTTACAAGTCAACTTAGTTAAAGGAAGTGCCAACTTAGAAAAACCTTCGATAAACCTTCTATAATAACAAGCTAATCCCAAAAAGATTCTAATCTCTGTAGCCGATTTTGGAGTTTCCCACTGGAACACAACATCTACTTTAGATGGATCTACAGCAATGCCACTACCTGAGATGACATGACCAAGAAAACTAATCTCCTTTAACCAAAATTCACACTTAGAAAACTTTGCATACAACTTCTTCTCTTTCAAAACTTGCAATACTAATCTTAAGTGTCCTGCATGCTCTTCTTCTTATTTTTAGTAAATCAAAATGTCATCAATGAACACCACTACAAATCGATCCAAATAAGTATGAAAGATACGGGATATACTCCATGAATACTCCTGGCGCATTAATAACACCGAAAGGCATCACTGAATACTCATAGTGTCCATAACGCATTCTGAAAGCCATCTTCTGAATATCTTCATCCTTCACTTTAATTTGATGATAACCCGACCTCAAATAAATCTTACTAAACACTCGGGAACCCACCAATTGATCCATCAAGTCATCTATTCTCAGAAGCGGATACTTGTTCTTAATCGTCACTTTATTCAATTGTCTATAATCAACACAAATTCTCATACTTTCATCTTTCTTCTTTACTAACAACACTGGAGCTCTCCACGGTGATACACTTGGTCTCATAAACTTCTTCTCAAGTAAATCTTCTAATTGCTTCTTTTAATCTGACAGTTCAGATGCAGACATCTTGTATGGTGCCATAGAAACAGGTGTAGTACCAGGTATAAGATCAATAGTAAATTCGACTTCTCTCTCTGGCGGTACTTCAGGAATTTCATCAGAGAAAACTTTAGGAAATTCATGCACCACTTGCAATTCCTCAATTATAGCCTGATTCTCGACAGATAGCGACGCCATCAACGAGAACATTTGAGCCTCTTCTTGCATCAACTGCCGCAATTGTCTAACAGATAATAGACCAACTTCTTCCTCTTCATGAGTAGAAAACCACACAGACTTAAGTTAATTTTTCAATCTTGATCAATGGAAAATCAGTAGGATGTTTAAAGTGCATAAGAAGAATCAGACAATGATAAGATTCTTTATTAGCTTCCTTGATTTTTTGTCTAGTTGAACACGTCCTAATTAAAGTTATAACCTTTTCACTAAATAATGAAACCATAAATCTTATAAAACATAGCATAGAGACACAAATGTCCAATTATGTTCTACACGTATATGAGATCACAAATGATTGTTAGGGATCAAGAACTATAATTACTATAATAAATCAAATCTTCTAAAGATATGAAAAACACATTGTAAAGTCATTAGCGAGAATAAAATAAATTGTATTCGGAAACTATGAACATTGCATATGACATGATTTTTATTTATATAAAGTGAAATTAATTTAAAATATTTTGAAATTAAAATTCTTTATTTATTTTCATAAATTGATTTTTTGTTATATGTTCAAATAAATATGTAAATACAAATCTAGTCATATGAATGTATTTTAAATTTTGCTATTTTTTTTCAACAAAACTAATATATTTGAATAAATATACATGAAATCTTAATTTTATTTAGAATTGTTTTTCAATATTAAAAATATAACTTAGTTTTTTTTTATATTTCTTTTGAAAAACTATTACTTTTAGAACTACATCACTGTACATGTACATGTTTTTAAATATTAAAAATATAACTTAGTTTTTTTAATATTGTTTTTGAAGTATTTAATAAAAAATTATTACTTTTAAAACTACATCGCTGTACATGTTTTTCATATAAAACTTGTAAAAGACCTCTCAACAAATTCAACATTTTATAAAAAATAAAAGTTGAATAAAAATTTAAAAAATAGTTATTTTAAGAGAAAGAGAATGAGATAGAAAAAAAATTATTTTTAAGTCGTGACTTATATAATTAGACTTTATCAAAGAGACTTAAAAAATATTATGAGATATTAAAAAATATGAAAACATAAATATATAGTATATCATTAAATTTAACTAACATAAAATAACATATTTATATTAGATAGAACATACTTTATTTATTTTTCTTAATTCTCATGTATTTAGTATGATTATTGGAATCATATAAATAAACAAGACATCTATTAACTAACTACATGTATGACATGCAAATAAAATTTTAAATGTTAGATAAATTATTCATAATTTATTTTCATATATTTTCTTATATTTAATAAGACATTAAAAGTCAGGTATATCAATCATCAAAATCATCAATCATGTATAAAAAACTACCGACCAATTATATGTATAAAACCACAAATATGTTTGTTTAAAAATTCTATTACTTTTAATTTTTCAACTGATTTTGAAATTTTTATGCTCTGACACTTTCTTTACCCATGTGTAAATGTCGATGAATTAATGTGTAATTGGTGCTCATTGAATTATTATGGTTGAAAAATTTGTAAATATATTGCTCACTATGACATGATTGTTGTAAATGTTGAATGTACGATATGCACCGAAAGATTAATTGAAATCCCAAATCAACTATAGTCAATTATATGTTCAATCGGTAGGATCATATATATATATATATATATATATATATATATATATATATATATATATATATATATATATATATATATATATATATATATATATATATATATATATATATATATATATATATATATATATATATATATATATATATATATATATATATATATATATATATATATATATATATATATATATATATATATATATATATATATATATATATATATATATATATATATATATATATATATTTAACACAATATTATATTTTTATTGACAAATATTTTTAAAGTTTTTTTTTAATTTTAAATAGATTTTCTAACTTTTTTTTAAAATAATTTATTAAAATTGTATTTCTTATCTTTCTAATTTTCTTAATTTTATTTTTCAAAATGAATTTTATTTTATTTTATTTAGGGCCTTATGTCCTCTTTTAAATTTTGAGTCTTATGTATTTGATGGTTTATTATTCTTAGAATTTTTTAGAGTTATTATGGGGTTGGGGTCCAAAATAATTTGCCTCTTGACAGCTGCATGATTGATATTTTCAATATATATTTTGCACTACAAATGAACTTACACAAAACAATTTAATGTAAGACAATATTTCTAAACTAGTCACTACTTATGATTAAGACAATGATTTACTTTACAAGATTTCCTCATATTGGTGAATACAAGTCACGTATTTGACTGGAATGTAGATGGACGAACATGTTTATATTGCTTTAATATGCTAATCTATCAAATTTATTGAGAGATTATATATATAGATGTCACACTGACTGTGCAATTCTTTTTTGGGAAAATGCAAGAAAAATTAAACTAAAACCTCATAATTCTCATACATAACATTGTTGAAAATGACATGATGACTGACTTTAGAAAAATCTTAAAATTATATATTTAAAATCATCACAAACATTTTTGAAAGGTAGATTTAAAAAAAATAGCTAATGAAACCCCTAAACAAGATATTTCATACCAAGGAGACATATTATTGAATGGACAATCAATGTGATGGACATAAAATGATATACCGATAATGTGACTCTAAACATAGATCTAAAGAAGGCTCTCAATACTCTTGTGTGGGGCTTCTTCTGAGATGTCTTTATTAGTTTTGATTCAAAGACATATTTTGTAACTAGATGACATATATCCTACTAAGTTAATTTTTCAATATTGATCAATGGAAAATCAGTAGGATGTTTAAAGTGCATAACAAGAATCAGACAATGATAAGATTCTTTATTAGCTTCCTTGATTTTTTTGTCTAGTTGAACACGTTCTAATTAAAGTTATAACCTCTTCACTAAATAATGAAACCATAAATCTTATAAAACATTGCATAGAGACACAAATGTGCAATTATGTTCTACACATATGAGATCACAAATTACTGTTAGTGATCAAGAACTATACAGTTCAGTCGTTCTAGTTTTAAAAGATTATCGAATCCACAGAGACTGAGGATCAATCGCATACGATCTAATGCTACAGTTTGTCTAACTAAGCGATGAATATTCGATTTTTGGGGGAAACAGTTTAATTAAAAATAATAGTACTAGTTATACCGGTATGTGATAATCGGACTTAGGGAATTCGGTGAATCGCTTGGCCTATAAAGTATTTTGGTAAAAGCTAATTGTTTAAAAACCTGAGACATACACTCTCGTGTTTATGAAATAAGTCATGCTACTAAACCTAGTGGATGCACTTTAAATTTAATAACACTTTTTGAAAACAATTTGAATCTAATTAATTTATTAAAACACTCTCGTGTATTTAAAAATCAATGTTTCGTTACCACTATCTGGGTTGAACCCCAGCTCTCGCATGCAGGTTCTTGCCTTAATTAATTTCCCACTCTCGTGGAAAAATTGTGTTAATTAGCATCTCACTCTCGTGACAAGGTTAGTTAAATTAATCTTAGAAATTGGAAACCAGAAATTATTTTATAAATATTTTTGGCCAAGGTATCACTGAATTCTTTTAGTTCTTACGGTCATATATCGGTATTAATAATTCAGCCGGACATAATTAACTTGAAATCAATACAATTCAAAATATAATTCATAACAGCAAATGGCATAATATAAGAACTGAATAAATATTAATTGCAATAAAAAACCTGGAATCAAAGTTGCTATGGTAATCTTGAAGTATTACAATAATCCAATCTTCGAGCTTGATTTGCAGTAAATAATTCGTGTTAATTGTTGAAAGAAGAATTAACACTTAAAACTAAAAACTAAGACTTTGAATGAAAATTACAGGAACGTGAAAACAATATTCCAAAACAAGGAAAATGGAAAATAACTGCAAAAGAAAATAATATTTGTTCTGAGGAAAATTCTTCGACCCTTGAACTATGCACTGGTACATATATATATATATAGCATAGGAAAATCAGCAGTTCAGAATTCTTGATGAAGTCTTCAATGGAGAAAATATAGGAGCACTAATAGTGGTGGCAGGAAAATAGGAGACTCAGCAGAAAAAGGGAGAACGAGTCTGCCCTTAATGCCCACGTCTCAATCCATGTATAATGTCTACCTTCACGCGCGTGACGGTCGTCACAGGTGGGTGACGGTCGTAACACGCTGAAGTAGTGCATTACGCTCGTCAGTGGTGTGTGACGAGCGTTTCTTCATGTTGGGGGGTGTTACGCCCGTCACAAGGATGTGACGACCGTCACTGTTCCAAAAATCTAAACTTTGTATTTTTTTATTCTTTTTCTCTTTGTTTATTGTCTTGCCTTCTTCGTGTTGTCCTTTTCCATCGGTTTGAGTCGACAAATGTTATACCTGTAAAAAGACAAATAATCTCGGAATAATCGGGGGTTAGACGACTTAATAAAATATAAAATTGGTAAAAAGCATGGTAATTATATGATATGTTTTCTCGTTATCAAATTCCCCCATACTTAAACCTTTGCTTGTCCTCAAGCAAATAGTCATTCGAGAGGTCAGACAAGTTTTGTCAAGCGCATAAGCATGACATACCTTGGATTTTTAAAGTAGTTTCAGGAAATCCTCGTTGGTTCGGTCAATACTTGAGTAAAACACTAAAGATACGCTAATGATACAAGCAATAAGCTTAGTCGTAGACTTCCATTTCAAACGAGCTATCCAACAGTTCCGTTATAATTCTGCCCGGAGTTCCTCGTATCTATTTCACCCGGTTTCGTTCTGGCGCAATCACATTAAGCCCTTTGTCCTAGCACGCACGTAGTGGAGTAACCAGTTAGTGACTTTGATCCTTTTAGCACGGGGTCTAGTACATGAATGTGGATACCCTACATATGTTATCCAAATTGGAGGTTGTGGGGGATCGGGCCGTAGCACGCCCTACCGAGTTCAGAACCAGATACCTTTGAACCAACCAACACTGGGTTCCTTCGTTATTTTCTCACTCTTATATGTGCCCATCTATTTTGGTACACAAATTTTCTTTTCTTTTAGCAGCGAGATAGGAAGGATATTTTTAGAATCAGGCATCAAACACTTATATTCATCGATTCTCCACGTGGTTTATGTCAAGACGGTGCTGACTGCTAGTATAAACTACTAGGGGTTACTTCTAGAACTTGAAACTCCAGATATCGGTATAATGGTTATTGAAACAGATCGCGTAAGTAGGAAGTCTATGGTGTCAGAACCGTATTGATATTGTTATGTCGTTTTCGGCTTCCTCAACTGGGATTTCGTTAAAGTAAGTATGTCGGGAGAATGCGAAGCTGAAAATTTTTCGGTATGGCTAAATAAAGCGAAGAATTTGAATTGAGACATATCGTAAGAATTTACTAGTTTATAAAAGATTGAAAGGTACCTCTCCCACACAAAATCCGACATTGTCCTCAATGTTGCAGTATGTAGGCGGGGAAGTACGATTACAAAAACAAACGGAAAAGAAATGAAACAGAAAAAATAATAAATTACATAGAAATTAAAGAAAGACTACTGGTGACCACGTCCTCTACTCCTGGTGCGAGAGCGTCTGGTAGGAGTGGCTTCAGTGTCGGTGTCTTGGAAGCCAAGGGTGCTCACGTCCATCCTCAGGGCGTTAAGCTCTAACAGGGCCTCATCTAACCTCTCATTCATGTTGCGCTGCCCAGTCAAGATCTGAGTGTTTTGGGCGCACAGAGACTCAAATTGCTCGGCTTGCCTCCTTTCAAGCGCCGCATTCATTTGGTTTTGCATATGAAGGGCACGGAGGATGTCTTCAAGATTAATAGGGGGAGGTGCAGATGAGGATCCTGGAATGTCGTGGACTGGAGGAGCACTATCCAATTCTTCTTGTATTTGGTCTGCGGCGGCTGCAGGTTGGTCTTCATGGGCAGGTGCACGCTCTGTAGGAATTGCAGGATCGAACAACCAATTTGCTCGGTTACTTGGATCGATTCGGTACCTGTTCGGCAAAATGATATTATGATAGACAGTGTTCCTGATTACAGGGTGGAATCTGCTGTCTTCCCGCTCGTAGATGAGGTGTGCGGCTTTGTAGTGATCCAAGGTTAGCAAAGCCGATGCCATAGAAGGCAAGGTTGCGAGAGCAGCACCGTAGTTCAGACCAATGGCAAGTGAAGTAACCAGCCCTCCAAAATAAAATGGTTTTCCACCTCTAGCATAAATAGAGTGGATGTGAGCAAGTAGGAATGGGGCGGCATTGATCTTTTGCCCAGTGAACACGCAATGTAAAAAGAAGATCTCCTTGGAGTTGAGCTTATGGTTGTTGTCGCGGGCGAAGATTGTGTTGCTAAGGATGCGATGGAAGTAGCGGATGGTCAGATTGTGAATGTGGGTGGCATTCAGGTGGTCGTAGGATCCGGCACGGATATTTGTCAAAATGTGCCATAAGTTGAAAGCCTCCTCACCAAAATTATCCGGCACCCGGAGATGAGCATCTTCGTCCGAACAAAAGCCTAGAAGTCTCGCGATGTCGGATTGAGGCAACTCGTGCTCAACGCCAAACATGCAGAATCTTGCCAGGCCTGACAGTTGGTTTGTGACACCTGGCGGAGTGAGGTAAACAAATGAACTCAAGAACTCAAGAGTAAGAGTTTCGTAGATCAGTCTTGGTTCGCGGCACAGGTTCCACAAATCCACACTTTGCAATAATCGGCGGACACTGTCAAGCAGTCCCAAACTCCTCAGGCAGTCGATGTCAACGTACCGTGTGGGTTGGAGACCTCGACGTTGGAATTTCTGAAACTTTGCCCGTTGATTCTCTCCCTGTTCGCCGATTCTGAAATTGAGGGCGGGAGCGTGTGGGTTGTTTTCCATGGTGTAGGTAGGATTTGATTTGGGAATATGAAAATGGGGTACTGTATGGATGGTAATTTGGTGTCAGGAATTTAGGAGTTAGAAGAAAGATGGAGTGAGTGGGTAGTTTTTCGTGTGATGTGGTAATAATGGAGGAAATGGGTTTATGAAGGGGATGGTTAAAAGCAGGAATGGTTCTGTAATAGCCGTTCTGATACACTGTATGTGTGACGGTCGTCACGAGGGTGTGACGGTCGTCATGAGGCAAAAAGGCGTGTTACGCTCGTCACAAGGGTGTAATGGTCGTAACGCGTTCAGCGTCATTAATGAGACGACCGTTACAGAACCGTTGGGGTGTTTATATTTTTATATTTTATTAATTTCTTAGGAATAAGGTATGAAGTATTTTTTTTTTCAATTTTTGAAATATTTTAATTAATAAGAGTTTTAAATATAGAGGTGATCTAATAATTTAAAGTTTGTAATATTTGTTACCAGTACATAACGAAATAGAAATATTGCGTATAAACATAGACCGTAAATAAGAGGAATAAACAGTAAGCTGGAAATGAAAAGAAATGATAATTAAAATTTAAATAATTGAATAAATTCATAAGAAATTGTTTCAAAATAGCTAGGAATAAAAAAAATGATAATGCTGAAATAATAACTGAAATCCCTCCCACACTAAAACTAAACAGTGTCCCCACTGTATGTACAAATGCGAGAGAGAAGAAGAGGATAACAATGGCAACTCTAGCCACGGGGAGGCGGAAACATATGCTGATGCATGTACTCCAACTGATCGGTCACCAAATCCATGAAGGCTATGAAGTCCACCCTGAGAGAAGTCAGCTCGCCCCGCATGTCAGTAATTGCTTCATGTAAAGAGTGCAGGGTAACAGTAGGTGGAGGTGGTGTAATCTCAGGAGCCTGGGTCGCGGTCTCAGCGGAAGTAGCCTGCTGTTCCCAAGGATCAGGGAACTCATGGTATCCTGGCGGAGTGGCAGGATCTTCATCAGCATTAATAGTGTTTGGAACCTCATAAATGTCAACCGTAGATGGTGAGGAGGGCGGTGAAGCAGGATGGTGAAGGTCAAACAGCCAGTTATCTCGGTTGTGCACACTGGTGATAGGGTACGGAAGCTTAAACTGGTGGACGATCTGATGATTAACTAGCAGGTCAAATTGATCTGGTCCAAGGTTTCCGATCATGCTAGTGTTGAAACAGAATGCAATGTCCATCGGCTTTATTCCATAAAGCGGAGCAAATCCGAGCATAGGCCGGCGGAGTCCAATTGCATTAGATAGCATGGTAACTAACCCACCCAACAAGATCGGTGCATTTGGAGTCTGGATGATACGCTCCATATTAGCGAGCATATAATTGCACCGTTCACCGGACGGCTCTGGGATGCACAATACATAATAAATAGCTCATCGCGGGATACAGATGTGACATTCTGTTGTTTGCCAAAGATGGTGTGGGCGATGATCTTTAGGAAATACCTGATAGCCGGGTTATGGATATATTCAGAGTAAAGATCAGACGGCTCAGGATGGTTATTACCAGCGATGCTTCCCCAGAAATAATCAAGATCAGATTCAGGCAAGAGGTTCTCCTGGGTCATAGTGATAACATTAGGACCAAAAGGGAACCCAAGCAGCTAGCTAAACTCCAGGAGGTTATAAGTGTAATCCATGTTAAACATCCTGAATGTGATCAACCCACGGTTGAATCCTATCCCATGATTTGGAATGAAGCTCAGGGTGCTTAGGAACTCAAGGGTCAGTCTCTTGTAGGTGCAGAACCGTCTTCGGATAGGAGCAGTGTCCCAGCCAATCTGATGCAGCAAGTACATGACACTCTCACGAATGCCAAGGGTGGTCATAGCATGATCATCTGCGTAGATAGTAGGGCATATATCCCGTTCACCCAGGTCCGCAAATCGTCTTCTTTGGTGTCTGCTTCTCAATTTGACATTCATGAAGTTTACACAATCCATAGAGCTAAATATGAAAGCAAAAGAATTACCCCCCTGAAAATATTTGATAAATGTTTGAAAAAAGAGAAATTAAGTAAGTATTTTTGGGTTAGGAAATTGCCAAAGTTAAATTAAAAAGAAAAAGAAAGATTAAAGGGAAATATAAAAACAGAAGAAAAATAGAAAGGAGTGAGAGATGCAATCATGAAAATGTTTTAAAGATTAAGAAGAAGAAAAGAAAAATAAAAACATGTTAAAGCAGTAAAAGTAATTAAAGTAAAACATGGGTTGCCTCCCACGAAGCGCCTTTATTTTATGTCGACGGCTCGACAGTTAATACCTATTTAGTTAGGTATTTGGGGTAGGCGGCTCACTTAACTGAAGATAAGCCGAATAGTCGATATTTCCGACGTTAAAGTAGTGCTTTAGGCGCTGGTCATTAACTATGAATGGTTCGATAGAACTGCCTTTAATTTCTATCGCACCACTTGGGAAAACTTTGTTAATTTCGAAAGGTCCAGACCATCTGGAACGTAATTTTCCCGGGAAAAGTTTCAGTCTAGAGTTGAATAGGAGTACGATGTATCCTTCCTTAAAGTCTTTCCGCGAGATACGCTTATCGTGCCATTTTTTTGTTCGTTCTTTATAGATTTTAGCATTTTCATAAGCGTCTAAACGCAATTCTTCTAGTTCATGGATATCTAACACTCGTTTTTCACCGGCACTCTTGTAATTTAAGTTGAGAGTTTTTATGGCCCAATAAGCTTTATGCTCTAATTCTACTGGCAAATGACAAGATTTTCCATAAACTAACTTGAACGGCGTTGTTCCGATAGGGGTTTTAAAAGCTGTCCGATATGCCCACAGAGCATCATTTAGCTTGGAGGACCAGTCTTTTCTGGATGAAGTTACGGTTTTCTCAAGGATTTGTTTTATCTCCCTATTTGACACTTCCACTTGTCCGCTCGTTTGAGGATGGTATGGTGTGGCTATGCGATGTTTAACGCCACATTTGGAAAGTAACTTTTCGAAGATTCTAGAGATAAAATGGGAGCCACCATCGCTGATCACTAGTCTTGGTACACCGAATCGTGGGAAGATAATATTCTTGAATAGTTTTAGTACCACGCGTGTATCATTTGTGGGTGCGGCGATGGCTTCAATCCATTTTGATACGTAGTCGACGGCTACCAAAATATATTTATTTCCAAAAGATGCGGGGAAAGGTCCCATGAAATCAATTCCCCATATATCGAAAATCTCTACCTCGAGGATTCCTTTTTGCGGCATTTCGTCGCGTCTAGATATATTTCTTGTGCGTTGACATCTATCGCAGTTCATAATTGCTACGTGGACGTCTTTCCATAAGGTAGGCCAAAAGAAGCCAGCTTGAAGTATTTTTGCACAAGTTTTCGACGTACTAGCGTGTCCACCATAAGGGGCGGAATGGCATTGTGAAATGATGTCGTCTATTTCATCATTGGGAACACAGTGACGGTAGATACCATCGGCGCCTCTTTTAAAGAGTAATGGTTTATCCCAAAAGTAGTGTTTAAGGTCATCGAAAAATTTCTTCCATTGTTGGTACGTTAAATCAGGTGGTAAAACACCGGCAGCTAAATAGTTGACGAAATCAGCATACCATGGTAATGTGGTATTAGTACAAATGGATTTTACTACCGCAGTTGTTAAAAGTTCGTTGTGTCGATCTAAACTGTCGGTAGGGTTTATCTCTAGCTCAGCAACAAGGCGTTCATAAGGTAAGTCTTCGTTTATGGGAACACTCTCGGTTTGGATTCCATCTAATCTCGATAAATGGTCAGCTACCACGTTTTCAGTTCCTCTCTTGTCTTTTATTTCTAAATCAAACTCTTGTAGGAGTAAGATCCATCTGAGTAGTCGTGGTTTGGCGTCTTTCTTGCTTAGTAAGTATCGGATCGCAGCATGATCCGTATAAATAATGATCTTGGCACCTACTAAGTAGGAACAAAATTTATCCAATGCGAATACCACAACTAAGAATTCCTTTTCCGTAGTGGCGTAATTCATTTGTGCGGGATCGAGCGTTCTGCTTGCGTAGTAGATAGCGTGAAGCTTTTTTTCTTTGCGTTGTCCTAGGACTGCGCCTACAGCATAATCGCTCGCATCGCACATTATTTCAAAAGGTAGTTCCAATCAGGAGGTTGCATAATAGGTGTCGAGATTAAGGCTTCTTTAAGTGTCTCAAATGCGTTCAAGCATTTATCGTCGAAAATAAACTCAGCCTCTTTCATTAATAATTCAGTTAGTGGCTTGGTGATTTTAGAGAAATCTTTTATAAAACATCGGCAAAAACCCGCGTGTCCTAGAAAACTTTGTATTTCTCTAACTGTTTTGGGTGGTTGAAGGTTTTTGATAATTTTGATCTTTGCTTTGTCGACTTCAATCCCTCTGTTTGATACAATGTGACCCAACACAATTCCTTGTCTCACCATGAAGTGACATTTTTCCCAGTTGAGCACTAGGTTGACATTGACACAGCGTTTCAGTACTAATTCAAGGTTTGATAAGCATCCGTCGAAACTCTCTCCACAGACGGAGAAATCGTCCATGAATACTTCCATAATTCCATCTAAAAAGTCTGCGAAAATCTCCATCATGCATCGTTGGAAGGTTGCAGGTGCGTTACATAATCCAAATGGCATTCTTCGGTATGCAAAGGTACCATAGGGACATGTGAACGTAGTTTTCTCTTGATCGTCAGGATGAATGGGAATTTGAAAGAATCCTGAGTACCCGTCAAGATAGCAGAAATGGGAATGTTTGGCCAAACGCTCGAGCATTTGATCAATGAATGGTAATGGGAAATGGTCTTTGCGCGTAGCTTTGTTTAATTTTCTATAATCAATACACATTCTCCATCCTATTTGCATACGTTGTGCTACCGATTCGCCTTTTGTGTTCATTATAACCGTAACATCTCCTTTCTTAGGCACCACGTGAATTGGACTGACCCAGTTGTTATCCGATATTGGGTATATGATGCCTGCTTCTAGTAATTTCTGCACTTCCTTCTTAACGACTTCACTTAGGATGGGGTTTATTCGTCTTTGATGTTCTCTAGAAGTCTTGCAGTCCTCCTCTAGCATAATATGGTGCATACAGAGAGAAGGGCTTATTCCTTTGAGATCTGAGATATTATAGCCTAATGCGGCTGGATATTTCCTTAACACACTAAGAAGTTTTTCGGTTTCGATCTCTCCTAATTTGGCATTGACTATAACTGGTCGTTCGAGTTCTTCATCTAAGAATTCATACCTAAGATCTTCAGGTAATGTTTTAAGTTCTATACCAGGTTTCTTATTAGTTGGGTCAGGATCGGGCGTTAAGGCTAAACATTCGCTTAGGTTGGCATCTAAGTGTTCTTGTTTCCAGTCTTCATTCTTGAGGATAGTTGGTGTCTGAATTTTCAGCATCTCAGAATAGGTGTCCTCTTGGCATTCAAGTTCTTTGACACATTCATCAATGATATCTAGGAGACAACATGAGTCATCTATAGTAGGGGCTTTAAAGAATTGGGAAAGAATGAATTCTACTTTTTCTTCTCCTACCTCGAAGGTAAGTTTTTCTTTCTTAACGTCTATGATGGCTCCTGCAGTAGCTAAAAATGGTCTTCCTAGTATGATGGGAATGTTTGAATCTTCCTTGATGTCCATTATTATGAAGTCAGTTGGTATGTAAAATTGTCCTATTCGGACAGGAATGTTTTCTAGCATACCAACAGGAAATTTGACTGATTTGTCATCTAGTTGTAGGGACATCTTGGTAGGTCTCATGTCACCTAATTTGAGCTTCTCGCAGATAGATAAGGGCATTAGACTGACACTGGCTCCTAAATCGCATAGAGCTTTGTCTATGACAGATTTTCCAATTACACATGGTATGGAGAAACTACAAGGATCTTTTAGCTTTGGAGGCATGTTATTTTGAATTATGGCGCTACATTCGGCAGTTAGCATAACGGTTTTGTTCTCAACGATTTTTTTCTTATTAGCCAATATTTATTTTAGGAATTTAGCATATGACGACATTTGGGTTATAGCTTCTGTAAACAGAATAGTAACGTTTAATTGTTTCAGAAGTTCTACAAATTTCTTGAATTGTCCCTCGTTCTTGGGTTTTGCAAGTCTTTGGGGGTATGGAATTGGTGGTTTATATGGTGGTGGAGGCACATAAGGTTTTTCTAAAGCCTCTCTGTTCTCATTCGCGTCTTCCTCTACATTTTCAGATTGATCTTTCGACTTCTCCATTTCTTTTTCGGGATTTTGATACATGGTCGGGTTTTGGAGTCTAGGATCTACCGGTCCATCAAGGGCTGTCCCACTTCGTAATGTGATAGCATTTGCATGTCCTTTAGGATTGGGCTGTGGATGTCCAGGAAATGTACCAGCAGGTGCGACAGAACTAGCTTGGTGTTGTGCTACTTGGGAGATTTGGGTTTCTAACATTTTATTGTGAGTTGCTAGGGCATCTACCTTGTTTTCTAATAGCTTCAATTGTTCACCGATGTGAACGTTTTGATTGAGGAATTCTTTGTTTTGTTGGGCTTGATTAGCGATAAAATTTTCCATTAGGATTTCAAGGTTAGATTTCTTAGGAATGTTAGGAACATTAACGGCGGGTTTTTGATAACCTGGAGGTACAGCATGTGCTTGGCCAGGTGCATATAAAGCGTTATTGCTCTTGTACGAGAAGTTAGGATGGTTCTTCCAACCAGGATTATAGGTATTGGCATAAGGATTACCTTGAGCTTAATTTACCTGATCAGCTGATATTCCTGCTAAGATTTGACATTCGGTTCCAACATGACCAGGAACTCCACAAACTTCGCAGCTTGGGGTAACTGCAGCCACGGTAGCTGCAGGAGGCAAGGTCAAGCTTTCTATCTTTTGGGTAAGAGCATCTACCTTAGCATTAACTTTATCTAGGCTACTAACCTCGTACATCCCGCCTTTGGCTTGAGTTTTCTCCACAGATGTTCTTTCTCCTCCCCACTGATAGTGGTTTTGAGCCATGTTTTCAATGAGTTAGTTAGCTTCATCATAAGGCTTGTCCATTAGTGTACCACCTGCGGAGGCATCTATAGATAGTCTTGTGTTGTACAAGAGTCCATTATAAAACGTGTGGATTATCAGCCATTTTTCTAATCCGTGATGTGGGCACATTCGCATCATATCTTTGTAGCGCTCCCATGCATCGAATAGCGATTCAGTATCCTTCTGCCTAAATCCGTTGATTTGGGCTCTTAGTGCAGCGGTCTTGCTTGGGGGAAAGTATCGTGCTAAGAATACGATCTTCAGTCCTTCCCACGTAGTGACGGAATTTGATGGCAAGGATTGCAACCAATCCCAAGCTCTATCTCTTAGTGAGAAAGGGAAAAGACGTAATCTTATTGCATCTTTACTAACACCATTCGCTATAACTGTATCGGCAAATTGAACAAATTTTGTAAGATGTTCATTCGGATCCTCAGAAGGATCTCCAGAGAATTGGCGTTGTTGGATAGCTAATATCAATGACGATTTCAACTCGAAATCGTTTTGGTTTATTGCTGGAGCAGCAATGCTGTTATGGGGTTCTTGTTGTGATGGAGCTGCGTACTCCTTCAGTGGACGGGTCCTTTGTTCTTCGGCCATGTCTAATTCTGGATTGGTTTCGGTTTCAGAGGAAGAATTAGAATCAGTTTCAGAATCAATCTTAATTTCTGGTTTGGGTAAAGGAATAGCGCGATTTAAACAGTAATCCCTGACTGCACGTCTTACGGAAAGAATGCGCTCAGGTTTGTCCGTTGATTTGTCAAGTGGTTCGCCTTGTGAGCGAGTCCTTGGCATACAAATCGAAAAAGGGTATCTGTTGCTTAGTCTAAACGCGTAACAGAAGAATAGTAATTAATTGACTACCAGTCCCCGGCAACGGCGCCAAAAACTTGATCGGGACTTTATGAGTCTGTCGGGATACTAACTGCAAGTATACAGTTCAGTCGTTCTAGTTTTAAAAGATTATCAAACCCACAGAGACTGAGGATCAATCGCATACGATCTAATGCTACAGTTTGTCTAACTAAGTGATGAATATTTGATTTTTGGGGGAAATAGTTTAATTAAAAATAATAGTACTAGTTATACCGGTATGTGATAATCGGACTTAGGGAATTCGGTGAATCGCTTGGCCTATAAAGTATTTCGGTAAAAGCTAATTGTTTAAAAACCTGAGACATACACTCTCGTGTTTATGAAATAAGTCATGCTACTAAACCTAGTGGAGGCACTTTAAATTTAATAACACTTTTTGAAAACAATTTGAATCTAATTAATTTATTAAAACACTCTCGTGTATTTAAAAATCAATGTTTCGTTACAACTATTTGGGTTGAACCCCAGCTCTCGCGTGCAGGTTCTTGCCTTAATTAATTTCTCACTCTTGTGGCAAAATCGTGTTAATTAGCCTCTCAATCTCGTGACAAGGTTAGTTAAATTAATCTTGGAAATTAGAAACCAGAAATTGTTTTATAAATATTTTTGGCCAAGGTATCACTGAATTCTTTTAGTTCTTACGGTCACATACCGGTATTAATAATTTAGCCGGACATAATTAACTTGAAAGCAATACAATTCAAAATATAATTCATAACAGGAATTGGCATAATATAAGAACTGAATAAATATTAATTGCAATAAAAAACCTGGAATCAAAGTTGCTATGGTAATCTTGAAGTATTACAATAATCCAATCTTCGAGCTTGATTTGCAGTAAATAATTCGTGTTAATTCTTGAAAGAAGAATTAACACTTAAAACTAAAAACTAAGACTTTGAATGAAAATTACAGGAACGTGAAAATAATATTCCAAAACAAGGAAAATGGAAAATAACTGCAAAAGAAAATAATATTTGTTCTGAGGAAAATTCTTCGACCCTTGAACTATGCACTGGTACACATATATATATAGCATAGGAAAATCAGCAGTTCAGAATTCTTGATGAAGTCTTCAATGGAGAAAATATAGGAGCACTAATAGTGGTGGCAGGAAAATAGGAGACTCAGCAGAAAAAGGGAGAACGAGTCTGCCCTTAATGCCCACATCTCAATCCATGTATAACATCCACCTTCACGCGCGTGACGGTCGTCACAGGTGGGTGACGGTCGTAACGCGCTGAAGTAGTGCATTACGCTCATCAGTGGTGTGTGACGAGCGTTTCTTCACGTTGGGGGGTGTTATGCCCGTCACAAGGATGTGACGACCGTCACTGTTCCAAAAATCTAAACTTTGTATTTTTTTTATTCTTTCTCTTTGTTTATTGTCTAGCCTTCTTCATGTTGTCATTTTCCATCGGTTTGAGTCGACAAATGTTATACCTGTAAAAAGACAAATAATCTCGGAATAATCAGGAGTTAGACGTCTTAATGAAATATAAAATCGGTAAAAAGCATGGTAATTATATGATATGTTTTCTCGTTATCAATTACTATAATAAATCAAATCTTCTAAAGATATTAAAAACACATTGTAAAGTCATTAACGAGAATAAAAACAAATTGTATTCGGAAGCTATGAACAATGACATAATTTTTATTTATATAAAGTGAAATTAATTTAAAATATTTTAAAATTAAAATTCTTTATTTATTTTCATAAATTGATTTTTTGTTATATGTTCAAATAAATATATAAATACAAATCAAGTCATATGAATGTTTTTGAAATTTTGTTATTTTTGTATTTTTCGACAAAACTAATATATTTGAATAAATATACATGAAATCTTAATTTTATTTAGAATTTTTTTTCAATATTAAAAATATAACTTAATTTTTTTTATATTTCTTTTGAAGTATTTAATAAAAAACTATTACTTTTAGAACTAAATCACTGTACATGTTTTTCAATATTAAAAATATAACTTAGTTTTTTTTCATATTTTTTTTGAAGTATTTAATAAAATATTAGTACTTTTAAAACTACATCACTGAACATGTTTTTTATATAAAACTTGTAAAAGACCTCTCAACAAACTCAACATTTTTAAAAAAATAAAAGTTGAATAAAAATTTTAAAAATAGTTATTTTAAGAGAAAGAGAATGAGATACGAAGAAAAATTATTTTTAAGTCAGTGACTTATAAAATCAGACTTTGTCAAAGAGACTTAAAATATATTATGAGATATTAAAAAATATGAAAACATAAATATATAGTATATCATTAAATTTAACTAACATAAAATAACATTTTTATATTAGATAAATCATACTTTATTTATTTTTCTTAATTCTCATGTATTTAGTATGATTATTGGAATCATATAAATAAACAAGACAACTATTAACTAACTACATGTATGACATGCAAATAAAATTTTAAATGTTAGATAAATCATTCACAATTTATTTTCATATATTTTCTTATATTTAATAAGACATTAAAAGTCAGGTATATCAATCATCAAAATCACCAATCATGTATAAAAAACCACCGACCAACTATATGTATAACACCACAAATATGTTTGTTTAAAAATTTTGTTACTTTTAATTCTTCAACTGATTTTGAAATTTTTATGCTCTACCGCTTTCTTTACCTATGTGTAAATGTCGATGAGTTAATGTGTGATTGGTGCTCATTGAATTATTATGGTTGAAAAATTTATAAATACATTGTTCACTATGACATGATTGTTGTAAATGTTGAATGTACAATATGCACCGAAAGATTAATTGAAATCTCAAATCAACTATAGTCAATTATATGTTCAGTCAGTAGGTGCATATATATATATATATATATATATATATATATATATATATATATATATATATATATATATATATATATATATATATATATATATATATATATATATATATATATATATATATATATATATATATATATATATATATATATATATATATATATGAATTTTTATAGAAGAATATTATATTTTTTATTGACAAATATTTTTAAAGTTTTTTTTTTTATTTTAGATAGATTTTCTAACTTTTTTTAAAAATAATTTATTAAAATTGTATTTCTTATCTTTCGGATTTTCCTAATTTTATTTTTCAATATGAATGTTTTTTATTTTATTTAGGGCCTTATGTCCTCTTTTGAATTTTGAGTCTTATGTATTTCATGGTTTATTATTCTTAGAATTTTTTGGAGTTATTATGGGGTTGGGGTCCAAAATAATTTGCCTCTTGACAGCTGCATGATTGATATTTCTAATATATATTTTACACTACAAACGAACTTACACAAAACAATTTAATGTAAAACAATATTTTCAAACTAGTAACTACTTAGGATTTGGACAATGATTTACTCTACAAGATTTTCTCATATTGGTGAATACAAGCCACGACATTTGACTGGAATGTAGATGGAGGAACAAGTTTATATTGCTTTATTAAGCTAATCTATCAAATTTATTGAGAGATTATATGTATAGATGTCACACTGGCTGTGCAATTCTTTTTTAAGAAAATGCAAGAAAAATTAACTCTGGCGGTACATCAGGAATTTCATCAGGGAAAACTTTAGGAAATTCACGCACCACTTGCAATTCCTCAATTATAGCCCGACTCTCGACAGATAGTGATGCCATCAACGAGAAAATTTTAGCCTTTTCTTGCATCAACTGCCGCAATTTTCTAGCAGACAATAGACCAGCTTCTTCCTCTTCATGAGTAGAAAACCTCACAGACTTATTGTAACAGTCATTAGCCTCGACTACTAGCATGTGAGTACCATATCGAACCTTCTGCACTGGAGTGCAGTCCATCACTCAAAAAATTCTTTCAATCTCTTTCAACTAGTTCAACGCTCCATCAGGATTGTACTTACCCTTGAAGGTAGGTGGATTCTCTCTCTGGAAAGTCGTCAAACTACGAGATCCAGCATTCTCGTCAGTGTTCGGCTGATTCTCCATAGAAGTTGGATTTTCTTTCTAAACAAAAAAACCTGCAATCTTAACCTGGGGATGGATAGTTCTCAGTTAATTTGGTTGTGCATTCAATTACAAGAGAAATCGTGCAAGACACCTTTCAATAAAGGTTAAGTTCGAGCTTTCCTTTGCATACAACAAGAAGTGTCAAAGATGCTCTCAAACCAAAAATTACAAAGATGGTTCCCCGTAATCATTGAGCAAGGCAGTCATTATCTTTCCAAAAAGAAAAATGAAATGAAAAGAAAAATCCCGCTAAGTCAAAACCTATGAAGGAGACTTAGGAAAAAACTGGGGTATCCCGCTTACTATAATTCCAAATGAAACAATTCAAGCAAAAGTTTGGAATAATAAATTCAATTAGAAGAGGTCTTCAAATCCTCAAAATTCTCCAACAGAGTTGATAAATATCCTCAAAACAGTAAAATGATGTAAGAAGAAGTGAGTGTCATCTCAAGAATTCCTTAGCTTATGAACCATCATCATTGCTACCATCAGTGCAATTCCAAAATCTCTTGGAACCTGAATGCTTAGCCTGAATTAACTGAACGTAGGACTGAAGAACATCACGAAGATTGGGTTGGGTACAAATAAACTTTGAGCCTTTATCATTTATTTCTTAAACTGTGAACCATACCACGTTACAACCCTCAAAAGACCTAATTGAAGCCAGGTTTATTTTTAAGGCATACTATAGCAAGGTTGTGTAAACTGACTCCTAAGATATTTTGCAAATCATTTGTCTTGGTATGTTCATGCCTTTGGTTTCTCTTTCACTTTAAAATTATAAACCACTGCGTTTTAACCAGTGATGCATTTTCTATACACCAATAACATCATTTCAAAAATGATTTTGAATTCAAAAACTTTTGCACGACCTCTGCATTAAAACTACCATGTTTGAATAAACAATTTTGCTTGCAAACAAGCTTTCCTCGTCAAGGAATTTCAAACAGCTGAGAAACTTGGTCAATGACCCTATCAGGGGCAAGTATCTTCCAGATCCATTTGTGAATCAGTTCAAGATTTGTTGCTCAATGCGAGTTTTCTCAAAATTGGTTAGCCAGAAAATCATTTTCAAGACTCATATTGGGGCATTCCTTTCCAACAATCATTTCAAGAACTAAAGCCATGATCAGTTTATTCCAACAAATTTCTCAGAACTGAAGCCATGATTAGTTTATTTCCAACAATCATCCCAGAGTTGAAGCCATAATCAGTTTATTTCCAACAATCATTTCAGAGCTAAAGCTGTGATCAGCTTATTTCCAGCAACTTTAGACTGAAGCCATGATTAGTTTATCTGCAACAGTCAGCTAATCTGGGACAAATCCCCAAGCCGCTCTCCATGTATTTCCTCAGAAGATCATAATTTCAACACAGTTTGCAAGTGTGACAAATATGGGTTCAAGACATTTTATTTTCAAACAAATTTGGCAGGGTTCTCCATGTTGAGGAATCAAACTTCCAATCTTACCTCCACAAAAGACTCAAACTCCATTATCGTAAACGTCAGAATTACATGCATAAATCATTCACATATCATGCATAACAAAATTCATACATAATGCATAACAATAGTGTTTTATCCTCATTTGCATTTCCTGAGGTCTTGTTGTAGTCGACATGTCACTTTGAGATCAAAGTCCAACTTACTTGGCACCCACCAAAACAAATGTCAGTTCAGTTGTTTCTCTCTTTTGTCCAATGATAATTTTGGATGAGTTGTTTCTCTCTTTCAACCAATGATAATCTTGGGTATCGTGTTTCTCCATGCTGTCCAAAGCCAATATTGGATGCCATGATCTTTTGCTACTATCCAAAGACAATATTGGATGGCACCATCTTTTGTTGTCGTCCAAAGCCAATATTGGATGTTGTAATCTTTTTTATCGTCCAAAGCCAATATTGGATGTCTTGATCTTTTTTTCCATCCAAAGCCAATATTGAATGCCACCATCTTTTGTTGTCGTCCAAAGCCAATATTGGATGTCATGATATTTTGATTCCATCCACATCCAATATTGGATGTCGTGCTCTTTTTTGCTATCCAAAGCCAATATTGGATGTCATGATCTTTTTTGTTGTCCAAAGCTAATATTGGATGTTACTATCTTTTGTTTCCATCCAAAGCTAGTATTGGATGTTGTGATCTTTTCTCTCGTCTAAAGCCATTATTAGACGTTAAGTTTTCCATTCATCCAAAGCCAATATTGGATGTTGTGATCTTTTCTCTCGTCTAAAGCCATTATTAGACGTTGAGTTTTCCATTCATTCAAAGCCAATATTGGATGTTGTGATCTTTTCTCTTGTCTAAAGCCATTATTAGACGTTGAGTTTTCCATTCATCCAAAGCCAATATTGGATGTTGTGATCTTTTCTCTCATCTAAAGCCATTATTAGACGTTGAGCTTTCCCTTCATTCAAAGACAATATTGGATGTCGTGATCTGCCTTGCCATCCAAAGCCAATATTGGATGTCCTGGTCTTTTGTTTCCATCCAAAGCCAATATTAGATGTTGTTATCTTTTCTTCCATCCAAAACCAATATTGGATGTCGCTATCTTTTGTTTCCATCCAAAGCCAATATTGGATGTTGTAATATTTTATCTCATCTAAAGCCATTATTAGACGTTGAGCTTTCCCTTCATTCAAATTCAATATTGTATGACATGTTTCTTTTTCGTCCAGTGTCTTCCTGAACGACTCTAATGTAGCTTCAGATTTGGTCTTATCCCACATCTATTGTTCTTCTATATGCTTTTGATTGTCTTTTCTAGAGAGTTGCTCGCCTCATTCAATGCCATTCTTAGATGTTGTTGCTTGCCTTCTTGGATTTTATCTCTTTTTTCCAAGTATTGATGGTTACTCTTTGCCACCCTGACAGATATCCAGAAATATCTTGTTATTTCCCTAGCATGTCTTTCACGTCATTTCATTTGAACTACCATAAGTTTCTAATTTCAAGTCTTTCCATATTCCCACAGAGTCTGTCTCATCTCATACATCATTCAAAATATATGTCAAAAAAAGAGTCCATACATTCATCCATAACATATGTTATCATCTCATCGCATCAGGGACGAAATTCGGGTCTGTTTGTATTTAATTACTTTCTGCCTATCTGGCTAAAAAATAATTTAATAGGGGCAGTTGTTGTACCCTAAATTTCGCCCCTAACTTTTTCAGTCGCACTTTCATATCATATTTTGTCATTTTATCACAATCATTAATAAATAGCTTTATTCATCACATTTGCATCCTACCTTTAAGTTTGCTCTTGTATTTTTGACTAACTTCTAATCAAAATACAAAAAAATATTTGTCTTTATATATTTGTGTTTTCTAGGTACCGAGTCAAAGCATCTGACAAATAGGGTTTTCCGTTATTATTTTCCTAAAATCTCTATTTACAAAGAAAAATAATTAAAAAATCTTCATTTTTTCACTGTACAATCGATTGCACAAAGTATATTTTGCACAATATTTGAAAGAAAAAAACAATGATGCAATCGATTGCTCCCAGAGTGCAATCGATTGCCCAGAGTGAAATTTGAAAAAAAATCATCAATTTTAAGCTTGTCAATTTTGGCTCCAATTTTAATTCATTTTTTGAAAGATATATCATTAATTCAAATTTTGGCACCAATTTTTCTTCATTTTTTGAAAGATATATCATTAATTCAAATTTTGGCTCCAAGAATTAATTACCAAACCACCACTAATCCCAAGTATAAACTCTATAAATATAGCTCTCATTTATTCAAATCTCAAGTTTTTGATAGCCAAACTCATTTTGCTAAAAAACCTCTCATTTCTCTCCATCTCTCAAATTCACTCAAAGCTCCATTTTCAAAAAAAGTTAGTAAGCTTTGCATTGAAGCTTACTAACCTTTGAGCTAAACCTTCATCCAAACACTTTTTATTCATCAATTCTCTACATCCAAGCTTGGGCAATTGATTCTTGGGGTTGAAATGTAGCAAATTCTTGAAATTGTTTTGATTATTCTCTAGATCTACCTTTGGTAAGTTGGATTTTTCATCTTTCACAATGTGATCTCTTGTTGATCTTTGGGTTTGATTCATTGAACATTGTTTTTTGATTCCATTGGTGTTATTTTCTCATAATTTGATGGAATTTTCATGCTCAATTAAATCCACGATCATAAGGTGTTTGATGAAAAGTTTGAAAAAGAATTTGGCCTTTTGAAATGCTGATTTTCTGATTTTAACAGGGTGTAATCAATTGTTGTAACAGCGCAATCGATTGTCACAGCAAAATTTCACTTTTTTTTAAAACACTGATGCAATCGATTACATCAGTAGTGCAATCGATTGTAACAGAACAAAAATGCATTTTCTGCCTTGTTTTGGGGCTGTTTTGATCCATCTCTCTTTTTCTACTCACTCCTTTTGATTGTTGATTAGGATTGCAATTTTAAATGGCCAATTTCTCTTTAGATTCAATGATCTTTAGGTGCAGATGAAGTTTGATAAATGTTCATTAATTAAAATCTACCAAAGAGTGAATTATTTAATTCATTTTTGGTTTTTTGGATTAATGATATGTTTAGTACTTTAATCCACCAAGATGAATGATTGAATTTAAAGATGAAAGAAATTTGAGGTAGTGATCCAAATTAGTTTGTCATTCCCCTCCCTCTTCATCTTATCCCTTTCTTTTTTATTTTTGCTACATGTTAAGGGATAATGATCTCTATATCATTTATCCAAACATGAAGTACATAAATTGCTATTGACCGGCCTCAAAATAGGTGCGACTTCTACATAAGTCCACTTACGATTGATTAATGTAACGCTAAATTTTGTCCTGATTCGAGTAAATGATTATTTGTGAGCCAAACCTATGTTTGAAAGCTTAAGTATGTTAATTTGAACTCTTTGATCCAATAACTTTGAGATTCATTGTTAGGAGGCTTTGGTTCTACCAATCCTCCAATGGATCTTCATCAATTTTGGTCAACGCGGATCACTTAAACATCATTGATCATTAAATGTTACCAATCCTCTAATGAGTTCCAAATGAAAGTTTCAAGATGGTCATCCAACTAACCATTAACTTCTAACAATTGACATTATTTTATGCTTTTATTTTTATGCTTTTACTTTATGTACCATTTACTTCAGCATTTACATTTCATGCTATTTTCATCTTTGCTCACTTGAGCATTTACTTTTATGCCATTTTCATTTTGCTCACTTGAGCTTTTCTTTTCCTTTTAAAGATACTTAATAATCAACATGAACCATAAAAAACATTAATGATACTTGGACTATTTGGTTACTATCCTTGGCATTAGGGAGTATTGGACTTCTTGGACTTAGGATTAGAGACCTTGACCTATGTTGGCCTTGTGACCTTAATTGATATTTTATATGGAGATATTGAGGTTTACCTCAAGAAATTAGGTTGTTTGTTTGTTTTGTGTGCAGGTTATTATGATTACACACTTTGTCTGTATTCTGGAATTCATCTGTATACAGTCGTTACTCTGCCCAATTTTTGTGAAGACTTAATACATTTGAAGTTTGGACTTTTCAAGAGGTTCGGTACCTTGCTTGGTTTCAATCCAAAGAATGGAAATTCTATCTTGACTCATAATGTCAAGTGTTGGCTTCTTATTAGTTAGACGGTTCTCTTCCTTAGCTTTTACCTTATGCTTTGGGTAGTCCATCCATCTTCTCCCATCTTCTTTAATTTTCAAAATCTTCTCCCTCCTTTTGAAAACTCTTCTTGTTTATAAACAAAAACTGCTTTTATAAAAACCTCGACTTTTTAGAGTGCCTTTTCTTTTAAAACTTATTTTCTTTAAATAAACTTCAATTCATTTAATCATACATTAACATCTTTCAAAATTAACAAAAACACTACAACTCATTCAATCACTTTTGTGCGCTCGAGCACCTTTTACCATTCAAACCTTTTTTCAATATGAGACATGATTCATTGATAGTCGAGCAACATTCTCATATCCCCATGGTTATAAAGGTGTCGACTTTTCCACTTGAGTGCTAGAGGCATTCTCAAACACTCACTCTTGCTGATGCATGGCCCATCTTCTCACACCTTGTCGGTGTTAGTCGAGATTTCTCTCCTAACAATAACGACTTGTCTCCTTGTTTAAAATCAATCAACAGGAAAGTCTTTTCTAGCCAAACTATGATGCTCTGACTTTCCCATTGTACGAGGGAGTACGTAGGCACTAAGTCTTACGACCCATGGCGAGCAAAAAAAATAATAAAAAACATTTCATTTTCTTTTGTTTGCAAATAAACAATCATTCTTTTCCTTTAGCAAGTAAACCTTTACATAACACTCCTTTTAAAAATAAACCAAACAAAGTGGATCCTGAAAAGTACCATAGACACTTATGGTTCTAACACCTTCCCTTTGCATAACCGACCCCCGTACCTCGATCTCTGACCTTTTATTTCATTATGGGTTTTGTTCGATTTTTTCCCATTTCCCTTTGGAAACAATAAAGTGCGGTGGCGACTTCATTATGTTGAGATAAGTCAATTGATGGCTTAATCTCAAATCTTTACCGCTACATTTCTTTTCTTATCATTACTGTCACAATTTCGTTCACCTCTTTGCTCGTCTTTGTCGATGATGCGCGCGCGACACATGTATAAACCTCTAACGATAACCTTGAGGATCATTTTTGTAATCGAACTCAATACCCTCGATAAGTGCGTCATGAGGACCATTTCTTTGAGCGTAGCCAAATTGACGTAGATCCAGAGAAGGGTTGTAAGTAATACCTCCCCTAATGCCAAGGAGTGGGACATTAGGGAATTCTCCGCAGCGATCAATGATAGTGATATCCTTATGAGATCAGGAATACCAGTAAATGTCTGTATGAGAAAGTGACATTATTCTTTGCGACCACCTCAAAACTTGTTCATTCTTCATTATTGACCGGGGAAGGTGTGAAATAAACCACCTGGATAGTAGAGGTATACAGCACATGAGAGTTCCTCGCCTCTTCATAGTACGAGTGTGAAGAGAATGCAGAATGTATCTGAGTAAAGTAGGTACAGGATTACGAGCAAGGAAAACTTTGACGGTGTTCACATCTATGAGTTGGTCTGGATTAGGTAATACTACCAACCCATAGATTAGAAGAGCCAAGGTCTCCTCGAAAGCCTGAAAACTCATAGCATCCAGAAATAGTTGAGCCTTCTCAATCAGAAATTTAGCCAAAATACCTTTGACTCCACTTCTTGTTTCCCAGTTGGATATAATGTTAGACCGCTTCAGATGTAAGGCTGATGCAATAACTTCTGGATTCAGATCTTCTTTTAAAACGATGAAGGGAATCTGATCAAGAACAGGTACTCCCAGTAATTGAGAGAAATCCTTCATAGTGGGTACCAACTGATAATTAGGGAAGGTGAAACAATAATGTACAGGGTCAAAGAACTAGAATAGAACACTCATCATATCTTCATCAAAACCTGAGCTAACCAGAATGAGTAGTGGACCATGCCTTTTGATGAATGGCGAACTTTTGGGAACCCTTGAGATTAATTCCTTAAGTTGAGGAGGCACCCTTATAAAGTTGATCTGGATAGTGTTTCTAAGAGAGGAGACCATATCTGCAAAACAGAATAAAGATAAATTCCTTTGTCCTTGAAATGGTTAGTAAAAATGATATGGTATGATGTTATGATGCTATGATGTCATGTTCGAACAATTAATCAAATACAAACAAAGCACACAAGGCCTTAGGTTTAAGCTTGCATGGAGTTTGTAGGTAAGTACCCTCTTGAAGTTTTAGTTGGATCAACCTGTCCTGAAAGAAAGTAACCGGGTTCTAGGAGTCTCAATATCACCGATCTTTCTCTCGGGCATTAGTTCAGCACAAGCATCTGATTTGCGACCGAACTATCTCGAGAGTCCGACCTTAATGAGTTTAGCATTGAGTATCAACCAACTTCAGCCTGCACCAAAGCAGGCTATCTCACTACTTTCTAATGGCTAAGTTGTGTCAACTATGGTTCTACGATCAGTTAGTGCTTTTATGACACCACGCGGCAGCCCAACATTCTCCTTGACTTAACTCAAGGGACACTAGCACCAACCAATATGTCGCACTAAAATAGCCATCGCTTCAACTGTGTCGGTGTACACCATATAATTTTCATAATCTATTGCTACTTACCTAAAATTCCCCAGATCCGAGTATAGGATCTATACAAGAATAACCCAAACAACCCTTAAACATAAATCAGGAAAATCAAACAAAGAAAGCATTTAAATATGAACTATCTCTAAGGTAACCCCACTTTTAGAATTCCCCAGCAGAGTAGCCAGTTCTGTAATACGGTGGGAGAACTGACTTTTAGGTTTTGCATTTTATCGCAAATGTTGCCGATAGCAAGAGTCGCCACCGACTTTTCTTTTATCCAATAAAGGAAAGGGTGAAAAGAACAGGAAAGATCTTTTGAGAATTTTTCTGAGTAAGGGGGTAGGTTATGAAAAGGGAAGGTGTTAGCACCCTTTTCATCCATAGTTATCTACGGGCTCTTAATCGTTAGCTCACTTTGAAAATGCTTTGTGTTTGTGTGTTTGAAAATATTTTGAAAATATTTTGAAAATATGCGTAAGTGCGACAAACTTTTTAATGATTCTTGTATCATTGAGAATGCATACAAAATGTTTGTCTTTTAAAATATTTTAGAAAAGAGAGTGTATGTGTGAGAAATTGTTTTGTTTATGAGCAAGCGATTACGACCTATCTACCTACTCAAAAAATATTTGTTATTTTCCTCCTTTACTTTAGATAGTGTTATCCTACTATTAGTTAGTAGGTAGCCCTATCATTGGATGTTTGAGGGATATGTGTGGGTCATTGTACACTCACAAAGGCAACTCGTAGAACACTTTAGAAATTGTCCTAAGGGACTAAGATCATTTTACCGAGGCAGCATTGAAGGGTCATCGAGGGACTATGATCTTTTACCCGAAGGATCTTTGCTAAAGCATCCCACGTTCAAGGGACGCGACTGTTTATATCTGAGGCAATAAGTGAGGATCACCCTGTAGGTGCACGTGTACGAAGTGTTTTGATTTCAGTTATTCATCATGAGATTATGTTTTCTAACGTTTTTTATGTCTTTCCATACATGCCTAGTTATTATACAGTTATGTATATACAGACATACATACATCCATAAGTGCGGAAAGTAAAAGTGCGAGAAAATAAACCTAGGCTATTACATCCCATGAGTAGTTACATAATAAGGAAAATGCGGGAAAATAAACTAAGTTATTACAAAATCAATCGTGCGACTTATACATTTGTTTTCTAGAATTTAAATAGCAAAGAAAAAATAAATTAGAAAAAGATATTTAAAAAAAAATTCTAAGTGTTAGGAAAATATTTTTGATGTTTTTATTTATGGAAAATAATTAAAGTGATAATAAAATAATTAAAACCTAATTATTTCTACTTTTTTAAGAAAATTAAGTTAATAATAATTAAAAAAAGCTAATGTCTAATTATTTTTAAATACAAATTAATTAATAAAAAAAACCTAGGTCTAATTATTTAAAAATTAATTAATAAAAAAACCTAAGTTTAATTATTTTTAAATAAAAGTTAATTTTTGTATTTTAATTGAATAAAAGTAAAAGAAAATTAAATACAAAGAATAAAACAAAAAATATTGGAGGATGTCCAACGATCTAGTGTATTGTGAGTTTTGAAGCAAACGCCCTAACTTGGTTTAAAATGGTAAATCAAGACCTGGACGTCATGAAATCCAAGTAACCTGTTTTAAACATTCATATGAACTTATTTATATGGTTATAAACATTCAACAATCCAAGGAATTAAAAATATGAATGATAAAAAAAAATCAAAAACCGGCCATGGCCTGTATGCATGTTTCAGGCGCAAATGGGCATAGAAAACATTCACTCTCACCTTACAGAGGTCTAGGAGGTATTTTGAATGATTGACTTAGGCTGTGAATGCTTGGAATTTTGACTTTGAACTCTTGTTTTTCTTGAGAATTTTGTGATCTTTCTAGAGATGTGTTTGAGGAAATATTTTTGTGTCCTTGTCATTGGTATTTGTTATGCTTATATAGAGGAGGAAATATGTCAAACAAACATGGGAAGAATATTGTACCATCATGGCATGAATTATTTCCAAAAACCAATTGAAAACATTCCAAAATAATGAAGATGAGCTTCTATATAGGTCTCTCGCGGTTTTGGCATGTTTGTCATGTATTCTTGAGCCTCCATGTGATTGAAATCAAAAGCTCATGTGCCATGGCCCAAATGATTTTATATTTTATTTGATTTACTTGCATTTAAATGAATAAAAATTAAAATAAAAGAAATAAAAATCATAAAATATATATGAATTGATTTATAGGTCCTCTAACATATTGTGAACATGTTTGAACATCAAAAGTGAGGCCCATTAGTCTAGAATTTCATGTTTGCTCACTTTGCATTCCATGCATTTTACCAAAATTTCCCAACTTGCGATGGTCATAACTCGCTAAATTTGCATCTTTTGAAGGTGATCACTGACTTTTTGAAAACCTCAAGGTGTCTTCTTCAATTTATCTTTCGATCATTTTTGCATTTGGAGATTTATTTTGATGTAAGTTGCCTAGACAAAAAGTGTCTTTTTGTTGACTTTTGAAGTGACCTATAATGTATGGGCTCATATCTCTCAAATGAAGCACTTTTTAGATTTTAGCATTCGGATTCAAAGTTGTAGAGAATTGGATTTCCTTCAAAATGGGATTTGGTTGGGGAAAATTTGATAAAGCATGTGAAAGTTATGCTTGGTAAAAGTTCAGTTGACTTCTCCTAAGGAAACCTTAATTTGGTAACTTTTGACTTTTTATGATTTGAGGGATTTCCTTGAGGATTCATGATCAACCCTTGATAAAATGATGAAAATCACTTCAAAATGTTGATGTTAACAAAAAAACTTGAAGTTTGACTGTATGTTGACCATAGTTGAAATTTTACCCAATACAATTGATTTTCAATCATCTGAGCTATTGAATGAGCAAACTTGTGATGCAAGACTTGAAACTTGACATGAACATTGTTGAAGACTTATGGAGAACTATGGAAACAACTTGAGACCTTTGAAACCCACACTTCCTTGAAAAACACAAAACCCTAGTTGTGGACCCATTGCTTACGAGGAGAATTTGTCTGATCAACTCTTAAGCATCCTTGAGCATTTGATACCTTTATGAGTATGAGGAGGTGTCTTGAATTAACCGTCTTCAAAAATGGGGAGGAAAATTTTAAGGTACAACAGAAAAGCTTCACTGAAGTTTAATGATTCTTATAGTGTCGCGAATCTCGAATTGGAAGTGCTTTAAACAAGAATTCAAAGTTGCAGAAAAGTGAGGTATGTATGGAGTTTGATAAGGCTTCTTTAGCTCTCCAAAGCTTGGTAAATGATGTAGAGAGGACCTCTATTTATAGCTAAGTGTGATGCATTTCTCAAGCATGGTGAATGATAAGGAATTTGATGAAATCGTGTGCACCCTAAAAGCGTGGAATGTTTGACTTGCAAGCTATTCATAACTTACTCATTTCTAGCATTTTATAATTCAAACAACTTCTGGAAGCATTATGAGACTGATTAGTTAAGTAAACATATGTTAATTCTTATTAATTTGGAGAATTCAAGTTGATCCTTGAGCAAGAAATCTGATTCATGGAGGCAACTTCAAAGGTGTGAGGAAAGCAACCTAGGAGGCTTTATCACATGATTATTTTTCGAATTGGAAGACCTTTCCACAATCTTTCCAATGTGCCAATAAAGTTTCTGTTTGGCAGCATTAGGTAGAAGTTATGTTTATAGGAAAATGATAAAAACCAACTGATTTTTGTACTTAGAAATATTTCCAAGTATGGAGCTTCAAAATGACCTATAATGTTCCTCAAACTTACATGACCTTCTAAGCATAATTAGGCCTTGACCTTCGAAGATGAATTAAAGTAGACTCCTTGAAGAGAAATGTGTTGTTGAGATCATTCAAAAATGTTAGAAATTGAAGAAGTTATGGCCCTTGGAAGTTGGTAAAAATTACTTGGAAACTCCATATATCCCCTATAATCGTTTCAAAACTTAAATAACCTTCCACCGATATTTGGCCTTAGGTCCTTGAAGATAAGTTAAATATGACTCTTTAAATAAAAATGTGGTGTTGAGTTCATCTCAAAATCACAAAAATTGAGCATGTTATGATCTTGGAAAGTTAGGTCTAGAATTTCACTGATTTCTCAAAAACCCTATAATCTCTCCAAACTTTTGATGATTCTCCAAGCATAATCAACTAACTAAGGATCAATCCTCAAAACCATAGCTTAGGAGATGAGATAGAAGTATAAAAGGGAAACAAAAACATATTTATTTTGAATTTTAGTTAGAGGTTAGTAAACACAAAACATGTATGTACAATATATACAAATAGGGTGCTTGATGATCCCTCAAGGACAAACTTAAAGAAGAGAGAGAAAGTGTGAGAGGCAACCCAAAGTTATGATTTTGATCCATTGTAAGGATGTGGGATGATGAGGAATCTTAGGGGTAAAAATTAGGATATAACAACCGGAATTCAAATCTCCATATGATTGACGTTAAATAGGGTCATAAGCTCAAGGATGTAACATACGTTCAGAGCTCCATTCGGAGTTGACGCTAAAAAGGGTCAGGGGATTGGGGGTGTGATTGAAGTTCAAAGCTCGAGTTAGAGTTGACGCAAAAGAGGGATAGGTGCTCGAGGGCATGACCGACGTTCAAATCTCTAATTGGAGCTGACGCCAAAGAGGGTCTGAGTCATGAGGGTGTAACCGAAGTTTAGAGATCTAATCAGAGTTGACGCCAAAGAGGGTCATAGGATCGAGGTCGTGACCAACATTCAGAGCTCTAATCAGAGTTGACATCGAAGAGGGTTAGAGGCTCGAGGGTGTGACCGATGTTAAGAGCTCCAATAATATTTGGTGCCAAAGATGGGCCAGAGGTTTTATTAAAATTATCGATGTTCAGAGCTCAATTCGAAGTTAACATCACAGAGGTCATAGGTTTTATTAACATGACCTTGCTGGTGGATCTTGGCTATTCCGGGTTGGCATGTTTGCTCTTACAAACCCGATTCTTGCCCTGCAGGATTTAATGAAAATAATAAGCATTATTATGAATTGAGGGTGCATCATTAAAAACTATTTCCCTTGCAAGGGAAAAGAGTGTTACCCATAACTTTTATTTAACAATGTCATTACATGCTTCAACTATAATAAAATTTCAGGATGGCTACATTACAGGCTCTAGGAATTTCGATTGCTTCAAGATTTTTGAGCTTGTAAGCTGCATTGTTAAGCTTCTCCCTAATTCTATAAGGTCGCTCCCAGTTTGGAGCGAACTTTCCCTTCTTCTTTATATATGTAACTTTCTTCAGGACCAAGTCGCCTTCACAAAATATCCTTAGATGAACTCTGGTGTTGAGCCGACGTATCATTATCTGCTTTGTCACGAATTCTTTAACGTGAGCCATTGTTTATATCTTCGCTCAGAGGTCAGTCAAATTCTCTAATCCTTATTGGTTGAGACTATCATCAAAATGAAATTGACGCCATGTTGGCAAGTTAACTTCCACGAGTATCATTATATCAGCCCCATACACCATTCGAAAAGGGGTCTCCTTAGTGCTTGAGTGTGGGGTGGTGTGATAGGACCACAAAATATCGTGAAAATACTCGACCCAAAGCCCCTTTGCTTCATCCAACATTTTCTTCATTCTTGACAAGATAATCTTGTTTGATACCTCCGCCTGGCCATTAGCTTAGGGTGTTTAACTAATATGAATATGTCTTGTATGCTGAGGTGCCTACAAAATTCTACAACAAACAAGCTAGCAAACTACATGTTGTTGTCAAATAAGTTGATGTCGGACAAACTGAATCAACATATAATATTTCTCCAATAAAAATGTCTTACCTTTTCCGTCGTGATATGAGGTACGGCCTCGGCTTCAACCCATTTGGGAAAGTAATCTATCGCAATTGTTAAGAATTATAATTGACCTGTTACTAACAGGAAAAAGGCAAAGGATGTCATATCCCTGTTGATAGAAAGGCCAAGGAGAAATTATCGAGTGCAACAACTTAAACGAAGAGTGTATAAAAGGAGCATAAATATGGAATTTTTCATAATGTTTCATGAACCGTGTGCAGTCTTGGAGCATACTGGGCCAGTAGTAATTGGCCCAGATTATTTTTATGGATAACACTCTTCCCCCTATATGACTTCTACATACGCCTTCATGCACCTCCTTCATTATAAGCTCGACCTCCTCCTCGGAAACACATCTTAACATTGGGGTGGATCTTCCCATCTTGTAAAACTGGCCAACCAACACATCTTAACATTGGCGGTGGATCTACCCATCTTGTAAAACTAGAAGGATACTCTCTTAATGGCCCAGACATCGATCTCATCGTCTGAAAGTTTGTCTTATGTAAGATAATGAATGATGGCTGACATCCATCCCTGGGCATTCTCCAGAACCATGATTTTGTGGGCTTTTGTGCTTGGTGCCTCAAGAGTTTCTTGAATCACCATCCTGTTAAATACATCCCTTTAGTGCTGGCCAATCGGGCGAGTAGATCGAATTTAACATTTTCTTCTTGGGGGATATGTTCCACCTTAACCCTTATGAATCCCTTAAGGTTGGATGATCCATTACTCCTAGTCATGATAGGATCCATTACTCTAATAACGCGTTTCATATTTTGGGCAATTACCACTATCGCTAGAGCTAACCTTTTAATCTTCTGATAACGGGTCTCATACCCTTTAAAAACTTTACTAATAAAGTAGATCGGTTTCTCACCTTCATCGCCGTCTTGAACCAATATGGAACTCATGGACTTGTTTGAGACCGCCATGTATAAGATAAGAGGAGAATTTTGTCTTGGGCGGACCAAGATGGGCGGAGTTGATAGGAAGAGCTTCAACTCCTGGAATGCCATTTTGCATTCTTCCGTCCATTTGAACTCTGTCTACTTTTATATAGTCGCGAGGAAATGTATATTGAAGGTGTGAGAAACACAAGAAAGGGTATTTGAATTGGGTTGCACCAAATATAATCTTTTCGTAACTTAAACACCCAGCTTAACAAGTGAATAAAAATAAATGAACACAATTATTTTTATCCTAATTCTCTATTAACTAAGTTACTCCAGTCCACCCCGCAAGGTGATTTTCCTTATACACAAGGACTTAATCCACTATAATCAACCTGATTACAGACAACCACAATAAGTCTGATCAACCTTGTTGGCAACCCAACAAGTCTGACGATCCTTATTGCAAAACCACTATGACCCCATCCAAAGTCTTCTTGAGAATCCAGACTCACAAATTCTCTCAAGGAACCTTATCAACAACCATTGATTTACAAATATGTGTATACAAATATGCTTCTAATAAATAAGATTAGACAATGTTTAAGTACAACAACACAAAAGTTTCAATAGCAAGATACTAACAAAAGCTCCTTGCTAAAATACAAAACTATACCACCAATATCTCATAAGAGTTGTGCAGCGCTTTAGCGTAGTTTTGTATAACTGATTTGTTGATTTCAAATTATTTAAATTCCTCCTTTTATAGATGAAAAAGAGAACTGTTGAATGGTAGAATAGGAAACACAAAACCAATTTTTTTTCCCAACGGTCATGGAGACACTGGTAGACAATAGTATAAAAAGGATTGTCCTTACGCCAACCTATATAGTAGAGGTCAGAGTGTACTTTGTACTTTTATACTCACCATCACACGCAATCCCTAGTCTTGATCTTATCTTCTATATCTTCAGAGGCTTTTAATTTGTATGTGGATGAAGAATGTTGTATAAGGACCATACCTTTAGTCTTTGAGTCTTCAGAACTTGTTCAGAGAACTCGTGTCTTCAAAGTATGCAGCACTTGGTCTTCAGAAGTAATGTCTTTCGATCTTCATAACTCGTTCGACAGAACCTTGTCTTCAGCATCTTCAGAACTTGAAACAACAGAAGTAAAGCTTTAGAAGGCCTCCAAAGCTTCCTTTCATAAGTCACGATCAGAAGCTCTTTTACTAACGTTCCTTAGAACCATTGCACAATAAGCATTCCAGAACCTTGACTTAACTCGTAACACACCGAAGGTATTCTTCCATAGTGTTGAGTTCAGAACCTGATGACGTCACACGCCTTCTTACAATATTCATAACATGTTTAGAAAATGCTACATAATAGACAAACAATTAGAGTACACAATTGTTCTCTAAGATACCATGTAAAGTTATCATCAAAACTGAAGGTCAGATGTAGAACCAATCTTGTTATTACATACTGACTTATCACTAACGCATGATAGGAGCATGGATAAGGCAGGTTGTCTCCTAGTCAGCTACTAAACCTCCTTTATCTAAATTGGACTCCTCATGTCAATGATCGCTTGATACTTGTTCAAGTTAGCATCAATTCCCTGATGTGTTAGCATAAAGCCGAGAAACTTAATGGTATGCACCCTAAAGATGCACTTGTCGTGATTGAGCATCATATTAAATTTTCTCACTTATTTGAATTTCTCCTCCAAATCTTCCACATGATCTATCTCCTCTTGGACTTTGATCACCATATTATCCACATATACCACTAAATTCCTCCATATTTGTGATGAAAATACCATGTCCATTAATCGCTAATATGTGGCCCCGCCGTTTTTGAGACCAAATGGCATTACTTCGTAATGGTAACTGCTCTTAGTAGTCATGAATGTCGTCATGAGAGCATCTAACGAGATAATCTTTATTTTATTATAGCCCGAGTAGACGTCCATATAGTCAAGTAGTATGAACCCGAATGACCATCGATCAACATGTCAATGTGTGGCGATGGGTAAGGATCATTTTGGCAAGCTTAGTTGAGATCAGTAAAATCTACGCACACGTGCCATTTTCCCGTTTTCTTTTTTACCTTGACGAAATTGGATAACTAGGTAGGATACTTTATCTCCCGAATAAACCCATCCTTCAAAAGCTTCCTAACCTCATCTGTGACAGCCAACCTCATTTCTTTCCCATCTTTTCGCTTTCTCTGCGCCACGACCCTGAGTGTTGGATCAATGGAAAGCTGGTGGAAAAAGACATCTAGGTCGATTCTTGGAATATCAGAAGGTTTCTATGCGAAAAGATCCATGTTGTCTCTCAGTATTTTAATAATATATGTTTCTTCCTTTTGTGATAACTTGAAGGCTATTTTCGTGGTTTGAAACTCTTCTCCCATGATTCGTACCTTTTTCTATTCTCTAATGGGTGTTAGACTATCAGTTGTCGGGTCCTCTTGAGGGTCGAGATCAACCAGGTTCACCTTCTTGGAAGACAGATTCTCTGTGTTTAACTCTCTTCGGGAAGGGATTCTTTTTCATGTTGATCCTCCGACGTCCTTTACATATTACTATAGCTTTCCTGTATGGATAAGTATCTCGATTTCTTTTTTCAATTGATGACAATCTTCCATGTGATGGCCCTTTAAATGGTGGTATCTGCACCAATAACATTCATCTTTTCCCATTACAACCCCTACCGCCCTGGGTCAGGGAGGTTTCGGTAGCAGGTTGAGGTGATGCACTTCACGTAATATATTTGATTGTTTTGCTTTTAGTGGGGTGTAGATCTCAGGAGTGATGTCGTATGGTCTCCGGGAAGGTCTCATCGAAGGCCTATCCATGTACATGTACCTTTGATGAACTTTTCTTAATTTAGCTCTCTCCAACCTAGTTTGGACCTTTCTTTAGCATCTCATAACGTCTTTTCCATATTTCTTTCCTCACCCTTGATGTAACATTCGACCCTATTCATCACCTCGTCTATACTGGCGGCCGGTTTCTGAGCAAGAGACTCATTGAAATGGTCGACTTTCAAGTCATTCTAGAAGGCTCCCACGAATATTTCTTGATTAGGGTGTGAAATCTTTATGGTTTTCTCATTGAATCACGCCATGTATTCACGTAGAGATTCAGAGGGACCATGGCACACATTGAATATAATAGTGGTGGACACCTTTCTATGCTTGCTAGCAATAAAATATTGCACCATCTTCTAGGTTAGGTCTTGATACCCAGTAACCGAGCACTTGGGCAAGCTCATGTACTAGTGCAAGGCCATGTCCTTGAATGTTTCGACCATGAGTACAACCATCTGATTTTTTATGGATATGATATGCTTATGTGGGCCGCTCTTGCCAACAAAGGATGTCAAAGGCGGTGGCTTGAAGTTTTCTAGAACCAAGTTGTCCCATATTGCTTTGCCAATGGCTAAGTGTCTAATAATTTTTCTTCTCAATCTTCATCTGGTTGGCTTTGAGCTAGGAGCGTCTGGACACTTTCTTGCAGGGTTTCATTCTGTTGTCGCAAAGCCTCCACGACTGCCAATAAGTGTGCCATGTTCGGAGGAGGATCCTGATCACACCTACTGGGTGATGACCTAGACATCCTTGAAAAATGGGAGTAGTGGGATTGATGTGCGGCCTGAAAAGGTTTTACCTATATTATACAGCGGACGCTAAATATTCTTAACAAACACTTTTGAACAATATCCTCAAAGTTAATCGAATGAGATCATAATAGTTATATATATTCGAGATTATTGACTTGCCTATATTTTTGTGTCGTTTACTGATGTCCTCCTTCCTCTATGAGAGGTTACATTATATACTAAACATTCTCTCTCGTATTCATGCAACAATAACCTTTCAAATACAACATTCAAACTTTCTTTACACCATATAATATCCTAATCACCCAACTTAGATAAAAATCATTTTCCAACTAAAATAAAAGCAATTTTTTATTATAGTGAAATATTCTATATAACTATCAATTGGAGTGATTTAAGGGAATAATATATGTAATAATCTAGATAAACCAAAATAATATGTTTATGAAAATGAAGCCTTGAAAGCTTTTAATAAATATATATTCAAAAAGAAAGTCATGAGATAAAAAGGCAGCATAGGAAATTCAAAAACAATTGACCAGCCAACAGAATTTGAGGGTTGAAAGAATAAAAAGACATAAATATATACCTCAAACGTTTTTTATTTCATTGCAAATAAATAAAAGAGACCTCATAAATAAAAGAGACCCACATTATTTCAAAACACCTCTCCTTAACTTTTTTTATTTTCCAGATATATTTATAAACAATAAATTTTTTTAAATTTATTAAATAGTTAATATATCTGATATAATATAATAATTAAATATATTATTTATTTAATAAATTTAAAAAGCTCTTTATTACTTATAAATGTATTCCAATGGTGTATTCTCTTAACCTTCGTTGGGTGTAACTACCCCATATACCCGCATACACATTTTCATTTCTGACAACTCATGTATGTAACTCTCACAAGTCACCACCACTATAAATAACCATCAAATAACATTATTATGTGTTCCATTTTCATGTCATCTCTTTCCTTTAACCTTCTTTATTGATTAACTTTTCCAAAATGGCTGAACATAACATGCAGATTTCACTCTCAAGCTCCTCAGACGAGTCCTCAGACCAAGAAACACCATTCACCACCGCCATGAACCCAACAACCGACACAGGTGGTTCATCTCACCAACAAACATCAACTGATTCACCACAACCCTACAGAAAGCCACGTGGCAGACCACCAGGTTCCAAAAACAAACCTAAACCACCTGTTGTAATAACACAAGACAATGAACAAGCCATGAAACCTGCAATCATTGAAGTAGCTGCTGGTACTGATGTTCTTGAAGCTGTTATCCAGTTTGCTGTTCGTCTTGGTTCATGTATCACCATTCTTAGCGGTTCTGGTACTATTGCTGTTGCTACACTCCATTACCCTGTTTGTCAATCTCCTGCTTTCACTCTTCATGGACCTTTTTCTTTGTTGACTTTGACTGGTACTTTTTTCTTCCCACCATCTCCACCACCACCTCCTCCTCCTCCTCTTCCTATTTCTCTCCCTATTGCTTCATCTTCTTCACCAAACCCTAACCCTAACCAGTTAGAACCATCACCACCATCTTCTACTTTTGGTATCACTCTTGCTGGTATTCAGGGACAAATCTTTGGTGGCATAATTGGTGGTAAAGTTATAGCTGGTGGTGATGGTGTTAAGATTGTTGCTTCTTTGTTTAAAAATCCTGAACTTCATAGGGCTACTGGTATTCTCTTGGAACCGGATGATGATGATGTTGTCAATGATGATGATAACGGCGGTGATGGTGATCCTGGTGCTGCTGCTGACAATGTGTCTGGTTTCAATATTCCTAATCCAATGACTATGCATCCTCCACTACATTCTGATCCAAACTTCATGCCATGGAATCACCCTTCTCACCCTCGTCCTCCTAATTTCTGAAAATAAAAATAATGATTATAAATTGCAGTTATAGTCATTGTTCATTGCAAACATTGCTGGTGCAATTATAATAAAAGCTTTTACTTATGGCGTGGTTGCAATTATCATTATAGACTGCAGTTTAGAATTATGATAGAGATTGATCCATAATTGTGTCATCATTTACCATAATTGTGGAAATGGAACTTTTAAGTATAATTAGTGAGTTATTATTATTATTACATTGTATCGCAGAGCTATAATAATATTGCTCTTTTCTAAGTAAAATTATTAACTAGTAAGCATGTTGGTTTTAGTCTTTTCTTCATTATTTATGTATAATGTATCTGTCTTTGGCAGAAGAAAAAATTACATGTCTACACCTTCATGAGTACTAATTAATTTCCTATTTTTTATATATTATATGTTAAATTATATTCTTATTGGATTTAGCTTTTACCAGGGCTCCGACATAACGATATTAATATATATTTATCTGTTATCACGGTTTTACATAAGAATAAATTATGTTTAGTTTATATCGCGATAATCTTAATCAGTGTCGCAATATCTATATCAATTGAAATTGTGTTTTATATAAAATAAATTATGATTAATTCATGTATTGATAATCTTAATCAATTTCACAATATCTATACCGATAAAAATTGCGAAAATGACTTTAGCTGAATTGCTTTTTAAAACCCTGACTTTTATATTACAAATAATTACAGTCAAATGTAATTAATATGTTGAACATAATAAATCTTGATGTGTGTGTGATGGATGGTGGCAATGGCAATCTGAGTTTGTGTGTCAGGAAAATCTAATGGCTAGGGTCTGGTGGTAGTACTTTAGTTTCTTGGGAAGAGGGCCTATATAGTTTTACTATCTCCAATGCCGCTGAACAAGTGAGACAAATTTATGAAAATGAAAAAGAAGAATTAAGCTAGTAACAAAGTACATGATGCTTTGAATGAACAGAAAGGATGAGTGGACTACACAACTTTGTCCAATTGAAACTGCTTTTATCTTTCAGTTTTGTTGTGACATATTGGATCTGGATGGAAATCAAACTCATCCTTTTCTTTTTAAGTTTCTCTTTACCTTTTCTTTGTAGTTATAAATCCTGTCATCATTTTGGTTACAAAGTTATATCATGGATAACCTCCTCTTACAGTATTTGGACCAAGTTGAAACCAGGCCCAGGCTACGGCGAGACATAAGCGATCCGTGTATTTTTTTTTCACTTTTATACATTTAGCGAAATGAACAGTAAATATATTTGACGGTTTGAAAGTCTCACAAAACTTTCTGTTTACTTTGTAACGGTTTGCCATTAGATAAATTCTGAACTTTTGTGACAGTTTAAAACCCCCATTAAATAAATTCTGAATTTTTGTGAAGGTTTGAAACCGTCACAAAATGAACAGTAACAATTTTGTGACAATTTAGAACCACCACTAATTGTTGAAAATGAAAAGAAAAAAAATTAGATCATTGTCTAACTAGGTGAGAGAAGAAACCTTAAAATCATGAATATAACGTGAAGATTGAGTTTGAATTTAGAAAATAAATTTTTTATTATCTAATCTAAATATTTGTGGTTTTCTTAAACAACTTTTATTTATTTATAAAAATTATCTAGCATTTTTCAAAATCCCTTTTCTAAATTACTTTTATTTAATGTTTTTACCAAATTAAACTTTAATTTTATACTCTTTTTTGATGACAAAATTAATTTTTTTTAAATTAATTTTTTATTTTAAGAGACATAATCTTTTTTTTTTAAGTAGAGACATAACATTATTATATATGAATCTTTGTGTTTTCTCTAAAAATCATAGTTTTTTATGTTAAAGAATTAAAAATATCAAATACAAATAATATAAAATATGTTGATTGTTTATGTTGGTGCAAAGTAATGGAATGAGAGATAAAGAATGAACAATGAATGATAACAAAGAGGACTACTTCTTAATATTCAAATAGAGGAATGAATTTTGGGATACAATATTGATAGGCAGGTAACATATTTATACTAAAAAATAGAAAATGCCAAAAGACCCTAATAAAGAGATAATATTGAGAATTGTGGACATTAAATAAATTACATTTCCAATACCATCCCTTAATTTAGATAATCTATCAGAAACTAACAACACCAATTTCATCTCTTAAGCAAAGAAATTGGTTTGTTTTAACTGCCTTCGTCAGAAGATCTGCAAGTTGTTTCTGAGTGCTACAGTGCAGAACTTCTAACACTCCTTTCTGAACTTGATTTCTGAGAAAGTGATACTTCGTCTCAATGTGCTTGCTTCTTCCATGTAGCACTGGATTCTTGGCAAGATCAATTGCAAACTTATTATCAATCACCAGCTTCAGAGGTTCCTCAAACTCAACCTTTAAATCATGCAGGAGATTCAGAAGCCAAACTGCTTGACAAGCAGCTACAGCACCTGCGATATACTCAGCTTCACATGTTGACGGAGCTACAACAGGCTGTTTCTTGGAACTCCAGGAAATGGGACCTCCCAGAAATTTAAACAAGTATCCAGAGGTACTTCTCCTGTCCACTCTGTCTCCGCACCAGTCAGAATCAGAATAACTTACTAACTCTGATTTTGTCTTTCTTTCAGAAGGAAACAGCACTCCATATTTCAGAGTTCCCTTAATATATCTCAGAATTCTGACAGCAGCTTGAAAATGAGACCACTTGGGATTACTCATGAATCTGCTGACCAATCCAACTGCATAACAAATGTCAGGTCTAGTATTACATAAATACCTTAGAGAGCCAACCAGTTGTTTGAAGGTTGTAGAATCAACAGAATCACCATCAGAGTCAGAATCCAATTTTTGATTGGTTTTTGATGGTGTCACAGCAACTTTGCAGTTCTGCAGCTTAAATCTCTTCAGAAGTTCTTGTTCATATTTTAACTGGTGCAGAATGATACCCTTCTTCGAGTACATAATCTCCATTCCTAGGAAATATGTCATTTTTCCTAGATCTGTCATCTCGAACTCATTCATCAGAACTTCCTTGAACTTCTTTATATCTTCTAGGCAGCTGCCTGTTAGCAAGATGTCATCAACATAGAGACACACCAGAATCATATTGCTATCAGAGTGTTGTACATAAACTCCATATTCCATCTCACACTTCTGAAACCTCTGCTTCTTGAAAAATGAATCAATTTTCAGATTCCAAGCTCTAGGCACTTGCTTTAGTCCATACAGAGCCTTATTTAACCTGTATACCATCCCTTCCTGATTCTTTTTCACAAATCCAAGAGGTTGTGACACGTAAACTTCTTTCTGTAATGGACCGTTCAGAAATGCTGACTTCACATCCAGGTGCATTAAAGGCCAGTTTCTGTTTGCAGCTAAAGCAATCACCAGTCTGATTGTTTCATGCCTAGCTACAGGTGCAAACACCTCAAAATAATCTAGCCCAGGTTTCTGAAGAAAACCTCTAGCTACTAGTCTAGCTTTGTGCTTGCCAATGGAACCATCTAGCTTAAGTTTCAACTTAAAAACCCATCTGACGCTGATGGCTTTTTTCTTATCTGGAAGTTTAGTCAATTTCCAAGTTTTGTTCCTTTCTATTGCCTCAAGTTCTTCTTTCATGGCATTAAGCCATTCTTTCTTCTTGAGAGCTTCTTCAATGCCTACTGGTTCAGAATCTACTAACATGGCACACTGAACAACTTCTCCTTCAGAGTCAACGTCATTATCCTGCAGCATGTCAAAATCTGGAAACCTTCTGGGTTTTTGTCTGATTCTCTGTGGTCTTTGAGCTTGTTCTGAAGCTGCACCAGAACTACTACTTTCAGAGTTACCACCTTCAGAGTTTTCCCTTCCAGAACTATGATTACCACCAGATTCTGGATCATCATCAGTATCTGGATCATCTTCTTCTAACTCATCTTCAGGATCTTCAGAATCAGATTCATCTTCTGATCTTTCTAAAACATCTTCAGAGAATAACTCTGGTGTTGGCACTACACCAGAATCAGATTGAGATTTGTTCCAATCCCATGCTTCAGACTCTTTCACCACAACGTCTCTGCTGACTTCAACTTTATTAGTTTCTGGACAATAAAGCTTATACGCACCTGTACTATGGTACCCCACCAGCAACATTATTTTGCTTCTATCATCCAGTTTTTGTCTTCTAGCTTCTGGAACGTGTTTGTAACAGACAGAGCCAAACACCTTCAAATGACTGACACTCTGCTTATCTCCAGTCCATTTCTCTAAAGGAACAGCTTCCTTCAGTTTCTTCATTGGACACCTGTTCAGAATGTATGCTGATGTGGCAACAACTTCTCCCTATAGCACGTGAGGTAGCTTTTTCTCTTTCAGCATGCTTCTGGTCATATCAAGCAGAGTTCTGTTTCTTCTTTCAGCAAGACCGTTGTGCTGAGGAGTATATGGAGCAGTAACCTCATGTTCTATTCCACTTTCCTCACAAAACTTCTGAAACACTGCAGAGTTATACTCACCTCCACCATCTGTTCTCAGAATTTTTAACTTCTGACCACTCTGCTTCTCAGCCTTCACCTTGAATTTTTGGAACTCAGTAAACACTTCATGCTTGAATTTGATAAGTGTTACCCATGTCATTATTGTGAACTCATCCACAAAAGACACAAAGTAATTGTTTCCTCCAAGTGAAGGTACTGGAAATGGTCCACACACATCAGAATGTACTACTCCCAGAGCATGTTTCGCTCTGGGGGCTACTTCTGATGTAAATGGCAATCTAGGTTGCTTACCTTTCATGCATATCTCACATGACTTCTCAGGCTTCACAATTTTCGAAATACCATGTACGAGCTTCTTAGAACATAGATGCCCTAAGCTTCTATAGTTTAAGTGCCCTAACCTCTTATGCCACAACTTACTGTTACTTTCAGCACCTTCTGTACTAAGGCACGTTGCTTCAGCTGTTTCTACATTCACCTTGAATATTTTGTTGCCTCCTTGTTCAGATTTCATAATTAACTTTTGATTGAAATCATACAACGTCAGAAGATTGTTTTTCATAACAACTGAAAAACCTTTCTCAATCAGCTGACCTACGCTCATCAGATTGCTTCTAATACCAGGAACATACCAGACGTCTTTGATCAGGATGTCTTTCCCATTCTTCACTCTAATTCTGACATCTTCCATACCTTCTGCATTAAGATACTTATCGTCAGCACATTTGATATTTGTACTCCTTCTGGAGTCAAAGTCCGTCAGCCATTGTTTGTTTCCAATTAAATGATTTGAGCAGCCAGTGTCCATATACCACCAATCTTCTGAGCATTTTCCATCAGAGTCAGAGGCCATTAGCAGTACAAGTTCATCATAAGAGTTTCTCTTAGCCATATATGATTCTTCTGATTTCCTATCCCTGTTTGACCTACAATCTCTGGCAAAATGGCCCAATTGTTTACAGGAGTAACATTGAACCTTCCTTTTGTCATACCTCTCTTTTCCTTTATGATACTTCTTATCATCAGAAGTTAAGGCTTCTGACTTCTGGAATCTATCACCACGTCTATTCTGCTCCTGGTCTTTCTTGACAAAAGAAGCCTTCGGAGCTTGCTCAGCTTCTCTCTCAGAAGTTCTCTCAGACAGACGTAACTCCTGTGCTTCTAAGCTGCTTTGTAATTCTTCTATTTTCATGGTTTCCAGATCTTTAGAATGTTCAATAGAAACAACAATGTAATCAAACTGAGGAGTGAACGACCTCAGAATCTTCTCTATGATTACCTGTTCAGTCAGAGTTTCTCCACACGCCTTCATCTCGTTAGTGATCAGAATCACTCTGGAGATATATTCAGAAACTTTCTCACTGCTCTTCATGTTCAGGTTCTCATATTGCTTTCGTAGGGATTGGAGCTTCACCTTCTTTACGGATGCGTCACCACCGTAACATCTCGTCAGTAAATCCCACGCCCTTTTAGACGTTGTTGAATCAGCAATCTTCTCGAACACATTTTCATCCACACACTGATGGATATAGAACAGAGCTTTCTGGTCCCTCTTTCTCATCAACCTCTCAGCAGTTCTCTGTTCTTCAGTTGCATCTGCTGCAGCTGGTACATAACCATCTGTAACCAGATCCAGAACATCTTGTGCACCGAACAGTACACGCATTTGTATCATCCATCTGTTCCAGTTTTTGCCATTAAAAACTGGAAGTTTAGTGTTCAAACTACCATCTCCACTCATTTTAAACCTTGCACGGATTTTCAGATCTTAAACACACTGTTTCCCAACCCACAAAATCAAAATTCTGTTCAGAATTTTGTTCAAGATTTCAACAGAAAATCAAAGAACAAAACTCAAACACACAGCTCACAACCACTCGTGTTTCCCAGGAAAACAGAACCAAAAGCTCTAGATACCAATTTGTTGGTGCAAGGTAATGGAAGGAGAGATAAAGAATGAACAATAAATGATAACAAAGAGGACTACTTCTTAATATTCAAATAGAGGAACGAATTTTGGGATATAATATTGATAGCCTAAGTAGCATATTTATACTAAAATATAGAAAATGCCAAAAAGTCCTAATAAAGAGATAATATTGAGAATTGTGGACATTAAATAAATTACATTTCCAATAGTTTAAACATATTTTTCTACTTGGTTATTTTACTTCAAAACAACTTTAATAAAATTGCAAAATCAAACATAGACTAAATCATTTCCCAGTTTCTACACATATATGTCTATACCACTTGTGGATGTACAAAGATTTAATAGAAAGTTCATGATATATCATATCATACCGTAATTAGCTAGATACCAACTTGCCTATTGAGAAAAGAGTAAAGCAGATGCTGGCTCTCTTTAAAACTGTTTTATTGAAACTAGAAAATAATATTGATAAAATTTATTGTATATAAGTTTAAGTTGATCAGAAAAAAATAATTAAATCGACAATTTAAATTAAATTAAATTGAAATAAAATTTATTGTTTTTAGTTTGGTTATAAAAGCAAATTGAATTAATGATAATTGATGTAGTTTGTTTTAAATCTCGATTTTAGTTTTTAGAAACCGTTAAACCGATGAACCGAACCAATGGATATAACTATGCTCTATATATTTTATTTCATTCATCATTAAACCAAAATTTTGTATCGGTCTAGACAATCTCTTTTTTTGTTTGCACTTCCTCCTTTTTAAAAAATGCATATCTAGAAACAAACTCCAAAACATAGAAAGTAGAAATTTTAAGTCACAAATACCTGCTTTCACTAAATTGTTTCTCTTGCTTGTTGGAATTACACTAAATCTATAGAGAATTCCAAATCAATTTTGATGAACAAGATTCAATCACATAGATCGAACTCGCCTAATTTTATTCATTCTTCACTCGAGTGAATCAACCAACCTTGATTGAAAGATGATTTCACACAACAATAATTATGGAAGAAGAAAGAAAATTAGTGTTTCAGCGAAAATAAGGGAAGAAGAAGAGAATATTTGCAGAGTTTCTCTCTACTTTCAAGAACATAAACTTATCAATTGTACAACTAAATATCATACAATGATATGGGTTACTCCCTATTTATAGATTGAGTTTGCTTGCTTACTAAGCAAACTCCAACTAACATAATTAAGATAAAATCACAAAATAAAGCTAAGTTAAAATCCTTGTCGAGGCTAACCCTTTCCACTTTTCGACAACTACACAACTTCGACACACTAAGCTATTTCGACATCACTTTTCTTCTGTCGAGTAACATGCTTCGACATAAGGAATTACATTCTCAATACACCACCTAATTCAGTGTGTCTAAGATGTCTACATTCATCATTGATATTAATTTCTTGAACACTTCGACCTACACTCCTCTCATCATGATATTTGCAATCCGATTATCAGTTTTGCACTGTTCAAAGTTCAACTTCCCTTTTGCTACTTGCTCTCGAAGATAATCAAACTTCAACTGGATGTGCTTAATTATTTCATGTGCTATTGGATTCTTCGCCATATTGATAGCTAACATGTTTTCGATCTTCATGGTAATTGCTTAATGATTCTTCCCTGTAATTTCTTCGACCAAATTCACCATCCATGTTGATTGCCATGCACAAAGAGAAGTAGTTACGTAATCTGCTTCATACATCGATAGTGCTACTGTTGGTTCTTTTCTCAAGCTCCAAGTAACTGGTGCACCACCTATCATAAACACATAACTATTTGTGGATTTTCTATCCTCAACATCACTACACCAACTTGAGTTGGTGTAACCCACTAGCTTTTCATTCTTTTCCTTCTTCAAGTGCAAGAAAAAAAATGTCATAGTCGATAGTTCCTTTGAGATACCTTAGTATCATCTTCTCCCCTGCTAGATGTGATACCTTTGGCTTCTGCATGAATCTCACTACTACGGAAAGCCCAATTAACAACAGTTGGGAAAGATATATAAAAACACGGCCCAGACGTTGTTATGTAGAGTGTTGTTAAATATATGATACTTACAATTACGGTCCAGTAGCCGTTGTTATAAATTAGAAAGTGCACTCCTTATCACAACGGTTTTCCAAACGTCCATTGTGATAAATTTAATGGTCATGGGTTCGATTCCCAGATGCACCGTTTTGATATTTATTTTTTTCTGGAAAGCGCGCGAGATATTATAATGGTTATGACTATAACCGTTGTTAAATATTCTGCATAATTAACATATATTATCCTGCTTTTATAATTCATCCCATTTTTTTACCTGTATTATTATTCACCATATCACAACACAAAATATAACTCACATTCATGATAAAGTTATTTGAATAATATTAATTATATCATATTCATAATATCACATAATTGTATCATATTCAATTGTATCATACACAAACATCCTACAATTTATCAGAACAAACAATATACAGTTTACACATTACATAAAGACCTATAATTCATCCTACATATCACAATCTTGCCTCCTGGTGTCTTGTCTCTTGGTCTCTTGACTCTAAAGATCTATAATCTAAAATAATTATACTTGTTAATAAAAATACTTGGAAACTATAACATACATGAATATATTATGAACAAAGAATAAATCACGTACCTGTTAATTTTCCCAAATGCCTTATTCATGATCGATTTGAATAGCATGGAAAACATCTCCATCAACTTTATCATATGAGGTAGGAACTTGTATTGTAAGAAGGTCTGGACGGAATATCAAGACTTTCATCACTAAGAGGAATGCGTTTTCCTTGGAGTATGATTGACCATTTCCCTGATATGTCCGATGGGTCGATAACATAGAAAACTTATTTTGGTTGAGAAGCCATGATGAATGGTTCAGTCATAAAAGATGCCTTGCCAAGGTCGACCTGGGTGAATCCTAAGTTATCAATGTTTATACCATTACTATTATTGGGAACTGTTGTACCCCAAAATTTTCCCTCCCATTTTTACTCATGACATGCTCATTGAGGCCCCCAACTGCTCAAGGTTCACCAAGAATTGACCAGACAAATTCTCCTCCTAAGCAATGGACCTCCATCTAGGGTTTCATTTCTCACAAAGAATTTTGGTTTGAAAAAGCTTCAAATGATTTCCATGACACCCTATACGCCTCAGCATAATGGCCTAACTGAAAGAAAGAAAATAAGTGTAAGTCGAAAGCTGAAAATATGCCTAAGAGATTTTGGGTTGAAGCAGCTTCGACAACAGTATGCAGTCTATTTTGATGCCTAACGAAGCAGTGTTAGCTGGGAGTTTCGATTACACAAGTTTTGAATAGCTGACACTATGATCGAAGAAAGAACAGTTCGAAAGAAAGGGTGAGGAGGCTTTTATAAAGTCTTCGATTGATGAAGGGCTAGTAAAGAGCTTCACTATGTCGAACCATTATCGAAGGACTCGTTTTCGAACTATGGAAGTGTAAATTATTTGAAGCTTTACAAGGAAAGACATTTCGACTGACATATTGTGTGAATGGGTACTTCGAAAAGAAGAGTCTTTTGAATTCAAAATATTTTATCTTATCCAAAGAAGCACGTGGAAGTTTAATGGTTTGAAGGACATGCAACCTTCAAACATGGCGTGATCGAAGGAAAGTTAGGGACGAATCAGCCAAATATAGGTCATCTTAGAGTTTTTTAGATCAATGTCTTTCAGGCATGTACCTGAACAAGTGAGAAAGAAGTTGGATGATCGAAGTGAAGTCTTGGCGCTCATACGATATCATTCGATTGGTGTATACAAGCTGTATTCAACCAATCGAAGACAAACTAGTGATCAGTAAAGATGGTCTTGTAGATGAAAGCAAATGGTGGGATTGGAGTCAAAGTTCAGTTCGACATGAAAGTGAACAAGTTGATACTTTGACTGGTAGAATCGAAGAATCACCTGTACAACTGAATTCGAAGGAGTTGAACATAACGAAGCTTCGAAAAGTCAAAATAAACAAAGTGATACTTCGATTGGTCAGAAGATCGAAAGGAACAAGAACTAAGTTCGACTAGGATGATTGGATATGAGAGTTTCCAGATCAAGCAACTAATGCAGATGGTGACTTAATCGAAGAAGCCATGATGATGAAGCCTAGAGCAATTCGAATTGGAGTTCAGAGCCATCGAAAGGAGCAAAGCTTGGGAGCTTGTCGAAAGAACCAACATAAGAAACCATTAGATGTGAAATGGATCTACAGGGGCATGTAAGCTTTCGATTCCCATCAAGTTGGAGGCCCAAACAACTCATAGCAAGCTGGCAAAAACGCATAAAATAGATCGGCACATGATTGGATCAAATATAGCAAGTTTTCATGCAAAAAATCAAATCAAACATGTCCATCATAATGTGCAAAGATATGAAGCCCAATTGTTGACCTAAACCCTTGGTCTATACAAACCTAATAATCTCAGATGCAAGGGAGGACGAAGAAAAGAACCCTAGCCTCACCAAATCACAAAATTTCTAAAGTCTTTCAAGAAACCCTAAAGCTTCCAAACCCTCACTACAAACCTTCTTACTGCAAGATCGTGGTTCCATTCATTCCTAGCAAGGAGATTTAGTAAGTTGGAGACAATCCTGAAGTCTCTAAGCACACAAAACACCCTCACATGGCATCACCGGTTGCATATCATTCATGATTTTCGTATTTCTGTTTTTGTCTTGTTTTAAATTATGCCAATACTGTTAAGGTGTTCCTGAGATTTTTTTAAACAGATCTAAATTATCCTCATGTTCCCATGCACGTAAAATACCGATATGCCATAGTTTCTTTTGAATATTTCCGATCGTGTAGTAGCGCCCCAAACCAGCCAGTTTTAGGCCTTGAATTTGTTTCCATTGAGATGGCATGCCCTGGATTAGGGGGACAGGGTCTCCCTGGATCTTTATTTGTGTCTTTGTTTGTAGGTTTTGGTGGAAGAGACGATCGGAGAAGATGACCAGAGCTATGGCTCCGGCGTACCTCCGGTATAGATGCCTCGTTTAATATATTTTTATTTCTTATTATTTAGATAACAGTTGAAACGTGTAGTTCTGTTGGCAAGGCGAGGCGTGATAAGGCGTTAGTCCAAAGGGGGCTGGGTTTGATCCACCCCTTTTGCAAATTTAATTCTCACCAATTTGGTTTCTTACATATCCAATGCTTCAGATCCCAGTGCACTCACCATGTGCTCTCATCATAATACCACATGATCTCATCATAGCTAGATCAGACGTCCCAAATCTGGTGCCCACACTGAAGTTTCCAAGGGTCAGCATCACTGGATTCCATACAGGAAGCTGGACCAACGCCACTTAGGCCTGTTAAAATTCCATATTACACCCCCATCATGCTACATATACCAGGCCCATTCCACTTCTTTTTTTTACTTTGTTTTATTCGTTCAATTATTTTTATGCTTTTAAAAAAATAACTTGTTATTTATCTAGTCGTAAAAAATCAGAAAAATATAAAAAAAAACTTATATCTAGGTTTTATTCAATTTTAATTTTCATAAGTTAATTTAATTAATCATTTTGGTTTCTTTTCATAAATAAAAAAATAATTAGAATTAGGTTGAAATTTTAATGTTTTCTTAAATAATAAAAATACAAAAAAAAATAGATTTTGTTTTTCTTTTCTTTCAATTGACTAGTTTAATTTTAACATTTTCCAAATAAGAAAATATAAAAAGAGTTTTCTTTTAACTTTCTAGAATTTAGACGTTATTTTCAATTCACACGCATTATTTCCTTTCGCACCTTTTTCATATTATTGTACCTGCTTCCTGGTTGAAATAGTTTAAAATAAGACTTTTACATTTACTGCTTTATTTCCCCCCAAGTTTTTGTAATAGTTTAGGATTTACATTTCCGTACTTTTAATTTATACAAACCATGAACTGTTTAGATGCATTCTAATTAGGATTATATGGCAAGAATAAAACCAAACTCTAGGAAACCTAAATGCAAAAAGATAAATAACTGAAAACAACACAATTGCACATGCGCACCTCTAGGGTACCCCACTTCGGAAAAATAGTCAGAACTCTCGAAAAGTGAGAGATTTTAGTGGCTACCCTCAGGTTTAAAGATCATAAGTCCCTCGATAATCCTCTCGATGTTGCCTCGATAAAAATGATCTTAAAACCCTAGGGTAGTTACTAAGGTTTCTTGCCCAGTTGCCTTCGTGACTATATAAACGTCCCTTCGAACGTCCCTCAAACATCCAACGACTAGGGCTACCTACTCAATAATAGTAGGATTACACTGTCTAAAGGAAAAGTGGAAAAGAACAATCCTTTCGAGTAAACTAGATAGCTGGTAGATGCTTGCTCAAACAAATTTTTAGACTTACACAAAACAACTTTCAAAAACATTTTCAATACACTTTACCAACACTCTTGAGGACTGATACAAGAGTTATCATAAAGCAAACTTCCTTACTATTGGCATTTCAAAAATACTTTCAAAATACAAAAAGCACAAGGTATTTCAAAATTAGTTAAGCATCTAAAAGCCCGTAGAAAATTACGGATGGAAAGGGTGCTAACACCTTCCCTTTCCATAATCTAACCCCCTTACTTTGAAAACTCTCGAAAGGTCTTTTTATGTTCTTTTCAACCTTTCCTTTGTTGGATAAAAGAAAAGTTGGTGGCGACTCTTGCTTACTGCAACATTTGCGAATACAAACGCAAAACCAGTATATCAGTGGGTTTTGTAACCATATCACAGAACTGACGACTCTGCTGGGGAATATAATAAAAAGTGGGGTTACCTTAGAGTTTAGATCGTTTAAATGCTTTAAATTGTGTGCTTTATCTTTGAGGGTTTTGTTTGGGTTGTGACTAAAAAGATCCTACACCCGGATCTAGGGCACCTTTTAGGTAAGTAGCAATAAATCATGGGGACTGTATGGGGTATACCGACATGGTTGAAATGATAGCTACGTTGGTGTGACACATTTGTTGGTACCGGTAGCCCTTGAGTTAAGTCAAGGAGAATAAGGGGCCGCTGTATGGTGTCATGAAGCACCAACTGGCCTTAGAACATTTAATTGAACAACTTGGCCAATAGGAAGTAGTGCGATAGCCGGTTTTGGTGCAGTCTGAAGTTGGTTGATACTTGATACTACACTCATTGAAATCAGATTTTCAGGATATTTTGGTCGCCAATAAAGAGGCTTGCACTAAAACAATGCCCGATAAAGAAAGATCAGTGATATTGAGATTCCCTAGAACCCGGTTACTATTACTAGGACAGGTTGAGCCAACTGAAACTTCAAGAGGGTACTTACCTTTAAATGTCATGCAAGCCTAAACCTAAGGCTACTTGCGTGACTTGTTTGCTTTCATTATCTAACAACTTGAATTCCTTGCAAGGTTTTGTTTATTATCTAACGATGTGAGTTCCTTGCAAGACTTGTTTATAGTTATTAATCTAATAACCTGGACTTCTTGCAAGACTCACTTGTCTTCATCACCTTACAATTTTGCTTGGTGCATAGCATACACATCATGACATCATGTCATACTATTTCCTTAACCATTTCGAGGATCTCAAGGGTCAGTGATGCAGGTTATGATGAACCAGATGTCTAGAAAGGGGCAAGAGGATTTATTTTCCTCTAGCCAATGCCGTCAAAAGATAAAAACACGATAACTGGAGTCTGAGGCTATGGACCACTCGACATGGTGAGCTTGATTCTCATAGAAGGACCTTCAATGATATGAAGTTCTCCATTCAAAGCTACAGTCGAATTCTAACAGCTTCTTATGTTTACCCCACGAGATCCTTGAAAACATTACATGCATGTCATTATATAACAGGTCTTCCAATACAAGTTTCTCATTTTCTCGCTGTTTATTTCAACAAAGAAAATGGCTATCAAACATAACGAAAAAGATCTCCAAACTCAAGATGCTCAGTTCAAGGAAATGTTCCTAAATCTATCCATGGGGCAAGAAGATTTGAAAGCACTCCTCGCTGGGAACTTGACCAAGAAAAATCCTGACAACAACAAGGATGACCAGTTGAAACAACTGCAAGCTGAGATGTAAAGGATGAGAATCCAGATGAGTAGTCATATGCCTCTTATCCAAAGTTTAGTTCAGGAACAAGAAGAGTTGAGGATTCTCATCATCAAGCTTCATTAAGACAGATACGACCGTCTGGGGCAAACTGCTGGAGCTTGAGGCCTAATCAATGATCAACCTCTCTTGGCAGATAAGGAATTGGGTGACATGTTCATGCAGGAGCATGTTGAAACTAAACTCAGGAGGGGTTAAATTCAGGGGACTTCATCTTCAAGTACTCAGAAGAGACCATACAATGGAAAGAAGGAGTCCAATACTGTGTATGACCAGAAAAGCTGCAATAAGAGTAATCTCAACCAATTTGTGGGGGCAGTGTGGATCTCTAATCCAGCACCAGTGCAACAACAACAACGGGGTAATCAGCGAAGGCAAGACGAGCCCAAAAGGCAATTCACCAAAGTCAACATGTCATTGGCTCAATTATTGCAGCACATGTTGAAGATGGAGTTGATTATGTTGAGGGATCCTCTTCAGAATCCCAATACCTCCGCTCCTAGCTATCATCCTGATGCAATGTGTGCATACCATTCCAATAGTCCTGGACATGATACGAATAGCTGTTGGGCATTAAAAAATAATATTCAGGACTTGATCGACAAAGGAGTTCTGGAGTTCACACAAGATGGTCATACTGAAATCTTCTGTCATCTCTCAAAGGCACACCATCTGAAGTGACAAGTTCAGACAAAGAGGCTTTCTTGTTCATTAGAATTTTCAAATTGTAATTTCTTTTGATTGTTTGAACACTTATTTTATGTCAAACTTTGTTATTCCATTAATGCATTTCATATGTTTGTCTTGAATAAATCCATTTGTTGTCACTACACTTTCACTTCCTTTTTTGTGATATTCAACTCTCGATTAAAAGCTGTAAGCCTTTAGAGGGAGGATGACGAAAATGATACCACAATCTCATACAGTGTGCTTTTGAACAGACCTTACTGATGATGTACAAGCGTTGTTTCAAATCCTAAACAGTGGAGTTATAAGGAAGATAATCCCTAGTCAACCCCTTTGATCCTAAGAAGTAAGAGTTTTCTTTTTCACACAAATTGAAACCTTTAACCATAACCTGGGGCAAGGTAGTTTCTCAGTTAATTCAATGGTGAATTCCAATCGCAAGCTTTCCCTTCATACACAACGAGTAAGGTAAGAGGTATCCTTCCAAAACAAAAGATGGTGATGGTTCCACATAATCATTGAAACAGGCAGTCATTATATCTCAAAAGAAAAGTCCGCCAAGTCAAAACCTATGAAGGAGACTTAAGAAAAAAAACTGGGGCATCCCACTGACTGTAATCACAAAAGAAACAATTGAGGCAAAAAGTAAGAATAATAATAAATAAAAAAGAGATTGCTACAAATATTACAAAAAATGACTGCCTCCTCAAAATAAAATTTTAGTATCCGAACCATCACCAGAATATCAGGGCAAAGGTTCCAGACTCAATTAGAATTTAGACGCGCAATTAACTAAGCATAGGTCTGAATAACAGTGGAGTTATAAGGAAGATAATCCCTAGTCAACCCCTTTGATCCTAAGAAGTAGGAGTTTTCTTTTTCACACAAATTGAAACCTTTAACCATAACCTGGGGCAAGGTAGTTTCTCAGTTAATTCAATGGTGAATTCCAATCGCAAGCTTTCCCTTCATACACAACGAGTAAGGTAAGAGGTATCCTTCCAAAACAAAAGATGGTGATGGTTCCACATAATCATTGAAACAGGCAGTCATTATATCTCAAAAGAAAAGTCCGCCAAGTCAAAACCTATGAAGGAGACTTAAGAAAAAAAACTGGGGCATCCCACTGACTGTAATCACAAAAGAAACAATTGAGGCAAAAAGTAAGAATAATAATAAATAAAAAAGAGATTGCTACAAATATTACAAAAAATGACTGCCTCCTCAAAATAAAATTTTAGTATCCGAACCATCACCAGAATATCAGGGCAAAGGTTCCAGACTCAATTAGAATTTAGACGCGCAATTAACTAAGCATAGGTCTGAATAACATCACGAAGAGTGGGTTGGTTACAAATAAATTTCGAGCCTTTATCCTTTGTTTCTTAAACCGTGAACCAGGCAACGCTACAACCCTTAAAAGTCCTAGCTGAAGCATGGGTTAGTTCGAAAGCATACTATTACAAAAGGTATCCTGACTCCCGTAAGGTTTACTATAAATCCTGAGTTGAATTCATATTTGTTGTACCCCAAAATTTGCCCTCTCTTTCTTCAGGAAAACCATCTTGGATTTTCAAGGTCCCTCTGAAACAAATCCAAGTCCTGAGTTATCCCTTTGCCCAAGCAAGCCGCTTACAAGAGCAAGATGATCTCACGAACTCCAGAAACAACGCTTTCATCTTGAGGAAAATCAAATCCTAAGTGCTTAGAATGTTTCTTTAAAATAAGTGTTTTTAGAAAAATCAGCGCTTCAGAACTTCTGGACCCATTCCAGATGAAGACGGTCAGAAGTTGCAAGCTTAGCTCAGCATGGTCAGAAGTTGGCTCTTCAGCAGCTACATCAGCTCAATCAGAAGTTGTAAACGGGGTTCAGAATGTAAGCCTCAAACAGAACATGCCCCTTCAGCAGTTACACAAGCTCAGTCAGAATTTGCTAAAGGAATGCAAGAGAAACAGGAAAGTATGAAGGCTCCTTCAGAACAGGTTGAAATCAGAAGATGAAAGGTCAGAAGGATAGGTGTCACATTGATACAGAATCTCTAAATCCAGATTGTCCAGAAGTAGATCCAAGGAACGTACCAGAAAATTAGGAGAATCTCCAGAGCTTGCTAAGACAACAGGTAGCCAAAGCCAGAGCATGGTTTATGCTGCTGATTCAACGCTGGTTTTCATTACCAGAACGTTGGTATTGACAGGTCTTGTCACCATTTAATGCCCATTAATGCTTCCAACCACTCCTGAGCATTCACGTGTGGCTTGGAAAATGTTTTGCACAAATTCTGGCATGGGTCTTCACGCCACCGCCCACTTCAGAGGTCACTTCTCCCCAATCTACGCCTGCTGCTGCAACCTAGGATGAAAGATAGCTGTATCACAACTTCCCAGGAATTTCTGTCAAAGAACAAATTCAAACTCTGTTGGCGCCTTAAATGTTCAAGGCATCCACAAGAACTTTGCCTATAAATAGAGAGCTTCCACCACTGCAAAAGGGGTTCAAGAAAAGAAACAGAAAAATTGCTAAGAGAGAAACGAAACTCCTAGCAACGTAGCATTATGAAACTCTGCCAAAATCTCCAGCTTTGTTTCATAACTTTAAAGTTTTTCACCTTCAACTTCATCAAACATCCAGCTCTTTTTTGTAAACCAAAAACACTCTTTCCAAACTTCTGACCCTGCACACGTATACACCTTTACTTCCCCTTTTTCAAAGAAAATCTGTCCAGAACACCACTAAAACCAGAACCAAAAGCTAAACTTTCACTCACCAACTTTTCCAAACAGTCAGGTAAGCACCTGCTGACCCTCACCACACTGTTAAGCATCATTAGCTGTGCATATTCAAGTAACATAATGTAAATATTCATGTTATTGTTGTTCTGAGGATTTTCATACCTCAGAACATTCTGAGCCAGTATAGGACTTGCCTGTGACCTTGGTGATTCTGACCTCTGAAACATTTTTGCTATTTTGCTGGATCTGTTCCAAATATGTTTCCTGTTTCGTGGAGTAACAACAGGATTGCAGATGTTCTGATTAGTACAGGAAAAAGCCAAGCGCTGACTTTGACGTTAGCACATCTGAAGCCTGTTTTGCTGTCAATGACATCAGAACCTCTGAGAGTTATTGCCTTTTCAGCAGAATCAGAACTTCTGGTTTCTCCACTAACAAACTTCTGTCTTGCAGCGCAGGGAAATCAGAACTTCTGATTTCCCCACTAACAAGGTTCTGTTTTGCAGGTTCTAGAGTCAGAAGTTCTGACTCATCCAGTTTCACCAACAGGTTGATCATCTGACAGCGGATCTGGGTCAGAACTTCTGATGGCCTCCCAACAGCGCGCGGGCTCCCTCTCTCTCTCTCTCTCTCTATATATCTTGTTTTTCGCTATTTTCTTTTTTGTCTATTTTTATCGTTGAACCCCCCATGTACAAATGTGTATCCCCCTCCCCTAATTATTGTAATAGCGTAGGATTTTACATTTCCGCTTCTTATTGCTAGTAATTAGGACGTGTATGACAAGATAAAATCAATGAAATAGAAAAACCTAATTCAAAGAAAAACTCTTGTATGCAATAAAACACACTTGCACACTAACACCCCTAGGGTACTCCACTTTGTTGCTTTCAAAATTGGGCCATATTGCATGTTAGGTCTCTTTGGGCAAAACAAACAATTCAAATGATCATAGTCCCTCGATGACGCTTTCGAAAGTTGCCTAGAAATGATCAAGTCCCTTAAAGGAAAAATTGCCCAAAGATACTTGGCACCATTGCAATTATGGTCTAAACGATGACCCGCGCCCGTCCCCTTCACATCCTAACACAAGATTGTCCACCAAATACAATGGTGGAACAAACTTGTTAAAAGGGTTAAAAGCATAACAATAATCTTTTGAGAAATTTAGGAGTAGATAACCTCTTAAGTTACTTGAATCAAACTTGCAAAACAAAACACTTGCCTAATTTCAAAAATCACACATCACTACACTTTCAAAACAACTTTCAAAAACAAATGAAAACTTTTTCAAAAGACATACATCTTTGTATACATCCCCACATGGATCATTACAAAGGTTGCCATCACATTGGCCTCTTTTCAAAAACATTTTCAAACCCACACACAAAGCACCATTTCAAACAAATTGAAAACAAAAGGCAAGTGATCTAAGCAAGTAACTAAGAGCCCATGGATAACCATGGATAGAAAGGGTGCTAATACCTTCCCTTTCTATAATCTACTCCCCTAACCCAAGAAAACATCTCAAAAGGTTTTTTGCTGTGCTTTTTAACCTTTCCTTAGGATAAAATAAAAAGTCGGTGGCGACTCTTGCTAACCGCAACATTTGCGAATACAAACGCAAAACCCAAGTCAGTTCTCCCACCGTATCACAGAACTGGCGACTCTGCTGGGGAGAACTTTAAAAGTGGAGCAACCTTAGGTCTTAGATCACCTTTGTTTTCAATTGTATGCTTTGTTTGCTTTTATATTTGTGGGCTTTGCATCGGAGTTTCATAGATCCTAACCCGGATCTGGGAAATACCCTTTTTAGGTAGCATAATCTGTGAGGGACCTGTCCGGCATAGACCGACATGGGTGAAGCAGTGGCTACGTTGGTGTGGCATCTTAGTCTGTACCTATATCCCTTGTGTTGCAACGGGGAGAATATAGGTCTTCTAAGGGGTCATTGAACACATACCAACCTTAGAACCCTAAATTAACCAACTTGGCTATTAGGACAGTAGCAGTATGCTACACTCATTGAGGCTAAACTCTCGAGATGGTTCTGGCCGCGAGAAAAGATTGCGATGCTGGAGTTATGACCGATTGAGGGTAGCCAATGATTTGAGATCCTCTAGAACCCGGTTACTTCTGATAGGACAGGTTTTAACCAACAAAACCGAAAGAGGGTAGTACCTGAAACTCATGCTGGCCTGAAACCTAAGGTTGTCTTGTGTGACTTGTGTGCCTTATTTGCCTATGTGAATACTTGTGGTGTGCTTCATCATAGCATCATGCCATCATACCATAGCATTTTCAATAACCATTTCAAGGATCTCGAGGGTTCTTTTGATGCAGGGTTACGTTGAACCAGACGTCCATCAAGGGGCAAGGGGTTTCTCCTCTAACCTCTCCAATCAAAAGTTCAAGAACAACAACTTGAATCAGTGGCTATGACCCACTCGACATGGTGAGCTTGATTCTCGTGGAAAGACATCCACCGGTACAGAGATCTGCAATCCAAGAGCAGAGTTCAACCTCTAACATTTTCTTGCGTTTACCCCAAGAGATCCTTGAAAGCATGCATCCACATATCATGCATTGCATTTTGACAATCTTTCCTTTTTCAGGTTTCCTTACTCTCCTGCTGTTTATTTCAGCAAGAGATGGATCTAGAACGGTCTGTCAAAGACATCCAAGACCAGACTGCTCAGCTGCAGGAGATGTTCCTGAACTTGTCTCTGGGGCAAGAAGAGATGAAAGCTCTCCTCACCAAGGGCTTGGAGAGTTCCAACAATACCAGGAGTGATCAGATTGCGGAGCTGCAGTTTGATCTGACAACACTGAGGACTCAAATGATGGGACAGTTGGTGGGCCAAATGATGGGACAGTTGGTGGGCCAGATGGCTCTCATCCAAGACCTATCTCAAAGACAAGAGGAACTCAGAGTTCTTGTCCGCCAACTGCTTCCAAACAACCAACTGGGACAAACATCTGAGGTTGAAGAGCAAGTCACCGCTCAGCCTCCATCAACTCAAGAAGACAAGGGGAAAGCTCCTTTGCTTGCTTCAGGGTCACGAACCCATCAACAACCTCGCCAGCATCAACGGGGCAATCGGCGTAAACAAGAAAAGTCGGGAAGACAGTTTACGGAGACTGAAATACCATCATTCTTCATACTGAAGCGCCTGTTGGAGGTCAACTTGCTTACTGTAAAGGACCCTCCTCAGAAGCTCAATATCTTCTCTCCTCACTTTAATCCCGACGCATTCTGTGTTTACCACTCCTGCAGCCCAGGACACAGCACCAACGACTGTTGGGCCTTGAGGAACAAGATTCAAGATCTGATCGACATTGGGGTGTTGGAATTCATGCCAGACGGCGAGATGAAAATCTTCCGTTAAAGGGTTCTCCGCTTGAAGTGACGAAGCTCGAGCTGAAAGACTTTTGTTTCTTTCTGAATTTTCAAAGTTGTAATTTCTTTTGCTGTCAAACAATTATCTGTTGATGTTAAACTCTGTTTTCATTAATGCATTGCATATGTTTGTCTTGAATTCATCCATTCGTTTCACTACTCTTATGCTTTTCTTTATGATATTTGACTCTTGATAAAAAGCTGCAAGCCTTTAGAGGGAGGATGATGAAACAATACCATGATCTTATACAGTATGCTTTTGAACAGACCTTGCTGATGATATACATGCATTTCTTTCAATTCCCAAACACTGGAGTTATAAGGAAGTTAATCCCTAGTCAACCCCTTCGAGCCAAAGAAGTAGGAGTTTCCTGTTCTAAACAATCGAAACCTTTGATATAAACCCGGGGCAGGGTAGTATCTCAGTTAATTCAAAAGAAAATGCGCATTGAAGTCGCAAAACTCTCAGTTCGTAACACAACGAACAACATCGAAAAAGAAAGCGTTCCTTTGGAATCAAAAGACAAGGGTGGTTCCCTATCACATAGACAGTCAATCTCTCAAAAGAGAAAAGCCCACCAAGCCAAAACCTATAAAGGAGGCTTAAGAAAGCTGGGGCATCCCGCTGACAGTAATTCCGAAAACGGTAACAGTTAGGCAAAAGTTAGGGATAACAAATCAAAATCAAAATAGTGAAGTCATTACAAAATCCTCCACAACATGAAAAATGTTGAAAAAGAAAAAGGAGATGATGACTGTCTCCCAAATTCAAACTGGTGAACCATCACCCAAAAGTCGTTCCAAACTCAAAACAGAGTGTGACGCACAATTAACTGAGCTTAGGTTGAAGAACATCACGAAGAGCGGGTGGGTACAAATATACTTTGAGCCTTTATCCTTTGTTTCTTAAACCGTGAACCAGGCCACATTACAACCCTCCAAAAGTCCTAATTAAAGCATGGGTTAGTTCGAAAGCATACTGTTACAAAAGGTATCCTGACTCCTGTAGGGCTTTGCTCTAAATCTTGTGTTAACTTGTCTTGTGAAAAGTTTTCTGCTAAAAACGCATTTTTCAAAACGAAAAAAAAAACTTCGAGACAAACATAAACTCTGCATTATTCGAATATCACTGTCTGCATTTGACCCCTTTTGTTTGACAGCGAAGAAGTTCATACAGCGAATGTTCGGAGGAACGAAAACTCTCTCAGTAAGTCAAAATCACTTCAAGAGGATAACACTCCCATCAAATCTCCTTATCAACAAGGGGCATGACATGTCAAAATCCAATTAACCTGGGGCAGTCCAGTCAAGGTCCAACAGATCTGTCAAAATCCAATTAACCTGGGGCAGTCCAGTCAAGGTCCAACAGATCTTTCAAAGTACAGTTAACCTGGGGCAGTCCAGTCAAGGTCCAACAGATCTTTCAAAGTACAATTAACCTGGGGCAGTCCAGTCAAGGTCCAACAGATCTTTCAAAGTACAGTTAACCTGGGGCAGTCCAGTCAAGATTTCAAGAAATCTCTCAATATGCAGAGTAATCTGATTCAAGACTCCTTCATCACCACTTGGGGCATTCGAATGTCAGAAGTGTCCAACAAATCAACTACAACATTTCCAGACTCGACTCATGTATCTAGGCAGGGCACGTCTGAAGAGTTCGAGGATTCGATTCCTGTATCCAGCCAGGGCATATCTGTTGACGACTATTTCCAGATTCGATTCCTGTATCCAGCCAGGGCATATCTGTTGACCACATTTCCAGACTCGACTCCTGTATCTAGCCAGGGCACGTCTGAAGAGTTCGAGGATTCGATTCCTGTATCCAGCCAGGGCATATCTGTTGACGACTATTTCCAGATTCGATTCCTGTATCCAGCCAGGGCATATCTGTTGACCACATTTCCAGACTCGACTCCTGTATCTAGCCAGGGCACGTCTGAAGAGTTCGAGGATTCGATTCCTGTATCCAGCCAGGGCATATCTGTTGACGACTATTTCCAGATTCGATTCCTGTATCCAGCCAGGGCATATCTGTTGACCACATTTCCAGACTCGATTCCTGTATCTAGCCAGGGCACGTCTGAAGAGTTTGAAGATTCGGTTCCTGTATCCAGCCAGGGCATATCTATCAACTATCACCTTTCCAGATTCGATTCCTGTATCCAGCCAGGGCATGTCTGAAGAATTCCAGATCAACACCTGCAACAACCCAGGAAACATCTGTGAACGACCGATTGTAGACCAACACCTGTAACAAGCCAGGAAATTATCTACGTCACCACTTGGGACATTCGAATGTCAAAAGTGTTCAAAATCGATGTAGTTTTACACAAGCTCATCATCAGGAAGCCCTACACCGGTTCCTCTTCAATTTCTGAAAATAGTTTACGGATTCTTCCCAACAACGGAAGTCAATCTACCAACTTGTTCAGACTCTTCTCAACCTTTGAAAACAGTTTACGGACGCTTCCCAACAACGGACGCGGCTCTATTGCTGATTCAACTTCAAGACTTCTGAAAACAGTTCATGGATTCATCCCAACAACGGATGTTAATCTATCGACTTGTTCAGAGGCAACTTTTGAAAACAGTTTACGGACGCTTCCCAACAACGGATGCGGCTCTATTGCTGATTCAACTTCAAGATTTCTGAAAACAGTTCACGGGTTCTCCAAATTCTTCTCAAGCTAACAACCACGGAAGATCGCGCTCGCCAAAATTCTTCCCATCCCCAGCGGAGTTCATCAAAATTCCCCAACAGTAACTTATCTTTGCAAATCCCCGGCCAGAGAATCCTCCGGAATTCAATTCCCTTCAGAGTTTAAGCTTCGGTATCCCCAGCAGAGCCAGACCATTGAACCTTCTCCCCACAGAGTTTTGGAGGGGCAAATCTTGAGTTCCCCAGTGAAGTCTCCAGAGTTGCTTCCCATCAAGCCGAAGATTCTCAATCAGGCCTCCCCAGCATGAGCCTACTAGTTTGGAACTCCCCAGTAGAGGTCATCAGGAATTCTCTTCCCCAGCGACAGCCAAGGATTTATTTTCCCCGGCAGCAGTCAAAACGCTTTTATCTTCAGCCATCTCGGATTCATGTATCCTTAGCAAGATTAGCTTATCAGCTTACATGCGCATTCATTACATTCATTCATAAATATTGATGTCATGTACATTGCGTCATGCATCATAACATTGCATACAACTAACCCTTTTCCATTTCAGGTAAGATCAGTCGACAGACAAAGATCATCTCCCGAGATTCATCCAGAAATAGTTCAGATGTGACCCAGACACGGTGACTTTCTGATACTTATTCCAGATTCATTCAGACCCTACACCGGTTCCTCTTCAACTTCAAGACTCTTGAAGACAGTTTACGGATTCTTCCCTACAGCGGATGCCAATCTACCAGCTGATTCAGACTCTTCTCAACTTTTGACAACAGTTTACAGATTCTTCCCCACAACGGATGTCAATCTACCAACTGATTCAGACTCTTCACAACTCTTGAAAATAGTTTACAGATTCTTCCCCACAATGGATGCCAATCTACCAACTAATTCAGACTCTTCTCAACTTTTGACAACAGTTTACGGACGCTTCCCAACAAAGCATGGTGCTCTATCTGCTTATTCAATCTCAACTCCTGAAATAGTTTACAGATTCTCCAGACATGGACGTCAATCCGTTGCTTGTTCGGACCCCGATTCAGAGATGTTCCGAAACATGGATGCCCTTCTAATACTTGTCCACTCACCATTGACATACAGTTCAACATGTCCAGATGGAATCTATAAGCCCATCCTCCTACCAGCGGTCGCCGAATGGCGTCTGTAAGCCCATTCCTAGATGGCATCTGTAAGCCCATTCCCGACAAAGATCTGTCACATCTCCAGATGGCATCTATAAGCCCATCTCCCTATCTACCACCCCTCCAAATGGCATCTGTAAGCCCATTCCTGACATCACATTGCTGATACTTCAACATGCGAGTGCAAATTTCCGGGCACTCTAGTGTCCAATCTCCTTTTACCCTCGAGTCGCGAAAGGAAAACTTGCCAATCTAACTCTTCAGGTTCAAGAAGATTGAACAGGGGCAACTGTTGTACCCCAAAATTTGCCCTCTCTTTCTTCAGAAAACCATCTTGGATTTTCAAGGTCCCTCTGAAACAAATCCAAGTCCTGAGTTATCCCTTTGCCCAAGCAAGCCGCTTACAAGAGCAAGATGATCTCACGAACTCCAGAAACAACGCTTTCATCTTGAGGAAAATCAAATCCTAAGTGCTTAGAATGTTTCTTTAAAATAAGTGTTTTTAGAAAAATCAGCGCTTCAGAACTTCTGGACCCATTCCAGATGAAGACGGTCAGAAGTTGCAAGCTTAGCTCAGCATGGTCAGAAGTTGGCTCTTCAGCAGCTACATCAACTCAATCAGAAGTTATAAACGGGGTTCAGAATGTAAGCCTCAAACAGAACATGCCCCTTCAGCAGTTACACAAGCTCAGTCAGAATTTGCTAAAGGAATGCAAGAGAAACAGGAAAGTATGAAGGCTCCTTCAGAACAGGTTGAAATCAGAAGATGAAAGGTCAGAAGGATAGGTGTCACATTGATACAGAATCTCTAAATCCAGATTGTCCAGAAGTAGATCCAAGGAACGTACCAGAAAATTAGGAGAATCTCCAGAGCTTGCTAAGACAACAGGTAGCCAAAGCCAGAGCATGGTTTACGCTGCTGATTTAACGCTGGTTTTCATTACCAGAACGTTAGTATTGACAGGTCTTGTCACCATTTAATGCCCATTAATGCTTCCAACCACTCCTGAGCATTCACGTGTGGCTTGGAAAATGTTTTGCACAGATTCTGGCATGGGTCTTCACGCCACTGCCCACTTCAGAGGTCACTTCTCCCCAATCTACGCCTGCTGCTGCAACCTAGGCTGAAAGATAGCTGTATCACAACTTCCCAGGAATTTCTGTCAAAGAACAAATTCAAACTCTGTTGGCGCCTTAAATGTTCAAGGCATCCACAAGAACTTTGCCTATAAATAGAGAGCTTCCACCACTGCAAAAGGGGTTCAAGAAAAGAAACAGAAAAATTGCTAAGAGAGAAACGAAACTCCTAGCAACGTAGCATTCTGAAACTCTGCCAAAATCTCCAGCTTTGTTTCATAACTTTAAAGTTTTTCACCTTCAACTTCATCAAACATCCAGCTCTTTTCTGTAAACCAAAAACACTCTTTCCAAACTTCTGACCCTGCACACGTATACACCTTTACTTCCCCTTTTTCAAAGAAAATCTGTCCAGAACACCACTAAAACCAGAACCAAAAGCTAAACTTTCACTCACCAACTTTTCCAAACAGTCAGGTAAGCACCTGCTGACCCTCACCACACTGTTAAGCATCATCAGCTGTGCATATTCAAGTAACATAATGTAAATATTCATGTTATTATTGTTCTGAGGATTTTCATACCTCAGAACATTCTGAGCCAGTATAGGACTTGCCTGTGACCTTGGTGATTCTGACCTCTGAAACATTTTTGCTATTTTGCTGGATCTGTTCCAAATATGTTTCCTGTTTCGTGGAGTAACAACAGGATTGCAGATGTTCTGATTAGTACAGGAAAAAGCCAAGCGCTGACTTTGACGTTAGCACATCTGAAGCCTGTTTTGCTGTCAATGACATCAGAACCTCTGAGAGTTATTGCCTTTTCAGCAGAATCAGAACTTCTGGTTTCTCCACTAACAAACTTCTGTCTTGCAGCGCAGGGAAATCAGAACTTCTGATTTCCCCACTAACAAGGTTCTGTTTTGCAGGTTCTAGAGTCAGAAGTTCTGACTCATCCAGTTTCACCAACAGGTTGATCATCTGACAGCGGATCTGGGTCAGAACTTTTGATGGCCTCCCAACAGCGCGCGGGCTCCCTCTCTCTCTCTCTATATATCTTGTTTTTCGCTATTTTCTTTTTTGTCTATTTTTCTCGTTGAACCCCCCATGTACAAATGTGTATCCCCCTCCCCTAATTATTGTAATAGCGTAGGATTTTACATTTCCGCTTCTTATTGCTAGTAATTAGGACGTGTATGACAAGATAAAATCAATGAAATAGAAAAACCTAATTCAAAGAAAAACTCTTGTATGCAATAAAACACACTTGCACACTAACACCCCTAGGGTACTCCACTTTGTTGCTTTCAAAATTGGGCCATATTGCATGTTAGGTCTCTTTGGGCAAAACAAACAATTCAAATGATCATAGTCCCTCGATGACGCTTTCGAAAGTTGCCTAGAAATGATCAAGTCCATTAAAGGAAAAATTGCCCAAAGATACTTGGCACCATTGCAATTATGGTCTAAACGATGACCCGCGCCCGTCCCCTTCACATCCTAACACAAGATTGTCCACCAAATACAATGGTGGAACAAACTTGTTAAAAGGGTTAAAAGCATAACAATAATCTTTTGAGAAATTTAGGAGTAGATAACCTCTTAAGTTACTTGAATCAAACTTGCAAAACAAAACACTTGCCTAATTTCAAAAATCACACATCACTACACTTTCAAAACAACTTTCAAAAACAAATGAAAACTTTTTCAAAAGACATACATCTTTGTATACATCCCCACATGGATCATTACAAAGGTTGCCATCACATTGGCCTCTTTTCAAAAACATTTTCAAACCCACACACAAAGCACCATTTCAAACAAATTGAAAACAAAAGGCAAGTGATCTAAGCAAGTAACTAAGAGCCCATGGATAACCATGGATAGAAAGGGTGCTAATACCTTCCCTTTCTATAATCTACTCCCCTAACCCAAGAAAACATCTCAAAAGGTTTTTTGCTGTGCTTTTTAACCTTTCCTTAGGATAAAATAAAAAGTCGGTGGCGACTCTTGCTAACCGCAACATTTGCGAATACAAACGCAAAACCCAAGTCAGTTCTCCCACCGTATCACAATATTCTTACAAAATTTTGTTTGTTTACTACAAATTCATTTTTAAAACTTCAATACAGACATAAGCTTTGCATTTCTAATACCACTGTTTGCATATAACTAATTGTTCAACAACATAAAAATTCGCACGATAAATATTCAATGAACAAAAATCCTCTCAATGAAAAGAATCACCTCAGATGGAAAGACATTTCCAGTAATAGGCCTTTCGTAATCAAGGGGCATGAAATGGTGTCTAAACTGATCTGGGGAAGTCAAGTCAAGATTCAAGGAATCTCTCAAAAGTTCCGAATAGCCAGGGCAAATCCCCATCTGAATCACTTGAGGCATTGAACATGAATTCTAGCAAAGGATCACGTACGATCGAGCAAACATTTTTATGACAGTGCTGCAACACTTACTACTATGGACAATGAGGATTTTCCGCACCCTGTGAACACGGACATAGTCGGAAAATACTACGCATGAAAAAATACCCGCTAGGTTGACTGGCCTAGGAAAAAATTAGGGATATATAAATAAAATTATGCACCCGGCAAGTCAAAAACCTGAAAAGGAGGCTTGGGCAAAAAAAGGGTATCCCGGTGGGCTGAAAATCTAAAAGGGACAGTCCAAGCAAAAGTAAGGGATTAAAGCGTACGAATATGTCCCATCATCTCGTCACTTGTCTATCAATAAAATGCTTATCACCATGATCAACATTTACTCAAGACTCCAGGATTTAGGATAACATTCAAACCATTCAAAAATCCCCTCCTTCTAGCGCCAGAATAACCACCCCTAGGGGACTATCTTCACAGAGTTCGTCATCCGTAAGGATACGTTCCCCAGAAGGTACAGAGACAGAGACGTCCTCCTATAAAGTCATTGCTACATTTTCAGCATACAACCTAATGATGTCAGGTGTTCCAATACCCCCTGCAGAACAAAGCTTCAATCATCTCCCCAACATTTTGAAGATTTCTTCGACTTGGTTCATAAACCTCTTGGGTTCCCCAACAGGGTTTCATAAAATTCCCCAAGAGGTTTACGGAATTTACTTTCCCCAATAGAGTTTACTTCTCAAGCCACGGAAATCGATCTCCCAGCAATTTCAAATTCAAAAAAATTTGAAGACTTACATTCTTCATCCCCAACAACAATCAGGGATTTATTTTCCCCAGTTTGACAATACTGCAATAGAACAGCTGATACATTCGCATATTACATTCATACATCATTTTACAAATGTCATATCATATGTAGTACAAATGCATATGTCGCAGTGTCATTTATTTTGAGAACATCATTACCCAATGCACGTCATCCATCATGATATTGCATACAGTTAATTCTTTACCTTTCCAGGAAAGATCCACAGACGAATATCATCACCAATTTTCAAAAGTTCCAGATTAATACCTGAAACAAGATAGGACAACTATCTGTGAACAACTGATCATAGATTAATACCTGAAACAAGACATGACAACTATCTACATGAACAAATTAAAGATTAACTCCCGAAACAGGACATGGAAACTATCTTTCTTTCTCTAAGGTCAGAGATTAATTCTTGAAACAAGCCAGGGCAACTATCTCAACAACCAACAAAAGCAAGTTCCAGATTAATACCTGAAACAAGACAGGATAACTATCTGTGAACAATTGATCATAGATTAATACGTGAAACAAGACAGGACAACTATCTACATGAACAAATTGAAGATTAACTCCCGAAACAGGACGAGGAAACTATCTTTCTTTCTCTAAGGTTATAGAATAATTCCTGAAACAAGCCAGGGCAACTATCTCAACAACCAACAAAAGCAAGTTCCAGATTAATACTTTAAACAAGACAGGACAACTATCTGTGAACAATTGATAATAGATTAATACTTGAAACAAGACAGGACAACTATCTAGATGAACAGATTAAAGATTAACTCCGGAAACAGGACGGGGAAACTATCTTTCTTTCTCTAAGGTCAGAGATTAATTCTTGAAACAAGCCAGGGTAACTATCTCAACGACCAACAAAAGCAAGTTCTAGATTAATACATAAAACAAGACAAAACAACTATCTGTGAACAACCGATTGTAGATTAATACTTGAAACAAGATAGGACAACTATCTACATGAACAAATTAAAGATTAACTCCTGAAATAGGACTGGGATACTATCTTTCTTTCTTTCTCTAAGGTCAGAGATTAATTTCTGAAACAAGCCAGGGCAGTTATCTCAACGACCAACAAAAGTAAGTTCCAGATTAATTCCTGAAACCAGATAGGGCAACCATCTGTGAACAACTGATTATAGATAAATTCTTGAAACTAGACAGGGAAACTATTTGTGAACAACTGAGTGTGGATCAATTCTCGAAGCCAGATGGGGCAACTATCTACACGACCAGTTGAAGCAGCCCTACACAAACTTCTTCTAAATATTTCCAAATGTAGCTTTACACGGGCTCATACTGAAACAACCTCACATGGGTTCCTTCTAAATATTTCCAGACGTAGCTTTACACGGGCTCATCCTGGAATAACCTCACACGGGCTCCTTCTAATATATTTCCAGATGCAGCTTTACACGGGGTCATCCTGAAGCAATCTTACACGCATTCCTTCTCGCAATTTTCATATGCAGCTTTACATGGGCTCTTCCTAAAGAAATCTTACACGGGTTCCCTCTAATAACCTTTTAGATGCAGCTTTACACAGGCTCATCCCGAAGCAGCCCTACACAGGTTCCTTCTCATATATCTCTAGATAGTAGTTTACAACACTACAAAGCCTGGACCTAACCAGATGACATTATACCTCAAGTTCAAGTTGAAGCCTAGACTCGACCAGATAACAACTTAATTTATGAATCCTAGACTCGACTAGATAACAGTTCAACCTCTTCAATTACTGCAAAGCCTGGAAATGGACCAGATAGCAGTTAATTTTATTTTCCCCAGTAAGTCGCTGTGAAGCCTGGAATATGACCAGATGACAGTCAACTTTATTACCCTTAACAAGTTATAGTGAAGCCTAGATTTCGACCAAAAAATAACCAACTTTCATCTCTCTAGTCCAGAGATAACTCCTCAGTAAATACAGGGACAACTAAAGCTCCTAGGCTCTATTCCCTACAGAGTTCTCCTCAAGAAAAATAACAGAAATCGACATTCCCCAGTAGAGTTCTTTGCAGACAAAAGGAACAGGAATACCCACAAAGAGACCTCTTATGAAGTCAACATCTACTTTGGATGGCATCTTTAAGCCCATCTCCGAAAACTCAGTCATCTTCTCCAAATGGTATCTACAATCCCATTCCTGATATCATCAACCAACGATGTTACTTCATGCGAGTGAAAATTTCTGGGAACTCTAATGTTCAATCATCTTCCACCTTCAGATCATGAAAGGCAGACAAGCCAATCTAAACCTTCAGGTTTAAGAAGATTGAACATGGGCAGCTGTTGTACCCCAAAATTTTCCCTCCAATTTTTACTCAAGACATGCTTATTGAGGCCTCCAATTTCTCAAGGTTGACTAAGAATTGACCAGACAAATTATCCTCCTAAGCAATGGACCTCCATCTAGGGTTTCATTTCTCACAAAGAATTTTGGTTTGCAAAAGCTTCAAATGATTTCCATGAAACCCTATACGCCTCAGCATAATGGCCTAACTGAAAGAAAGAAAATAAGTGTAAGTCGAAAGTTGAAAATATTCCTAAGAGCTTTTGGGTCGAAGCAACTTTGACAGTAGTATGCAGTCTATTTTGATGCCCAATGAAGTAGTGTTAGCTGGGAGTTTCAATTAAACAAGTTTTGAATAGCCGACACTATGATCGAAGAAAGAACAATTCGAAAGAAAGGGTGAGGATGATTTTATGAAGTCTTGGATTGATGAAGGTCTAGTAAAGAGATTCACTATGTTGAACCATTATCGAAGGGCTCGTTTTCGAATTATGGAAATGTAAGTTATTCGAAGCATTACAAGGAAAGACATTTTGACTGACATGTTGTTTGAATGGGCGCTTAGAAAAGAAGAATATTTTGAATTAAAAAGCTTTTATCTTATCCAAATAAGCACGTGGAAGTCTAATGGTTCGAAGGACATGCAACCTTCAAACATGGCGTAATCGAAGGGAAGTTAGGGACGAATCAGCCAAATATAAGTCATGTTAGAGTTTTTTGGATCAATGTGTTTCAAGTATGTACTTGAACAAGTAAGGAAGAAGTTGGATGATCGAAGTGAAGTCTTGGTGCTCATAGGGTATCATTTGATTGGTGCATACAAGTTGTATTCACCTAATCCAAGACAAACTAGTGATCAGTAAAGATGGTCTTGTAGACGAAAGCAAATGGTGGGATTGGAGTTGATGTTCAATTCGACAAGAAAGTGAACAAGTTGATACTTTGACTGGTCGAATAGAAGAATCACCTATACAACTGAATTCGAATGAGTTGAACAGAACGAAGCTTCGACAAGTAAAAATAAACAAAGTGATACTTCGATTGGTCAAGAGATCGAAAGGAACAAGAACTGAGTTCGACTAGGCTGATTAGATATGAGAATTTCTAGATCAAGCAACCAATGCAGATGGTGACTTAATCGAAGAAGCCATGATGATGAAGCCTGGAGCAATTCGAATTGGAGTTCAGAGCCATCGAAAGGAGAAAAGCTTAGGAGCTTGTCAAAAGAACCAACATCAGAAACCATTAGATGTGAAATGGATCTACAGGGGCATGTAAGCTTTCGTTTCCCATCAAGTTGGAGGCCCAAACAACTCATAGCAATTTGGAAAAAATGTATAAAATAGATTGGCACATGATTGGATCAAATATAGCAAGTTTTCATGCAAAAAATCAAATTAAAGTTGTCCATTATAATGTGCAAAGATATGAAGCCTAATTGTTAACCTGCACCCTTGGTCTATATAAACCTAACAATCTCAGATGCAAGGGAGGACGATGAAAAGAACCCCAGCCTCACCAAATCACTAAAAAATTTCTAAAGTCTTTCAAGAAACCCTAAACCCTCCAAACCCTCACTACAAACCTTTTTACTGCATGATCATGGTTTCATTAATTCCTAGCAAGGAGATTGAGTAAGTCGGAGACAATCCTGAAGTCTCTAAGCACATAAAACACCCTCACAAGGAATCGCGGGTTGCATATCATTCATGATTTTCATATTTCTATTTTTCTCTTGTTTTAAATTATGCCAATACTGTTAACATGTTCCTGATATGTTTTTGAACAGATCTGAATCATCCTCATGTTCCCATGCATGCAAAATACCGATATGCCATAGTTGCTTTAGAATATTTCCAATCGTGTAGTAGCGCCCCAAACCATCCTGTTTTAGGCCTTGAATTTGTTTGCATTGGGATCGCAGGCCTTGAATTAGGGGGACAAGGTCTCCCTGGAACTTTATTTGTGTCTTTGTTTACAGGTTTTGGTGTAAGAGACGACCGAAGCTAGGGCTCCGACATCCCTCCGGTATAGATGCCATGTTTTATATATTTTTATTTCTTGTTATTTAGATGACAGTTGAAACGTGCAGTTCAGTTGGCAAGGCGAGGCGTGATAAGGTGTTAGTCCAAAGGGGACTGGGTTCGATCCACCCCTTTGGCAAGTTTAATTCTCACCAATTTGGTTTCTTACAGATCCAATGCTTTATATCCTAGCGTGTTCACCATGCACTCTCATCACAATACCACAGGATCTCATCATAGCTAGATCAGACGTCCCAGATCTGGTGCCAACACTGATGTTTCCAAGGGTCAGCATCACTGGATTCCATACAGGAAGCTGGACCAGCGCCACTTGGGCCTGTCAAAATTATGGATTACACCCCCATCTTGCTACATATACCAGGCCCAATCCACTTCTTTTTTTTTACTTTGTTTTATTCGTTCAATTATTTTTATGCTTTTAAAAAAATCACTTTTTATTTATTTAGTCGTAAAAAATCAGAAAAATATAAAAAAACTTAGATTTAGGTTTTATTCAATTTTAATTTACATAAGTTAATTTAATTAATCATTTTGGTTTCTTTGCATAGATAAAAAAAACAATTAGAATTAGGTTGAAATTTTAATGTTTTCTTAAATAATAAAAATACAAAAAAATTAGATTTTGTTTTTCTTTTCTTTCAATTAACTAGTTTAATTTTAACATTTTCTAAATAAGCAAAACATAAAAAGAGTTTTCTTTTAACTTTCTAGGATTTAGACGTTATTTTCAATTCGCGCGCGTTATTTCCTTTCGCACCTTTTTCATATTATTGTACCTGCTTCCTGGTTGTAATAGTTTAAAATAGGACTTTTACATTTACTGCTTTATTTTCCCCCCAAGTTTTTGGATATGTATTTAATCCCCCTCCCCGAAGCCTTGTAATAGTTTAGGATATACATTTCCTCACTTTTAATTTCTGCAAACTTTGAATTGTTTAGATGCATGCTAATTAGGATTGTATGGCAAGAATAAAACCAAACACTAGCAAACCTAAATGCAGAAAGATAAATAACTGAAAACAACACAATTGCACATGCGTAACTCTAGGGTACCCCACTTCGGTTGCCTTCGGAAAAATAGTCACAACTCTCGAAACGTGAGAGATTTTAGTGGCTACCCTCTGGTTTAAAGATCATAATCCCTCGATGACCCTCTCGATGTTGCCTCTGCAAAAATGATCTTAAAACCCTAAGGTAGTTACTAAGGTTTCTTGCCCAGTTGTCTTCGTGACTGTATAAATGTCCCTTCGAACGTCCCTCAAACTTCCAACGACTAGGGCTTCCTACTCACTAATAGTAGGATAACACTGTCTAAAGGAAAATAGGAAAATAACAATCCTTTTGAGTAAAGTAGATAATTGTTAGATGCTTGCTAAAACAAATTTTTACACTTACACAAAACAACTTTCAAAAACATTTTCAAAACGCTTTATCAACACTCTTGAGGACTGATATAAGAGTTATCATAAAGCAAACTTCCTTACTATTGGCATTTCAAAAATACTTTTAAAACACACAAAGCACAAGGTATTTCAAAATGAGCTAAGCATCTAAGAGCCAGTAGAAAACTATGGATGGAAAGGGTGCTAACACTTTCCCTTTCCATAATATACCCCCTTACTCAGAAAACTCTCAAAAAGTATTTTTTTGTTCTTTTCACCCTTTCCTTTGTTTGATAAAAGAAAAGTCGGTGATGACTCTTGCTTACCGCAACATTTGCAAATACAAACGCAAAACCAGTATAACAGTCGGTTCTGCAACCGTATCACAGGAACCCACTTGCATTTAAATAAAGTCACTTTAAAAATAACATAATCAATCTCCCAAATATCATAAATGAAACCATAAAATAAGGTAGTTTCCAATACAGGATTCTTATCTTTCGAAATAGAGAAATACATCGATTCAACTTCAACCATAATCCCACTATTTTGCATTGTACTACGACATTTTTTGATTTTGTATAAAAGGTATAATGACCAATGTCGTATGTAGTCCAAGTAATGACACAAAATTTTGGCTCGTAGGACAACCATTTAAGTATCTCGGGTACACTATGATCATTAGATACACTTGTATTAAACCAATCTATGAACCTCTTGTTATGCTCTACCAACATTAACTTGTCACTCATTTGAGGATATTTTTTCCTCAAAAGTCTTTTGTGAGTATATATGAAAGGTTGAATTTCATTTATATTATTAAATATATAGAAATGTCTTCGGATAACTACATCCCAAGTCATTGACTTAACATTTAGACCTAGAGTACCTCTTGAAGGGGTAAGAAAACACTTAGAAGGAGGGGGGGGGGGTTAAATAAGTGACTCTTTTTGTTTTCAAAACAAAGCTTCAAACAATAATGGAAGAACACAGTTATTTTTATCCTGGTTCGTTTGAACTCAAACTACTCCAGTCCACCCGCCAAGGTGATTTCGCCTTTCTCAACAAGGACTTAATCCACTATAATCAACTGATTACAAACACACAACAACTATTGTGACTAACAATGCACAAGTAATCTTACAAGTGACTAACACCACTAAGACTTCAATCTAGTCCTAGTCTGCTTGAGAAATTTGACCAAACTTGGTCTCTCAAGGAACAAATACAGGAGTTTTAATCCTTACAGATAATGAAATAGAGTTTGCTTCTAATCAAGCTATATCACAACTGTGATTTTTCACTTAGAATATAATGCACAAATTGTATGAACAATGAGTTTGTGAGCTTAGGATCTTTCACGTAGTTTCTTGCTTCTTTTGAAAATTTGATTGGCTTACTTGGTTCACTTGGTGGTAGTTGTTTTTCAAAAGTTGTTGGCTTGCAATAAATGTCCTTCTATTTATAATAGGAACAATAAGACCGTTGCTGCCTTCAGAAAGGATGGAGAGCATTAAATGCTTTGCGTGTATCCTTGCAATATTCTATTTTCCAAGAAACTAGTTGTAGGCACTTGAGTGCTTTCAGCCGTCTTTGCATTAATGAGCAAACGTCAGAATGTAAGAACAAGTTATCCTTTGCTTTGACAAGACAAGTTGATCTAAACGTTATTTCATAATTTGCTTCCAATGTCTTTAAGTCAGAACATGCTTCACTCATCTTCTAGGCAGTGCGTTGCTTGCTAAGAACTTTGAACATCACTTGCTTTCAAGTTATCTTCTGAGCAAGGAGCCTGCTAAAAGTTAGAAGATATATTTAACAAATAAAGTGTCTTACCAGAGTCAGCAGATGCGCTTAAATAAAAGGTTCTTTTATTTAAAGAACTTCTTCATAATTTTTGCTTAGCCCTTCAGAATGTTTTCTGTCAAAACATTAACTAAGACATTGAAACACGTTTATCAGAGTATAAATTATCTTAAATATAATTTAGTTATCATCAAAACTCTTTGAGATAGGTCATAACTAATCTTGTTCTTTCAATCTCCCCCTTTTTGATGATGACAAAAAATTATTTTAGATAAAGAAAAGAAACGGATTAAGAGATAAGAATCTGCCCCTGAAATGAATATTTCTATGCATAAGACATCCTGAGATTATTTAGTCAGAGTAATACACAATCTTCTTGAATTTCTTCAGAACTTCTTCAAGAAGATAAAGCTTAGCTGGAATATTCTTTCAGAGTTAAAGTGATACCTGCAAAAAAAAAATTCTTTTGCACAGAAGGAATTCTTGCAAATCTGTTAGAATGTCTGAGACTTAGTCCCATAACTGTTAAACAATGATTAGTTCAAGAATGCACATTTTCTCCCCCTTTTTAGCATAATCAAAAAGTGTAAAAAAATAAATGAGAAATTTTAAAAGATTTCATAAAAAATTTAAAAAAAAATCCAGAAGTACAAACAAAACATCCAAACAAGAGACAAAAAGAAACTAGGATTTCTTAGTGACAAGAGAAATAAGAAGATTCTTGATCTTAGAGGCAGATTTGTCTTGTTTCGCCATCCAGTTCTTGATCTCTAGATTTGTTTGATCTTGCTTATCCATATGTTTATTCAAGACTTCATTATCATTCTTTAGCTCTTTCAGAGTGCCCATAATGAGTGAGGTAGGAGCAGAGGATGATGAAGCTTAAGTAGGAACAGACTCAGAAGCAGCAACCATTGAGTCAGATTTCATTAAGGTGGAAAGCAGAGTGCCCAGATCCATTACTAGAGTTGGCACAGGTTCAGGTCTAGCCTTAACAGAAGGTTGATTCAATAGAACAATAGCTAGAGGATTTGAATCTTCAGAGGATTCTTCAGATTCATCTTCTGATATGTCCATCTTATCAGCTGGTGTATCAGTAATCATTAGCGAAGACTTCTTATTCCAAGTGTCAACAGCTTCTTTCTTGAAAGCATGCAGAAGTTTGGAAAAGTTGTCCAGCACCTGAAAATGGCACAAGTCCTGTAACTTTCGTGATTCAGCAACCAAATTTCTTCTGAAGGTTTCCCATAGAAGATCTGTTGCAGTTGTGTTCACACTTCTGGAGAAATCTTCTTTCAGCGGTTGTAACCATGCTTGAACATTTGTTATAAAATTCCGAAACAAAGTATTTACATCTGGCTGAACAGGTTTAGGGACAGCCGTTCTGTAAGTTTTGTTTTTCAAGAATTGTAGAGATTGAAATTCCACTACAGTTCTTAAAAAGCTATTGGGTTCAGGATTATTGGTAGGTTTAGGTTCAGGTTGGTCAACAAAAATAGGAGGTTCTAATGTTTCATGAGGTACAAATGGTTCAACAGTTCCAGTTTGTTCAAAAGGTTGTTGTTCTGGAATTTGAGGGGGTGATAGTGTAGGTGAGATTGGTGTTGTGTGTTATGGTGAAGTGGGTGGAGTGACATCAGGCGAAATTATTATTGTATAATCAGGAGTGGGAATGGGATTTTGAGGCTGTGGTTGATTCATAGCCAAAATATTCCCAGATGGTAGGTTGAAAGGAGGTTTTATAGTGGCTAGAGGTTCATTTATCCCTAGAATTCTCCAAGAGCCAGCATCATACCATCCAGTGGGTCTGGGTGATAGAGGTCTGGGAGGGGGTCTTGAAAAATGTTCAGCAGGAATAGGTTGAAACACAGATGGTTCAGGGGGTTCTGATTGAGAGTCAGAATGATCATCAGAGTCAAAATCACTTAAATCTGATAAAACCTGTTTTTTACGAGGGTTGTCAGCAAGGGGTTCAAATGGTAAGGTCAGATCAATGTCAACATCTAAGTCTCCTAAGGTTTGGGAGGGTTCAGTAGATGCAAATACATTTTCAGAATCATAAACAAGGATAATTTCAGCATGATTACATGTCTTCTTTTTCTTCTTTTGAGGAGTGTCAGAAGGTCCTTCTACAACTTTTCTATTCACAGATTCTTGGAGAACAATGTTAGGAGCAACTTGATTTCTTCCTTGAAGCCAAGCTGGATTAATGGGTGATCCTGTTTCTTTGTAGATCTCAAGATAGTGCAAAATGATACGAGGATGATCCCCTGAGTTGAACATAGGAAAGTCAGCAATAGGAATTCTTCTCCTCTTCACAACAGCTGACACACATGGAGTGGGTTCCACTAGCAGTTTGTCAATAATTTTCCTTTTCAGCAAGTTCTTTCCAATCATAGTCTTACCATAGATAGTGTGATCGGTGGATCTGGAACTGACTGTTTTTAGCTGGTTTCGCGAAATGTCGCGGTAAGCAAGAGTCGCCACCGTCTTTTATTTTCTCCAACAAGGAAAGGACAAAAGCACAGAAAAATTCCTTATGAGATTTGTTTCTCGGTTCGGGAGGTAGATTATAGAAAGGGAAGGTGTTAGCACCCTTTCTATCCATGGTTATCCATGGGCTCTTAGATACTTGCTCATTGTGTTTTCAAAATGTTTGTTTGCTTTTCAAGGTGAGTGGGTTTTGAAAAAGTTTCGTTTGAAAAATTTCTAAGTAACTCTTGTATCTGTCCTCAAGAGTGTATGAAAATTTGTTTGAAAACTTTTAGAAAGTGTAGGTGCGAAAAGTATTTTGTTTGTTTTTGAAAAGAGCAAGTATCTATGAGAATCTACCTACCCTAAGGAATTCGTCTGTGTAAATGTCCTTAAAGTAGTGCCATCCCACCATTGAGAGGTAGGTAGCACCACCGTTGGAGGTGTTCGGGTCAATTCGAGGTTCGGGACATGGTGATCACCAGAGCAATGGGAAGACACCTTAGAAGCTACCCTCATGCCAGGTTCCCGGATCATGAGGACTTACTAAGACATCCTCTACTCGACGACCACCTTTCGAGGGGCAAGGCAACAGTGAAGCGTACCCTAGGGGTGGTGTGTGAATTATGTGTCATTTTCAGTTTATTATTTGTCTTGTCATGCATTGGTGATCTATGCTTTGATTTTATTTTTGGGCATTCATTCTTTCATGTTATTGTTTAACAGTTAAAAGTGCGGGGATTTAAAGTGCGGAAAAGGTAAAAGTCCTACGCTATTACAAAGGCGCGGGTCTACAACGCCAAATTAATCCAGACCCGATTTAAAATAAAGTGCAGAAAATAAATAGCTATTACATGGCTTTGGAACAAATACATTATATTCACAAAAGAAATAAATAAAACGCGCGAACAAAAACATAATCGAATGCGAGGGCGTTGAACCCTTTGAAGGAATTAAGATAATTAAGTTAAAATAATTAAATTAAATAAATAAAAAAAAGAACTTATTTTTATGTTTTTTTGTATTTATGACATTAAAGAAAATTAAATTAATTAAAAGTCAGGTAATTAATTCTAATTCTAATTGTTTTTAATTTATTAAAGAAAATGCATTAAAGTTAAAACCTAGAATTAAAACTAATTAATTATAAAATTTATTTACAAAATTAATGGTTAATGATATTTATAATAAAAATATTTAATTAATTAAAAAAAAAAGTGCAAAAGGCCTATTTTTGTTATTTTTGGTTTATTATGAAAAAAGAATTAAATTATAACCTAAAATTAAATCTAAATTAATTACATACAAATTTATTTATGAAAATATTTAAAATAAAATATTTTATTATTTTTTCTCTTTTTTTTTCTGATTTTTTTTAATGTTTTTTATGTTTTGAAAATATTAATTAATTAAAAGAAAGCAACAATTAAAAGAATATAATAAAAATAAAAAGAAACAAAGAAAAGAAAGAAAATTGTAAAAAACCTAAGGGGGTGAAGCCCCTAATTTGGAGGTAAAGTCCATGTGATTAGGCCCATTATGTCTTGGCCCTTCTGACTTTTGCGTTGGCATATGAGATGGTTGACTCAAGCCTATGGTATTCCTCCAATCTGCGCCTTTGATTTGATCACAGTGGACGCGTGGACATTGGATTCTGAGGGTGCATGATGTGCCTTGATATTGAACCTGCATGTGATTGCTTATTGAAAAAAAATAATATGGAAGCAATATAGACCTGGGGCTCGAACCCAGGTCTTGGACATTAACACGCATATGCTTTGCCAGTTGTTCTAGACGCACCATCTGTAATTTAGACAACAAACAAATAATATAAAATAAACAATGGTCAATGGGCTCCAGCGCGCGAATTTTTTTGAATCAGCCTATCACCATTCGCCAACACATCATCTTCTTTATGTATTATTTTCCTGAAAAAACAAATAAAACATGGCAACGGTTTTTCATGCGTTGCCTAAGATGGTATACCAGAAAATAACGATTAGAGCTCAGACGCTCATAAATTGAGCGCGAGGGTACATTTGAGATCGTCCAAGCGCGCTGATTTGAGTGATGGTGGTCATGAGTCTCAATTTTTCCTTGGGTGAAAAGCCCCAATTCCAAGGTCCTGTAACCCTAGAAATCAACCATGGCGAAATCGTCTATACAACTCAAAAACATAATTAAACGCATGGGTTAGCTTGCAAACACTTCACTGATCATGAATATATAAGAAAAATGTTATAAATGTGCATGAATATTAAAACACGACAATGAAAAAAAATGGCAAAAGGGTGACTTCTGGATACCGTTTCACAGCGTTTGGATTGATGTTTTTGATTGGAATACGTCCAATGATGCTCAAGGAAGCTAATGGGATGGGTATTATGCCTTGAAACTTCCTACAAGTCAATTTTCAGAATTGAGATTTTTTGTGAAAAAGTGAGTTTTTGTTTCAAGGCTCCTGCGCAGCTTCTTGTCTAATCCTGGTCTGTATCACTTGTACATGTCTTATGCAATGTGTATGAATGATAGTTATGGCCAATAAAGCCTTGCTTTGATGTTTTGGATTTTCACATAAACCACCATTATCACACTTTCCATTTTTTGCCTCATTTTGAATTCTTGCCTTGTTTACTCCTTTGCACGAATTTGGTAGGCACATAATGATGTTTCAAGGCTAGTAAAAACCAAATATTCCCTTTTAAATTAATTTTTGAATTTCTTTTGATTTTAAAAGATTTAAAATTAATTAAATCCAATAAAAATCAATAAAAATGAAAAAATTAATAAAAAAATCTGAAATAAAAGGTGGGACACGTGGGAAGCATGGCCAAGTTAATTCAAGTGGAAAAAGTGGGTCCCTTTTGTCAAAAATGAGATTTCAAGGATAAATGATTTTGGCCATTTCACAAAAATTTCCCAACTTCTCCAATACATAACTTGCTCAATTTTTAATCTTTGCTCATGTTCTTGGACATTTTAGAAAGGTCTTGAAGTCCTCTAAACAATGCCTTTGGTCCCATGTCATTTTGATTTACCAATCTCAAGTTATGGCCTTTGACTTAAAGTCCCTTTTTGTTGACTTTTGAAAATGACCTATAATGTTGAAATTGATAACTTTTTGTGAGAGCATTTCTTGGACTTGAAGTATGAAGATGAGTTGTAGGAAATGTCTTTTTCTTCAAAATGAGCTTTGGATGGAATTTTTCTGATAATCCATGTGAAAGTTATGCCCTGGTCAATTTTAGTTGACTTTTTCAACTGTCCAAAAATAGAAACTTTTGCATCTTGATGATTTTTGAGCCAAGTTTTGAGAATCATGATCAAGCATTGATCAAATGATGTTTGTGGCTTCAAAATGATATGTTGACCAAAAATTTGAACTTTTGACTGTCAAATGACCATTTTACCCCTACAGTTGACTGTAGTGCAATTAGGGTTTTTGACTGTGCAACTTTGTGCTGAAAGTCTTGAAACTTGATATGAGGATGCTTGACCATATTTGTAGGCATGTGGGACTTGATTGGACCTTTTGAAACTTCATTTTCTTGATCAGAACCAAAACCCTAATTTTGCCTGCTTAGGAGGCCCTTGCACTGTGCAACCCTTGGGGCGATTTGAAGCTTGACTTGGAAATTTCTTGAAGAATATGGGAGGGCAAATTTTGGGGTACAACAGTTGCCCCTGTTCAATCTTCTTGGACCTGAGGATGCAGATTGGCTGACGTGCCTTTCGTAATCCGAGGGTAGAAGATGATTGAACACTAGAGTGCCCAGAAATTTGCGCTCACATAGTAGCAGTGTGATGATGGAATGGGCTTATAGATGCCATTTGGAGATTGATGGATAGGATGATGGGCTTATAGATGCCATCTGGACGTTGATCGCGTAAGAGATTCCTTAGCGAGAACCTGCATACCTGCAAAAATAGAAAATGATTACCTGACACGTTGCAGGAGCTGATTTTCAGATGCTTTTGTGTAGATACGTCCTGACTAGTTACAGGAGCTGGGTCTGGAGCTTCAAAAGATGATGAATGAACCAGGGATGGTTACTACCTTAGCATGAACGGTAAGAGAACCTTGGGTGACTTTAACTTCAACAACGCTCGTTGAGAAAATCTTGGTGGGAATTACCATCTTCGCAGTATCGGGGAGAGAACCAAAGGCCATTATAATCTGAAAGGGAATCACCTCACTCACTGTCGGAGAGGGAACCCTAGGAAATTATAATCTGAAAGGAATTATCACCTCACTCACCGTTGGAGAGGGAACCATTGGAAAAGGAATTATCGCCTCACTCACCGTCGGAGAGGGAACCATAGGAAAGGAATTATCACCTCACGCACCATCGGAGAGGGAACCATAGGAAAGGAATTATCACCTCACGCACCATCTGAGAGGGAACCATTAGAAAAGGAATTATCACCTCACGCACCGTCGGAGAGGGAACCATATGAAAAGGAATTATCACCTCACTCACCGTCGGAGAGGGAACCATTAGAAAAGGAATTATCACCTCACGCACCGTCTGAGAGGGAACCATTAGAAAAGGAATTGTCACCTCACTCACCGTCGGAGAGGGAACCATTAGAAAAGGAATTATCACCTCACGCACCGTCTGAGAGGGAACCATTAGAAAAGGAATTATCACCTCACGCACCGTCGGAGAGGGAACCATCTGAAAAGGAATTATCACCTCACTCACCGTCGGAGAAGGAACCATTAGAAAAGGAATTATCACCTCACGCACCGTTGGAGAGGGAACCATCTGAAAAGGAATTATCACCTCACGCACCTTCGGAGAGGGAACCATAGGAAAGGAATTATCACCTCACGCACCATCTGAGAGGGAACCATAGGAAAGGAATTATCACCTCACGCACCATCGGAGAGGGAACCATAGGAGACTATCACCTCACTCACCGTCGGAGAGGGAAACATCTGAAAAGGGAATTATCACCTCACGCACCATCGGAGAGGGAACCATAGGAAATTATAATCTCACAAGCGGGCGTTTGAGAAAAACCTGGAATGGAATTATCACCTCCACAACGTCGGGAGAGAACCAAAGGAAATTATAGTCTCAAAAGCGGGCGTTTGAGAAAAACCTGGAATGGAATTATCACCTCCACAACGTCGAGAGAGAACCAAAGGAAATTATAGTCTCAAAAGCGGGCGTTTGAGAAAAACCTGGAATGGAATTATCACCTCCACAACGTCGGGAGAGAACCAAAGGAAATTATAGTCTCAAAAGCGGGCGTCTGAGAAAAACCTTTAATAACTTCTACTGAGTCTTTGTCAGAAAATCTGTTTGGGGTCGATTTAGCTGGACTAGAGAAGGCTTTGAATATAGCTGAGAACTTAATTGAATTTTTCCTGAAAAGTAAAGGTCAGTCATATGCCATGCGTGATATGGACCAAGCAATGATGTTCTCACCATAAATGAGATTTGTATGATATGATGCGTCTATGCATGCTATAATGATGTATGTGATGTTTTATGAATGTATGTTTTCGTCTGTGGAAAATAAATCCTTGACGGGTGCCGGGAAGTCGCTCCTGGGCTGATATTGAAGAATAAGCTTTTGCTTCCACTGGGGATGATAACTGCAAGAATACTGGTAGGAGAAGATGACTCCGTTGAGGAATAAACTTGGCAAATGGAAGATTCTGCGGGGAGAAAAGATACTCTAGCGACCATGCTGGGAAGCAATACTCTGTGGGAAGAGGGATGCCCTGTTGAGTGTTGATGATAACTTGCTGTGGATACCATCGTTATATTGGAAGTGTTAATGGACTTCGCTGGGGATAAGAAGACTCCGTCGAGGACGCTCTTTCCGTGGCTTTTGGCTGAGGATAACCCAGTTATATCCTGTTAAGGAAATAACTCTTTAAATAAAGCCGGACGACGCGTTCGTGTTCTGCGAGGGGATAAGCTTCCAGAATCTACTAGGGATAAACTTACTGCTTGGGGAGATGACTTCCAACTTTCCGGGGGAAACTGGATTGGATTCTCCTGGGGAAGTTTTGAGATGTATCGGGGGAAGTGACACCACTGAATGTTTGATATACCGCCGGGGAACAATCTTTAGGTCAAGACTGCCGGGGATGCTTGTTAAGAATATATGCTGCTGGGGATACTCAACCTTCCTTAAGGTCTGATAACTTTGCTTGGAGAGGAGTGCACTGACTTGCTGGCTCACTCTCTAGGGAATTAGGACATACTGGTCGTGCCCTTTAACTGAACCTACCTTGGTACCTTGGAGGATGGAACAATTAGATTGCTTAGACAACTCTTTATTGCCCCTGTTTCTAATGTTACCTGTAATTAATCCTTTGTTTCGTATGCAAATATTTATGAGTTAGCAAATTATTGTCAATGCATATATCACAAATTGAACCTTGGACGTTCTTCGCAAAACAAAACAGAAAAAGAAAAAACAATTGGCACTTTTAACTGAAAAGTGTATTTGTATTGATTTTTGAATGGCCCGAAAACAGGCGTTTTGTGTACAAGAGGCTGACGTCCTAGTAAGAGAACGCCGCCGAACAAAGAATTTATACAAGTTTTGTACAAAAGAAAATAAAACAGTTGTGTGAAATGAATGATCCCACTGGGTTTCAACTCTGCTATTGCCGTTATATCTCCGAGCATCTCATCACTTGATGACCTAAACGAAGATGAAGCTGACTGATCGATACCGTCTGAACTTGATGTAGATACCGGATTCTGGATGCAAAGTGATCAATGAGACATAGTATTACACTTTTATCCCTAATTTTTGCCTGGACCGCCCTTTCGGGTTTTCAGTCCACCGGGATACCCATTTTTGCCCAAGCCGCCTTTTCAGGTTTTCGACTTGCCGGGTGTACAGATTTTTTTTCATTTTCATCCCTTAATTTTGCCCGAACCCTTTTGGTTCGACGGGAAGCCCTAATTTTTGCCTAGGCATGTCAGCCTAGCGAGTATTTTTATGCGTAGTATCTTTTTACTATGTCTGTATTGGCGGGGTGAGGAAGGTCATCACCATCCATGTTGGTTAGAATCATGGCTCCTCCTGAGAACACATGTTTAACCACAAATGGTCCTTCGTACGTAGGGGTCCATTTGCCCCTTGGATCACTCTGAGGAAGGATGATTCGCTTGATTACCAGATCCCCAACTTGATATTCCTGTGGTCTGACCTTTTTGTTAAATGCCCTGATCATCCGTTTTTGATACGTCTGACCATGACAGATAGCAGCAAGTCTCTTTTCATCAATAAGGTTGAGCTGATCAAGTCGGGTCTGGATCCAATCATCCTCGTTCAGATTTGCATCCTTCATTATCCGGAGAGATGGTATTTGCACTTCGATTGGTAAGACTGCCTCCATGCCGTAGACCAGGGAGAAAGGAGTTGCCCCGGTTGACGTCCTAGCTGAGGTGCGGTACCCATGTAGAGCGAACGGTAACATCTCGTGCCAATCTTTATAAGTCACTGTCATCTTCTGCACGATTTTCTTGATGTTTTTATTTGCTGCTTCTACAGCCCCATTCATCTTCGGTCTGTAAGGAGAAGAATTGTGGTGCTGTATTTTGAACTGTTCACAGAGCTCAGTGATCATCTTGTTATTCAGATTGGTACCGTTATCTGTAATAATTCTCTCAGGGACGCCGTATCGATAGATCAGGTTATGCCGAATGAACCGTGCCACAACAGTCTTGGTTACCGTAGCATAGGATGCTGCTTCGACCCACTTTGTAAAGTAATCAATCGCTACAAGGATGAAGCGATGCCCGTTAGATGCCGTAGGTATGATCTCACCAATCATGTCAATGCCCCACATTGCAAAAGGCCAAGGTGCGGTTAGAACATTCAGGGGAACTGGAGGAACATGCACCTTGTCTGCATAAATCTGGCACTTATGGCATGTCCTGGAATATTGGTAGCAGTCAGCTTCCATTGTGGACCAGTAATATCCTGCCCGAAGGATCTTCTTCGCCATAGTTTGCCCACTGGAATGTGTACCAAAGGTCCCTTCATGCAGCTCTTCCATGATCCTTTCTGCTTCAGTCTTATCCACACAACGCAGTAAGGTTGAATCATGGTTTCGCTTGTACAAGATGCCGTTGCTAAGGAAGAATTTTGCCGCGAACCTCCTCAGGAACTTCTTATCGTTGACAGAGGCACCTTCAGGGTATTCCTGAGTTTCCAGATATCTCTTCACCTCATGGTACCAAGGATTCTCAGTCACCGTCTCAGTCTCGAGATCACAACAGTATGCCGGTTCGTCCAATTTCCAGATGATGACCTGGGGAGCCTCATTGTCCCATTTGACTTTGAACATAGAAGACATTGTAGCTAACGCGTCCGCTAACTGATTCTCCTCTCTCGGAAAATGTTCAATGGTTATCTCTGTGAAATGGGGGATCATTGTCAACACACATTCTTTGTAAGGAATAAGATTCGGATGTTTCGTATCCCACTCGCCTTTGATCTGGTTGATCACGAGAGCGGAATCTCCGAAGACACTCAGAAACTTGATCCTTAAGTCAATTGCAGCTTTGAGTCCCATGATGCACGCCTCATACTCCGCCATGTTGTTGGTGCAGTTGAAACATAGCCGGGCAGTGAGTGGAGTATGAGTGCCTTGAGGGGATATGATTATAGCGCCAATACCGTTACCCAAAGCATTGGAGGCTCCGTCAAAGTGCATAGACCATCGGGATCCTGGTTCAGGTCCTTCATCCGGTCCAGGTACTTCACAATCAGTTACTATCATGATGCTTTCATCCGGAAACTCGAAGTTCATTGATTGATAGTCATCTACAGCCTGATGTGCCAAGTGGTCTGCCAATACACTTCCCTTGATGGCTTTCTGGGTCGTGTACTGAATGTCGTATTCCGTCAAGATCATTTGCCATCTTGCAATTCTCCCAGACAGAGCAGGCTTTTCGAATATATACTTTATAGGGTCCATCTTTGAGATCAACAAGGTAGTGTGAGTCAGCATATACTGTCTCAGCCGGCGAGCAGCCCATACCAAAGCGCAGCAAGTTTTCTCAAGCAGTGAGTATCGAGTCTCACAGTCGGTAAACTTTTTGCTAAGGTAATAAATGGCATGCTCTTTTCGGCCAGACTCGTCATGCTGCCCCAACACACACCCCATTGAGTTATCAAGTACTGTCAGGTATAGTATCAGAGGTCTCCCTTCAACTGGTGGCATAAGGATAGGTGGTTCTTGGAGATACTCTTTGATTCTGTCGAAAGCAGCCTGACATCCATCATTCCAACGCACTACCTGATCTTTCTTCAGCAGCTTGAAGATTGGCTCGCAGGTAGCAGTTAGGTGTGAGATGAATCGAGCAATGTAATTCAGGCGTCCTAAAAAGCCTCTGACTTCCTTCTCTGTTCTAGGAACTGGCATCTCTTGAATAGCTTTAACCTTGGCAGGGTCCACTTGAATACCCTTATCACTTACAACGAAGCCTAGCAGCTTCCCGGATCTTACCCCGAAGGTGCACTTGTTCGGGTTCAACCTCAGCTTGTACAGTTTCAGACGGTCAAACAGTTTCTGCAGATGATCAAGGTGTTCTTCCTCAGTTTGAGACCTTGCGATCATGTCGTCAACATACACTTCTATCTCATGATGGATCATATCATGAAATAAAGCAACCATGGCACGTTGGTAGGTTGCCCCAGCGTTCTTTAGTCCGAAAGGCATGACCTTGTAGCAGAAGGTGCCCCACTGAGTAACAAATGTAGTCTTTTCCATGTCTTCAGGAGCCATCTTGATCTGATTGTAGCCTGAAAAACCATCCATGAAAGAGAACACCTTATGCTGAGCTGTATTATCAACAAGGACATCAATGTGAGGTAGAGGGAAGTCATCTTTGGGGCTGGCCCTGTTCAGATCCCTGTAGTCGACACACATTCTGACCTTACCGTCCTTCTTAGGTACTGGCACCACATTAGCAACCCACTGAGGGTAAGAAGTTACTGCAAGAAACCCGGCATCGAACTGCTTCATAACCTCGGCTTTAATCTTCTCAGACATCTCTGGACGCATACGGCGAACCTTTTGCTTAACCGGAGGGCAATTTTCCTTAGTTGGCAAGTGATGGACCACAATATCGGTGTCCAACCCAGGCATGTCTTCGTAGGACCAGGCAAAGATCTCCATATAATCATGCAGCATTTGAGTCAACCGTTGCTTCATGCTGAGCTCTAGGTTGGCACCAATCTTTACCTCTTTCCTGTCTGCCTCAGTACCCAAGTTTATTGTTTCCACTGGCTCTTCATGGGGTTGAATTGCCCTCTCTTCCTGAAGTAACAGTCTTGCAAGCTCGCCAGGCACTTCGCAATCATCTTCACCTTCGTCTTCGGCTAAGTTGATCGGATTTTTGAAGTCATAACTGGCAGTAGCAGAGTCGTTACCATTGAGATCCAGAGTGGATTGAAACCTGTATGAGTGAGTGTGTGTAAATACAACTGTTTTGCAATATGTAAAGAAATGAAAGAAAAGGAGCGCAAAATTTGAAATGTGAAAAACTTCCAATGCTTTTATTTATGATATATGACAGTGACAAACAAAAGCCCTCATAAATAAGACCACGGTGCCCCGGGTAAGACACCGGGCCATACAGTTTTAAGTTATTGTTTTTTACAAATCCAAAACAAAGAAGTTCATTACTGGGGAACAAAAGTTATGGGTGTAAAGTCTTTAGCAGTCCAGTTGGTCAATCCACCCTCAGTCGTCGGGTAAATCCAGCTATCGAACTCTGACTCCTCCACTTCGTCTTCCTCTCCAATAGCATTCACTCCTGAGTAGGTGATGAGCACAGGAAGTCTTCCAATTCTCGCCTTGCGCACTGCCTTCTGAGCTTCTGTGGTGAAACCCAGCCCAAACTTGTTAGTCTTAGGAGTAAGATCAGGGAGCTTGCCCCAGTTTGCACATTCACCTTTTTCGATCACAGCCCGGGCGTCCTTTAAGGAGGCCATCTTCAAAGGAGAAACCTCTTCAACCACTGCTTCTGCTGCTGCCGACGTTGGTGGCATCTCCTCAAAATGTTGAAAGGGGGTCTCAATGAACTCCCCATCCATTTCCACGTACCTGAAGGAGTTGAGGTGGCTGACCATGTATTCCTCTTCCCCTTGCACTGTTACAATCTTCCCCCTGACCGGGTACTTGAGCTTCTGATGCAACGTGGAGGTCACAGCTCCAGCCTTGTGGATCCACGGGCGACCCAGCAAACAAGAATAGGATGGACGGATGTCCATCACATAGAATTTTGAATCGAAGACCTGTGACCCAACCCTGATTGGGATGTCCACCTCACCATGTACCATTCTTTTGGACCCGTCAAAGGCCCGGACAACAATGTTACTTGGTTTGAGCTCTAGACCTTCACAGTCCAGCCTATCCAGAGCCTTCTTGGGCAGCACGTTTAATGAAGAACCTGTGTCAACCAGCACGTGAACAAGAGTAGTGCCCCTGCATTCAATGGAGACATGCAGGGCATCATTATGGTTCTTCCCTTTTGCTGTCAGATCGGCATCAGAGAAACCCAGGCCATTATCAGCGGTTAGGTTGGCCACACAGTCAGTGAACTGATCAGCAGACGTCTCTTGGGGTACATGAGCTGTCTTTAAGAAAGCAATCAGAGCCTTGGCATGGGCCTCTGAACACAGCAGCAGTGACAACATGGAGATTTTGGAGGGGGTGTGCCCCAGCTGTTCTACGACGTTGAAATCACTTTTCTTTATTATCTTGAGGATTTCTTCCATTTCCTTCCTGGAAGCCTCAACAATGGTCTTCGGTGCCTCCGTCCGGGCAGGCACATCAGCAGCAATCCCCTTGCCCCGAGTATCAGATGACTCGGCAGCAGGGGTGGATACTTGGTCAGGGGGAGAAACAGGCACACTGGCAGGTGTGAAGACCAAAGGCCTATGAATTACCGGAGGAGCAATGTCTGGCGAGAATAGCCTTCCACTGCGAGTGACCTTAGCAGGCCCAGTGATGTTGGAGACACCAGCATCAATGTTGAACTCTTGTTTCACACCCAGAACGTAAACATCTGCCCCATAGTGCCATGGGACAGCCTTATCAGACTTGTAGGGGATGGGCCCCGGAGCAGTGATGGTGATGGGAGCAATCTTGTGAACCGGCAAAATTTGGACAGGCTTCCTTGAAGGAGCCTTGGAAGGGTTGTTGAAGATGGTAACAATTGAAACTTCTTCAACAGGAGCAGCAGGAACAGCAGTCTTTCTGAACAAAATCTCTCTACTATCCATCAGGTTTTGGACGCCTGACTTCAGCAGAGAACAACCAGCAGGGGAAGCAACACATAGAGGGCAACCTTCGCTACATCCCGGAAATAAACCGGCTAGCAACAGGTTCCTCTTGATCGTCAGCAGCGGAGTAGCAACATCATCCACCGAAGCTACATACAAATCCTCCTCAACAGCATTCACTCCATGCTGGGGCATGGGAGCGGTCACAACATTCGGCCTCTCGGGCGCCTCAAACTGTATCTCCTTTGCATCAATAAGGTCCTGAACCTTATTCTTTAGGGCCCAACAGTCATCTGTGCTATGCCCCGGGCTATCAGAATGATAAGCACAACGAGCATTCAGATTGTACTTAGGAGATGTAGTATTGGGAAACTTCGGAGCTTCTCTGACAGTCACTAAATTGGTGGATAGCAACTGCGGCAGGATCTGTGATAAGGTCATGCTCAAGCGGGTAAACTCTCTCCGGGGTCTTTCAGCCCTTTGAGGATTGGTCGGCCGAGGAGCGGCAGCAGGCTTGGCAATCATTACCGCACTGACAGATTGGCGACGCTCAGGTCGCTCTGGTCTCCGGGAGCTATATACAGCACTAGCCTCCTTTTTGAAGGGTTTCTTTTCAGCATTGGAGGAGGCAACCTTCTGTATCTTCCCCGATTTTATACCGGCCTCGATCCTTTCACCAGTCAGGATCAGATCAGTAAACCCAGCAGAGGAATTACCAATGAGATGATTGAAAAATGGACCAGATAGGGTCCCCAAAAACATATCCACCAGCTCCCGGTCTGTTAATGGTGGTTGCACCCTGCCAGCCAGATCTCTCCATTTATGGGCGTACCCCTTAAAACCTTCACCCGACCCTAGCGACATACCCTAGAGCTGGGTACACGTAGGAGCGAGGTCGGAATTATATTGATACTGCTTGTAAAAAGCAGTGGCCAGATCCTCCCAGTTACGAATGTTGATTCCATCCAGCTGATAGAACCATTCGAGGTGAGTCCCTGAAAGACTCTCCTGGAAGAAGTGGATCCATAAGTTCATGTCTGCTGTGTAAGGCTGGATCTTCCTTACATAAGAACGGAGGTGCATCTTGGGACAGGAAGCCCCGTCATACTTCACAAAGGCAGGTGCCTTGAACTTGTGTGGAATCACCACCCCAGTAGATAACCCCAAGTCTCCGAAATCCAGTCCAGGCACACGCTGAATTTCCATAGCTTTTAATCTGTCCTCCAGCTGCTTGTACCGGTCTTCAGCAGGAGGGTACTGTTCGTCGTTGAAGTCTGTTTCAGTATCAGAGCCCACAGGAGTAGGGATCTCCCTTTCTTGGTGACTACCTTCCCCCACAGATGGAGTAGTCCTCTCAGCCTCAACCTGTAAGGTGTTCCCGAGTCTGCGCCCAGTGTTAAATAGCACAGTCCTCCTCTTCTTCTTATTCTTCTTCAGAAGCATGGTCTTCAACTCTTGTTGACCCTGAGCCAAGCCCTTGATCAGTTCCTGAAATTGGGCGTTCTGCGCCTGAAGAGCCTTGATAGATGCCTCGGTTGATGATTCAGGGTTCATGATGCTGAAATAAACAGCGAAGAACAGTCATCAGCCTGAAAAGAAGAGTACCTGTGATGCATATGATGAATGATATGTGTTTATGCAATGCATTCAAGAGTTCGAAAATTCAAATTTGTTGTAGACAAAAAGGAACACACGTTATTATTAAGAAAATAATTGTTCAGTACATTAAAGCCTCATAGGCAAACATTACAAAGCAGATCAGTCCCAAAAGACACTACGCATCCTCTTCGGAGCAATATAGGTATTGAGATTCCTTTCCTCGTGCAGTAAGCGGGTGAGTTCCAAGACCTTTTTCTCACTGGCATGTAGATTGGTTTCCAGAGAATTCCGTTCTTCCTTAAGCTGGATCCAACTCTTCTGCATCTCTTCCCAGGACGTGGGCATGTCAGGATGTTGGATGGTGTAGGACACCTCTCCTTCCAAGTCTGGCTCTTTGATCACGGGGAGAACATGAGGATATGGCATCACCAACTTCTGGGAGCGGGCTCGTACCCATTTGAGATAAGGCTCCAATGGGATGGAGTTCCTGTGTCCCAGGGTCTTGCTGTCTATTTTGCTGGGCATCCTCCAAGCTTTGATAAATTTCTGGCGAAGTTCTTGCGTATCCTTGTCGAAGTCAAAAACTATGTCAGGAATTAACATCTCATGAGGGCTATCTTTCCGAGCATAACCAAACTGTCTCCAGGCCAGGCACGGGTTGTAAGTAATACCTCCTCTGATTCCAAGTAAAGGAACATTAGGGTACTCCCCACAACGATCAATGATAGTGACATCCTCTCTGGACCGAGAACACCAATGTATATCTGCATGTGTAAGAGTCATCAACCGTTGTGACCACCTCAAACCTCGCTCGTTCTTCAAAACTGATTGTGGAAGGTGCAAAATAAACCACCTTCCCAGGAGGGGAGTGCAGCACATAAGAACACCCCTTTTTCTCATGGTTCGAGTGTAACATGAGTGAAGGATGTCCCCCAGCAACGTAGGTATAGGATTCCTGGACATGAAGACCTTGACAGCACTGATATCTATAAGCTGATCTGGTTTAGGGAACAACACCAACCCATAGACAAGGAGGGCTACAACCTCTTCAAAGGCTTGTAGGTCAAGGGAATTCCAACACTCTTGGGCCTTCTCAAACATAAACTTTGCCAAGAATCCTTTGATACCATTTCTGGCTTCCCAATGCCCCTTGATGTCAGATGGTTGTAGGCATAACGCTCTAGCCACTTCTTCAAGTTTTGGTTCCCTTTCCGTACCGTTGTAGGGTAGTTGATTGAGAATGGGAATCTTCAGAAGCTGGGAAAACTCTTCCAGGGTAGGCACCAGCTGATAGTCCGGGAAAGTAAAACAGTGATGCAGAGGGTCAAAGAATTGGAAAAGGACCTTTACCATTTCTTCCTCAATATTGGTATTGACCAGGCTGATGAGTCTACCATGCCTTTCACTGAATGACGAGTTCTCGGGAATCCTGGATGTAAGCTCCTTAAGCTGAAGAGGGACCCTTATGAGGTTGATCTGAATTGTCTTTCTGCGGATAGTTTCCATGTCCTACAAAACAAGAACAAAGATGAAGACTCGAACCCCTGAAATGATTAGTGGATGCATATGATGCTGTATGATGTCATGATGCTATGGTTAGACACACCACAAATATTTACAAAGGCAAACATGTAAGGCACACAAGTCACACAAGACAAGCCCTTAGAGTTTAGGCCAGCATGGGGTCTGGGTATTACCCTCTTGAAGTTGGTGGGCTCAAACCTGTCCTATCAAAGTAACCGGGTTCTAAGGATCTCAATATCATTGAATTGCTTTCATTGTTCATCGTTTCGATTTAGCCACTGACTGGCGATCAAAATATCCCAAGAAAACAACCCTCAATTAAGTGTAGTATCGAGTATCAACCGACTTCGGAGTACACCAAAGTAGTCATCTCACTACCCTAAAGAGGCCAAGATGGTTCAATTAAGGTTCCTAAGGTCTGTTGATGCTTCACGACACCACATGGAGGCCCCGTACTGTCCTTGATTGACTCAAGGGTTACCGGTACACACCAAAGTGCCACATCAACGTAGCAGACTGCTTCAACCATGTCGGTATACCCCGCACAGTTCCCTCACAGCCTTGTTGCTACTTTCTAAGAAGGTATCCCTTAGATCCGGGTTAGGATCTATAGAACTCCCAAGACAGTCCCACAATTTAAAGCAAACAAATCAAAGCAATTGAAAACACAGTGATCTTAGTCCTAAGGTACACCTCACTTTAAAGATTCTCCCCAGCAGAGTCGCCAGTTCTGTGATCGGTGGATCTGGAACTGACTGTTTTTAGCTGGTTTCGCGAAATGTCGCGGTAAGCAAGAGTCGCCACCGTCTTTTATTTTCTCCAACAAGGAAAGGACAAAAGCACAGAAAAATTCCTTATGAGATTTGTTTCTCGGTTCGGGAGGTAGATTATAGAAAGGGAAGGTGTTAGCACCCTTTCTATCCATGGTTATCCATGGGCTCTTAGATACTTGCTCATTGTGTTTTCAAAATGTTTGTTTGCTTTTCAAGGTGAGTGGGTTTTGAAAAAGTTTCGTTTGAAAAATTTCTAAGTAACTCTTGTATCTGTCCTCAAGAGTGTATGAAAATTTGTTTGAAAACTTTTAGAAAGTGTAGGTGCGAAAAGTATTTTGTTTGTTTTTGAAAAGAGCAAGTATCTATGAGAATCTACCTACCCTAAGGAATTCGTCTGTGTAAATGTCCTTAAAGTAGTGCCATCCCACCATTGAGAGGTAGGTAGCACCACCGTTGGAGGTGTTCGTGTCAATTCGAGGTTCGGGACATGGTGATCACCAGAGCAATGGGAAGACACCTTAGAAGCTACCCTCATGCCAGGTTCCCGGATCATGAGGACTTACTAAGACATCCTCTACTCGACGACCACCTTTCGAGGGGCAAGGCAACAGTGAAGCGTACCCTAGGGGTGGTGTGTGAATTGTGTGTCATTTTCAGTTTATTATTTGTCTTGTCATGCATTGGTGATCTATGCTTTGATTTTATTTTTGGGCATTCATTCTTTCATGTTATTGTTTAACAGTTAAAAGTGCGGGGATTTAAAGTGCGGAAAAGGTAAAAGTCCTACGCTATTACAAAGGCGCGGGTCTACAACGCCAAATTAATCCAGACCCGATTTAAAATAAAGTGCAGAAAATAAATAGCTATTACATGGCTTTGGAACAAATACATTATATTCACAAAAGAAATAAATAAAACGCGCGAACAAAAACATAATCGAATGCGAGGGCGTTGAACCCTTTGAAGGAATTAAGATAATTAAGTTAAAATAATTAAATTAAATAAATAAAAAAAGAACTTATTTTTATGTTTTTTTGTATTTATGACATTAAAGAAAATTAAATTAATTAAAAGTCAGGTAATTAATTCTAATTCTAATTGTTTTTAATTTATTAAAGAAAATGCATTAAAGTTAAAACCTAGAATTAAAACTAATTAATTATAAAATTTATTTACAAAATTAATGGTTAATGATATTTATAATAAAAATATTTAATTAATTAAAAAAAAAAAGTGCAAAAGGCCTATTTTTGTTATTTTTGGTTTATTATGAAAAAAGAATTAAATTATAACCTAAAATTAAATCTAAATTAATTACATACAAATTTATTTATGAAAATACTTAAAATAAAATATTTTATTATTTTTTCTCTTTTTTTTTATGATTTTTTTTTATGTTTTTTATGTTTTGAAAATATTAATTAATTAAAAGAAAGCAACAATTAAAAGAATATAATAAAAATAAAAAGAAACAAAGAAAAGAAAGAAAATTGTAAAAAACCTAAGGGGGTGAAGCCCCTAATTTGGAGGTAAAGTCCATGTGATTAGGCCCATTATGTCTTGGCCCTTCTGACTTTTGCGTTGGCATATGAGATGGTTGACTCAAGCCTATGGTATTCCTCCAATCTGCGCCTTTGATTTGATCACAGTGGACGCGTGGACATTGGATTCTGAGGGTGCATGATGTGCCTTGATATTGAACCTGCATGTGATTGCTTATTGAAAAAAAATAATATGGAAGCAATATAGACCTGGGGCTCGAACCCAGGTCTTGGACATTAACACGCATATGCTTTGCCAGTTGTTCTAGACGCACCATCTGTAATTTAGACAACAAACAAATAATATAAAATAAACAATGGTCAATGGGCTCCAGCGCGCGAATTTTTTTGAATCAGCCTATCACCATTCGCCAACACATCATCTTCTTCATGTATTATTTTCCTGAAAAAACAAATAAAACATGGCAACGGTTTTTCATGCGTTGCCTAAGATGGTATACCAGAAAATAACGATTAGAGCTCAGACGCTCATAAATTGAGCGCGAGGGTACATTTGAGATCGTCCAAGCGCGCTGATTTGATTGATGGTGGTCATGAGTCTCAATTTTTCCTTGGGTGAAAAGTCCCAATTCCAAGGTCCTGTAACCCTAGAAATCAACCATGGTGAAATCGTCTATACAGCTCAAAAACATAATTAAACGCATGGGTTAGCTTGCAAACACTTCACTGATCATGAATATATAAGAAAAATGTTATAAATGTGCATGAATATTAAAACACGACAATGAAAAAAAATGGCAAAAGGGTGACTTCTGGATACCGTTTCACAATGTTTGGATTGATGTTTTTGATTGGAATACGTCCAATGATGCTCAAGGAAGCTAATGGGATGGGTATTATGCCTTGAAACTTCCTACAAGTCAATTTTCAGAATTGAGATTTTTTGTGAAAAAGTGAGTTTTTGTTTCAAGGCTCCTGCGCAGCTTCTTGTCTAATCCTGGTCTGTATCACTTGTACATGTCTTATGCAATGTGTATGAATGATAGTTATGGCCAATAAAGCCTTGCTTTGATGTTTTGGATTTTCACATAAACCACCATTATCACACTTTCCATTTTTTGCCTCATTTTGAATTCTTGCCTTGTTTACTCCTTTGCACGAATTTGGTAGGCACATAATGATGTTTCAAGGCTAGTAAAAACCAAATATTCCCTTTTAAATTAATTTTTGAATTTCTTTTGATTTTAAAAGATTTAAAATTAATTAAATCCAATAAAAATCAATAAAAATGAAAAATTAATAAAAAAATCTGAAATAAAAGGTGGGACACGTGGGAAGCATGGCCAAGTTAATTCAAGTGGAAAAAGTGGGCCCCTTTTGTCAAAAATGAGATTTCAAGGATAAATGATTTTGGCCATTTCACAAAAATTTCCCAACTTCTCCAATACATAACTTGCTCAATATTTAAGCTTTGCTCATGTTCTTGGACATTTTAGAAAGGTCTTGAAGTCCTCTAAACAATGCCTTTGGTCCCATGTCATTTTGATTTACCAATCTCAAGTTATGGCCTTTGACTTAAAGTCCCTTTTTGTTGACTTTTGAAAATGACCTATAATGTTGAAATTGATAACTTTTTGTGAGAGCATTTCTTGGACTTGAAGTATGAAGATGATTTGTAGGAAATTTCTTTCTCTTCAAAATGAGCTTTGGATGGAATTTTTCTGATAATCCATGTGAAAGTTATGCCCTGGTCAATTTCAGTTGACTTTTTCAGCTGTCCAAAAATAGAAACTTTTGCATCTTGATGATTTTTGAGCCAAGTTTTGAGAATCATGATCAAGCATTGATCAAATGATGTTTGTGGCTTCAAAATGATATGTTGACCAAAAATTTGAACTTTTGACTGTCAAATGACCATTTTACCCCTACAGTTGACTGTAGTGCAATTAGGGTTTTTGACTGTGCAACTTTGTGCTGAAAGTCTTGAAACTTGATATGAGGATGCTTGACCATATTTGTAGGAATGTGGGACTTGATTGGACCTTTTGAAACTTCATTTTCTTGATCAGAACCAAAACCCTAATTTTGCCTGCTTAGGAGGCCCTTGCACTGTGCAACCCTTGGGGCGATTTGAAGCTTGACTTGGCAATTTCTTGAAGAATATGGGAGGGAAAATTTTGGGGTACAACAGATAGGTTCAAGCTCCCCCAGAAGATTTGCTTCTTTTAGGTGAGCAATCAGACCATTCTCAGTCAGAATGTCTAATATTAACCTCCCCATAGGAATCCAATTCCTCTTTGATTTGGGGTTCTTCATCCTTCCAGCTTCTCTGGTTTCTTTGACATGGTTCCAGAGATGTTCAAATAGTAAGTAGGGAAATCAATTTTGACATTGGTTCCAAGGCAAAACAGCAAATATTTTTGATCAGCGTTGATGTAATCAGGAGAACTGGTGTCTTTCCTGTGGTGAATACATCCATGAATAATCCTTGCCCAAATATTGTATTTGTCTTTCAAATCCCTGAATTTGGAGGAACCTTGACCATTTGTGAAAATTTCTGAACATACCCTAGACATCTCCATTCTTCCACTAGGCATTCCTGTAACTCCAAGTCCTTTAAATCCCAGCAACTTTCTGATTTGATTTTCTGTAATGGATATTTCCTTGCCCATTACAAAGGAGAGAATAACCTTGGGTGTTGCAATAGCGTGAATCCAGAATTCTTTCACCAAATGTGGAAAGACTGGACCAATAAGACGATCAAAGTAGCTTTTCCAACTTTGAAACTTCACAGCAGGGAACAAGTCAAATCCATTCTCTCTAAGATTTTCAAAGTCTACCATTAGCTCACTCAAAACTTCCAAACTTTCTACTGGAATGAGAGTTGTCCTTTCAGGTACAATGTATTGCTCAGAGTGGGTAGAAGAAGAAGAAGCCATTGAAGTTCTTTAGAAATGAGAATTTGAAGAAAAAGGTTTTTAAGAGAAAAGTACAGAAAAACGCTCGAGTTTGAAAGAGACTGTAAAGAATGAAAAGGGTTTTTCAAAAAGTATTTATAGGCAATAATTTCAGAAAATAGGGTTAGAATTAAAATTAAACGTATTTAAGACACATTTAAAATAAAAATTAAAACAGATTTAAAAACGAATCTCATCATTACTTGCATTTAATGATTTGCTAAAAATGAGGGAAAATGTGGGATTATGGCTAATCATCAACAGTTACCTAGAACGTCATCAGTAGCTTTTGCATGCGTGACCTTTCAGAAACATACCACGTGTTCATCTCCTGAAGGATGCATGTAACAGTTGTTTATTCTAATGGATTTCTGAACTACACTTGGACATGAAGCGTTAGAACATTTCATAACTTTTCATATAGCTTCTGTTACAACTTCTCTTCTAACTTCTGAAGAGTTGTTGATCAGAGCATTCACTTCAGAATATTCTGAAGTCAATCACAGAAAATAAATATTATTTTATTCAGGACATAATTCCATACAAATATTTTTCAGAATGAAATTAAATCTATCTTCTGAAAGGGGTTTGGTAAAAATGTAAGCCCATTGATGGTCTGTTTTTACAAAAATTAAGTTTAAAATTCCCTTCTGAATATAGTCCCTTATGAAACAATATTTAATTTCTATATGTTTGTCTTTAGAATGTAAGATTGGATTCTTAGAAAGACAAATAGCAGAAGTATTGTCACAGAAAATAGGAATCTTACTTTCATAAATGTTGAAATCTTCTAGTTGACTTTTCATCTAAATCATCTGAGAGCTACATCCAGCAGCAGATATATATTCAGCTTATGTGGTTGATAGTGCAATTGTTGCTTGCTTCTTGTCGTACCACGAGATAAGATTGTCTCCCAGAAACTGGCAGCTTCCAGAGGTGCTCTTTCTTTCAATTCTATCTCCAGCAAAGTCAGCATCACAATAACCTACTAGTTTGTAATCTTGTGATCTTCTGTAACACATACCAAGATTAGCAGTACCTTTCAGATACCTAAGAATTCTCTTAACAGCTGTTAAGTGAGATTCTCTAGGATCTGATTGGAATCTAGCACACAAGCACACGCTAAATAGTATATTAGGTCTAGATGCAGTCAGATAGAGAAGGGATCCAATCATACCTCTATAGAGCTTCTGATCTACTTTCATACATACCTCATCTTTACCTAGAATGCAGGTTGGATGCATAGGTGTCTTGGCATCTTTGCTTTTTGACATTTGAAATTTCTTCAGAAGTTCTTTAACATACTTCGTCTGATGTTTGAAAGTACCTTCTGGAGTTTGGTTGATTTGAATTCCCAGAAAGAATTTCAATTCTCCCATCATGCTCATTTCAAATTCTGCCTGCATGGTCTTAGCAAATTCTTTTCCAAGGGAGATATTAGAGGTTCCAAAAATTATATCATCAACATAAATTTGACAAATTAAAATATCATTTTTAAATGTTTTTCTGAAAAGAGTTGTGTCCACTTTCCCTCTGGTAAAATCTTTTTCTAATAGAAAATTACTCAGACAATCATACCAAGCTCTGGGAGCTTGTTTTAAACCGTACAAAGACTTTTTTAATTTAAAAACATGTTCTGGATGTTTTGAATCATTAAATCTAGGAGGTTGATGGACATATACTTCTTTTTCAATATAACCATTTAGAAATGCACTTTTAACATCCATTTGATATAATGAAACGTTATTTTGTACAACAAAAGAAATTAATAATCTTATAGATTCTAACCTGGCGACTGGGGCAAAGGTTTCATTATAATCAATTCCTTCTTGTTGACTATAACCCTGTGCAACCAGTCATGCTTTGTTTCTGATTACTTCTCCTTGTTCGTTCAATTTGTTTCTAAAAACCCATTTGGTTCCTATAACATTGAATCCTTTGGGTCTTGGAACTAGATTCCATAAATCATTTCTGGAGAATTGATTTAGTTCTTCTTGCATTGCTAAGATCCAATCATTATCTTTTAGAGCTTCATCAATGGTAGTTGGCTCAATCAAAGAGACCAAACCAAACAAAGATTCTTCATTCATTCTGAGAGAGGATCTTGTTCTGATGGGATATTATTTTCTTCCAATGATTACGTCTTCTTTGTGAGCTGAGGATATTCTAGGAAACTTTTTCTGAGTGGGTTGGTCAGAGATTCTGAGATTGTTCAGAGCATCGTCAAGAGGATGATCTGCTGAGTCTTCTTTTGCTTATGAATCTCCTTTTGCTTCTGAACTTTCAGAGTTTGAGGGATTATTTTCTGTACCTACAGAAAAATCAATTTGCTTTGGCTGTGGCTGGCCAAGCTTATCATCAAACCTGACTTTGATTGATTCTTCAACAATCAGAGTTTCTGTGTTGTATACTCTATAGCCTTTTGAGCGTTCAGAGTATCCAAGCAGGAAACACTTTTTTGCTTTGGAATCAAACTTGTTCAGAGTTTCTTTAGTGTTTAGAATAAAGCAAGTACATCCAAAGGGATGGAAATAAGAAATGTTGGGCTTTCTGTTTTTCCATAATTCATAGGGAGTCTTTTCAAGAATAGGTCTTATAGAGATTCTATTCTGAATGTAACACGCCATGTTCACAGCTTCTGCCCAAAAGTGCTTAACCATATTTGTTTCATTGATCATGGTTCTGGCCATCTCTTGTAATGTTCTATTCTTTCTTTCTACAACTCCATTTTGCTGGGGAGTTCTAGGACAAGAAAAATTATGAACAATACCATTTTCTTTAAAATATTTTTCAAAATAATGATTTTCAAATTCACCACCATGATCACTTCTGACTTTTGTGATTTTAAAATCTTTTTCATTTTTCACTTGAGTACAAAAGTCAATGAATACGGAATGTGACTCATCCTTGTGTTTTAAAAACTTTACCCATGTCCATCTGCTGAAGTCATCAATGATGACCAATCCATACTTCTTGCCTCTGATGGATGCAGTTTTAACTGGCCCAAACAGATCAATATGAAGTAACTCTAATGGCTTAGAGGAAGAGACAACATTTTTAGATTTAAAGGAAGGTTTTGAAAATTTTCCTTTTTGGCATGCTTTGCACAGAGCTTCTGAGTTGTACTTCAGATTGGGAAGTCCTCTGACTAAATTTAATTTATTTAGTTGAGAGATTTTTCTAAGACTGACATGTCCCAATCTTCTGTGCCATACCCATTTCTCATTGCTAACAGACAAAAGACATTTGACGTTTTGAGATTTAAGATTTGATAAATCAATTTTGTAAATGTTGTTCTTTCTCTTGCCAAAAAAGAGGATTGATCCATCTTTTTGACTTACAGCTTTACAGTAGTTTTGATTGAAGATAATGTCATAGCCATTGTCACTTAATTGACTTATGGACAATACATTATGAGCTAATCCTTCTACTAATAAAACATTTGAGATAGAAGGAAGGTTACGGTTTCCAATGGTTCCAGAGCCAATAATCTTCCCTTTCTGATTACCTCCAAACTTCACATCTTCTCCAGCTTTAAGTTCCAGGCTTTGGAACATAGACCTTTTTCCCGTTATGTGTCGTGAGCACCCAGAGTCCATATACCATGACTGGTGTTTCAATTGAGCTGTTAAGGACATCTGCAACAAATATTATTTTATCCTTAGGTACCCATATCTTTTTGGGTCCTTTTGGGTTAGCATAAGAGTTTCCAGAATGTGATATATATTTTATATCATGTGAGTGTCCAAACTTGAATTGCTTATTCAGAGGTTTATAAGTGAAGGTCATTTTAACAACAAGTTTTGGAATGTATGTCTCCTTCCCTTTGGGAGGTTCATATCTAATTCCTCTTCTGTTTTTCCCACTAACTCCATAGATCATTGAAGCCATTTTTCTTTTGTATATGCCTTTAGCAATAAAATATTGAAAGCTATAGTCATATTCTTTCAGAATATCTTTTGAACTAGACACAGACTCTGAACTAAAATTATTTTGAACATTTTGAATTTCCTTTTTAAGCTTAAAATTGTTTTCTAAAAGTTCAGATTTTTCTGTTTCGAGTTTCTCAAGATCAGATGCAAGACTCTTCTTGAGTTTCTTGTATTTGATTTTGAGCTTACTATAGTTTTCCAGAAGTTCTGATAAACTGTCAGCAAGTTCTTCTCTAGAAAATTCAAAAAATACCTCTCTTTGTTCTGACTCACAGTCTGAGTCATCTTCTATGATAGCCATCAGAGCTAGGTTGGCATTTTCATCTTCAGAACCAGATTCATCTTCAAAAGAATCTGAGTCATCCCGGGTTACCATCATTCCTTTCTTCTTACTAAATCTCTTCTTTGGTTTTTCTTTTTGAAGCTTTGGACAATCACTTTTGAAGTGACCAGGTTCTTTGCATTCATAATAGATGATCTCTCTTCTGTTTGACTTTTTGTGTCCAGAAGATTCTGGTTTATCTTCTGACTTCTTGAAGTTCCTGAACTTCTTTTATCTGTGCTTCCACATATGATTGATTCTTTTGGAAAGCAAGGATAGTTCGTCTTCTTATGACACTGATTCTTCAGAGTTTTCCTCTTCAGCCTGAAAAGCGTTAGTATCAATTTTTTTAATTGATTTAAGAGCCAGAGACTTACCTTTCTTCTGAGGCTCGTGCTCATCCAGTTCAATCTCATGACTTCTGAGAGCGCTGATGAGTTCCTCCAGAGATACATTGTTCAGATCTTTTGACACTTTGAAAGCAGTGACCATCGGTGCCCATCTTCTGGGTAAGCTTCTGATGATCTTTTTCACATGATCTGCTTTGGTATATCGTTTGTTCAAAACTCTTAGACCAGCGATCAAAGTTTGAAACCTAGAGAACATTGCTTCTATAGACTCGCTCTCATCAACTTTGAAGGCTTCATACGTCTGAACTAAAGCCATAGCTTTAGACTCCTTAACTTGAGCATTTCCTTCATGAGTCATTTTGAGAGACTCAAACATATCATGTGCTGTATCTCTATTAGTGATTTTTTCATATTCAACTTTAGAGATAGAATTTAGAAAAATATTTCTAGCTCTATGATGATTTTTAAAATCAGCTTTTTGTTGTCTATCCATATTTTTTCTATCCACTTTGTTTCCTTCTGAATCCGTAGGATGTTTGTAACCATCCAACACTATATCCCAAAGATCACTATCATGAACTAGAAATAAACTTTCTAGTCTATCTTTCCAGTACTCAAAATCTTCTCCATCAAACACTAGAGGTTTGTTGTAACTATTATTGTTTTGTTCATCGGCCATTGTGTTTTCTTCTGGATCTTTTCCTAACACGGTTAAGTGTTGTGCTCAAAGTCAAGCTCTGATACCAATTGAAGGGGTAAGAAAACACTTAGAAGGGGGGGGGGGGGGGGGGGGGTGAATAAGTGATTCTTTTCGTTTTCAAAACAAAGCTTCAAACAATAATGGAAGAACACAGTTATTTTTATCCTGGTTCGTTTGAACTCAAACTACTCCAATCCACCCGCCAAGGTGATTTCGCCTTTCTCAACAAGGACTTAATCCACTATAATCAACTGATTACAAACACACAACAACTGTTGTGCTAACAATGCACAAGTAATCTTACAAGTGACTAACACCACTAAGACTTAAATCTAGTCCTAGTCTGCTTGAGAAATCTTACCAAACTTGGTCTCTCAAGGAACAAATACAGGAGTTTTAATCCTTACAGATAATGAAATAGAGTTTACTTCTAATCAAGCTATATCACAACTGTGATTTTTCACTTAGAATATAATGCATAAATTTTATGAACAATGAGTTTGTGAGCTTAGGATCTTTCACGTAGTTTCTTGCTTCTTTTGAAAATTTGATTGGTTTACCTGGTTCACTTGGTGGTAGTTGTTTTTCAAAAGTTGTTGGCTTACAATAAATGTCCTTCTATTTATAGTAGGAACAATAAGACCGTTGCTTCCTTCAGAAAGGATGGAGAGCATTAAATGCTTTGCGTGTATCCTTGCAATATTCCATTTTCCATGAAACTAGTTGTAGGCACTTGAGTTCTTTCAGTCGTCTTTGCATTAATGAGAAAACGTCAGAATGTAAGAACAAGTTTTCCTTTGCTTTGACAAGACAAGTTGATCTAAATGTTATTTCAGAATTTGCTTCCAATGTCTTTAAGTCAGAACATGCTTCACTCATCTTCTAGGCAGTGCGTTGCTTGCTAAGAACTTTGAACAACACTTGCTTTCAAGTTATCTTCTAAGCAAGGAGCCTGCTAAAAGTTAGAAGATATATTTAACAAATAAAGTGTCTTACCAGAGTCAGCAGATGCGCTTGAATAAAAGGTTCTTTTATTTAAAGAACTTCTTCATAATTTTTGCTTAGCACTTCAGAATGTTTTCTGTCAAAACATTAACTGAGACATTGAAACACATTTATCAGAGTATAAATTATCTTAAATATAATTTAGTTATCATCAAAACTCTTTGAGATAGGTCAGAACTAATCTTGTTCTTTCACCTCTTCCATTTGTGTGATCAATGTGAGGAGACTTTGAAATGCCTATAGAATCTACTTCCAACAAATAGTTTGTACAAAACTCAACAACTTCTTCAGTGATGTACCTTTAAACAATCGATGCTTTCGGTAAGTGATGATTCTTCATATATACTATAAATATCTTCGTATATCGCTCTATTGGATACATCCACCTTAAATAAACTGGACCACAAAATTTGATTTCTTTGACTAGATGAACAAATAAGTGAACCATAATGTCAAAAAATGATGGAGGAAAATACAACTCCAATTGACACAAGATTATGGCAGCCTCCTCTTCTAATTAGTCTAATTTTTTGAAATCAAGAACTTTATTACTTATGAAATTGAAGATAAGCACAATCTCATTATAGTTACTCTCACATTCTCTTGTAGTATCCCACGGATAGTCACTGGTAGAAGTTTTTGCATCAATACATGACAATCATGAAACTTTAAACCAATTAAATTGAGTTCTTTCATTGATACAAGTTTCTTGATGTTTGATGAGTAACCTTGCGGAACTTTAATACATTGAAAACACTCACAAAAAAATTTCTTTTCCTTTTTAGATAAAGTGTGACATGCTGGAGGCAAATAAGTTCTTTTTCCTTTCTCTATTGGAGCCAACTTTTTTCGTATACCCATCTCCTCCATATCAAGACTGGAAGCCTTACTATCTTTAGTCTTTCCTGGAATATTTAGAAGTGTTCCAATAAAACTATCACACATATTTTTCTCCTCGTGAATCATATCAAGACAATGTCTAACATCAAGACTTGACCAATATGGAAGATCAAAGAAGATGAATCTAGTTTTCCATATATTTTTTGCAACTGCCTCTTTTTATTTTTCTCTCTACCCTAAGACAACATTAATATGTTCCTTCTGTTGATAAACTTCATCCCTGGTTAAAGGTTTAGGAGCCTCATCAAACTCTTGCTCTCCATTAAAAGCCTTCTGCAATCTACTATAAGGATGACCAAGTTTTAGAAATATTTGATGCCCAAGATAAATGATCTTTTTTCCAAACTCAAGTTGGTGATAACAAGTATTATCTTCCCAAATAGGACACACTTTATGTCCTTTGACACTATATCCATCCATGTTACCGTAAGGAGGAAAGTCGTTTTTTGTGAAAAATAACATTGCACGTATCTTAAAATTTTCCCCAGAATATGCATCATCAACCTCAACGCCTTCACTCCACAAGAGTTATAAATCATCAAGTACTGGAATTAGATAAACATATATGTCGTTAGCAGGTTATGGTGGTCCAGAAATCATTATACTTAACAATATATACTTGCGCTTCATGCACAACAAAGGAGATAAGTTGTAAATAGTGAGAAGAATAGGACACGAAGAGTGATTAGTGCTCAGATTACCAAAGTGGTTCATTTCATCGGTGGCAAGCCTAAGCCTAAGGTTTCTTGGCTCAACTCCAAAATCTAGAAACCACAAATCAATTTTCTTCCATTGTAACGAATCAACTACATGGCGAATATTTCCATCACGAGTCCTTTCATCTGTATGACATCTAAGATTCTTTGTGTCATTCGAATTAGCAAAAAGTTTCTTAAATTATGAAATTATTGGAAAGTCCCATAACACTTTAGCATGAGGATTCTTCCTACTAAGATTGTCATAATCATTGTCATCACCATTGTTTCCCTTCAGCTTGTAACGCAACACAACACATTCTGGACATTGATACAAGTCATCATACTCTTTCCTGTATAATATGAAATCATTATGGGAAGCATGTATTTTGATATACTCCAGACCCATTGGACACAATATCTTCTTGGCCTCATAACAACGATCTAACAATTTTCTATCTTCTGGTAACATTTGCTTTATCAATTCAAATAATCTCGTAAAACTTTTATCCGACCATCCATTTTTTTCCTTTAGATTAAAAACCTTTAATACCACCTATAATCGTGTAAAATTTGTGCATCCCTTATATAAAGGGGTGTCTTTATCACTACATATAGTATAAGAAATATGAGCATTTTTAAAAGAAGATTACCCAATATCACATAACATATGCTCTAGTTGATATTCCATATATTCATCTTCATCCATTCTTTGACTTTGTGACGCCCAACTTTTCTCTTTATCCACATCACCATGCCACATCCATATTACATAATTTTGACATATACCATCACAACAAAGGTACTGGAATATTTCTTCCTTTGTACCCTTATCGATATTCGTGCAAACAACACAAGGACAATAAAAGATACCATCATTGTCAGGAAGATGTTTATCAATATATTCAAGGAATTCAAGTACTGCTTTCTCATAAACCATATATAATATATTGGCTTTCATCCAACTACGATCCATAACAACTTCTGAAATTTATACACGTATAATTATGTGAATTACACACCAAAATCTAATCCAAAAACTAACTTGAGCATATGAAAATCTAAACCTAAAGCATATGACAAATGTAATCTCATACTAACTTGAGAATACATACAACATAAACAAATAAAAAAGGAATGAAGATGTTGAAGAGTACCATACTTATAAGCTGAAGAATCAAATGAATGAAGAGGGTGAAGATTTGAGCATATACAACATAAACCAAGAAAAAACGAATGAAGATGTTGAAGAGTACCGTACTGCGAAGCTGAAGAATAAAATGAACAAAGAGGATGAAGATTTGAGCATATACAACATAAACAAATAAAAAAGGAATGAAGATGTTGAAGAGCACCATACTGTGAAGCTGAAGAATCAAATGAACGAAGATTTGAGCTCTAAATTAATGGATACAAATATTTGAGCCATCGCAATCGTCTCTGGCTCGCTTCTTAACTAGGGTATCTTGTGAAAGAAATACGAAAAGATTTTTGTTTTAATTTATCAGTAAACCCTTTAATTATGGTTGAACAAAGAAATCATAGTGAAAACTTAAGTTCTTTAACAACGGTTCACGTATTCACCATTGTTAAATCATTTACAGTTTATTTTTTAAATAATGGAGATAGGTCATACACACTTAATATACTCTAAAAAAATGAAAAAAATGTGGTTGTTGGGAATGGAAGCATGCTACACATCATTTTTTACTATAGTGATTAAAAAGAACTGTCATTAATAAATCTAGCAACTCATTGGGCAGGAAAATTTTAACCTATTACTACAGTGTATATGAATATGTCATAAACATGGCGTTATTGTTTGCGCATTTTTTAGTATTGTCTACTCACCATACCTACATTGTATGCCAGATCAGTCCTTGTGTGACAAAGGTATCTTAATGACCCAAAAAGTCTTTTTTTACTATGTTGGGTCGACATCATCTTCATATGAGTTTTTCGGCAGTTGCAGTCTTGATCCAACAGGTGTCGAAGTTGCATTACAATCTTCCATCTCAAATATTTTGATTATTTCACTTGCATAACTTCTTTGATGCATCCTTAATCCTCTACTACTCTTGTAGAATTCGATGCCAAGGAAGTATGAAATGTTGGCCATATCAGACATTTCCAATTCCTTGTTAAGATCACCTTTGAAGCCTTCGATCTCTTTCTTGCAGCTACCTGTTATCAAAAATTCATCAAAATAGAGACACAATATAAGAAATTCACTCTTACGTCTTTTTTCATATACACCACGGTCAGTTGTGCACTTCCAAAATGTATTCTCCCTTAGGAAACTATCTATCTTCTTATTCCAACCTGCTGGAGCTAGTTTAAGTCCATATGGGGCTTTGTGCAGTATGTATATCTGGCTTTCTTGGCCTTGTTTCACAAAGCCAACTAGTTGTGTAATATAAACTTCTTCATCTAATGTGCCATTTATAAATTCACATTTCACATCCATCTAACTCATATGCTAGTTGTTACTTTTTGTTAAACTAACAACCAACCTGATTGCTTTGATCCTAGCAACAGGTGCAAAAACTTTGTCGAAGTTGATTCCTTCTTTCTGAAGAAATTCTTTTTCCACAAGCCTCTCCTTGTGTCGAGTTACTTCTTCTTTGGGATTCAACTTCACCTTCTATACCCACTTCATATTGATTTCCTTTTTTCCTTGAAGAAATTTGACAAGGGGCCAAGTGTTGTTGACTTCGATGGACTTTAACTCCTCATTCATCGCTTTCATCCACTTCGAATCCTTAATTGTCTCATAGGTATTGACTTGTTCGACATTGGCATATAAATAATAATGTACTAGCACACCTTCATTATCGACTGCATCATATGATGAAATCACACATTCCTACAACCTTGCAGGAATGCACCTTGTTCTTTAAGGTCTATTTGTGCTTGCTTGACCTCTGACTTCTTCTTATCGATCTTCTCTTTCGACTTCACTTGCTGGTTCTTCACCAGATTCTCACTGAATCCTTCTTTACATTTTCAGTCCAACTCATTCCTTAAGCTCGTATATGATCAAATCCCTGATGATCATTATTTGTTTGTTCACTGGGTCGAACAACTTGTATCCTCCAGTCGAATTATAGTCTATTAGGATCATCTGACTCGACTTGTCATCAAGTTTTCTTCTCAACTGATCAAGCACGTGTCTATGTGCTATAGATTCAATTACTTCCAGGTGACTTAATCTAGGCTTAACACCATACCAACATTCTTCTGGTGTGATTCCTTCTAGCTTCTTTATCGGACATCTGTTCAAAATGTATGTAACAGTCAACACAATTTCACCCCAAAATTCTTTAGGTAAATGCTTGCCTTTCAAGATACTTCTCACCATGTTCATGATGGTTGTATTCTTTCTTTCTGCACTTCCATTCTACTATGGAGTGTAGGGTGGCACCACCTCATTCACAATCCCTCCTTTTCACATAGTATATCAAAGTCTTTCAAAACATATTCTCCACCACCATCAGTCTTTAGAATCTTGAGCTTTCGACCATATATTTAAACTTGGCAAATACCGATCACTTCACTTTTCTTCTTGATCAAGTAAGTCGCAGTTTTTGATTGAAATCATTTATTAATGTGACAAAGTATCTATTACCTTCAACCGAATCCACCTGTATAGGACCACACACATCAGATTATATGATTACAAGAATTGCTTTCTACTTGCTTCTTGCATCATTGTTGAAGTTGTTCTTGTGCTACTTTACCTGCAGACATTCCTCACACACTTCGTTTGGAATGTCGATTTCTAGTAATCCTGAAATCATATTTCTTCTTTTTAAATCTCTGATGTCTTTGAAGTTGAGATGGACAAGTCTATAGTGCCATATCCATTCATCCTTTCTAGTTGCAGTTGCAAGACACTTGTTCTCCACAAATTAAGTTCAATCTTAAAGGTTCTATTATGAGACATATGAGCCTTGAATATTAACCTCCTACCTGAGTCGAGAACTATCACCATCTTATCTTCAATCGAAACTTTATAAATCTTTTTGACCAACTTCCTTATGTTGAGTAAATTAATTTTCATACCTGGTATATACAATACATTAGAAATTACTGACCATTTTCCACTTCATAATCAGAACATCAATAATACCTTCCAATGCTAGAGTATTGCCATTTTCAATTTTCAACATCTTCTTTATCGAGGGTTTTATATTGACAAACCAATCTTTTCTGCCAGTCATGTGTGATGAGCTTTATGAATCCAAGTACCATTATTCCTTGAATCTTTCTTCATCTCTTGTTATGGCCATCAACAACATCTCTTATTCTTCTTTATGCTTTGCAAGCTTTCCATCATTTTCATGATTCTTCTGCTTTTCAGGATAATCACTAGAGTAGTGACCATACCTCTGACAATTGAAACACTAGATGTGAATTTTGTCAGGTTTTAGACCACTAGCTCTTCCTCTACCTGTAACACCACCTATGTGGTTGCTTCAATATGAGGTTATTCTTTGATTCGACAAATTTCCTTCATGCTGGTTTACCCTATCAGTCGAATTATTGTATCCTCCTCTACCTTTATTGTTGAACCATTTTAGTCTGCCTTTCTATTATTTTGTTAATAGCGCTTGCAGTTCCACATCACTCTTCGAATTTCTTACAGCTCTTTCAGCCATTCTTTGGTCATGAGATTCAAGCATCCCTTGAATCTCTTCCTTTGTCAATGTTGACAAATATTTTGACTCTTCAATGGATACTACCATGTCATTAAACTTTGGAGCCTATGGCCTCAAGATCTTTGCAACAACTGATCTTGATGTCAACACTTCTCCATATACCTTGATTTGATTCACCGGTTTCATAACCCTGGTGATGAAATTAGGCATGCTTTCACTTTATACCATATGAAGCAATTTATACATTCTTTGGTGAGTTTAAAACCTCACCTCTTTTACCTTCTCAGCGCCTCTAAATGATTTTTCTATAATTTCCCAAGCTTCTTTTGCTGATTCAACATCACTCAACTTTTTGAAATATGGACTAACACATTGATGAATTATAAAGAGAGATTTATAATTCTTCTTCTTATTCTTCTATTCTTTGTGTTATTTCTCTGAATTTGTGATTGGCAATCATTTTGGTAAAAGCAACTTGGCAGCAACATGTTGAATAAAGAAGTTCCAACTTGCTGTTTTTAACTTGTAGAAGAAGATGTCCCAACATGGAGATAGGATATCATGTCTGCAGTAGCTATTAGTAACACCTCAGCTAATTTATCAGTTACTAAATATTTATGGAATATTCAATTAGCTGATGTGGCATCCATGATTGACAACTCAGAATATTTTATGTTGGTCTTGAAGATTTACATAGTTTCTATATATGGAGACATTTTAGGAAACTATTGATTGAAGACCAATAATCTTGGAGATTAATATGCAGATATTGTGCAACCTCATTACTACGGTTTTGGAAGCCCAACCCAGTCTATAATAATGTTATAAATAGACTGTTGTATACCTACTTTTAGGTGGAACTTATATGTGTATTTTGTTAGGGTTTTAGAATCCTTATTTGTTGGGTGTTAAGTTTCGTGTCAAATGTTCTTAAGCTTTTATGCGTAGAACATTTGTGTGTGAGGTACTCATAAGCTGTGAATCATTGAGTACTTTTGTTTCAATTCTCATAAGCTTTTAAGCATTGAGTTTTGTGTGTCTTAGAAGAGTGACTTCTGATTTTTGTTCTCTACTTATGTTTGAGTGTTTCCAATTGCTGAGTGTAATTGAATAGGGATTTGAGGAGGTCCTCATACTTAGTGTGTCTTAGGTAGAAATTAGGCAAAGGGTAGTGATTAAGTGCGTAGGCTGTAAACTGGAGGTTTGTTGTGAGGTGATACTATCTATTTAATTTCGTCCCTGGCTTGGTATCCCCAGAGTATGAGTTATTATCTCTGAATTGGGTAATCATATTATGTGTTATTTACTTTCAGCATTGTTTCATTTTGCATATAAATGTTGGTGTTGTGTGTGATGTAGGATCCGGTGTCTTGAAAACTTTTAGGAAATCTGAGATTTAACAGCCATAATTTTAATTGGTATCAGAGCTGGCATCTTGCTCTGAGTCTGGGTGAGATTCAGGGAAGTTACTTTTTGGCGCAATGGACAAATATGGTGCAATCACGGTGAAAATACCGATTTTGGATGGTACCAACTATGACAATTGGAAACCGCGTATGGAAACATACATTAAGTCTTTGGGCAACAAGGCCTGGAAGAATATCATCAAAGGTTGGGATCCATAAAAGGTTGTGGATGCAGCAGGAAAAGTCACTGATGTGCTGAAGCCTGAAGAAGACTAGGATGATAATGATGAGGAATTATTACAAGGTAACTCCAAAGCATTGAATTCCATATACAATGGAGTTGATAAAAATATATTCATGTTGATAAAGAACTGTAAGCATGCAAAAGTTGCTTGGGAGACCCTGAAGAAAGTTCATGAAGGAAATCCTAAGGTTAAATTAGCAAAGCTTCAACTTCTCTCCTCCAAATTTGAGAGCTTGAAGATGAATAAGGAGGAAAGTATCCAGGACTTTCACATGACAGTTCTAGATATTGCAAATGATTCAGAAGATCTGGGAGAGAAGATATTAGAGGATAAGTGAAGCCACTGGCAAAAAACACAGAGCCGCCACCAAACTTTATTTATCCTAAAGGAAGGGGAAATATCGAGAAAACCACAGGAGGATGGATAAGATGGTATTGCAACCAAAAGAGAGGGTACGAAAGTCGATTATGCAAGGGGAAGGTATTAGAACCCATCACATCTGTTATACTCAACGAGATCCATTTTGTTTGTTTTCTTCTAAGGATGTGTCTATCTATAACTATACTTGCTAAGGGGAAAGAAATATTTTTCTATTAGTGTGTTTGTGAGGGTCTCGCAACTCTTTGCCTACGTATCCCGTGAAGGAATCAGAACACCGTAGTTCTTCTAGAAAATGTTGATTTGTTGATGTTTTTTAGTGGGCGATGTTAACACACGCATTCTAGCGATAGACACGGCCAGTATCGCGGTAGAACGGAGATAACATGCCCTTTTTGAGTGAATTTTTGTTTTTTTGAATGTTTTTGTTAAGTGTGAATGAGTTTGAATAATGATTATGTGTTTTTGGATTTTCTAATTGTGAAAAGAAGTTTTATTTTAATTTACAAAAGAAGAAAAAAGTCTAAAGGGAGACTAAAAACCTAATTGTTGTTGTACAAGGTGTGAACTTAAAGTTAAGTGTAAAAGGGAAATTCTATCCTAAAGTTATCATACATAGTTTTGACCCTAATGTCTAATTCAACACAAAACGGTCAACATGAATTTAATCGATTTGGAGAATCACTTAAGGGAACATGCAACCAAGTAATCAAACAAAGATAAAGAAATTAAATTCTAAATATTTTTATGATTTTTATCAAGTAAATAAAAGAAAACAATACTGTAATGTTTTTATGGTTTTTTGAAAATAAAATTTTAAAACCTAATTCTAAATATTTTTGTTATATTTTTATTAAGTAAAGAAATTAAGCTAAACCCTAAAAAAGAAATGATTGAACCTAAAAGGAAAACAAGAGTTAAAAGAAACAATAAAAATAAAGTGTTAGGGGGTGCTAAGCTGAAAACAGGGGTATGGATACCAAAAGGAGAACCTGGGCGCAAGGCCCACTTAGAAAGGAATCAAAAGTTGTTTTTTTGTTCAATGGAAACCAGCTCCCAAAACAAATGACACGGGCCAGGACAGGGTACTATTTGGTCCATTTCATCATAAACAATCCACTCCATCAGATTATTATTTAGTTTCAGCATTGATGATTAAAACAAAAATGAAAAAACAAAAAAAAAACAAAAAAGTAGAAAGGAGATGAAACACCTGCGTTCAGTGATTAGGTTTAAAGTTTTGTGACTATTCAACTTCATATTGAAAATGCGATTTCTTTCTTTCCTTATTCTTCCCTTCTCAAACCGCTTCATCAAAACTCAACCGAATGAAACAAATGATGATACATTTTTTCCCTAATCATGATTTCTAGACACGTTTTTTCAAATACCTCATGAATCTCACTTAATTTCGAGATATACACAAAAACCCTAAACCTTTCAAGTGAAATTAAATGGCTACTATGAAGTAACGGTGTAAGGAACCATGGGGTTATTAATAAATATCACAAAATGCACACAACATGATCCATAAATCAAATAAAATGCGGATAAATATTACAAGACTAGCACAAGTCTGGTGGTCCATTTCGATGAATAGGAAAACATCAGGTATGCGTGAAATCGACCCTCAATATTTTACTACTCTTGATTCTTCTTTCTCTTCTTGAATCTTCTTTTTACTCTTTTTTGTGAATCTGTTATTTTTGTTTGTTATGCATGCAGTGATGACGTTAGCATGATCTAAGTGAGTTTGAGTGATGAGGTAGTTATGTTTGGTTGCTGCGTGATTTGGTTAGAGTATTTAAGGGGAAAATCAAGATGGTGAGTGGTTTGGAGGTGACTGTAGATTTTCAGTTTTTGCAGAATGGTTGTAGGTTGGTTGAAGGTTATGAAGGTGGGTGCTGGATTCAGAATAGATAAGATTATGGAGTTATGTTGAGTGTGTTTTGGTATGGTTGTTGACAAATATTAGGCAGGTCGAATGAAGGTGAGGATTGAGTTTTGAAGTTTATCATGGTTAAAGAATATGGGTGTGATTGGACATGATATTTAGTGTGATTTTCTTTGTGGCTTTTTATGTTTATTGTGTTTGAGGGTTTTTTAGTAGAATGAAATCAAATGTTTTTCTCTTATCAGATTGTGTTGGTGTCAGATCCCCCTTGAGCAGTGTTGGAGAGGAGTTTATGTAGTGTGAATAAGGTGAGTTTTTTTTTGGGAAATAGGATAGCATTTGAACAAATATAATGCACTATTTTGTTTCCTTTTGAATCAGGTTATAGCCTTACTAATTCCGTGCAAAGGTTGGACTATTATGACAGGCTTGAAACATGTTTTGTAGCAGTTGGTTTCTGGCTTTGTATGATGCACGTTTGGCACATATGTGGACTATTTTGACATGTTTTTTGGACTATATTGGTGGTTCATAGCAGGGATAGATAGAAACTAGTGCAGGCTTTGTAATGGACTGGTTTTTAGCAGCAAGGTTTGGACAGGGACAAAACATTGGTTTTGCAAGTTTGTGAACAAGTTATGGACTATTATGGATTTTGTTTTATTGGGCAACAACTTAGTATGTTTAGGATAATACACTTTTTCCTCTCGTCTTTCATGTGACGACTAGGATTGTTATGAGCAAACAAAGATGAAACTTAAAGAGAAGCCTAAACTGGAGTCATTTGGGAAGTTGAAGTTTTGGAAGAAATGGGAAAGTAATGGACTCAAGGCTTCAGAGCTTTGGAAGATTATCACGTAACTCTTTGCAACATATGTAGACTCAATGAGGTTCATCTGAACTTAGGTGTCGGAGACTTGTGATATTGTATAGCATGGATAGTGAAATTAGGCACAAAAACTTGAGTTCCTTATGTTAGAATGTATCTTGATGACATGTGTCAAATATTAGGCTTAGGAGTCTTGCACTTTGTACCTTTATGAAAGCTCAAATATTCCATTGATGCAAGTTGTAATTCTTGAATCCAATGTAATCATCACCTTACTGTTTAAGTTAAAACACATTCGGATTTCCTTGAAGGTAATGCTTAAAGTTTAAAACTTTATGGATCTTGAAATATTCTTGTAAGTTGAAGAAAAGATGTGAAGTTTGGGTATTGAGAATTTATGAATTGATTATTGTAACATGAGTGATAAAATTCATGTTTCCCTTTTCAAATTCAACATGTTGTAAAGAAGTTAACCTTTCTTCAAGCAAAGAAGATTTCCCTCCATTTGAATTTAAATTTGAACTTGAAATCCCTTTGTACCATGCAATTTCAACTAGTAAAAACATTTACATACGTGGTCCATATGCCAAAACTTGATGTATATTGAATGAATTTGCAATGAGTCTTGAATGAATTTGATATTTGAATGAGCCTGAATTAAATTTGAAAGTCTTATTACTTAAGTCTCACAAAATCTAAGTGTCTTTTCTTTCCAACCTCATAAGCTTCAATCAACTTTGTTAACATTTTATCCAAGTCTAAACTTGAACGAATGCCTCAAATTCCGCTTTAATTCTCAAATGAAATCACCCTGTCTTGAAAAAGTATTCTTCAATTGATAACCCTAGATCGACCATAATGCCTTAAAGAATCCTTTGACGGAGATAGAAACCTGAAGTACATAACGAACACCTTGACATAAATCTCGGTGGATGAACGAGCAAACTCAATTTACATGGATAAGAACCCCTAGTCTTTTTGTCTTGGATACAGATTAATGAGGACATAACCTGAGATGTTGAGAAGAAACTAAACCTTAACTCACAAAAATGAAAATCCTAACCCACCTGCTCTTGAAAAAACTTGATAGAGGAAAATATTATAGCTTGAGGAAAGGGAAGTTCATAATGATTGTGAATCCAAACCCTAATTACATATCCCAATACTAAAGGAGGAACAAGGGAAATCAACTGTATTGAAAGTAGGAGCCTCAAACCAGTATTAAACCCTAGCTGGCATAACCATCGAATCTTTTGAAACATTGCATTATTGTATGAAGGAATGATATGCGAATGTCCTGGTGAAAATGATGCAAATGAAATGCAAAGCCTAAGCTACATAAAAGTGAAAAGGTAGGAAAAATTTGGGGTATGACAACTGCCCCAATTTAATCGTCTTAAACTTAAAAGTGAGATTGGCGTCAGCCTTTCGATCATTTAAGGTAGAAGAATGTTAAATACCAAGACCTGAAATTTATCCTGGATAAATGGTGTAAATGTTATTATTTGTGATGTCTGCTGGGTATAGAAAATTTAGTTTTTGATGAAGTGGTTATGATGAACAAATGTAGTTGAGTAGTGATCGCTTGTAACTGGGTAATAGTGCCAATACAAGGTTCTCGGGGAAGTGGGTGTTAAAGTGATTGAAAAGATATGGTTGATGATGTCGTGGTGACTTAAAGTAGGATTAATGACAATATGATAACTTAAAGACAAAAGGTAGAAATGACGAAAGCGGAGAATCTATCGTGTAGGATTTGATACCCTAAAATAAAGGTAAAGACAACGGGTAAAGATCGACGTATAATCTATGACCTAAGAGAAAGGTAAATACAACGAGTAAAATCGATGATAGTGGAGGATCTATCGTGTCTTATTCATGACCCAAAAAGAAAGGTAAAGACGATGGGTAAAAATCGGTATATGATCTATGGCCCAAGAGAAGATAACATGAGGGTAAGACCTATGGACGACCTATGACCCAAGAAAAGTTAACATGAGGGTAAGATCTACAGACGAACTATGACCCAAGAAAATATAACATGAGGGTAAGACCCATGGACGACCTACGACCCAAGAAAAAATAACATGAGGGTAAGACCTACGGACGACCTACGACCCACGAAAAGATAACATGTGGGTAAGACCTACGAGCGACCTACGACCCAGAAAAAGATAACATGAGGGTAAGACCTACGAGCGACCTATGACCCAGGAAAAGATAACATGAGGGTATGACCTACTGACGACCTATGACATAGGAAACGATAACATGAAGGTAATACCTACGAGCGACCTATGACCCAAGAAAAGATAACATGAGGGTAAGACCTACGGATGATCTACGACCCAAGAAAAGATAACACGAGGGTAATACCTACGAGCGACCTACGACCCAGGAAAAGATAACATGAGGGTAAGACCTACGGTCGACCTACAACCCAAGAAAAGATAACATGAGGGTAAGACCTACGATCGACCCACGAACCAAGAAAATATAACATGAGGGTAAGACCTACGAGCGACCTACGACCCAGGAAAAGATAACATGAGGGTAAGTCCTACGGGTGACCTACGACCCAAGAAAAGATAACATGAGGGTAAGACATACAGATGGCCTACGGCCCAAGAAAAGATAACATGAGGGTAAGACCTACGGGTGACCTACGACCCAAGAAAAGATAACATGAGGGTAAGACCTACGATCGTCCCACGACCCAAGAAAATATAACATGAGGGTAAGACCTACGAGCGACCTACGACCCAGGAAAAGATAACATGAGGGTAAGACCTACGGGTGACCTACGACCCAAGAAAAGATAACATGAGGGTAAGACGTACAGATGACCTATGACCCAAGAAAAGATAACATGAGGGTAAGACCTACGGACGACCTACAAACCCACGAAAACATAACATGTGGGTAAGACCTACGAGCGACCTACGACCCAGGAAAAGATAACATGAGGGTAAGACCTACGAGCGACCTACGACCTATGAAAAGATAACATGAGGGTAAGACCTACTGACGACCTATGACATAGGAAACGATAACATGAAGGTAAGTCCTACAGGCGACCTAATACCCAAGAAAAGATAACATGAGGGTAAGACATACAGATGATCTATGACCCAAGAAAAGATAACATGAGGGTAAGACCTACGAGCAACCTATGACCCAGGAAAAGATAACATGAGGGTAAGACCTAAGGGCGACCTACGACCCAAGAAAAGATAACATGAGGGTAAGACCTACGATCGACCCACGACCCAAGAAAATATAACATGAGGGTAAGACCTACGAGCGACCTACGACCCAGGAAAAGATAACATGAGGGTAAGACCTACGGGTGACCTACGACCCAATAAAAGATAACATGAGGGTAAGAAATATAGATGACCTACGACCCAAGAAAAGATAACATGAGGGTAAGACCTACAGGCGACCTACGACCCAAAAAAAGATAACATGAGGGTAAGACCTACGATCGTCCCACGACCCAAGAAAATATAACATGAGGGTAAGACCTACGAGCGACCTACGACCCAGGAAAAGATAACATGAAGGTAAGACCTACGAGCGACCTACGACCCAAGAAAAGATAACATGAGGGTAAGACCTAAGAGAAACCTATGACCCAGGAAAATATAACATGAGGGTAAAACCTACGGGTGACCTACGACCCAAGAAAAGATAACATGGGGGTAAGACCTACCGGCGACCTACGACCCAAGAAAAGATAACACGAGGGTAAGACCTATGAGCAACCTATGACCCATGAAAGGATAACAAAGGGTAAGACCTATGGACGACCTACGACCCAAGAAAAGATTAACAAAGGGTATTGAGAGTTGGGAGTATAGTGTACTGGCACCATGGCTTATTTTGGTTTGCAGTGTAATGATGGATGTCAACTGGGAATTATGAGGATGGAATTCTCTATGGGTTTGTTTTACTGTTTTTGAGGATTGATTTGGGGCTTTCGTGCAAGGTACCAAATCTGGCTTATGCTTTGTATGCATTTTGAAATGTATGGAATAATGATCCATTTCAATGGATATGCTATGTGTTTGGGGATGCAATGTAATATGCAATGATGATTACTATATGAAGAGTGTAAAATATTTAGGCTTATTGGGGTCCGTTTCCCATCGTCTTGAGATACCAATACGGATTGGTGCTTGAAAACCCGAGAATTGAGTTATAGCCTTGTTAGGGATTAAATTATAGTCTTGTTGGGGAGGAGTAGGTTGATCTGAATTTTCCTATATCCTGGACTTCTTGTGGATGGATGGGTAGAGACATGGATCTCTTCAAATTCCCCAAGTTTTCTTTATTGTTGGGGAGGAAATGGCTCGGCCCGACTTTCCTTATTCCATGAACCACTTCGGGACTAGGAAATGGGCTTGGGTATCTTTAGATACCCCGAGTTCATTTCATTTTTGGGAAGTTTCCTACGTAAACATCTGAAGGGAATGATGATGATTCTGAGGACGTTAACTGAGTCAAAGTGACTATAGTGATGCTTTTAGCCTGATCACATTTGTACAGATGACAGGAATTTTCTTGAGAAGTCTCACAAGAGGGGATGAGGAATGCCCCTATTTGTAATGATCTCTGAAAGGAAATTTTTGAGTGGAAGGCTGGAAGATTCATGTCATAATACGACACAAGGTGGCATGCCCCAATATCTTAGGCCACGAAATAAACTGCCTCTGATCATGGACTCTTGGAGAGATTTGTCGAATATCGACGTAACTGTCCCAGGTTGAACAAATTCTGAATAGGTTACTCGGCCTAATTTCCCCAGATTGAAGTTTAAAGAAATTTATCAACGTGACAAGCTTTGATTGGTTGTAGCTCGAAGAGATTCATCGACGTGATAACCTCTGATTGACAGCTTGAAGGGAATGCCCCAGAATAAGACCAGTCTTTAAGATGATTTGCTTTTCGACAGATCCCAGCAGCAATTTATCCTTTGGGATAACCCTATTTTCATTTGATACTCATCATGCAAGCTTGTTGCATACAATCGTCGTCGGCAAAGATACGAGCAGAGAGATGAACGAGATTGCGATAGTGATGATAGGAAAAGAAATGTAGTGATAAAGATTTGAGATTTAAGCCATCAATTGACTTATCTCAACACAATGAATTCTCCACCGCACTTTATTGTTTCCAAAGGGAAATGGGAAAAAATCAAACAAAACCCAAAAGATCAGAGATCGGGGCACAAGGTTCAGTTATGCAAAGGGAAGGTGTTAACACCCTAATCATCTTTGGTATTCCGCAGTATCCACTTTATTTGGTTTCTTTTAAAAGGAGTGTCATGTAAAGGTTTATTTGCTAAAGGAAAAGAATGAATGAGTATTTGCAAATAAAAGAAAATGAAATGTTTTTTTATTATTATTGTTGCTTGCCTTGGGTCGTAAGACTTAATGCCTACGTACTCCCTCGTGCAGTGGGAAAGTCAGATCACTGTAGTTCGGCTAGAAAGGACTTGTCTATTGATTGATTTTATACAAATAGACAAGTCGTCATTGTTAGGAGAGAAATCTCGACTAACACCCACAAGGTGTGGGAAAGATGGACCTTGCGTCAGCAAGAGTGAGGGTTTTAGAACGCCTTTAGAACCCTTTTGGAAAAGTCGACACCTTTATAACCATGGGGATAAGAGAATGTTGCTCGACTATCAATGAATCATGTCTCATCTTGAAAAAAGGTTTTGAAGGGAAAAGGTGCTCGAGCGCACAAAAGAGTTTGTATGAGTTGAAGTGTTTTTGTTAATTTTGAAAGATGTCAAAGCATGATTAAAGAAAAGAAGTTTTAAAAGAAAAGGCACTTGACAAAGTCGAGGTTTATTATGAAAGCTGTTCGAGTTTATAAAAAAATAAAATTTTGAAAAAGATGAGAAGGTTTTGAAAATTAAAGAATGGGAGAAAAGAAGACAGTATGTACAAGAGGGTAACAGATAAGGTAAAGCGGACCTGAGCGAATAAGAAACCAGTACTTGACATGATGAAGTCAATACTGTATTCCTATTCCTTTGGGGTTTAAAGTCACAAGTAGAAAAAATAAGCTAAGAGTATATCAAACCTAAAGTGAAAATAAATCACAAGCTGACAACATCAAAAAACCAGATGTAAGATAATACTCCAAGCAGCGAATAAAGCTAGTGCAACACGTGAATATAAATCACGGATAAAGAAATCATGGATAAAGCTCATGGTACCAGATAAGGCTCAAGATATTGAATAAATCTCACGGTATAAGATTCCCTGCATCACATGAAATATACAGACAAAACTAACAACACGGGAAAAATTATATGCGTCCGTATGATTTTCAGAAGTTAATTTGAATTAAAATTAAAATCGCAACGCGATGAAAATAATATTTACATAACCTGAATTTATTTACAAGTGAATAAAATATACAGTCAAAATATTATGTACAAGTATATATTTACAGTACCAAATATTAAATCAAAATAGTAAAATACAATAAAGAGGTAAAGGGAGAAGTGTAGGAATGACGAATGTGCTATGTCAGAATGGATACTTGAAACGATTTTCAGAAACCTTCACAGTAAACAAACTCGTTAGTAGCATAAGAGGTATAAAAATTAAAATGAAAGAAACTGAAACGATTAAAAACATGTGTTATTAAGTATAAAATCAAAAAAAGAAATTGTATGAATGCACATGAATGTTTACACAGATGAAAAATCAGCATGGCATAAATTATTTCAAGTATATCAAAAGAAATCGCTATTTCAACCACGATGGAAAAAAAATCAAGAGTTCACATTGCAACATGAGAAATTGAATTCAAAATGGACTTAAAAAATTATCATGATTCTTAATTCACAAATGAAACGAAAAACAAAGAACTCATGCTAATATTAAATTCTAACTTCAAACATGAAAAATTGATTTCAATTGAAGAATTATTCAAATAAACCCAATCCGGGCAACATAACCGTAATAAATTCTTCATCACAATTTAACATGAACAAACCAGAATTTTTTGATACAAGCTTTATCATGAAACAAATAAATTATCAACATTAAATTCAATAATATATATCCATAGTTTCATCAGACTAACAAATAAACGCATCACCAATTTATTTTTCAAAATAGTCCGACAAATTGCGATATCAACACAATAACAAACTGTCCCTATTCAATCTTATTAAACCTAAAGATTTAGATTGGCTTGTTTGCCTTTTGTGATCTGAAGATGGAAGATGATTGAACACTAAAGTGCCTAGAAATTTACACTCGCATGATGTGATGGTTGATTGTGTAGGCCATGAGTTTAAAGATGCCATTTGGAGAAAATAATTGGGAGTTGTCGGAGATGGGCTTAAAGATGCCATCCAAAGTAGATGCTGACTTCATAAGAGGTCTTTTTGTGGGGATTCCTATTCCTGTTGTCTGGGGAGGACTCCGCCAGAGAAGGTTGATTTTTGTTGTTCTCCTGCTTGAGAAAAAACTTTGTGGGGAATAGTATCTAGGAGCTTCAGTTGTCCAAGGCTCTACTGAGGATTTATCTCTGGACTGGAGAGATGAAAGTTTGTTGTTTTCTGGTTGAACTCCAGGCTTCACAATAACTTTCTAGGGAGAATGAAATTATCTGCTTCCTGGAAACGTATTACAAAGAGTCTGTGTAGGGCTGTTTCAAGATGAGTCCATGTTAAACTTCATCTGGAGATTGTGAGAGGAAACCCGTGAAAGATTGCTTCAAGATGAGCTCGTGTAAAGCTGTATTTGGAAATTGAGAAGGAATTCGTGTGAGATTGTTTCATCTGGTCGTGTAGATAGTCACTCCGTCTTGTTTAGGGAATTGATCTACAATCAACTATTCCCAGATAGTCGTCCTGTCTGGTTTAAGGTATTAATCTGGAACTTGTTTTTGTTGGTGATTGAGATAGTTGTCATGTCTGGTTTCAGGTATTAATCTCTGACCTAAGAGAAAGAAAGATAGTTTTCCCGTCTGGTTTCGGGTATTAATCTTTAATATGCTTATGTAGATAGTTGTCCTGTCTGGTGTTTGGTATTAATATACAATCGCTCGTCCATAGATAGTTGTCTTGTCTTGTTTCAGGTATTAATATGGAACTTGCTTTTGTCGGTTGTTGAGATAGTTGTCCTGTCTGGTTTAAGGTATTAATCTCCGACCTAAGAGAAAGGAAGATAGTTTCCCCGTCTTGTTTCAGAAGTTAATCTTCAATTTTCTCATGTAGATAGTTTTCCTGTCTGGTTCCAAGTATTAATTTACAATCAATCGTCCACAGATAGTTGTCCTCTCTTGTTACAGGTATTAATCTGGAATTAGTTTTTGTTGGTTGTTGAGATAGTTGTCCTGTCTGGTTTCAGGTGTTAATTTCTAACCTAAGAGAAAGGAAGATATTTTCTCCGTCTTGTTTCGGGTGTTAATCTTCAATTTGCTCGTGTAGATAGTTTTCCTGTCTTATTTCAGGTATTAATCTATAATCAGTCGTCCACATATAGTTGTCCTGTCTTGTTTCAGGTATTAATATGGAACTTGTTTTTGCCGGTCATTGAGATAGTTGTCCTGTCTGGTTTCAGGTATTAATCTCCGACCTTAGAGAAAGGAAAATAGTTTCCCCGTCCTGTTTCAGGAGTTAATCTTCAATCTGCTCATGTAGATAGTTTTCATGTATGGTTCTAGGTATTAATCTACAATCAGTCGTCCACAGATGGTTGTCCTGTCTTGTTTCAGGTATTAATCTGGAACTTGTTTTTGTCGGTCGTTGAGATAGTTGTCCTGTCTAGTTTTAGTTATTAATCTCTAACCTAAGACAAAGAAAGATTAATCTCTAACCTAAGACAAATAAAGATAATTTTCCTGTCTGGTTCAGGTGTTAATCTTCAATCTACTCATATAGATAGTTTTCCTATCTGGTTTCAGGTATTAATCTACAATTGGTCGTCCATAGATAGTTGTCCTGTCTGGTTTCAGGGTTTAATCTGGAACTGTTTAAAATTGGTGATGACATTCATCTGTCAATCTTTCCTGAAAAGGTAAAGAATTAGCTACATGCAATATCATGATGCATGACATGTAAATTATGCTCTCCGAAGGAATGTGTTGTACCCCAAAACTTGCCCTCCCATATTCCTCAAGATTTGTCAAGAATGATCTTCAAATTATTCAAAATTGTTCAGGGATTGTACAGTCAAACCACTTCCTAGGACAGTTGAAATTAGGGTTTTGGTTCTTTCAAGGAATTTAGGGTTTTCAATGGTTCAATCAAGTCTCATATGACTATATACATTCTCAAGCACCTACATGCCAAGTTTCAAGACTCACAGTGCCAATTTGCACAGTCAAAAGCTCCATTTGATCTACAGTCAACTACAAGGGCAAAATGGTCATTTTGTAGTCAAAAGTCAGAATTTTTGGTCAACATCTCATTTTGAGCTCACAATCATCATTTGATCAAGTCTTGATCATGATCCCACAAGAATAGCTCAAAAATCATCAAGATGCAAAAAGTTACTATTTTTGGACAATAGAAAAGTCAACGGTATCTTGACCAGGGCATAACCTTTTCATGGTTTGTCAGAAAAATTCCATCCAATTCTCATTTGAAGGGGATGAAATTTCCTACAATCCATCTTCACACTCCAAGTTCAAGAAATGCTCTCACGAGAAGTTACCAATTTTTACATTATAGGTCAAATTCAAAAGTCAACAAAAAAGCACTTTGAGTCAAAGGCCATAACTTGAGATTGGTAAATCCAAATGACACGGGACAAAAGGCATTGGTTAGAGGACTTCAAGGGCTTTCCAAAATTTCCAAGAACATGGTCATATGATCAAAATTGAGCAAGTTGTGCATTGGAGAAGTTGGGAAATTTTCATGAATTTGCAAAAGTCAACTTTGCTCAAAACACCTTATTTTTGCTAATGGGCCTCAAATCTCTTCTTGAAACTTCACCCATGACCTATGCACGACCCATCAAGATTAATTGGATTTATTTTCTTATTTTTATTGATTAATTGGATTTTTAATTAATATTAATTCATTTAATCAATTTAAATCATAAGAAAATAGAAGATTTGTTTTTTAAATCTTTTTGTGAAGCAAATATGACCTAAACATGCTGGCAATTTCGTGCACAAGTCAAAGATATCAAAAAATCCAAAATTGGCAACTTTGTTCAATCATGAAGAATAAAAAATATTTGATTTCCAATCAAAGATTCAATCATCAATGCAATGGATATTGGCCCAGCTTTTTGACCTAATTCAATTGCCTTATATGTATGCAAGCTAACCCTGACCTAAAAAACGTGAAAAAACTGCAGAAAAAACCATAGCCAATTCAAGAAATTCCAAGAAAATTGAAAATCTATTCTTGCATTCCAGGCCAATTCAAGGCGTGCTTTTCATTCAAACACCTTGCAGGAGTTCCCAGGAGTGTTTTGCAATCAAATTCAGACATCAAAGCTTAAGAAATCAAGGATTACAGTTTCACGGTTTGGCTTTTTTATTCAAAATCTTATTGCTTGATTCATGCGCATTTAACATGTTTTCTTGGTTGATTTGCATTGTTAGGAACCATACGAAGCTAATGGCATAATTTAATTGAACTGAAACGCCCTGAATCAAAAGATGCCATAACTGAATTTTTAGGGTTCTTGAGCTTTCAATTAGGGCTTTCCGAACCAGGCAAAATTAGGACTCATAAGACATATGGTTGAGATCATGAGACCGAGACGAACAAGCCCAATACCTCGCGAAATATTTATATGTACTGTGGTGCTAATCGCTATTTTTCCTTGCAGGGGTTAGTGGGGGTTAAAAACCCCCACTATCTAATGTTAATTATACAGAAAAATGAAGAAGATGATGATGTGTTATCACGTGGTTGGATAATTTGAAAAAAGCGTGCGTTTGTTTTTGTTTTACAGCATCTGGATTGATTTCCCAATATAATAATTGCTCCTTATTTTACTAACAATTGAGGCAGGTTGGTGGAGTGGTTGAGTGAACGTCCAATGAGCGCTGGGACCTGGGTTCGAATCCCAGGTCCCCCAAAACATTGTTGCTTTTATTTTTCAGGCATTCATGTGCAAGCTTCAAAGTGAGGTCCATTATACACATCCAATTTCCAAGCGCCAGGTGTCTCCAAGCCTGGATCCAATGGCCAAAGATGATGACTACCATAGTCCTTAGTCAACCAGCGCATGGATAATCTCAAAAGTCAACAGAGCTGGAATTGATAATGGGCCTAGAAGTTGCTGATACACTCCAAAATTTGGCCCACACCCCCTTCAAGTTTCTTCCTTTTCTTTTCTACTTTCTTTTATTTCTTTTATTTTAATTATTTATTATAATTATTATTTTCACTAACAAATTAATTTTTTCATAATAAATCCAAAAAACATAAAAAATAATAGTATTTTTATTTATTAAATTTAATTAGTTATTTTTGTAAATAAATACTAACATAATTAATTTAGTTTTAAATTAGGTTAATTTTAATATTTTCACAATAAATCTAAAACTAATGTAGAATTAGGGTTCTTGACAATTTTAATCCTTTTGTTTTTATTTCCTTAAAACATTAAAAAACCAAAAATATTTCTTTTAATTAATTAGTCTAGGTTTAATTTAATTAAATGCAAAATAAAATCTCTTTCTTTCTCAAAAAAAAGGGTCAAAACCCTAAAAACTCTCCGATCCAATTTTCCTCGCGCATGTTTATTTTTGATTCATATTTTTGATCATATAATTGTATTTGCTCCGAGGATGTAATAGCTTTAATTAGGACCTTTTATCGCTTTTATTTATTTTCCGCAATTTACTTTTCAAGGGTTTGTTTTTGGCGATGTAAATACCCGACGCCTTGTAATAGTTTAGCTTTATTTTCCGCAACTATTAACTTATAGATGTATGTTAACTAGGCTATGCATGATAAGAATTCTCTTAAAAATAAAATCAATCGTAGTTCACCATAACATGTGCAAAGATAACTTAACTGAAACTTGACACACTCGCACATGCCACTCCTAGGGTACGCCTCACTTGGTTGCCTCGACGTGGTCATTGAGTATAGGGTGTTTTAGAGGTCGCCCTCCTGTCTAAAGATAAAAGTTTCCTCGAAACGGTTGCCTCGATAAAAAATGATCTAAGACATTAGGGTTACCGCTAAGGCGCCCTACCATTGCTTTAGTGACCACATGTCCCTATAATCGAATTAACCCGAAAACTCCAACGACGGTGCTACCTACTTCTCAATAGTGGGATAGTATTGTCTAAAGGACATTTACACAGCTTAATTTCTTTTGAGTAGGTAGAGGTTCTCAGGTACTTGCTCTTTCAAAATAAAAATACTTTTCGCACTTACACTTTTCTGAAAAAAGTTTTCGAACAAACACTTCATACACTCTTGAGGACAAATACAAGAGTTAAATCGAAGTTTTCAGAACAAAACTTTTTCAAAACCCACAAACACAAGAAAAGCAAAACCTTTTGAAAACATAGCGAGCAAGTACCTAAGAGCCCGTGGATAACCACGGATAGAAAGGGTGCTAACACCTTCCCTTTCTATAATCTACCTCCCGAACCGAGAAACATCTCAAAAAGGAATTTTGCTGTGCTTTTGTCCTTTCCCTGTTGGAGAAAATAAAAGACGGTGGCGACTCTTGCTTACTGTGACATTTTGCTAAACGCAAACGCGAACCAGCATTTCAAAACAATCAGTTCTATTTCCACCGATCACAGAATGATATTGTGATATATGCATTCGTGTTTGTTGTACCCCAAAATTTTCCCTCCCATATTCCTCAAGACATGTCAAGAATCATCTCCAAGTTGTTTAAGATGGCTCAAGAGTTGGACAGTCAAATCACCTCCTAAGGCAGTCAATTCAAAATTAGGGTTTTGTGTTTCATCAAGGTCCTTACATCCAAATGACCTCAAGTGCTCCCAAATTTCCTAATATGTTCTTAAGTTCATCCATGTCAAATTTCCAGCCTTGCAGAGGAAGTTTGGTCAATCAATTGCTCAAGAGGCCCAAAAATCGACTGTGCTAGGGAAAAAGTCATCTGTGACCTAAATACAGTCAAACCTCAAGATTTTTTGTCAACATTATCATTTTGAAGGATAATTTATCATTTTATCAAGGGTTTATCATGATTCATCAAGGATTGCTCAAGATTCATCAAGATTCAAAAGTTGCTAAATTAGGGTTTTGTAGGAAAAGTCAACTCAACTTTGACCAAGCATAACTTTATCATACTTTATGAGAAATGACCAATCCAAAGCTCATTTTTAAGAGGATTCAATTTCCTACAATCCATCTTCACACCTTAATATCAAGAAATGCTCTCACAAAAAGTTAAAAATTTGGACATTATAGGTCATTTTTTAATGTCAACAAAAACACCTTTTTTTCCAAAGCTTATAACTTGAACATGGAATATAAAAATGAGATAAGACCAAAAATGTTTGTTAGAAGACATATCAAGGTTTCTAAAAAGTCCAAGAACACATCCAAAAGTTCAAAATTGAAGAAGTTATGCATTGTTGAAGTTGGGCATTCTTCCAAAATTGCCAAAGGTCAACTATCCTCAAAACTCCAATTTTTGACAAAAGGGCCCACTTTTTTCCACTTGATATGGTCTTGTCATGCCACACACGTGTCCCATCTTTAATTTCATGGCCATTCATTTATTTTTCTATTTTATTTAATTTTTATTGATTTAATTCATTTTAAATCAATATTAAATCAAAGAAAATTTAAAATTGATGTAATGAGATTCTTGTGGTCATTGCAGGTTTCAATTATCATGATTCATCAAATCAAATTCGTATCAAGCCTTTTCATGCATAAAAAAAATCAGATTTGGCATATTTTTGGAAACTTGATAATGGTGATCAAAATCAAATCTCCAATATTCAATTCCTATGGATTCAAGCCCAAGTGATTAACCTAATTCATTCCTTTATGTACACACAAGCATTAGAGACCAAGAACACGCTGAAAGCACTGCAGAAACGGCCATACAAAAATTGGAAAAAGTGTGAGATCAAAATCAATATTAAAGCTCGATTCAAACAAAAAGCTGGACATTGATCTCTTGCTGGCAATCCCCTGAAGCAATACTAATCAAAACCAAGCCTTCTCATTGCCTAAAACTCGCTGTAAGTGTCCACGAACCAAGCTCTGAACATGAAATCCAAGTCTCTAATTCTTGCATCCTTTCATCAAAATCTTTGCATATTTGTGTTTGTTGTTTGATTTAGAACATTTTGGCAATATTCAATTTTATTTTCAGAGCCTGTATCATGATACCCGAATCTAGGGTTTTCTTGTGTTGTTTTTAGGCATTCTTGGCACAGGTACAATCAAGGAAAACCATGGCCATATTCGTGCTCAGGGAAGAGAGACGATCACATTGGTACGCTTAGCTTGTGTTTACATGGTCTGGGAAAGATTTTTGAGACATCCCACGAATCTTCCTGCGGATAAAAATATGCAGGTAAATAAGCAGGGATTTGTTGAAGAAGATGATAACGTGTCCCTGCGCCATTGATCCATTCAAATGTGTTTAGCGCGTTTTTTAATTCCAGCATAGTTAATTGTTTTTCACATATTATATTTACTTCTTATTCCAATAACAAATATGCAGCATAGTTGAGTTGGTGAGAGAGGCGTGGCAAAATCCCTTGGGACCTGGGTTCGAATCCCAGGTCCCCCAAAACCTTTGTACAATTTTTTTCCAGGCAATTGCATGGGACTCAACAAGCGTGGACCATCATGTTCCTCATCCCATCAAATGCCAAGTGGCCTTTAAGCCAGATCCAAAGGCCAGAATTGCAGATCCACCATGGACTAATGTCAACAAGCGCGTATTGGAATGAGAAAGTCAAAGCAGGCTGATTGAAAGTGGGCCTGGAAATTGCTGATTCCACCATCAAATTAAGCCCACACCCCCTGGGTTTATCTCTTTTTCTCTTTTACATTTTTATTTAATTGTTTATTAATTATTATTTCTAATTAATTGCTAACCAAATAATTAATATTTTTTCTTAATTAAAAAATCAGAAACAATAAAAATAATATTTTTATTAATTTCACCATTTCATTATTTTTGTAAATAAATGATTTAATTAATTTAGTATTTCTAATTAGTTATAATTTTAACATTTTTTGCAATAAATTAAAATTAACTAGAATATTAGGTTTTAACATTTTTAATCATTTTATTTTGTTTCCTTAATTATAAAAAATCCAAAAATACTTTCATTTAATTAATTAATTGATTAACTTAGATCTAATTTCCATTTTAATTCAAAAATAACAAAAAATATGCTTTCTTTAAAAAAGGGTCAAAACCCTAAAAACACTCCGATTTAATTTTCTCGCACGCGTATTATTTTTGATCCATATTTCAATAATGTAATTGCTTCGGGAATGTAATAGTTTTTAAATTAGAACTTTATTTATTTATCGCTTTTATTTACTTTCCGCAATTTAAATTAAAGGGTTTGTCTTTGGCGATGTAAATACCCGACGCCTTGCAATAGTTTAAATTTAATTTCTCGCAATTTAATTTCCGCACAATATTAACTGTTAGATGTTTGATAAATAGGAAATGCATGACAAGATCAATCTTTAACCTAAAATCAACATAGCTCACCATTGACATGTACAGATAAAAATTAACCGAATTGACACACTCGCACATGCCACTCTTAGGGTACACCTGGCTTGGTTGCCTCGAACATGGTCATTGAGTATAGGAAGTTTTAGAAGTCACCCTCTTGTCCAAAGATCATAAGTTGCCTCGAAACGGTTGCCTCGGATAAAATGATCTAAGACATTAGGGTTACCGCTAAGGCGTCCTAACATTGCTTTAGTGACCATGCATCCCTTAATCGAATTGACCCTTAAACTCCAACGACAGTGCTACCTACTCCTCAATAGTGGGATAGAATTATCTAAAGGACATTAGCACAATTTAATTCCTTTTTGAGTAGGTAGATGGTTCTTAAGTACTTGCTCCTTTTAAAACAAAACAAAACTTTTCGCACTTACACTCCTTTCAAACAAAAACTCTTTTCAAACCCACAAACACAAAGAAAAGCAAACTTTTGAAAACACAATGAGCAAGTACCTAAGAGCCCGTGGATAACCACGAATAGAAAGGGTGTTAACACCTTCCTTTTCTATAATTTACCTCTCGAACCCGAGAAATATCTCGAAAAGGAATTTTTTTGTGCTTTTGTCCTTTCCTTGTTGGATAAAATAAAAGACGGTGGTGACTCTTGCTTACCGTGACATTTTGCGAAAACAAACGCAAACGCGAAGCAGCATTCCAAAACAGTCAGTTCTCATTCCCACCGATCACAGTGTTGTATATGTTATGACGCTTGAAAAATGGTGTATGAATGCAATGTATGAACGTGTCAGTCGTTCTATTGTTGTATTATTGAACTAGGGAAAATAAATCCCTGACTGTTGCTGGGGATGAAGAGTATAAGTCTTTAAATTTTGTTGAAGTTGAAATGCTGGGAGATGGGTTTCCGTTGTTAGAGAAATAAGCTCTGTTGAGGAAGGGAAACTCCATGAACTGCTTGGGGATTTTTATGAAATCCTGATGGGGAATCCTGAAAAACTTGTGACCCAAGTTAGGGAATTCTTTAAGATGCCGAGACAATAATTGGAGATTCTTGATCTTCTGGGGATATAAGAACATCTGACATCATTAGGATGTATGTTGAGGATATGACAATGACTTTATAGTAGGATGCCCCTGCCTCTGTACCTACTGGAGAAAGTATCTGCGGGGATTTTGTGGATGGCCTTTAGACATTGTACCGTTTCTTAAAGCCATTAGTAAATGTCTTTCTGTTTTTTTAATGCGTTTATTTGTAAACGGTAATCACATTCAAATGCATATGTTCAAAAATAATCACTGGACGTTTTCGCAAACAAAAAAAGAAAAATAAAAAACAAATAGTTTTGCACTTCCGAAGGGATTATTTTTATATTAATTTGAATGAGCATTTTTTGTACAAGGAGACGAGCATCCTAGTAAGAGAATGTCGTCGTAAGAATGAAAACTATACAAAATAGTATACAAACAAAAACAACTATGTGAAATAATCCCATTGATTTCCCATTCTGCTATTGCCTTTATGTCTTTGAGCATCTCATCTCTTTACTGCTTGTCCGAAGCTGACTGGATTGATTAGTACCATTTAAGTTTGATAGTTGATACTGAGTATTGGCTGTAAGGTGATCCAACGAGACATAGTTATACACTTAAAATCCCTAACATTTTCCTGGACCGCCCTTTCGTGTTTTCAGTCCACCGGGATACCCTTTTTGCCCAAGCCGCCTTTTTAGGTTTTTAACTTGCTGGGTGTACAAATATTTTTCATATGTATATCCCTAATTTTTTCCCGAACCCTTTTGGTTCGACAGGATGCCCTTAGTTTTTCCTAGGCCAGTCAACCTAGCGGGTCTTTGTTCATGCGTAGTATCTTTTAACTATGTCCGCATTTACAGGGTGCAGAAGGTCATCATCGTCCATAGTGTTAAGATCATGGCTCCACCATAAAATATGTTCTTGATCATAAATGGTCCTTCGTGTGTAGGAGTCCATTAGCCCCTGGGATCAACTTACGACAGTATGATGCGCTTGATTACTAGGTCACCAGCCTAATATACCTGACGTTTGACCTTCTTGTTAAAGGCTTTAATCATATGTTTTTGGTACATCTGACCATGACAGACAGCTGCAAGCCTCTTCTCGTCAATCAGGTTTAATTGGTCAAGTCGATTCTGAACCCAATCGTTTTCATTCAAATCTGAATCCTTCATGATCCTTAAGGAAGGGATCTGGACTTTGATGGGTAGGACAACTTCCATACTATATACCAAAGAGAAAGGAGTTGCCCCTATTGATGTGCACACTATGGTACGGTAACCATGAAGAACAAATGGTAACATCTCGTGCCAGTATTTATATGTCACCGTCATCTTCTGTATGATCTTTTTGATATTTTTATTAGCAGCTTCTACAACGCCATTCATCTTTGGCTAGTAAGGAGAAGAGTTATGATGCTGGATCTTGAATTACGTGCAGAGCTTGATGACCATAGTATTATTGAGATTGGTGCCATTATCCGTGATGATTTTTTCTGGAATACCACACCGATAGATAAGGTTATGTCCGATGAATCAGGCCACAATGTTCTTGGTAACAGAAGAAAATGAGGCTACCTCGACCCACTTCGTGAAGAAATCAATGGCAACCTGGATGAAGTGATGTCCATTAGAAGCTATATGTCTAATTTCCCCAATCATATTGATGCCCCACATTGCGAATGGCCAGGGAGCAGTCAAAACGTTCAAGGGGAATGGAGGCACATGTACTTTATCAGCATAGATCTGGCAGTCGTGACAAGTTCGTGAACGCTGATAACAGTCTGCTTCCTTAGTGGACCAGTAGTATCCTACCTGTAGGATCTTTTTAGCCATTGTGTGCCCACTAGAATGGGTGCCAAAGGTACCTTCATGCAAATCTGTAATCATCTTTTCTGCTTCACTTTTATCCACACACCGGAGCAAAGTAGAATCGTGGTTGTGCTTGTAGAGGATCCCGTTACTGAGGAAGAACTTGGCAGAGAACCTTCTTAAGAACTTCTTATCATTGACTGAAGCTCCTTCAAGATGCTCTTGGGCTTCGAGATATCTTTTTACTTCATGGAACCAAGGTTTGTTCATTACTTCTTCAGTATCAATCTCATGACAATATGCTGGTTCGTCCATTCTCCTAATAGTGATACGAGGAGCTTCATTATCCCACCTGACCTTGAACATGGATGGCATAGTAGCTAGTGTGTCTGCTAGTTAATTTTCCTCTCGTGGAAAATGCTCAAAGGTAACTTCTTCAAAGTATGGAATTAGTGTCAACACATTCTCTCGATAAGGGATGATATTAGGATGCTCCGTGTCCCATTCTCCCTTGATTTGACTGATTACTAAGGTCGAGTCTCCAAATACACTCAAGAATTTCATCCTCGAGTCGATAGCAGTTTGAGACCCATGATGCATGCTTCATATTCAGCCATATTGTTGGTAAAATTGAAACACATTCTGGAAGTTAAAGGAGTATGACAACCCCCGAGAGATATGATCACGACCCCGATGCCATTGCCAAGTGCGTTGGAAGCTCCATCAAAAACCATAGTCCATCAGGATCCTTTTTCAGGTCCTTCATCCGGTCCAAGTTCTTCACAATCAGTCACTAACATGATGTTCTCATCCGCGAACTCAAAATTCATAGATTGGTAGTCGTCCAAAGCCTGTTGATCCAAATGATTAGCTAATACACTTCCCTTGATTGCTTTATGGGTTATGTATCAAATAGTATATTTGGCCAGGATCATTTCCCATCTTGCCATTCTTTCGGAGAGAGTGGGCTTCTCAAAGATGTATTTGATATGATCCATTCTAGATATCAATAAGGTAGTGTGAGTCAACATATATTGTCTTAGTCGACGAGCAACCCATGCCAGAGTGCAATAATTTTTCTCGAGCAGTGAGTATCTTGTTTCACAGTCGGTAAATTTTTGCTAAGGTAGTATATTGCATGCTGTTGTACCCCAAAATTTTCCCTCCCATATTTCTCAAACTTTTCAAGAAAGATTCTCAAGTTGCTCAAGGAAGTCCAAGGGTTGACCAGACAAACTCTCTCCTAAGGCAGTCTACCTCAAATTAGGGTTTCATATTTAATCAAGATACTTGAGTCCAAGGGATCCCAAATTCTCATAATTTTCCTAATATGTTCTCAAGATCATCCATGTCAAGTTTCAAGCCTTGCAGAGGAAGTTTGCTCAGTCAATTGCTCAAAAGCCTAAAAATCGACTGTGCTAGGGCAAAAGTCAATTGTGGCCTACATACAGTCAAACTTCAAGATTTTTGGTCAACATCCTCATTTTGAAGTATTATTCATCATTTTATCAAGGGTTAATCATGATTCATCAAGGATTGATCAGAATTCATCAAAACTCAAAAGTTGCTAAATTAGGGTTTTGCAGGAAAAGTCAACTCAACTTTGACCAAGCATAACTTTATCATAATTTATGAGAAATGACCCATCCAAAGATCATTTTGAATAGGATTCAATTCTCTACAATCCATATTCAGCTCCCAAGTTCAAATTATGCATTCACAAGAAGTTATGAATTGGGACATTATAGGTCATTTTGAAAAGTCAACAAAACAACCTTTTTTGTCAAAGCTTCATACATGAACATGGAATACCAAATTGAGATGAGACCAAAACGGTTGCTTATAGGACATCTCAAGATTTCTAAAAAGTCGAAGAATACCTTCAAAGAGTCAAAATTGAGGAAGTTATGCATTGGTGAAGTTGACCCCTTTTGGAAAATTGGCAAAAGTCAACTATGCCTAAAATTGCAAATTTTGCTAAACGGGCCTAACTTTTTGCACTTGTCTTGAGTTGGTAGCATGGTCCACGAGTCCTAGATCTTTCCACCTGTCTTTATCTTGTTTTTATTATTTATTTTTATTTTTATTTGAATTAAATCAATTTAATCAAAACAAATCATGAAAAAATCTAAAACATTGAAACCTCAAGATATTGTGCATGTTTCAGGTCTTATATCCAGTTGGCAAGTGATTGAATTCGTGCAAGGCCTTTGTGTACACAGAAAGATTGAATTTGGTCTACTTTTGGAAGAATCTTCAAGTGAATCAAATCTAAATCAAAATCTATAATGGAGGAAGATTGAGATCATGTTTTCAACCCTAATTCATTCCTTGGTATATAATATACATGGGCAGACCTAAAGCAAGGCTAGAGAGAGGCGCACAAAGTCAGAAAAAACTTGAAAAATTAAAGAAAAAGTGGTGATTTTATTTTGCACTTCCAGGCATTCTCAAGACCCTCTAGCCATCCCAATCGCTTCTTGGGATCACAAGCAAGCGAAACCAATCAAGAACAAGAAGTTTTCAGCCCTATAACTCACTGTAAGTCAGCCACGACTATGGATTTTTCTTGAATTCGAATTGCATAATTTTGGCATCTATAGCATGAAATATTTGTATATTCTTGATCCCTGGAACATTTGCAAACTATCTTTAATACTCAATTTCATTTTTATGGATTGTATCAAGGTTTGCCATTGTTAGGGTTTTATGTTTCGTTTTAGGATCTTTTTACACAGGTAAAATTGGGCCATAAAAGGGGCACCATCGTGCTCAGAAGGCCAAGACGAATCAATCCACGGTCTTAGATTTTATTTATCATGCGTGTGTTTGATTTTGAGAATTGCAGGATCTATAGCTATGGACATATGTCCGTAGGTAAAAGTCTGTGACTTTTACCAACGGAGAGAGGAAGAAGATGACATACGTGGCTCCGTCTCATTCGCTTATTTGAATTCTGGAACCCTTTTTCACATTATTATATATTATGATTATTGTTTATTCTATATACAACAAAAACGTGCAGGGCATCTGGCATTGGTGCAGGTGGAAAATGCCTTGGGGCCTGGGTTCGAATCCCAGGTCCCCCCAATTGTTTCATATTATTTTCTTTTCAGTAATCAGGCGCGTGCTTGTGTGGGATGACCACCATGGTCTATCATTATCCAGCCAGCCAAGTGTCCAGATGGCCAGATCTAAGGGCCATTAGATGAAGGAGTACCAAAGGCCTTAGTGGCAGGGGATCCAGCAGGTCAACATGGACAACCTTGTTTTGGGCCCAAAATCTACTTTAGACACCCCCTCAAATTACTGATTGCAGGCCCAACTTTCTTTTTCCTCTTCTTTTATATTTCTTAATTAATTTAGTTATTTATTTTACTAACATAATTGATAGTTCTTTTATTCAAAAAATCATAAAAATAATATTTTCATCCAATTAGATTTAGGTTTATTTTTTTATCAAAAAATTAATTAATTAAATTAGGTTATTTAATTTTAGGTAACTTTAATTTCTTTTTGTAAATAAATTAAAATTAATTAGAACAATTAGGGTTTTAATAATTTAATTTCTACTTTCTTTTTTTCCTAAAAATAACCAAAATGCAAAAAATAGGCTATGTAAATTATTTTCTTTAATTAATTTAATTACTAATTATTTTTGTATTTTATTTAAAAAACCTAATTCTTTTTTCTTGGAAATAATTAAAAACAACAAAAACAATTTTTTTCTTTTAATTAGGTTAGACGGGGTCAAAACCCTAATTTCTTACCGTTCTAAATTTCATCGCGCGCGCTTTATTATTTTATTTTTACCATATTGATGTAATTGCCCACAAGTTGTAATAGATTAATTATGATCTTTTACTTTCATTTATAGTTTGTTTAAGGGTTTGTTTTTGGCTATGTAAATACCCGAAGCCTTGTAATAGCGTAACTTTACTTTCTGCATTTTAAATTCCGCAAAATACTAACTGTTAGATGTATGAATAATTAGGGTTGCATGACAAGAATGTATGGTTAACTTTAAAATGGTTAGCAAACCCTGAATGTGCAAAGATAATAACTTGAAATTGAATCACTCGCACATGCGCACTCCTAGGATATACTCTCACTTCGGTTTCCTTCGGTAAACAGTCATTAAGTATAGGATGCTTTAGTGGTCGCTCTCTTGTCTAAACAAAGATCAAAGTCCCATTAGGAAAAGTTGCCTCAGATATTGTTGCCTCGAATAATTGATCTAAGACATTAGGGTTACTACTAAGACGTCCTAACATTGCTTTAGTGACCGTACGTGCCTTTGAAATTGACCCTCAAAACTCCAACGATGGTGCTACCTACTCACTAATAGTGGGATAGCGCTGTCTAAAGGAAACGAACATAGAACAATTCTTTTTTCGAGTAGGTAGATTAGTTCTTAAGTACTTGCTCAATCCAAACAAACTTTTTCACACTTACACTCCTTTTCAAATAAAGTTTTCAAAAACACTTCGTAACACTCTTGAAGACAGAAGCAAGGGTTAAATCGAAGTCAAAACAAAAACTTTTCAAATCACATAAACACACAGAAGCAATTTTGAAAATGATGAGCAAGTACCTAAGAGCCCGTAGGGAACTACAGATAGAAAGGATGCTAATACCTTCCCTTTCTATAATCTACCCCCCGTACTCAGAAAATCTCGAAAAAGGAATTTTTCTGTGCTTTTTTCCTTTCCTTGTTGGATAAAATAAAAGTCGGTGGCGACTCTTGCTTACCGCGACATTTTGCAAACACAAACGCAAAACGCAAACCAGCATTCCTAAAACAGTCCCGGTTCTGGCCACCGTATCATATTGCTTCTATTGTTTGATTTGATTGCTTTATCTTTGTGGGATTTGTATCGGAGTTACTATAGATCCTAACCCGGATCTAGGGAACACCTGTTAGGTAAGTAGCATTAAAATGTGAGGGAATTGTACGACATAGACCGATACGGTTGAAGCAGTAGCTACGTTGATGTGGCACATTAGTTGGTACCGGTATCCCTTGTGGAGGAACAAGGAGAATACGGGGCTGCTATATGGGTCGTTAAGCGTCAATTGACCTTAGAACCTATAATTGACCAACTTGGCCATAGGAAGTAGTGAGATAGTCGGCCTCGGTATAGAGCTGAGAACTGTTTGATACTCGATACTACACTCATTGAGACCATACTCTAGAGATAGTTCCGGCCGCAAGAAAAGATTGCGTGAGCTGAAACCATGACCAATGGAGGATGGTCAGTGATATTGAGAACCTCTAGAACCCGGTTACTTTTATTAGGACAGGTTGAACCAACTGAACTTCAATAGGGTAGTACCTAGACTCCATGCAAGATTGAAACTTAAGGGCTTTTTGTGTGACTTGTTTGCCTTTACCATGTTTGTTACCTGCTATACCTGTTGTGTGTTTTATCATGACATCATGCATCATGACATAGCATGCATACTTTATTGTACTAACCATTTCAAAGACCGAGGGGATTTATCTTTGTTATGTTTTGCAGATTATGGCTTCAGTACGCAGAAATACCATTCGATTTAACTTCGTGCAGATACCTGTTCAGCTCAGAAAGTTAGTTTCAAAAGTTCCTGATACTTATTCATTTGTTAGAAGACATGGTCATCTCCTTAGCCTTGTCACTTCAAAGTTGGATGAGCAAATGATGAGCGTGTTGTTCCAGTTCTTTGATCCGTTGCATCACTGTTTCACCTTCTCGGATTATCAGCTAGTCCCTACTTTGGAGGAGTTTTCTGATTTACTAGGCATATCTATTCTCGAGCAAACACCCTTAACAGGTTTGGAGGAGGTTCCTAGACATGAGGACATTGCTTCAACCTTACATCTAAAAAGGGTTGATGTAGTATCCAACTGGGAGACACAGAGCGGAGTTAAAGGTTTCTTGGTCAAATTTCTAATTGATCAAGCTCAACAGTTCTGGGATAACTTGGACTTTCAAGCTTTTGAAGACATTTCGGCTCTCCTCATCTACGGTTTGGTTCTTTTCCCAAATCCAGATTCCTTCATAGATGTGAATGCGGTCAAGATCTTCATGTCTCGTAATCCAGTGCCTACTCTTCTGGGTGATATCCTACATGCTCTCTATACTCGTACTGTGCAAAGAAGGGGGACCCTCATGTGTTGCACGCCGCTACTGACGAGGTGGTTTATTTCGCACCTCCCCAAGTCTGTATTGAAGAATGAGGAAGGTGTAGGTTGGGCTTACAAGATCATGTCCCTTGCTCATACGGACATCCTTTGGAGTTCTAAGGATATGGAAAGAGTAGCTGTCATTGATCGATGTGGGGAATACCCTAATGTTCCGTTGCTTGGAATTAGAGGGGGAATAACCTATAATCCTTGTTTGGCTTTACGATAGTTTGGACGCGCTCGGAGAGACGGTCCCCATGAGCTGCTTCTTACAGATATTATCTTCGACTACAAGGGGGACGTTAATGAGCATCGCCGAAGGTTTATACGAGCCTAGAGCAGGGTGAACAGGTATGACCCTCAAGAGCTAGGATTAAAGACTTCTCTCTTGATGCAACCTTATCTCCAGTGGGTTCGAGCCCGTGCTCAAAAGCTGGGGATGACTTATGAAGCTGTTTTGCCGATAATTGTAGAGCATACTAATGAAGAAGGTGTTCCTTTACAATCCTTCATCCCTACATGCCTACCGATCTTGGGGCATTGAAGAGATCTTGGATCCAGTTAAAGGAAGAAAGGGATACCTACCGGGAGAAGTATCATGAGCAGGAATGGAAGATCTTGAAGCTCACGAGGCAGGTTGAGAATGAAAGGACAATCAACGACCATGTCAGCACGAAGGGAAAGCGACCATGGGATTTCTGACGTCTTTTATTATTTCTAGTTTAGATTTGCTTCTCAATTTATTTCTTTTGTAACGCCTTGAAGGCATTGTTAAACATTGTTACATGTTTGAATCTAATAAAGTTTGTTTATTTCTTGGTTTACAAATTTGAATCTCCCCAAGTCTTTGAAATCATTTCATACGCATTCCATTATCATGCACCTCATCACATGTACCATTACAAGTTTCTCATCTTCTTCGCTGTTTATTTCAGCACAAAATGTCTTCTGAAACACCTATTGATCAAGCCATCAAAGCTCTTCAAGCTCAGAATGCTCAATTCCAGGAGATGTTCTTGAACTTGGCCAAAGGGCAACAAGATTTGAAGACTCTCATCTTGAAGGACAAGAAGAAGAAGGAGAAAGTGGTTCTGCTGAATATGGGTCACATATTTGGGAATAAGTTACAACAAGAAGCTGATCTGTCTGATTCATTTGGAGGAGGAGAGGATCAAGAGGAAAGAAAGGGTCCTAACCCTGTGGTTTCTGACAATGATACTGATTTTGATGATGAATAGTACCCTCCTGCTGAGGATAGGTACAAACAACTTGAGGACCATCTAAGTGCTATGGAGATTCAGAAGGTTCCCGGTTTGGACTTCGGAGATTTGGGGCTAGCATCGGGAGTGGTGATCCCGCACAAGTTTAAAGCTCATGTCTTTGCTAAGTATGATGGAGTATCTTGTCCAAAGCTTCATCTCCGCTCATACGTCAGGAAAATTCAACCCTACACTGCTGATAGGAATATGTGGGTCCATTTCTTTCAAGATAGTCTGTCAGGGACTCGACTTGAATGGTTCTATCAATTGGAAGGAGCTAATGTTCGCAACTGGGAGGACCTTGTTGCTGCTTTCTACAAGTAGTACCAGTATAATGCCGACCTTGCTCCCACTTGTACTCAGCTTCAGGGTATGTCCATGGGTGCAAGTGAAGGTTTTAAGGACTACGCTCAGAAACGGAGAGATCTGGCTGGAAGAGTCCAACCCCCTCTGTCTGATAGGGAGTTGGTGGATATGTTTCTTGGGACTTTGTCTGGTCCATATTTCAATCATTTGATCGCTAGTTCATTGTCTGGGTTCACTGAATTGATTATGATCGGGGAAAGAGTAGAAGCTGGTATTAGGAGTGGCAAGATACAGAAAGGTGCTTCATCAAGTACAAAAAAGAAGCCTTTCAGAAAAGAAGCTAGTGCAGTTTACAGCTCGAGGAGCCAAAACCGACCTGAACGCCGCCAAGCAGTTAATGCGGTAGTAATATCAAGACCCACTCTTGCCCTACAACGCAACAATCAGAAAAGAGTAGAGAGACCACAAAGACAGTATACTCGACTCAGTATGACCTTATCTCAAATTTTACCACAATTGTTGAAGACTAACCTGGTAACCATGAGGGAAGCTCCGAAGAATCCCAGCACCACCTCTCCGCTGTATAATCCGAAAGCCCGCTGCGCCTATCACTCTGATAGCCCAGGGCATGATACGAACAACTGTCGGGCCTTGAGGAATAAGGTGCAAGATTTGATTGACGCTAAAGAAATTAAGTTTGATGCATCGGAAAAGCCTAACGTCATAACTGCTCTGATGCCGAAACATGATCCGGGAGTGAATGCAATAGAAGATGATGAAGAAGAGTCAGATATCGACAACTGGATTTACCCGACTACCAACGGTGGCTTAAACAATTGGACGGAGAAGGACTTCATGCCCATTTCTTTTATTACACAGTAATAGATTTTTGTTTTGAGACTTGTAACAGACAGTTTAAAACATTATGGCCCGGTGCCTTGCCCGAGACACAGTGGCTTTGTTTGTGAGGGCTTATTACTTGTCATTTTCATATATCATCAATAAAACATTGGACGTTTTCTTGCATTACAAATTTTACGCTCCCTGTTTTTCTTTTCTATCTTGCACTTTATCAAAACAGATATTTGTCTTACACACACTTACATATCATAATACAGGTCCACATCCACTCTGGATCCCATTGATAACGACTCTTCTACTACCAGTTATGACTTCAAAAATATGATCAACCAAGCCGAGGACGAAGGTGAGGATGATTGTGAAGTGCCTGGAGAACTTGCTAGACTGTTACTTCAGGAAGAGAGGGCCATACAACCTCCAAGAGCCACCAATTCTGATGCCTCCAGTTGAAGGAAGACCTTTGATCTTATAATTGAAAGTACTGGATAATTCAATGGGGTGCGTGCTGGGGCAGCATGACGAGTATGGCCGAAAAGAGAATGCTATTTACTACCTTAGCAAAAAGTTTACCGACTGCGAGACTCGATACTCGTTGATTAAGAAAACCTGCTGCGCTTTAGCATGGGCTGCTCACCGGCTGAGACAGTGTAGGTTGACTCACACCACCTCATTGATATAAAAAATGGATCCAATCAAGTACATCTTCGAAAGGTCTGCCTTGTCCGGAAGAATAGCAAGATGAAAAATGATTTTAACCAAGTATGATATCCAATACACAACCTAAAAAAGCAATCAAGGGGAGTGTTTCGGCAGATCATTTGACACCTCAGGCCGTGGATGATTATCAATCCATGGATTTCGAGTTCCCAGCTAAGAACATCAAGAAGATTGTGTAGAAGATGACAGTTTCATACAAAGACTGGCACGAGATGTTACCATTTTCTCTTCATGGGTACCGAACTTCAGCGCGGACTTCAACAGGGGCAACACCCTATTCTTTGGTGTACGACATGGAAGCAGTTTTACCCATTAAGGTATAGATACCCTCTCTTCAGATTATGAAAGATGTAGGTTTGAGCGAGGATGACTGGATCCAGACCCGGCTTGATCAGCTGAACTTGATCGACGAAAAAAGACTTACAGCTATTTGTCACGGTCAGACGTATCAAGAGCGGATGATCAAGGCATTTAACAAGAAAGTTAGACGACAAGAATATAAAGTTGGGGATCTGATGATCAAGCGCATCATACTACCACAAGGTGATCCCAGGGGCAAATGGAACCCTACGTACGAAGGGCTATTTCTGGTTAAGAACATTTTCTCAGGAGGAGCTATGATTCTAACCACCATGGATGGTGACGACCTTCCTCACCCCGTCAATGCAGACATAGTGAAAAAATACTATGCATAATCAAAGACCCACTAGGTCGACTGGCCTAGGAAAAAATAAGGGCTTCCCGGCGAACCAAAAGGGTTCGGGCAAAAATAAGGGATGAAAATGAAAAAAATTGTACACCCGGAAAGTCGATAACCTGAAAAGGCGGCTTGGGAAAAAAAGGGTATCCCGGTGGACTGAAAACCCGAAAGGGCGGTCCAGGCAAAAATTAGGGATCAAAGCATAACATTATATCACATTGGATCATCGTACAAACAACACTGGTATCAAATATCAAGCTCGGACGACACTAATCAATCTGATTTACCTTCAACCAAGTAGCAAAGTGATGAGACTCTCGAAGATGTAGACACAATAGCAGAGTTGGAACCCAGTGGGATTGTTCACATAGCTGTTTTTCTTTGTTTTTCACAAATTGTATAAATTCTATCATTCGGCGGCGTTCTCTTACTAGGACGTGAGCCTCTTGTACAAAATGCCTATTTACAGGCCAACTTCAAAATCAATACAATCCATTTTCACAAAGAAAGTTCAAATTATTTTTCTCTTTTCTGTTTTGTTTTTCAAGAACGTCCAATGGTTCATTTTTTATATATGCATTTGACAATAATTATTGCTCATAAATATTTACATGCGAAACAAAAGACGATTACTCGTAACATCAGAAACAGGGGCAAACAAGAAATGTCTAGACCTTACAGTTTCTCTATTCACCAGGTACAAGGATAGACCTAGCTGAAGAATATGACTAAAAATGCATACACTCCCCGCAGAGTAGGAAATACCAGAATACAGTATTATCAACTCTCCCCAGCTGAGGTTCGCAATCGCGAATGAGTCAGTAAGATTCTCCCCAAGCAGAGTTCATCTATCATCAACAATGGAAGACCATCCCCAGTGGAGTTTATTTCTTCCACAAACAAAAAACTTATCCCCGACAGAGTTTGTCATCACCAGCAACGGTAATTCATCCACAACCGAGGTTATTTCTCCAAGTCAGCGGATCTTCTAACAAAGTATCTCTTTCCCACAGAGTCGTTTTCTCACCAATTTATTCTCCAGTAGGATTATTTTCCCAATCATCTTCGATCGTTGTCCCCAGTGAGCGAAACTCCTTATACTCTCCAGCAACAATCCGGGATTTATATTCCCTAGCTAGAGAATATCATAAAAAACATTGCATGTCCATACATCATGACACATGCATATACGCATCATACAACACAATCTCATTTATTTTGAGAACATCATTGCTTGATACATGTCATGCATTACATACGACTAACCCCTACCTTTCAGGAAAGATACAATCAAATTCTCACCAAGTTCAAGCTATGAAGCCCGGATCCGACCGGATAGTATCTTGATTTCTACCTCATATTGTGAAGCCCAGAGAACGACCAGATAACAGTTTCAGAATACTGCGAAGCCTGGATTATGACCAGATAATGGTATCTCTTAAAAAGAAAGCTATGAAGCCCAGATTCAACCGGATAATAGTTTAATCCCCAGCAAGCCGTGAAGCCCGGGTTATGACCGGATAACAGCTCAACAAGTTACCATGAAGCCTAGATATGACCAGATAGTGGTATATCATAAACACAAGTCGTGAAGCCCGGGTTACGACGAAATAACAGATCAACAAAGTATTGTGAAGCCTGGATTACGACCAGATAGCAATACAAGACCATGAAGCCTGGATTACGACTAGATAATGGTAGAAGACGTTGTGAAGCCTGGATTACGACCAGATAGAAACCAAGAATACTACGAAGCCTGGATTACGACCAGATAGTGGTATATCTTTAATACAAGTTATGAAGTCCGAATTCGACCGGATAGATCTTGATTTCTCCGAACACCATGAAGCCTGGATTCGACCAGATAATGGTATAACACATCGTGAAGCCTGGATTACGACCAGATAGCGGTACAAGACACTGCGAAGCTTAGATTTCGACCAAATAGCAGTTTTACCTGGATAATTACTAAGAAGCCCGGAGTCGACCGGATATTAGTGTGCCCTAAATTAAAATTGAAGCCCAGATGCGACCGAATAATAATTGAATTCCTTCTGATGCCTGGATTACGACCAGATAAGGATTGAGAAATTGCAAAACCTGGATTACGACCGGATAGCAACTTTAATCTAATCTCCCCAATAAGTCACTATAAAGCCTGGATTACGACCAGATAGCAGTCAGTCTTATCACTATGAAGCCTGGATTACGACCAGATAGTAGTTCATTCTCACCTCTTCAACTAAGAGGCAATTCCTCAATAGAATAACGGACGACCGAAGCTTCTAAAATTCAAATTTTCTCATGAAACAGAGACGATTCACCAGTAGAATAACGAACGACCGAAGCTCCTAAAATTCTATTCCTCTCAAGACAGAGAACATCATTCCCCAGCGGAATCTTCCTCAACAACAGGTATACTGACTCTCACTAAGGAATCTCTTATGTGATCGACACTCTTTCAGATGGCATCTTTGAGCCTATCTCCTGTTGTAAGCTTCCAAATGGCATCTGTAAGCCAATTCCCGACACCACAAGACAAATACCATTTCATGCGAGTGCAAATTTCTGGGCACTCTAGTGTTCAATCATCTTCAACGCTCGGATCACGAAAGGCAGATAGCCAATCTACATCCTCAGGTTTAAAAAGATTGAACATGGGCAGCTGTTGTACCCCAAAATTTTCCCTACCATATTTCTCAAAAGATTTCAAGAAAGATTCTCAAGTTACTCAAGGAAGTCCAAGGGTTAACCAAACAAACTCTATCCTAAGGCAGTCTACCTCAAATTAGGGTTTCATATTGCATCAAGATACTTGAGTTCAAGGGATACCGAATGCTCATCATTGTCCTAATATGTTTTCAAGATCATCCATGTTAAGTTTCAAGCCTTGCAGAGGAAGTTTGCTCAGTCAATTGCTCAAAAGCCTGAAAATCGATTGTGCTAGGGCAAAAGTCAAATGTGGCCTACATACAGTCAAACTTCAAGATTTTTGGTAAACATCCTCATTTTGAAGTATTATTCATCATTTGATCAAGGTTTGATCATGATTCATCAAGGATTGCTCACAATTCATCAAAACTCAAAAGTTGCTAAATTAGGGGTTTGTAGGAAACGTCAACTCAACTTTGACCAAGCCTAACTTTCTCATACTTTATGAGAAATGACCATACAAAGCTAATTTTGAAGAGGATGCAATTCTATACATTCCATATTCAGCTCCAAAGTTCAAATTATGCACTCATAAGAAGTTATGAATTGGGACATTATAGGTCATTTTGAAAAGTTAACAAAAACACCTTTTTTGTCAAAGCTTCATACATGAACATGGAATACCAAATTGAGATGCTACCAAAAAGGTTTCTTAGAGGACATCTAAAGCTTTCTAAAAACTCCAATAACACCTTCAAAGAGTCAATATTGAGGAAGTTATACATTTGTGAAGTTGACCCTTTTTGCAAAATGGGCAAAAGTCAACTATGCCTAAAATTGCAAATTTTTCTAAATGGGCCTAAAATCCTTGGCCTCCCAATTGTTGAGTCCACCACTGATAGTTGGGAAGATCCACTTGTCCATGTCACAGTCGCTATGAACATCTTCTGTAGTGGAAACAACCTCAATGGCACTGACTCCCAGTTCATGCTTGGGCATTGGTGCAACTATGACGTTGCGGGTCTTAGGAGGATCAAACTCACTCTCCTTCACCTCGATAAGATCTTGCACATTATTTTTAGAGCCCATCAATTTTTTGTATCGTGCCCCGGACTTTTAGAATGGTAGGCACATTGAGCATTTGGGTTGTAGCGGGGAGATGTAGTATTTGGATTCTTAGGAGGTTCCTTTAGAGTCACTAGATTGGACTTTAACAGGTGTGGCAAAACCTGGGATAAGGTCATGTATATCTGAGTGAATTATCTTCTGGGTGCATCCGGTCTATGCTGATTGTTTTATTGTTGGTCTGATGCAGGATTGGAGATCATAACAGCCCCTACTGTTGGACGATGTTCAGTTTTGCTTTGATTTCTATAGCCATAAGCATCACTGACATCCTTCTTTCCAGTGAAGGGTTCCTTTACTGTACTGGAGGATGTATCTCTCTGGATCTTACCACTCTTAATACCAGCTTCTACTCGCTCACCGGTCAATATCAGCTCAGCGAACCCAGCTGAAGAGCTTCCAATCAGATGGATGAAGAATGGACCAGACAACGTGCCCAAGAACATGTTTACCAGCTCTCTATCAGACAGAGGAGGCTGGACTCTTCCCGCAGGGTCTCTCCACTTTTGAGCATAATCTTTGAAACCCTCGTCGGAACCCATAGACATACTTTGAAGTTGTGTACAGGTTGGAGCGAGGTTAACATTATATTAGTACTGCTTGTAAAAAGTAGTAGCCAGGTCTTCCCAATTACGAATGCTGGTTCCCTCCAATTGAAAGAACCATTCTAACTGCGTCCCTGATAAACTTTCCTGGAAGAAATGTACCCACAGATTCCTATCAGTAGTGTGGGGTTGAATCTTCCAGACATATGATCTTAAGTGCAGCTTAGGACAGGAGACGCCGTCGTACTTATAAAATGTGGGGACCTTGAATTTCTGTGGGATGGCCACCCCTGAGACCAATCCTAGCTCTTCAAAATCCAGCCTGGGTAACCTCTAGATCTCCATAGCATTGAGACGATCCTCCAGCTGTTTGTATTTATCATCAACAGGAGGATTCTATTCTTCAGAGTAATCAACCTCTTCCTCATCAGTTCCAGGGTTATTGTCTCCTTCCCTGGGCTTTTCTTCTTGATTGTCTCCCTCGTTTGACGAAGTTGTGAAATCTAGACCTCGCTTGGCCAGTCCTCTGAACCTTCTTCCCATATTCAAAACGCCAGTTGCTTTCTTTGCCTTCTTTGTCCTCTATTTGATTATAAGAGCTTTCAGATCTTCTTGCCCCTTTACCAGAGCCAGGAACATTTGTTGGAACTGGGCATTTTAATCTTGAAGGTCCTTTACTGTTTGTTCAAGAGCCATTTCTTTTGCTGAAATAAATATCGAAAAGAATAAGAAACCTGTCTCGAAATACTTGCTTATGCAATGAAATGCATGATATGCTTATGCATGTTTTCAAGGACTTTTAAGATTTTAAATTTGATTAGACAAAGAGAGAAAAAACATTAATTTCATTCATAAGTTTAAATGATTACAATGATGCCTCTTGGGCTTACAATGGAAAAAACAAAAACAAAACTCCTAAATCAAACATGACTCAGGTTTCCCATGGGCACATCCTCTTTGGTGCAATGTAGGCATTCAAACTCTGTTCTTCATGCAGTTGTCTTGTAAGCTCCAAAACCTTCTTCTCACTTGCGTAGAATTGGGTTTTAAAGGTGTCTCGTTCTTCTTTGAGTTGAATCCAAGAACTTTGCAATTCCTCGAGAGTAGTCGACATGTCAGGATGGAGAATAGTATGAGGTACATATGTCTCGGAAATAGGTTCCATGATGATAGGTAGGATGGCGGGGTAAGGCATCATCATATTTTGAGCGCGTGCTTGCACCCACTTAAGATAAGGCTCCAATGGGATGGAGTTCTTATGCCCCAATGTCTTGCTATCCAATTTGTTCACCATACCCCCAAGCTCAAATGAACCTCTAAAGGTACCCTTGGACATCATTCTCATAGTCAAATGCAATTCCCTGAACCAGTGTGTGATCGGTGGATCTGGAACTGACTGTTTGACACTGGTTCGCGAAATGTCGCGGAAGCAAGAGTCGCCACCGTCTTTTATTTTCTCCAATTGGAAAGGACAAAAGCACAGAAAAATTCCTTTAAAGAGATTGCTCTCGGTTCGGGAGGTAGGTTATAGAAAGGGAAGGTGTTAGCACCCTTTCTATCCATGGTTATCCATGGGCTCTTAGATACTTGCTCACTTGTGTTTTCAAAAATGGTTTGTTTGCTTTTCAACTGTGGGTTTTAAAAAAGTTTCTTTGAAAATTTCCGTTCGACTCTTGTATCGGTCCTCAAGAGTGTTTGAAAAAATTGCTTTCGAAAGCTTTTTGAAAAGGTGTCGGTGTGAAAAGTATTTTTTTGTTTTGTTTTGAAATTAGAGCAAGTATCTAGAGTCGTCTACCTACCCTAAGGAATTCGTCTGTGTAAATGTCCTTTAAAGTAGTGCCATCCCACCATTGAGAGGTAGGTAGCACCACCGTTGGAGGTGTTCGGGTCAATTCGAGGTTCGGGACATGGTGATCACCAGAGCAATGGGAAGACACCTTAGAAGCTACCCTCATGCCAGGTTCCCAGATCATGAGGACTTACTAAGACATCCTCTACTCGACGATCACCTTTCGAGGCAAGGCAACACTGAGGCGTACCCTAGGGGTGGTGTGTGATTTGGGTGTCAGATTCATTTATTTTTGTCTTGTCAGGTTATGGGTGATCTATGCGTTTGTTTTTATTTTATCCATTCATTCTTGCATGCCTTGATTAACAGTTTAAAAATTGCGAAAAGTAAAAATTCTAAAGCTATTACAAAAGGCGCGGGTCCACATCGCCAAAATTTCTTGAACCCGATTTGACAGAAAAATAAAGAAAGTAAAAGCAAAGCAAAGTGTGAGAAATTAATTTACAAGGCCTTGGGAGAGATACATAAATATTTAACGAAAAAGAAATAAACACGCGAATTAAATAAGAATTAAACGAGGGCGTTGGACCCTTTTTTGCAAAATTAAATTAAATGATGAGATTAATTAATTAAAAAAAGAAAGAGAAATTGTTTTTTGGTATTTTTTGTATTTATGTGATTTTAATGAAAAAGAATTAGATGCACTTAAACCTAATTCTACAATTTTTATTTTATTATGAAAACACGTTAAAGTTTAACCTAAAATTAACCCTAATTATTTTACATGCAATTTAATTATAAAATAAATAATAGTAAATATTGAATTATTATGGAAGAAAAATAAAAAGGAATAAAAAATTAATTAAACCCTAATTCTATATTTTTTAGATTTTTATTAAAAAGGTTAAGATTAAAACCTAATTTAAAACTAGTTAATTAATGAATTTATTTACAAAAATACTAAAATAAAATATTTATTATTTTTCCATCTTTTCTGATTTTTATTGCTTTTGTGTTTTTTAATGAGAAATTAAATTAAAAGAATTAATTGAAAAGAATAATAATCAAAATAGAAAGAATAAAGTAAAAAAAAAAATATTTAAAGATAGCAAACCTAGGGGGTCTGCCCCTAATTGGGAGGTTCTGATTAGTACTTTTGGGCCCAATTAGCTTCAGGCCTGATTGACTTTTGCGCTGGCGTGGATCTCCCTTGACTGACGCACACGGTATTCTCCCCATCTGGACCTTCTGATCCATCTTAGTAAGCACGTGGTGACTAGATGTGGTGGATGTATGGTGTGTTTCAGTATTGACGCTGCATAGGAATATTAGTTGAAAAACAATATGGAAAGAGTGAGGACCTGGGGCTCGAACCCAGGTCTTGAACGTTACCAGCGCTTATGCCTTCCAGTGGAGCTACCCTGTTTATCTGTACATCATATAATTAACGAATATAATAAAACAAAAAAAATGTTAATGCTTCTTTTTTCGCGCGCGATTCAAACAATCCAATCGCTGACGGCCACCTCATCTTCTTCTTCTTTGTTCCCTGAAACAAAAAGGTTGGCAACGGTTTTGGCACCGTTCCAAAAGAGGCCATAATCAAAAATAGCGATTAGCTCTGGTATGGTCATAAATTGAGCGCGAGGGTGGATTCATGATCGTCCAATCATGCTTGTTTCAGTGGTCTAAGTCTTGAATGCCAATTTTTCCTTAATTGAAAAACCCTAATCCAAGGTCCTGGAAACCCTAATGTTCAACAATGGTGAAATCGCATATGGGTGACAAAAAGACAATTAAACCATACGGTTAGCATCAGAATCTTACAATGAACATAAACCAAGCATTAAAAGTTACAAAAGATGCATGAATTAAGATGCACGAATGAGAATTTTTTTTTGTACAGGTGAGATCGTTCTCACGTTTCTGGGCACGAGAGCTTGTGGTTTTTGATCCAAATCCCTTCTTTGAATACTCAGCAAGCTAATGGAATTGACCTTTGGCCTTGAATCGTCCTACAAAAGTGTTTTCAGATTTGGAATTTTTTTGCAAAAAATTGAGTTTGACAATGGAGTTTATGCGCAGCTTTCTTGGTTGTTAGCACTAGGGTTGCATTCTTTACTTATGTATGGGTGATCTAGGTCAAAGAAATCAAACAAAAAGCTTGGCATTCATGACTTGCAAGATTTGATTTTCAAAGATCTTTTTCAATATTTTTTCATGCTATTTTGACCCTAATCATATCCAATCAATTCAATTCCTTCCATATCTGATCATGCACGAATTATTGAGTATATATCATGCACAAAAAGATTGAAAAACTTAGGTTAAGTATTTTTCATGTATTTAATTGATTTAAATGAATTATTATTAATAAAAATTCAAATAAATAAAAAAAAAATAAAAAATGAAGAAAAACTTCCCTTTGGGCCAAGTGGTTGTGCACATGCCTTGGATAATGAATTGTGGAAGAAAAATAGGCCCATTAGCAATTTTAGGTCATTTGAATCAATGTTGACTTTTCAAAATATCCAAACATTTCCCAACTTCCACAAGGCATACCTTGCTCAATTTTTAAGCTTTGCTCATGTTCTTTGACATTTTGGAAAGGTCTTTGAGTCCTCTAACCAATGCCTTTGGTCCCATGTCATTTTGATTTACCAATCTCAAGTTATGGTCTTTGACTTAAAGTCCCTTTTTGTTGACTTTTGAAAATGGCCTATAATGTTGAAATTGATAACTTTTTGTGAGAGCATTTCTTGGACTTGAAGTATGAAGATGAGTTGTAGGAAATGTCTTTCTCTTCAAAATGAGCTTTGGATGGAATTTTTCTGATAATCCATGTGAAAGTTATGCCCTGGTCAATTTACAGTTGACTTTTTCAACTGTCCAAATAAGGAAACTTTTGCATCTTGATGATTTTTGAGCCAAGCTTTGAGAATCATGATCAAGCATTGATCAGATGATGTTTGTGGCTTTAAAATGAGATGTTGACCAAAAATTTGAACTTTTGACTATCAAATGACCATTTTGCCCCTACAGTTGACTGTAGTGCAATTAGGGTTTTGACTGTGCAATTTTGTGCTGAAAGTCTTGAAACTTGGTATGAGGATGCTTGACCATATTTGTAGGCATGTGAGACTTGATTGGACCCTTGGAAACTTCATTTTCTTGATCAGAATAAAAACCCTAATTTTGACTGTTTAGGAGACCCTTGTACTGTGCAACCCTTGGGGAATTTTGAAGCATGACTTGGCAATTTCTTGAAGAATATGGGAGGGCAAATTTTGGGGTACAACAGTTGCCCCTGTTCAATCTTCTTAGACCTGAGGGTGCAGATTGGCTGACGTGCCTTTCGTAATCTGAGGGTGGAAGATGATTGAACACTAGAGTGCCCAGAAATTTGCGCTCACATAGTAGTGTGATGGGGGAATGGGCTTATAGATGCCATTTGGAGATCGATGGATAGGATGATGGGCTTATAGATGCCATGCTAAGAGATGCTGGAAGGTGGATGGGCTTATAGATGCCATCTGGATGTCGATCGCGTAAGAGATTCCTTAGCGAGAACTTGCGTACCTGCATAAGAAAAATGAGTACCTGACATGTTGCAGTAGCTGGATCTGGAGCTTCAAAAGATGATGAATGAGCCAAGGGTGGTTACTACCTCAATAGCAATTATTGAGAAAAACCTGGGATGGAATTATCATCTCCGCAGTATCGGGGAGAGAACCATAGGAAATTGTAATCTCAAAAGCAATCATTGAGAAAAACCTGGAATGGAATTATCGTCTCCGCAGCATTGGGGAGAGAACCATAGGAAATTATAATCTCAACAACATTCATTGAGAAAAACCTGGAATGGAATTATCGTCTCCGCAGCACTGGGGAGAGAACCATAGGAAATTATAATCTCAATAACATTCATTGAGAAAAACCTGGAATGGAATTATCGTCTCCGCAGCATTGGGGAGAGAACCATAGGAAATTATAATCTCAATAACATTCATTGAGAAAAACCTGGAATGGAATTATCGTCTCCGCAGCATTGGGGAGAGAACCATAGGAAATTATAATCTCAATAACATTCATTGAGAAAAACCTGGAATGGAATTATCGTCTCCGCCGCATTGGGGAGAGAACCATAGGAAATTATAATCTCAATAACATTCATTGAGAAAAACCCGGAATGGAATTATCGTCTCCGCAGCATTGGGGAGAGAACCATAGCAAATTATAATCTCAATAACATTCATTGAGAAAAACCTGGAATGGAATTATCGTCTCCGCAGCATTGGGGAGAGAACCATAGGAAATTATAATCTCAATAACATTCATTGAGAAAAACCTGGAATGGAATTATCGTCTCCGCAGCATTGGGGAGAGAACCATAGGAAATTATAATCTCAATAACATTCATTGAGAAAAACCTGGAATGGAATTATCGTCTCCGCAACATTGGGGAGAGAACCATAGGAAATTATAATCTCAATAACATTCATTGAGAAAAACCTGGAATGGAATTATCGTCTCCGCAGCATTGGGGAGAGAACCATAGGAAATTATAATCTCAATAACATTCATTGAGAAAAACCTGGAATGGAATTATCGTCTTCGCAGCATTAGGGAGAGAACCATAGGAAATTATAATCTCAATAACATTCATTGAGAAAAACCTGGAATGGAATTATCGTCTCCGCAGCATTGGGGAGAGAACCATAGGAAATTATAATCTCAATAACATTCATTGAGAAAAACCTGGGATGGAATTATCGTCTCCGCAGCATTGGGGAGAGAACCATAGGAAATTATAATCTCAATAACATTCATTGAGAAAAACCTGGAGTGGAATTATCGTCTCCGCAGCATTGGGGAGAGAACCATAGGAAATTATAATCTCAATAACATTCATTGAGAAAAACCTAGAATGGAATTATCGTCTCAGCAGCATTGGGGAGAGAACCATAGGAAATTATAATCTCAATAACATTCATTGAGAAAAACCTGGAATGGAATTATCGTCTCCGCAGCATTGGGGAGAGAACCATAGGAAATTATAATCTCAATAACATTCATTGAGAAAAACCTGGAATGGAATTATCGTCTCCGCAACATTGGGGAGAGAACCACAGGAAATTATAATCTCAATAACATTCATTGAGAAAAACCTGGAATGGAATTATCGTCTCCGCAGCATTGGGGAGAGAACCATAGGAAATTATAATCTCAATAACATTCATTGAGAAAAACCTGGAATGGATTTATCGTCTCCGCAGCATTGGGGAGAGAACCATAGGAAATTATAATCTCAATAACATTCATTGAGAAAAACCTGGGATGGAATTATCGTCTCCGCAGCATTGGGGAGAGAACCATAGGAAATTATAATCTCAATAACATTCATTGAGAAAAACCTGGAATGGAATTATCGTCTCCGCAACATTGGGGAGAGAACCATAGGAAATTATAATCTCAATAACATTCATTGAGAAAAACCTTTGATAACTTCTACTGAGTCTTCATCAGAAAAATCTGTTTGGGGTCGATTAACTGAACCGGTCTAGGTCTTGGAATGTCTTCAACTGGGTCTTTATCAGAAAAATCTGTTTGGGGTCGATTAACTAAACCAGAGAAGGCCTTGGACTGGATAATAACCAGAGAAATCTTTGGAGTCGATTTAACTGAACCAGATAAGGTCTTAGAGTCTTGAAATATGATTGGGAATTTAGCTGAATCTTTCCTGAAAGGTAAAGGTCAGTCATATGCAATGCATGATATGGACCAAGCAATGATGTTCTCAACATAGATGAGATTTGTAAGATGTGATGCGTCTATGCATGTTATAATGATGTATGTGAAGATGTTTATGAATATTATGTTTTCGTCTTAGGAAAGTAAATCCTTGACGGATGCCGGGAAGTCACTCCTGGGCAGATGTTGAAGTATTGATTTATTGCTTCCGCTGGGGATGAGAGTTGCAAGAATACCGGTAGGAGGAGATGACTCCGTATGGGAATGAACTTGGTGGATGGATTACTCTGCGGGGAGAAAAGGTACTCTGACGGTCTTGCTGGGAAGCAATACTCTGTGGGGAGAAGGATACCTTGATGAGTTGTTGATAATAACTTGCTGGGGATACCCTTGTTGTCTTGGAAGTGTTAATGGACTTCGCTGGGGATAAGGAGACTTCGTCGAGGACGCTCTTTCTGTGGCTTTTGGCTGAGGATAACCCAGTTATATCCTGGTAAGGAAATAACTCTTTGAATAAAGCCGGGGGACGCGTTCGTGCTCTGCGAGGATAAGCTTCCAGAATCTACTGGGGATAAGCTTACTGCTTGGGGAGGTGAATTCCAACTTCCCTGGGGAAACTAGATTGGACTCTCTTGGGGAAGTTTTGACCTGTACCTGGAAGTAGCTCCACTGAATATTTGATATACCACCGGGGAACAATCTTCAGGTCGAGACTGCCGGGGATGCTTGTTAAAAATGCATGCATACTGCTGGGGAATGTTGAGATCTGCTGGAGGATACCCAACTTCTCTAAGACTGACTGTAACTTTGCTGGAGAAGAGTATGTTGACTTGCTGACGTACTCTCTGGGGAATTAAGATATGCCGGTTATGTTCTTCAGCTGAACTCATCTCAGTACCTTAGTGGACAGAGCCATTAGATCATTTGGACAGCTCATCATTGCCCCTGTTTCTGAGGTGGGAGAGGAAGACCTGTGAGGTGCTGATAGTTGTTGATGGACAAACTCTTCTTCTGATAGGCCAGTGACAAGATGTTGGGACATAGTCGTACGCTTTTGATCCCTAACTTTTGCCTGGACCGCCCTTTTGGGTTTTCAGTCCACCGGGATACCCATTTTTGCTCAAGCCGCCTTTTCAGGTTTTCGACTTGCCGGGTGTACAGATATTTCATCCCTTCATTTTGCCCGAACCCTTTTGGTTCGCCGGGAAGCCCTTATTTTTGCATAGGTGTGTCAACCTAGCGGGTCTTTGATTTTGCGTAGTATTTTTTCGACTATGTCCGCGCTCTCAAAATGTAGGGAGTTGCCCCTGTTAGAAGTGTTTTGTCATGCCGCCAGAAGGTGTTTGACCAGGCAAGATTCGTTGCTAGGATGCCCCAAGTGACTCAGGTGGAGATTTGCCCCAGGCTATTTGGCCTTTTGAGAGATTCTCCGAATCTTGATTGGACTGCCCCAGATAATGGACTATGGTCATGTCCTGCCCCTTGATTGGAAGTACTTCTGTTCATTAGGCATTCGTCGTGCGAATTTCTATGCTGTTCAAACAAAAAGTCACATGAAAACAAAGTTATGTTAAAAATGCAGAGCCTATGTCTGTCTTGAAGATTTTGAGAATGCATTCTTTTTTTCATAAAACAAATGAATGTTTGTAAAATGCGATGTCAACTCCTTATTTACCGTAGGCCTTAAGGAGTCAGGATACCTTTCGTAACAGTATGCTTTCGAACTAACCCATGCTTCAGCTAGGACTTTTAAGGGTTATAACGTGGCCTGGTTCACGGTTTAAGAAACAAAGGATAAGGCTCAAATTATTTGTACCCACCCGCTCTTCGTGATGTTCTTCAATCCTAAACTCAGCTGATCGTGCGTTAGACCTTATTTGAGTTTTTGTCCTGATGTTCCAATGATGGTTCAGATATTGATGATTTATTCTGAATAGGCAGTCATTCCTTTTTTGTTGAGGGTTAGTAAGACCTCTTTCTTGTCTGATTTTTGTTATCCCTTTCTTTTTTTGCCTGAACTGTTTCTTTTTGTATTTACAGTCAGCGGGATGCCCCAATTTCGTAAGTCCCCTTTATAGGTTTTTCCTTTTTGGGTTTTTATTTTTTTAGATATAATGACTGCCTATTCTTATGATTATTCAGAGTCATCACAGTCTGCCTTTTTTTTTGTAAGGACCTCTTGGTGCCATTTGTTATGCACTTGGATCAACTGAGAGACTACCCTGCCCCAGGTTATGATAAAGGGTTTTATTTTTTCGAAAAGAAAAACTCCTACTTCTTTGGCTAAGAGGGGTTGACGAGGGATTATCATCCTTATAACTCCAGTGTTTAGGGATTTGAAACAATTCCTGTACCTCATCAGCGGGGTCTGTTCAAAAGCATACTGTAATGATCGCGGTATCGTTTTCGTCATCCTCCCTCAAGAGGCTTTAGAAATTTAGATCAAGAGTTGACATCAGAAAAAATATGAAAATGATTTGCATATAGTGAATGCGAATATATTGCTTCAAAACAGACATATGCGATGCATTAATGAACTAACAACGTTTAATCATGAATAAATGTTTGAACAGTTAAAAGAAAGTTACAACTTGAAAATTCTAATAAACACAAGTCTTCCAGTCTCAGGGATTACTACTTCGACTGGTGCATCTTGTAGGGATGGCAGGAGCATTCAGCCTGGCCCATCTGGGTGAAATCCACAGCTCTTTCATTAATCAGATCTTGAATCTTATTCTTCAAAGCCCAGCAGTCGTCGGTGTCATGTCCTGGACTGTCAGAGTGGTATGCACATCTTTCCTCAGGATTGTACTTTAGGGAGGTTGTGTTGAGACGCTTAGGAGGGTCCCTTAACGTCACCAGATTCAACCACAACAATTGTTGTAAAGCTTGAGACGGTGACACGTTGAGTTTGGTGAACTGCCTTTTAGGCTTGTCTGGCTTGCTCTGATCTGCCCGTTGTTCTGGGAGAGGTCGTTGTTGGACCTGAGAAGTAGTAGCAACTCGGAGAGGTCTATTCATTGGACCCGACCTTTGCCTTCTTGGAAGCTGTTCTATGACCTGGTCCCTGATTTGGGCTGGTTGCTTCATGTCTTGAGGAAGTTGGCTGATCATGGCTCTCAACTCTCCTTGCTCCTGAGCTAAACCTTGAATGAGGGCCCTTTGCCCCAGCATCTGGGTTTTCAATGTGTCTACCTCAGCTTGTAGACGTTTCAGCTGTTCGTCCTTGTCATCTTCAGGACTCTTTCTGATCAGATTCCCCATGAGGAGTGTCCTCAACTCTTCCTGCCCCTTGGATAGACCTAGGAAGATTTCCCTGAACTGAGTCTCTTGAGCGTGAAGGTCCTGGTTATCTTGTTGTGAAGCCATTGCTGAAATAAACAGCGAGAAAGGTAAGTGACCTGCAACAAGTGTACCTGTAATGCAATGATATGTATGCAATGTTTTCAAGGACCTCGCGGGATAAACAAAGAAAATTTGTTAGAATTTGGGTCCAGTAGCTTGATTGAAGGAAACCCATGTTGTGGAGAGTTCTTCTTCAAGGGTCAAAGGCTCACCATATCCAGTGGGTCATAGCCCCTAACTCGAGTTATCATGTTTTGATCTCCAAGCAACTTTGGCTAAAGGAACCTTCTTCAAGTGTCAAAGCTCACCATACCAAGTGGGTCATAGCCTCTGACAACCTTGGCTAGAGGAAAATAAATCCTCTTTGCCCCTTGCTAGATGTTTGATTCATCCTGACCTGCATCGCAAACCCTTGAGATCCTTGAAATAGGTTAGGACGTATGCAATGGTATGATGTCATGATGCATGGGGTAACATGGGTAAACCTTGTTATAAGTCCCTATTAAGGACTATAAACAAAACCTGCAAGCAAACTCAGTAAACCCTGTTATGAGTCCTAATTAAGGACTAAAACAAAACCTGCAAGGAATTCAATAAACCCTGTTATAAGTCCTAATTAAGGACTATAAACAAAACCTGCAGGAAACTTAGTATACCCTGTTATGAGTCCCTATTAAGGACTATAAACAAAACCTGCAAGAAACTCAAGTGTCAGATAACAAGCATGCAAGTAGTCAAGTACGAAGGCACACAAGTCACACAAGAGAAACCCTTAGGGTTCAGGCCAGCATGGGGTCTGGGTATTACCCTCTTGAGGTTGGTGGGTTCAACCTGTCCTATTAGAAGTAACCGGGTTCTAAGGGTCCCAATATCACAGGATTGCTTTCATTATTCATCGTTTCGATTTAGCCACTGAACTGGCGACCGAAATATTCCAGGAAAGCAACCCTCAATTGAGTGTAGTATCGAGTATCAACCAACCTCGGACTGCACCAAAGTCAGTTATCTCACTACCCTAAAGAGGCCAAGATAGTTCAATTAAGGTTCCTAAGGTCTGTTGATGCTTCACGACACCACGCGGAGGCCCCGTACTCTCCTTGACTGAACTCAAGGGTTACCGGTACACACCAAAGAGCCACATCAATGTAGCAGACTGTTTCAACCATGTCGGTATACCCCACACAGTTCCCTCACAGTCTTGTTGCTACTTTCTAAGAAGGTATCCCCCAGATCCGGGTTAGGATCTATAGAACTCCCGAGCAACCCACAATTTAAAGCACACAAGGAAAGCAATTGAAAACACAGTTATGAACTAGCTCTAAGGTACACCTCACTTTAAGTTTAAGTCCCCAGCAGAGTCGCCAGTTCTGTGATCGGTGGATCTGGAACTGACTGTTTGACGTTGGTTCGCGAAATGTCGCGGAAGCAAGAGTTGCCACCGTCTTTTATTTTCTCCAATTGGAAAGGACAAAAGCACAGAAAAATTCCTTTAAAGAGATTGCTCTCGGTTCGGGAGGTAGGTTATAGAAAGGGAAGGTGTTAGCACCCTTTCTATCCATGGTTATCCATGGGCTCTTAGATACTTGCTCACTTGTGTTTTCAAAAATGGTTTGTTTGCTTTTCAACTGTGGGTTTTAAAAAAGTTTCTTTGAAAATTTCCGTTCGACTCTTGTATCGGTCCTCAAGAGTGTTTGAAAAAATTGCTTTCGAAAGCTTTTTGAAAAGGTGTCGGTGTGAAAAGTATTTTTTTGTTTTGTTTTGAAATTAGAGCAAGTATCTAGAGTCGTCTACCTACCCTAAGGAATTCGTCTGTGTAAATGTCCTTTAAAGTAGTGCCATCCCACCATTGAGAGGTAGGTAGCACCACCGTTGGAGGTGTTCGGGTCAATTCGAGGTTCGGGACATGGTGATCACCAGAGCAACGGGAAGATACCTTAGAAGCTACCCTCATGCCAGGTTCCCGGATCATGAGGACTTACTAAGACATCCTCTACTCGACGATCACCTTTCGAGGCAAGGCAACAGTGAGGCGTACCCTAGGGGTGGTGTGTGATTTGTGTGTCAGATTCATTTATTTTTGTCTTGTCAGGTTATGGGTGATCTATGCGTTTGTTTTTATTTTATCCATTCATTCTTGCATGCCTTGATTAACAGTTTAAAAATTGCGAAAAGTAAAAATTCTAAAGCTATTACAAAAGGCGCGGGTCCACATCGCCAAAATTTCTTGAACCCGATTTGACAGAAAAATAAAGAAAGTAAAAGCAAAGCAAAGTGTGAGAAATTAATTTACAAGGCCTTGGGAGAGATACATAAATATTTAACGAAAAAGAAATAAACACGTGAATTAAATAAGAATTAAACGAGGGCGTTGGACCCTTTTTGAAAAATTAAATTAAATGATGAGATTAATTAATTAAAAAAAGAAAGAGAAATTGTTTTTTGGTATTTTTTGTATTTATGTGATTTTAATGAAAAAGAATTAGATGCACTTAAACCTAATTCTACAATTTTTATTTTATTATGAAAACACGTTAAAGTTTAACCTAAAATTAACCCTAATTATTTTACATGCAATTTAATTATAAAATAAATAATAGTAAATATTGAATTATTATGGAAGAAAAATAAAAAGGAATAAAAAATTAATTAAACCCTAATTCTATATTTTTTAGATTTTTATTAAAAAGGTTAAGATTAAAACCTAATTTAAAACTAGTTAATTAATGAATTTATTTACAAAAATACTAAAATAAAATATTTATTATTTTTCCATCTTTTCTGATTTTTATTGCTTTTGTGTTTTTTAGTGAGAAATTAAATTAAAAGAATTAATTGAAAAGAATAATAATCAAAATAGAAAGAATAAAGTAAAAAAAAAAATATTTAAAGATAGCAAACCTAGGGGGTCTGCCCCTAATTGGGAGGTTCTGATTAGTACTTTTGGGCCTAATTAGCTTCAGGCCTGATTGACTTTTGCGCTGGCGTGGATCTCCCTTGACTGACGCACATGGTATTCTCCCCATCTGGACCTTCTGATCCATCTTAGTAAGCACGTGGTGACTTGATGTGGTGGATGTATGGTGTGTTTCAGTATTGACGATGCATAGGAATATTAGTTGAAAAACAATATGGAAAGAGTGAGGACCTGGGGCTCGAACCCAGGTCTTGAACGTTACCAGCGCTTATGCCTGCCAGTGGAGCTACCCTGTTTATCTGTACATCATATAATTAACGAATATAATAAAACAAAAAAAATGTTAATGCTTCTTTTTTCGCGCGCGATTCAAACAATCCAATCGCTGACGGCCACCTCATCTTCTTCTTCTTTGTTCCCTGAAACAAAAAGGTTGGCAACGGTTTTGGCACCGTTCCAAAAGAGGCCATAATCAAAAATAGCGATTAGCTCTGGTATGCTCATAAATTGAGCGCGAGGGTGGATTCATGATCGTCCAATCATGCTTGTTTCAGTGGTCTAAGTCTTGAATGCCAATTTTTCCTTAATTGAAAAACCCTAATCCAAGGTCCTGGAAACCCTAATGTTCAACAATGGTGAAATCGCATATGGGTGACAAAAAGACAATTAAACCATACGGTTAGCATCAGAATCTTACAATGAACATAAACCAAGCATTAAAAGTTACAAAAGATGCATGAATGAGAATTTTTTTTTGTACAGGTGAGATCGTTCTCACGTTTCTGGGCACGAGAGCTTGTGGTTTTTGATCCAAATCCCTTCTTTGAATACTCAGCAAGCTAATGGAATTGACCTTTGGCCTTGAATCGTCCTGCAAAAGTGTTTTCAGATTTGGAATTTTTTTGCAAAAAATTGAGTTTGACAATGGAGTTTATGCGCAGCTTTCTTGGTTGTTAGCACTAGGGTTGCATTCTTTACTTATGTATGGGTGATCTAGGTCAAAGAAATCAAACAAAAAGCTTGGCATTCATGACTTGCAAGATTTGATTTTCAAAGATCTTTTTCAATATTTTTTCATGCTATTTTGACCCTAATCATATCCAATCAATTCAATTCCTTCCATATCTGATCATGCACGAATTATTGAGTATATATCATGCACAAAAAGATTGAAAAACTTAGGTTAAGTATTTTTCATGTATTTAATTGATTTAAATGAATTATTATTAATAAAAATTCAAATAAATAAAAAAAAAATAAAAAATGAAGAAAAACTTCCCTTTGGGCCAAGTGGTCGTGCACATGCCTTGGATAATGAATTGTGGAAGAAAAATAGGCCCATTAGCAATTTTAGGTCATTTGAATCAATGTTGACTTTTCAAAATATCCAAAAATTTCCCAACTTCCACAAGGCATAACTTGCTCAATTTTTAAGCTTTGCTCATGTTCTTTGACATTTTGGAAAGGTCTTTGAGTCCTCTAACCAATGCCTTTGGTCCCATGTCATTTTGATTTACCAATCTCAAGTTATGGTCTTTGACTTAAAGTCCCTTTTTGTTGACATTTGAAAATGGCCTATAATGTTGAAATTGATAACTTTTTGTGAGAGCATTTCTTGGACTTTAAGTATGAAGATGAGTTGTAGGAAATGTCTTTCTCTTCAAAATGAGCTTTGGATGGAATTTTTCTGATAATCCATGTGAAAGTTATGCCCTGGTCAATTTACAGTTGACTTTTTCAACTGTCCAAATAAGGAAACTTTTGCATCTTGATGATTTTTGAGCCAAGCTTTGAGAATCATGATCAAGCATTGATTAGATGATGTTTGTGGCTTTAAAATGAGATGTTGACCAAAAATTTGAACTTTTGACTGTCAAATGACCATTTTGCCCCTACAGTTGACTGTAGTGCAATTAGGGTTTTGACTGTGCAATTTTATGCTGAAAGTCTTGAAACTTGGTATGAGGATGCTTGACCATATTTGTAGGCATGTGAGACTTGATTGGACCCTTGGAAACTTCATTTTCTTGATCAGAATAAAAACCCTAATTTTGACTGTTTAGGAGACCCTTGTACTGTGCAACCCTTGGGGAATTTTGAAGCATGACTTGGCAATTTCTTGAAGAATATGGGAGGGAAAATTTTGGGGTACAACACAGTGCATCATGAGAACCATCCCTCCTAGCATACCCAAACTATCGCAATGCCAAACAAGGGTTATAAGTGATTCCTGCCCTAATTCCTTGGAGAGGGACATTAGGGAATTCCCCATGGCGATTAATGATGGTAACATCTTCCACAGATCGAGGGCACCAGTGAATATCCGAATGCGTAAGACACATCAACCTATTAGACCACCTCATGCCTTGCTCATTCTTTAACACAGATCGAGGTAGGTGCGAAATAAACCACCTAGCCAACAGAGGAGTGCAACACATGAGGGTTCCTCTTCTCTTTACGGTGCGAGTGTGAAAAGAGTGCAGAATGTCTCCCAATAAAGTAGGCACCTGATTATGAGACATGAAAACTTTGACGGCATTCGCGTCTATGAGTTGGTTTAGATTAGGGAACAATACCATTCCATAGATGAGAAAGGCCAACACAACTTCAAAGGCTTGTAAGTCCAACGTATCCCAAAAATTGTGAGCTTTCTCAAACAAGAACTTGGCTAGAAACCCTTTGACACCGCTTCTTGTTTCCTAATTTGTCACAATGTCGGACCGTTGTAAATATAGGGCTTGAGCGATCTCCTCAGGCTCTGGATATCTTTCCATACCGTTGAAGGGTAATTGATTGAGAATAGGCACGCCCAATAACTGAGAAAACTCTTCCATAGTAGGCACCAACTGGTAGTCGGGAAATGTAAAGCAATGATGTAAAGGGTCAAAGAAATGAAAGAGAACTTTCACCATGTCTTCATCAGGGCTTGAGGTGACCAAACTGATGAATCGAACATGTCTTTTAGTGAATGGGGAATTCTCAGGAACCTTTGATGCCAATCTTTGAGTTGAGGAGGCACCCTTACGAGGTTGACTTGGATAGTATTTCTGCGAATGGGAGCCATGTCCTACAAATAGACACAAAGATAAGTCCTAAAAGTCCTTGAAATGGTTAGTGTGACATGCCATGTTATGATATTATGATGTTATGTACAAACAAATATATACAAGCACACAAACAGAACCTCAGGTTTAGGCTTGCATGGATTCCATAGGTAAGTACCCTCTTGAAGCTTAGTTGGTTCAACCTGTCCTATTAATAGTAACCGGGTTCCAGGGAATCTCAATATCATTGATCTTTCTTCACCGGGCATTGTTTAAGTGCAAGCCTCTTTATTAGCGACCAAAATATCCCGGAAGTCAAATCTCAATGAGTGTAGTATCGAGTATCAACCAACTTTGTACTGCACCAAAGCCAGTTATCTCACTACTTCTTAATGGCCAAGTTGTTCAATTAAAAGTTCTAAGGTTAGTTGGTGCTTCATGACACCACACAGCAGCCTCGACTATCTCGTTTCAACCGTGTCAGTATACCCTACCCAGTCTCCACAATCTATTTCTACTTACCTAAAAGGTGCCCCAGATCCGGGTGTAGGATATTTACAAGTAAACCCAAGAAAACCCTCAAAGATAAAGTATACAAAACACACAATGTAAAGCAAATTTAAAATGATCTAACTCTAAGGTAACCCCACTTTATAAGTGCTCCCCAACAGAGTCGCCAGTTCTGTAATATGGTGGCTGAACCGACTGTTATACTGGTTTTGTGTTTGTATTTGCAAATGTTGCGGTAAGCAAGAGTCACCACCGAATTTCATTTTATCCAACAAAGGAAGGGGTGAAAAGAATAGAAAAAGACCTTCCGAGAGTTTTCTGAGTAAGGGGGGTAGATTATGGAAAGGAAGGTGTTAGCACCCTTTCCATCCATAATTATCTACGGGCTCTTAGATGCTTAGCTCATTTGAAATGCTTTATGCTTTGTGTGTTTTTGAAAAGTATTTTGAAATGCCTTAGTAAGGCGATTTGCTTTATGATAACTCTTGTATCAGTCCTCAAGAGTGTTGATAAAGCATTTTGAAAATGTTTTTGAAAGTTGTTTTGTGTAAGTGTAAAATTTTTTTTTGAGCATAACATCTAGGAACTATCAACTTTACTCGAACGATTGTTCCTTTCCTTTTTTCCTTTAGACATTTCTATCCTACTATTAGTGAGTAGGTAGCCCTAGTCGTTGGATGTTTGAGGGACATTCGAAGGGACGTTTTTTAGTCACAAAGATAACTGGGCAAGAAACCTTAGTAACTACCCTAGGGTTTTTAGATCATTGGTTACCGAGGAAACATCGAGGGACTTATGATCTTTTTAAACCGGAGGGTAGCAACTAAAATCTCTCACGTTTTGAGAATTGTGACTACTTTTTCAAAGGTAACCAAAGTGGGAGTACCCTAAAGGTGCGCATGTGAGAGTGTGTTATGTTCAATTATTTATTTTGATGTTTAGGTTTGCTAGCGTTTGATTATTAATCTTGTCACGCAGTCCTATGAATCATACATCTAGCAGTTAATAATTTGTAGGAATTTAAAAGTCGGAATTTAAAGCTACGCTATTACATCCCATGAGCAGTTACAATATTTAGAAAAAAAATGCGAAAAGATAAACTAACTATTACAAAATCAAATGTGCGACCTATACATTCTTTCTAGAATTTAAATAACAAAAGAAAAAATAGAAAACAAAATGAGAAGAGATTGTTTAGAAAGAAAATCAAATGTCCTAAAAAAAACATAAGTATTAAGAAAAATATTTTTGGTATTTTTGTGGTTTGATTTTAATATTTGAAACCTAAGTCTAAACTAATTACAAATTAATTATGAAATAAACACAAAAAAAATGATTAAGTTAAATTAAATTTATTTATGAAAATTAAATTAGTTAAGAGAAAAGAACAAAATCTATTTTTTTTTGTGATTTTTTAAATCTGATTTTTATAGTTAAATAAAAGTAACTAAGAAAAAAGAATAAAAATAAACATATAACAAGGGCCAGGAAGCACAAGTAAGCAAGTGGTGGTGTGAATTGGATTTTGTTAGGCCCAAATCAAGAGATGACCCAAGCTAGTGTTGGATATGATGTTGCTGGAGTTCATGAGGTGCATTGTGGCCTCACGTTGAGGCGCTTGGATTTGGTTCAATTGAGATTTGATGGTGTGGATTTGATGGCATATGATGCACGCCTATGATCATATCACACTGGATCTATAAGAAACATGTTAGAAAAAACAATAATACATGATCTGGTTATCAAACCTAGGTCCTTTCGATTACACACGTCCTTCTTCATCCTATGAACTGCTTTCTCTTTTGTTAATCCTAACACAACAAAATGATTATATGATAAACTGCATATTTGGACCTTAGTAACACAATAATACGTGTGTTTTAGATAAGATCTTTTTGTGGCAATGTTTCGTCCTTCTTTTGTTCTAATGGTTTTTGTTTTTTTTCTCTGCCCCTGGCAATGTGTCTTTAGACATGTATTTATTGGGCATAGTGGTGAATGGAAATGGAAAGAGACAACCATTAACCAGGATTTGAAGGCAGAATCGAAAGCCTTAAACAGGTTTCCATCTTTGATGACTTCCTACCCTTTTGGATTTTGGGATGAACCTGGACATGTTTCACTCCCTGACTCCTTCGAATGCCTCTACGCCTTGTTCTTCGATTGGCTTTGAATTGCTCCTTTCGATGGCTCTAGGCTTCATTATTGTGGCTTCTTCGATTGAGCCCCTATTTGCCTTGTTCTTCTATTAGCTCTGAATTTCTCCTTTCGATGGCTCTGAGCTTCATTATTGTGGCTTCTTCGATTAAGCCCCTATTTGCCTTGTTCTTTGTTTGGCTCTGAAAATACCCAACTAGCCCAATCGAACAATTCATTCTGGCCAATCAAAGCTTATTTTGTCATTTGCTTCGAATGTAATTGTGCAGGAGGCTTGGGCTTGGCAGCATGTAGGACTTTGTCCAGCAAGCATCTTGAACCAGACTCATCAAAAGGGAAAACAAAACTTGTTTCCAACAATTGTGTGTCTTTCGAATGGACCAATTGTATGTCCTTTGAAGGCACCATTTATTTGTTTCTTCGAATGGACCTTTGGAATGTTTCTTCGAATGGACCATATTATGTGTCAAAGTGTAGAAAACTATGTGTTAAAGGGTTTAGAGGTGGAGTCAAAGCTAGCATGAGGGAAGCCACTATTTTGTGAGTCGAAGCACACATGAAAGAAGTTCTTGCCTTGTGAATCGAAGGAAAGCATGAAGAGGAAGCCTTTGCCTTGTGCGTCGAAAGCAAGCACAGAGGAGAAACTTGTCTTGTGAATCAAAGCAGACACGTCAGAGGCCAATGCTCAATCGAAGATTGCATGCAGAAGGCCACTACTTTGTGAATCAAAATAAACCGTTTCAAAGGGAGCCATTTGCCCAGTCGAAGCTATCACAAAGGAAGCCAGTGCCTTGTGGATGCTTAGCATGAGGGAGGCCATTGCTTTTTGGATCCAAGCAGGAACAAAGGAGACCATTGCCCAATGAATCAAACCAGGCACGAAGGATGTAATTTCATAGTAAATCGAAAGCGAGCCTGAAGCAGCCAACGCTCAGTCGAAGCTTTGTAAATTAAACTTGATCGAAGGAGGCCGAGTGCTCAATCGAAGCTTGTGAACCAAGCTTGCATCGAAGGAGGCCAAATTCTCAATCAAAGCTTTTGAACCAAGCTTGCATCGAAGGAGGCCAAATGCCCAATCGAAGCTTGTGAAACAAACTTGCTCAAAGGATTTTAGATGCCTAATCGAAGCTTATGAATCAAGGCAAACTTGCTCTTCCTTGATTTGATGCCTGAGAGCCAAAAATCCAATTGTACTTGTGCAAACTTACCCTTTTGAAAATTCTTGTGAGAAAATGTCTTGAGAAAAAGGAGGGCAAGTTTTGGGGAAAATTTATCAACAATTTTTTCTTTATCACATTTTCAGCAATTCCATAAATTAATCTCAATCAAAAGTAAGGATATTAGAAATTACCAACTTGACAGGAGAAGTGTTGTTGCTGAACAGAAAATGCCGAAGTTGCAGGTGTGATACGATGCTGACGCAGGTGGTACCGACTGGAGCAACGCTTGCGGATAGGAAGACTAGTGAGGAGGCAGTTTGCGATGGTGGCTGATTTGTGGAGGGCGGCGCTGGAAATCGCAGATGGCGATGTGATGAAGAAGGGAATATTTATGGAAGTGAGCGGATGGTGGTTCGATGAAGACGGTGGAGGAATAGGGGAAGCTTGTGGATAATTGAGTTAGGAGAGGTGAGATGCTTTGTGGAGTGGGTTAATGAATTGATTTTGTGTTGTTGTGTGTTTTTGTTTGACAGAGGGTGAAGGGAGTACGCGGAGCATGAAGAAATTGAAGGAGGGATTGGCGCTGGAGGTTTGGCGGAATAGGGTGATGGAACGATGGTGGAGTTTTCCGCGGATGTTGTTGGGTGATTGGTGATGTTGCGGAAATGAAGTAGAATGTTAATTGAAGGTTAGGGTTTGGCGCTGTGAGCGGTGAAGGTTGTCGTTACAGTTGAAGTGGTGGAAGATTGAAGTTACGGTAAAGGTGTTATGTTGATGAAGGCGAATCGCGGTTGATTGATAGAGATGGGTGGTTTACGGTTTAATAGTGGTGGAGGAATAATGTTGGACGATGGGAGTTTGTGGTTCGCGGATGGCGCTGTGATGATGAAGGGGGTGTGATTTGGTGGCTACTGTGCGTTGGAAGAAATAAAGGGAATTTGGTTGCTGTTATTGAGAAAGGAATGGAGTTCGTGTGGGAAGAGAGGGAAAGAAGATTAGTTTGTGAAGTAAAGAATTAAAGAGTGAAAGGGAGTTACTGTGTTGCCTTTTGTGTTGTCTTTTTACAAAGAGTAAGAGGCTATTTAAATAGGAAAAAAGGAGAGGGAATATTGATTCTAGATTTATTCAGATCCATCCATATTTCTTCAATTTTATCAATCCGCAAATTCTGTCAACGACCAATGAGAGTCAAGCATGGTGTATTTAATATTTTTTTTATGACAAAAATGCCCTTAAATGATAAAAATGAAATAAAAACTTAAAGTATAAAAATTAATTCAAATTAAAATATTTTTTTTCGAATAAAAAATAAAGACTTAAAAAGACTAAAAACGATAAAAAAACGGACAAAAATTTATCTGAAAAAATAAAATGAACACATTAAAATAAACTACATGTCACAAATATTAAAGAAAAAATATTCAAAAATTCAAAATCAGAATAAAATGGGAATAAAAATATCAGGTTAAATAGACATTTACGGTTAAAAATGAGACTTCAAATTGTATCAAAAAAATGAAGTGAGCATACCGTCATAATCTACGCGAAACGCATATTGATAAAATGACCGGTAAGAAGTGAAAAGTTGAAATATTTTTCTCGCTAATTTTCCGTACAGTGACAAATCGCTTTTAACAATCTGTCTATAAAACCAAAATATTTTTGTTATCGACATATAAAAAATTTGGAGCAATGAAAGAAAAGAGTAAAGAGATAAAAATGCATGAAGTGAAATGTCGGGTATTTTTCAACTACAAAATGATGCAAATGTCGATTTAAACTGACTTTTGGTCAACTTAAACACGATTAAATGATGCAAATGTAATGAATGAAGCTATTTATTAATGATTGTGACTAAATGACAAAATATGATATGAAAGTGAGACTGAAAAATTAGGGGCAAAATTTAGGGTATAACAGTTGCCCCTATTAATTATCTTTTTTCCAGATAGGCGGAAAGTAATTAAATACAAACATACCTGAATTTCGTCCCTGATGTGATGAGATGATAGCATATGTTATGAATGAATGCATGGACTCTTTTTTGACATTTTTTTAATGATGTATGAGATGAGACAGACTCTGGGAATTTGGAAAGACTTGAAACTGGAAACTTATGGTAGTTCAGATGAAATGACGTGGAAAGACACGCTAGGGAAACAACAAGATATTTCTGGATATCTGTCAGGGTGACAAAGAGTAACCATCAATACTTGGAAAAAAGAGATAAAACCCGAGAAGGCAAGCAGCGACATCCAAGAATGACATTGAATAAGGTGAGAAACTCTCTGGAAAATACAGTCAGAAACATCTAGAAGAACAATAGATGTGGGATGAGACCAAATCTGAAGCTACATCAGAGTCGTCCAGGAAAGACACTGGACGGAAAATAAACATGACATCAAATATTGGCTTTGAATGAAGGGAAAACTCAATGTTTAATAATGGCTTTAGACGAGTGAAAAGATCACAACATCTAATATTGGATTTGGATGGATGGAAAACTCAACGTCTAATAATGGCTTTAGACGAGAGAAAAGATCACAACATCCAATATTGGCTTTGAATGAGGTGAGACAAATCAAGGCATCCAATAATGGCTTTGGACGAATGGAAAACTCAACATCTAATAATGGCTTTAGAAGAGAGAAAATATCATAACATCCAATATTGGCTTTGAATGAGTGGAAAACTCAATGTCTAATAATGGATTTAGACGAGAGAAAAGATCACAACATCCAATATTGGCTTTGAACGAGGTGATATAAATCATGGCATCCAATAATGGCTTTGGACAACAACAAAGATAACAACATCCAATATTGGCGTTGGACGGAAACAAAAGATAACAACATCCAATATTGGCTTTGGATGGAATAAAAGGTAAGAACATCCAATATTGGATTTGGATGAAAACAAAAGATAGCAACATCCAATATTGGCTTTGGACGGAAACAAAAGATAGCAACATCTAATATTGGCTTTGGATGGAAGAAAAGGTAACAACATCCAATATTGGATTTGGATGGGAAAAAAAAGATGGTGGCATCCAATATTAGCTTTAGATGGCAACAAAAGATCATGGCATCCAATATTGGCTTTGGACGGCAAAAAAGATTATGATATCGAATATTGGCTTTGGACAACAACAAAAGATAGCAACATCCAATATTGGCTTTGGATGGAAGAAAAGGTAACAACATCCAATATTGACTTTGGATGGAAGGAAAGGTCATGACATCCAATATTAGCTTTGGATGGAAGCAAAAAATCATGGCATCCAATATTAGCTTTGGAAGGAAACAAAGATCATGACATCCAATATTGGCTTTGGACGACAACAAAAGATGGTGGCATCCAATATTGGATTTGGATGGAAGGGGAAGATCATGGTATCCAATATTGGATTTGGACAACATGGGGAAACATGATATCCAAGATTAACATTGGTTAAAATAAATACATCTCATCTAAGATCAACATCGAAAGAAAGAGGGAAACAACTCATCCAAGATTAGCATCAGATGAAAGAGAGAAACAACTCATCCAAGATTAGCATTGGGAAAAAGAGAGAAACAACTGAATTGATATAAGCTTTGGTAGGTGCCAAGTAAGTTGGACTTTGATCTCAAGGTGACATTTTGAACACAGCAAGACCTTGCCAAATGCAAATGAGGATGTGTAGCAGTAGAAATGTTTAAGACTAAGATTGGATTAACTAGACTTATACAGATAAAAAATAAAAATCACCACTGCGCTTTATTGTTTCCAAAGGAATGGGAAAAGAGAGAATAACCCAAAAAGAGGGGGAAATATTCAAGGTAAGGGGGTTGGTTATGCAAAGGGAAGGTATTAACACCCTAAATATCTACTATACTCTACATGAATCTCTTTGTAAAAATCTGTATATTTTGGCTATAAAATGTTGTATAAAAATAGATGGTGGAGATGAGAAAAGAAATATTTTTATGATTTTTGTACCCGCCGCGGTTGCGAACCTTTAGTGCCTACAAAGCACCTTTCGTGCAATAGGGGTCCAGAGTACTCGTAGTTCACCTTTTAAAAATATTAAAACACAAGTGTGTTGATTAATTTTATGAGATAAGACATCATCGTCATTGTCCGTATGGAAAACATACTTACTATCCACAATCATGAGAAAGGAGAATTTGCATCATCTCAAAGTGGAGGATATGACTTGGATTTTAAAATCAACAAAGCCTCACTCAACACCCATGTGGAAAATATCTCACTTCGCTATATATTGTAGAAGTATAGTTGTTTGCATCACTACATGAATTGACCATAGTCTAATCTTTTGAGAAAATTATAAAGATAAGAGCCAAAATGGAAAAATGGTTTGAATGAGATTGATTGACTTTTAGTATTCTCACAAAAATGTCAAGGTACTATTAAGTTGATTGAAGTTTATTTATGAAAATGTTTTGAAAATGCATGGATCTAAGTCCAAGTTTATTATGAAAGTTGTTCAAGTTTAGAAACAAGAAGATTTTTCAAAAGGAGGGAGAATATTTTTGAAATTAAAGAAGATGGAAGGAGATGAAGGGAATTTCCTAAATCATAAGATAAAAGCTAGGGAGAAGAACCATCTAACCAACAAGAAGCCAACAATTGACATTATGAGTCAAGATAGAATTCACATTCTTTGGATTGAAACCAAGAAAGCAAAGATACTAGACTTCTTGAGAAGACCAAACTTCAAATGTATTAAGTCTTCACAAAAATTAGACAGAGTAACGGCTGTATACAGATGAATTCCAGATTACAAACAAAGTATGTAATCACAATAACCTGCACACAAAAAAAAAACAACCAAATGTCTTGAGATAAACCCCAAGAACTCCAGACAAAATATTAATTAAGGTCACAAAGTATCCAACATAGGCCAAGGTCTCTAGTCCTAAGTCCAAGAAATCCAATACTCCATAATGTCAAGGATAGTAACCAAATAGTCCAAGTATCATTAATGTTTTTTATGGTTCATGTTAATTATTAAGTATCTTAAAAAAGAAAATAAAATCTCAAGTGAGAAAAATAAAAATGACATAAAAGTAAATGCTCAAGTGAGTAAATATGAAAAAATAGCATGAAATGTAAATGCTAAAATAAATGGTACATAAAGTAAAAGCATAAAATAAAGTCAATTGTTAGCAGTTAGTGGTTAGTTGGATGACCATCTTGAAACTTGCATTTGGAACTCATTAGAGGATTGGTAGAACCAAAGCCTCTCAACAATAAGTTGCATTTTCTTTTTGTAAAGTATATCATCCACTTAAGAATCCTCAAGGCAACATTTAATGATCAATGATGTTTAAGTGATCCGCATTGACTAAAATTGATGAAGATCCATTGGAGGATTGGTAGAACCAAAGCCTCATAACAATGAATCTCAAGGTTATTAGATCAAATGGTTCAAATTAACATACTTGGGCTTGAAAACATAGGTTTGGGCCACAAATTATCATTTACTCGAACCGGGACAAAATTTAGCGCTATGTTAAGCAATCATAAGTGGACTTATGTAGAAGTAGCACCTATTTTGAGGCCGGTCAATAGCAATCTATGTACTTCATGTTTGGATAAATGATATAAAGATCATCATCCCATAACATGTAGCATAAAAAAATAAAAAAGAAAGGGGTAAGATGAAGAGGGAGGGGAATGATAAGCTAATTTGGATCACTACCTCAAATTTCTTTTATCTTTAAATTCAATCACTAATCTAGATGGATTAAAGAACTAAACATATCATTATTCCAAAGCAACAAAAATGAATTAAATAATTCACTCTTTGGTAGATTTGAATTGATGAACATTTATTAAACTACATCTATACCCAAAGTCCATTGAATTTAAAGAGAAATTAGACATTTAAAATTGAAATCCAAATCAACAATCAAAAGGAGTGAGTAAAAATAGATAGATGGATCAAAATAACCTAAAAACAAGGCAGAAAAAGCATTTTGGTTCTGTTGCAATCGATTGCACTACTGATGCAATCGATTGCATCAGTGCATTTTTCAAAAAAAGTTGAATTTCGCTTTGTGACCATCGGTTGCGCTATTACAACAATCGGTTGCACTCTAAAAATCAGAAAAACAGAATTTCAAAAGGCCAAATTCTTGTTCAAACTTTCCATCAAACACCTTATGATCATGGATTCAATTGAGCATGAAAGTTCCATCAAATTATGAGAAAATAGCACCAATTGAATCACTAAATAATGCTTAATAAATTAAGCCCAAAGATCCACAAGAGATCACATTGTGAAAGATGAAAAATCCAATTTACCAAAGATAGATCTAGAGAATTATCAAAACAACTTCAAGAATTTGCTTCAATTCAACCTCAAGAATCAATTGCCCAAGATTGGATATAGAGAATTGATGAAGAAAAAGTGTTTGGATGAAGGTTTAGCTCAAAGATTAGTAAGCTTCAAGGCAAAACTTACTAACTTTTTTGAAAATGGAGCTTTAAGTGAATTTGGTAGATGGATAGAATTGAGAGATTTTTTAGCAAGGTGGATTTGGCTATCAAAAGTTTCTGATTTGAATGAAATGAGAGCTCTATTTATAGAGTTTAGGCCTAGGATTAGTGGTGTTTTGGTAATTGATTCTTGGAGCTAAAATTTGAATTAATGACATATCTTTCAAAAAAATGAAAATTTGGAGCCAAAATTTGAAGGGTTAAATATGTTTTTGGTCCCTATAAATATCTCAAATTTTATTTTTAGTCCTTTTTAAAATAATGGCAAGTTCTAGTTCCTACAAAATTATTATGCACGGAGTTTTTGTCCTTGTTGTTAAACCAATGTGTATTTTTGAATGATGATTTTGTAGACATGTTTAGAACGTTAAAAAGTTCTTCGGAAAAAAAGAAATTCAAAATTTGATTTCTAAGTCGAGATTTTCATTATTTTTATCAGTATCTTTTGAAATTAAAAAAATCATTTTTAATTCTTCTCATTTTAAAAAATTCTAAAATTTGATAAAGAAATATTTTATAGTATTCTAAATACGTATGGAAAATATTATTAAAAAATTTAAAAGTTTAAGGGTAATTAAACTATTTTAAAAATTTTAGAAAATAACAGGGACTAAAACTGGATGAACAAAAATATTTTAGGGACCAAAATTTGTCATCTTTTTAATAGGGATTAAAAATAAAATTTGAGATATATATAAGGATCAAAAACATATTTAACCCAAATTTGAATTAATGGTATATATTTCAAAAAATGAAAAATTGGCACCAAAATTTTAATTAATGATATATATTTCAAAAAATGAAAAATTGGCACCAAAATTTGAATTAATGATATATATTTCAAAAATGAAGAAAAATTGGAGTCAAAATTGACAAGCTTGAAATTGCTGATTTTTTTTCAATTTTTCACTCTGTGCAATCGATTGCACTCTAGGCTCAATTGATTGTATCCGTGTATTTTTTCAAAAAATGGCGCAAAATGCACTATGTGCAATCGATTGCACTCTAAGAGAAACCGATTGCATCCGTGAATTTTTTTTTTAAAATTATTTTACTTTGCAAATAGAGATTTTAGGAAAATAATACCGGAAAACTTTATTTGTCAAATGCATCACTAAAGGTGAATTACCAACGTTCACTGAAGATAGAAAGAGAAAAGTATAACACCAACATTCACTGATGGTGAACTACATCCTTCCTTCGGATATTACCAACTTCCTGATTAACTCGGTAATTAGTAATATTCTTAAGAAAAACTCGTCCGAGCGTAGTATTGTGTGACAACTACAGTCAAAGGGACCTCCATTGAGTGGGGGATCTCATGTATCCTTTTTTTGGATTACTCCCTCAAAGTTAACATGACTATACCTCCTGTTCTATCTTAAAGTTTGCCCAAGTCCGGGTATAAGATTTATGAGAAATCACCAAGCACCCTGAAAAACAGGAAAATCCAGACAAACATATACACGACATATAACGTATAAACAACAATAACACATATACATATATAAAAAAAGATAGGTTAAACCCAATTAGGGATGGACCAGTAAGAAGTCAATCTTTCCCAAATGATGTCGCCATTTTTTTCTGTAGCGGTAGAAATGTTAAAGACTAAGCCATTTGATTGACTAGACTTATACAAATCAAAAATAAAAATCGCCACCGCGCTTTATTGTTTCCAAAGGAATGAGAAAAGAGTGAATAACCCAAAAAGAGGGGGAAATATTCAAGGTAAGGGGGTTGATTATGTAAAGGGAAGGTATTAGAACCCTAAACATCTATGGTACTCCGCAAGAACCTCTTTGTAAAAATATGTATATTTTGGCTATAAAATGTTGTATAAAAATAGATGGTGGCAGTGAGAAAAGAAATATTTTTTATGATTTTTGCACCGGCCGCGGTTGCGAACCTTTAGTGCCTACGTACCATCTTCCGTGCAATAGGGGATCAGGGTACTCGTAGTTCACCTTTTAAAATTTTTAAAACACAAGTGTGTTGGTTAATTTTAAGAGATAAGACACCATCATCATTGTCCATATGGAAAACATACTTACTACCCACAATCAAGAAAAAGGAGAATTTGCATCATCTCAAAGTGGAGGATATGGCTTAGATTTTAAAATCAACAAAGCCTCACCAAACACCCAAGTGGAAAATATCTCAATTCACTACATGTTGTAGAAGTATAGTTGTTTACATCACTACAAGGAATGTACAAGAATCTAATCTTTTGTGAAAAATTTAAAGATAAGAGCCAAAATGGAAAAATGGTTTGAATGAGATTTATTGACTTTTAGTCTTCTCACAAAAATGTCAAGGTATTATTAAGTTGATTGAAGTTTATTTATGGATTTTTTTTGAAAATGCATGGACCTAAGTCCATGTTTATTATGAAAGTGGTTCAAGTTTAGAAACAAGAAGAGTTTTCAAAAGGAGGGAGAATATTTTTGAAATTAAATAAGATGAGAGGAGATGAAGGTACTATCCTAAAGAATAAGATAAAAGCTAGGGAGAAGAATCATATAAACAACAAGAAGCCAACACTTGACATTATGAGTCAAGATAGAATTCCCATTCTTTGGATTGAAACCAAGAAAGAAAAGATACTAGACCTCTTAAGAACACCAAACGTCAAATGTATTAAGTCTTCACAAAAATTGGGTAGAGTAACGACTGTACACAGATGAATTCCAGATTACAAACAAAGTATGTAATCACAATAACCTGCACACAAAACATATAAACAACCCAATGTCTTGAGGTAAACCCCAAGAACTCCAGACAAAATATTAATTGAGGTCACAAAGTCTCCAACATAGGCTAAGGTCTCGAATCCTAAGTCCAAGAAATCCAATACTCCATAATGCCAAGGACAATAAGTAAATAGTCCAAGTATCTTTAATGTTTTTTATGGTTCATGTTGATTATTAAGTATCTTAAAAAAGAAAAGAAAAGCTCAAGTGAGTAAAATAAAAATGACATAAAAGTAAATGCTCAAGTGAGCAAAGATGAAAAATAGCATGAAATGTAAATGCTAAAATAAATGATACATAAAGTAAAAGCATAAAAATAAAAGCATAAAATAAAGTCAATTATTATAAGTTAATGGTTAGTTGGATGACCATCTTGAAACTTGCATTTGGAACTCATTAGAGGATTAGTAGAACCAAAGCCTCTCAACAACAAGTTGCATTTGCTTTTTGTCAAGTATATCATCCACTTAAGAATCCTCAAGGCAACATTTAATGATCAATGATGTTTAAGTGATCCGTATTGACCAAAATTTATGAAGATCCATTGCAGGATTGGTAGAACCAAAGCCTCCTAACAATGAATCTCAAGGTTATTGGATTAAAGGGTTCAAATTAACATACTTGGGCTTGCAAACATAGGTTTGGGACACAAATGATCATTTACTCAAATCGGGACAAAATTTAGCGCTATGTTAAGCAATCATAAGTGGACTTATGTAGAAGTCGCACCTATTTTGAGGTCGGTGAATAGAAATCTATGTACTTCATGTTTGAATAAATGATATAGATATCATCATCCCATAACATGTAGCACAAAAAAATAAAAAATAAAGGGATAAGATGAAGAGGGAGGGGAATGATAAGCTAATTTGGATCACTACCTCAAATTTATTTCATCTTTAAATTTAATCACTCATCTAGATGGATTAAAGCACTAAACATATCATTAATTTAAAGCACAAAAAATGAATTAAATAATTTACTCATTGGTAGATTTGAATTGATGAAATTTATCCAACTTCATCTACACCCAAAGTCCATTGAATTTAAAGAGAAATTGGAAATTTAAAATTGCAATCCACATCAACAATCAAAAGGAGTGAGTAAAAAATGATAGATGGATCAAAATAGCCTAAAAATAAGGTAGAAAAAGCATTTTGGTTCTGTTGCAATCTTGTGCACTGCTGATGCAATCGATTGCATCAGTGCAATTTTCAAAAAAAAATTTGAATTTCGCTCTGTGACAATCAGAAAAACAGCATTTCAAAAGGGAAAATTCTTGATCAAACTTTCCATCAAACACCTTATAATCATGGATTCAATTGAGCACGAAAATTCCATCAAATTATGAGAAAATAGCACCAATGGAATCACTAAATAATGCTCAATGAATCAAGCCCAAAGATCAACAAGAGATCACATTGTGAAAGATGACAAATCAAACTTACCAAAGGTAGATATAGAGAATTATCAAAACAACTTCAAGAATTTGCTTCAATTCAACCCCAAGAATCAATTACCCAAGCTTGGATGTAGAGAATTGATGAAGAAAAAGTATTTGGATGAAGGTTTAGCTCAAATATTAGTAAGCTTCAAGGTAAAGCTTACTAACTTTTTTTGAAAATGGAGCTTTGAGTGAATTTGTTAGATGGAGAGAATTGAGAGATTTTTTAGTAAGGTCGATTTGGCTATCAAAAGCTTGTGATTTGAATGAAATGAGGGCTCTATTTATGGAGTTTAAGCTTGGGATTAGTGGTGATTTGGTAATTGATTCTTGGAGCCAAAATCTGAATTAATGACATATCTTTCAAAAAAATGAAAATTTGGAGTCAAAATTTGAATTAATGATATATATTTCAAAAGATGAAAAATTGGCACCAAAATTTGAATTAATGATATATATTTCAAAAAATTAAAAATTGGCACCAAAATTTGAATTAATGATATATATTTCAAAAATGAAGAAAAATTGGAGTCAAAATTTACAAGATTGAAATTGCTGATTTTTTCAAATTTTCACTCTGTACAATCGATTGCACTCTAGGCTCAATCGATTGTATCAATGTATTTTTTTAAAAATGGAGCAAAATGCACTTGTGCAATCGATTGCACTCTAAGAAAAATCGGTTGCATCTGTGAAATTTAAAAAAAATTATTTTTCTTTGCAAATAGAGATTTTAGGGAAATAATACTGGAAAACATTATTCGTCAGATGCTTTGACTCGATACCTACAAAACACAAATATTCAAAGACAAATATTTTTTTTTGTATTTTGATTAGAAGTTAGTTGATAAAACATATACAAAATAGATAAATAAGGTGCTTGGAGATTCCTCAAGAGCAAACTTAAAGATAGGAGATAGAAAAAGAGGAAAAAAAACCCGACCCTAATGTGATCTTGTTGCATTGTGATGGTATGCAGTGATAGAGGAATCTTAGGCGGGAAAATTAGGGTACAACAGGATGAGGCACTCTTGTTATGCATTATGTATGAATTTTGTTATGCATGATATGTGAATGATCTATGCATTTAATGCAGACGTTTACGACAACAGAGATTGACTCTTTTGTGGAGGTAAGATTGGAAGTTTGATCCCTCAACATGAAGAACTCTGCCAAATGTGCTTGGAAAGAAAATATCCTGAACCCAAATTTGTCACACTTGCAAATTGTATTGAACTAATGGTTTTCAGAGGAAGGACATGTAGAGCTGCTTGGGGATTTGTCCCCGATTAGCTGACTGTTGAGGATAAACTGGTCATGGCTTTAGTCGAAAGTTACTGGAAATAAGCTGATCATAGCTTCAGCTCTGAAATGATTATTGGGGATAAACTGATCATGGCTTCAGTTCCTGAAATGACTGTTGGGATAAACTAATCATGGCTTCAGTTCTTGAAATGACTGTTGGGATAAACTGATCATGGCTTCAGTTCTTGAAATGATTGTTGGAAAGGAACGTCCCTGTATGTGTCTTGAAAATGATCTTCTGGCTAACCAATTCTGAGAAAACCCGCACTGAACAATAAATCTTGAACTGCTTCACAAATGGATCTAGAAGATACTTACCCCTGATAGGATCACTGACCAATTTTCTTAGCTGTTTGAAATTCATTGACGAGGAAAGCTTGTTTTCAAGAAAAATTGTTTATTCAAACATGGTAATTTTAATGCAAAGTTCATGCAAAAGTTTTTGAATTCAAAAATCATTTTTGAAATGATATTGTTGGTGTATAGAAAATTCATCACTGGTCAAAATAAAGTGGTTTATACTATTAAAGTGAAAGAGAAGGTATGATATCAAAACAAATGATCCGCAAAAGATCTTAGGAGTCAGTTTACTTAACCTTGCTGTAGTATGCTTTCAAAAGAAACCTGGCTTTAATTAGGAATTTTGAGGGTTGTAACGTGGTCTGGTTAACGATTTAAGAAATAAAGGATAAAGGCTCAAAGTTTATATGTACACAACCCAATCTTCGTGATGTTCTTCAGTCCTACGTTCAGTTAATTCAGACTATGCATTCAGGTTCCAAGAGATTTCGGAACTACACTGATGGTAGCAATGATGATGGCTCAGAAGCTAAGGGATTCTTGAGACGACAATCACTTCTTCTTACATCATTTTGCTGTTATGAGGACTTTTGTCAACTCTGGTAGAGAATTTTTAGGATTTAAATACCTCTTATAATTGAATTTATTATTCCAAACTTTTCCCTAAACTGTTTCATTTGGAATTACAGTCAGCGGGATGCCCCCGTTTTTTGCCTAAGTCTCCTTCAGAGGTTTTGACTTAGCAGTTTTTTTCCTTTGATTTTTTTAAATATTTTTCATTTTTATTTTTGGAAAGATAATGACTGCCTTGCTCAATGATTACGGGGAACCATCTTTGTCATTTTTGGTTTGGGAGCACCTTTGACACTTCTTGTTGTGTGCAAAGGAAAGCTTGATCACGACCTTTATTGAAAGGTGTCTTGCACGATTTCTCTTGTAATTGAATGCACAGCCAAATTAACTGAGAAACTACCCATCCCATGTGGTGAACAAGGGATTAACTTCCTTATTTATCTAGTGTTTGAGAGATGAAACAATGCCTGTATATCCTCAGCAAAGTTTTATTCGAAAGCATACCAGCAAAAATTATGTGTATTTGATTTTCATCATCCTCCTCAAATCTTTGCACAAACAAAAGCTTGATAAAGAGACTAACCAAGAGAAATATATTTGAAAGCAGTAAATGAAAATGATTTAAATCAAAACATTGCAAGTCTCACTAGAATTAACATGGAAGTACAAACAATATTTGAAAGCAACAATTTTAACATAAACAAGGGAAAAATGCAAACAGAAAGAAAGATGGCCTAGTGACTAATCAGTAACAAGGATGAGCTATCCTATCTGAAACACTGGCTTTAGGAAGTGACTTGAGGGTACCTCGACTCATGCTTCAGCCACATTGTTTTGGAAAAGGATTGTTGATAACATTAGGACCTGCCTCTTTGAAAATGAGAATATTTGCTTTCATCAATTCTTGCACTCTATTTTTCAATGCATAGCAGCTCTCTAAATCAAGATCGTCAGCTCCCTGATGAAAATCACACAGAAGGTCATATTTGAACCCGGTTGGAGATGGATTTCGAGGAATCAGAGGCCCAGTTGTAATCAAGCCGTTTTGCACCAATGCAGGATACAATTCAGTGTATGCCATAGGGATGAGATTAAATTGATTCCTATTCCCTACATAACGATTCTAATTTTGTGTAATATTCTATCGTTGAGGAACTTGAACTGGTTGAGCATTAACCGTAGGAGTAACAGCCGATACTTATGGTTGATCAACGTATTGAGGCCTACGGCTGTGTCCTCTTCTCTCAGTCAAGACATCATTGGCTTCTACCTCTTTCTTCTTCTGAAAGTTCCCAAGGTATTTCTTCACACCATTAGAAGATTCAACAACTTTAGACACTTTTCCATTCTTGATTCCTTCTTCTAATCTCTGCCTAATAGTCACCAGGTCTGTGAATCTAGAGGACACACTATCAATCATCTTCCCCCAAAAGAAAGGGGACAAAGTATCCATGAACAAACCAATTAGCTCTTTCTCTACCAGAGGTGGTTCAACTTGAGATGCCAATTCTCTCCATTGTTAAGCATACTTCTTGATAGATTCTTTCTCATCCTGGGACATATTTTGTAGTTGGAAACGATCAGGTTCCATGTCAAGGTTGTATTTGTATTGCTTTATGAAAGCATTAAAAAGATCATGGAAGCATTGGATACGGCCTTTCTCAAGTCACATATACCATTTCAATGAAGCTCCACTCAGACTATCATGGAAACAGTGGATAAGCAGCTTGTCATTCTTTTTGTAAGCAAACATCTTTCGGAAGTACATCACCAAATGACTTCTTGGACACGTGTGCCCCTGGTATTTCTCAAACTCGGGATTCTTGAACTTTGCAGGCATAACCAGATCAGAAACTAGGCACATGTTGTTAGCATCAACACTGAAGAACTCATTTCCTTCAATAACTCTAAGTATTTTTTCTAAAGTCGGATATTGTTCTTTGAACTCTTCCAACTCACCAAAGTTTCCCTGACTCACACTTCGAGAACTGGCAGCATTGTACTTAAAGTGAGGGTTCCCAAAAGCATCTTTTGCAGTAGGTTGACGAGAAGTAGTATGAACGATTGGCTGAGGTTCAGTGAAAACTGGAGCCTGAAAGACTGGTCGGGAAGACTGGCCAACCATTGAAGTAATTGCAATAGGCGGAGAGTAGTTATGAGGTAACCCAAACTCTGGCCATGTAGTAGATGTATGCTGGATAGGTTGAGTGTTAACAACAATAGTTCGGATCTCAAATGTCATAGTCCTTTGAGGTGGCTCTCATCTAGAAATCAGGACTTGCATCATCTCAGTAAGTTTAACCATGCCTGACTTCAACTCGTCGATTTCCATTCTGACTTCCATGTTGTGTTGTTCTTGGTTTTCCATTCTCAATCTGACAGAAGCTCTAGTCCCGTAGTTGTGTTGAGGAATCATATTGATGATAGACGACTAATTGGAAGAAAGAAGCAACTGGAAATAAGATCCTGAACAACCTGGATGTGTGCATAATGATACAAAGGATGCAAATGATATGCAATGCATTGCACAGTAACATGATCACATGGTTCAGAGTAACGAGACTGGAGTCAAAGGTATAACCCATAAGGTATGGACTAACAGTTATCACCCACCCAACAAGGTTCTAAGAGGTTCCCGGAGTCTACATCCTTCCTTTGGATATTACCAATGTCATGATTAACTTAGTAATTAGCAATATTCTCAAGAAAAACTCGTCCGAGCATAGTATCGCGTGACAACTATTTTCGATTACTACGTCATAGTTTCCGCACTACACCTAAAAGGCCAAGATGGGTTTGGTATTCTACGTTTCTCAGCTTCAACAGGCTCCCAAGTCGAAAGCAGTACGTCTTCCTGATTACTCGGTAAACAACACTACAGTCAAAGGGGCCTCCACTGAGTGGGGGATCTCATGTCTCCTTTTTTGGGATTACTCCCTCAAAGTTAACATGAGTATACCGCCCATCCTATCTTATGTTTTCCCAAAGTCCAGGTAGAAGACTTATAAGAACTTACCAAGCCCCTGAAAAACAGGAAAATCCAGACAAACTTATATATAGAATAATGGGAAGTAATAAACAACAAGCAAAAATATATATAAGCACCCATAAAAAAGAAACAAACAAAGCTAGGATTGACCCACTTAGGAATGGACCAGCAATAGGTCAATCTGTCTCCAGCAGAGTCGCCACTTTTTCTGTCACGCACATTCATCGTTGGCAAAGAGACGAGCAGAGAGATGAACGAGATTGCGATAGTGATGATAGGAAAAGAAATGTAGCGGTAAAGATTTGAGATTTAAGCCATCAATTAACCTATCTCTACACAATGAAGTTGCCACCACACTTTATTGTTTCCAAAGAGAAATGGGAAAAAAGCAAACAAAACCCAAAAAGATCATAGATCGAGGTACGGGGGTCGGTTATGCAAAGGGAAGGTGTTAGCACCCTAAGCATCTATGGTATTCCGCAAGATCCACTTTGTTTGTTTTCTTTTAAAAGGAGTTTCATATAAAGGTTTACTTGCTAAAGGAAAAGAATGAATGGGTATTTGCAAACAAAAGAAAATGAATTTTTTTTTATTATTTTTGTTGCTCGCCTTGGGTCGTAAGACTTAGTGCCTACATACTACCTCGTGCAATGGGAAAGTTAGAGCACCGTATTTGGCTAGAAAAAACTTGTCTGTTGATTAATTTTAAACTAAGAGATAAGTCGTCATTGTTAGGAGAGAAATCTCGACTAACGCCCACAAGGTCTGCGAAAGATGGACCGTGCGTTAGCAAGAGTGAGGGTTTGGGAACGCCTCTAGCACTCAAGTGGAAAAGTTGACACCTTTATAACCATGGGGATAAGAGAATGTTTCTCGACTATCAATGACTCATGTCTCATCTTGAAAAAAGGTTTTGAAGGGTAAAGGTGCTCGAGCGCACAAAAGAGTTTGAATGAGTTGAAGTGTTTTTGTTAATTTTGAAGTTTGTTTAAAGAAAAGAAGTTTTAAAAGAAAAGGCACTTGACAAAGTCGAGGTTTATTATGAAAGCGGTTCGAGTTTATAAATAAAGAAGATTTTGAAAAAGATGAGAAGGTTTTAAAAATTAAAGGATGGGAGAAAACAAGACAGTATGTACAGGAGGGTAACATATAAGGTAAAGCGGATCTGAGCGAATAAGAAACCAGTACTTGACATGATGAAGTCAATATTGTATTCCCATCCCTTTGGGATTTAAAGCCACAGACAGAAAAAATAAGCTAAGAGTATACCAAACCTCAGGTGAAAATAAATCACAAGTTGAAAGCATTAAAAAAACTAGATGTAAGATAATACTCCAAGCAGCGAATAAAGCTAGTGCAGCCCGTGAAAATAAATCACGGATAAAGAAATCATGGATAAAGCTCATGGTACCAGATAAGGCTCAAGATATTTAATAAAGATCACGGTATAAGATTCCCCGCATCACATGAAATATACAGACAAAACTAACAACACAGGAAAAATTATATGCGTCCGTATGATTTTTAGAAGTTAATTTGAATTAAAATTAAAATCGGAACGCGACGAAAATAATATTTAAATAACCTGAATTTATTTACAATTGAATAAAATATACAATCAAAATATTATGTATAAGTATATATTTACAGTACAAAATATTAAATCAAAATAGGGAAATACAATAAAGAGGTAAAGGGAGAAGTGTAGGAAATATGGATGCGCTATGTGAGAATGGATACTTGAAACGATTTTCAGAAACCTTCACAGTAAACACATTCGTTAGTAGCATAAGCGGTATAAAAATTAAAATGAAAGAAATTGCAACGATTAAAAGCACGTGTTAGTAAGTATAAAATCAAAAAAAGAAATTGTATGAATGCACATGAATATTTACAGAGATGAAAAATCAGCATGGCATAAATTATTTCAAGTATATCAAAAGCAACCGCTATTTCAACCACAACGGGAAAAAAATTAAGAGTTCACGTTGCAACATGAGAAATTGTATTCAAAATGGACTTAAAAAATTATCATGATTCTTAATTCACAAATGAAACGAAAAACAAAGAACTCATGCCAATATCCAACTCTAACTTCAAACATGAAAAATTGATTTCAATTCAAGAGTTATTCAAATAAACCAAATCCTGACAACATAACCGTAACAAAATTTTTTATCACAATTTAACATGAACAAACCAGAATTTTTGATACAAGCTTTATCATGAAACAAATAAATTATCAACACTAAATTAAATAATATCTATCCATAGTTTCATCACACTAAAAAATAAACGTATCACCAATTTATTTTTCAAAATAGTCAGACAAATCACGATATCAACACAATAACAAACCAAATTTATCAACAGTTTTTTTTCTTTATTACATTTGCAGCAAAAATTAATCTCAATCAAAAGTAAGGATATTAGAAATTACCAACTTGACAAAAGAAGTGTTGTTTCTGAACAAAAAATGCCGAAGTCGCAGGTGCGATACGATGCCGACGGAGGTGGTACTGGCTGGAGCAATGCTTGCGGATAGGAAGACCGGTGAGGAGGCAGTTTTCGATGGTGGCTGATTTATGGAGGGAGGCGCTAGAAATCACGGATGGCGCTATGATGAAGAAGGGAATATTGATGGAAGTGAGTGGATAGTGGTTCGGTGAAGACAGTAGATGAACAAGGGAAGCTTGCGGATAATTGAGTGAGGCGGGGTGAGATGCTAGGCGGAGTGGGTTGATGAATTTATTTTGTGTTGTTGTGTGTTTTTGTTTAACAGAGGGTTAAGGGAGTATGCAAAGCGTGAAGAAATTGAAGGAGGGATTGGCACTAGCGGTTTGATGGAATAGGGTGATGGAACGATGATAGAGTTTGCCACGGATGTTGTAGGGTGATTGATGATGTTGCAGAAATGAAGCAGAATGTTGATTGAAGGTTGGGGTTTGGCGTTGTGAGCGATGAAGGTTATGGTTATAGATGAAGTGGTGGAAGATTGAAGTTACGGTGAAGGTGTTATGTTGATGAAGGTGAATCGCAGTTGATTGATAGAGATGGGTGGTTTACGGTTTAACAGTGGTGGAGGATTGATGTTGGACGGTGGGAGTTTGTGGTTCGCAGATGGGGATGTGATGATGAAGGGGGTGTGATTTGGTGGCTATTGTGCATTGGAAGAAATAAAGGGAATTTTGTTGCTGTTATTGAGAAAGGAATGAAGTTCGCGTGGAAAGAGAGGGAAAGAAGATTAGTTTGTGAAGTAAAGAGTTAAAGAGTGAAAGGGAGTTACTGTGTTGCCTTTTGTGTTGTCTTTTTACAAAGAGTAAGAGGCTGTTTAAATGGGGAAAAAGGAGAGGGTATATTGATTCCAGATTTAATCAGATCCGTCCATATTTCTTCAATTTTATCAATCCGCAAATTCTGTCAACAACCAATGAGAGTCAAGCACGGTGTATTTAATATTTTTTTATGAAAAAAACGCCCTTAAATGATAAAAATGAAATAAAAACTGAAAGTATAAAAACTAATTTAAATTAAAATAATTTTTTTGAATTTTTTTAGAATAAAAAATAAAGAATTAAAATTACTAAAAACGATAAAAAAACGGACAAAAATTTTTCCGAAAAAATAAAATAAACACATTAAATAAACTACATGTCATAGATTTAAGAAAAAATATTCAAAAAGTCAAAATCTGAATAAAATGAGAATAAAAATATCCTGTTAAATAGACGTTTACCGTTAAAAACAAGACTTCAAACTGTACCGAAAAAATAAAGCGAGCATACCGTCATAATCTACCTGAAACACATATTCATAAAATAATCGGTAAAAGGTGAAAACTTGAAATATTTTTCTCGCTCACTTTCCGCACATTGTCGAATCTCTTTTAACAGTCTGTCTATAAAACCGAAATATTTTTATTATCGACATATAAACAATTTAGAGCAATGCAAGAAAATAATAAAGAGATGAAAATGCATGAAGTGAAATGTCAGGTATTTTTCAACTACAGAATAATGCAAATATCAATTTAAACTGACTTTTGGTCAACTTAAACACGATTAAATAATGCAAATGTAATGAATGAAGCTATTTATTAATGATTGTGACTAAATGATAAAATATTATATGAAAGTGCGACTGAAAAAATTAGGGGCAAAATTTAGAATACAATAAAGCTTACTTGATGTTCAAGCACTTATTTACATGCAAAGAATATTTGTCTAAGAATGATAATTCTGATGCAAATCATATGCTTGTCTTGAAGTTTAAAAACTTTTATTAAAAAAAATTTCGAAGCATCAATTTTTTTGTTTTTTTATGAAAAGGTGGTGTTTTACCAACTCCAATTTTTAGCATATCTCCGAGGAGTCAGGTTATCGTATTCTCGTTAAAGTATTGCTTTCGAATTAACCCGTGCTTCAGTTAGGACTTTTAAGGGTTGTATCATGGCCTGGTTCACGGTTTTAGAGAATATGATTTAAGGCTCAAAATTATTTGGTGCCCACCCATTCTCCATGATGTTCTTCATTCCTATGTTCAGTTAACTCGATATGAGAACTCACCTCTCGAGAAGAGAGTTTGCGATGATTGAGGAACCACTGGAGTTTCTAGGACACGACAGTCACTAACTTCTTGGTGTTTGATCACTCGACCTTGTTGTTTGCTGAGGATCTTTATTTTGTAATCCTTTCTTTTTCCTTAATTTTTGCATGGACAATTTTTTATTTTGAAGTTGTAGTCCAGTGAGATGCACTGACTTTTGCCTAAGTCACTTGCGTTTCAAGCTTCGGCTTAGGCTTTTTGTCTCTTTATTTTTGAATAAGTCATTGATCTTTGTGTCGTCTTCGATTTATTGGAAATGGTTATGATTTCCCGAGTCCTTGATAGATGAGGGATAACCGTTATGGTATCGTCATCTGTTGACCTTCTGATGTGCGAGATATCATTCTCTTTGATGCACATTGCTGATAGATGAATGTTAGCCATTGCAGTTTTGACTTTCCTCAACATGTTGATGGATAACCATTGGTGTATCCTTAGAGGCGCACTCTTGATAAGTTCTGAATGCTCGATCAGATTAACTGAAATTTATCTACCCCAAGGTTAAACTTGAGGGTTTTTCTGCATAAAATAAACTCCTAATTTAAGGATCAAAAGGGTTAATGAGGGTCTATCTCCCTTATATCTCCGGTGTTTGGGGATTTGAAACAATGCATGTGCATCGTCAGCAGGGTTTTATTCAAAAGCATACCGTTTGAGAACCTAGGTGTCTTATGTTCATCATCCTCCCTCAAGAGTTATTTGCTTTTTTAATTAAAAATGAGTTAAGTATCAAAAGCAAGTAAAATAACAAAATTTAAATGAGTGAATACGAATGGATTAGTTCAAGACAAATATATACAATGCATTGTGATTTAATATAAAAAACAAACAGTTTTGCATACAATAAAGTACTGAACAAAACAAGAAAGATAATGCAAATGAAACTAGAAATTTCCATGTTGAGGAGGCTTCTTCAGGCTTGACTTATTTGAGGAGACGCTCTTTGTAGTCCTGACATCTGTCTCAGCAAGAGGATTCAATCCATTATCAGGCCCTTTGGAGTGAATGTGATAGATTTGGCATCAAGGAGGTCTTGAATGATATTTTTCAATGCCTTGCAATTCTCAATTGTGTGTCCTGGAGCCCCTGAATGGAATTTGCAACAAGCACTGGCATCAAAAACCTAAGGGAAAGGGTTTGGAGAAGGACTAAGTTCTCTCAGCTGGACTAGCTGGCCTTTTAACAAATGAGGGAGAAGTTGAGCATAAGGCATATGTATAGTGTAACGCCCTGTTTTATTTAATATTATATTATATTAATATTTTCGAATTACCGTTTGACGTTTATTTTTGCGATGAGAATATTTAAATTAACCATCATATCAGTTAATATATTCGGTGATGTTTTATTCAGACCGGTAATTATTTTGTTCGGTTCAGTTTTTATTCTGTTCGGTTCGATAAAATATTATTCGGACCGATATTTTAATTATTTGGAGTTATTTTAATTATTTGGGGTAATAATATTATTTAGTATTATTTAGTATTATTGAGTAGTATATTTTACAAGAAGGGCTAGTTGGTAATTTGACTTGTGTCTTGCTACTAAACAAACCAAACTCACAATTTCCTTTGTTTTATGTCATAACACTAAAACACACTTCGAGAGAGTTGGAGAGAGCTAGAGGTCTTGGAAGAGAAGAAGAGGAGAAAGAAAAAAGATTGGGTTTTGGATTGGTTGGAACATCAAGAATCATTTCAAACATCTAAGGTAAGGGGTTTGATTTTCCAATGCTTATAGTTAGGGTTTGATTTGGTATATTTTGATTTGGGATAAAATTGATGTTAGGGTTCTTGAGATTTGTTGAGATAAATTAGGAGAGTTAATTTAGGTGTTAGTGTTGTGGGATTATTGTTATGTTAATAGAAATTAAATTATAAAAACTAATTTATATTAATTAAATTAAGTTTATAAAACTAAAACTAAAGCATGCATAATATCCTAAAGACTAACAGTAGATTATGTTTCCTAAAAGTACTAACAGTATATTACCTTTTCCTAAAGACTAAAAGTATGTTACGTTTCCTAAAAGTACTAACAGTATATTACCTTTCCTAAAGAACTAGCAGTATTCATAAAATGAAGTTAGAAACTAAACTAACAGTATAGAAATTAAGTTAAGTTTGTAAAACTAAACTAACAGTATAGAAATTAAGTTAAGTTTGTAAAACTAAAGTACTATGCAGTATATATATTAAATATTTATATTAATTAAATTCAAATATGACATAAGTTAGCCGATTTAACTTGGAACCCGATTATGTCTGATTTCCCGATTTCGACAATTTCGGCGATGGAGCTAGGTGCTCCGAATTGAACGAAAATTGACGTGCTAGCTAATTTCGACGTGTAGCACGTCGTGGCGAGGTTAATTTTTCTAGATGTCATGTTTTTATGAAGCAACCTGAAATAGGCCAATTTACGGTTAATTTGGAATGAGTTGCGTTTTAGTCAGTTTAAGTCGCGTATGGACAATCCGATTGCGACGTTAATGATTATGATTGATGCCGATTATTATTATGAATGACTTTCGCTACGATTATTGATGTTGGACTATTTTTCCGTGTTTGAAATTAGGTGAATTATTTGATAATGATGTGGTGTGATTAAGCATGATGTTTGCGGCGGTTTATTTATAATGAATACTTGATGATATGCGATGCGATGATATGTTTTTCTTGATATGGATAAATATGGCGATGTGGGCTTTACACAAATTTTGATGTGCGATGATGATGTTTTGTGGTGTCGTGTTTGTGATGTCGTGTTGTCGAGTCACATACATTGCATTGGCGACGAGGGATTTTATGCCAAGCGACGAGGGCTTTTATGCCAAAGCGACGATGGGCTTTTATGCCGAATGTCCCTAATTACGGACAAAGCGACGAGTACCACATGCATAACATAGTCGTGTCTCATGGAGTCAGTTATGTTTATTTTTGAGTCTTTTGGCATTGAGTTTTATTTCATGGCTTATGATGAATTGCGATAATGCACGATACTTTGTTTTGTGATGATTTTTGTGTTGAACATAAAGTGAATATGATGCGATAATTTCATGATGAGTAAGTGATGAATATAACATAACGGTAAAGCGACAATATGAGTTTATGGCAATGAAGTTTATGTCTTGTTTTGGTATGATTATGATGATTACGTGACGAAATTAAAATGTTGATTTTATACACTAAATGATGATTTAAAGTGCGTGAGATTTGGATATGTGCTGACATACTCTTATAAATTCTATATCATTTATGATTCCAAAACTATTTATATATTTTATCATGCCTTTAATTATATGTTTTGGAGTATCTCACCCTTTACTTGTTTCGCCATTGCCTTATTATTGGTAATGTGCAGGTGATCCACGAGGATGATGAGGATTAACTCGATTCTCTTTATTTTGAGTCGCTCTGCTCTGATAGTAGTAACACTCGGGATTTGGGCGACGTTATTATTTTGATATGATAGTTTATGTATACTATCTTATGACTTTATGTATTGATGATAACATGATGATACATACATTTTGTGAACACATCCGCTGCACTGTGATTAGTCATATGTTTATATGATGATTTATGTTATGAATCAGTATATCCGACTTTTGATTTTGCGATGTGCATTTTAATGCAATGTGATGAAAAACACGAATATGTGATACCTCAATTTATGTTTGGATGAAATTTTGAAACTCAGATTTTATTATTAATTACGAGGGGTAGAATTGGGATGTTACATTAGTGGTATCAAAGCAGGTCGGTCTGTCAAGCCAAGTTGTTGAGTTTGTTGTCGTCTATCAATCAAGTATTGTTATTTGTTGATTCTAATCCTTGTTTTGTTTTCAGCAGAAGTTGTTATGGCTAGAAGGAACACTTGTAGGAATGATGAGGCTCTTGCTGCTGCTATGCAGGAAATGGCTCAGGCTTTCCAAAACCCGCTGAATGCTGACGAGAACGCTGGGTCTCGTAGTTTGGCAACCTTCCAAAGAGAGAATCCTCATACTTTCCAAGGAAAGTATGATCCCGAAGGTGCTTTGGCGTGGCTGAAGGAGATTGAAAGAATCTTCCGTGTGATGGATTGCACTCATGTGCAAAGGATCCGTTATGGTACTCATAAATTAAGAGCTGAGGCGGATGAATGGTGGGTTGAACCCGTCAGAGGCTTGAGGTTGCTGGTGAGGAAGTGACATGGGAAGTTTTTTGAAGGGAATTCATGAGGAAGTATTACCCGGAAGATGTTCGGGGAAAGAAGGAGATAGAGTTCCTTGAATTAAAGCAAGGAAGCATGTCTATCACTGATTATGCTGCAAGGTTCACTATGTTGGCCAAGTTCTATCTGCATTATGATGGGCCAAATGGCGAGTTCTCTAAATGCATCAAGTTTGAAAGTGGTTTGCGTCTTGAGATTAAGAAAGCTGTTGGTTATCAGAAAATCCGTGTCTTTTCGGATTTGATTGATAGTTGTAGGATCTTTGAGGAGGACAGTAATGCTCATTATAAGATTATGTTTGATAAGAGAAACAAAGGTTAGCAAAGCTGTGGAAAACCATATGATGCTCCAACTGGTAAAGGGAAACATAAAGCGTTTCAAGGGTGAAGAACTAGTGGGGGAGATGCTCCTACTAGTATTGTTTGTTACAAGTGTGGGAAACCTGGCCACAAAAGTAATGTTTGTCGAAGCGATATTAAAGCTAAGGAGAATGAGGTGAGATGTTTCCGATGTGGAGAAGTGGGCCATATGACTCGCGATTGTAGACATAAGGATGTGGTCTGTTTTAATTGTGGCGAGGGAGGTCACATTAGTGCTCAATGTAAGAAGCCTAAGAGGACTCAAGTAGTAGGAAAGGTGTTTGCTTTGTCGGGTGCTCCGACGGCAAACGAGGATGGTCTTGTTCAAGGTACTAGCTTCATTAATAGCTTTCCTCTTATTACTATTATTGATACTGGTGCTACTCACTGTTTTATTGCTGTTGATTGTGTAAAGAGATTGGGTCTCACTTTGTCGTCTTTGGATAGAGATATGGTGGTAGAAGTTCCGGCTAAGGGAATGGTTACTACTTCTTTTGTGTGTGCAAGTTTTCCTTTATCAATATTTGATAGAGACTTTATGGTGGATCTTGTTTGTTTAACGCTTGTCGAGTTGGACGTGGTTTTAGGTATGGACTGGTTAAAAGCTAATTACGTCCATATCAATTGCTATGACAACAGTGTGAGGTTTTCTTCCTTAGTAGAAGAAGAACAATCTATGTTGGTGTCGACGAAGCATTTGAATGAGTTCATGAAGGATGAGGCGTTGGTTTTCTTGTTGATGGCGACTCTTTCTATGGACAGTCAAGCTGTGATAGCAAACTTTCCGGTGGTGTGCGATTTTCCCAAAGTATTCCCTGATGAGATTCCTAGTGCACCTCCAGAAAGAGAAGTTAAATTTTCTATGGATCTTGTCCCTGATACCAGACCTATCTCTATGGCACCATACTGGATGTCTGCATTTGAGTTAGCAGAATTGAAGAGCCAATTAGAAGATTTGCTCGAGAAGAAGTTTGTTAGACCTAGTGTGTCGCCGTGGGGAGCTCCTATGTTATTGGTGAAGAAGAAAGACGGTAGCATGAGACTTTGTATTGATTATCGTCAGTTGAATAAAGTGACTATCAAGAATTGGTATCCACTTCCTAGAAATGATGATTTGATGGCCCGATTGGTTGGCGCTCGCATGTTTAGTAAGATTGATTTGAGATCGGGTTACCATCAAATAAGGGTGAAAGAAGAAGATGTTCAGAAAACTGCTTTCAGGACGAGGTATGGACATTACGAATATTTAGTGATGCCTTTCGGTGTCACTAATGCACCGGGAGTATTCATGGAGTGCATGAATCGTATTTTACATCCTTACTTGGATCGTTTCGTGGTTATTTTCATTGATGATATTCTGGTTTATTCTAAATCGGAAGAAGAGCACGTAGAACATTTGCGCATCGTTTTGGAAGTTCTGAAAGAAAAGAAGTTTATGATAAGTTGTCAAAGTGAGAGTTCTGGTTAAGTGAAGTGAGCTTTTTGGGGCATGTCATTTCTGGTGATGGAATTGCATTTGATCCTTCTAAAGTTGATGTTGTGTTGAGATGGGAAACCCCTAAGTCTGTTACTGAGATTAGAAGTTTCTTAGGATTGGATGGTTACTATAGAAGGTTCATTGAAGGTTTTTCTAAGTTGGCGCTCCCTTTGACAAGGTTGACTTGTAAAGGAGCTGCATTTTTGTGGGATGTCAATTGTGAAGAAAGTTTTGTTGAATTGAAGAAAAGGTTAACAACAGATCCGATCTTGACTCTACCAAATCCTGAAGAACCGTTTGTTGTTTATTGTGATGCTTCTAAGATGGGTTTAGGTGGTGTACTTATGCAAAATGGAAAAGTGGTTGCTTATGCTTCTAAGCAATTGAAGATTCATGAGAAGAATTATCCTACGCACGATTTGGAGCTTGCAGCGGTTGTTTATATGCTTAATATTTGGAGGCATTATCTTTATGGTTCTAGATTTGAAGTATTTAGTGACCATAAAAGTTTGAAGTACTTGTCCGATCAGAAAGATCTTAATATGAGACAAAGACGGTGGCTTGAATTGTTGAAAGATTATGATTTTGGATTGAATTACCATCCTGGTAAAGCTAATGTGGTGGCCAATGCTTTAAGTCGAAAGACTTTGCATATGTCACTTTTGATGGTGAAAGAGTTGGAATTGATTGAGCAATTTATAGATATGAGTCTTGTGATAGAAGTGACGCCGAAGAGTGTTATCTAGGGAATGTTAAAGATCAATAATGATTTCCTTGATAGTGTTAGAGAAGCTCAGAAGCTTGATGTGAAACTTGTTGATTTGTTGGTTGGTATTGGATAAACTGAAAATGAAGATTTCAAGTTGGATGCTCAGGGTGTATTGAAGTTCCGAGATAGGATTTGTATTCCCGATGATGTGGATTTGAAGAGAATTATCTTGGAAGAAAGTCATAGAAGCAATTTGAGTATTCATCCCGGAGCGACCAAAATGTATCAAGATTTAAAGAAACTATTTTTGTGGTCGGGCATGAAGAGAGAGGTGGCTCAGTTTGTTTATGCTTGTTTGACTTGTCAGAAGTCTAAAGTGGAGCATCAGAAACCTACAGGGTTGATGCAACCGTTAGAGATTCCATAATGGAAATGGGATAACATTTCTATGGATTTCGTAACGGGGTTAACGAATACACCGAGAGGACACGATGCGATTCGGGTGATTATTGATAGGCTTACGAAGTCGACTCACTTTATTCCTATTAACATCACTTATCCCGTATCGAAGTTGGCGGAAATTTATACGCATGTGATTGTGAGATTACATGGTATTCCTTTGTGTATTGTTTCGGATAGAGATCCGATGTTTACTTCTGAATTTTGGAAGAGCTTGCAAGAGGCTTTGGGCTCAAAGTTGAGGTTGAGTTCGGCTTATCATCCTAAAACTGATGGTCAGACGGAAAGGATGATTCAATTGTTGGAAGACATGTTACGTGCTTGTATTCTTGAACATGGTGGTTCATTGGATACATATCTTCCTTTGATTGAGTTTACTTATAACAATAGTTTTCATGCTAGTATTGGAATGGCACCGTTCGAGGCTTTATATGGTCGGAGGTGTAGAACTGCTTTGTGTTGGCATGAGTCGGGTGAAAGTGTGGTGCTTGGGCCAGAATTGGTTAGAGAGACTACTGAGACGATGAAGATGATTAGAGAAAAGATGAGAATTTCTCAAAGTCGACAAAAGAGTTATCATGATAAAAGGAGAAAAGACTTGGAATTTCAAGATGGTGATCATGTATTTTTGCGAGTTACTCCTACAACCGGCATTGGGCGAGCATTGAAGTCGAAGAAGCTAACTCCTCGCTTTATTGGTCCTTACCAAATTACTAGTAAAGTGGGAAAAGTGGCTTATAGAGTGGCGTTACCGCCAAATCTTTCGAACTTGCATGATGTGTTCCATGTGTCGCAACTTCGGAAGTATGTTTCGGATCCTTCACATGTGATTGAGATGGATGATATTCAAGTGCGATACAATCTTACGGCGGAGACGATGCCATTTAGGATTGAAGATCGTGATATGAAGTCTCTTCGTGGCAAAGAGATCTCCTTGGTTAAAGTTGTTTGGATAGGAGCAGCTGATGAAAGTGCGACGTGGGAGTTAGAAAGCAAGATGCGGTATTCCTATCCCGAGCTTTTCGAGTCAGGTATTTCGAGGACGAAACTTTTTTAAGTGGGGAAGAGTTGTAACGCCCCGTTTTATTTAATATTATATTATATTAATATTTTCGAATTACCGTTTGACGTTTATTTTTGCGACGAGAATATTTAAATTAAATGTTATATCTGTTAATATATTTGGCGACGTTTTATTCCGACCAGTAATTATTTTACTCGGTCCGGTATTTGTTTTGGGGGAACGGTAATTATTTTGTTTGGTCCGGTTTTTATTCCGTTCGATTCGGTAAAATACTATTCGGACCGATATTTTAATTATTTGGAGTTATTTTAATTATTTGGGGTAATAATATTATTTAGTATTATTGAGTAGTATATTTTACAAGAAGGGCTAGTTGGTAATTTGACTTGTGTCTTGCTACTAAACAAACCAAACCCACCATTTCCTTTGTTTTATGTCATAACACTAAAACACACTTTGAGAGAGTTAGAGAGAGCTAGAGGTCTTGGAAGAGAAGAAGAGGAGCAAGAACAAAGCTTGGGTTTTGGGTTGGTTGGAACATCAAGAATCATTTCAAACATGTAAGGTAAGGGGTTTGATTTTCCAATGCTTATAGTTAGGGTTTGATTTGGTATATTTTGATTTGGGATAAAATTAATGTTATGATTCTTGAGATTTGTTGAGATAAATTAGGGGAGTTAATTTAGGTGTTAGTGTTGTGGGATTATTGTTATGTTAATAGAAATTAAATTAGAAAAACTAATTTATATTAATTAAATTAAGTTTATAAAACTAAAACTAAAGCATGCATAATATCCTAAAGACTAACAGTAGATTACGTTTCCTAAAAGTACTAACAGTATATTACCTTTTCCTAAATACTAACAGTATGTTATGTTTCCTAAAAGTACTAACAGTATATTACCTTTCCTAAAGAACTATCAGTATTCATAAAATGAAGTTAGAAACTAAACTAACAGTATAGAAATTAAGTTATGTTTGAAAAACTAAACTAACAGTATTGAAATTAAGTTAAGTTTGTAAAACTAAAGTACTATGCAGTATATATTAAATATTTATATTAATTAAATACAAATATGACATAAGTTAGCCGATTTAATTTGGAACCCGATTATGTCTGATTTCCCGATTTCGACAATTTCGGCGATGGAGCTAGTTGCTCCGAATTGAACGAAAATTGACGTGCTAGCTAATTTCGACGTGTAGAACATCGTGGCGAGGTTAATTTTTCTAGATTTTGAGTTTTTATGAAGCGACCCGAAATAGGCCAATTTACGGTTAATTTGGAATGGGTTGCGTTTTAGTCAGTTTAAGTCGTGTATGGACAATCCGATTGCGACGTTAATGATTATGATTGATGCCGGTTATTATTATGAATGACTTTCGCGACAATTATTGATGTTGGACTATTTTTCCGTGTTTGAAATTTGGTGAATTATTTGATAATGATGTGGTGTAATTAAATATGATGTTTGCGACGGTTTATTTATAATGAATACTTGATGATATGCGATGCGATGATATGTTTATCTTGATGTGGATAAATATGGCGACGTGGGCTTTATACAAATTTTGATGTGCGATGATGATGTTTTGTGGTGTCGTGTTTGTGATGTCATGTTGTCGAGTCACATACATTGAATTGGCGACGAGGGCTTTTATGCCAAGCGACGAGGGCTTTTATTCCAAAGCGACGATGGGCTTTTATGCCGAATGTCCCTAATTACGAACAAAGCGACGATGGCGTTGAGTTTATGGAGTCAGTTATGTTTATTTTCAAGTCTTTTGGCGTTGAGTTTTATTTCATGGCTTATGATGAATTGCGATGATGCACGATACTTTGTTTTGTGATGATTTTTATGTTGAACATAAAGTAAATATGATGCGATAATTTTATGACGAGTAAGCGGTGAATATAACATGACGGTAAAGCAACGATATGAGTTTATGGAAATGAAGTTTATGTCTTGTTTTGGTATGATTATGATGATTACGTGACAAAATTAAAGTGTTGTTTTTATACACTAAATGATGATTTAAAGTGCGTGAGATTTGGGTATGTGCTGACATACTCTTATTAATCCTATATCATTTTTGATTCCAAAACTATTTATATATTTTATCATGCCTTTAATTATATGTTTTGGAGTATCTCACCCTTTACTTGTTTCTCCGTTGCCTTATTATTGGTAACGTGCAGGTGATCCACGAGGATGATGAGGATTAGCTCAAGTCTCTTTATTTTGAGTCGCTCTGCTCTGATAGTAGTAACACTCGGGATTTGGGCGATGTTATTATTTTGATATGATAGTTTATGTATACTATCTTATGACTTTATGTATTGATGATAACATGATGATTTAGTCATATGTGATGTGCATTGATTAGTCATATGTTTATATGATGATTTATGTTATGAATCGGTATATCCGACTTTTGATTTTGTGATGTGCATTTTAATGCGTTGTGATGAAAAACATGAATATGTGATACCTCAATTTATGTTTGGATGAAATTTTGAAACTCTGATTTTATTATTAATTACGAGGGGTAGAATTGGGGTGTTACATATAGGATCCACCCTTCATTCAGGACCTTTCTTCCTCTTCCGTCCTGATTACCCCTAGGGTCGTTGATTCAACTAAAAAGGTGCATATCGTGTTTGTTCAACATAAAGTTGTCTCTGTATGCACTGCTGTTAAAGAGGGAGTGATTGATGCTTAGCCACCCTAGGTTGTTGAGCCGAAATTTTAGCATATGCTCGAGGAACATATTGATTAGGATGAATAAACGAGGCTTGAAAGTGCAGAGCTTGATCTTGACGATAGACCAAAGCCTTCCCTTTGCCGATAGTAGCACTAGTCTCTCCTTCTTTCTTCTTGAGAAGGCCGGAGCAAGGTTTCTTGTTACTTCCACTAATAGCGCTAGATGTACCCTGAATTTTTCCTGACTTGAGGCCATCTTTAATACATTCCCCAATGGTAACCAAGATAGAAAAGGAAGTCGAAATACTACCAAGTATGTGTTGGAGATATGGGTCTTGCAAGGTGCCCACGAACAAATAAGTCAATTCAAGATCCAAGATAGGAGATTGAACCCTTATGGCTAATCCACACCACCTTTGGGCATATTCTTTGAAGGACTCTCCAGATTTCTATGTCATCCTTTGAAGTTGGGTGCAGCTATGAGCCATGGCGGTATCATAATGGTAATGTTTCAAATAGGCGTTAACAAGCTCTCCCCAAGTACTGACATGAGTTTTTTCTAGTTGCATATACGATTCCAACGGTGCCCTTGTTAGGCTGTCCTGGAAGAAATGCATGAACAACGGTTCATTTTCAGCATAAGCTGCCATGTTGTGACATTAATAACGAAGATGGGTCTCTGGGCAGGAAATAGCTTTATATTTGTAAAAATCAGGAACCTTGAACTTGGGAGGAATAACTACCCCCAGCACGAGGCACATTACAATAGTATTAAATCCCGAAGTCTTGATACCTTTCATAACTCTGAGGCATTCTTCAAGAGCATGGTACATTTTGGCTGTTTTAGCAACTCCAGCGGCGAGATTCGCATGGGGCTCATCAAGATCAGTGATGTCATGATGATCATCAACATCATTCCAAGGAATTACTATAGGGGTCTCAACATTCACATTATTATTCCCTCCATTTGTAGAAGTGGAGGGGGAAGCAGTGGCAAGCTTGGCAAAAATTTGATGTAGCTCTTCTTGGCCCTTGATTACAACATGAAGGGTTTCCATAAGCTAATCCATTTGGGTGCCTATGGTGTCCATATCTTGGCGGAGATCATTCTAATTTTATTCAAAGAGATCCATAAGTCTTCGCTGGTTGCTTCTTGTATGGTAGGGATGTAAGGAAGTCGTCTTTGTTGTTCACAAAAGTTTGATTGAAAGGGACCCCAATAAGTTTTTATTGTGAAAAATGAATGTGTGGTAGTATGAATGCATGTTTTATCTTCATTTATGAGGAAATCCAAAGACTCGTCTATCTTTTAACAATTTGTTTTTCATTTATGAAGAGCTCAAACAATGAGATTTGTCTTTTGAATTCCTTAGATATGAGATGTATATACAAGATAGTATGATGTCATGGAATACTATGGCATGAGATCTCATCTCCACATATTTTGTATAACCACTATGTAGTCTTTACACAAACTGAAAGTAACATGATCAAAGGTCTGACGTCACATGAATGGAGTTAAGGTAACCACCCATAAGGTATGTACTAGGGGTTTGTCACCTGCCGAATAAGGTTCTAGGTGAATCTCAGAGTCTACGCTATTCCTTTGGATATTACCAACGTCCTAATTACTCGGTAATTAGTAATATTTGTAGGAAAAACTCGTCTGAGTGCAACATCGCGTGACAACTACTTCCGGATTACTCCGTCATAGTTTCCACACTACACCTAAAAAAGACCAGGATGGGTTAATGGTTCTACGACACTCAGCTTCTCTGGCTCCCAGTTCAAAAGCAACAATGTCTTCCCGATTACTCGATAAACAAAGCTACATTCAAGGGGACCTCCATTGAGTGGGGGATCTCATACCTCCTTCTTCGGGATTACTCCCTTAAAGTTAACATGACTATACCGCCCGTCCTAATCCTAAATGTAATCCCAAGTCCGGGTATATGACTTATCAAATGTAATCACCCAACCCAACATCACAAAAGATACAACATATCCAGAATATGTGAGTAGCAAAAGATACAAGGAAATATATACAAAAGAAATAAATAAAGCAATAAATAAATAAAGCGGTAAAGCAAATAAAGTAAATAAACACCCAAAGAAATAAATAAACAAAACTAGGATTAACTAGCATAGTATCCCCAACAGTGTCGCAAACTAAAGCCACCGGCAAAAAATGCAGAGTCGCCACAGAACTTTATTTATCCCGAAGGAAGGGGAAATATCAATAAAACCACAGGAGGATGGATAAGATGGTTTTGCAACCAAAAGAGAGGGTACATAAGTCAATTATGCAAGGGGAAGGTATTAGCACCCCTCACATCTGTTGTACTCAACATGATCCATTTTGTTAGTTTGCTTCTAAGGGTGTGTCTATCTATAACTGTACTTTCTAAGGGGAAAGAAATATTTTTTTATTAGTGTGTTCGTGAGGGTCTCGCAACCCTTTGCCTATGTATCCCGTGATGGAATCAGAACACTATAGTTCTTCTAGAAAATGTTGGTTTGTTGGTGTTTTTTAGTGGGCGATGTTAACGCACACATTCTAGCGATAGGCACTGCGAGTATCGTGGTAGAACGAAGATAACATGCCCTTTTTGAGGGAATTTTTGATTTGTTGAATATTTTTGTTAAGTGTGAATGAGTATGAATAATGATTAAGTGTTTTTGGATTTTTTGATTAAGAAAAGAAGTTTTGTTTTAATTTACAAAATAAGAAAAAAGTCTAAAGGGAGACTAAAAAACCTAATTGTTGTCATACAAGGTGTGGACTTAAAGTTAAGTGTAAAATGGAAATTCTATCCTAAAGTTATCATACATAGTTTTGACCCTAATGTCTAATTCAACACGAAACAATCAACGTGAATTTAGTCAATTCGGGGAATCATTTAAGGGAACATGCAACCAAGTAATCAAACAAAGATAAAGAAATTAAGTTCTTAATAATTTTATGATTTTTTATCAAGTAAATAAAAGAAAACAATACTATAATGTTTTTATGGTTTTTGTGAAAATAAAATATTAAAACCTAATTCTAAATATTTTTTTATATATTTTTATTAAGTACATAAATTAACCTAAACCATAAAAAAGAAATGATTAAACTTAAAAGGAAAACAAGAGTTAAAAGAAACAATAAAAATAAAGTGTTAGGGGGTGCTAAGTTGAAAACAAGGGTATGGATTCCAAAAGGAGAACCTGGGCACCAGGCCCCCTTAGAAAGGAACCAAGAGTTGTTTTTCTTTCCAATGGAAACCAGCTCCCAAAACAAATGACACGGGCCAAGCCATGGTACTGTTCGGTCCATTTCATCATCAACAATCCACTCCATCAGATTATTATTTAGTTTCAGCATTGATTATTAAAACAAAAATGAAAAAAATAACAATAAAGTGGAAAGGAGATGAAACACGTGCGTTCAGTGATTAGGTTTAAAGTTTTGTGACTATTCAACTTCATATTGAAAATGAAATTTCTTTCTTTCTTTCATGGTGCCTTCTTATTCTTCCCTTCTCAAACCTCTTCATCAAAACTCAACCGAATGAAATAAATGATGATACATTTTTGCCCTAATCATGATTTCTAGACCCGTTTTTCAAATACCTCATGAATCTCACTTAATTTCGAGATATACACAAAAACCCTAAACCTTTCAAGTGAAATTAAATGGCTACTGTGAAGAAACGGTGCAAGCAACCATGGGATTATTAATCAGTATCACAAAATGAACGCAACAGGATCCGTAAATCAAATAAAATGCGAATAAATCTTACAAGACTAGAAAAAGTATAGCAGTCTGTTTTGGTGAAGAGGAAAACGTCAGGTATTTGTGAAATCAACCATCCATCTTTTCCTACTCTTGATTCTTGTCTCTCTTCTTCAATCTTCTTTTTACTCTTTTATGTGAATCTGTTATTTTTGTTTGTTATGCATGCAGTGATGATGTTAGCGTGATCTAAGTGAGTTTGAGTGATGAGGTAGTTGTGTTTGGGTTCTGATATGGGTTGTGATTTGGTTAGAGTATTTAAGGGGAAAATCAAGATGGTGAGTGGATTGGAGGTGAGTGTAGAGTTTCAGTTTTTGCAGAATGGTTGTAGGTTGGTTGAAGGTTGTGAAGGTGGGTGCTGGATTCAGAATAGATAAGATTATGGAGTTATGTTGAGTGTGTTTTGGTATGGTTGTTGATAGATATTAGGCAGGTCGGATGAAGGTGAGGATTATGAGTTTTGAATTTTATCAGGGTTGAAGAATATGAGTGTGATTGAACAGGGTTTTTAGTGTGATTTTCTTTCTGGCTTTTTTATGTTTTTTGTGTTTGAGGGTTTTTTAGCAAAATGAAAACAAAAGTTTTTCTTCTTATCAGATTTTGTTGGTCTCTGATCCCCCTTGAGCAGTGTTCGAGAGGAGTTTATATAATGTGAATGAGGTGAGTTTTTTTGGGGGAAATAGGATATAATTTGAACAAATATAATTCACTATTTTGTTTCATTTTGAATTATGTTATAGCCTTGCTAATTCTTTGTTAAGGTTGGACTGTTATGACAGGCTTGTAATAGGTTTTGTAGCAGCTGGTTTTTGGCTTTGTATGATGCAGGTTTGGCACAAATGTGGACTGTTTTGACAGGTTTTTTGGATTGTATTGGTGGTTCATAGCAGGGCTAGATAGCAAATAGTGCAGGGCTTTGTAATGGACTGGATTTTGGCAGCAGGGTTTGGACAAGGGACAAAACATTGGTTTTGCAGGTTTGTGAACATGTTTTGGACTATTTTGCCTTTTGTTTCATTGGGAAGAATCTTGGTAAGTTTATGCTAATACACTTTTTCCTCTCTTCTTTAATGTGATGGCTAGGATTGTTATGAGCAAACAAAGATGAAACTTAAAGAGAAGCCTAAAGTGGAGTCATTTGGGAAGTTGGAGTTTTGGAAGAAATGGAAAAGTAATGGACTCGAGTCTTCAGAGCTTTGGAAGATTATCATTTAACTCTTAGAGACATGTGTAGACTCACTGAGGTTCATATGAACTTAGGTGTCGGAGACTTGTGATATTGTATAACATGGATAGTGAACTTAGGAACAAAAACTTGAGTTCCTTATGTTAGAATGTATCTTGATGACAAGGGTCAGAAATTAGGCTTAGGAGTCTTGCACTCTGTATCTTTATGAAAGATCAAATATCCCATTGATGCAAGTTATAATTCTTGAATCCAATTTAATCACCACCGTATTGTTTAAGTTAAAACACATTCGGGTTTCCTTGAAGGTAATGCTTATAGTTTCAAACTTTATGGATCTTGAAATATTCTTGTAAGTTGAAGAAAAGATGTTAAGTTTGGGATTGAGAATTTATGAATTGATTCTTGTAACATGAGTGATAAACTTCATGATTCCCCTTTAAAATTCAACATGTTGTAAAGAAGTTAACCTTTCTTCAAGCAAAGAGGATTTACCTCCATTTGAATTTAAATTTGAACTTGAAATCCCTTTGTACCATATAATTTCAACTAGAAAAAACATTTACATACGTGGTCCATATGCCAAAACTTGGTTGAAAAACACAACCATACTCATTTTGTTCAATTTATTCACAATGGAAGTTGATGAATGAACTTGATGTATATTGAATGAATTTGAAATGAATCTTGAATGAATTTGACCTTTGAATGAGCCTGGATTTAATTTGAATGTCTTATTACTTAAATCTCAAGAAATCTAAGTGTCTTTTCTTTCCAACGTCACAAACTTCAATCAACTTTGATAAAATTTGATCCAAGCCTAAACTTGAATGTATGCCTCGAATTACGATTTAATTCTTAAATGAAATCATCTCGTCTTGACAAAATCTTCTTCAATTGATAACCCTAGCTCGACCATAATGCCTTAAAGAATCCTTTGATAAAGATAGAAACTTGAAGTATAGAACAAACACGTTGACATAAATCTCGGTTGATGAACTAGTAAACCCAATTTACATGGATAAGAAACCCTAGTCTTTTTGTCTTGGATAAAGATTAATGAGGAGATAACCTGAGATATTGAGAAGAAATCAAACCTTAACTCACAAATGAAAATTCTAATCCACCCGCTCTTGACGAAACTTGATAGAGGAAAATCTTATAGCATGAGGAAAGGGAAGTTCATAATGATTGTAAATCTAAACCCTAATTACATAGCCCACTACTCAAGGAGGAATAAGGGAAATAAACGGTATTGAAAGTAGAAGCCTCAGACCAATATTAAACCCTAGCTGGCATAACCATATAATCTTTTGAAACATTGCCTTATTGAATGAAGGAATGATATGCGAATGTCCTGGTTAAAATGATGCAAATGAAATGCAAAGCCTAAGCCAGATAAAAGTGAAAAGGTAGGACAAATTTAGGGTATGACAATAAGCTAGTCGGGAAGATGCTTAGATCTCATCACAAGAGATTTGACATGAAGGTGATTGCAATTGATGAATCCCAAGATTCAAGCACGATGACAGTAGATGAACTGGTAAGTTCACTTAAGACTTTTGAGTCTGCTATAAATGAAAGAACCAAGAAGTAGAAGAGTATGGCCTTTGCATCTAGTTATGAAGACTCAGAGGATAGAGGAAGCATGAAATTAGAAGGAATATCTGACAATCTCGTGATGCTGTGAAGATAGTTTAGTAGGGTGTTGAGGAACTCCAGGCTGGGTGCTAAGAACATGTCATACGACATCAACAAAAACCAGGACCTAGGAAGAAAACAAAGATTTGAAAAAAATCCAAACCAAGGGAAAGGTGTTTAGTGTCCTGAATGTGATATGGATACATAAGAACTGAATATGCCACCTATCTCAAAAAGCAAGGAAATAATTTGTTTGTGTCATGGTCTGATGGAGAATATGAAAATGATCATGAGGAAGATTCAGCCAAGCAGGTGACTGCCTTGACTGGAATTTATGGATCTGATAAAGAGTCCTATGAGTCAGATAAAGAGTTGTATGTTGGAGAACTCACTGTTAGTATAATGGCTGATGGGTATTCATAGTTGTGCCTCAAGAATGAAAAAATGTGTCAGAAAGTATTGACATATAAGTTTGTCATTACTCAACTGGAATCAGAGAAAAAGGATCATTTGTCTACCATTGTGTTGTACCCCCAAATTTTTCCTCTCTTTTCTCAAGACATTTTATCACAAGGATTTTTAAAAAGCTCAAATTTGAACAAAACAGACAAAAAAAGGGGCAAAGCAGAAATTGATTTTCTTGACAAAATTGAAGAAAAACAAGCTTGCTTTGATTCATACTAGTTTATATTGGGCACCTAGGATTCCTTCGAGCAAGTTTGATTCATCCTTTGATTGGGCATTTGAGCCTCCTTCGATGTAAGCTTTGATTTACATCCTTCGATTGAGCATTTTCCTTGTTCGAGCGAGCTTTGGTCCTCACGCTTCGATTGAACATTTGGGCCTCCTTTGATGCAAGCTTTGATTTACATTATTCAATTGAGCATCTAGCTTCTTTGATCAAGATTTGGTCCATAATTTTCATCTGGTCATTTGACCTCCTGCAGGTTTTCTTTGATGCACTAAAATAGCTCCTGCATGCAAGCTTCATTTGGATAATGACTCCTGCCTGCAAGCTTCGATTGCACCATTGACCCCTCACCTATTTGCCTTGGATTCACAAGTTTTCGATTGAATGAATGGCTACCTTCCTGTGACTTTCGATTTCATCTTCATGTTTGCTTCGAATGTGTCTTCATATCACCTACAAATCCATCTACAAACCCTTCAATACGCCATAGTGCTGCATTATGACACACAACTTGGTGGCCCAATTGAAGGACTTGCCATAGTTGGGGAATAATTGTTTTTTCTTACTTTGGAGTCTAGTCAAAGGTTTGGGCCTAACTGATCAAAAGTAAGAGGACTCAAAATGGCATATTCAGTTGAAGATGGACATTCGAACACACAATTGGTCCATTCAAAGGACATATAACTGGTGGGAACGCATGATGTTCTAGTCTGGTCGAAAAGTGTAGAAAGATGGAGGATTCGACTCAAAAGATCAAGTTGAACATTAGACCCATAGGCTAGGCTACATGTTTCCCCTTTTCAGACCTCCAACTTGTGCCTCACTCTATATTAAATTGTTCTTCAAGCTAACTTGCTTTTGATGACATCACTACCTTTTTAGAAAGTTTTTGAGCCTTGCGCCTATCTCTTCTGCACATTTCCCCTATAAACTAGGAGCCACCCATCTAAACCATTGATTTTTCTACTTTTATCTTGGGATTATAAAAAGTTGACACAAGTGAATGTTGGAATTTCAAAGAAACTATATTTTATTCTTTCACAAAGCTTCTCATTCCAAATTGTTTCTCTATAAATAGAGAGTTCATTTGCACATCAAAAGGGGGATGGAGACGCTGGGGGGGAGGCAACAAGAGAAAACGCTGGCAGATTTTGGCTGTGTGGGGAGAACCTTCAAAAAACCCTCAAACTCTAAAGATTTCCAAACACTAAATACAATCTCAAACCCAGAATCTAAAGAAACACAACAATCAAAAGTCACAACATGCTGACCTCCAAGCCCCAAATGAAAGGTACAACATGTTGGCCTCCAGGGCCCAATCGAAAGACACAACATGCTGGCCTTCAGGCCCCAATAGAAAGTCATGCCTTCACCCCTTTTTAGGCCAGGTCGAAGAGAGCCAAAAAGTGCAGAATTGAAGGGTTTGCTTCCCTAAATCAAAAGATCCATTTTTCTTGCTTTTACCTTATTTTTACTTTATATTTTCATGCAATTCAATATGGTTATAATAGTGTAGGATTTTATATTTCTGCACTTTTGACTGTATACAAAATGTTAGTGATTAGGGTGTATGGCAAGATAAAATCAACAAGTAGACCACCCTGATTAATTCGACTACGGTACAATATCTATAAACGATTGTCGACCACAAGAATATTTGATTGTGGTATTTGAGGTTTATCCATTTGAACTTTAGATTGCTCAATCAACGGATCACTCAATATATGGTAACAAGTATATAAAGTCTTGTGATGCCCGACAAATTTTATGAAGGTTGCTTAGTTGAAAAGCAATCTAGACAGCCTTTTGTTTTGACTATGCCAATGAGATCCTCATGAATAATAAAGTAGTACATTCAGATGTATGTGTCCCATTTGAGGATCATACCATTGGTGGGAACATGTATTTTGTATCATTTGTCGACGAGTATAATCGAAAGATTTGGATCTATGTGTTCAAGCGAAAGGACGGGGTATTCTTAATCTTCAAGAGATTCTAGATGCTTTTCAAAAACCAGAGTGAGAAAAATATCAAAGTTCTACGAACAGGTGGAGGTGGCGAATACTTATCCAAGGTGTTTGAAGAAGTATGTGCAGATCATAGTGTAAAACCTCATCCCACATGTTCTACCAGATTTGGTAATGGGTTTAAAGGTGAAATCAAAGGAGTTAGAAAGTTAATGTGTATTGGTTCTCCTAGTTTAGAAGATGTTCTTTTTGTGAAAGGATTAACTGCTAATATTATTAGCATTAGTCAATTGTTTGACCAAGGACTGTTAGTCTAATTCTCAAAGTAAGAATGTTTGGTCAAAGATGAGAAAAATGCTATTCTGATGAAGGGAATTATATCTAAAGACAACTGTTATCTATAGGTATCTCAAATAGCTGCTTATTCTTCCACATGTTTGATAACCAATGATGATGATGTTAAGTTATGGCACTAAAATCTTGTAAGTCCTAATCTAAAAGGAATGAATGAGATCTTATTTGGAAAGCATACCATAATGTCACTTCCAATGTTGCAACATCATATTACTGCCAAAGTGTTGGAACTTCTTCATATGGATATAATGGGACTAATGCAAATATAAAGCTTGTATAAAAAGAGGCATGTCTATGGGTTATACATGATTTTTCTGGGTATACTTGGATGACCTTTCTTAGAGAAAAATCAGATGTTTTTGAAGTCTTCAAAAATATGTGTCAAAGCATTCAAAAGGAGAAGAATAATGTGATTGTCAATGTTAGAAGTGAACATTAAAAGGAGTTTAAGAATGCAAAATTCTCTGAATTTTGTGAGTCTGAAGGTATTAGTCACGATTTCTCTTGTTCCATCACTTCTCTACAAGATGGAATTATTGAGCAAAAGACTAGAGCTATACAGGAATAAGCTAGAGTCATGCTTCATGCTAAGCAATTGCCATTGGATATTTGGGATAAAGCTATGAATACTACATGCTACATTCATAATTGGGCCACCTTGAGAGGAGGTACTTCAACTACCTTATATGAGTCACGGAAAGAAAGGAAGACTATAGTCAAATATTTTCATACCTTTGGAAGTAAATGTTATATCTTGATTGACAAATTTTAAAAAGGTAAATAGGACCCCTTAAGGGATGAAATGGTATTTATGGGTTACTCTTTAAGAAAGAGAGCTTATAGAGTTTTTATCTCCAAGGCTGAAATGACAATGGAATCTATTAGTGTGGTAATTGATGACTCAATTACTGAATAAAGGATGGATGTTGAAGACAATGTTGGAAAATCATGTGTGCAGACTGATAAAGAAGGGAGGTAATTTGTGAATTCGCAAGCACATAATCAGTAAGTTCTCAAGCCAAAAAAGGCCTCTCTCTACTACAGATCAGATAGAACAATCCAGGGAATTAATTTCAAGCTACCTCAATGAAGAAGACATCATTGAATTCAATAAGAAAATATCAAATTCATGTATTGTTTCTAAGATTGAACCAAGGATGAGTCTTACTATTCAACAAAGGAAGATATTTAATTGAATTATTTAAATTAGTTTTTATGGTGTGCCTTGCTCTTTCAGTATGAAAGAATTCTGCAAGGCAAAACAGAATAATAATACTGATGGATGTTTCTCCTTGAGAAACAGTTTGAATACTACTAAAGTTGTATATGGTGTAATAAGGGGAGGTTGATGTCAAATGGTATGGATGAAACAGATGTTTAAGGATTATAATGTCAAATATGATGTCTTAACATTATGTTGTGAAAATCTGAGTGATATCAAACATCTTATTCAACATGGCTGGTACACGAACCTTGATTGTCATAATTAACTAATCAAGAATCTGGTTGAAGGAAAGGTTATTATTCTGGATCATATGGACAACACAGAACAACTTAATGTTATATTTAAAGAAAATCAGATTAATAACATAAGCAGTGGGATCAGTACATGCACTATTGAGGAATTATAGAAATTACAGGTGTGGAGGAATGCAACAAATATTATGCTTTTCCTCTATGTTCTGAGGCATGATAAGCCTATACAAATTTCTATTGATATAAGGAGTGATAACAACACTAAGGAGTGCAAAAGGATATTTTATAGGGGAAAGAGGTGAAAGACCACCTGAAGTTGTTCAAGTTTATGTGTTTCCATCTGAGTTTTGAAGTGTGTGTTTCCATCTGGTATTATGTGTTTCCATATGTGATTTGTTTCCATCTATTTTTTATTACTTGTGTGCAATGGTTGTGCTTCCAATTTTTTTTAATATTTACTCTATTTTTTGGGTCAATTTTTGGCTAAAAAGGGGGAGTAAACTGTTAGTCTATTTTATTTGTCCTGATGTTATGACACATGTCTTGACATGTTAATTAACATGCTTATAGGATTGTACTACTACTAAGGAGAGAGTAGTTATTGTGGTTCCTTGCTGTATGCAAATATTTAGGGGGACCATGATAGTGTGGCATGCTTGTTGGTGCTTCTATTGCTGCTACTACTGACGTGGTTGTGTGCATGTGTCTTACAAGATGTTCTAACACCCTGCCTGTTAGAGTTGTGTGGAAATCCTAATGTGATGTTATTTTATCTTCTGCTGCATGTGCTTCTGATGTGTGAACATGGAAATTTCATATTGGATTTTTTGGTGACTTGGGTTTTCGCTTGAGGGGGAGTACTAGTTATGTGTGACATGGGGAGTAATGAACCTGTCTGTTTTGTCTAGCTCTTGTGTTGTGTTAGAGTTGTGCTGTGTGATGTTAGACCATATGTCTAGACACCTGTCTTTTAGAGTATTGAAGATGGTGATTTGTAATTGCATGTAACCTATGATGTATTTTTATGATTGCAATTTTTACAAAGTTTACATGTTTTCATGTAGCATGTGTTTTATGGTTGTGGTTTTATTCCTTTCTCCAAAATGATTGTGCTAAGGTTCTTTTAGCCAAAATTTGCCAAAGGGGGAGATTGTTAGATCCATGGTTTTATGATTGGTATAAATTTTGCTAACACATGGTTCTTAACTGATGTTGAGCAAGATGTCACAACATCTTGACCAAATGTCATAATAGGTTCTTATGTCATGTATACTAGACAGATGTCTTGATATCTTAGACAACTATATAGAATGTTCTGTTGTTATGTTTCTTGACATATTTGATTTAATTTTGGGAGATCCTATTCAATGTATCTCACTGATTTTCGCAAGTCGAGAAGATTTTATTAGGAAAAACTCCTATTTAATTTGGTTTCATTAAAAAGGATCTTTGAGACTTTTTAGGAAACTTTGAAGATTCTTTCCTATTTTTCTGTGAGGATCTCACAACCAATTTAAAATAGAAGATTGAATTTGATTTCAAGATTCCAAGCCCATTCTACAAGTATCTATAAATAAGAACTTGCTAAACCTAAAATAGCAAGTATTCAACATGAAATAAACTGTGGGTGCAATATAAGGGTTTAGGGTTTCGGGAGTCTTTTAGGGTCTTCTTCTTTTCTTTGTATGTCAGTCATATATTTTTTATACATTGAGGTTGACTTATTATTCTTAGTTTAAAGCTTTTAATCAAAAGAAAGTATTATTCTCACTCATGAGCTTTTAAGCTAAGAGTTGAGTATTGTTTATTGGGAGTGTAATATTATATTTGGTTGTTTTGATTCTAGTCACGGGTTTTTGACCGTAGGTATCACTGAGGTGATTGGAAGTGAGAGGGGGTTCTTATATCTAGGAGGTTCTTAGGTAGAAATTACATAGGGTAGTGATTAGGTGATAAGTTATAAACCGGGATTGCTTAGGCTTTGAACTAATACTATTATAGTGGATTTCCTTCCTGGCTTGGAAGCCCCCAGAGTAGGTGACATTACACTGAACTGGGTTAACAATTAACTATGTTCTTTTACCTTGTGAAATTTAATTCAGCATAGTTTCTGTTTTTGGTATAAGTTTCTGTAAGCAGATGATGTTATAACTTCTATACAGACATTTTGTTTTTGTGTTGAGACATCAGTCTTGACATCTATATTACAAGTTCCTGAACAACGAGATGGAGCATGGATTTGAGATTGGTCAAAATGAACATTCCTTTACCTTTGAAGTAAGCCATAAGATAAGCAATGTGTGTGAGCAAGAATATAAGAAAATGAATCATCAAGTGCAAGCAATGGAAGCATATGATCACTAAAAGGTACAGATGAATATTGAGGTCACAGAGCCACAAAGAGAATTCCAAGTCTTTATGCAAAGACAAAGTTTCTCAGAATAAGGCCAAGTCTTTATTTGAAGTTCAAAAGTACATATGAATCACAAAGTCCAAGAGACAACCTATCCAAGCAAAAGAAAGCACTAAATCCTAAGGTCCAAAGTCCAAAATACTCCTCGTGCAAGGGATAATAACACAAAGTCCACAAGATATGATGAAAGTTTTTTAGGGTTTTAGCCATTTTATAATGTTTTTGTTCTTTTTTGAATAAAGATAAACAAAGAGATAAAAGGCATAAAGTAAAAGGCAAAATTAAGATAGCAAGAATGTAAATTACATAAATGTAAATGACATTAAAATTAAAGAGCATGAAAGTAAAGTTTAGATGTTAGCACAATTAATATATCAACGGTAGTGTTAACGAGGAATCAACCGAGTTGGGACAATTTAGGGCTATGTTAAGAAATCGTATGTGGAATTATGTAGAAGTCACACCTATGTGAGGTCAGTCAATAGAAATTTATGTATCACATGTTAGAGGAATGATACACAATCCTCCTCCTAAAACAATGTAACACAATGATCAAAACAAAAAGTAAAAAAGAAGAAGAGTGAGAATGAGGGATAATAAAACACAATTAAATTATGACAAGGTATCATCTATCATCAATTTCAATCATTCAAGCTCACAATACAATAGGATAAACTTATCTTCAATTCAAAGTACAAAAAATGACCAAATGATCATTAAAATGATAAGTTTGAAATGATGAAAGTTCATGCTACCAAAGCATCATTCAAAGAACAATTGAAATTGATGAAGCAGTGAGCAAACATGTATGGTCCAAGTAACAAAAATTCAAACAGAAAATATTATTAAAAAAATTAAAAATTAGTTTAAAAAATATTTAAAATGGAAATTAAATGGAAAATTCCAAATAGGCATCAAAACATCACATAAATTGCTAAAATAATTTGAGAAAGTCATAAATATTACAAGTAATTAGATCTCAAAAGTTGGAGAGAAAAATGTTTCAAAATGAGTGTAAATTAATTGTTAAATGAAAATTAAAAGAAAATAGCAAAAAATACTAAAAATGATTTTTAAATTCTGGAAATCATATATGTGATAGAAAATAATTTTTGTGATTTGTGAAAAAAAATGGAGTAAAAAAGGTCAAAGGAGATATTTAAAATAAATAATAAAATAAAATTAAAATGAATTAAAACAAAAGAAAACAAAAAGCCCAACGGCGAGCTTCGTGGCGCATCCCGTTTGACCAAAATTTGAATTTCCTGCCAAAACGCACAAAGAGCTTTGTCGTCTTAAACATTCTTTGATTTTTTAAGGTTTATGAATTCCGTGTTTCAAGCTCAAACAACACATGGTTAAGATTTTAGTCATGTCATCATTCATGCCTCTTTGCTTCAGAATCATTGATTGATTCTGAGCAATGAGAATTTGCTCAAAAACACACAAAAAAATCCTAGTTCTTCAAAGTAAAATTAAATGACAAATACGACAAATAAATTCCAAGTAAGTGAGGGATTTGAAATAGTGAATCAAGACGAAGGTTGTGGTAACTTGTTTGTTCATAAATTTAACTCGTATATATATTTCCAATTGAATATTTGAAGGTTAACAATGGTGACATCAAGTTAAAGGTTGCAAGAGGTTTCAAGTTTCTGCAACGCTTCAGTTAGCTTCAGATGGTGCCGATGAGTGATTATTTGTAGACATTGGAAGTTAAAACAAGCTTCAAATGGAATGAGGGTTTCTGGTATTTGAAGTTGTCGTGAGTGAAAATGGCATAGGTTTTGTGGTTTCTAAGCTTGCAATCAAAAGAAAAATGGTCCTATATTTATAGGAAATAATATGAGGTCATGGTACGTGTGAATTCAGATCTAGAACGTGTGAACCACGTTGGAATTTCTTGTTTTGCAATCCATGTGAGTGTGAGGGTTAAATGCGTGAGCTTGGCATGAAATATGGTTGTCTTTCAATCCACTCTATGAATTTTCAAGGACAAATGAGTGTGCACAAGTAGTGGTGGTCCCAACTGAAGATTTGTTGATTTCAAGTTACATGTCATGCACAAAATACTGAGTTCCTGGCACCATGTTGGAGCTGAGGCCGAATGAGATTCCTTCGTGTGTTTTGAAATGCTCTTTATGTCAAATGATCTCCTCATGATTAATAATCTAATGCAAAAATAATAATATCAAAAGGATGGTTGAGTTGAAAATGGAATGGATGACAACTTCAGGTCATGACCTGATTTCTAGGTTAGTCAATAGGTCGAACCAGGTTTTGGACCAGCTTTTGGGTACACATGGGCATCTTGTCCAATTCTAAAATTGAGGTACTTAGAGGAAAAATTGATGTTTGACCCTTGAAACAAATTTGAAGAGGAGTTAAAATGTGATATTTAGCTCGAAGTAGATTCACAAAATGTTGTGAAATGAGAGAGTTATGGTATTTTGACCAAGTGATATGTCATGCTTGATTTTACGTCAACCAAACATGTACCAACTTTTGATTTTTTCTATAAACTTCCATCCAAAGGGCCAATGATGAACGCTTGAACACGAGATCAAATAATATTGATTGTCCCTTGAATAGTCTTGATGATTGCCTTATATTGGATGGAAATGGCATGGAAATAAATACATGAAACATTCTTGAATTAACTTTCAAATCATGCACCAAATTTGAACTTCTCTTTATAAAATGATGTTGAATGCAGCTCAGAATGAATATGACCTAAGACTATAGGTCACTCCTTGAAGTAGAAGCTCGTGCGGACCATTTGTTGACCAATTTTTGACCTTGGGAACCAAAACCCTAATTTAGAAACCAAGCTTGATCCTTTGATTGCAAATCCCTACCTTGTACAGTAAGAAAAGAAAGAAAAACGTTTTTTTTTTTGTATTTTGAATAAGGGTTGCAAAGTTAAAATATAAATAAGCATAAATACAAAAAGAAACAAAAATAGTGTTTGGTGATATCCCACAAAGGTTGAACCAAAGAGGAAAGGTTAGGAGGATGCCATGCTTGTGATCCTTGGTTATGTGCAAATGATAAGATAGGTGGAATATTAGTGGTAAAATTTATGGTATGATAGCTGCTCCTATTTAAGTTTCTTCTATCCGTAGATATGATTATCGAATGTCTTTGTATCCATGGGATTGAAGATACTTAAATACAAAAGACCCAATTTTCTCCCTAAGATGTCGCAAGATGCTTATGATATAAATGTAAATTATTATAATCTACGAGGGAAACATTGTGGGATACAGACTCAGCATAAATGACGTACAACCTTGATTCTGCTGGAGAAAAACTTGAAGGGAGTCCGACAGGGTGGCATAACTCACTAGGGAGAAACACAACACCATGAGGGCCTATGATAAGGGATAGCACAACCAGAGTTGAAATAGATAGCTATCTACAATAGAAGACTCCACTGGGGAATATTTAACCAAAAACACTAAACTTACTGGGAAATAGACCTTGAGTAGTCATTTGGAAAAAGGAACCACTGCCAACTCATAATCGAAGGCAGAAAACATGATCTAGACATACTACAACTCAAAGTTGAAGGTAGTAAAAAGGATAACACCAACTCAGAGATGACGGTAAAGAAACATGAAATACCGACTCATAGATGATGGTAAAGAAACATCTAATATCGACTCATAGATGACGTAAGGAAAGAAGTCATACCGACTCATAGATGACAGTATAGAAACAAGTAATACCGAATCATAAATGATAGTAAATAAATAGGTAATACCGACCATAGATGACTGTATACTACCAATTCATAGACGAAGGTAGTGACGGGATTTAAATTGATAACAAGCTTTCCATAACTTCTGATCTTCCACCAGGAACGGGTCTCAACTTCTTCTTTAACCAAGTATTCCATATGGAAAGTGTAATAAACCTCCCATGATTTCTGGATTTCCACCAAGAAAGAGTCTCAGCTTCTTCTTTAACCAAGTATTCCACTTGGAAAGGGTAACAAACCTCCAAGGACTTCCGGTTTTTCACCATCAATGAGTCTAAGTTTCTTCTTTAACCAAGAATTCCACCTGGAAAGGGTAACAAACCTCCCATGACTTCCATTCTTCCACCAGGAATGAGTATCAACTTCTTCTTTAACCAAGTATTTCACCTGGAAAGGGTAACAGATAAGCTTCTTCGACTTTTGGTCTTTAAACTAAAGCGATCTTCACTTTCTGAATATTTAAGTATTAACTCTGATCGAGGATTGCAACTGGCTTCTTAAATAAAGAGACAACCTACTGTTAGAAAAAGAACCTCTATTAACGTTGATTTGTTGAATCACAACAGGCTTCTCTATTGGGAATTGATTGAAGAGATTACCACTTGTTGCATAAATAAGGATTTGATATGACAAGATTTAACAAGCTTCTCAAATAAAGAGACTGTTACTTGATGTTGAACAAAATATCCGTGAGATTGCTTTAGCAATACCTGTTGGGGAATTGAATTCTTCATTCATTCAACGGTGTATTCACTATTGAGGAAAACATGATCCAAAAGGTGCAAAACATTCCTTCTTCACTATCTAGGTTTCCATCCTAGAGAAAATCACCTCAGGAGACCAAAGTTCAATTCAGGAACAAACTGGAGAGAAAAGGTTAAAATGGACTCTACGTGATGAAGAATGAACTCGACTCGGGGTTTGTTCCATTTAGACAATGAGCTAGGAAGGAAAAATGAAAAAAAATTCTTCCATGAGGCACAATCTCAATGGGGAAATAGAAAATAAACTCTGTTTGGGGGAATGTACCATAAAGAAAAAGCATTTAGAGACATTAGGGTACCAACACGTAACTCCTAGCAAACTCAAGGAAATGCGAATGAACACGAATATTCCTTTGGATATGCATGTCAATGAACTTAAGAATGTTTAAATGTATGCAATGTTATGTTTATGCTGACGAAACAACACAATGAACAAACTGGGAAACCAAAATAGCAATGCACCAGGTACTTGGCCAAATCTGAGTTAGATGGAGACCCTTCCAGAAAGCTTGTCTTATGCAAAATCTTCTAGGACAAAGGATACTTCTATGGAGACAAAAAGATATATCGGGGAAACTCAAAACAAATATTCAGAAATCAACAGTCCTCTAAAGGTGTAGAAACTTTTACTAGATGGAGGAAATCTATTACCCGGAAAAAGATTCGTTGGAGGAATCAAAATTATCAAATCAAAGAGATTCAAAAGAGAATTATCATTAATTGATGTACTGGGGATCTAAGTTCCGCACTTTGAGACTTGATCAATCTTGAGAAACCGTAGACATTGTTTTTAGTTTATTCAAAAGTCAAAGAAAAATGTTTTGTAAATTTTAAAAACATGTTTATTATTAAACCTCTGTTTCAAAAATCATCATCGAAAATAAATGACATTTGAAAAAAGAAAACAAATATATAAGAATTGAAATTAATTGGCAACATATCAAGATTTTATTGATATAATGGTGGTCCACAAAAGGTGTAATTCCACAGATCATTACAACATTTGGAAAATGGTAAGTTGAAAGGATACTTTGAAATACAATAAACATCATTCTCCTTAACTAATTTGAATTCCTGCAATCTAGATTTCGTTGAGAGTGATTGAACCGAGACTTCCTGATCGATGATGCTGCTACTGCTTCAAGTGATCAAGCCTTTCCTGATGCAGTTACTTGCCATAAAATCCATAACTTTTGCCTAGATTTCCCTTTCGGGTTTTCAATCTATCAGGATGTGTAGCGGTAGAAATGCTTAAGACTAAGCCATTGGATTGACTAGACTTATACAGATCAAAATAAAAATTGTCACCGTGCTTTATTATTTCCAAAGAAATGGGAAAAGATCGAGTAACCCAAAAAGAGGGGGAAAGATTCAAGTTAAGGGGGTTGGTTATACAAAGGGGAGGTATTAACACCCTAAACATCTATGGTACTTCGTAGGAACCTCTTTGAAAAAAATATGTATATTTTGGCTATAAAATGTTTTATGTAAAATAGATGGTGGAGGTGAGAAAATAAATATAATTTTTATGATTTTTTCACCCGCCGCGGTTGCAAACATTTAGTGCCTACGTACCACCTTTCGTGCAATAAGGGATCGGGGTACACGTAGTTCCTCTTTTAAAAATTTTAAAACACAAGTGTGTTGGTTAATTTTTTGAGATAAGACATCATCGTCATTGTCCGTGTGGAAAACATACTTACTACCCACAATTATGAGAAAGGAGAGTTTGAATCATCTCAAAGTGGAGGATATGGCTTGGATTTTAAAATCAACAATGCCTCACTCAAACCCAAGTGGAAAATATCTCACTTCACAATATATTGTAGAAGTATAGTTATTTGCATCACTACAAGGATTAACAAGAGTCTAATCTTTTGAGAAAGACTTTAAAATAAAAAGCCAATGTGCCAAAAATTGTTTGAAATGAGATTGTTTGACTTTTTGTCTTCTCACAAAAAAAATGTCAAGGTATTATTAAGTCGATTGAAGTTTATTTATAAAAATATTTTGAAAATGCATGGACATAAGTTCAAGTTTATTATGAAAGTGGTTCAAGTTTAAAAACAAGAAGAGTTTTCAAAAGGAGGAAGAAGATTTTTGAAATTAAAGAAGATGGGAGGAGATGAAGGGACTATCCTAAAGCATAAGGTAAACGATAAGGAGAAGAACCATCTAACCAACAAGAAGCCAATAATTGAAATTATGAGTCAATATAGAATTCCTATTCTTTGGATTGAAACCAAGAAAGCAAAGATACTAGACCTCTTGAGAGAACCAAACTTCAAGTGTATTAAGTCTTCACAAAAATTGGGCAGAGTAACGGTTGTATACGGGTGAAATCTCAGATTACAAACAAAGTATGTAATCACAATAACCTGCACACAAAACAACAAACAACCCAATGTCTTGAGGTAAACCCCAAGAACTCAAGACAAAATATCAATTAAGGACACAAGGTCTCCGACATAGGCCAATGTCTCTAATCCTAAGTCCAAGAAGTCCAATACTCCATAATGCCAGGGATAGTAACAAAATAGTCCAAGTATCATTAAAGTCTTTTATGGTTCATGTTGATTATTAAGTATCTTTAAAAGAAAAAGAAAATCTCAAGTGAGCAAAATAAAAATGACATAAAAGTAAATGCTCAAGTGAGCAAAGATGAAAATAGCATGAAATGTAAATGCAAAAAATAAATGGTACATAAAGTAAAGAGCATAAAATAAAAGCATAAAATAAAGTCAATTGTTAGAAATTAGTGGTTAGTTGGGTGACCATCTTGAAACTTGCATTTGGAACTCATTAGAGGATTGGTAGAACCAAAGCCTCCACACAACAAGTTGCATTTGCTTTTTTTCAAGTATATCATCCATTTTGGGATCCTCAAAAGTAACATTTAATGATCAACGATGTTTAAGTGATCCGCGTTGACCAAAAGTGATATAGATCCATTAGAGGATTGGTAGAACCAAAGCCTCCACACAATGAATCTCAAGGTTATTGGATCAAAGAGATAAAATTAACATACTTGGGCTTTCAAACATAGGTTTTGGCCACGAATGATCATTTATTCGAATCGGGACAAAATTTAGCGCTATGTTAAGAAATCGTAAGTGGACTTATGTAGAAGTCGCACCTATTTTGAGGTCGGTCAATAGAAATCTATGTAATTTATGTTTGGATGAATGATATAGAGATCATCATCCCTTAACATGTATCACAATTAAAAAAGAAAGGGATAAGATGAAGAGGGAGGGGAATGATAAGCTAATTTGGATCACTACCTTAAATTTCTTTCATCTTTAAATTCAACCATTCCTCTAGATGGATTAAAGCACTAAACATATCATTAATCCAAAGCACCAAAAATGAATTAAGTAATTCACTCTTTGGTAGATTTGAATTGATGAACATTTATCCAAATTCATCTACATCACAAAGTCCATTGAATTTAAAGAGAAATTGGACATTTAAAATTGTAATCCAAACCAACAATCAAAAAGAGTGAGTAGAAAAAGCATTTTGGATCAAAGCTGCCCCAAAATAAGGAAAAAATGCATTTTATCCCTATGTAAATTGATTGCACTAAAGTGTAAATCGATTTACACAGTACAATTTTCAAAAATCTGCGCGAAATTCACTTAGTGCAATCGATTGCATTCAACAATCAATTGCACGTTGTTACAGACAGCAAAACAACATTTTAAAAGGCCAAATTCTTGTTCAAACTTTCCATCAAATACCCTATGATCATGGATTCAATTGAGCACGAAAATTCCATAAAATTATGAGAAAATAGAACCATTAGAATCATAAAATAATGCTCAATGAATCAAAACCAAATATCAACCAGATATCACATTGTGAAAGATGAATTATCTAACTTACCAAAGGTAGATCTAGATAATTATCAAAACAACTTCAAGAATTTGCTTCAATTCAACCACAATAATCAATTGACCAAGCTTGGATGTAGATAATTGATGAAGAAAAAGTGTTTGGATGAAGGTTTAGCTCAAAGATTAGTAAGCTTCAATGCAAAGCTTACTAACTTTTTTTGAAAATGGAGCTTTAAGTGAATTTGGTAGATGGAGAGAATTGAGAGATTTTTTAGCAAGGTTGATTTGGCCATCAAAATCTTGAAATTTGAATGAAATGAGGGCTCTATTTATAAAGTTTTAGGATTGGGATTAATGGTAATTTGGTAATTGATTCTTAGAGCCAAAATTTGAATTAATGATAATTCTTTCAAATATTAGAGCCAAAATTTGAATTAATGATAATTCTTCTTAAAAATGAAAGATTGGCACTAAAATTTGAATTAATGGTATATCTTTCAAAAATGAAGAAAAATTGGAGCCAATATTTGACAAGCTTAAAATTGCTAATTTTTTCAAATTTTCACTCTCTGCAAATCGATTGCAGTATAGGGAAAATAGATTTGCACAGTATATTTTTTCAAAAATTGTGCAAAATGCACTATGTGCAATCGATTTCACTCTAAGAGCAATAGACTGCATCAGTGAAAAAAATGAATTTTTTTAATTCTTTTTCTTTCCAAATAGAGATTTTAGGGAAATAATATCCTAAAACCTTATTTGTCAGATGCTTTGACTTGGTACCTACAAAACACAAATATTCAAAGACAAAAACATATACCTTTTTTATATTTTAATTAGAAGTTAGTCAACAACACATATACAAAATACACAACCAAGGTTCTTGGAGATTCCTCAAGAGCAAACTTAAAGATATGAGATAGAAAAAGAGGAAGAACCAACCCTAATGTGATCTTGTTATGATCGAGTTGATATTATATGATAGAGGAATCTTAGGTGGGGGGGGGGGGGAATTGGGGTACAACAGGATGGATTACTTTTGTTTATGTCTCTAATTTTTTCCCGGACCGCTCTTTCGGGTTTTCAGTCCGCCGAGACACTCATTTTTGCCTAAGTTCCCCTTTCGGGTTTTCAACTTAGCAAGCTATTATTTTGATTATTTAGGCAAAGTTTTTCTTGACTGCATCGGTGTTCATTGATTGATAGAGCTCCTCACCATCCATAGTTGTAAGAACCAAGGCACCTCCAGAGAACTCTTTCTTGATAATATATGGGCATTCGTAATTGGGAGTCCACTTTCCTTGGGAATCATTATGGATGGAAAGATCTTTTTGAGCACAAGGTCACATTCTCTGAATTCACGAGGACGAACCTTCTTATCAAATGCTTTTTGAAACACCCTTTGGTACTACTGACCATGATATAAGGCTGATATTATCTTCACTACAATTAGATTCAGCTGATCATATATGTTAAGACCCCATTCAACTTCGGCCTACTTGGCTTCCATCAAGACTCGCATTTATGGGATCTCAACTTCTATAGAGAAATTCTTCCATTCCATAAAATAAGGAGAAAGAGGTTTCCCTTATTGAAGTGCGAACGAATATCCGATATCCATGTAGAGAAAAAGGGAGCATCTAATGCCAATCCTCGTAGTTTACAAAAATCTTCTGCATGATTCTCTTGATATTCTTATTTTTTGCTTAAACAACCTCATTCATCATAGGTCTGTAAAGTGAAGAATTGTTATGTTAAATCTTGAAACTTTCAGAGTTCTCTCATCATCTTATTGTTTAGGTTTGAACCATTGTCAAAAATGATCTTGCTTGGAATACCCTATAGGAAGATGATTTGATTCTTGATAAATCGAACCACCACTTGCTTGGTCATAATTGTGTATGACACCGATTCAAAATATTTGGTGAAGTAATAAATAGCTACTAGAATGAAGCGGTGTATGTTTGAAGCTTCAGGATCAATCATATCGATCATGTCAATTACCCACATAGAGAATGACCACGGAGATGAAATAATATTGAGTAGAGTCAGAGGCAGATGCACCTTGTTCGCATAAATTTGACATTTATGACACCTCTTTGCATATTGGCAACAATCAGATTCCATTTTAAACCTATAGTAACCAGCTCTAATCATATTCTTAGCCATAGAATATCCATTGGCATGAGTACCCTAAGGACCCTTCATCAACTTCCTGCATTAACATGTCTGCTTCGTGTCTATCAACGCATATGAGCAAGACAATTTCATAATTATTTTTGTATTACACATATTCATTGAGAAAGAAGTTGTATGGAAATCTTCTCAAGGTCTTATTATCTTTAATGGATGCCCCAATTGGGTATTCTTGACTCTAGAGAAAACACTTGATATCATGATACCATGGTTTATCATCTACTTCTTCTTAAGATGCAAACACATGAGAAGGTCGATCCAGACCTCTTATTGTAATTTAAGTTGCCTCATTGTGGAAATTTACCTGGTACATGGAGGACAAGGTAGCCAAAGAATCTACCATTTAATTCTCTTCCTGAGGTATATGATGGAAATTGACTTTATCAAAGAAAGGAAACAACCGTGTAGAATAATCTTTGTATGAGATCAAACCCAGATGAAAAATTTCCCATCCACTGTTGACCTGATTGATAACTAGTGTTGAACCCCTAAAAACCTTGAGGATCATAATCCTGAGATCAATAGTTTATTAAAGGCCCAAGATACATCCTTCATATTCTGCCACATTATTCGTACAATCAAAACATATCCTTGTAGTAAAAGGGATATGACAACCTCGACGAGTAATTATAATTTCCCTAACTCCATGACCATATGCATTAGAGGTTCGATCAAACACCAAACCCCAATGGGATCGAACCTCTGGTCCTTCTTCAGGACCCGGTTCATAACAATATTTAGCTCTAATGGCCATAACATCTTCATCAGGAAAGTCAAACTTGATAGGCTGGTAATTTTCAATCCGTTTATGATCTAAATGATCTACTAGTATACTTTGTTTAATTGCTTTATGAGTATGATATTCAATGTCATATTCTGATAGTTTAAGGTGCAAGAAACACAAGAAAGGGGTTTCTGAATTGGGTTTCATAAAATATATTTTCTCGAAACTAAAACACCAACACATAGAAGAAGAATAAAAATAAATGAACATAATTATTTTTATCTTGGTTCATTGTTAACGAAGTTAATTCAGTCCACCCGCCAATTTGATTTCAGCTTCTCAATAAGGACTTAATCCACTATAACCAAACTGATTACAGAACCACAACAAAACTAACTGTCACTTTTGCAAACCACACAGAACAATTGTCTATGTCTTCTTGAGTATATAGACTAACACTTAGTTACTCAAGGAACAAAACCTCAAAGACACACTATCAATGACTTCTTGATTATATAGACTAACACTTAGTCACTCAAGGAACTATCAACTCACTATTGAATACAAATTTTTGTGCTTACAAGATTGCTTCTATATAAGCAGATTACACAAGTTTGAAGTATAAATAATAACACAAAAGTGTTAAGCAAGTTAACGAACAAAAGTTCCTTGGTAGCAAGTTATTGAGCAACGTATCCTAGCTTTACAAAAATCACAGAGTTATTTTGGCAGCATTTTAGCGACTTGAATAAGTGTGAGTTTCTTCAATGTTCTTCAACATTTCCAATTCTTCCAAGCCTCCCTTTTATAGCTGAAAAGAAATTTGTTGGTTGGTAGAATATGAATACAAAAATTCCAGTTGTCTTCTTGCAACAGTCAGTGAGAGAGTGGTAGACAACCTGGTACACAAGTATTGTCCTTGCGCCACAAAACTAGCATAGTGGAGGCGAGGTGATGTTGTACCCTTGTATTATTACTCACATGAAACCTTTTGATATTATCTTCTAATATTCAGAGGCTTCTAGATGTATAATGGTTGAAGCATGTGTAAAATGATCAAAGCTAAGTCTCCAGAACCATGTCATCAAAATCTTTAGAACTTGTTCAACTTGAATCTTGTCTTTAGAGTATTCTACACTTGGTCTTCAGAGCCTTCATAACCTTTTCTTCAGAATCTTTAGAACTTCGTTCAACATAACCTTGTCTTAAGATTCTTAAGAAGTTGGTCTAGAGAACAGTTGGTCTTCAGAATCTTCAGAACTCGTTCAACATAACCTTGTCTTTAGAATTTTTAGAACTTGGGGAAGATTACATGGAAGCTTTTGAGCTTGAGATTCTCCCAAAACTTGTTTAATCTTGTTCAGATTCTCCCCCTGAGTTCAAGACATAAAGAAGTTTTGAGAAATAACATGAATCAATCAGAATGATGGAATACTTCCATGATTGAAAACCTATCACACTTCTGAATAGCGATGCATAAATCTTCATCTCAAATTCTGGATTGCTATCATATTTTGAGGAGGTATCTGACCTGGTTTACCATCAGAGTCTAAATAGTGTTGCAGAAATATTCATCTCATATTTTGGCTTTACTTTCAGAATACTATGGTGCACAGAGTCTGGTTGAATGTATCAGAGCCTTGTATCATAGTCTAGTTGGACTTGATCATAACTTTATCAGAGTTTGTTTGATGATATCAGAGCCTTCTAGAACTTTGTCAAATCATCATTAGAGTCTTGATGTCCCATCAAAGTATGGTTTAATTTTATTCTTTCAGATGTTTTACAACCCATGACTTCTAGATCTTTAGCTTTTGAATCTCCTTCAGAGCTTTCGAGTTTTCCTATTTGGAAAAATTCAGTGAACTTTCTCAAAGTTCCTGAGTCAAACACTGTCAGTGGCACAAACATTTTACCATGTTTGGGAACAAATTTTGAAATTAAATATATCAAAATCATATAACTTTCTCCCCCTTTATCATAAATCTAAAAGATTTAAAAGATAGAGATAGACATTTTGATTAACAAAAAGACAAAATTACAAAAATGTTAGTTCTCTATTTTTAGGATTGGCATTAATTTTAGTAAAACAAATATAGCATCAATATGTTAAATAGGATGTGCTAAGTTATTAAGAAGAAAAAAAATCCTATTTTATGTTAAAACATGTTGCGACGAGAAGTTCTCATCATCTGGAGCAACATGTCAAATAAGATGTCCTATGCAGGGTCATTCGACATCGCGCCTAAGTTGGGCTGGACAGTTAGATCAAATCAAGATTTAACAGATGCAAAATATTATGAGAATATTATGATATCCTATGTGGTGTTATTGTATAGGTCTGGATGATTCAAGTCAGAATCAAAGAAAAATATCAAATAATATTGACTTTCTAATTATGAAGACAAATTAGGAAAGATTTACTTAAAGACCAATTTTATAGCAGAAGTTGCTACTGAGTTGTAACAGCTAATGAGCTGTGATTTGAAGCTCTAATCCAGTTGGAAAAAATGTTATAAATAGAAGCGTTATAACCTATAAGAAGGTACCAACCGTGAATTAGAAAATATGTAGTTATTAAGACTGAGACGGTACCACTCTCTATGAGAGTTGGTTGTGTGTTCCACTCGAGTTATGAGTTGGAATGTGTTCCTTGACTTGTAAGGTTCTGTTCTCACTCAAAAGCTTGTAGGTAATTAGTTGACTATTATTCTTATAGGAAGCTTTTATGCAACTCTAAATATTGTTCTTAGTCAAGAGTCTTGGCTAAGTATTGTCAAGGAAGTGTATCTTCTAGTTATTATGTCATGGAAGTGTATCTTCCTGTTATTGTCCAATAATTGTCTGTGATTGATGAGGGATTGAGGATGACCTCATATCTAGGAGAGTCTTAGATAGAAAGTTAGCACGGATAGTGATTAAGTGAGAAGTTATAAAATTGAGACTAGGTTAGCTTCAAATTGATATTATTATAGTGGACTTTATCCTTGGCTAGGTATTCCCCTAGAGTAGGAGAGTTGCTTCGAAGTAGGTGAATAATTCGTGTATGTTGTTATGCTTTTCAATACTGTTCTAATTGTTTTATACCTTGCATGTAAGTTTGTTCAGATCAAATGTCCCAAAATGTCATAGAACATCTGAAGTCTAATGTACCAGAATGTCAATTGGTATCAGAGCAGGCATCCTATTCTGTTTCTGGGTGAGATCCTTGGGAAGATACTTTCTGGTCATGGGAGAGGAATGAGGTATCTACTGAAAAGTTGTTTGAACTTGAATAAGTTCATATTATGGTTTGAACTGTCCCTAGAAGTGAAGGATGTACTGTTCATGATAGGGTGTGTTTTTGGTTTGATTTATTTTCAAACCTATGTTGTTGGCACTTGGATTGTGGTGCTTGTGTGCAAGGGTTTGTTGTCCCTGAAGGATGTTAAGGAGTTTCTGTGTTTTCTTCTACTGCATGGTATCTGATGTAACCCTGGTTCCTCCTTGTGTCTTTGGTGGTGAGTCTTTATTTTCTTGGAAGGGCATTAGGGTTTGATCTCCTCAACGGGTTTATCCTATGGTGATGGGATATGCGCAAGACTATTTCAACCGAATTTGTAAAGTTGCCAACGATAATTGAGTTTTATTTCTCAACTCCACTCATAAAGGAACTTTAGTGTGTGGTTGATATACTCTTCAAGAAACCTAACAATTATTTGAAAGCCTATTGAAGAAAGGATATAGCCATTTATTTTGGCCTCTAAAAGAGTTTTCCTAATTTTTGACCTCATTAGGAAATTGATTCTGTATTTTGATGTTGTTGGTGTAGCTGAAGCTTAGACTATTTTTGAAGACCTTGAAGGTGATTGTCATACCCCAAATTTACCCGCCACATTTTTAAAATATTCAAATTATTTTAAACTTAATTTCATCATTTTTTTTAGGTATTAATAGAATTTGGTTTAATAGAAATTTATTTTTCTTATTTAAAATATATAATAATTTACTTTAAATTATTTGTATTTTTAAAATAGAAAAATATTTTTCCACCTACATATGCTTCTATATGCCTTTTTATCTTGAATATAATGACATAACATAGTTGGTAAGGGAGTAAGGCTTGCATGTAAGTGAAAGGTCCTGAGTTCAAGTCACATTACACTAATTTTTGGTATTTATTCTCTCTTATGTTTTTTCAATAAAAAGGATAAAAAAGTCATTTTTCAATTATTTTATTATTATTTTCGTTTTTTTATTTATTTTAAGGGTATTTTAAATTATTTTTTTTAAAATCTTTGATTTTATACACTTAATAGTCAACTTGTTAAAAATAATTGAAAACTTTCAAAATGAATTTTTATTAATCACCAAATCAATCACAATATTGAAAAAAAATCACAAAAGTGTCTAGGTTCATAATCTTGTCCTCCAAGTTTCAATCAAATTTCAATTGGTATAAATCTTCCCAAAAAAATCACTTTTTTTATTATTAAATTTTTATTTTCGTAGGTGTGCATATTCCCGTTGCATAACAGATGCTCTGGGTGCTAAACAAATGTGTGATCACATATGTTTGGAACCTACTCCTGATCGGGAATAAAAGGCATCTTGGTTGTGTATCTAAGATGTTTTATCCATAGAACATGTCTTAGATTGGTGGGATGATTGAATGTTGATCAACCAATTGGTTACTTCTTGGTTTAGTTTATTTCTGATCCAAGTTAGTAGAATTGCAGAGGCTGAGCTCTAGTGTCCAGTAGAGTTATGGTATCTCAGCTAGGTTCTTGTACATAAAGGTCAAATGTCAAGGACATTCTCTTTGATATCTGGAGGATCCTTCCGATCAAAGGAGTTAGATTTATGAAATCTTGTTTGTGGCCATAAAACAGATTCTGTTTGAGGGGAGTAATGGTGGTGTGCATTAACCACATGTTATATTACTATTAAAGGTGGAGAATGTTTGATTCTCAAGGTACTCCTAGTAGTTGATAAAGAAGAATCCCAAATCTGGAGTTGAATATTCTTGAAGAGATATCAGATATAATGTCTTGACATATTTGTTTTGAGAACTTATTTTTCTCGACGTGTTTGGCTGATGTTTCTCACAAAACAGGATAGAGGTTGTTTACTCTAACCTGATATCTCTTATCAAGTCTATGAGAACATAGAGCTATTGTTCTGTTGTTGTAGAAGAGACTATCAAGGGATTGATGTGCAATGGAGATGCATCAACCTGAGATGAGTTAAGATTCTTATGAAAGATTAACTCAAAGTTGTGGTGTAAATCAACCAGTGGTAAATTGGTTTTTTTTGTCATCCAAACTGTTTGGGATGAGCTCTTCTAATTTTTTAGGCCTGAATGAGTGGAAGAAGAAGATTGGTTGTAATATGTTAAATGTGTTGTTTGTTAAAGTCTGTGCCAAATATCTATTAGAGGGAATCTCCTCTTTAGGTGCATAAGAATGGAGACTAACACCTCAAAGTCAGATAGGAGGTCTGAACATTGTGCTTATAAGGAGAATACAAGTTAGCATAAGAATATCACATGTAATTTTTGTTTAGGTGTTCTAACTTGTTTATGGGTTGGGATTTATCTGTCGACGTAATTGTTATTAAGTCGCTATGTTACTGATGTATCATGTTGTTGTGAAATATGTTAATCGAAGGAAAATTTAGGAAATTTCTAGGTTAGTATCAGTATCAGAATAAAGTCTATAAGGAGACGGCATGGAAAATAGTCTATGCTGAGTGGCACAAAGGCTGTGTCGGACGACACAAAACTGATGGATGTGCCGAGGGGCACACAAGCATGTCGATTAGCATGTTGTGAGTGATTGTTGTGCCGGGGGGGGGGGGGGGGGGGGGGGACAAGCAAGTGTTCTAAGCGGCACCATGCCTTATGTACTGCTTATGTTGGTTCATGATCCATGAAATTTTAGTATGTTTCAACCAAAAATAATAATTATGTAGAATGATTATAATGGAAGTACATGTAGATTGAGGAAAACCAATTAATTGCATACTTTAGTAACAGTAACAATAAGTATATATCAGAAGAATACAAGTTAGTAGAAGAATATCACAGTAACTAATTAATTAGCAGAGTAGTAAATTATTAGTTGTTTTAGTAGTAGTAACTAATAGAGTATTAATACATAGAATAATTGGTTTATAATAGAGATGGTTAGTATAACAATCGTAGAGTTGATATTTGACAGAGCTAATTAATGTAATATTGGTTGTATATTTTAGTCGATAAGGTGTGTTGAATACTTGGCTGAAAAATATGAATTGCAGGTGGTATTTAATTGTTAGGCTTATGGACAATGTGGAAAAATATGATTTGTGTTGAATACGGTGTGTTGATTTACGATTTCAACAAATAAGAATGGTAAGTGTTGTTACTAGTACAAAGAAATTATGTTCTGACATTATCGTAAGGTGTGTAATAGTATGTCGCTGCATGACGTCAGTGTTTGCATTTTCAGATAACTTTGGAAATTCATATCATGTGTTCCGGGTATCGGATTGCAGTTCCATTTGAACCTATGGGGAGTTAGAAATATATTCTATCCTATGAATGTGTTTTCAAATATGGTTGATATATTTCCATATGAAGGAACTCTGAAGTCGTTTATGTAACTAGAGGCTTTTTGGGCATAATTGGTCATTATCGCAGTTGTTCGAGATGAAGTCAACCATAATGTGTTATTGGCGATTAAGTTGAGAAATGAGATGTTCAACATTAAAAAGGATAGTCGTTCATCATTTCAAGTATGGGATGTTTCATGTGAAGAAAGTTTGGTAGAACTAATGAAAAGATTGACGACTGCCTCGATATTGGTTTTGCCTAATCCGAGTAAGTTATTCTTAGTGTATTATGAATGCGTCTAAGAAGGGACTTAGTGGTGTGCTAATGCTGAATAGACAAGTTGTTGCTTGTGCCTCTAGATGACTCATAGTTAATGAGAGGAGTTATCCTATGTGTGACTTAGAGTTAGCAACAATGGTGTTTATGTTTAAAGATTATGATTTCAATTTGAATTATCATCCAGGTAAAGCTAATTTCGTGGCTGATGCTTTAAGTCGAAAGACTTTACAGATGTCGAAAATGATGGTTAAAGGGCTAAGATTAATTGAACAGTTCAGAGATATGAGTTTAGTTTGTAAGGTGGAATCAAAGGGTGTTATGTTAGTATGGTTTAAGAATAACAATGATTTTCTGGATAGTATCAAAGAAGCTCAAATGTTAGATGTGAAATTGGTAGATTCGGTGGTTGGATTCGATCAGTTTGAGAATGATGATTTCAAGTGAGATGCGTAGGCTGTGTTGAGATTTTGTAATCGAATTTTTATTCCTGATGATGTGGAGATGAAGAAAGTAATTCTTGAGTTGGAGCATACTTAACCTTCGAGTAAGGCTAAGTGAGTGTAATGTGGACCATGTAATATGTTGAGCATTGGTGTCTCATCAACAAGATCGAATGAGAGGGATTTTATGGGAATATTTGTAAACCTCATTGGAAATTATTAGATTGTGGTGCTTTAGGTAACTTGAGTACAAGTTCTAAAGGAACAATATTATAGTTTGGTAATGATGGTTTATACTCCATTATGGTTGTCGGCTATCTATTGAAAAATTAAGGAACTGATCACCCTTAATCTCTTGTTGATAGTAGACGAGATCGTGTTGGATGGTGTAGACTTGTCTTGTTGTCTTAATGGTGTGTGAAGTGATTGATGTTATATCATGATGATAGTCGCTCACCAGTTTGTGTGAAGTAAGAGAGGAATTGCTAAGAAAGAATTGAGACATATTGAACAAGTCGGAGTGGCAAGTTATATGCGAGCTAACGTCGCAAATGTGAAAGATTGATAATATCAAGTGAACAATGGTTTTATGGTGGGTATTGAGAAAGTCTAAAACTATATTGAAACTTGTGAACTAGATATTTGATAGAAATTTAACAAGGACAGTGACTTAAGGTGGATTATCAGAGTTGCACAGCTGAAGCGTGATGTGGCGCAATTGCTATGCGTGTACGACTCGTTAGAAGTGAAAGATAAAAACATCAGAAGTCTATGGGAATGGTGTGTCTTTATATACATGTTTGATTTGGTGGATTGTTGATATATAGATGTTGTGCTAGGGCACTCTGTTTGCTAGTAAATATTTACGAATTTTATAAGAAGATTGTTGTGGATTGTTGGTTGATGGTGAGCTATGGGTATACTTGCTGAGTTATACAGTTAAGTTGATGTTGTAATGATTTTGTTATCGTTATTGAGATGTTACTGTTGATTTCTGTAAGTAAGTAATGATACTCCATAACTTGAGGAAGTTGAATATGTTGGTTTTGTTGATGTCACCATAAGAGCGATACGATGATGTGAACAGATTTGTTGATATTTTGTTGATAATTGACATATGAGAATGAAATTGTGTATGTGTTCTTATGTTGAAAAAGTTGTTAATATGATATTGCAATGATATATATATATATATATATATATATCCAAGTATGAGTGTGTTATAGTTTTTGCTACTTTAAATGTTGATATGTCAGATTATCGTTGAGTAGTTAAGTTGCTAGTAATGACCATGTCGCGAAATGTTGAATGATTAGCACGTGTGGATTTGAATTATATTGTGTTGAGTTATTGATGCGTATGTGTTCACAAGTGAACGAATCGCGTCAGAGTAATATAAAATATTATCGATCCACAAAGACCAATCGTCAATCTATCATTTCCTATTGTTACGGTGTTTAGCTAAGTCAAAATCAAACAGGGAATTAAGCATGCAAGAAAGTAAAGTGCGGTGAAATAAACTTCAGATATAAAAGCAGGGCCGAATGTAATTCACATAGTCGGATGATATTCACAATGCTTCAGAATAGAACTACTTATAGGGAAAAATTTTCCACTAAATAAAAGTATTAATTTAACCAGAACTGCCACTTTCGCGTAATCAGAACCGAGTTTACTCTCTAATCAGACATTCTTATCGTCACTTATAAAAAGGCGTGCATTGCGTTAAATTAATAAATCTAATTTTAAGAAATAAAGTACTTGACCAAGTTGAAAAGTATTTTAATTTGGAATTTCTAATAAAAAGGGGACTTAACTTTAACCCTATAAACGCATCCGAAAATAGTTTTAAAATTGATTTCTTTCATAATAAAAATCCCTAACTAACCGGACAAAGAGCTTTCGCTTCCTTTGACTAGTTAGAACTAATCGAGTTTAACAAAAGGTTGGACGGCTTTCAATCTTACCCAAGAACAATAAAGTACAGAAAACTCGTATTAAAAACCAAAATAGCCCATAAGCATTTCTATTGACACATTATTTGGAATATTGATCTAACTAGATTCCTTACAATCTAGCCCAGTAAGGTTTAGCCTGACATGGGAATGTAAACAGACATGTTAAAATAAATCGTGCGAGAAATTAAATAATTTAAAGTGCGGTGTGGAAAATAAACAAAGTTAAATCAGGTGCGGGAAATAAACAAAGTAAAAGCAAGTGCAGGAAATAAACAAAGTAAAAGTAAAAGCAGGTGCGGGAAATAAACAAAGTAAAAGAAGGTGCGGGAAATAAACAAAGTAAAAGCAGGTGCGGGAAATAAACAAAGTAAAAGTAGTGCGGAATATATAAATAGAAACCTGCTCCAAACGGGGAGGTTTTAAATCTGGTACAAACTGGAAGTAAAATGCGACTGGAAATAAATAGCGGTTGAAAATAAATGTGGCAAGATAAACTTCTTCCGAAGTGCTCCAAACTCGATTACAAACTCAATCTATGATCTCCATCACAGACTCAATCAACAGTGCAATAATTCCCCGATGTGAAGAATTATTGCTTAACAATGGTGAAATTATATGGCCTAAGTTTGCAACTATGGTTGGATCAAGTTTGCAACTAAGCTTGGGTGATTTGAAATGAAATCAGGAACTTCTATTTATAGAGGATGAAGAATGCAGGAAATCACAAGAATGCCCCCCAAATCCTTTTGGGGGGGGGGGGGGAAGCATCGTCCAAAGGTGGCGCCCGCCATGGGGGACATGGCGCCCTCCATGAGTGTAATATGATAGGAAGTGGGAAACATGGCAGTTGAGGTCAGCAGGACGTGGTCCACATCATGGCTTACCCTATGGTTGGCGCCATGGTGGACGCCATGAGTGAAAATTTGACCTAAACTCCTGTTTTTCAGCCTATTTTCCTTCATTTCTTCAGGGGTGCTCTGGATAATTAAAATACCTGAAAAGGAAACAAAAGATAGGCATAATACGAGAAAACAATAATAAAAAACCTAAATAACATGTGAAATCAGAGTAAAAAACAAGTGTAAAGTAAGTGTTATCAAATTCTCCCACACTTAAACCTTTGCTTGTCCTCAAGAAAAAACTTTAAATAGATTAAGAAGAAAAAAAGGTGTTAGTGAACGAGTTGGGCTGCAAGGGGCCTCTGGAATTAAAACAGGGATGTATTGATAGGTTTTGACTGATTTAAACCAACGATATCGTAGTGACACTCTTCTGTAAAACGGACATAAGCTTCGTTCTTTTACGAACCAATCCATATCATGCCACTATGCTTAGGCCTATATTTTTCCTATTTTAAAATCCTTTTTCATTCAGGCGCAATCACATTAAGCTCGTTATTCGTACATGCTCATAGTAAAGTGACCAGGTAGTGATTCTGATCATAAAACGCAGGGTTCTGGTACAAAAAGTTGGTGTAACCCCTTTTATTGACCCATTTATAGTTGCGGTGGATCGGATCGTAATCCTCCCTACCAAGTTCAGCACCAGATACCTCTGAACCCACTAAAGATGGGTAAAACAAATTTCTTTTTCTTTTTCTTCTTCTTTTGGTTTTGCTTTTTCTTTATTTTTCAACATACAACTTTTGTTGGCTTAAATGACTTTGTGAGGGTCACCTATCCCGGGGTTGTAGTTTATAATAAGAACATAGCATATAGATCATTCACTTCTCTTCGGTCCCCTACGTAGAGCATGCTTAGACCGGAGCTGACTGCTAGGATAAACTATTCAAGGATTTAAGAATGAAAATTTTAAGGCCACGACATAGGGGGTATCGGGATCGAATTCCTAAATTTACGAAGCTTAAGGTGTAAAAACGATGTCGATGCTTCAAAAGGGATTTCCCAAGTCATACTACATCCTATCTCAACCAGGTCTTATAGCCCAACTAAGTTCAAAACACACTGTTTTTCTTAGGAAAATTTTTCGGTTAGGCTCAAGTAATGGGGGAGTGGACATACACTAGACCATATAGATATAGATGACTCGTCAAACACATGTATTATTTTTGAAAAGAAAACAAACAAGCAAACTAAATCAAATAAATAAGTAAAATAACGAGAAGTAAAATGCAGGAAAGGAAAAATAAAGCGAGAAAAATAAACTAATAAAGCGAGTAAATCTCCTCCCACACTTAAATCGAACATTGTCCCCAATGTTACGAAATAAGATAAGGAAAGAGTCACCCGGTAAAGTACTAAGGCTGGCTGGGTCCCTCGCCATCCTGCGGTGAATGTCTAGGATGACGGGATCAGCTGCGACGACGAATGCTCTGAGAATCCTCGAACTGGTCGAATTTGGCGGACAAGGCAATCCGTGAAATCTGAATCTCGCGAAGGTTTCCTAAAAGGGAACCTTGAGTGGCCTCCATGAGAGCGGAGTGACTCTGAAACTGAGCTTGTTGCCTATGTTGCTCGCGGGATATCGCCAATTGAGATTCCATAAGACTTTGAAAAGAGTGGTCCGACTATTGTTGTGATGCCTCCATGAAACTCGTGTTATCTGCCAACTTCTGTTGGATGGAAGAAAGTAAACCATCTCTTCTCTCCTCCCGGGCTAGCTCTTCATGCCACATCTCTTCAGTGATGTAGAAGCCAGGAGCTGTACTTGCAAAAGTGTTAGAAGTAGAAGGTGCAGTGTGTGCGGGTGAAGCATGGTAGGGGGACACAGGTGGGGCATGAAGTTCATCCCTCTGCCTGTATTCTTCATCAGTCTCGTGTCCGTCCCCAAGTGGAACATTAGGAGGTAATGGACCCATAAAAGGTGGAGCATCTAAATCGTAGGTCCGGTTCCTCGCAATTCGTACATCAGTACGTCTAGTGCAAGGCAGAAAGACTGATGGGATAACGACACCCTGAACCATAAGTTCAAAGCCACCCGCTCTACTCACCTTACACAATTTCATATCTTTTAGAAATTTCAAATTAATTGTGCAGGGAGGAAGGGGTGCTAGGGTAGCTATCTCAGCGTCGAGGTGCAGAGCTCTAGCAATAGATGTAACTAGTCCTCCAAAAGCTATGGTCCTTGTGTGTCTCAGAACAACAATCATGTGAGCAATCATAAACGAGGCTGAATTAATTCTTCTATTAGTTAGACTACCTTGCAAAAATAGAAGTTCTCTAGCATTGACCTTGTTTGGATTCTCTCGGCCAAAAATGGTAAAGGCGAGCTTATATCGAAAAATTCGAATAGTCGGGTTATGGATCAATGATGCTAAAATTCCTTCAAAAGAATTTATAGAAGAATTTGACAATTGACGCCAGAAGGAAAATGCATCAGTGGATCGTTCAGAATCCAAGGGGTCTCACAAATAGCGCCATCACCATGAGGAATACCCAACAGAGCTGCTAGTTCGTCGGTGCTATATTCATATTCAACATTAAATAGCCGGAATTTAATCGTACCGACGGTACTAGCAGTGTTGGGGTGAACCAAATAAATAAGGGATATTAAGAATTCCCGAGTTAGCCTCTCAAAGGTGGGTCCTTTTCTAGTAAAAATGTCATGCAATCCTAGGATGTCAACTAAATGAAAAAAACTATGATAATGTCCTAAAGTGTACAGACAGTCTTCATCGACATACCTGGTTGAGACAATTTCTCGTCCTTGCAATTTTTCAAGGATTTTTCGTTATCGGTCTCCGGGTTTGCCTTCACAAAGAATGTATCCGTTGAACTCCATTGTTGCTCCTTTGGAAGAAAATTGAAAAAGATGGGTTTCAAAATGGGTGTTGGAGATTGGGAGGAGAAAGTTTGAATATTTATAAAGGTTTAGAAAAATGGATGTTTGAAGTGGTTAATGGGGTAGTAGGTGGTTGATAAAATGAGAGTTTTTGGGTGGTTTTAGGGTTGAAATTGGAGAAAGTGGGAGGTTTTTGAAAATATGCCCGTTATAATCCCAGACCCCATGGCGGGCGCAATGGTCTTGGTGGCGGGCGCCATGTTTGAAAAATTGGACTGGGCTCAAATTTCTTTGTTTTGTTGGTTTGGGCTTCTCATTCCAATTTCTTCTCGTAGGTGCAAACATCAATTCTTCATTTGGTGCTTCAAAGGATTGGTGTATTGAAGTTTTTTCTTTTATGTTTATAACTCCAAAATAATAAACTCATAAAAAATAAAATAAACAATTAATTAAAGAGAAAAAAATAAAATAAAAAGAAATATACTTAATCATGGTAAGTCACGAAAAAGTTAAAATAAAAAGAAGTAGAATGCAAGAGTTAGGCATAAAAATAAATAAGTCTGAAAAAAGGAAACAACATGATAAAAGAAACAACAAACAACAAAATAATGCAGATATGAATCAAGATCATCAATGAGTAGCAGGGTCCTTGGTCAACTCAGAACCATGAGCTGCAGTTAATTTACTGCGAAGATCATCAATTTCCTGCTGTAGGAGGTCTACCTCAGTAGAGTGAGTAGCATCGAAAACCATAACCTGAAGAGAGAGGTCTTCAACTGTCTGACGAAGTTGGACTACCTCTCTACGCAGCTCAGTAACCTGTGCATAAATGTCGGGTTGCTGCAAAGAGAAATTATTAGAGAATACAGTGGTCCTTTCTGGCGATGGACATGGATGATACTCAGGTACCGGAGGTGATTTTCGCTCGTCCACGGTCTCTCCTAGACCTTCGAAGGCATATGTCCAATTGGCAGGGTTATGGACATTGATCATTATGGGATCAGGCAAGGTAAAATAGTGAACTGTTTCATTATCAATCAAGTGTCTATATTGGTTGGAATTAAAGTACACTATTCTCATCAGCCCACGATCCAAACATAAATCAATGTCCATTGTAGTATATCCATATAGGAGGTAAGGTGAGATAACTTACTTGTATGACCCAAAGCAGAAGCAATCTGAGTCACTGTCCCTCCCACATGGAGGATACCTTCAGCAGACTTAGAAGTCATCATGAGATTTCATAGCAGAAAATTTCCACAGGCTACAGGGAGAGACTGGGTCGCACAGTAGAGGAAAAAGATCTCCTCCTCGCTAACACGGGTATTAGTGTCGACCTTTCCTAGGAAAGTGTAAGCAACAACCATCTGGAAATACCTGAAAACGGGGTTGTGAATAACAGGGGATAGATGAGTGGAAGGATCAAGGCTCCCTCCAGCAATAATATCTCTCCAAAATTTCTCTATGTCCCTAGTCATGAAATAGCCAACTGGTAGCTCAGGTATAGGATCGGGTGTGGTCTGGAAGCCTAGCAAGTCTCCAAACTCCCTCTAGGTAAAACAGTATTCTATCCCGAATAGTCTGAAAGTGAGATATCCATCATGGCCATTATAGGGCTCAAACTAGAATGAACTGAGGAATTATAAGGTGAGGTTCTTGTAGGTCACATTTAGGTCATCTGCATACTCGTCCCACTTTAGCTGGTTGTATAGATACTTGATACTGGCTTCAAAGCCAAGAGCTTTCATGCAAATCTGGTCTGGATATCTGGTTGGTGCCATGGGTCGCTATGAAAGGACCACATAGCATTGTCTCTGAGTGTCATCTCGGAAGGAAACATGCATGTCATCGAAATGCTCCATCCTGAAAAATGTAGTTAGCAAAGACGGCTAGCAGGTGATGACTGAAATCATAAATTTTGCAAATGTTAGTATAAAGATAAAAAATAAAAATTGATAAAGTAAAAAGTAAATAAATGCAAAAAATAAAAATAAACCCATGGGTTGCCTCCCACGCAGCGCTTGTTTAACGTTGTTAGCTTGACGAGTAAACTTCATATATCAGAAACTGGTACTTGTGGATCAATCAGAGTGTGGCTTGAGTAGTTGGTGGAAATGTCACCTCCTTCGTAGTGCTTTAACCTCTGCCCATTGATGATGAATGGGCTATAAGAACTGTTCTTGATCTCGACTGCTCCAGATCTTAGGATTCGAGAGACCTCAAAAGGACCAGTCCATCTTGAACGTATCTTGCCAGGAAAAAGTTGCAACCTGGAATTGAAAAGGAGAACAAGGTCGCCTATATTGAAATCTTTCTTTACAATTATTCTGTCATGCCAAGTTTTAGTTCGTTCTTTATATATTATAGCATTGTTATAGGCAGACTGACATAATTCCTCCAATTTATGAATGTCAAGGATGCGCTTTTCACCAGCAGTCAAATATTCCAAATTCAGGGTCTTAATGGCCCAATAGGCTTTATGCTCTAACTCGAAGGGTAAATGACAAGATTTTCCATAGACTAATTGGTAAGGGGTTGTTCAAATAGGGGTTTTAAAAGCTGTTCTGTAGGCCCATAGTGCTTCATGTAGCTTCTGAGACCAATCTTTTCTGGAAATTGAAACGGTTTTTTGTAAGATTTGTTTAATCTCCCTGTTAGACACTTCTACTTGGTTGTTAGTCTGTGGATGATAAGGTGTTGCTACTCTGTGCTTTACTCCATACTTACTCAAGAGCTTATTAAATATTCTGAATATGAAATGTGATCCTCCATCACTTATAACGAGATGGGGTGTTCCAAACCTCGAAAAAATAATATTCTTAAATAACTTGACTACCACTCTTGTGTCGTTTGTGGGTGAAAAAATAGCCTCAATACATTTAGACAAGTAGTCCACAACTATCAAAATGTACCTATTTCCTATTTAAGGTGGAAATGGTCTCATAAAGTCTATACCCCAAACATCAAAGAGTTCGACTTCCTGGATATTCCTCATTGGAATCTCGTCATGTCTTGGTATGTTCCCAGTGTGTTGACATCGGTCGCACTTGATAATGTAGGCATGAACATCGCGCCATAAAGTTTCCCAATAGAGGGCTGCTTGAAGAATCTTGGCGTGCGTTTTAGATATACCTGCATGTCCACCATAAGGTGCAGAATGACAGTGTCTGATGATGTCTTATATTTCCTCTTCTGGGATGCAACGCCTGAAAATATTATCTATTCCTCTCCTGAATAGCAGGGGTTCATCCCAGTAGAAATGTCTAACATCTTTGAAGAACTTCTTTTTCTGTTGGTAATTTAGATCAGGGGGTATGATATATGCAACTAGGTAGTTTACAAAATCAGCGTACCAAGGTACGCTCTTCATTACTGAAATTTTTTCAATATCTTTAGCTCTGTAAGGCTCAAAATCACCAGTCTTAGCTATAAATCTGTCATAGGTGAAATCATCATTTATAGGCAATAAGTCAGGTTTTAAGTGTTCTAATCTAGAGAGGTGGTCAGCGACAACATTCTCTGTGCCTTTCTTATCCTTAATGTCTAGATCAAACTCTTGGAGTAACAAGATCCATCTAAATAATCTAGTTTTAACGTCCTTTTTATTTAATAGATAACGTATGGCAGCATGATCAGTGTAAACAATGATCTTTTCTCCAACTAGGTAGGACCTAAACTTATCTATCGCAAAAATTACTACCAGGAATTCTTTCTCTGTTGTTTCATAGTTGAGATGGGCGGTATCTAGGGTTCTACTAGAATAATATATAACATGTAATTTCTTGTCTTTTCATTGCCCTAGAACAGCACCAACTGCATAATCGCTGGCATCACACATGATTTCAAAAAGTTGTGTCCAATCTGGGGGTTGCATGATCGGAGCTGAAATCGGTGCTTGTTTCAAAAATTTAAAAGCTTCGAGACATTTCTCTTCAAAAACAAATTCAACATCCTTCATTAGAAGATTAGTTAAAGGTTTTGTTATTTTAGAGAAGTCTTTTATAAAACGCAGATAAAAACCAGCATGTCCAAGAAAACTTCTAATCTCCCTAATGGTTTTAGGTGGGCTGAGGTTTTCTATAACTTCAATTTTGGCTCTATCGACCTCAATGCCTCTTTATGAGATAATGTGTCCTAATACTAAACCTTCATTAACCATAAAATGGCATTTTCCCAGTTTAGCACTAGGTTTACCTCTACGCATCTTTCAAGGATTTTTTCGAGGTTGGAGAGACAATCTTTAAAATTGAATCCACACACCGAGAAATCGTCCATGAAAACTTCCATTATTCCATCTAGGTAATCTGCAAATATAGACCATATAATGTTGAAAAGTGGCAGGGGCATTACAGAGTCCGAAGGGCATTCGTCTATAGGCGGACGTTCCATAAGGACAGGTGAAGGTGGTTTTCTCTTGATCCTCAGGGTGAATAGGTATTTGGAAAAATCCTAAGTATCCATCTAGATAACAAAAGTGCGAGTGTCTGGCTAGACGTTCGAGCATTTGATCTATAAATGGAAGAGGGAAATGTTCCTTCATGGTTTCTTTGTTTAATTTTCTATAATCTATACACATACGCCAACCTCATTTTGTACGTTTAGAAATATGCTCACCTTTCTCATTTTATATAACTGTGATGCCTCCTTTCTTTGGCACCACATGCAATGGGCTCACCCAATTACTATCTGATATTTGGTAAATTATACCAGCCTCTAGTAACTTAAGAACTTCTCTTTTAACAACATTGCTCATTATAGGGTTTATTCTTCTTTGACATTCTCTTGAGGGTTTTGAGTTTCCCTCTAACAAGATCCGGTGCATGCACACCGATGGACTTATTCCTTTTAAATCGGAGTTGTTATACCCTAAAGCTGAGGGATATTTTTGTAAGATATATAAGAGTTGAGTTGTCTCATCTTGACTTAAAATATCATTAACTATAACAAGATGATTTATCTCTTTATCTAAGAATTCGTATCTGAGGTTCTTGGGAAGTTCCTTAAGTTCTAAAGATGGTTTCAAAGGGTAAGGCATGGGATCGAGAGTAAGCGATAAAAATTCATAGAGGTCGTCATCGATGTAAGGTTCTAAACTTTTAAATCTATCGTCCTCCATAATGGGGGTCGAAGGTAACTTGATATTTTTGTTATATTCCTCTTGCTTAAGTTCCAATATACACTCGTCAATGACGTCGATGTCATAACAGGCATCTCCTATGATTGGTGCCATTAAGAACTTTGAAAGAATAAATTCTATCTTTTCATCACCCACCTTAAATGTTAATTTTCCTTTCTTAACGTCAATTATGGCCCTGGCTGTTGATAGGAATGGTCTACCTAAGAGGATTGGGATTTCTTTGTCTTCTTTAATATCCATAACCACGAAATCAGTTGGGATATATAGCTGACCGATCTTAACTAGTATGTCTTCAAGTATGCCTATAGGATACTTAACTAATCTATCAGCTAGCTGGAGAGACATTTTAGTCGGCTGCAATTCTCCTAAGTTTAACCTTCTACAACTGCTAAAGGCATAAGGCTGACGCTAGCTCCTAGATCTAAGAAGGCTTTGTCAATAGTATTATTTCCTAAGATACAAGGAATGGAAAAACTTCCTGGATCCTTTTCTTTCTTGGCAAGTTTATTTTTTGAAATAAAATTGCATTCGATAGGTTTGAGATCATCAAGTCTACGCTTGTTGGTCAGGATTTCTTTTAGGAATTTAGCATAAGATGGTATCTGAGTGATGACTTCGGTGAAAGGAATCTCTACATGGAGTTTTTCTATAACTTTAACGAATTATGGGTATTGATTGTCAAGTTTGGTTTGTTTAAGTCTTTGCGGAAATGGGACTAGGGGTTTGTACAGGGGTGGTGATTTATTAGTTTCATCTTTTAATTCTGGTTCTTTTTGATTTTCGGGCTCCTCTGGTTCTTCCACTTGGTCTGTAGGCAAAACATTTGTCTTAGGTTGTGAGGGTGTACTCATGGCTGGATTCTTGGGTCCATCGTAAGTAGTCCCACTTCATAAGGAAATGGCATTAGCTTGACCTTTAGGATTTTGTTGAGGTTGTCCAGGAAATTATCCTCCAGGTGTAGTTTGTGGGGCTTGTGTTTGGTCTATTTGCGAGATCTGGGTTTCAAGCATCTTGTTATGCGTAATCATCTGATCAACCTTAGTTCCTAATTGCGCGATTAGTTCGTTTACGTGAATATTATGATTTAGGAACTCTTTGTTTTGCTGGGTTTGAGTTGAAATGAAATTTTCTATGATTTTCTCAAGTTTTGGTTTGGGTGCCACAACTTGCATAGGTTGATTTGGTCTTTAGGCTTGGAAACCTGTAGGTCTCGGAGGTACAGAGTTTTGTATTGGGCTATTGTTTTTATAAGAAAGGTTTGGGTGATTCCTCCATCCGGGGTTGTAAGTGTTTGAAAATGGGTTTCCTTGGGTGTGGTTTACTTGGTCTAAGCAAGGCTCATTTAACAAGTTACATTTCGCAGGTTGATGTACTTAGGTCCCATAGAGTTTGCATTCTGAAGCTACTGCATCTAAAGTATTAGGGTTTTGAGACATATTTTGAACTTTTAAGGAAAGAGCATCCATTTTAACTTACATCATGTCTAGAGAACCTATCTCATGTTTTCCTCCTTGGGTCTCCTTTTTCTCTACCGTAGCTCGTTATGTTCCCCATTGGTAATGGTTTTGGGCCATGTCCTCAATGAGAGCGCATGCTTCTAGGTAAGGTTTATTCATCAATGCGCCACTAGCGGGAGCATGGATAAACATCTTTGTGTTGTAATGGAGTCCATTATAGAAGGTGTGGATGATTAGACATTGTTCTAGGCCATGGTTTGGACAGGCTCTTAACAGGTCCTTATATCTCACCCATGCTTCAAAAAGTGATTCTCCCAGGTTTTGGTTAAATATAGTGATTTGGTTTCTAAGGACAGCAGTTTTGATGGGCAGAAAATATCTTGCGAGAAATACTCTCCTAATGTCTTCCTAGGTTGTTATTGAATTTGGTGGAACGAAATCCAACCAATCTCGTGCTTTATCTCTGAGGGAAAAAGGGAATAATCTTAGTCGTATTGCCTCAGGCGAAGCACCATTGCATTTTAAAGTGTCTCCTAATTTTATAAAAGTTTTTAAGTGTTGATTCGGGTTCTCAGTAGCGAGACCACCGAATTGGTTTTGTTGCACCAATTCTATTAATGAGGTTTTTAGTTTGAAATTATTTGTGGTTATAGCTGGGTTTATGATACTTGAACTAGGTTCCTCATCTAACGGTTGAGCAAATTCCTTAAGGGGTCTTTGGTTACGATTCTCGGCCATAGTTTTTCTAATTCTACAAAGAAAATGGATGTAACGTTCAGGTTCCCCTAAAGGATTGAATAAGGTTCCGGTGCAGCGATATCTTCGCATCAACCGGACTATAAAACTTAGTCTAGACGATGCGACTATAGGGTGCAAAATTTGATGAAATTGCTTCCCCGGCAACGGCGCCAAAAACTTGATGCATATGTGTTCGCAAGTGTACGAATCGCGTCAGAGTAATAAAAAAGATTATCGATCCAGAGAGACCAATCGTCAATCTATCGTTTCCTATTGTCACAGTGTTTAGCGAAGTCAAAAACAAATAGGGAATTGAGCATGCAAGAAAGTAAAGTGCGGTTAAATAAACTTCAGATATAAAAGCAGGGCCGAATGTAATTCACATAGTCAGATGATATTTACAATGCTTCAGAATAGAACTAGGCAACATTTTTCACTAAAGAAAAGAACTAATTAACAGGAACTGTCGATTTTGCGTAATTAGAACCGAGTTTACTCTCTAATCAGACCTTCTTATCGTCACTTATAAAAAGGCACGCATTGCGTTAAAGTAATAAACCTATTTTTAAGAAATAAAGTACTTGACCAAGTTGAAAATTATTTTAATTTGGAATTTATAATAAAAAGGGGACCTAACTTTAACCCTATAAACGCGTCCGAAAATAGTTTCAAAATTGATTTCTTTCATAATAAAAATCCCTAACTAATCGGACAAAGCTCTTTCGCTTCCTTTGACCAGTTATAACTAACCGAGTTTAACAAAAGGTTGGACGGCTTTCGATCTAACCCAAAAATAATAAAGTACAGAAAAATCATATTAAAAACCAAAATAGCCCATAAGCATTTCTATTGACACGTTATTTGGAATATCGATCTAACTAGATTTCTTACATTCTAGCCCAATAAGGTTTATCCTGACATGGGAATGTAAACAAACATGTTAAAATAAATCGTGCAATAAAGTAAATAATTTAAAGTGCGGTGTGGGAAATAATAAAGTAAAAGCAGGTCCGGGAAATAAACAAAGTAAAAACAGGTGCGGGAAATAAACAAAGTAAAAGCAGTGCGGAATATATAAATAGAAACCTGCTCCAAACGGGGAGGTTTTAAATCTGTTACAAACTGGAAGTAAAATGTGACTGGAAATAAGCAGCGGTTGAAAATAAATGTGTCAAGATAAACTTCTTCCGAAGTGCTCCATACTTGATTACAGACTCAATCTACGAACTCGATCATAGACTCAATCAACAGTGCAGTAATTCCCCGATGTGAAAATTATTGCTTAACAATGGTAAAATTATATGGCTTAAGTTCGCTACTATGGTGGCGCCCGCCATGAGTGTAATATGATAGGAAGTGAGGAACGTGGCAGTTGAGGTCAGCAGGAGGTGGTCCACGTCACGGCCTACCTTATGGATGGTGCCATGGTGGACACCATGAGTGGAAATTTGACCTAAACTCCTATTTTTAGCCTGTTTTCCTTCATTTCTTCAGGGGAGCTCTAGATAATTGAAATACCTGAAAAGGAAACAAAAGATAGGCATAATACGAGAAAACAATAATAAAAAACCTAAATAACATGTGAAATCATAGTCAAAAACAAGTGTAAAGTAAGTGTTATCAGTTATTGTTATGTCGAGAAAGTGGTGGTCAAAGTGTTATCAGACGCGACTTGGAAATCAATTAATTGCATACTTTAGTAACATTAAAAATAAGTAGATAACAGAAGAATACAAGTTAGCAGAAGAATATCACAGTAACTAATTAGTTAGCAGAGTAGTAAATTAGTAGATTTGTTTTAGTAGAAGTAACTAATAGAGTATTAATACATAGCATAATTGGTTTATAATAGAGATGGTTAGTATAACAATCATAGAGTGGATATTTAACAGAGCTAATTAGTTGGATGCTTTAGCAGTAATAATAGAGCTAATAGAACTTATAGCCGATAAGTAATTAGTAGGATTTAGTCTATTTGTCCAATTAATTATACAGAATATTGGTTTTATATTTTAGTCGATACGGTGTGTTGAATACTTGGCTGAAAAATATGAATTGTAGGTGGTATTGAATAGTTAAGCTTATGGCCAATGTTGATTTATGTTGAGTTGTTGTGATTGTCATCGTGAATTCTTGTTGATAATGCGAAGTTGCAGAGAATTTTAAATGATGATGAATTACCTCTATTTACTGGTAATAATGGTGATATAGGCTTATGCCTTGAGATGAATGGTGATTGTTGTGAGTATATGATGGTGAATTCATTGAGTCACATACATTTGCATACTTTGTGATGGCCTGGATTGTAAAACTACAAAGAAGGCTTATGCCTTGTTGATGCCTCTATTAATTGGAAATTTTTAAGATGGGAGTTCTACTCCATTTCTAAGTTGGGAGTTCTGCTCCGTTTTTAAGTTGGGAGTTCTGCTCCAATGGTACCACATGCATGTGCATTGTAATTGAGTCACATTTGATGTTGCATATTGAGTTGTGGTGATGATATATTTTTTGTTGCTTTATGTTGTCGACTTGTTGTGATAAGTATCATCTAAAAGCTGAGAATTAGTCGTTATGTCGTGTTGATGTTTTGTTGAGATTAAAGTTGTTTGAAAGTTGTGAAGTGGTGATTTTATATGAACTGATTCTGATATATTAATTATCATACATTCTATTATACCGTTAGATATCTCACCCCTTATTTTTGAATGTTGCCCTCCATTGGTAACGTGCAGGTAATCAAGAAGAATAGTTGTTACCTTCGTCAGTTTGAGTCGGTGTTGTCGCTCTGATATGTAACACTCGGGGGGATGAACGCTTGATGTTTAGTTATTGATTATTATTTTAGTTGTTGAATTTTTAAGTTGATTACATGAAATAATTTTTGTCTTGAGTTTTTTTAGTTGAATAAAAGATGTTAAGTGAGTTGAAGTTGAGTATGTAGATTTCGCTGCTTATCAATAAAAAGTTGTTTGATTTTAAAGAATAAATCAAGTTGTTATCGGTTCTCTGAATTAAGTCTTATGTATCTGTTTTATATGTGATTAAATGAAGTTTGATTTTAAGTTGAAAATGTAGCATCCTATTTATGTTGAACTCTGATTTTATTATTATCCGCCTGGTAGAAATGGGGTGTTACACAAGGTGCTTGGTGGTACCCTCAAGAAGCTAGAGGATATGGTGTGTTTTCACAAAGGTGTGAATATTTGGAGCTATGATCCTTCATTATGAGCATATAAGAATCTTCATGTGTTTTTCATATGGTGTTTAAATAATTCTCCTTAGCAATAGTATTGGTTAGCCATGACAAGGGGAGTTAAGTACTTGTGAACGGAGTATTGCTGCAATGATGCTGATTTTTCAAGCCTGTGAAGATTGTATACCTCTTATGAGGTTATGTGTAGGGCAGTTCTGTGTGTATCTGGGAGAATTTATTTTTCTCTATAGTTTTTGGAAGGACTCTATCAAAGGTTTTGGTTTAATGGGAGTTGTCACATGTGATGGTTTGTACTGGTCAAAAGGAGTACTCTTAGAGTCCAATTGAAGGAAATACGTTCATGCTTTAGAATATATTTGAATATTTTTGTGAAGCATGTTTAGACTAGGGGTTGAAGAGTTGTTGGTCAAGTTTGTTTTATTCACAGTAGACATTGTATGACTGGATGTCAGGACTTTCTTCAGGACATGTTTTATTTACCAACAAAAGTATTTACAACCCTTGGTTTGACTATACATGTGCACGCATTGGAAATTTTCATTCCCAAAATAACTGGTCAAAATTAAAGGTAATTAAAGCTCTTTGGACGATTCACATTTATGCTTGATATAATTTTTCTCCTGAAATAACATTTCCTTTTTGACCAAGACTTGTGCAATAGTCTAGGATCGTTAATTTCCAAGTGCATGCTCAACTATTTATAGAGGTTCTTCTTCCCTCTTTTACCTTGTGAGCGTTTGGAAATTTCATAATCTTTATGGGTTTTGTTCGGGTTTGGGTAAGCTGTACGTGGATATGGTTTGCGAAGGCCTCATTTGTAAATTTTTGGCGAAAAGGGGGAAAAAGGGGATGCCCATATGGTCAGTCTAGAGTTTGCATTTCCAGATGTTGTACACAAATGTCGGACAAGATGTTCTATCTTGTGGCTTGTGTTTTGTTTTGTGACATGTGATATGAGTTATGAGTACAATTATGACTTGTGTTGTGAGTAACCAGGGGTGGAGGTTGATTTGTCAAGGTAAACTAGTGGTTACTGATCAAAAAGTGATTGAGAGATCTCTTATGCCACCATTGGTCTTCTGTGACAAGGAATTTTTTCTGGTTTGAGGGGAAGTGTCAGCTATTTTCTTCCTCTTGTGCACCAATTGACTGCATGACTGTCTACTGCTTTTATCCTGAGGTTGTTGTTCGTTGGTGTTGAGTTTGAGGGTTCTAATGGAGCTGTTATGAAGAAGATGTCGAACAAAGATGTCCCAACATGTTGAGTGAAGAATGACTCCATATTGTTGTGCTTAGTAGCTTCTGTAGACTAAGCAGATTGTAATGTGTGTTTATTGCTGTTATCTGGGTTGTAATTTTTGTTATTTGTTTTAGCTAAAATTTTCCAAAGGGTAAGATTGTTAGTTCTCTATTTTTAGGATAACAAATATAGCATCAATATGTTAAATAGGATTTGTTAACTTGCTAATATGAACAAGTTTAGTAAGAAGTCCTATTTTATGTTAAGACATGTTAAGACGAGAAGTTCTCATCATTTGGAGCAACATGTCCGATAAGATGTCCTATGCAGGGTCATTCGACATCGCGCCTAAGTTGGGATGGACAGTTGGATCAATTCATGATTTAACAGATGTAGATTCTTCTGGGAATATTATGATATCCTATGTGGCACTGTTGTATAGGCCTGGAAAATTCAATTCAGAATCAAAGAAGAATATTGAAGAATATTGACTTTCTAATTATGGAGACAAATTAGGAAAGATTTGCTTGAAGACTTATTTTGTAGCAGAAGTTTCTGTTGAGTTGTAACAACTGATGAGCTGTGATTTGAAGCCCAAATAAAGTTTGGAAAAAGGTTATAAATAAAAGCATTATAACCTTGAAGAATGTACCAACCATGAATTAGAAAACATGTAGTTATTAAGGCTGAGTTCGTACCACTCTCTAGGAGATTTGGTTGTGTCTTCCACTCGGGTTGTGAGTTGAAATGTGTTCCTTCAGTTGTAAGGTTCTGTTCTCACTCAGAAGCATATAGGTAATGAGTTGAGTATTGTTATTGGAGGAAGATTTTTAGAATCTCTAAGTATTATTCTTAGTCAAGAGTTTTGGCTAGGTATTGTCATGGAAGTGTGTCTTCTGGTTGTTATGTCATGGAAGTGTATCTTCCTGTTATTGTCCAATCATTGTCTGTGATTGATGAGGGATTGAGGAGGGCATCATATCTAGGTGAGTCTTAGATAGAAAGTTAGCACCAGTAGTCATGAAGTGAGAAGTTGTAAACTTGGGACTAGTTTAGCTTCGAATTGATACTATTATAGAGGACTTTATCCCTGGCTTGGTATGCCCCCAAAGTAGTAGAGTTGCTCCGAACAGGGTGAACAATTCATGTGTGTTGTTTATGCTTTTTAGTACTGTTCTGATTGTTTTATACCTTGCATGTGAGTATTATTCAGATCAGGTGTCCAAACATGTCATAGGACATCTGAAGTCTGATGTACCAGAATTTCACAAAAGGTTTTAGAAACATAGAAAATATTTTAGTTCTAAAAACAAAGGTAAAATTAAAGGTCTAAGGGTTCTGAGGAGGAGGAGGAGGCAAAACCAAGGCCATGAAGTTCCTCATCATGTTGGCAAGCGAAGTGATATAAACATCATGTCGATCAACTCTAGCATCTTTCTTGTCCAAATGAGCATGAATTAACGCATTTGTCTTCATCAGCTCGTCCATAGTCTCCATAGTTCTAGAAGGAGTCTCACTAGAAGTAACAATCTACACTAATTCAAAGGAGTTACTGTTATACCCCAAATTTATCCTACCCTTTTATAAGTCTCGTTTGTAGGTCATTTATAATTGTATGCATCATTAATCGATAAAAGGTCATGGGATTGAGATATTTCTTTTTGAAAGCTACACAAAAAACATATTGTTCCATCGGGCAGCACAACAATGCAAAACTCTGGTATTTCAAAGTTCAAATGTGTTTTGCATGTTTCGCAAGCTATTGAACCAGTGATCAATCAAGTCATCATCATCACAAGCCTTTGTGTATTACAACACACAATAAACTGTGAAGAAATTGGATGTTTAAGTAAATTTGAGATGGTGTGGACCAGAAACGGTGTTTTTGCTGGTCTTAGCTCAGAATTTTCAACTTGCAGCCAAAATACTGTTTTAAGTTGATTCATCAGGAATTAGAACCTTCTCAGTATTTTCCTCAGTTCATTTTTTCAAGACGGAAGCCAATTATGTACAAAAAGTCTCTGACTAATTTGGTCTCCCTGAAGCGGCACTTGAAATAAATAATTGGTTATCTGTTCATCGAGTGTTTGGAATTTTGTAACTTTCACCTGATTTGGTATTTTCCATTGATTCTCCAAGCATTGAGACCGTATTTATTTTGTTATCTTTTCTCATGTTCGGGCCGAAGGCTAATTTTGTGAAGAAAACCTCTGGGAATTTTAATTCTTTGAAGACAATTATTAAATTTAATTGTTCGTCTGTCATTTCGCAAGCATTCGAAAATCATAACTTCGGATTGGAATACCATTTCGTAGTGGTTCTTTAGGCGTTCAAATTGTATTAGTATCTTCTTTATTTCGTATGTTCGACTGGAAATCCAATTCTTTGAGGAGGATCTCCGAACTTACAGATAGTTTAAGAAGAAACAATGGAAAAATGGTAAAAATATTGTGTTGATCTTTATTTTTTGGACATTATAAAATTCATAACTTTCTCATGGATCATAGTTTTTGAGCCATTCTTTGGGAGAAAAATCCGTCTCAATGTCATCTTCATTTCGTATGCTCGGGTAGAAGATCAATTCATTAGGGAAAGTCTCTGGAATTATGGATTACTAGAGATTTTATTGTGCCGAACAAAAATTTTAATTCACGTTTTTTCGATATTATAAAAATCGTAACTTCCTAGATTTTTATCGTACTGAGACCATTTTTTCGGCATAATTTCAAAAATGATGTCAGCTACAATTTCACTTCAGACCCCGAGTTTGGATTTTCATCGAAGGATTTTCATTCGAGATATTCTTTCAGGACTGATCGATGAATTAACGAAAAAAATCTGTATTAGTTGATTCTACTCAGTGTCAGTGCGTATTCAACAATTCATAACTTTCTCGTCATTTATCTAATTTGGCCTGTTCTTTTAGCCATGCGTCAAAAATTTCAGAAATTTCCCGTCGTTTATCCGATCAGGTCGAGATTTCGCACATATGATGATATGGCATTTTATGGTTGCGTTGTCCTTACACTTTCAAAATGAGGACCAATCCAATTACACAACCAAGGCCAATTTTCCCACACTATATCAATTCAAAATCATATTTTCCCTCATAATTTTCACTCACCAAAAACACTTCTCACATTTTCCTCTCTAGTCTCCAAGATCAAACACACTTTACTCTCATTTTTTCTCAAGAACTCACAACAACTTCATAAAATTTCATCCAATTATCAAAAACAAAATTGCAAAGGCTTGAACTGAAAAAACCCCTCCTTCTCTGTGCCGAAGCTACCGCGGACTCCTGCCGCTCTCCTCCGACCGAATTCCGGTGAGGATTTCCCTTTCCCTCCTCCGTGCAAGGTCGGCGGCCACTCCCTCCGTTTTTTTGGCAATTTCGCACACCTCTCTCTCTTCTTCGTGCTTCGGTTTTCCTATTATCCTCATTAACCTCTTCCCCTTCACTTAGGTAATTCAATTACTCTTGCAATTGATTTTGTTGCATGTTGAGTTAGCATTGTTCTTGAGTATGAGGTTTCTGTGTTATTGCTTGAGTGAATTTTTCACATGAGTTAAACATAAACTTCATTGAAATATAAATGTGAATATTAAAGTGTTGATGTGATCTGCTAAGTAGTTGTGTTGATTCTTAAACTACATCTGATAATTGGACATAGGCTTGATTCTTGAGTAATTGAACAAAATTCATGAGTCAAAATTGATGTAGTGTAGGTGTTTGACAAAATGCCTAGGAGGTGAACTTGTGTTAGAATTGAATTTTAGGTGTTGCATTTGTTCACATAATGATGCCTAAATGTGGAATTGGCTAGTATTTAGTGGGAAATGTTGAACAATTGTTGTTCCTTGAACTTAAAGAATTGAATTGAACTTGTCATGGTGGGATTTTTGTGTCAATTTTCTTTGTCAAAATGCATATTGTTCATTGAGAGAATTTAACACAAGTTATGAGTTAGTGCAATTTAGGACCAATTGTTGACTGATTAACGTTTTTAACACACAAAAGCTCACATTGGGAGAAAAATCCACTAATACATAATCGTTGTTTTTGCATGAATTCAAGGTTTATTTTGAATTTCCATTTTAATTGACTTGTGAATATATTGAGGTGTTTATAGTTGAACCTTTGGACACATTGCCATGAGTTTTCTCCATGTTTAAATGAAATTTCAGTTAAATTGCACAAAAACGTGAGTTGCTTCCCCGTGCATGAAAGTAGCACTTCCACTCGGAATTAATCAAGCCATATGTTTTTGAGTCCGTCGGTAAGTTTGTGCGCCTAATTTTTAAAAATAATTCCTTTTAGCTCGTTTTAACATTAACTTTCAGTTTTGAGCTTCTCTTGATGCATGCTTAGACTTTGCGATCCGTTTGTGGACTATTATGGTTGGTTTGTCTCGGTTCCGGTTTCATTTTCAGTGTATTTAGCATTATGTGCACACGGCTGCCCGGATTGGTAAGTGGTACTTGTGGTGCGAATTAATTTCCGATTTTGATTATTTTGATCTTGTTGGCACGTTTATAGCTACCCGTGCGACTTTAAGTCGATTCCCTTCCGATGATTTTCGCGCGTTATTTTTGCATACTAGGCGATTTGACTCCGTGTGATGTGTAATTTATTTTTTATGACTTGTATGATGCATGTTATTACTTCATTGGTCGATTGTTGGATATTGTGGATGTTTTATGTTTTTGGTGCATTTTCCGGCTTGTTTTATCATATACGCATGTTATTGCGTGGGAATCACGTTTATGCTTCCGTTACTTGTTGCATTCTACTCTGCACACGTTAATATGTCATTTCAACTTGTGATATCGATTCTTGAGTTTCCTTTCATATTTATTGTTATTTTCTAACATTTCTTGTGAGATTGTGCAAGTTTTGTAAGGTGTTTCATCACGACGCGTTAGCTTGGATTATTTCTTTGCTTGTATAGCATTATCTTGTGCAGGGATTTTGATCGATGTGACAGATTTTCCGCATGCAATTTATTTTCGCATTTGCGATCTTTCTTACTATTATTGAATCTAATTCTGAATATTTCTCTATTGCTTACTGAAGCTCTCTCTATATATTCCAGGTTTCTTGCTTTCATCTTCTAAGTGACGAACTATTGTTTGATTGTTATTACACTGCTTCTGGTTTATCTTTTACCGCATTTTACCACTTTTCTAGATGTCATGAGAAGTAGGAATAAAGAGTGTGTGCTCGAAGTTGCTGCTTAAAGACCTATAACTAGCATTTCGCACTTATTTGCTACTTGTGTTTGTTATGTGTATTTACATTTGTTCTAAAGACCCCAGAGAAGGCGCCCCATTCCCATTCCCCATGATTAAGTCCTCACAGAAGGCAAGGCAAGTAGAGGGTTCGCAATCAACCCTTCTATTTTTCGTATTTGTCGTTCGTAGTTTGTGTCGCATGTTGATGCTACGAATCATGATATTCTTGTTATCGAGTCAAGTCAAGCGGAATATAGGATCTACAACCAATCCCCTACGCTTTGTCGTTAGATGATGTGACGTACACGTTGACGCTTCAATATGATCTCACTATTGCCTTCTATCGCTTACCTCGATTCGTAATTTCTTAGTTAGGTGTTTAGTCTCCTTTGACGATTCACTCTTGCTATTCTCTTGCCAATTATTATCTCCTACAAAGTTTATTTCTCTCCACTTTGCATATAGTTATCATTGCATCGCATTGCATCCTCAAAGCGCATAGCACATCCCTTAGACTGGTTCATTGCGCCATACAAAATTCAAACATGGATACGAACCATAATCCAGATCGAGTACCTTGCATGAAAGATCTGAATCATTCAAAACAACAATACATATCCACAGAGAATATCACTCAAAAATACCCAGTTGACGTCCTTCATTACATTACAATACCCAGCTAATAGTGTTTGTACCCTGTACTCCCGAACAATCGTTTGTTTCAGTCACCCAAATACTCTTCTGTGTTAGTTTCCCAAACACTTATCAATGTCAGTCTCCCAAACACTCGTTCATACCAGTCTCCCAAACATTCGTATGTGTCATTCTCTTAAACACTCGTCCGTGTCAGTTTCCCAAGCACTCGTCCGTGTTAATTCTTCTAAACACTCATCCGTGTCAGTTTTTCAAACACTCTCTTTTGTCTAGCATTCCCTAAATTCCCAGGAAAGTCAATACACTTTGTCATCTTTTTCATCAGGTATATGTTTAGCATACGATGCTATCATAAATTCTACCTATTGATATCTCCTCTTGGGTCGCGGATTATACATAGATCCTACCCTATTGATATCATTACTTGGGTCGCAGATCGCCCTGATATCCTACCCTCTTGTTGTCTTTTCTTGGGTCGCAGATCGTCCATAGATCCTACCCTATTGATATCTTTTCTTGGGTCATGAATCGCCTTGAGATACTACCTTATTGATATATTTTCCTAGGTCGTGGATCACCCTGAGATCCTACCCTCTTGATGTCTTTTCATTGGTCACGGATCACCCTGAGATACTACCCTATTGATATATTTTCCTGGGTCACGGATCACCCTGAGATCCTACCCTATTGATATCTTTTCCTGGGTCACGGATCCCCCTTCGATCCTACCCTATTGATATCTTTTCACGGGTCGTGAATCATCCTGAGATCCTACCCTCTTAATATCTTTTCCTGGGTCGCTAATTTCCCTGAGATCCTACCCTCTTGATATCTTTTTTCTGGGTCGCATATCATCCTGAGATCCTAGCTTCATGTTATCATCTATTGGGTCATGGATCATCCTTAGATCTTGCCCTCCTGTTATCTTTTCCTGGGTCGCAGATAATCCATAGATCTTACCCATTCTTTTGTCTTGTTTTACTCACTCTTTTAACCACCATTTCCCTATAACAACCATTCCTCTTTGAGAACATCGTATTTGCACCGTTACCCCAATACAGACAATCACCATTCAACTGCACTTACTCACCATAAACTTCCCGCCAAAAAACAGAAAAGATCATTTCTCGACAAATATCACAAAAATAAATAATACATTCACACCATTCTATCACAACTAATTTTTGGCATTGGTATTTGTTGTAGCACAAAATTTCCCCCCTTTTTTCTTCAAAACATTCTCCTAGGGTTCTCAAATGCTCAAGGTGGCTCAAGAATTGATTAGACAAATTCTCTTCCTAAGCAATGGACTCTAAAATAGGGTTTCACTTTTATCAAGGAAAATTGGGTTTCTAATGCCTCAAGTGGTTTGCATGGTCTGTTGTATGTCTCCAAGAATGGTCATGCCAAGTTTCATGCCTTGCAACACAAGTTTGCTCAGTCAAGGGCTCAAATGACTAAAAATCAACTATATTGGATAAAAAGTCAATTTTGGTCAACATACAGTGAAACTTTAATATTTTTGGTCAACATCAAGATTTTGAAGTCATATTCATCATTTGATCAAGGGTTGATCATGATTCATCAAGGAAAATTCTCAAATCATCAAAAGTCAAAAGTTTCTAAATTAGGGTTTTCCTAAGGAGAAGTCAACTGAACTTTGGCCAAGCATAACTTTCACATGCTTCATCATATTTTCCTCAACCAAAGCTCATTTTGAAGGAAATTATTCTTTACAACTTTTTCTCACTAATCTCAATTCCAAAAAATTCTTCATTTGAGAGATATGGGCCAATACATTATAGGTCATTTCAAAAGTCAATAAAAAGACACTTTGTCAAGGAAACTTACATCAAGATAAATCTTCAAATGAAAAAATGGTCAACATGGAGATTGTAGATCACATCTTGAGATTTCCAAAAAGTCAAAGATCACCCTTAAATTATAAAAATTGTGAGAGTTATGACCAGTGCAAGTTGGGAAATTTTAAGCAAATGCATGAAACCCAAATTGAGCAAACTTGAAATTTTGGGCTATTGGGCTATTGTTTTAAATTCGAAACGAGTCTTACACTTCATATGAACCTCACATATTACCCGCACATCCCCTTGGTTTTCTTATTTATTTATCTTTGATTTTTATTTATTTAAAATTCAAAATAAATTAAATAAAATATCAACTAATTGGATTTAGGCTCATGGTATTGGTTTTGGACCAAATTTAAAGCCCAAAGAGCTCATGTACAACTAATAAGATCGTGTGAGACATGAAGATATAGTTTGGCCTAAAAAAGAAATTTTTCATGCAAGATTGAAAGAAAATATTTTCACTATAATGCACAAAGATATTTTCCACAATTGTTGACCTAATACGTTCTTCTATATGTATTCAATAATATCATATTAAAAAGGACAAGCATGCAAGCCTCCTTGAAGAACCCTAAAAACTCACAAATTTTCCAAAAGTAGGGCACAATCAAACCCTCCTGTCCAGCAAGCTTCAATCTATCTTAAGCACTCTATCAACTCCCTAAAACCTCTAGGAGTCGTTCCCAATCATCCTTGAAGGTTGTAGCACCCCAGATCGCCGCAACCAAGCATCGCCGGTTGATGGAACTTCCTTGAATCCAAACTTATATTTCATGCATTATTAATTGATTTCATGCATATATTATTGTTTATAATGATGTTTAGACTTGGTTAGACTCATTGCTTGCAAGTTTTCACGCAGGAATAGAGACCTGCCATCGTTAGGCCACCGAGTTTGTGGATCTTCGAAACCCTAGCTACAGGTTGTTTCAATCGAAACTAACATCAAAATTAGATTCGTGATGCCTTAATCAGTAGACAAGGATACCCTTCTTTCTCACTTTGCCTTGATTTTGCAGGTTTTGAAATGCCCTTGCCAGAGAAGATGAAGTTGACCACCGGAGGTGTTGGTTTAACTCTTGCGCGTTTATCATATATTGTTTGAATGTTGTATAATTGACACGAAACAGATAATGTCCAAGAAGAAAGGTAGCGCACGTTAGAGTATTCATGTGCAAGGGCATGGGTTCGATCCCTGCCTCTTGCATATTTTTCATATTGTTTTCTGATTCTTTTGCAGATCCAGTGTAGTGCGTCCCACACAACAGCCATGCACCCTGCCACGCCTCATCATCAGATCTGTATAGATCTGGTCCAATGATCCCAGATCCATAAGCACATGTTGCATCCTCTATGGATGAACGCACGAGATCCAACGCTGACATCTTGGGCCTCTCCTCTTTGGGCCAACAAATTTCAATCTACACCCCCTCAACTTGCTTCAAATCAGGCCCAATTCTTTTTCTCTTTTATATTTTTCTTCTTTTCTTTTGATTATTTGTTTTTTAATTTGAATTAAGCTAAAATATAAATTTAGGTTAATTAATTAGGTTTAGTTTAAATCACTTTTTAATTAATTAACTAATTAATTTTCTAATTAAAATTAACTATATTTCTTAGGGTTTTTTTTAATTAAAATTAATTATTACTAAAATTAATTAGTTTTCTTAGGTTTTTTTAATAAATTCATCACAAACTATTTTTCATAAAAATCCCAAAAAAATATCTTTTCTTTTTATATATATATTTTTATATATTTTTAGATCGGTTGTGCGAACGTAACTTTTTTATTATTTCTCGCATTTCTTTTCATTATTATCGTAACTGTTTCCTGGGATGTAATAGTAATTAGGGCTTACGTTCCCGTAATTTTCTACTTATATACCTCTCCCAAGGCATTATAATAGTCTAGGGTTTATTTTTCGCTTTTACTTTCTGCACATTTACTGCTTTTCTATTTTTGATATATTATTGTTATTAATTAGGTCTTGTATGGAAAGACTACAAACAAACGATAAAAAAACCCTAATTTCAAGATAAAAATAATTGAAATACAACACACATTGCACACTCGCACCTCTAGGGTAACCTCCCTTGTTGCCTTTCGAAAAAACAGTCATGTCCCTCAAACGTGGGGACGCTTTAGCAAAGTCCCTCGAAAACAAAGATCATAGTCCTTCGATGACCCTTTCAATGTTGCCTTCGATAAATGATCCAGTCCCTTATGAAAATTGCTAAAGTGTCCTTACCAGTTAACTTCAATAACTGCACGATGACCCATGCATGTCCCATCACATCCAACAATATGGCTTCCTACTAACTAATGGTAGGATAGCACTATCTAAAGAAGGAGGAAATTACAAGAAAGACCTTGAGTAGGTAGACCGCTCTTAATCGCTTGCTAAAAAACATTTTAAAACAAAAACATTTTTGTCACATGACACTTTTCAATAAATGTTTTCAAAAACGCTTTGTACGCATTCTCGAGGACATATACGAGAATCATTACAATGTTCGCCGTACAATTGGCATTTTCAAAATATTTTCAAACACACGACACAAAGTATTTTCAAAAGTGAGCTAGCGATTAAGAGCCCATAAGTAACTATGGATGAAAAGGGTTCTAACACCTTCCCTTATCATTACCTACCCCCCGAACATAAAAATCTTGAAGGTCTTTCCTGTTGTCACCCTTTCCTTATTGGATAAAAGAAAAGTCGGTGGCAACTCTTTCTATCCGCAACATTTGTGATAAAATGCCAAAACAAGCCAGTTCTCCCACCGTATTACAATATTCAATCATCTTCTACCTCTAATGTTTCAAAGGCCCGTGCCAATCAGACATTCAGGTTTAAGACGATTAAATATCGACATCTGTCATACCCCAAATTTGTCGTACCTTTTTATAAGTCTCGTCTTGCTTATGCATATCCATCAGTAGGTCATCTAGGATTACATGCATCATTAATCAGTAAATGGTCATGGGATTGAGGCATTTCTTTTTGAAATCTACACAAAAAACATATTGTTCCATCGGTCAGCACAACAATGCAAAACTCAGTTTTTTCAAAGTTCAAATATGTTTCGCACGTTTCGTAAGCTATCAAACTAGTGATAAATCAAGTCATCATCGTAAAAAGCCTTCGTGTATTTCAATGCACTGTGAACTGCAAAGAACTTGGGTGTTTCAGTGAATTTGAGATAATGTGGACCAGAAACGACATTTTTGTTGGTTTGAGCTTAGCATTTCTCAACATGTAGTCATAATACTATTTTGAGTTGATTCCTCAGGTATTGGAATCGTCTCAGTATTCTCCTCAGTTCATCTATCCAATCCGGAAGCAAATTATGTGCAGAAAGTCTCTGAATAATTTGATCTCCCTAAAGAGACACTTGAAATAAATAACTTGTTATATGTTCATCAGATGTTTAGAATTTTGTAACTTTCATCTGATTTGGTATTTTGTGTTAATTCTTCGAGCATTGAGACCTTCTTGATTTTCTTATCACTTCTCGTGTTTGGGTCGAAGGATAATTTTATGAAGAAAACCTCCGAGAATTTTAATTCTTTACAAACAGTTACTGAATTTAATTATTGGTCTGTCGCCTTGCAAGCATTCGAAAATTAAAAACTTCTGATTGAAATCTTGTTTCGAAGTTGTTTTTTAGGTGTTAAAATCATCTTAATATCTTCTTCATTTTGTATGTTTGGCTCGAAAGAAAATTCTTTGAGGAGGATCTCTGAACGTACAAATACTTTGAGAAGAAACAATGGAAAAATGGTAAAAATATTGTGCTGGTCGTTATTTTTCGAACGTTAGAAAATTCTTAACTTTCTCCGTGATCGAAGTTTTTGAGCCATTATTTGGGCTAAAAATTCATCTCGATGCCTTCTTCATTTCTTATGTTAGATTCGAAGATCAATTCATTGAGGAAAGTCTCCAGAACTACAGATTACTAGAGATTTTATTGTGCCAAACCAGAATTTTAATTCACTGTTTTATGATATTGTAAAAATCGTAACTTCCTTGATTTTTATCGAATCGAGACTGTTTTTTCGGCATAACTTTGCAAATAATGTCAGTTACGATTTCTATTCAGATCCCAAGTTCTAATTTTGATCGGAGGATGTTCTTTTGCGGCATTCTTTCAGAACTGATCGATGAATTAATAGAAAAATATGCATTAGTTGACTCTGCTCAGTGTCAGTGCACATTCAAAAATTCATAACTTTCTTGTCGTTTATCCAATTGAGTCCATTCTTTTGTCCACACGTCAAAATTTTCAACTCTGATGTTTTTCGTGTTGAGCTCGAGACGAGATTTTGCACCTATGATGATGGGGCATTTTGTGGTTGCGTTGTGCTTACACTGTCAAAATGAGACCCAACCCAATTACACATCCAAGGCCCAATTTCCCTATACTATATCAGTTCATAATCAGATTTTTCCTCTCATAATTTTCACTCACCAATAGGGCTGGAAATGAGTCGAGTCAAACTCGCTTCAGCTCAGTTCGACTCATTAAGAATTATCTGAGTTCGAGTTCATCACAAACTTTTTTTCTGCTCAAACTCGACTCGTTAAGAATAGGTCTAGTTTGAGTTTGATTTCATCACAAACTTTCTTTCCACCTCAAACTCGACTTGTTAGAACAATCTTATTTAAAACAGTCTTATTTATCCTTATTGTATTCACAAGAATTATAGATAATACTTCTAGCTTTCATATAATATAAGTTTCATATCAAAATAATGTTTTTAGTTCAAGATATTATCATCAAAAGTAGGTAATATAAGGAAATAATGAAATGTTATAACATAAGTTTGTAACATATATTTTACTATGTTGAATTAGGTTTCTTTTAATCAATAGAATTATAAACTATTTTATCATCTTTCAAATGATATAAATAAATATGAAAACTAAGTATTGATGTCTTCATGAAACTTATATATTGAGTTAGTTCATGAACCAAATGAGTTGAACTATACATAGCTCAAGTTCAACTCATTTAGTTTATGAACTTAATGTTGAGCTCAAGTTCGACTCATTTGGTTCATGAAGCAAGTCCAATGAATTAATTAATTAATCGAATCTCAAACTATTTTCGAGTTTCTTTCTACTCACCAGAAACACTTCTCACTTTTTCCTCTCTAATCTTCAAGATCAATCACACTTTTCTCTCATTTTTTCTCAAGAACTCACAACAACTTCATCAATTTTCATCCAATTATCAAAAACAAAATTTCAAAGGCTTGAATCAAAAAAATCCCTCCTTCTCCATGCTTAAGCTACCGCGAACTCCTTTCGCTCTCCTCTGATCGAATTCCGACGAGGCTTTTCCCTTGCCTCCTCCGTGCAAGATCGGCAGGCACTCCCTCCATTTTTCCGGCAATTTCGCACACCTCTCTCTGTTCTTCGTGCTTCGATTTTCCTATCATCTTCATCAACCTCTTCCCCTTCACTTAGGTAATTCAATTACTCTTGCAATTAATTTTTTGTATGTTGAGTTAGCGTTATTCATGAGTATGAGGTGTTTGTGTTATTGCTTGATTGAATTTTTCACATGAGTTGAACATAAACTTGATTGAAATATAAATGTGAAGATTAAAGTGTTGATTTTGTTTGCTAAGTAGTTGTGTTGATTCTTGAACTACATGTGATAATTGGACATAGGCTTGATTCTTGAGTAATTGAACAAAATTGATGAGTCAAGATTGATGTAGTGTAGGTGTTTGAAAAAAAATTTAGGAGGTGAACTTGTGTTAGAATTGAATTTTAGGTGTTGCATTTGTTCACATAATGATTCCTAAATGTGGAATTGGCTAGGATTTAGTGGGAAATGTTAAACAATTGTTGATCCTTGAACTTTAAGATTGAATTGAACTGGTCATGGTGGGATTTTTGTGTCAATTTTCTTTGTCAAAATGCATATTGTTCATGGTGAGAATTTAACACAAGTTATGAGTTAGTGCAATTTAGAACCAATTGTTGAGTGATTAACATTTTTAACACACAAAACCTCACATTGAAAGAAAAATTGCACTAATACATAATCGTTGTTTTTGCATGAATTCAAGGTTCCCATTACATTTTGTAATACCCCGATTTTAATTGGAATTTTCTATTGGAATAAAATAGATGATATCATGTGCTTGTATGTGTTAATGATATTGTGATGCATTTTTATGAAATTGATGAAAGGATAGATGTAATAATAATTGATGAAGTTAGGGGTGTATGGCTAATAGTCTAGAGACGTGGGGGTGAATGAAGAATATTAGCAACATTAGTATTTCTTTATGGCAACTGTTGAGGCCTTATACCCTGGACTTTATGGAAATTGTTGAGGGCCTATGCCCTAGCCTATATAGCAATTTGTTTAGGGATTATGCCCTGATGGTACCACATGCATTTTGCATTGGAGTCAGTTGCATTGCATTTGTTAAATTGTTAAATTGAGGAATTGTTTACTTATAATATATAACCTATTATATTGTTATGATATCTCACCCTTACTATTTGAAATTTTCCTCAGAGTCTAGAAGAGGTTTCTTACTCTTATTGAGTGGGTGTCATTGCTCGGATATGAAACACCGGGGGGATGAAAACTCGATTGTTTTATTTAATTGATGTCTTTTTGAGAATTTTGTGAGTGTTGTAGACTCTCTTTTTAATTGATTTCATTGTTGATTCTATAATGGATGAAGATTTTAGAATGATTATGAAATTCTTTTCGATGCGTTAATAAAGTTGAAGTTTGAAAGTTATGTTGAAATGTTGTCCGTTATTATGAAATGTGAGTTATGTATCTGTCTTATCTTAACTGAGTAAACTTTGAAATTGTTGAATGATGTGACATCCTACTTTAGAATTTTATTTCACTCTGATTATTATATAAATTTACCGTTGGGGAAATAGGGTGTTACACATTTCCATTGTAATTGACTTGTGCATTAGATTGAGGTGTTGATACTTGAACCTTTAGACACATTGCCATGAGTTTTCTCCATGTTTAAATCAAAATTCAGTTAAATTGCACAAAAACGCGAGTTGCTGCCCCGTGCATGAATGTAGAACTTCCACTTGGAGTTAATTCGAGCCATATGTTTTTTAGGCTGTTGGCACCTTTAGAGCAACCATGTGATTTTCGTTCAATTCCGTGACGGTGTTTTGTGTGCCTAATTTTTGAATGTAATGCTTTTTAGCTTGTTTTAACATTAACTTTGAGTTTTGAGCTTCTCCTGATGCATGCATATACATTGCAATTCGTTTTTGGACTATTGTTGTTGGTTTGTCTCGATTCCGGTTTCATTTTCGGTGTATTTAGCATTATGTGCATACTGCTTCCTGGATCGTAAGTGGTACTTGTGGTGCGAATTAATTTCTGATTTCGATTCCTTTGATCTTGTTTGCACGTTTTAAAGCTACCCGTGCAATTTTGATCCAATTCTGTTTGAATGATTATCGCACATTATTTTTGCATACAAGGCGATTTGGCTCCGTGTGATGTGTACTTTATGTTTTATGACTTGTATAATGTATGTTATTACTTCATTGGTCAATTCTAGGATATTGTGGACATGTTAGCTCATTTTTTCTGCATTTTATGGATTGTTTTATCATATACGCATGTTGCTTCCCGGGAATCACTTTTGCGCTTCTGTTACTTGTTGCATTCTACTCTACACAATTTAATATGTCATTTTAAATTGTGATATCGATCTTTGAGTTTCATTTTATATTTCTTGTTATTTGATAAAATTTCTTGTGAGATTGTGCAAGTTTTGGTAGGCGTTTCATCATGTCGCGTTAGCTTGGATTATTGCTTTGCTTGTATAGCATTATCTTGTGCAGGGATTTTCCGCATGCGTTTTATTTTCGCATTTCTGATCTTGATTACTATTATTACATTTGATTCTGATTATTTCTTTGTTTCTTAGTGAATCTCGCTCGAAGTATTATGGGTTTCTTGCTTTCGTCTTCTAAATGGCGAACTGTTGTTCGATTGGTATTACACTGCTTCTGGTTTAACTTTTACTGCATTTTACCCATTTTCTAAATATCATGATAAGTAGGAAATAAAGAGCGTGCGTTCGAAGTTGCTTTTTAAAGATCTGTAGCAGGAATTCCACACTTATTTGGTACTTGTGTTTGTTATGTGTGTTTACATTTGTGCCAAAGACCTCAAAGAAGGCGTCCCATTCCCATTCCCCATGATTAAGTCCTCACAGAAGGCAAGGCGAGTAGAGTGTTCACAATTAAACCCTCCATTTTTTGTTTTGTGTCGTGCATTGATGCTATGAATCATGCTATTCTTGTTATCGAGTCAAATCAAGTAGAATGCAGGGATCTGCAACCAATCCCCCATGCTTTGTCATTAGCTCATGTGACGTACACGTTGATGCTTCGTTGTGCTCTCACTATTGCCTTCTATCGCTTAGCTCGATTCATGATATCTTGGTTAGGTATTTAGTTGTCTATGAAGATTCACTCTTTCTCTTCTCTTGCCTAGATTCATGATATCTTGGCTAAGGGTCGACGATTTTCATCTTTCTTTCCCTGGTAGCATGATACTACGGTTAAGAAACTCCTTATTCCCCCATTCTTGCTAGACTCGATTATTTGATATCTTGGCTATGCTTCCCTTATCCTGCCTCGATCATTCAATGTCTTGGTTAGGTGTCCCACTTTCCTTTTTCCTTCCTCGATGATACAATATCGTGGTTAGGAATCCCTCTTCTTTCTTACTTTGGTGATGCAGTACCTCAGTTAGGTGTGTGCTAGTTGAGTGAGTGGATACCCCTCAAGCTTTGTGTGATGTTTAAATGCTCCCGAAGGATTTCTCGATTCAATCTTAGGAAGCGAATTGAGGTAGACCTTAGGTTGCCATCCATGCATGCCAACATAGGTAGATACATTTCCTTTTATCCTCAACTATAGGATCAACTTTGCATGACAACCTTAAGCGTACTAGATCGAAATTTTATTTAGGTCAATTAAAATTTTATTTTGGGCGAAAGGTTTTTGGCCTAGATCGAAAAGTCGCCTACACGAACTGAGTTATTTAAAACTCGAATATGCAATATCCAAATGGAATAATAATGATAAAAACAATGAACATAACAATTTCACTATTAATCATTTATCATAAAATACTTCAGCAACTTATTTCGAACGCAATTGAGTTAAAAAACAGAACTTGACAATTTATCGAACACTTGGTCTGCGATCAATTTTTTAGATTTTTCTTTTGAGATTTGTTGATTTGAAAACAACACTTACAATCAAAGTGATTATAAGTAGATCAATAAATTAATTTAAATTTTAACAGTCAAATAAAAATTCAATTTGAATCGATCAATCAAACACCAAGTTTAACAAATTGCATATAGAAAGTAAATGAGAGAGAGAGAGAGAGAGAAACGACACAAGGATTTGTTTAAGAAGTTCACCAATCATCCTCTCTATGGCTATGTTTCCCCCTAATTCTGTTTTGGAGTTGAGATAAATTTCTTACTTTACAAAAAGTTAATTACAAGAGAAGTGTTACAAGAGCGACCCTACAAACTCTTAACTGTTTGATGTTAATTCAACCCCTTTTCTTCTTTTGATCTTGAACAAGACCAAAACACAATAGATCCAATTTATCCACTACTTAAGCTACTTCTTTTCGATATCGCAAATCTTCAAAGACATCACTTGAGCGAAACCAATTGCGACTATTGACCATAAGAACTCCCAATAGGATTTACCATCTCGCGCTACTCCTTTGCAAGATCTTCATTCTTCAAAGATTTCACTCATTCGAATCCCCTATTGAAAAGTGTTGAATAAAACCAACAAATCTACCAAAGATCTTGGAGAACAAACCTTAGGTTTTTCCGAATGAAACTCCCTAAAATTCTAACCCAATATTATCGGTTACACAAACATAATTGGATATTATCAAACCTCATCTAGATGAAACCCCACCAAAAATGATTATGTGTCGTTTGTTAGTGTGTATGCATTGGTTGGAGGTTGAAGATGAAGAGCAATGGTGGTAACTGTTTATAGTTTCATCAAGTTGAAATGATGCATGAATGATTTATTTATAGTTGAGAAATGTGGTGTAAAAGAGGGTAACTTCGGATTTAAAAAAGTTACAAAATTTGACCAAACAAACAGGATATGCTAGAACATACGAGTTATGTGCTGACACATGATACCAACTATTGACTCATGTGTTTACCTGAAACAAGCAATGTGTCGACACATGAGAAACAAAAGCTATAGGCTTTAATATTTCAGCACATGTGCCAACCTAGAAATCGTATGTGCCGACACATACTGTTAAACTTTCATCATATGTCGACCTGAAATGGACTATGTGTCGACCTATGTGAAACAGAAGATACAACCTTTAAAACTGCAGTACACGTGCCATCTTGAAAAACGGATGTGTCGGCACATGCTGCTAATTTTTGTGTAGAAAATGATTTTTTTATGATTTTAGCCAAATTTAAACTTGTTTTGAATGCTTCCCAAGACCTCTTATGAAAGCGTGCACCAAATAACAAAGACACATCATCCAATATACTCCCCTTTTTTGTTGATGAAAAAACTTGTGACTTTGCATTTCATGTCTTCATATAAGGCTTTCCATGAATTTCTGCTTTCCAGCTTCATCTCGCATATATTTCTCCCCCTTTGACAATATCAAAAAGAAATATAGCAAACTGTGAGAAGTATCAAGATTCAATGCAAATACAAATATATCGCACAAAGGCGTTTTTGCAAAGAAGAATGTGCATTCACATATCCCCCCCCCCCCCCCCACACACACACATATATATATATATATATATATATATATATATATATATATATATATATATATATATATATATATATATGGAATGATGCAAAATTGATAAATAACCAGCACAACACATTACCAACAAGTAATACAATGCATGAATAATAATGAATGTTATGCAAGAGAAAACTTCTTGAGTTTCTTCTCTAGCATCAGCATTACGTAACACATTACAATGGAACTCCCGATGCTTCAAAGTCATGCACCTAGCTTGGCAGGAAATATATCACCAATAAATCCAAGAAGACAATGTTGTCGTAACATGTGACACAACTACAACAAGAACAACAATTACAAGATTACATACATACATATAATTCATGCGTAAAGGTAAATAATAATAATAGAAAACATGCTTGTCCACCAAGAACATACATATCAAGTGATAAGTAGTTAATACATAACGTCACTATAAGCATATAAATTGAACATACACAATGGTTATCAATTTAAATTTCTGGAAATGAACAAACATGGATTTTATCACTTTGAGAATATCAAACATTTGGAACCTAAATACCATGCAAAATAAAATTCTACCTTTCAAGGTAAAATTTTGAAGAAAATTACCTTAACTCTTATGGAACAGAAGTTGCACTCTCTTGCACCCCAAGTTTTACCCTCTGGATTATAGCTTATGTTTCATCATACATATTAATGCACTTCTGAGATGGGCTCAAGGTATTTTTGGCTGTCTTAGTTTTCTTCAAGGTTTAGAAATTGGCTGTATTGGCAATCAGTCCAAGATGGATCTCATATCCTCATTCTTCTATTATTTCAAGCTACTAAGGTTTCTCAGGCTTCCAACGTCTCAGTTTGATGCTTTTTTTTATCATAGAATTGAAAATGGCAAGGGTTTGGCAGTAAATCACATTTTTCCCATCTATTGACTTTTGTGCTAGGGTTTTGAGTATTGAAATCATGACATCGTTCTTGATAAAAATCTTAAAGCATTAGCATCTTGAGTTTCATCTCAGCACACGACCAAAGGAGAATTTCTATGTGGATTTTCCTTGGAAAAGGATTGTATTTGATTTCTAGAAATCAATTAGATTTTGGTTTGTCCAATGGTTTCACTATTTTAGTTCAAAATTCAAGATTCATTCTCGTACAAATTCAAATTCCACACCGGAGAGATTTCAAGCATGAGGAGACTTTTGGGTTCAAATTCTTGTCCATTTTCAATAAATTGTAAATTTTCAAATTGGTAATAATTCAAATGATTTTTAAGTGGTATATATCCTTCAACTTTAAAAGAATTATAAGGTGTCAAGATAACTCAAGTTTTGAATCAAGAATTTCAAATGTGGAGTTTTGACATGGATTCAAAGTGTAAAGAGTTCAAATTCTACATGAACACAAAAGCAATGTTAAAAAAAACTATTGCTTAAACTCAAGTGATATTGTCATGGTCACAAGATTGATTCAATCATTTGTTCATAATTTTCAACAACAATGACAAGCTTACATAAAGATTCAAGTTGCAACATCTTTCATCATCATTTAAAAATCAAGATTTGAAGTTTAATTACAAGACCAAAGTCAAGATTACAAGAGATATCAGACTCCTAGCCTTTAGATTACAAAACATGTTCCTAATGCCTAAGCTTTTGCAATATATAATGGAATTCCTAATCTAAACATAATATTGTTAATGAGATCTTCAAGCTTCGCACTTCATGTTTCCCTATAAAACTCCTCCAAGCCATGCCACGATTTCTCCCTTGCTAATCGTTGTAACAGCCCGAGCCTTCAGCGTTCCTGGCACTATTACCTCACGATCTTCTCTACCCCCCCTCACTAGTAGAGTTTTTGCCTTTCGTGGGAATTGAACCCTGTACCCTGGGGTTCAAGTACATGCTTAATGCATTCCCACTACCAATTGAGCTACGTAGCTCAATTGGTAGTGGGAATGCATTGAGCATGTACTTGAACCCCAGGGTACATGGTTTGATTCCCATGAAAGGCAAAAACTCTACTAGTGAGGGGGGTAGAGAAGATCGTGAGGTAATAGTGCCGGGAACGTTGAAGGCTCGGGCTGTTAGATAAAAAAGAAATTGAACATAAACAAGAATTTTCAAAAGAGTTTTGCACAAAGTTCATCATTAGGCTCTATGTAGGAATCGGAAAAATAGGGTTAGTTTTCAATCATGTCCACAATAACAATAGCCTCATATTTATTTATTTCAAGTCAGAATTTCAGCACATAATCATAGGCCTATATCCTCTATTGCAAATCCTAAAATCTAGTTTTGGTTCAAAAAAGGAAGTTCAAGAAGAAAGTTATTGAAAACTCAGTAAAGGCCCATCATAACATTGTAATGACAAAAAGCAGCACAAAATCGCAAATTCCAGCCTAATAACAGATGCATATATAGATAATATGGCAAACAATATCAAAATCCATAAATTAGAAAATGTCAAAGGATATGAGATTTCTAAGAAAGCCCAAGACAAATACAAAATAATTTGACAGTCTATTATCAAAACTCAGATCCACAAAAAGTTCTCAACAAGTAAAAATCAGACTCACAATCCAGCTCAAATCAGAATTACGAGTTCCAACCCAAACAAGCAAGACATTACAAGTCTGAAATTGAAAATTAAATAACATGTTCAGAAACTACAACATATCATAAAAAAATCGCCAAAGCCCAAAATAGAATCAGCAGGCTTGTTATCAGCTCTGAACTAATAGAAGCCCTAATTTTGTGTCATCATTTTCCCTCACTCAAAAAACCCTTTAGAATACGGAGAAAGAGAAGAGAAAAAGAAGCTTTCGAAAAGTCAGAAAGATATTATCGAGAAAGGACTCGATCGACTGAAAAATTTTGAAATCTTTCATTGCTACATCATTATCCTTGTCGTTCTTTTTTCATCAGATTGGAAACCAGTTCAGGAAAAAATCAGAAGAAAAAAAAAGAAGAAAATTAGAGGAAGAGGTGTAAACTATGAAATATCATAACAGAATTGTTCAGTCTAACTGCCAGCTCATCATTTTGAATAAATACAATATGGATAATATGTAAGGGAGGGTAAAATCGTGACTCAGTGCAGCTCAATAAAACTTCAGTAGCAAGTTTCACTCATCTGTTTTAAACTTAGCTCTCCATCTTTTGGTAACCAATTCTGAATCCAAGGGCCTTGATTCATATACCTCTAACTAACTTTGCAGCCTTAAAATGCATATATAACAAAATAATTGGGGCATTCTTCAATCATTGGAGAATCACCAAGAACACCCTGAAAAATCACAGAAAATGCTCTCTTCTTCTTCTCCAAACCTTCACCCTCCGTCACACAAAAAAAACTCTCAGAAACTTCTCTTTTTTTCTCTGTATTATCTCTACGTAGTTACACCTCAAACAATTATCATCAACCTTTCATCATATTCTCCAATCTTCAACATATCACATCGAAAACCTACAACATTCAATATCAATGAGCATCACATCAAGATCTCCACCACCATTTGCATAACCTCTCTCGCAGCATCACCTTCGTGGCAACTTCAGCATCACATCGAGAGTCCGCGACTGCAAAATTGTTACATCAAAAATGCTGAAACACAAAATAAGTAAAACATCATAAATAGAAGAACGAACACGTGGAAATGATAAGGAGAGGTTTGAATTAGAGATGTAGCGAGATTAATGATATGTACTTGAAATGCTAAGGATTGTCTTCTGGTTCTTGTTGCAACCGTTATCATAAGTGAATATGTGTCAAACGATCCTGATGTATGAAATCGCCCAAAATCAAGAGTTTATGAGAATAATAAATGATGGCAGATTGAGACGGAGAGGTTGAAGAGTATCGCGAAGGAGACAGAGTTTTGAGACGATGGATTTGCAGTCGACAAAGTTTGTCGAAGTCAGAGATAGAGCATATTGGTCGTCGCAGTTACGAATTCGAGAAGACGAAGAGAACTCTATTCTCATGAGAACTGAAACGACACATCCATTTCCAACCCTAATATCTTTTTCAATTTCTTTTTTTAGCATATTATTTTGTTATTCGCTTACTTTTGATAAATTGCATAAAATACAATAATTAGAAAAATCTAGCAAATGGGTTGTATTGTTGTCAAACCAGATCCTTCTAAGGCCATTCGTTTTTTTTAGAAGCAGGTTAGCAATCAAACAAACAAGAGCTCTTGGACTATAGTTTCTAGGCCTCTGCACTTCAAGGTTATTGCAACATACTCTCCTCTTGAGCCCGTTTTTGCAACAAAAAAACTTCTTTAGACTCATACTGCTGGGCCTAGCGTCCAGACTGCTCGATCATGCTCTTGGATTCATCTTGCACCCTCTTGTGCTTGTTTTTTTTGTTTATCTGCAATTTTCTTTTGAATAATCTTGAGAATTTTTTATACTTGTTTTAACTTTTTTTCCATATCATAAAAAATAATAAAATCACTTAAAATTGTTAGATTTTTTATTTGGTTTTGTGCATTAAATCCCGACTATCTGATTATTTGAGATTTGTAATTCACCTCTGCCTTTTGAGATTTGAGTCTTATGCAGGTTTAGCATGTGATATACAGATATGCTTGAGATTTCAATTGTGATTTATTTTCACATCGATGATGATTCGACATTTATTTTGAGCATTTAATTTCTGATTCTTTTCTTTGATTGGTGAAGCTATCATGAAGATCATTGGGTTTCTTTATTTCGATACGCTTTGTTACGGATTAATATTCGTTTGGTATTTTCCCTTGTTTATCTCATTTCAACATTTACCGCTTTCTATAGATCATGTATACAAGGGTCGTATATTGCTTTCTATAAATCATGTAAAGTAGGAAGCAGGAAAGAAAGAGCGTGCGCTCGAAGCCGCTGTTTAAAGTACTGTAGAAGGCAGTGTTTTTTGTATGTTATTTGTGTTTGTTTGAAATCCTACCTTTGAAGTAGGTATTTCGTGCGTGTGTTTACCTTTGTGCCTGCATTATATTACATGTTATAAGTCCTTAAAAAGAGGCAAGCAGGGAGGATTCACAATCGACCCTTGCATATTCTAGTTTGTGTCATCCTTAGCTCACGTTGTATGTCGATGATTCAGAGTCATGTAGATCATATGTATCGAGTCTATCAAGTGGGGAAGGGTTTTTCAATCAAACACCATGCTCTGCCAGAAGTTTGCATTGGCCGATGCTGACACTCCGTGATCATTCATATTGTCTTATGTCGCCTACCTCGATCTTCTATGTCTTTGTTAGGCGCTCACTCGCTTTTGATGTCACATTTTTCTAATTTCATCCATCTCCCGCTTGTTTGCTTTGGGTGATCCGCTCCCCTTAGCTAAAGAATTTTATCTTCATATCCTATCCGTTGAGTCAGTATACCCTGATTGTGCGCTTTTGCCAAAGCACATGTTTGCTCACTTGTTTGGTATATTCCATGCTCCCTTAGGTTTTCTCGTGTAGGGTTAGTCCTCGAGCTAGACATTAGGATATTTATCCATGCATGTTGACATAGGGTAGAGATTTACCTTTCAAAGCTCAACCTTAGGGCCATCATTGTATGATTACACTCGGGATAGAGATTAGGATAGTTTCCCTTAGTTGTTTTCTTTTCTTTGCATGTTGCATCTTAAAACAAAAACTTTCTTTTTCTTGGAAAATCATAAAACATCTCTAATGAACTTAAATCCTTCTTCAAGGTAAAAAAATACAAACCAATCTTAATTGTTTGTGTGCCTTTTGGCTCTGTTTTAAACTTTGATAAGTTGACATCTTACTATCATCTTTACCATGATATTTTACTATATTTGTGTCGATGTTTTTCCATTTCTTATGTTTGTTATCCTACTTTGATTTTCAATATCTTTGTTAGGTGTGATGTTTTATCATCTAAATTGATGTTTCTCCATCCTTTCCCTGATGCTTTACTAACTTTGTATCGATTTTTTGCCATCGCGTATGTTTGTTATCCTACTTTGATTTTCAATATCATTATCAGGTGTGATGTTTTATCATCTAAATTGTAAGTATTGTCATCTTTGCCATGAAATTTTACTATGTTTTTACCATTATTTTGCCATCGCATATGTTTGTTATCCTACTTTGATTTTCGATATCATTTTTAGGTGTGATGTTTTATCATCTTATCCGATATTTTGCTATCATGCTGATGTTTTATCATCTTATCTGAGTTTGTGTTACCATGTGATGTCTTGTCATCCTTTTTAATGTTTTATCATCGTTGCTGATGTTTTGTCATTGTAGCTGATATTTTGCTATCATGTTGAGGTTTTATCATCTTATCTGAGTTTGTGTTGCCATGTTATGTCTTGTGATTCGTTTTTTATGTTTTATCATCGTTGTTGATGTTTTGTCATTGTTGCTGATATTTTGCTATCATGTTGATGTTTTATCATCTTATATGAGTATGTGTTGGCATGTGATTTCTTGTCGTCCTTAATTTATGTTTTATCATCATTGCTGATGTTTTGTCATTGTTGTTGATGTTTCGCTATCTTGTCTGATGTTTCGTCATCATTGCTGATGTTTTGTCGTTTTATCTGATGTTTTGCCATCTTGATCTTTGCTTTTGTCTTTTTAACTAAAAAACACAAACCAACCAAAATATGTGAGTCGAACTACGACTTCTTTGATTCCTTAAAAGGGATACGTAGGCAGAGGCTTTTTGTAGGGCCTAATCGAGCATATCTTTGTAAATATTCCTTTCTTTTCCCCATATTTTCTTTGCATGCATTCCTTTTTCAGCTTTAAGCCTTAGACATAGATTTTGACGACACCCATTTGATTAGACAACAAGAGTGGATACCGTAGAGTACTACGAGCGTGTGGGGTGTGTAACACGGTGGGAGAACTGACTTGGTCGTTTTGCGTTTGATCAAAAATATTGCGGTTTAGCAAGAGTCGCCACCGATTTTTCTTTTATTCAAAAGGAAAGGCTGAAAAGAACAGGAAAGACCTTTGAGATCTTTTCTTGAGTTCAGGGGGTAGATTATGAAAAGGGAAGGTATTAGCACCCTTTCTATCCATGTATTCCATGGGCTCTTAGTTACTTTCTAGTTCACTTGCTTTTGTTTGGAAAATGTGCTTTGTGTGGTTTTTGAAAGTATTTTGAAAACGCGCCATCGTTTTAGGAAAACTTTGTAATGATTCTCGTTCGTAAGAATGTATACAAAGTGTTGATCTTTTAAAAATGTTTTCAAGTTTGAAAGATGTTTTTGAAAGTGTTGGTCTTTGTTTTGAAAATAGAAAGGATGTTTTGATTTTGAAATTGAGGAAGAAACTAGGAACAATCTACCTACTCAAAAGTCTTTCATGTTTATTTCCTCTTTCCTTTGACATTGTTATCTTATCATTGATTTGGTAAGAAACCCTATATTTGCATGTAAAAGGGACGGGCATGGGTCATCGTATAGCCATGATTAGCAATGTTTTAAGATATCTTAGCATTTTCTTTAGGGACTAAGATCATTTTTAAAACGCAACTTTGATAGCGTCATCGAGAGACTATGATCTTGTATTTTTTTTGCTAAGATAACCTCACATGCATAATATGACTATTTTTGTAAGGCAACAAAGTGGGTTTACCCTAAGGGTGTATGTATGCAAGTGTATTGGTTTACATGCTTTGTTTTGTCTTGATTAGGTTTGCTATTTATTGATTTTTATTCTTGCCATACAAACCATAATTACTAGCATTTGTATATAAAGCATTTAAATTGCGAAAAATAAAAATACTAAGCTATTACATCATTTAGGGGAAGGGGTGTACAAATTACAAATGGGGAATTGCAAGAAATTAAAAACCCTAATTATCCATTACAACCATATTGAATTTGAATAAATGTACAAAAATGAAGATAAAAATGCAAGAATATAAAATGTAAAAAAGAAATGTGATTTTTGTTTGGTTTTTAAGAAAAGGTTTTTTTTGACCTAATTAAAGAAGATTAACTAAAAAATTAAACAAAATTAAATTTAAACTAAATAAGAAAATAAGTTAAGTTAAAAAAGTATTTTTAGGGTTTTTCTATGAAAGGTTTTATCTTAATGAAAATACAAATGAAAATTAATTAATTAAAATAAACCTACGCTCTAAATTAATTTTATTCACAAGAAAATAATATAACAGTTAAACCCTAGTCTAAATATTTATTGAAAAGAAATTAATTTATTAAATGGACTTTTTTTTTTGTTCTTTTAGTTTTTATGAAGAAAAATAAACTAAATAAACATAAATAATAAAATATAAATATTTTTGGATTTTTTATTAATGAAAATAATAATAATATTAATAATAATAATAATAAAAGATGAAATAAAAATAAAATAAAAATAATAAAGTCAGGGAGGTTAAAATTGAATTTGGGAGGTTTGTTAGAAAAAATAGTTTTTTGAATCTGGCCCAAAATGATGTTTTTTTTTGTTTAAAAAATCAGAAAATAAAAATGGTTTAGACTTGTGTGGTTGCAAGAAAACAGGGGGTGTGGTTCAACAAAACTTGAGAAAAGCCCAAAGTTGGGCCCAGTCGCTGTAAAGAGGCAAAAATGTGGAAAAAATATGAAAAATGACAAAAGGCAGTGCGCTGGGTGTTGAACCCACGCCCTCTTGGTTACCAGTGCGCTGCCTTACCACTATGGTGGCTATACATCCGTTAACTTAATTGAAATGATAAATATATAATACAAAATGAATCATAAATACACTTCATCTTCAACCTCCAGCCAGACCATATGTAACTTCACCATTTCTCAATAAAAATGAAATATGCAAACATGAAAGTTGCTCCATTTTTCCATATGAATCCAACCATATAAATATCATAAGCTATAAATCAAAGATGAATGAGAATTTTTGAAAGTACCAAATTCTGACCTAATTATTTTCATAGGTTCAATCCTAAAATTCTCTTAGCTCAATCAATATAAATAAAATATATGGACATGTACAACTTCAGGGCAATGATGTCTACGTTTTATCTTCAAAAATGCAAGCCTAACAATGCCTAAGTAATGAGATAGAAGTTCAAGAAAAAACCTCAAAACTGGAAATCGTGAAATGCAAATGAGCTTGAATCAAGGTGCTACAATGATTAGGTTAGCTTCCTCAAGTTCCCAGGAAGCTAATGCAATGGTTAGCTTGAGTTGAGAGTGGCTGAAATGGCTTGGAGAAGTCAATGTGCAGTGCTCGTGTTTTTGGCTATGGAGGATGATGGAAATGGAGTTACAGTCGTATAACAGGGACAAGGATGAGTTGTATTTGATGTTTAGAAGCTTTAGGAACCAAAAGGCTTGAAAACGCACGAGGGAGATGTGAGTTTCAAGTTTTTGGTCAGAATGTGCAACAATGGTGATTTTTGATTCAGTTCTGAGTTCTTGTGTGCTTTTGGGCTTGTGTATGCGTGTGTTTTCTTGCAAACAACTTGTGTATATGTATGGAAAAGGTTTGGATACTTGAGGTGGTCAGAAGTACAAGATCACATGTTTTGGCTTCTTGGCTTGTTTTTTAAGTAAGGTTGACAAACATGGTATCAATACATAGTACAAAGCTATCTAGAGTGGTTACCAACTTTAAACATGCTTATCTGACTTTGTAGAGGAAGTTTGTGAAGTTGAAACAAGTGCAAAACTCAATGCAAGTTGACTTTGCATAAATCTTGCTTTATGTAAATGGCAATGGTGCCTTTGTGCCATTAACGGGAAATTATCTTGGATAAAGCTTGAATCAAATGGATAATAGCTCAAAAGCAAGTGTTATCTTCTGATTAGGGAGAGATCTTGAGGTTTAGAGGCCTGAAAAGCAAGATTGTGCAGCATGGCTATGGATTTGGTTCATGTTGCATCACAAAATTTTCCTTGCAAAACAACTTGAAACCTCAACTTCTGGCCTTCGATTGTCCTTGCTCACAGATGATCTCAAGGAGTTCTTGGACATTTTTGAAAGCTTGTAATGTGCTATACAACCCCTCTTTGAATCACTTTTTCAAAATCCAAATGGAACTATGTGAAACTTTGATCAGAAGTTAGGTCAAAATCCTGACCTAAAATGCTCCAAATTTCACAAAGTGTTTTAGTTTCATGATCATGACTTCATGGATTAATAACTTGAGATCCAAGAATTTATAGGAGAAGTTTTGTAAAGAAATGTTTTATATATCATGGAGATCTAAAACTTTCATGTTGAAAGTTTCTTTTGAATCATCTTGCATTATGGTGAAAAATTGGCTCAAAGTTGTGAAAAAACATGAAGTTTTCAACACTTAGAAAAAAATTCTAAATTTGGAAACTTTGACTTTTCAAAATGAAATCTTGACTTTTTGATTTATTGATAAAAAAGTTTCATATTTTGACATGTTTTGATGAATTATGATCTTTGACACTTGATTTTGACCAAAAAGTCAAAGTTTGAATTTTCAATGTACAGTTGACTTTTGATTAGTTGACTGAAAATTAACTATCAATCAATTGATCTTGAGATATGTTTTGAGTCATGCCATTAGGTAAAAATGATGCAATTTAACTCTTGATATTATGCCTCAAACCAATTAACCATTTGCTAGGTCAAAAATCAGTAATTGCCCTTTCTCAGTCAAAACCCTAATTTTGACCATTTTTCCCCTTTGATGATCAAATCAAATTTCTTGAGGAATTATGGTCCAAAATTTATAAAATGATACATATGAGTTTATAATGTTGATATGGATAAAAAATTATGAAGTTTGACTGTAAAATGGCCACAATTGTATTTTTCCCCAATATAGCTGACTTTTAGGTCAACTGCTCAATTGATTGAGCAAAAATGTGATCCAAGACTTGAAACTTGACATGAGAAATATTGGGCGTCCATAATGATCCAATAAAGTCATATGAGGAATTACAAGCTCAATTATGCTTGTGCAATCTCAAACCCTAATTCCAGTCATCAATGCTTAAGAAGGTGTCTTGAGCTGATCAACCCTTGTGTAGTCTTGAACCAAGAGAGATCTTGTAAGAAAATATTGGATAAATGAGAGGGAAAATTTTGGGCTACAACAGCTGCACTTGTTCAATCTTCTTAACCCCGAAGAGTTATATTGGCGGATCCGTCATTCGTTACTTGAAGGTGGAAGATGATTGGACACTAGAGTGCCCAGAAATTTGCACTCAAAGATGAAATGGGAATGGGCTTATAGATGACATTTGGAGGAATGATGGAGATTTGACGGATATGGGCTTGTAGATTCCATCCAAGGGTTACTGTTGACAGAGGCTGGACTAAGCCTGAACTTGAGTTCAACTGGAAAAAATCAGAATAAATCTTTGGGAGCGACTTATCTGAACCAGAAGAAGTCTTGTATGTTGCCTGACTGGGAAGAATCAAAATGAATCATGGAGCTATTTATCTGAACCAAAAGTTTATTTTGGAAAGTATTAGGATAAACTGTTGAGGGGTTTAAACTGAACCAAAAGAGATCTTGAATGTTCTTTAACTGGAAAGAATCAGAGTAAATCTTTGAATGATTTATCTGAACCAGAGAAAGCGTCTGCGGGAAAGAATAAGAATTAACCATTAAGAGATTTAAACTAAACACGAAGTGTTCCTTTGGAAAGTATCAGGATAAACCGTTGAGGGGTTTAAACTGAACAGGAAGGAAACTGGAGAAGAATCAGAATAAATCATTGAGAGATTTATCTGAACCAAAGAAGACGTTTGCGGGAAAGAATAAGAATAAACCGTTGAGAGGTTTAAGCTAAATCAGAAGGGATCTTGAATGTTCTTTAAATGGAAAGAATCAGAGTAAATCTTTGAGTGATTTATTTGAACCAGAGAAAACGTCTGCGGGAAATAATCAGAATAAACCGTGGAGAGATTTAAACTGAACCTGAAGTGTTCCTTTGGAAAGTATCAGGATAAACCTTTGGGGGGTTTAAACTGAACCGGCAGGGATCTGGAGAAGAATCAGAATAAATCATTGAGAGATTTATTTGAACCAAAGAAGACGTCTGCGGGAAAGAATCAGAATAAATTGTTGAGAGATTTAAACTGAACCGGCAGAGATCTGGAGAAGAATCAGAATAAATCATTGAGAGATTTATCTGAACTAGAGAAGACGTCTGCGGGAAAGAATCAGAATAAACCATTGAGAGGTTTAAACTGAACCGGTAGGGATCTTGAATATTCTTTAACTGGAAAGAATCAGATTAAATCTTTGTGCGATTTATCTGAACTAGAGAAAGCATCTGCAGGAAAGAATCAGAATAAACCGTTGAGAGGTTTAAATTGAACCGACAGGGATCTTGAGAAGAATCAGAATAAATCTGAGAGATTTATCTTAACTAGAGAAGACATTTGCGGGAAAGAATCAGAATAAACCATTGAGAGGTTTAAACTGAACCGGCAGGGGTCTGAAAGAAATATTTGTTATGTAGATGGTTGACCAATCCTTTCTTGGGAATTGGTCTGTAATTGACTTGTTGAAATTTGACGATAATTTTCTGTTGATTGGACTTTCCTGAAAAAGATGAAAGGTTAGTTATATGAAATGTCATGATGTATGAAATGCATGGTGTAATGATGTTCTCAAAATAAATGAGATTGTGTCGCATGTATTTGTGTTGTCAATGTTATGACATTTGGATGCAATGTATGGACACGTTAATTGTTAGTCCGTAGAGTTGTTGGAGTCAGGGAAAATAAATTCCCGAGTACTGCTGGGTATAAGGAGCGTAAGTCTTCATGTGTTGAAGTGTTGATGAGTTTCCATTTGTTATAGAAATAACCTCTGTTTTGTAAGGGGAAACGCCGCATATTGCTTGTAGACCACATGAAATCCTGCTGGGGAATCTTGAGAAACTGGGCGATTTTCACTCGGGAATCTTAGGAGTGGTAACTGGGAGTTTTTTTCCATCTGGCATGTGAGAGAGCTTGATAGAATTAAGCTGCATACTGGAGATATGGTAGCGATCCTGTAGCGGGATGCCCTGATTTCCATTCTTGTTGGAAAAGGTACCTGCGGGTGATTGTATGGAATAGTCTAAAGATATTATCCTATTTTCTTAAAGCCAATAGTGATTGTCTTTCTATTTTATGTTCCTCTTTTTTTGTTCATTTGTAAATAGTAGTCATGTTCAAATGCATATGTTCAAAAATAAATCATTGGTTGTTTTTGTAAACAAAACACGGAAAAAGAAAAACAGATAGTTTTGCACTTTCAAAGGGATATCTTTGTATTAACTTGAATAAGTATTTTTGTACAATGAGGAGAAAATTCTAGTAAGAGAATGTCGTCATAAAAAATGAAAATTGATAAAAAGAAAAGATAACTATGTGAAATGATCCCATGGGGTCCCATTCTGTTATAGTCTTCGTGTCTCTGAGAGTCCTGTCCACTTGCTGCCTTTTTCGAAGTTGATTGGATTGAGCTTGTCAGTCGATGCTAAAGGTTATCTGTAAGGTGATCCAACGAGACATAGTGATACGCTTTAATTCCATAACTTTTCCCTGGACCGCCCTTTTGGGTTTTCAGTCCACCGGGATACCCTTTTTTGCCCAAGCTGCCCTTTCGGGTTTTCAACTTGTCGGGTGTACAAATATTTTTTGTTTTATCCCTAATTTTTGCCCGAACCTTTGTGGTTCGCCGGGATGCCCTTGTTTTGCCTAGGTGTGTCAACCTAAAGGGTCTCTTATGCATAGTATCTTTTGACTATGTCTGCATTCGCAGGGTGCGAAAGGTCGTCGCCACCCATAGTGGTTAAGATCATTGCTCCACCAGAGAATATGCTTTTGATCACAAACGGACCCTCGTATGTAGGAGTCCATTTTCCCTTAGGATCACCTTGTGGTAATATGATACGCTTGATTATCGAGTCACCAACCTGATATACCTGACATCTGACTTTTTTGTTAAAAGCCTTGATCATACGTTTTTGGAACATTTGGCTATGACAGACAACCGTAAGCCTCTTCTCATTAATCATGCTCAACTGGTCCAGCCGAGTTTGGATCCAATCATATTCATTCAGCCTTGCATCCTTTATGATTCTCATAGAAGGTATTTGGACCTCAACTGGTAGAACAACTTCTATGTCGTATACCAAGGAGAAGGGAGTTTCCCCTGTTGATGTGTGTGCCGTGGTACGATAACCGTGGAGAGCGAATGGTAGTATCTCATTCCATTCCTTGTAGGTCACTGTCATTTTTTCTATGATCTTTTTGATGATTTTATTTTCGGCTTCGACAACGCCATTCATCTTTGGCCGGTAAGGGGAAGAATTATGGTGCTGGATCTTGAATTGTGCGCACAGTGCAGTCATCATAGAATTGTTGAGATTCGTTCCATTTTCTGTGAGGATTCTCTCTGGGATACCATACCAGAAGATGAGATTATGTTTGATGAACTGGGCCATAACATTCTTGGTAACGGAAGTGAAAGAAGCTGACTCAACTCACTTCGTGTTGTAGTTAATGGCTACTAAGATAAAGCGGTGTCCACTAGAAGTTGGAGGCTTGATTTCTCCAATCATATCGATGCTCCACATCGTGAATGGCCAGGGAGCAGTCAGGATATTTAGAGGAACTGGAGGCACATGCACTTTGTCAGCGTAGATATGACACTTGTGACAGGTTCGTGAAAGTTAATAACAATCTGCTTCCATGGTAGACCAGTAATACCCTGCCCGTAGGATATTTTAAGCCATCGTGTTCCCACTGGAATGGGTTCCAAAAGTTCTTTCATGTAGATCAGCCATGATCTTTTCTGCCTCAACCTTGTCTACGCAATGAAGCAAAATAGAGTCATGGTTGCGCTTGTAGAGAATGCCATTACTAAGGAAGAACTTAGAAGAGAATCTTCTTAGGAACTTCTTATCATTGACGGAAGCTCCTTCCGGATACTCTTGAGCCTCGAGATACCTATTAACTTCATGGAACCAAGGATGGTCCACTACTTCTTCAGTATCGATCTCGTGATAGTAAGATGGTTCGTCCATCCGCTCAATGGTGATATGGGGAGCCTCGTTACCCCACTTGAGTTTAAACATGGATGACATAGTGGCTAGTGCATCTGCTAGTTGATTTTCCTCTCGTGGAAAATGCTCAAAGGTAATTTCCTAGAAATATGGGATTAATGTCAACACATGTTCTTTGTGGGGGATGAGGTTAGGGTGCTTCGTGTCCCATTCTCATTTGATCTGACTGATGACTAAGGCTGAATCTCCAAATACACTTAAGGACTTGATTCCCAAATCTATGGCAGCTTTGAGAGCAAAAATGCACGCTTCATATTCTGCCATATTATTGGTACATTTGAAGCAAAGTCTTACAGTGAAGGGAGTATGACATCCTTCCGGGGATATGATTATAACACCTATGCCATTGCGGAATGCGTTGGAGGCTCTGTCTAAAACCAAGGTCCATCGAGATCCTTGTTCAGGTCTGTCATATGGTCTGAGTTCTTTACTGTTGTTTACCATCATGATGTCTTCATCTGGGAATTCGAATTTCATGGACTGGTAGTCATCAACAACTTGACGAGCAAGGTGATCGGCTAGTACACTGCCATCTATTTCTTTTTTGGTTGTGTATTGAATGTCATATTCAATCAGGATCATCTGCCAACTTGCTATTCTCCTAGAGAGGGTAGGCTTCTCGAATATGTATTTAATTGGATCCATCTTGGATAACAATAAGGTAGTATGGGTCAGCATATACTGTCTCAGCCGGTGAGCAGCCCATGCAGAGCGCAACAAGTTTTCTCGAGTAGTGAATATCTTGTTTCACAGTCGGTAAATTTTTTGCTTAGGTAATAAATAACATGTTGTTTTCGGCCAGACTCTTCATGCTACCCCAGCATACACCCCCATTGAATTTTCCAAGACAGTTAGATACATGATCAAAGGTCTTCCCTCGACTGGAGGCATCAAAACAGGAGGCTCTTGTAGGTACTCTTTGATCTTGTCGAAGAAAACTTGGAATTCATCATTCCGTTTGACTACTTGATCTTTCTTCAGTAATTTGAAGATTGGTTCACAAGTAGTAGTTAAGTGAGAAATGAATTTGGCAATGTAGTTAAGTCGTCCTAAGAATCCTCTAACTTCCTTCTCGGTGCGAGGAGCAGAAATTTCTTGTATTTCTTTCACCTTGGCAGGGTCCACTTCGATACCTTTACCACTGACGACGAAGCCTAGGAGTTTACCGGACCTCACCCCAAATGTGCACTTATTCTGGTTCAACCTCAGCTTATATTTCTTTAGTCTTTCAAATAGTTTTTGCAAATGGTCAAGATGTTCCTCTTCAGTTTGAGATCTGGCTATCATGTCATCCACATAGACCTCTATTTTATGATGGATCATGTCGTGAAATAGAGCTACCATGACATGCTGATAAGTTGCCCCAGCATTTTTCAACCCGAATGGCATAACCTTATAAAAGAAAGTGCCCCACTGTGTGACGAAATTCGTTTTCTCCATGTCCTCATGTGCCATTTTGATTTGATTGTAGCCTGAGAAACCGTCCATGAATGAGAACACTTTATGCTGTGCGGTATTGTCAACCAGAACATCGATATGGGGAAGTGGGAAATCATCCTTAGGGCTTGCCCTATTCAGATCTCGGTAATCCACACACATGCGCACTTTTCCGTCCTTTTTAGGCACTAGAACAACATTGGCGACCCATTGTGGATAGGAGGTGATGGATAAGAATCTGGAGTTGCATTGTTTCATGACTTCGGTCTTGATCTTCTCTGAAATGTTTGGCCGCATGCGACGGACTTTTTGTTTTACCGGAGGGAAGTCTTCTTTTGTTGGTAGACAATGGACCACCATATCAGCATCAAGTCCTAGCATGTCTTTGTACGACCAGGCAAAGACCTCAACATAGTCATGTAGCCACTGGATTAAGCGCTTCTTGACACTAGATTCCATATTGGCTCCTACCTTAACTTATTTCTTGTCCTCTTCGGTACCTAGGTTAACCGTGTCCACTGGCTCTTCGTGGGGCTATATGGTTCTTTCTTCCTGTTGTAGTAACTTGGCTAGTTCCCCTAGAACTTCACAATCTTCCTCAGCTTCTTCTTCGGCTTGGTAGATTATATTTTCAAAGTCACAATAGGCCATAGCTGAATTGTTACCCATGGGATCCTGAGTGGATGTAGATCTGCATTTTGATATGTGAGTGTGTGTAAGAGCATAGCTATTTTTGAAAGAAATAAAAATGTAGAAAAAGAAAGACAAAGAGCACAAAGTCTGTATGAAAAAACTTCCATGATTCATTGATGACATATGAAAATGAAGTAACAACCCTTACAAATGGGCCGTTGTGCCTCGTGTAAGACACAAGGTTTTAAAAGTCTGAATTGTTTAATCATTACAGGTCCGACAAAAATTTAAAGACAATTACTGTTGGACTAAAGTAATTGGGACAAATTATTTAGCTTCCCAGTTGCTGATTCCTCCGTTGATGGTTGGGAAAATCCATTATTCCAGGCCGCAACTGTCAACACTATCCTCCACTGTATTGACTATATGGTTACTGATCCGCAAAGGTGGTGCCCCGGTGCGAGCACGACGAACAGCTTTCTGGGCTCCTGAAGTGAAACCCAAACCAAATTTTTCAGAGATATAAGGGATATCCGGGAGTTGGCCCTAAATAGTATACCCACCTTCTTCGACCACTGCCTTGGCATCTTTCATATAAGACATCTTCAGCGGAGGTCTTGTAATCTTTGGGACTTGGGAAACAATCTTGGTTACTGCCACTGTTTGTGGGACTTCCCCGAAGTGCTGAAACAGAGTTTGGATGAAATCACCATCCAATTCTAGGTATCTGAAGGAGTTCAAGTGACTTACCATATATTCCTCCTTTGTTTTAGTATTTCAACATCTGATTTAATGTAGAGGTGACGACACCAGCGTCATGAATCCAAGGTCGGCCCAATGAGCAGGAATAGGAAGGGTGAATGTCCATTACATAGAAAGTTGAATCAAAGGTTTGAGTTCCAACTTTTATGGGGATGTCCACCTCCCCATGCACCATTCTCTTTGAACCGTCGAAGGCCCTTACCACTATGTTGTTGGGTTTTAAGGTCAGACCTTCACAGTCTAGTCTATCAAGAGCCTTCTTAGGCAGCACATTCAAAGATGAACCAGTATCAACCAGGACATGGGCCAAAGTTGTGACCTTGCATTCGACAGATACATGCAACGCCTCGTTTTGTTTCCTTCCTCTAGGTGTAAGGTCAGCATCGGAATAGCCTAAACCATTGTCAGCGGTCAAACTGGCCACACAATCTTGGAAGTGATCATCATAGGTTTCTTGTGGTACATGGGCAATTTTAAGAAATTTCACCAAGGCCTTCGCATGAGCCTCAGAGTACAACAGCAAAGCCAACATAGAAATCTTTGATGGAGTCTGCCCTAGCTGTTCGACTATATTGTAGTTGCTTCTCTTTATAATTTTCATAATTTCTTCTATCTCCTTTTTGGAGGCTTCCGGGATAGATACTGATTGCGCCTTCATCTGGACAAGCTCAACCAAAATGCTTTTTTCCCGAGTCTCGGTCAACTCGGTGGTAGTGGTGTCAGTAGGGGTAACCATAGGGATTGTAGTAGTAGTGTCAACAGCAACAAAAGCAGGGATGATCACAGGACCGATAACAGTTTTCAGAGGAGAAATCTCGGTAGAGAATACTCTGCCACTTCGAGTTATCTTGCTGGTTCCCTCAATGTTGTCGATGTCCGGGTCAGCCTTCTCAAGAATTGAGTCTTCATCAGCCAACTAATCCTGCTTGACGCCGTGATAATAGACGTCTCCCCCATAGTTCCATGTGACAGTTTTGTCTGATGAGTATGGGATCGGTCCTGGAATAGTAATTATCAGTGGATCCACTTTAGGAACAGATGTAATCCTAATGGGTCTTTTGGTGGAGACCCTGGAAGGATTGGCGGAAATGGTTACTATTGAAACATCTTTGTAAGCAATGGTTGGAACGACAGTCTTTTCAAACAAAATCTCTTTGTCATCCATTAGGCGCTGAACACCTGCTTTCAATAAATGAGAATCAGTTGGTAAGGATAAACAGAGGTGGCAGCCTTCACCACATCCCGGAAATAAACCGGCATTCAACAGGTTCCTCTTGATAGTCAAGAGAGGAGTAACAAGTTCATCAACAACGGTAACAAACATATCATCTTCAACAGCGTTAACATCACGGCCATGCTTGGGCATAGGAGCGGTGATAACATTTGGGATCTCAGGAGCATCAAATTCAATTTTTTTGCTTCGAGAAGGTCTTGCACCTTGTTTTTCAAAGCCCAACAGTTGTTGGTATCATGGACTGGAATTTATGAATGGTAAGCATAGAGAGCATTAGGGTGGTAATGAGGAGAGGCGATGTTGGGATTCTTCGGGGCTTCCTTCAAAGTTACCAGATTAGATCTCAAAAAATGTGGAAGGACTTGAGACAGTGTCATATTTATCTGGGTAAACTATCTTACCGGTCTTTCGGTTCTAGGTTGGTTGCTCCTTTGTTTAGTAGGTACAGGCTTAGGGATCATAACAACCCCTACCATTGGACGATGTTCAGTTCTATCTTGATTCCTTTGAGGTTACACAACACCAACTTCTTTCTTCCCAATAATTGGTTTTCTCACGGCACTAGAGGATGCGTCTTTTTGGATCTTCCCATTCTTAATCCTAGCTTCCACTCTTTCCCTGGTCAAGATTAATTCAGTGAAGCCGGCTGAGGAGCTTCCAATTAGATGATTGAAGAAAGGACCAGACATGGTACCCAAAAACATGTCTATTAGTTCTCTGTCAGATAGGGGAGGGCGGACTCTTCCTGCTAAGTCCCTCCATTTCTGAGCGTAGTCTTTGAAACCTTCGCTTGAAACCATATCCATACTCTGGCGTTGAGTACGAGTGGGAGAAAGGTCTGCGTTGTATTGATACTGTTTATAAAAAGCAGCGGCAAGGTCTTCCCAATTATGGATATTGGCCCTTTCCAATTGATAGAACCAATCTAGCTGAGTCTCGAATAGACTATCCTGAAAGAAGTGGACCCAAAAATCTATGTCAGCAGTGTGAGGTTGTATCTTCCTCACATAAGATCAGAGATGCACCTTGGGATAAGAAGCCCCGTCGTACTTAGCAAATACTGGTGCCTTGAACTTTGGTGGAATAACAATCCCAGACACTAAACCCATCTTTTCAAAGTCTAGCTCGGGCACTTTCTGAATCTCCATTGCACTTAGACGTTCTTCTAGATGTTTGTATTTGTCGTAGGCCGGAGGATACTGCTCTTTAGAGTAATCTTCTTCTTTTTCCTCTTCAGATTCTGGATGGGCAGTCACTTCCTTGCCTTTCCCTTCTTGATTATCCTTTTCACTTGATGACGTTGCGAAGTGCAGGGTCTGCCTGGCTTGTCCTTGGAACCTTCTTCCTAGACTCAAAACACCGGTTGCTTTCTTTGTTTTCTTCTTCTTTTCTTCGATCAGCAAAGTTTTCAAATCCTCTTGTCCTTTGGCTAGAGTCAAGAACATCTGTTGAAACTGAGTATTTTACGCATAGATTTCTTTTACTGTTTGTTCCATGTCCATCTTACTGAAATAAACAGTAGAAATATGAGGAGACCTATGGCAAGAAACCTGCTTATGTTATGATGAATGAAGATGCATATGCAATGATTTCAAGGAAATTAGAGACTTAAATTTGCTTTAGACCAAAAAGGAACACACGATATATTAATAAATCAAAGTTTGAGGACATCATGCCTCTTTGGGCTTACAAAGAAATAAAAAAACTCTAAGATAAAAAAGTTGAACGCATCCTCTTTGGTGTGATGTAGGCGTTCCGTTGTACCCCAAAATTTTCCCTCCCATATTTTATATTACATTTCAAGTGAGGTCCTCAAATTGCTCAAGGAAGTCCAAGGGTTGCAAGATAAACTCTCTCCTAAGGCAGTCTACCTCAAATTAGGGTTTTAGTTTGCATCAAGATGTTTGAGTCCAAATGATCCCAAATGCTCACCATTGTCCTAATATGTTCTCAAGATCATCCATGTCAAGTTTCAAGCCTTACAGAGGAAATTTGCTCAATTAATTGCTCAAAGGCCTGAAAATTGACTGTGCTAAGGCAAAAGTCAACTGTGTCCTACATACAGTCAAACTTCAAGATTTTTGGTCAACATCCTCATTTTGAAATATTATTCATCATTTGATCAAGGGTTGATCATGATTCCTCAAGGATTGCTCACAATTCATCAAAACCCAAAGTTGCTAAATTAGGGTTTTGCAGGAAAAGTAAACTCAACTTTGATCAAGCATAACTTTCTCATACTTTATCAAAAATGACCCATCCAAAGCTCATTTTGAATAGGATGAAATCCCCTACAATTCATCTTCAGCTCCCAAGTTCAAAATATGCACTCACAAGAAGATATAAATTTGGACATTATAGGTCATTTTGAAAAGTCAACAAAACCACCTTTGTTGTCAAACTTCATACATGAACATGGAAGACTCAATTGAGATGAGACCAAAAGGGTTGCTTAGAGGACATCCTAAGCTTTCTAAAAACTCTAAGAACACATCTCTAGGTTCAAAATTGAAGGAGTTATGCATTGGCAAAGTTGACCTTTTTTGCAAAATTGCCAAAAGTCAAATGTGGCCAAAATTGCAATTTTTGTCAAATGGGCTCAATATTTTATGCTTGCATTGAGTTTGTAACATGACCCAAGACCCATGATCTCTACCACTTGTATTTATTTTATTTTTGTCATTTATTTTGATTTTTATTTTAATTAAATCAAATAAAATCAAAATAAAATCATGAAAATATCAAAACTAATCAAAGTTTGAGATTTTGTGCATGTTTAGGCCTCTTATATAGCTGGAAGAAGAATCAAATCGTGCAAGTTTCAAATGGACACAAAAAGATTGGATTTTCTCAATTTGGAAAGATTTGCACAAAGGATCAAATCTTGAATCAATGATCATTATTGGAGAAGATTTGAATTCAAATTGCAACCCTAATTAATTCTAGGGTACATATAGAACAAGTGCAGATCAAAAGAAGGAGGATTGGAGGCGTGCAAAGGTGAAAACAACTTTCAAAAAAATTAAGAAAAGTTACAAACTGTTTTCTCAGTTCCAGGCTTCCTCAAGCCATTCCAGTCACATAAATCGCTTCTTGGACATTCTAGGATCACATTGCAACCCTTAGCAAGCTCCCTCAAGCCCAGAAACGCGTTGTAAGTACCCCACGACTTCCATGTTTTCTTTAAATCCTATATCATAATTCTGGCATTGTTAGCATGTTTTATGGACATATTCTTAATCCTTATGGTGTTTGCAAGCTAATGGTAATATCCAATTGTACTTTTATTTCCCATACAACAAGTTGCCATGTTTAGGGTTTTAGTTTCGTTTTTAGGGGTTTTGCTTGCAGGAACAATTAGCCATGGATAGCGGTACCATGATGCTCGTGAGGTTGCAACAAGTTGATTGGTACCACTGGTATTGATTTATCATGCAGGGATAAGATTTTAGAGATGCATATGTTTGTACCTACGCCCAGATGACTGTAGGTATAAGCAAAAAAACTTTTACCAACAGAGGGAGGAAGAAGATGACAATGTGGCCTTCCCTGACTGACCAGTTCAAAATTCGCGCGTTTTATAATATATTATTTTGTTTTTCCAATATAATGTTTGTTTGTTGTTCCATATACAAAAAGCCAAGCTAGCTCAGAAGGTCAGTGAGCAATGGAAAATACCAAAGGGCCTGGGTTAGATCCCCAGGTCCCCATATTATTTCATGATATTTTTTCTTGCATAATCAGGCACACGTGCATACAAGGAGACCATCATGCGCCATCATCTTCCAACCATCAGATCCACAGCAAGCCAAATCCAAGGCTTCTCACATGAGGGCCTATCATGGGCGTGAGTCAATCCAATGCACAGGATTTGGAAAAGTCAATAAAGGCCAGAAATTGTTGGGCCTAGAAGTCAGATTGGCACCCCCGTTCTTGCTACAAAACCAGGCCCTCTCTTATTTATTTTCTAATTTTTCCTCTTATTTAAATTTCTTTTATTTAATTATTTTCTAACCAAATTAATTTCTTTTTTTTTTACAAAAAATTCAAAAAATCAATTTCATCAAATTAGAATTTAGGTTTTATTTTGTTTTATTAAAATCAATTTTATATTAGTTTTTAATTTAGGTTTAATTCTAACTTTTGGTTAAATAATTAAAATCAAATTAGAAAATTAGGTTTGTTCTTAATTATATTTTTATTTCTTTTCATAAAATAACAAAAATACAAAAATAGATAATTTAATTTATTTTTCTTAAATAAAATTAATTAGTCATTAGGTTTTCTTTATTTATTAAATTTAATTTTATTTTTCTCAAAATAACATAAAAACCACAAAAATATATTTTTTCTTTCAACTAGGTTTAGACGGGGTCAATACCCTAATTTCTCTCGTTCTCGATTCATCGCGCGCATTTATTATTTTTGTGATATTAATGTACCTGCTCAGAGTATGTAATAGCTTAATTAGGATTTTCTTTTATTTATCGTTTTACGAGTTTTTGGCTATGTAATTAATCCCCTACTCCGAAGCCTTGTAATAGTGTAGTTTTATTCCTCGCATTTTAATTCTCGCAAAATATTAACTGTTAGATGTATGATAATAGGATTGCATGATAAGACTGTATGTTAATTTAAAATGGCTAGAAAACCCTAAATGTGTAAAGATAATAACTGAAATCAAATCACTCACACATGCGAACTCCTTGGGTATAATCTCACTTCGGTTTCCTTCGGTAAACGATCATTAAGTATAAGGTGTCTTAGTAGTTTCCCTCTTGTCTAAAAAAAGATCAAATGTCCCGTTCGGAAATGTTTCCTCGGAAAAGTTGCCTCGGAAAGGTTGCCTCGAAAATATTGCCTCGAATATGATCTTAAGACATTAGGGTTATTACTAAGACGTCCTAACATTGCTTTAGTGATCGTACATCCCTTTCGAATTGACCCTTACAACTCCAACGACGGTGCTACCTACTCATTAATAGTGGGATAGTGTTGTCTAAAGGAAACAAGAACATAAACATTCTTTTTTCGAGTAGGTAGATGCTAGTAGGTACTTGCTCAAAATAATCTTTTCCACACTTACACCCTTTTCCAACAAAGTTTTCAAAAACACTTCGTAACACTCTTGAGGACTGATACAAGGGTTAAAACAAAGTAAAACAAAAACTTTTCAAAACACGCATACACGGAAGCAATTTTTAAAATGATGAGCAAGTACCTAAGAGCCCGTGGAAAACCACAGATAGAAAGGGTGCTAATACCTTCCCTTTCTATAATCTACCTTCCCTTTCTATTTTGTCATTTCCAATTGGATAAAATAAAAGTCGGTGGCGATTCTTGCTTATCGCGACATTTTGCGAACACAAATGCAAAACGCAAACCAGCATTTTCCTAAAACAGTCCAGTTCTGCCACCGTATCACAGAACAGGCGACTCTGTTGGGGACTTAATAAGTGGGGTATACCTTAGGATCTAGTTCATCATATTCTCTTCTCTTGTTTGTCTTGGTTGCTTTACTTTTAAGGGTTGTTTGGGAGTTACTATAGATCCTAACCCGGATCTGGGGACACCTTTTAGGTAAGTAGCAACAAACTGTGAGGGAACTGTACGGCATAGACCGATACGGTTGAAGCAGTAGCTACGTTGATGTGGCACATTAGTTGGTACCGGTATCCCTTGTGGAGAAACGAGGAGAATACGGGGCTGCTATGTGTGTCGTTAAGCATCAACTGACCTTAGAATCCATAATTGACCAACGTGGCCAGTAGGAAGTAGTGAGATAGCCGACCTCGGTGTAAAGCTGAGAACTGGTTGATACTCGATGCTACACTCATTGAGACCATACTCTCAATATAGTTCCAGCCGCAAGAAAAGATTGCGTGAGCTGAAACCATGACCGATGGAGGATGGTCAATGATATTGAGAACCTCTAGAACCCGGTTACTATTATTAGGACGGGTTAAAACCAATTGAACTTCAAGAGGGTAATACCTAAAACCCATGTAAGCCTTAAACTTAAGGGCTTTTGTGTGACTTGTTTGCCTTTACCATGTCTGTTATCTTCTATACCTGTTATTTGTTTTACCATGACATCATAACAAAGCATGCATACTCCATTATACTAACCATTTCAAAAACCGAGGGGATTTATCTTTGTTCTGCAGATTATGGCTTCCATGCGCAGAAACACCATCCGAGTTAACTTTGTGCAAATACCTGCTCAACTCAAAGATTTAGCCTCGAGAGTTTCTGATACTTCTTCATTCATTAGGAGACATGGTCAGCTTCTTAGCTTGGTTACCTCAAAGTTTGATGAGCCGATGATGTGTGTGCTTTTCCAGTTCTTCGATCCGGTGCATCATTGCTTCACTTTCCCGAATTATCAGCTAGTTCCCACTATGGAAGGGTTTTCTCACTTATTGGGCATATCCATCCTTGAGCAGATGCCCTTCACAGGTTTGGAAGAGACTCCTAGACTAGAAGACATTGCTTTAGCTCTGCATCTGACACGGGCTGATGTAATATCCAACTGGGAGACACGAAGCAGGGTTGAAGGTTTCTTAGCTAAGTTTCTGATAGATCAAGCTCAACTATTCTGGGAAAGTTTGGACTTTCAGGCTTTTGAAGATATCTTGGCTCTCCTTATCTATGGTTTGGTTCTTTTCTCGAATCCAGATTCCTTCATAGATGTGAATGCGGTTAAGATCTTCCTGTCTCGCAATCCCTTGCCTACTCTTCTGGGTGATATTTTGCATGCCCTCTATACTCGTACTGTGCGAAGAAGAGGGACTCTCATGTGTTACATGCCGCTGCTGGCGAGGTGGTTTATTTCGCACCTCCCTAAGTCCGTGTTGAAGAATGAGGAAGGTTTATGATGGTCTTATAGGATAATGTCCCTTTCCCATATAGACATTCTTTGGAGTTTTAAGGCTATGGAAAGCATTGCTATCATTGATCGATGTGGTGGATACCCTAATGTCCCATTGCTCGGAATCAGAGGAGGGATAACCTACAATCCTTGTTTAGCTTTGTGACAATTTGTTCAGGCTCAGAGATACGATCCTCATGAGCTACTTCTTACATATATTGCATTTTACTACAAGGAGGATGTTGACGAGCACCGCCGGAGGTTTATACGAGCTTGGGGCATGGTGAACAGATCTAACCCTCAAGAACTAGGACCAAGGACTTCTCTCCCTATGCAGCCTTATCTCTAGTGGGTCCGAGATCGATCCCAGAAGCTTGGGATGCCTTATGAAGCTGTGTCTCCAGTGATTGTGGAGCCTACCAATGAAGAGGGCATTCCTTATACAGTCCTTTATCCCTACATGCCCACTAATCTTAGGGCATTGAAGAGATCCTGGATTCAGCTGAAAGAAGAGAGGGATACCTACCGGGAAAAGTACCATGAGCAAGAAAGGAAGATCTTGAAGCTCACCAGGCAACTTGAGAATGAAAGAACAATCAATGACTACATCAGCACCAAGGGGAAGCGTCCATGGGATTTCTGATTTGTCTTTTTCTAGTTTAGGTTTGTTTTTCATTTACTTATTTGTAAACCCCTTAAAGGCATTGTTGAAGCTTTTTACAAGTTTAATCTAATAAAGTTTATTTATCTCTTGGTTAGTAAATTTAAATCTCCCAAAGTCTTTGAAATCATTACATATGCATCCCATTATCATGCACACCATTACAGGTACCCTTACAGGTTTCTCATCTTCTTCGTTGTTTATTTTAGCAGAAATGTCTTCCGATCAAGCAATCAAAGATCTTCAGGCACAAAATGCCCAATTCCAGTAGATGTTCTTAAGCTTGGCTAAAGGGCGAGAGGACTTGAAAGCTCTCATTCTGAAAGAGAAAGAGAAGAAGAAGAAGAAGGTTGTTCTTCTGAGTATGGGCAAAAGGTTTGGGGATAGGTTGAAACAGCAAGCTGATCTGTCCTTTTCATCCAAGGGAGGGGAGGACCAAGAAGAAGAAAAGGGCCTCAATCATGTAGTTTCTGATAATGATACAGATCATAATGAGGAACTGTATCCTCCTGCTGAGGATAGGTACAAATAACTTGAAGACCGTTTGAGTGCTATGGAGATTCAAAAGATCCCTGGTTTGGATTTCATAGATTTGGGACTGGTATCTGGGGTGGTGATCCCTCATAAGTTCAAAGCTCCGGTTTTTACCAAGTACGATGGAATATCCTGTCCAAAACTTCATCTCCGCTCGTACGTCAGAAAAATCCAACCTCGCATTACTAATAGAAATTTGTGGGTGCATTTCTTTCAAGATAGTCTGTCAGGGACTCAGCTTGAATGGTTTTATCAATTGGAAGGAGATAATGTCTGAAACTGGGAGGACCTTGTTGCTGCTTTCTATAGGCAGTACCAGTATACCGCCGACCTTGCTCCCACTCGTACTCAGCTTCTGGGCATGTCTATGGGTGCAAGTGAAGGCTTTAAGGAATATGCTCAGAAGTGGAGAGACTTGGCTGGAAGAGTCCAACCCCCTTTGTCGGACAGGGAGTTGGTTAACATGTTTCTGGGGACGCTATCTGGTCCATTTTTCAATCATCTGATCGGCAGTTCGTCATCTGGGTTTACTGAATTGATTTTGACTGGGGAGAGAGTTGAAGCTGGTATCCGAAGTGGTAAGATACAGAAGGATACATCGTCAAGTGCAGCAAAGAAGCCTTTCACCGGTAAGAAAGAAGCTAGTGCATTTTATGGCCTGAGGGGCCAAAGCAGACCTGAACACCGTCAAGCAGTGAACGCGGTAGTGATATCAAGACCCACAGTTTCTCCATAACGCAATAATCAACAAAGGGTGGAGATACCACAAAGACAGTTCACTCGGATCAATATGACCTTGTCTCAAATTCTACCACAATTATTGAAGAACAACCTGGTAACTCTGAGGGAAGCCCCGAAGAATCCCAACACCACATCTCCGCCAATAACCCGAATGCCCGTTGCGCCTATCACTCTGATGGCCCATGTCATGATACAAACAACTGTTGTGCCTTGGAGAATAAGGTGCAAGACTTGATCGAAGCTAAAGAGATTGAGTTTGACGCTCCGGAGAAACCCAACGTCATAACTGCCCCTATGCCCAAACATGGTCATGGAGGGAATGTTGTGGACGATGATTTATTTGTGACCTCCGTGGAAGAAATTTCTACTCCTTTGATGACAATTAAGAAGAATCTATTGTTGGCCGGTTTATTTTCGGGTTGTGGCGAAGGTTGCCACGTGTGTTCAATTCTGCCTACTGGTTGCCACTTATTGAAATCAGGTGTTCAACGCCTGATGGATAATTGAGAGATCTTGTTCGAGAAGACTATGATTCCGTTAGTTACATTTGAAGATGTTGCCATCATAACCATTTCTGCCAATCCTTCCAAGGCTTCCTCAAGAAATCCTGTTAGGATTACACCCGTTCCAAGAATCGTTATGTTAATCATTACTATCCCTGGTCCTATCCCATACACTTCGGATAAGGCTGTCCCTGGGCACTATGGGGCCGATGTGTAATACCATAGAGTTATGCAAGACTTAAAGATTGAAGAAGCCGATGCTGATATCAGCAATATTATCGGGGCTAGCAAGGTCACCAGAAGTGGAAGACTCTTTTCTCCCAAGATTTCCCCTCCGACTGTCCACAAACTTGTTGTCATTCCATCGGCTAGTACATCAGCTATTGTCCCAGTTCCTATTCCGGTTATCACCCCTGTCGCCGAACCATCTAGGACTCGGGGCAAAGAAATCACAGGTGAGCCTGCCCGGACGGAGGCACCTAAGAAGATCATTGTAGAAACCTATAAGCAGGAGATAGAGGAAATTCTGAAGATTATCAAGAAGAGTGAATACAACATAGTCGAGCAGCTGGGGCAGACCCCGTCAAAAATCTCCATGTTGTCCTTGTTATTGTGTTCTGAAGCCCATGTAAAGCGCTTAATTGCTTTCCTCAAAACTGCGCATGTGCCGCAGGAAACTTCTGCCGATCAATTCAAAGAATGTGTAGCTAGTTTGATTACCGACAACAGGTTGGGTTTCTCAGACGCAGATCTGACTGCTAAAGGAAGAAATCACAATGATGCTCTGCACGTATCGATCGAGTGAAGGGGCACTACTATGGCCCATGTATTGGTGGATATCGGGTCCTCATTGAATGTTTTACCAAAGAAAGCGTTAGACCATCTGGACTGTGAAGGTTTGATTCTGAAGATGAGCAATATTGTGGTTAGGGCTTTCGACGGGTCAAAAAGGATGGTGCACGGGGAAGTGGACGTCCCTGTTAAAGTTGGCTCTTAGAATTTTGCATCTACGTTCTATGTGATGGATATCAGACCATCATATTCTTGCTTGTTGGGTTGCCCTTGGATTCATAATGTTGGGGCAGTGACTTCTACGCTCCATCAGATGTTGAAATATCCAGTAAAGGGGAAGATCGTCACGGTATAAGGTGAGGAGGAGTACATGGTGAGTTATCTCAATTCCTTTCTCTATGTGGAGATGGATGGGGAGTTCATCGAAACCCATTGTCAGAACTTTGAAGAGGTCCCCCAGACTTTGGCGTCGACTGAAGTTGCTATTGACAAACCTCCGATGAAGATGGCTTCGCTCAAGGATGCCAGGGCTGTAATTAAAAAAGGTGGGTGTGCAAATTGGGGTCAGCTCCCTGATTTCACACACAAAACTGACAAGTTTGGTTTGGGCTTTACTGTAGAGGCTCAAAGGGCTGTTCGGCACACGCGGATTGGAAGACCTCTTCTGCATATCGGTAATCAAGGAGTTAATGCAATTGAAGATGGTGAAGAAGACTCAGATATCTACAGCTGGATCTACCCTACAACCAATGGTGGCTTGAACAACTGGACGACGAAAGACTTCATACATGTTTCTTTTATTACACAGTAATTGACTTTTAATTTGAGATTTGTAACAGACAGTTTGAAACTTTACGGCCCGGTGCCTTGCCCGAGGCACCTTGGCTTTGGTTGTGAGGGCTTATTATTTTTCATTTTTATATATCATCAATAAAGCATTGGACGTTTTCTTGCATTACAAATTTTGCACTCCTTGTTTTTCCTTTCTATCTCACACTTTATCAAAACAGATATTGTCTTACACACACTCACGTATCATAATGCAGATCCATATCCACTCTAGATCCCATTGATAACGACTCTGCTATTGCCAGTTATGACTTCGAAAATCTGATCAACCAAGCCGAGGACGAAGGTGAGGATGATTGTGAGATGCCTGGAGAACTTGCTAGACTGTTACTGCAGGAAGAAATGGCCATATAGCCTCATGAAGAGTCGGTTGAACCAATAAATTTTAGTACAAAGGAAGACAAGAAAGAGGTTAAGATAGGTGCTAATTTGGAGCCTAGTGTCAAACAACAGTTGATACAGATGCTACGCGACTATGTTGAGATCTTCGCTTGGTCTTATGAAGATATTCCTGGTTTGGACACTGACATTGTGGTACACCGCCTGCCAACCAAAGAAGACTGTCCTTTGGTAAAGCAGAAGGTCTGTCGTATGCGCCCTGAGATGTTTGAGAAAATCAAAGTTGAAGTCATGAAACAGTTTGACGCCGGATTTCTAGCTGTCACTTCTTACCCACAGTGGGTTGCCAACGTTGTTCCAGTACCTAAGAAGGATGGTAAGGTACGAGTGTGTGTGGACTATAGAGATCTGAATAGGGCGAGCCCCAAAGATGATTTCCCACTTCCTCACATTGATGTTCTGGTCGACAACACCGCGTAGCATAAGATCTTCTCCTTTATGGATGGTTTTTCTGGCTACAACCAGATCAAGATGGCTCTCGAGGACATGGAGAAGACAACCTTCGTTACACAGTGGGGAACCTTTTGCTACAACGTAATGCCCTTCGGGTTGAAGAATGCTGGGGCAACTTATCAGCACGCCATGGTAGCTTTGTTCCATGATATGATTCACCATGAGATTGAGGTTTACGTTGATGACATCATCGCAAGGTACCATACTGAGGAAGAGAACCTTGACCATCTCCATAAACTATTCGACAGGTTGAAGATGTATAAGCTAAGGTTCAACCCGAATAAGTGCACCTTCGGGGTAAGGTCTGGTAAGCTGCTGGGTTTCATTGTTAGTGATAAAGGTATTCAAGTGGATCCTACAAAGGTGAAGGCTATACAGGAGATGCCAGCTCCCCGAACGGAAAAGGAAGTTAGAGGCTTTTTGGGATGTCTAAATTACATTGCAAGATTCATTTCACATCTGACTGCTACTTGTAAGCTAATCTTCAAGCTGTTGTAGAAAGATCAAGTAGTAAAATGGAATGATGAATGTCAGACCGTCTTCGAAAGGATCAAGGAATACCTCCCAGAGCCACCTATCCTGATGCCTCCAGTGGAAGGAAGACCTTTGATCTTATACTTGACAGTGCTGGATAATTCAATGGGGTGCGTGCTGGGGCAGCATGACGAGTCTGGCCGAAAAGAGCACACTATTTACTACCTTAGCAAAAAGTTTACCGACCGTGAGACCCGATACTCACTGCTCGAGAAAATTTGTTGCGCTTTGGCATGGGATGCTCGCCGGCTGAGACAGTATATGCTGACTCACACTACCCTATTGATATCAAAAATGGATCCAATCAAGTATATCTTCGAAAAGCCTGCCTTGTCCGGAAGAATAGCAAGATGGAATATGATCTTAACTAAGTATGACATCCAATACACAACCCAGAAAGAAATCAAGGGGAGTGTATTGGCAGATCATTTGGCGCATCAGGTCATGGACGACTACCAATCCATGAATTTCGAGTTCTCGGATGAGAACATCATATTGGTGACCGACTGTGAAGAACCTGGACCGGATGAAGGACCTGAGGAAGGATCCCGATGGTCCATGTATTTTGACGGAGCCTCAAGCGCGTTGGGTAATGGCATTGGCGTTGTGATCATATCTCCTGAGGGCTGTCATACTCCATTCACCGCCCGATTATGTTTTAACTGCAACAACAATATGGCGGAGTATGAAGCATGTATCTTAGGCCTTCGAGCTGCTATCGACTTGAGGATTAAGTTCTTGAGTGTATTCGGAGATTCCGCTCTAGTGATCAGTCAGATCAAAGGCGAGTGGGATACGAAACACCAAAATCTTATTCCTTACAAAGAGTATATCATGACGTTGCTCCCACACTTTGAGGAGATAACCTTTGAACACTTTCCAAGAGAGGAAAATCAGTTAGCGGACGCGCTAGCTACCATTTCTTCTATGTTCAAAGTCAGGTAGGACAATGAAGCTCCCCAGATTACCATTGAGAGGTTGGGAGAACCCGCACATTGTTGTGATATTGAGACTGAAGAGGTAGCAGATAAACCCTGATTTCACGAGGTAAAGAGGTATCTTGAGGCTCAATAGTACCCCGAGGGTGCATCTGTTAATGATAAGAAGTTTCTGAGGAGATTCGCTGCGAAGTTCTTCATCAGTAATGGTATCCTTTATAGCGTAACCATGATTCAACCTTACTGCGATGTGTGGACAAGAACGAGGCAGAAAGGATTGGCAGAGTTACATGAAGGTGCTTTCGGAACTCATTCCAATGGACATACCATGGCAAAGAAAATCCTACGGGAAGGATATTATTGGTCTACTATAGAAGTCGATTGTTATCAGCACTCTCGGACCTGCCATAAGTGCCAAGTCTACGCTGATAAGGTGCATGTGCCTCCAGTTCCTCTGAAATCTTGACGGATCCTTGGCCTTTCACAATGTGGGGCATCGATATGATTGGTGAGATCAGACCTACTGCGTCCAACGGGCATTGTTTCACTCTGGTGGTTATTGATTACTTTACGAAGTGGGTTGAGGAAGCTTCTTTTGCTATAGTAACCAAGAACGTCGTGGCGCGGTTCATCTGACACAATCTGATCTATCAATACGGTGTACCAGAGAGGATCATTATGGACAATGGTATAAATCTTAACAATACAATGATCACCGAGCTCTGCAAACAGTTCAAGATACAACATCATAACTCTTTTCCCTACCGGACAAAGACGAATGGGGTTGTTGAAGCGGCTAATAAGAACATTAAGAAGATTGTGCAGAAGATGACGGTGACATACAAAGACTGGCACGAGATGCTACCATTTTCTCTTCATGGGTATCACACCTCAGCACAGACGTCGACAAGGGCAACACCCTACTCTCTGGTGTATGGCATGGAGGCAGTCTTACCCATTAAGGTCCAGATACCCTCTCTCCGGATTATGAAGGATGCAGGTTTAAGCGAAGACGACTAGATCCAGACCTGGCTTGATCAGCTGAACTTAATCGATGAAAAGATACTTACTGCTATTTGTCATGGTCAGACGTATCAAAAGCGAATGATCAAGGCATTTAACAAGAAAGTTAGACGACAAGAATATCAAGTCGGGGATCTAGTGATCAAACGCATCATACTGCCAAAAGGTGATCCCAGGGGCAAATGGACCCCCACTTATGAAAGGCCATTTGTGGTTAAGAACATCTTCTCTGGAGGAGCTATGATTCTAACCACTATGGATGGTGACGACCTTCCTCACCCCGTCAATGCAGACATAGTGAAAAAATACTATGCATAATCAAAGACCCACTAGGTTGACTGGCCTAGGAAAAAATAAGGGCTTCCCGGCGAACCAAAAGGGTTTAGGAAAAAGTAAGGGATGAAAATAATAAAAACTGTACACCCGGTAAGTCGAAAACCTGAAAAGGAGGCTTGGGCAAAAAAGGGTATCCCAGTGGACTGAAAACCCGAAAGGGAGGTCCAGGCAAAAATTGGGGATCAAAGCGTAACACTATGTCTCATTGGATCACCTTGCAACCAAACTTCGGTATCAATTATCAAGCTCGAAGGGTGCCAATCAATCTAATATACCTTCGACCAAGTAGCAAAGTGATGAGACGCTCGAAGATATAAAGGCAATAGCAGAGTTGGAACCCAATGGGATTGTTCATATAACTGTTTTTATTTCTTTTATGCCAATTGTATAAACGTTTTTACTCCGGTGGAGTTATCTTACTAGGACGCCAGCCTCTTGTACAAAACGCCTATTACGGGCCAACTTCAAAATCAATACAATTCCTTTTACAATAAATTCCAAAATTATTTTTCTTTTTCTGTTTTGTTTTGTAAGAACGTCTAATGGTTCATTTTTTATATATGCATTTGACAATAATTGCTGCTCATAAATATTTACATGCGTAACAAAAGACAATTACTTATAATTCCAGGAATAGGGGAAAATAAGAAATGTCCAAACCTTATAGTTGCTCTACCCACCAGGTACAGGGATAGAGCCAGCTTGAGAATATGACTAAAGGTGCATACACTCCCCGCAGAGTAGGAACTACCCAAAGACAGTGATGTTAATTCTCCCCAAGAAGAGTTTATCTATCACCAAAAATAGAAGTTCACCATCAATTGAGTTTAGTTCTTCCACAAGTGGAAACTCAGTCCCCGGCAGGGTTCATTATCACCAACAACAATAATCCATTCCCAGCTGAGGATATTTCTCCAAATCAACAGATCTTCTAGCAGAATATCTCTCTTCCCCACAGAGTCATTCTCTCGCCAATTTATTCTCAAATCATCTTCAGTCGTTACCCCCAGTGAGAACGAAGAACTCAACTCCTTTTACTCTCCAACAGCAGTCCAGGATTCATTTTCCCTAGCTAGAGAGTATCACAAGAACATTGCATATCCATACATCATGGCATGCGCATACGCATCATACAACACAATCTCATTTATTTTGAGAACATCATTACTCCATACATGTCAAACATCATGACATTACATACAACTAACTCTTTACCTTTCAGGGTAAGATGCAATCAAATTCTCACAAGTTTTCTCTAGTTCAGTCAGATCGATACTAAGATTTCTATTCCTGTTCAAGCTATGAAGCCCAGATCCGACCGGATAATATCTTGATTTCTCCATCATACTGTGAAGCCCGGAGAATGACCGAATAACAGTACCAAAATACTATGAAGCCTGGAATCGACCAAATAGTGGTATATCCCAAATTCAAAGCTATGGAGCCCAGAAATCGACCGGAAAATAGTTGAATCCCCAGCAAGTTATTGTGAAGCATGGAAATCGACCAGATAGCAGTACAAGACACCATGAAGCCTGGAATCTACCAGATAATGGTATATCATAAACACAAGTTGTGAAGCCTGGAGATCGACCAGAAAACAGCTTAACCCTCAACAAGTTATTGTGAAGCCTGGAAATCGACCAGATAGCAATACAAGATACCATGAAGCCTGGACTCGACTAGATAATGGTATAAGACACCGTGAAGCCTGGATGACAACCAAATAGCGGTAAAGGATACTGAAGCCTGGATCACGACCAGATAACAGTAAAAGACACTACGAAGCTTGGATTTTTACCAAATAGCAATCTACCCGACCAATTACTATGAAGTCCGAAAATCGACCGAATATTAGTAGGCCTTAAAATCAAATGGAAGCTCAGATGCAACCGGATAACCACTTGATTTCTTCTAAATCCTGGAACACGACCAAATAATAAGTAAGAAGTTACGAAGCTTGGAGAACAACCAGATAGCAAGTTTAATCTCATCCCCCAGTAAGTCGCTGTGAAGCTTGGAGCACGACCAGATAACAGTCAATCTTATCACTATGAAGCCTTGATCACGACCAGATAGAAGTTCATTTTCACCTCTTCTACCAAGAGATGATTCCCCAATAGAATAACGGATGACTGAAGCTCATAAAATTCTACTTTTACCAAGATAGAGACCAGCATTCCCCAGCGAAGTCCTCCTCAACAACGGGTATACGGGCTCTCGCAAAGGAATCTCTTATGAGATCAACACTTCTTCTGATGGCATATTCAAGCCCATCATTCGACATCACCCTCCAAATGGCATCTATATGCCCATTCACGACATCACAAGACAAATACCTCATTATGCGAGTGCAAATTTCTGGGCACTCTAGTGTTCAATCATCTTCCACCTTCGGATCACGAAAGGCAGACAAGCCAATATCTACATCCTCAGGTTTAAGAAGAGTGACCAGGGGCAGATGTTGTACCCCAAAACTTTCCCGCCCATATTTTTCAATACATTTCAAGTGAGGTCCTCAAATTGCTCAAGGAAGTCCAAGGGTTGACAAGACAAACTCTCTCCTAAGGTAGTCTACCTCAAATTAGGGTTTCAGTTTGCATCAAGATGTTTGATTCCAAAGGATCCCACATGCTTACCATTGTCATAATATGATCTCAAGATCATCCATGTCAAGTTTTAATCCTTACAGAGAAAATTTGCTCAGTCAATTGCTCAAAGGCCTGAAAATCGACAATGTTAGGGCAAAAGTCAACTGTGTCCTACATACAGTCAAACTTCAAGATTTTTGGTCAACATCCTCATTTTAAAGTATTATTCATCATTTAATAAATATTTATAATGATTCCTCAAGGATTGCTCACAATTCATCAAAACCCAAAAGTTGCTAAATTAGGGTTTTGTAGGAAAAGTCAACTCAACTTTGACCAAGCATAACTTTCTCATACTTTATCAAAAATGACCCATCCAAAGCTCATTTTGAAGAGGATGCAATCCTCTACAATTCATATTCATCTCCCAAGTTCAAAATATGCACTCACAAGAAGAAATAAATTTGGACATTATAGGTCATTTTGAAAAGTCAACAAAAACACCTCTTTTGTCAAAGCTTCATACATGAACATGGAAGACTTAATTGAGATGAAACCAAAAGGGTTGCTTAGAGGACATCCTAAGCTTTCTAAAAACTCCAAGAACACATCTCTAGGGTCAAAATTGAAGGAGTTATGCATTGGCAAAGTTGACCTTTTTGCAAAATTGCCAAAAGTCAAATGTGGCCAAAATTGCAATTTTTGTCAAATGGGCCCAATTTTTTATGCTTGCATTGAGTTTGTAACATGACCCACGCCCATGATCTCTCCCACTTGTCTTTATTTTATTTTTGTCATTTATTTAGATTTTGATTTCAATTAAATCAAATAAAATAAAAAATAAAATCATAAAAATATCAAAACTAATCAAAGCTTGAGATTTTCAGCATGTTTAGGCCTCTTATATAGCTGGAAGAAGAATCAAATCGTGCAAGCTTCAAATGGACACAAAAAGATTGGATTTTCTCAATTTGGAAAGATTTGCACAAAGGATTAAATCTTGAATCAATGATCATTATTGGAGAAGATTTAAAACAAAATTGCAACTCTAATTCATTCTAGGGTACATATAGAACAAGTGCATATCAAAAGAAGGAGGATTGGAGGCGTGCAAAGGTGAAAACAACTTTCAAAAAAATCAAGAAAAGTTGCAAACTATTTTCTCAGTTTCAGGCTTCCTCAAGCCATTCCAGTCACACAAATCGCTTCCTGGACATCCTAGGATCACATTGCAACCCTTAGCAAGCTCCTTAAGCCTAGAAACGCGTTGTAAGTACCCCACGACTTCCATGTTTTCTTGAAATCGTATATCATAATTCTGGCATTGTTAGCATGTTTTATGGACATATTCTTAATCCTTATGGTGTTTGCAAGCTAATGGTAATATCCAATTGTATTTTTATTGGCTATACAATAAGTTGCCATGTTTAGGGTTTTAGTTTCGTTTTTAGGGGTTTTGCTTGCAGGAAAAATTAGCCATGGATAGTGGTACCATGATGCTCGTGAGGTTGCAACGAGTTGATTGGTACCACTAGTATTGATTTATCATGCAGGGATAAGATTTTGGAGATGCATAGGTTTGTACCTACACCCAGATGACTGTAGGTATAAGTCAAAAAACTTTTACCAACGGAGGGAGGAAGCAGATGACAACGTGGCCTTCCCTGACTGGACAGTTCAAAATTCGCGTGTTTTATAATATATTATTTTATTTTTCCAATATAATGATTGTTTGTTGTTCCATATACAAAAAGTCAAGCTAGATCAGATGGTCAGCGAGCAATGGAAAATACCAAAGGGCCTGGGTTCGATCCCCAGGTCCCCATATTTTTTCATGATATTTTTTCTTGCATAATCAGGCACACGTGCATACAAGGAGACTACCATGCGCCATCAGCTTTCAACCATCAGATCCACAGCAAGCCAAATCCAAGGATTCTCACATGAGGGCCTATCATGGGCGTGAGTCAATCCAATGCACAGGATTTGGAAAAGTCAATAAAGGCCATAAATTGTTGGCCTAGAAGTCAGATTGGCACCCCCCTTCTTGCTACAAAACCAGGCCCTCTCTTATTTCTTTTCTAATTTTTCCTCTTATTTAAATTTCTTTTATTTAATTATTTTCTAACCAAATTAATTTCTTTTTTTTTTACAAAAAAATCATAAAATCAATTTCATTAAATTAGAATTTATGTTTTATTTTATTTTATCAAAATCAATTTTATATTAGTTTTTAATTTTGGTTTAATTCTAATTTTTTGGTAAATAATTAAAATCAAATTATAAAATTAGGTTTGTTCTTGATTATATTTTTATTTCTTTTCATAAAATAAATAAAAAATACAAAAATAGTTAATTTAATTTATTTTTCTTAAATAAAATTAGTTAGTCATTAGGTTTTCTTTATTTATTCAATTTAATTCTATTTTTCTCAAAATAACATAAAAACCACAAAAATATGTTTTTTCTTTCAACTAGGTTTAGACGGGGTCAAAACCCTAATTTCTCTCGTTCTTGATTCATCGTGTGCATTTATTATTTTTCTGATATTAATGTAACTGCTCAGAGTATGTAATAGCTTAATAAGGATTTTATTTTATTTATCGTTTTACGGGTTTTTGGCTATGTAATTAATCCCTTACCCCGAAGCCTTGTAATAGCGTAGTTTTATTCCTCGCGTTTTAATTCTCGCAAAATATTAACTGTTAGATGTATGATAATAGGATTGCATGACAAGACTGAATGTTAATTTAAAATGGCTAGAAAACCCTAAATGTGAAAAGATAATAACTGAAATCAAATCACTCGCACATGCGCACTCCTAGGGTATACTCTCACTTCAGTTGCCTTCGGTAAACGATCATTAAGTATAGGGTGTCTTAGTAGTTTCCCTCTTGTCTAAACAAAGATCAAATGTACCGTTCGAAAATGTTGCCTCAGAAAAGTTGCCTCGGAAAGGTTGCCTCGGAAATGTTGCCTCGAATATAATCTTAAGACATTAGGGTTATTACTAAGACGTCCTAACATTTCTTTAGTGACCGTACGTCCCTTTCGAATTGACCCTTACAACTCCAACGACGGTGCTACCTACTCATTAATAGTGGGATAGCGTTGTCTAAAGGAAACAAGAACATAAACATTCTTTTTTCGAGTAGGTAGATGCTAGTAGGTACTTACTCAAAATAATCTTTTCCACACTTACACTCTTTTAAAACAAAGTTTTCAAAAACACTTCATAACACTCTTGAGGACTGATACAAGGGTTAAAATGAAGTAAAACAAAAACTTTTCAAAACACGCATACACGGAAGCAATTTTTAAAATGATGAGCAAGTACCTAAGAGACCGTGGAAAACCACGGATAGAAAGGGTGCTAATACCTTTCCTTTCTATAATCTACCCCCCGTACTCAAAATCTCGAAAAAGGAATTTTTATGTGCTTTTGTCCTTTTCAGTTGGATAAAATAAAAGTCGATGGCGACTCTTGCTTACCGCGACATTTTGCAAACACAAACGCAAAGCGCAAACCAGCATTTTCCTAAAACAGCCCGGTTCTGCCACCGTATCACACGTTCAGACTCCGCTCCTCATGAAGCTGCTTGGTGAGTTCCAGGACCTTCTTCTCACTGGCGTAGAATTGGTCCTCGAAAGTGTCTCGCTCCCCCTTAAGTTGTATCCAATCCCTTTTCAAGTCTTCGAGAGAGGTGGGCATGCCAGGATGCAGGATAGTGTATGGGACATCCCCTTCCACAACAGGCTCTATGATAACTAGGAGAATGGAGGGGTAAGGCATTATAATACTTTGAGCACGAGCTCGTACCCATTTGAGGTAAGGCTCAAGATGGATGGAATTATTATGCCCCAATGTCTTGCTATTTACCTTGTTCAACATCCTCCAAGCTCGGATAAATCTCTGGCGGTAACCTTGATCGTCATTCTCTTATTCAAATACCAACCCTTGAATAAGCATCTCACGTGGACCATCCCTTTGGGCGTAACCATACTGTCTTAAGGCTAATAAGGGGTTATAGATGATACCTCCTCTAATTCTAAGTAAGGGTACATTAGAGAATTCTCCATAACGGTCGATGATACTAACATTCTCTATAGATCGGGAACACCAATGAATGTTTGAATGTTTGAGCGTCATCAACCTATGTGACCACCTTGAACCTTTATCGTTCTTCAATACAGATTGGGGAAGATGCAAAATAAACCATCTTTCCAAGAGAGAAGTACAACAAATAAGAATACCTCTTTTCCTCATAATGCGAGTGTGAAAAGAATGTAGGATGTCTCCTAACAAAGTAGGAACAAGTTTACGAGATATGAATATTTTGAAGGCGTTTACATCTATGAGTTGGTCCGGATTTGGAAACAAACCCATCCCATAGATGAGGAGAGCCACAATTTCCTCAAAAGCTTGCAAATCCAAGCAGTTCCAACAACTTTGAGCTTTCTCAAACAAGAACTTGGCTAAGAAACATTTAACACCACTCCTTGTTTCCCAATTAGTTGTGACATCAGATGGTTGCAAGTGTAGGGCTTGAGAAATATCTTCTAGTTTTGGATCTCTTTCGAAACCATTGAAGGGTAGTTAATTGAGAATGGGAATCCTCAAGAGTTGAGAGAATTCTTCCAAACTTGGAATAAGTTAATAATCGGGAAATATGAAGCAATAGTGTAGAGGATCAAAGAACTGGAAGAGTACCTTCATCATGTCTTCATCAGTGTTGGAGGTAACCAAGTTTAGGAGGCGAACATGTCTTTCGGTAAATGGAGAATTTTCAGGAACCCTTGATGCTAACTCTTTAAGTTGAGGAGGGATCTCTACAAGATTGACTTGAATGGTTTTCCTGCGAATAGAATCCATGTCCTACCAAACAGAACAAAGATAAATCTCAAAATCCTTGAAATGGTTAGTGAGTATGAGTATGATGTTATGATGTTTATGATGTTATGTACAAGTAAATATACACAAACAAAACAAGCAAGTCCTTAGGATTAGGCTTGCATGGAGTCTCATAGGTAAGTACCCTCTTGAAATTTAGTTGGCTCAAACCTGTCCTAGCAATAGTAAACGGGTTCTAAGGGAGCTCAATATCACTGGTTTGTTTCCTCGGGCATTGTTTCTGCGCAAGCCTCTTTAATAGCGACCAAAATATCCCAAAAAACCAAACCTCAATGAGTGTAGTATCGAGTATCTACCAACTTCGGATTGCATCAAAGTCGGGCATCTCACTACGTCCTAATGGCCAAGTTGGTCAAGTAAAGGTTCTAGAAGTTAGTTAGTGCTTCATGACATCACTCAGTGGCCCCGTATTCTCCTTGACTACTTAAGGGATACCGATACCCACAAATATTCCAGACTAACGTAGCTATTGCTTAGACCATGTCAGTATATCGCGCACAGTTTCCACAATATATTTCTACTTGCCTAAAAGGTATCCCCAATCCGGATAGAGGATTCAAACCCAAACAAAGAACCAAAATGTAAAGCATACAAGTCAAACAATGAAAGAAAGTAAATGTGATCTAACCCTAAGGTAACCCCAGTTTTAAAATTAGTCCTCAATAGAGTCGCTAGTTCTATAACATGGTGGGAGAATTGACTTGTTCGTTTTGCGTTTGATCGCAAATGTTGTGGTTTAGCAAGACTCGCCACCAACTTTTCTTTTATCCAAAAGGAAAGGCTGAAAAGAATAGGAAATACCTTTGAGATGTTTTCTTGAGTTCGAGGGATAGATTATGAAAAGGGAAGGTATTAGCATGCTTTCCATCCATGGTTTTCCATGGGCTCTTAGTTACTTGCTAGATCACTTGCTTTTGTTTTGAAAATGTGCTTTGTGTGTTTTTTGAATGTATTTTGAAAAGGCGCCATCGTTTTAGACAAACTTTGTAATGATTCTCGTTCGTAAGAATGTATACAAAGTGTTGATCTTTTGAAAATGTTTTCAAGTTTGAAAGTTGTTTTTGAAAGTGTTGGTGTTTGTTTTGAAAATAGCAAGGATGTTTTGGTTTTGAAATTGAGCAAGAAACTAGGAACAATCAACCTACTCAAAAGTCTTTCATGTTTATTTCCTCTTTCCTTTGACATTGTTATCTTACCATTTATTTGGTAAGAAACCCTATCTTTGGATGTAAAAGGGACAGGCATGGGTCATCATATAGCCATGATTAACAATGTTGTAAGATATCTTAACATTTTCTTGAGGGACTAAGATCATTTTGGAAAGGCAACTTTGATAGCGTCATCGAGGGACTATGATCTTGTATTTGCTTGTTTTTTTTCTTGCTAAGATACCCCACATGCATAATATGGCCATTTTTGTAAGGCAACAAAGTGGGTTTACCATAAGGGTGTATGTGTGCAAGTGTATTGGTTTACATGCTTTGTTTTGTCTTGATTAGGGTTTGCTATTTATTGATTTTTATTCTTGCCATACAAACCCTAATTACTAGCATTTGTATATAAAGCATTTAAATTGCGGAAAATAAAAATACTAAGCTATTACATCATTTAGGGGAGGGGTGTACAAATTACAAATGGGGAATTGCAAGAAATTAAAAACCCTAATGATCTATTACAACCATATTGAATTTGAATAAATATACAAAAATGAAGATAAAAATGCAAGAATATAAAATGTAAAAAAGAAATGTGATTTTTGTTTGGTTTTTAAGAAAAGGTTCTTTTTGACCTAATTAAAGAAGATTAACTAAAAAATTAAACAAAATTAAATTTAAACTAAATAAGAAAATAAGTTAAGTTAAAAAAGTATTTTTAGGGTTTTTCTATAAAAGGTTTTATCTAAATGAAAATACAAATGAAAATTAATTAATTAAAATAAACCTAAGCTCGAAATTAATTTTATTCACAAGAAAATAATATAATATTTAAACCCTAGTCTAAATATTTATTGAAAAGAAATTAATTTATTAAATGGAAATGTTTTTTTTTTGTTCTTTTACTTTTTATGAAGAAAAATAAACTAAATAAACATAGATAATAAAATATAAATATTTTTGGATTTTTTATTAATAAAATAATAATAATAATATTAATAATAATAAAAGATGAAACAAAAAAAATAAAAATAATAAAGTCAGGGAGGTTAAAATTGAATTTGGGAGCTTTGTTAGAAAAAAAAATAGTTTTTTGAATCTGGCCCAAAAGGTTTGGACCTTTGAGGTAGCAAGCAAACAGGGGGTGTGGTGCAGCAAAATTGGAGAAAAGACCAAAGTTGGGCCCAAGCGCTGTAAAGAGGCAAAAATATGAAAAATGACAAAAGGCAGCGCGCTGGGTGTTGAACTCACGCCCTCTTGGTTATCAGCGCACTGCCTTACCACTGTGGTGGCTATACATCCGTTAACTTAACTGAAATGATAAATATATAATACAAAATGAATCATGGATACACTTCATCTTCATCCTCCAGCCAGATCATCTGTAACTTCACCATTTCTCAATAAAAATGAAATATGAAAGCATGAAAGTTGCTCCATTTTTCCATACGAATCCAACCATATAAATATTATAAGTTATAAATCAAAGATGAATGAGAGCTTTCTCAAGTTCCAAGGAAGCTAATGCAATGGTTAGCTTGAGTTAAGAGTTGCTGAAATGGCTTGGAGAAGTCAATGTGCAGTGCTCTTGTTTTTGGCTATGGAGGATGATGGAAATGGAGTTACAGTCATGTAACAGGGACAAGGATGAGTTGTATTTGATGTTAAGAAGCTTTTGGAACAAAAAGGCTTGAAAACGTAAGACGGAGATGTGAGTTTCATGTTTTTGGTAAAAATGTGAAACAATGTTGATTTTTGATTCAGTTCTGAGTTCTTTTGTGTTTTTGGGCTTATGTATGCGTGTGTTTTCTTGTAAACAACTTGTGTATATGTATGCAAAATGTTTGGATACTTGAGGTGGTCAGAAGTACAAGATCACATGTTTTGGCTTCTTGGCTTGTTTTTGAATTAAAATTTACAAACATGGTTTCAATGCATAGTACAAAGCTATCTAGAGTGGTTACCAACTTTAAACATGCTTATCTGACTTTGTAGAGGCTGTTTGTGCAAAAAGAACAAGGGCAAAGCTCAATGCAAGTTGACTTTGCATAAAGCTTGCTTTATGGAAATGGCAATGGTGCCTTTGTGACATTAATGGAAAATTATTTTGGATAAAGCTTGAATCAAATGAATAATAGATAAAAAACAAGTGTAATCTTCTGATTAGGGAGAGATCTTGAGGTTTAGAGGTCTGCAACGCAATATTGTGCAGCATGGCTACGGATTTGGTTCATGTTGCATCACAAATTTTTCCTTGCAAAATAACTCGAAACCTCAACTCCTGGCCTTCGATTCTCCTTGATCACAAATGATCTCAATGAGTTCTTGGATATTTTGGAAAGCTTGTAATGTGCTCTACAACCCCTCTTTGAATCACTTTTTCAAACTCTAAATGGAACTATGTGAAACTTGGGTCAGAAGTTAGGTCAAAATCCTGACCTAAAATGCTCAAAATTTCACTAAGTGTTTTAGTTTCATGACCATGACTTCATGGATTTATAACTTGAGATCCAAGCATTTCTAGGAGAAGTTTTGTAAAGAAATGTTTTAGATCTCATGGAGATATAAAACTTTCATGATGAAAGTTTCTTTTGAATCATCTTGCATCAGGGTGAAAAATTGGCTCAAAGTTGTGAAAAAACATGAAGTTTTCAACACAAAAAAATTCTAAATTTGGAAACTTTGACTTTTCAAAATGAAATCTTGACTTTTTGATTTCTTGAAGAACAAGTTTCATATTTTGACATGTTTTGATGAATTGCGATCTTTGACACTTGATTTTGACTAAAAAGTCATAGTTTGACTTTTCAGTGTACAGTTGACTTTTGATCAGTTGACTGAAAATCAACTATCAATCAATTGATCTTGAGGGATGTTTTGAGTCATGACATTAGGTCCAGATGATGCAATTTAACTCTTGATATCATGCCTCAAACCAATTAACCATTTGCTAGGTCAAAAATCAGTAATTGCCCTTTCTCAGTCAAAACCCTAATTTTTACCATTTTTCCCCTTTGATGATCTGATCAAATTTCTTGAGGAATTGTTGTCCAAAATTGATCAAATGATACATATGAGTTTATAATTTTGATATGGATCAAGAATTATGAAGTTTTACTGTAAATTGGCCACAATTGACTTTTTCCCCAATACAGTTGACTTTTAGGTCAACTGCTCAATTGACTGAGCAAAAATGTGATCCAAGACTTGAAACTTGACATGAGAAATCTTGGGGGTCCATAATGATCCCTGAAAGTCATATGAGGCATTAAAATCTCAATTATCCTTGTGCAATCTCAAACCCTAATTTCAGTCATTAGTGCTTAAGGAGGTGTCTTGAGCTGATCAACCCTTGTGTAGTCTTGAACCAAGAGAGATCTTGTGATAAAATACTTGATAAATGAGAGGGAGAATTTTGGGGTACAACAGGGTGCTAATACCTTCCCCTTGCATAACAGACTCCCTTACCTAATATCTCGGTCGAAAGACCGTGATTTCTGTCTCTTTAGGTTTTCTCGATGTTTACCTTTCCCTTTCGATTGGATAAAAGACGTTTGATGGCGACTTCATTGATTTAATATATGATGATTGTTCAGCTGTTTGTTTCAGCTGAAGACTTCAATGGGGATATGATAGACCTATTGTTGGTCCATCCCGGATTCGATCCTAGCTCTTGTTTGTTTACTACTTTGGGTGTTTATTTACTTCCAGTTATTTACAACTTTATATACACTGCTTGCATATGTTTGTGTATGCATTTTATCGCTTTCCATATGCTGGTGATATTGTTGATTATTTGTCTCTATGTGGGTTGGTGTTACAAGAGGTAAAAGTCCCAATACATATGCCAAGTGACAACCATAGGAACCTTAGGAATAGAGTGGAATATGAACAACTAGTTGACTTTGGTTTGCTAGTACGGTCATGTCGTCCATGCTCAGTTGAGTTACAAATGAGGTGTTATCGTTTCACGTAGGTGTTTCGGTGATAGTGGCCTCAGGCAGACCCATGATTCTGCGTTACCCGTGCCTTACCCTGACCTAGTTTCGTCCGTGAATTGGGAGGGATGATTGATTCTTACAGGTATAGATGGTGACTCTAGTTCTGACGGTGCCTTTGGTTATGTTGGTGACTTGAGTTCTGTTGGTGACCATGTTCTGATAGTTATAGTGTGTTTCTGATGGTGATTTTGATACTATCGGAACCTGTGTATTCTCTTGGTTTTGTTTTGTACTTCTCACCTTGTCATGACCGTTTATTTTGGTAGTTATCTTTTATGACAATGAGATTTTGGTTTCATGCAATTGCTGATCCACTTGGTACTCGATTTTTTGTGTTCCAAGGTGGCGTCAGACCTTTGATCCAGTGATATTCATTATTCAGTATAGAGACAGTGCAACCATTTTCCATGTTTATGGACCTTGATCTCGTGTTCTTACACATACAACATGTTAACATCATTTTGACACACATGTTCTTCCCATTTCCAAGGAATCGTGCTTGTGAGCTTGGCATTGCATTTTCTTTATCTATTACTTACAAAAAAAATTTAAAGCATGATGTTTCCTTGGAAATGATCGAACATGGCATTGCATACACTCACGCACCTCATGCATATTCATGCACTCATAACAGGTACTCAGAGTTATAAATTCATATTCAGACCTGATATTCTCTCCAGAGTTACAAAGTTGAATTCGTGCTGTCATATGTCAGTTATTTGTGGTATACATGCAAGCTTTGGCCCGTGATCAGGAACTCTTTGAGAAGGAAGATATTTAGTTAAAGACCCAATTGAGTCAGGTCATTGAAGCCTTAATGATAATGTCAGTAATCCTACACCGATGTTGGAACATGAGTTATTCTCTTCTCCTCATATTTTGGGATTTATTTCAAACCATAGAGTGTGTTATGGATTTCATCCACTATCTTGATTGCTTGGAACATATTATCAGCAGATGTTTACCATTTCCCAGTTTAATTCAAGGGATATGTTTTATTAGCAATAATAGAAGAAGCCTGGAGAATGGTTTTGATCTCATCTCATCGTTTTATCCTCATTTGTTTCCACACTCGTTTGAGCTTCAAAGGGTTAGGCTTCGTACTTTAGTACCATCTAAAAATCCCCTTTCAAATCCTGGTATCAATGCCATATGTAGTTACCACGCCAGGGTACCCAATTATTCAATTAGGGGCACTCTCCACAACTTTGAGCTCTCTGATCTTCTCGTTATCAGTCAGTGCTTGTTTCCCAAGTGAATCCATCGGGCAAAAATTTTAAGAAAATATAAAAGAAGACTGAGAAGTATGTTGATACCATCTTAATGCCTTACATCCTGACACTTCCTCGTTTGTTGGGAAGTCAGTTGATTAAGCTTCGTGCTTTGGAGACTATTCAGTTAATTATTCTCTCTCCCAATACAAATTCTAGGTATGTCTCTCGTTCTAGGGTATTTGGCCGTGATATTGAATATTTCAAGAGGTTTAACCAAAGTCCAGCTCCTTCCTGACGTCTCTCTCAAAGTCTAATTTATAAGGTGACGGAAAATTTTTAACTTTTCACTTGGTACAGCGTTCACCCTCTCTTTTGAGAGAATCTTTAGTGAACATTATTCTGGGGCACTCGGTTATTCAAGTTGAAGATGGTTTGTCATCCAGAGATAAAGTCCAAGATTGGAACAATTTAGAGACTGTTGTGTCCATATTAGAGGGGAATCTATTATCCAAGTGTGCCTCGAGGTTGCCGAAGATCGTTTGAAATCAATCAATCCATACAGACTCTTTTCTCCTCAACATGGAAATTTCAAATTTCATTTGCATTTTCATTTGCAACCTTAATTGTTTTGTTCAGTACTTTCTTGCATGCAAACTTGCTTACTTTTGAATATTAAATCATGATGCATTGAATATGTTTGTCTTGAATTAATCCATTTTTTATCACACTTATTTGTTTTACTATATTTTTGATATTTAACTCTTGTTAATAAAGCAATAACTCTGGAGGGAGGATGACGAAAATTTACCTAGAATCTCTAATGGTATGCTTTCGAGTAAAAACCTGATGATGATGTACATGCCTTGTTTCAATCATGAAACACCAGATATATAAGGGAGATAGACCCTCGTTAACCCCTCTGAGCCTTCAGAGTAGGAGTTTCTTTTCTTTTTGAAAAAAACCCTTATTTTTACACCCGGGGCCGGGTAGATGTTCAATTAATCTGATAGAGCATTCAAATTTCAGAAGAAGTGTCCCATATGAGGATCACCACATTTTATCCCTCACATTATGAGGTCGGGAAAAGATCAAAACCACAATGATTATTTCCTCACAAAATCTCGAGGTCGAGATCGAATCGATACAACAATTGTTATACCTCGCCGACCAAAGAATGAGGCATTCATTTTTCTTCAAAAGGTTAAAGACTTAGGGTCACACGACTTGTTCAAAAGGAAAAGTATGAATAAGTATGAAACAAAAAAATCCCCGCTAATTCGAAACTTGAAAACAAGTCGCTTAGGCAAAAGTTAGGGCATCCCGCTGGACTTCCAAATTGACATTGAAAAGAATTGGTCTAGTAAAAAGTTTGGGAAATCAAAAAAGGAATTTGAAAATCATAAAAGGCAGAAAAGGATTACCCAATAAAAATCCTCATTAAAAGAAAAGTTATGTGATCGAACACCGAAGAAACCAAAGGTTAAGCGGTTGTCGTGTCCAAGAAATTGATGTGGTTCCTCAACCATCATAAACTTTTTTGAGAGATGAGTGCTTGTATTGAGTTAACTAAATGTAGGACCAAAGAGCATCATGGAGAATGGGTGGGAACCAAAAAACCTGGAGCCTTAAAAACCATTTTTTTCTAAAAAACTATGAACCATGCCACATTACAACCCTTAAAAGTCCTAATTGAAGAATGGGTTCCTAGGAGACTTTCTAAAAACTTTTTGAGTTGGTAACACTCCCTCTTTTATTTTCTTTGTACATAAAATTTTTCGATGTTTCGACATCTTTTCAATAAAAGTTTTCTAACTTCAAGACAAATATATGATTATTAGATTTATCATTCATAGGATAAAACATTCTTTGCATATGAAAAAGTGCTTAAAAGTCAATCGAGCTTTCATAATGAGCATTAGATGAAGATTTCGATTATCCTGAGGGACAAATTGCTTCAAGAATCTATTAAAAATAATAATCTTAATATGGGGCATGCTTTTTAGTTACTTCTTTGAATTGAAGAAGACTAGTTTCATAGATTGAGTAAGAACTTTTTGTTTGATGATTGTGTGGAAGTTTTGTTTGCCCCAAACCTCTGATTGAGCAATGGTGAATCGTTTCCAGTTGGTCATGAAGAACAATTTTCTTCAAGAATCTTCTTGTGTGCGAAGCAGTTGGAGTTGAGAAGCATGGTTGTATACTAGCTTGTTTCGAAGACGTAAGTCAATTAGCTTGAGGAGGCTAAACAACTTATGAATGTGAAGAGCTTGACGGAAATTCAGATTTGTTATCCTCAGCTCATCAGAATTTAAAGTCTATGGATTGTTGTTCCTTCATCAGTAGTTGAGATATTTATCTACAACTAAAGTAAGGAGTGTTATTGTCAGCACATATCTCATGAAGTCCTCTCAAAGAGAATCTCTTCAAAGGTTAGTCAACCTGAAGCAATTACGTCAAAATTCAAAGAAATTTCTCGATGAACCTATTGTGTCAGAGAATTATCTAGAGCTCGAATAATCAGGGGAAAAATATCTCAAGTTAAAATGATTCCATGTTTCTACGAGGACCCTTTCTAGTGAAGCTGTAACACTATGCCTAGGGCATGTTCAGTGATCTGTTTCGTATGAGTTTGCATGTGCTTTTCTTATATGCGTAATTCACCATTACCTGAGCAACATCTTCATGATAATTGAAGTGTCCTTAACTTGGGTCTTTTCTTCCGAGTAGCACTATAGTTTCTATTTCTCCTCAGTAAGTCTCAAAGCGGATGATTTTAAAGATTGACCAACTAGAATTTTGGATTAAAAGAGCCTCGTTTTCTGGATGCATAAAGCTTTACCTCTCAGCATCACCTAGCAAAAGAATATATATTCCCTGAAGTGAAGTGTTCTCATCCCCAGCTGAAGTCGAGAGTTCCTTCGGAAATTTCTCCTATTCCCCAAAGAAGTCACTTCATAAAGATTTCTTATTCAAAATTTCTCTAATCTCCATAGCAGAAGCATGAAGTTCTTTTTGTTGAGAATATTTTATTATCCCTTGTAAAAACTGTTCAAGTTTGTTCCAAAGTCATGTTATCATCCCCTCCCTTCTTAAGAGGAGGCTGTTTATGAGGATCTCTTGTTTAAGATTTCACATTACTCAATGGAGTTTCCTTATTTGAGACCTCACTCTCAAGAACCTTCATTCCCCCAGCTGATTTATATTGGACTTTATTTCATCTCTCCAGTAAAGATCATTGTCTAAGATCTCTTATGCAAAATTTATCCTTTCCCCAATGAAGCTGCCTTCAGAAATCTCTTATTCAAAAATCCTCATCTCCCCTGTGAAGTTCCCTTATCAAGAAATCTCCTATTCAGGAATTATCATTTCTCCAATGGAGTCGTTTCATCGAAAGTACTTATTCACAAATTCTCTCATTTTTATGTAGATCTCAATTCTAGATGTTGATAAGTGTTGCTTCCCCAAAAGAGTATGCTATTGTGGTTGCTAGTCCCAGGATAGAGCATCATAGTAGGATTTCGTTCTGGTTGAAGCACATCCTTATTTTCTAGTGGAGCTGAAGATTCTCGTACTTCCAGCAGTAGCATATTTTGTTGAGTTGCTCATACAAAGAATATCTCATTCTCGACAAGGGTTATGTTTGTAAGGTCTCTTACCCCCATCATTGATCTTCATATTTGGCTGTATAAGGTTTCATTCTCCTCAGAGAAATTGAAAAGTTATCAAATAAAAGTCAGGTGAATTTTGATTTCTCATAGACCCCATTTTATTAAGGCTCTCTCCAGCAACGTCAAATATCCATTTGGCGTTTCCTCGCAGATTTTACAGTTTTGATCAGATCTTCTCTAGCGGGATTTGCAATTTTTTTTGCAATTTTTATCAGGGTTTGGCCTATGGTTATTGGTTTTTTCATTTCGCCAATTTGGGGCAGTCAAGTTGAGGATCGATCTCTCAAAGTTCTGCTACTCTGGGGAAGCATATCAATGATGGTATGTGTTGTACCCCAAAATTTGCCCTCCCATATTCTTCAAAATTTGCCAAGTCAAAGCTTCAAATCTCCCCAAGGGTTGCACAGCTCAATGGCCTCCTAACAGTCAAAAATTAGGGTTTTTGTTCTGACAAAGAAAATGAAGTTTCCAAGGGTCCAATCAAGTCCCACGTGCTTATAAACATGGTCAGGCATCCTCATACCAAGTTTCAAGACTTACAGCTCAAAATTGCACAGTCAAAAACCCTAATTGCACTACAGTCAACTGTAGGGGCAAAATGGTCATTTGACAGTCAAAAGTTCAAATTTTTGGTCAAAATCTCATTTTGAAGCCACAAACATCATTTGATCAATGCTTGATTATGATTCTCAAAAGCTTGGCTCAAAAAGTCTCAAGATGCAAAAGTTTCCATATTTGGACAGTTGAAAAAGTCAACTGTAACTTGACCAAGGCATAACTTTCACATGGATTATCAGAAAAATTCCATACAAAGCTCATTTTGAAGAGAAAGACATTTCCTACAACTCCTCTTCATACTTCAAGTCCAAGAAATGCTCTCACAAAAAGTTATCGATTTCAACATTATAGGTCATTTTCAAAAGTCAACAAAAAGGGACTTTAAGTCAAATGCCATAACTTGAGATTGGTAAATCAAAATGACATGGGACCAAATACATTGGTTAAAGGACTCAAAGGCATTTCCAAAATGTCTAAGAACATGAGCAAAGATTATAAATTGAGCAAGATATGCCTTGTGGAAGTTGGGAAATTTTTGGATATTTTGAAAAGTCAACATTGCTTCAAATGTCTTAAAAATGCTAATGGGCCTCTTTTTCTTTCAAGAATCATTATCCAAGGCATGTGCACGACCATTTGGCCCAAAGGGAAGTTTTTTATCATTTTTATTTATTTATTTGGATTTTTAATTATTAATAATTCATTTAATTAAAATAAATATGTGAAAAATACCAAAGCAAGTCAATCAAATCTTTTTATGCATGGGATAACTTCAATATTTCGTGCATGATCAGATTTGGAAAAAATCATTGTAATTGGACATGATTTGGTAGCAAATATGCATGAAAAGATTGGAAAATTATGGCATGGAAAATCAAATATTTTCTCATCAATTCAAGGATTCTTTGGACCAAATTTCCAACCCTAATCATTCACACATATATACCAATGCCAACCCTAATGTTCATAACCACAAAGCTGCGCCAGAAAAGCATAGAAAAGTTTGAGTTTTTTGCCAAAAAATTGGAAACTGAAAACAATATTCTAGCACGATTCAGAGCAAGAGACCAATTGCAAAAGCTTCCTCGTGTATTACTGAAGCTAACTGAATAGTTTTCCAACCCTTACACGCCCAGAATTGGTGAATAAAACTCAAACTGTTTCCACTTTTATGCATATTCGTATTGCAATATTTAAGCATGTTCATTGCATTTTTTTTATGGATTCACACTAATTAATTGATTCTGAAGCTAACCACATAGTTTGATTGAGTTTTTATACACCATACGCGAAGTTGCCATTGTTGTCTTTTAGGGTTTTCAAAGCTTTCAATTGGGGTTTCCCAGTTAAGGAAAAATTAGAACGTGAGACCCAGACCATTCAACTCAGCGTGCTTGGACGATTTGGACACACACCTCGCGCTCAATTTATGAGCTACCATGTGCTATTCGTTATTTTGGCATATATCATATAGTGGGGGTTCAAAACCCCCGCAATCTTGCTTGTTTCGTTTCAGGAAAAAATACAACAGGGAAGAAGATGGCTAGGTGGCGAATGGTGGTTGGACCATTTGAATTCCACGCGCATTTTTTTTTCTTCATTTTTTAGGCCATTAACCCAATTTTCTCTTATTTATTTTGTTTGTCATTACATAGTCAGAACGCGCGTTTGGTACGAATGGTAAAGGCATTGTCTCATAACTTCTAGGACCTGGGTTCGATCCCAGGTCCCCCTCCCTTTCCCTAAAATTTTTTCTAACGTTATCCTGTGCAGCTGGCTCCCTGAAGGCCTATCATACGCCCTGATCCAACCATGCCACTTGGCCAATGGAGACAATCTGAAGGCCTAGATTTGGTGAATACCATGGGCATGAGTCAAAGAAGTGACACGCTTCCAGGAAAGGTCAACTGAGGCCTTAAACAAGTGGGCCTAATTACTACAATTACACCTCCAATTGGGGACAGAACCCCCCAAGGTTTGCTATTTCTTTTATATTTTCCATTTTTATTTGATTTAATTAATTTCTTGTAAATTCTTCAATTAATTTATAAAATATAAAAATAATACAAAAAAATCAGAAAAGACGAAATTAAAAATATATTTTATTTTAATATTTTTTTTAAGTAAATATCATTAATTAATTTAGCTTTGTAAAATTAGGTTTAATTTCAAACATTTTTCTTAATAAATTTAAAAACTTGTAGAATTAGGTTTAAATTACTTTAATTATTTTTTCTTTTCTTTTCTCATTATTAATTATTAATTATTTATTTTTATAAATCAAATTGTCATTAATTAATTAATTTAATGTTAGGTTTAATTTTAACATGTTTTTTCTTAATAAATAAAAGTTGTAGAATTAGGGTTAATTAGTTAATTTCATTTAATTCACATAAAAAACCATAAATCCAAAAAAATCTCAAAAACAATTTCTTTTTTCATTTTAATTTAATTAATTTAATAATTTAATTTAATTTCTATAAAAAGGGTCCAACGCCCTCGCTTCCAACTTTAGTTCATATTCGCGCATTTTATTTATTTCTTTTAAATATTTATGTAATTCTCCCAAAACCTTGTAAACTCGGACATTTTATTTCTCGCACTTTATTTCTTTATTTTCTGTCAAATCGGGTCCTGGATTTTAATTTGGCGATGTGGACCCGCGCCTTTGTAATAGTTTAGAACTTTATATTCCCGCGACTTTTTAACTGTTAATAAAATGCATGCAAGAATGAATGACAAAAATAAAAACAAACGCCTAGATCACTTTGACATGAACAAGACAAAATAAATGAACATGACACACAAAATCACACACCACCCCTAGGGTACGCCTCACTGTTGCCTTGCCTCGAAAGGTGATCGTCGAGTAGAGGATGTCTTAGTAAGTCCTCATGATCCGGGAATATGGCATGAGGGTAGCTTCTAAGGTGTCTTCCCATTGCTCCGGTGATCACCATGTCCCGAATCTCGAATTGACCCGAACACCTCCAACGGTGGTGCTACCTACCTCTCAATGGTGGGATGGCACTACTTTAAAGGACATCTACACAGACGAATTCCTTAGGGTAGGTAGACGACTCTAGATACTTGCTCTAATTTCAAAACAAATTCAAAAATACTTTTCACACCGACATCTTTTCAAAAAGCTTTCGAAAGCAAATTTTTCAAACACTCTTGAGGACCGATACAAGAGTCGAACTGGAATTTTCAAAGAAACTTTTTAAAACCCACAGTTGAAAAGCAAACAAACCAATTTTGAAAACACAAATGAGCAAGTATCTAAGAGCCCATGGATAACCATGGATAGAAAGGGTGCTAACACCTTCCCTTTCTATAACCTACCTCCCGAACCGAGAGCAATCTCTTTAAGGAATTTTTCTGTGCTTTTGTCCTTTCCATTTGGAGAAAATAAAAGACGGTGGCGACTCTTGCTTCCGCGAAATTTCGCGAACCAGCGTTAAACAGTCAGTTCCAGATCCACCGATCACAGAACTGGCGACTCTGCTGGGGAGATTTATAAAGTGAGGTGTACCTTAGGACTGAGATCACTTGTGTTTTCAATTGTCTGAATTGCTTGCTTTAAATTGTGGGATTGTCTTGGGAGTTCTATAGATCCTAACCCGGATCTGGGGGATACCTTCTTAGAAAGTAGCAACAAGACTGTGAGGGAACTGTGCGGGGTATACCGACATGGTTGAAACAGTCTGCTACGTTGATGTGGCACTTTGGTGTGTACCGGTAACCCTTGAGTTCAGTCAAGGAGAGTACGGGGCCTCCGCGTGGTGTCGTGAAGCATCAACAGACCTTAGGAACCTTAATTGAACTATCTTGGCCTCTCTAGGGTAGTGAGAAAACTGACTTTGGTGCAGTCCGAGGTTGGTTGATACTCGATACTACACTCAATTGAGGGTTGCTTTCCTGGAATATTTCGGTCGCCAGTTCAGTGGCTAAATCGAAACGATGAACAATGAAAGCAATCCCGTGACATTGGGACCCTTAGAACCCGGTTACTTCTAATAGGACAGGTTGAGCCCACCAACTTCAAGAGGGTACTACCCAGACCCCATGCTGGCCTTAAACCCTAAGGGCTTGTCTTGTGTGCCTTGTGTGCCTTACATGTTTGTCTTTGTAAAATATATGTGGTGTGTTTAATCATAGCATCATGACATCATCCAGCATCATATGCATTGACTAACCATTTCAGGGGTTCGAATCTTCATCTTTGTTCTTGTTTTGTAGGATATGGAAACTGTTCGCAGAAAGACAATTCAAATCAGCCTTGTAAGGATCCCTCCCCAGCTTAAAGAGCTTATATCCAGGATTCCCGAGAGCTCTTCATTCAGTGAGAGACATGGAAGACTCATCAGCTTGGTCAACACCAACATTGAGGAAGACATGATAAAGGTCCTGTTCCAGTTCTTTGACCCTTTGCATCACTGTTTCACCTTCTTGGATTATCAGCTGGTACCTACATTGGAGGAGTTCTCCCGGCTCCTGAAGATCCCTATCCTTGATCAACTACCCTACAACGGTACGGAAAAGGAACCCAAGCTTGAAGAGATTGCTAAAGCCTTGCACCTACAGCCATCTGACCTCAAGGGACATTGGGAAGTTAGAAGTGGCATCAAAGGGTTCTTAGCCAGGTTTCTGTTTGACGCCCATGAATGTTGGAACTCCCTTGACTTACAAGCTTTTGAAGAAGTTGTGGCCCTCCTCGTCTATGGTTTGGTGTTGTTCCCTAACCCAGATCAGCTTATAGATATCAATGCTGTCCAGATCTTTATGTCCAGGAATCCTATACCTACGTTGTCGGGGGACATCCTTCACTCATGTTACACTCGAACCATGAGAAAAAGAGGTGTCCTTATGTGTTGCACTCCTCTCCTGGGAAGGTGGTTTATTTCGCACCTTCCACAATCAGTTTTGAAGAACGAGCGGGGTTTGAGATGGTCACAACGGTTGATGACTCTTACACATGCAGATATACATTGGTGCCCTCGGTCCAGAGAAGATGTCACTATCATTGATCATTGTGGGGAGTACCCTAATGTTCCTTTACTTGGAATCAGAGGAGGTATTACTTACAACCCATGCCTGGCTTGGAGACAATTTGGTTATGCTCGGAGGGACGGCCCTCATGACATGTTAATTCCTGACATAGTTTTTGACTTCGACAACGATGCACAAGGACTTCGCCAGAGATTCATCAGAGCTTGGAGGATGCCAAGTAGGATAGACAGCAAGACACTGGGGAACAGGAACTCCATCCCGTTGGAACCTTATCTCAAGTGGGTACGCGCCTGCTCCCAGAAGTTAGTAATGCCTTATCCTCATATGCTCCCAGTAATCAAAGAACCAGTCTTGGAAGGAGAGGTGTCCTACACCATTCAGCATCCTGATATGCCCACATCCTGGGAAGAGATGCAGAAGATTTGGATCCAGCTTAAGGAAGAACAGAATTCTCTTGAGACCAGTCTACATGCTAGTGAAAAGAAGGTCCTGGAGCTCACCCGCCTATTGCACGAGGAGAGGAATCTCAACACCTACATAGCTCCAAAGAGGATACGTAGTGTCTTTTGGGATTGATTTGCTTTGTAATTTGTGCCCATGAGGCTTTGATGTACTGAACAATTATTTCCTTAATGATAACGTGTGTTCCTTTTTGTCTACAACAAATTTGAACTTTCGAACCCTTGAATGCATTGCATAAACACATATCATTCATCATGTGCATAGCAGGTTTTCTTCTTTTCAGGTTGCTTACAGTTCTTCGCTGTTTATTTCAGCATCATGAATCCTGACTCATCATCAACCGAGATGTCCATCAAGGCTCTTCAGGCGCAGAATGTGCAATTTCAGGAACTAATCATGGGTTTGGCTCAGGGCCAAGAAGAGCTGAAGGCTCTGCTCCTGAAGAAGGAGAAGAAGAAGAAGAGAAGAATTGTTCTTTTTAACTCGAGCCGAAGGTTTGGCAACACTCTGCAGAACGAAGAGGCTGGTTCTTCTATAGGCAAGGGTAGTCCTCAAGAGGGAAAAGGTCCAAGTCTGGTAGTCTCCGACAACGAGACTGATTTTGATGAGGAACAATATCCTCCTGCAGAAGACAGATACAAGCAGTTGGAGGACAGATTGAATGCTATGGAGATCCAACAGGTACCTGGGCTGGATTTCGGAGATTTGGGTTTGTCTACTGGTGTGATCATCCCTCATAAGTTCAAAGCACCATCCTTTACCAAATATGACGGGGCGTCTTGTCCCAAGCTACACCTCAGATCCTACGTGCGGAAGATTCAACCGTACTCAGTGGACAAGAACTTGTGGATCCACTTCTTCCAAGAGAGTCTTTCAGGGACTCATCTCGAATGGTTCTATCAGCTGGATGGGACCAAGGTTCGTAACTGGGAGGAGTTGGCTACTGCTTTCTATAAGCAGTATCAATATAATGCCGACCTTGACCCTACGCGTACCCAACTCCAGGGTATGTCGCTAGGTTCAAGTGAAGGTTTTAAAGAGTACGCTCAGAAGTGGAGGGATCTGGCTGGCAGGGTGCAGCCTCCGTTGACTGACCGGGAATTGGTAGACATGTTCCTGGGGACCCTATCTGGGCCATTTTTCAACCATCTTATCGGTAACTCATCTGCAGGGTTTACTGATCTTATTCTGACTGGAGAGAGAATTGAGGCTGGGTTGAAGTCTAGTAAGATTCCGAAGGGTGCATCGTCAAGTTCTGAGAAGAAACCCTTCAAGAAGGAGGCCAGTGCTGTATATGGCTCTAGAAGACAAGAGAAACCTGAGCGCCGCCAATCTGTCAACGCGGTGATGATTTCCAAGCCTGCTGCCGCTCCTCGGCAAACCAATCCTCCAAGGGCTGAAAGACCTAGAAGGGAGTTTACCCGTTTGAGCATGACTTTGTCGCAGATCTTGCCACAGTTGCTATCCACCAATTTAGTGACTGTCAGAGAGGCGCCAAAAGTTGTGAACACTGCCTCTCCCAAATATAACCCAAATGCCCGCTGTGCTTATCACTCCGATAGCCCGGGGCATTCCACTGATGACTGTTGGGCCTTGAGGAATAAGGTGCAAGACCTTATCGATGCAAAAGAGATACAGTTTGAAGCGCCTGAGAGGCCGAATGTGGTGACTGCTCCTATGCCCCAGCATGGAGTAAATGCTGTTGATGAAGGTGTATACGATGTTTCTGTGGATGATGTAGCTACTCCTTTGAATACTGTCAAGAGGAACCTACTGCTGGCTGGTTTATTTCCGGGTTGCAGTGAGGGTTGCCTGTTCTGTGCTGTTTCCCTCTCTGGTTGTCCTTTGCTGAAGTTGGGTATCCAAAGCCTAATGGACAGCAAAGAGATTTTATTCAAGAAGTCCGCTGTCCAGTTGGTTCCGGTAGAAGAAGTTTTTGTGGTTACAATCTTCAATAATCCAATCAAGGCTCTCCCAAGGAAGCTTGTTCAAATCATGACTGTCGCACCTGTTGTTATTACTGTTCCGGGGCCTCTCCCCTACGAATCCGATAAGGTTGTCCCCTGGCACTATGGGGCAGACGTGTATGTGAATGGAATCAAGCAAGAGTTCAACACTGGCACCAGTATCAGCAATATTACTGGTCCAGCCAAGGTTACCCGCAGTGGCAGGCTCTTCTCGCCTGACATTGCACCGCCCGCTATCCGAAGACCCCTCCTCATAACACCTACAAGTGTACCTGTTCCTGTTTCTGATCAAGTTGTTTCCCCTGCTGCGGAATCATCTAATGCTCGGGGCAAAGGGATTGAAGATGAGCCTGCCCGGACGGAGGCACCAAGACCTGTAACTGCTGAGGCCTCCCAACAAGAGATGGAGGAAATCCTAAAAATAATCAAGAAGAGTGACTTTAATGTTGTGGAACAGCTGGGGCATACGCCCTCCAAGATATCAATGCTCTCCTTATTACTGTGCTCTGAGGCCCATGCTAAGGCCCTGATCTCATTCCTCAAGACGGCACATGTGCCACAGGAGACATCTGCAGTTCAGTTCACTAATTGCGTAGCAAATCTGACAGCGGACAATGGTTTGGGTTTCTCAGATGCTGACCTTACTGTCAAGGGAAGGGACCATAATGACGCCCTGCATGTCTCTATCGAATGCAGGGGCACTACTCTGGCACACGTGTTGGTGGACACTGGCTCTTCCCTAAATGTGCTACCCAAGAAAGCCTTAGACCGTTTAGATTGTGAAAGCCTGGAACTGAAACCCAGCAATATTATCGTCAGAGCCTTTGACGGTTCCAAGAGGATGGTCCATGGAGAGGTGGACATTCCTATCCGTGTGGGTTCTCAAGTATTTGACTATACCTTTTATGTGATGGATATCCGTCCGTCGTATTCTTGTCTACTGGGTCGACCTTGGATCCATAAAGCTGGGGCAGTGACCTCTACCTTGCACCAGAAGCTAAAATACCCTGTCAGAGGGAAAATTGTCACTGTGCAGGGAGAGGAGGAGTATATGGTGAGCCATTTGAATTCCTTCAGATATATTGAGATGGACGGGGAGTTTATTGAAACCCCCTTTCAGCATTTCGAAGAGGTACTTCCAATTTCAGCAGCAGCAGAAACAGCGGTCGAAGAGGATGTTCCTTTGAAGATGGCTTCCCTGAAGGATGCCCGGGCTGTGGTTCAGAAAGGTGAATGTGCTAACTGGGGCAGGCTTCCCGACTTTACACAGAAAACTGACAAATTTGGACTGGGTTTTACTGCAGAGGGACAGAAAGCTATGCGGAAGGCAAAGACCAGAAGACCTCCTGTGCTCATTACCAATCCAGGAGTGAGTGCTATTGGGGAGGATAATGAAGTGGATGAAGCTGAGTTCAATAGCTGGATCTACCCGACAACTGATGGCGGATTGACCAATTGGATTACTAAAGACCATACTCCTGTTACTTTTGTTACGCAGTAATAAACTTCTTTGTTTTGTTATTTGTAATAAACAATTAAAAACTTTATGGCCCGGTGTCTTACCCGGGGCACCGTTGGCTTCATTTGTGAGGGCATATAAATTGTCATTTCATATATCATAAATAAAAATCTTGGACGTTTTCCCGCATTTCAAATCTTATGCTCCTTTTCTGTCTTTCCTTCCTTTATATATATTTCAAAACAGCTGTATTTACACACACTCACTCATACAGGTTTCAATCCACTCTGGATCTCACTGGTAACGATTCTGCTACTGCCAGTTATGACTTCGAAAGTCCGATCAACTTAGCCGAAGACGAAGGTGAAGATGATTGCGAAATGCCTGGCGAGCTTGCAAGACTGTTACTCCAGGAAGAGAGGGTAATTCAACCACATGAAGAGCCAGTGGAAATAATAAACTTGGGTACTGAGGCAGACAGGAAAGAGGTAAAGATTGGTGCCAACCTAGAGCTCAGCGTGAAGCAACGGTTGACTCAGATGCTACATGATTATATGGAGATCTTTGCCTGGTCCTACGAAGACATGCCCAGGTTGGATACTGACATTGTGGTCCATCATTTGCCTACTAAGGAAGACTGCCCTCCGGTTAAGCAAAAGGTCCGCCGTATGCGTCCAGAAATGTCTGAGAAGATCAAAGCCGAGGTTATGAAACAGTTTGATGCTGGGTTCCTTGTAGTGACTTCTTACCCTCAGTGGGTTGCTAATGTAGTGCCGGTACCAAAGAAGGATGGAAAGGTCAGAATGTGTGTCGACTACAGGGATCTGAACAAGGCCAGCCCCAAAGATGACTTCCCTCTACCTCACATTGATGTCCTTGTTGACAATACAGCTCAGCATAAGGTGTTCTCTTTCATGGATGGTTTTTTAGGTTACAATCAGATCAAGATGGCACCTGAAGACATGGAAAAGACTACCTTTGTTACTCAGTGGGGCACCTTCTGCTACAAGGTCATGCCTTTTGGACTGAAGAACGCTGGGGCAACCTACCAACGTGCCATGGTTGCCTTATTTCATGATATGATCCATCATGAGATAGAAGTGTATGTTGACGACATGATCGCAAGGTCCCATACTGAGGAAGAACACCTTGATCATCTGCAAAAATTGTTTGACCGTCTGAAATTGTACAAGCTGAGGTTGAACCCGAACAAGTGCACCTTCGGGGTAAGATCTGGGAAGTTGCTAGGCTTCGTTGTAAGTGATAAGGGTATTCAAGTGGACCCTGCCAAGGTCAAAGCTATTCAAGAGATGCCAGTTCCTAAGACGGAGAAAGAGGTCAGAGGCTTTTTAGGACGCATGAATTACATTGCTCGATTCATCTCGCACCTGACTGCTACCTGTGATCCAATCTTCAAGCTGTTGAAGAAAGATCAGGTGGTACGTTGGAATGATGAATGTCAGGATGCTTTTGACAGAATCAAAGAGTATCTCCAAGAACCACCCATCCTTATGCCACCGGTTGAGGGGAGACCTCTGATATTATACCTGACAGTGCTTGACAACTCAATGGGGTGTGTGCTGGGGCAGCATGACGAGTCTGGCCGAAAAGAGCACGCCATTTATTACCTTAGCAAAAAGTTTACCGACTCTGAGACCCGATACTCATTGCTCGAGAAAACTTGCTGCGCTTTGGTATGGGCTGCTCGCTGGCTGATACAGTATATGCTGACTCACACTACCTTGTTGATCTCAAAAATGGATCCTATAAAGTACATATTTGAAAAGCCTGCTCTGTCTGGGAGAATAGCAAGATGGCAAATGATCTTGACGGAATATGACATTCAGTACACGACTCAGAAAGCCATCAAGGGAAGTGTATTGGCAGATCACTTGGCGCATCAGGCAGTAGACGACTATCAGTCAATGAACTTCGAGTTTCCAGACGAGAGCATCATGATATTGACTGATTGTGAAGTACCTGGACCGGATGAAGGACCTGAGAAAGGATCCCGATGGTATATGCACTTTGACGGAGCCTCCAATGCTTTGGGTAACAGCATCGGCGTTGTGATCATATCCCCTCAAGGCACTCATACTCCACTCACTGCCCGGCTATGTTTCAACTGTACCAACAACATGGCAGAGTATGAGGCATGCATCATGGGTCTTCAAGCGGCGATCGATCTAAGGATCAAGTTTCTGAGTGTCTTCGGAGATTCCGCTCTTGTGATCAATCAGATGAAAGGAGAGTGGGATACGAAACATTCAAATCTTATTCCTTACAGAGAATGTGTGTTGACCTTGATCCCCCACTTGACGAAGATAACCTTTGAACACTTCCCGAGAGAGGAGAATCAGCTGGCGGACGCGTTAGCTACAATGTCTTCTATGTTCAAGGTCAAATGGGATAATGAGGCTCCCCGGATCATCATCTGGAAACTGGACGAACCGGCATACTGTTGTGATCTCGAGACTGAATTGGTGACTGAGAAGCCTTGGTACCATAAAGTGAAGAGATATCTGGAAGCTCAGGAATACCCTGAAGGTGCATCTGTCAATGATAAGAAGTTTCTGAGAAGGTTAGCAGCGAAGTTCTTCCTTAGCAATGACATCCTGTATAAGCGAAACCATGATTCGACCTTACTGCGTTGTGTGGACAAGAATGAAGCAGAAAGGATCATGGAAGAGCTACATGAAGGGACCTTTGGTACACACTCCAGCGGACACACTATGGCGAAGAAGATCCTTCGGGCAGGGTATTTCTGGTCCACCATGGAAGCTGACTGCTACCAACATTCCCGGACATGCCATAAATGCCAAATTTATGCAGACAAGGTGCACGTTCCTCCAGTTCCTTTGAATGTTCTGACTGCGCCCTGGCCGTTCGCAATGTGGGGCATAGACATGATCGGTGAGATTAAACCTACGGCATCCAATGGGCATCGCTTCATCCTGGTAGCGATTGATTACTTCACGAAGTGGGTCGAAGTAGCTTCCTACGCTACGGTAACCAAGACAGTTGTGGCACGGTTCATTCGGCATAATTTGATCTGTCGGTACAGCGTCCCAGAAGGAATCATTACAGACAACGGTACCAATCTTAATAACAAGATGATCACTGAGCTCTGCGAGCAGTTTAAGATACAGCACCATAACTCTTCTCCTTACAGACCGAAGATGAATGGGGCTGTAGAAGCAGCAAATAAAAATATCAAGAAAATCGTGCAGAAGATGACAGTGACCTACAATGATTGGCACGAGATGTTACCGTTCGCTCTCCATGGGTACCGTACCTCAGCCAGAACGTCAATCGGGGCAACTCCTTTCTCCTTGGTTTATGGTATGGAGGCAGTCTTACCGATCGAAGTGCAAATACCCTCTCTCCGGATAATGAAGGATGCAAATCTGAACGAAGATGATTGGATCCAGACACGACTTGATCAGCTAAACCTTATTGATGAAAATAGGCTTGCTGCTATCTTTCATGGTCAGACGTATCAGAAACGGATGATCAGGGCATTTAACAAAAAGGTCAGACCACAGGAATATCAAGTTGGGGATCTGGTAATCAAGCGAATCATCCTTCCTCAGAGTGATCCAAGGGGAAAATGGACCCCTACGTACGAAAGGCCATTTGTGGTTAAGCATGTGTTCTCAGGAGGAGCCATGATTCTACCCAATATGGATGGTGACGACCTTCCTCACCCCGCCAATGCAGACATAGTAAAAAGATACTACGCATGAAAAAAGACCCGCTAGGTTGACATACCTAGGCAAAAATTAGGGCTTCCCGGCGAACCAAAAGGGTTCGGGAAAAATGAAGGGATGAAATGAAAAAAATCTGTACACCCGGCAAGTCGAAAATCTGAAAAGGCGGCTTGGGCAAAAATGGGTATCCCGGTGGACTGAAAACCCGAAAGGGAGGTCCAGGCAAAAATTAGGGATAAAAGCGTAATACTATGTCTCATTGGATCACTTTGCATCCAGAATCCGGTATCTACACCAAGTTCAGACGGCATCGATCAGTCAGCTTCATCTTCAACCAAGGTCATCAAGTGATGAGACGCTCAAAGGCATAAAGGCGATAGCAGAGTTGAAACCCAGTGGATCATTCATTTCACACAGCTGTTTTATTTTCTTTTGTACAAATTTGTATAAACTCTTTGGTTCGGTGGCATTCTCTTACTAGGACGTCAGCCCCTTGTACATAAAACGCCTATTTACGGGAAAATTCAAAATCAATACAAAAATATGCTTTTCAGTTAAAATTGCCAATTGTTTTTCCTTTCCTGTTTTGTTTTGCGAAGAACGTCCAAGGTTCAATTTGTGATATATGCATTGACAATAATTTGCTAAAATCATGAATATTTGCATACGAAACAAAGGATTAATTACAGGTAACATTAGAAACAGGGGCAATAAAGAGTTGTCTAAGCGATCTAATTGTTCTGTCCTCCAAGGTACCCAGGTAGGTTCAGCTGAAGAACATAATCAGTGCATCTTAATTCCCCAGAGAGTGAGTCAGCAAGTCAGTACACTCTCCTCAAGCAAAACTATTATCAAACCTTAAGGAAGTTGGGTATCCTCCCGCAGAGCTCAACATTCCCCAGCAGTACATATATTCTTAACAAGCATCCCCGACAGTCTTGACCTAAATATTGTTCCCCGGCGGTGTATCAAACATTCAATGGAGTTACTTCCCCGATACAGTTCAAAAATTCCCCAAGAGAGTCCAATCCAGCTCCCCCAGGAAAGTTGGAATCCATCTCCCCAAGCAGTAAGTTTATCCCCAGTAGATTCTGGAAGCTTACCCTTGCAGAGCACGAACGCGTCCCCCGGCTTTATTCAAAGAGTTATTTCCTTACCAGGATATAACTGGGTTATCCTCAGCCAAAAGCCACGGAAAGAGCGACCTCGACGAAGTCTTCTTATCCCCAGCGAAGTCTATTAACACTTCCAACACAACAAGGGTATCCCCAGCAAGTTACCATCAATAAATCAACAAAGTATCCCTCTCCCCACAGAGTATTGCTTCCCAGCAGGATCGTTAGAGTACTTTTCTCCCTGCAGAGTAATCCATTCGCCAAGTTTATTCCCCAACGGAGTTATCTTCTCCTATCAGTATTCTTGCAACTATCATCCCCAGCGGAAGCAAAAATCTATTCTTCAACATCAGCCCAGGAGTGACTTCCCGGCACCCGTCAAGGATTTATTTTCCTAAAGACGAAAACATACATTAATAGACATCACATTCATACATTATAGCATGCATATACGCATCATATCCTACAAATCTCATTTATGTTGAGAACATCATTGCTTGATCCATATCATGCATTGCATATGACTGACCTTTACCTTTCAGGAAAGATCCAGTTAAGTTCTCAGCTATTTCAAGGCCTTCTCTGGTTCAGTCAGATCGACCCTAAGATCTCCCTGTTTCTTATCCAGTTGAAGATCTCAAGACCTAGACCGGTTCAGTTAAGTCGACCCTAAGACTTTTCTGTTTCTTATCCAGTCAAAGGCCTTCTCTGGTTCAGTCAGATCGACCCTAAGATCTCCCTGTTTCTTACCTAGTTGAAGATTTCAAGACCTAGACCGGTTCAGTTAAATCGACCCTAAGATTTTTCTATTTCTTATCCAGTCCAAGGCCTTCTCTAGTCCAGTTAAATCAACCCCTAACAGATTTTCCTGATAAAGACTCAGTAGAAGATATCCAAGATTCTCTCAATGATTACTGTTGAGGTTGAAGTCACCCAAGATTCTCTCAATGATTACTGTTGAGGTTGTAGTCGCCTGTGGTTCTCTCCCCGTTACTGCGGAGGTAGTAATCGCCCCAAGTTTCTCTCAGCGTTACTGTTGAAGTAGAAGATATCCAAGATTCTCTCAATGATACTGTTGAGGTTGTAGTCGCCTGTGGTTCTCTCCCCGTTACTGCGGAGGTAGTAATCGCCCCAAGATTCTCTCAATGATTACTGTTGAGGTTGAAGTCGCCCAAGATTCTCTCAATGATTCCTGTTGAGGTAGTAATCATCCCCAGATTCTCTCAATGATTACTGTTGAGGTAGTAATCGCCCCAAGTTTCTCTCAGCGTTACTGTTGAAGTAGAAGATATCCAAGATTCTCTCAATGATACTGTTGAGGTTGTAGTCGCCTGTGGTTCTCTCCCCGTTACTGCGGAGGTAGTAATCGCCCCAAGATTCTCTCAATGATTACTGTTGAGGTTGAATTCGCCCAAGATTCTCTCAATGATTCCTGTTGAGGTAGTAATCGTCCCCAGATTCTCTCAATTATTACTGTTGAAGTAGAAGTCGCCCCAGATTCTCTCAGCGTTCTTGTTGAAGTTGTAATCATCCAAGGTTCTCTCACCGTTCCTGTTGAGGTAGTAACCATCCCTGGTCCATTCATCACCGTTTGAAGCTCCAGATCCAGCTCTTGTAACCAGCCAGGACACATTTACACAAAGAATTTGAAGATCAGCTCCTGTAATAGGCCAGGTAATCATTTTCTTTTACAGGTACGCAAGCTCTCGCTAAGGAATCTCTTACGCGATCGACGCCCAGATGGCATCTATAAGCCCATCCATTATCCATCATCTCTCAGCATGGCATCTATAAGCCCATCATCCTATCCATCAATCTCCAAATGGCATCTATAAGCCCATTCCCATCACCACACTACTATGTGAGCGCAAATTTCTGGGCACTCTAGTGTTCAATCATCTTCCACCTTCGGATTACGAAAGGCACGTCAGCCAATCTGCATCCTCAGGTCTAAGAAGATTGAACAGGGGAAACTGTTGTACCCCAAAATTTTCCCTCCCATATTCTTCAAAATTTGCCAAGTCAAAGCTTCAAATCTCCCCAAGGGTTGCACAGCTCAATGGCCTCCTAACAGTCAAAAATTAGGGTTTTTGTTCTGACAAAGAAAATGAAGTTTCCAAGGGTCCAATCAAGTCCCACGTGCTTATAAACATGGTCAGGCATCCTCATACCAAGTTTCAAGACTTACAGCTCAAAATTGCACAGTCAAAAACCCTAATTGCACTACAGTCAACTGTAGGGGCAAAATGGTCATTTGACAGTCAAAAGTTCAAATTTTTGGTCAACATCTCATTTTGAAGCCACAAACATCATTTTATCAATGCTTGATTATGATTCTCAAAAGCTTGGCTCAAAAAGTCTCAAGATGCAAAAGTTTCCATATTTGGACAGTTGAAAAAGTCAACTGTAACTTGACCAAGGCATAACTTTCACATGTATTATCAGAAAAATTCCATCCAAAGCTCATTTTGAATAGAAATACATTTCCTACAACTCCTCTTCATACTTCAAGTCCAAGAAATGCTCTCACAAAAAGTTATCAATTTCAACATTATAGGTCATTTTCAAAAGTCAACAAAAAGGGACTTTAAGTCAAAGGCCATAACTTGAGATTGGTAAATCAAAATGACATGGGACCAAAGACATTGGTTAAAGGACTCCAAGACCTTTCCAAAATGTCCAAGAACATGAACAAAGCTTAAACATTGAGCAAGATATGCCTTGTGGAAGTTGGGAAATTTTTGGATATTTTGAAAAGTCAACATTGCTTCAAATGTCTTAAAAATGCTAATGGGCCTCTTTTTCTTTCAAGAATCATTATCCAAGGCATGTGCACGACCATTTGGCCCAAAGGGAAGTTTTTTATCATTTTTATTTATTTATTTGGATTTTTAATTATTAATAATTCATTTAATTAAAATAAATATGTGAAAAATACCAAAGCAAGTCAATCAAATCTTTTTATGCATGGGATAACTTCAATATTTCGTGCATGATCAGATTTGGAAAAAATCTTGGTAATTGGACATGATTTGGTAGCAAATATGCATGAAAAGATTGGAAAATTATGGCATGGAAAATCAAATATTTTCTCATCAATTCAAGGATTCTTTGGACCAAATTTCCAACCCTAATCATTCACACATATATACCAATGCCAACCCTAATGTTCATAACCACAAAGCTGCGCCAGAAAAGCATAGAAAAGTTTGAGTTTTTTGCCAAAAAATTGGAAACTGAAAACAATATTCTAGCACGATTCAGAGCAAGAGACCAATTGCAAAAGCTTCCTCGTGTATTACTGAAGCTAACTGAATAGTTTTCCAACCCTTACACGCCCAGAATTGGTGAATAAAACTCAAATTGTTTCCACTTTTATGCATATTCGTATTGCAATATTTAAGCATGTTCATTGCATTTTTTTTATGGATTCACACTAATTAATTGATTCTGAAGCTAACCACATAGTTTGATTGAGTTTTTATACACCATACGCGAAGTTGCCATTGTTGTCTTTTAGGGTTTTCAAAGCTTTCAATTGGGGTTTCCCAGTTAAGGAAAAATTAGAACGTGAGACCCAGACGATTCAACTCAGCGTGCTTGGACGATTTGGACACACACCTCGCGCTCAATTTATGAGCTACCATGTGCTATTCGCTATTTTGGCATATATCATATAGTGGGGGTTTAAAACCCCCGCAATCTTGCTTGTTTCGTTTCAGGAAAAAATACAACAGGGAAGAAGAAGGCTAGGTGGCGAATGGTGGTTGGACCATTTGAATTCCACGCGCGTTTTTTTTCATTTTTTAGGCCATTAACCCAATTTTCTCTTATTTATTTTGTTTGTCATTACATAGTCAGAACGCGCGTTTGGTACGAATGGTAAAGGCATTGTCTCATAACTTCTAGGACCTGGGTTCGATCCCAGGTCCCCCTCCCTTTCCCTAAAATTTTTTCTAACGTTATCCTGTGCAGCTGGCTCCCTGAAGGCCTATCATACGCCCTGATCCAACCATGCCACTTGGCCAATGGAGACAATCTGAAGGCCTAGATTTGGTGAATACCATGGGCATGAGTCAAAGAAGTGACACGCTTCCAGGAAAAGTCAACTGAGGCCTTAAACAAGTGGGCCTAATTACTACAATTACACCTCCAATTGGGGACAGAACCCCCCAAGGTTTGCTATTTCTTTTATATTTTCCATTTTTATTTGATTTAATTAATTTCTTGTAAATTCTTCAATTAATTTATAAAATATAAAAATGATACAAAAAAAATCAGAAAAGACGAAATTAAAAATATATTTTATTTTAATATTTTTTTTAAGTAAATATCATTAATTAATTTAGCTTTGTAAAATTAGGTTTAATTTCAAACATTTTTCTTAATAAATTTAAAAACTTGTAGAATTAGGTTTAAATTACTTTAATTATTTTTTATTTTCTTTTCTCATTATTAATTATTAATTATTTATTTTTATAAATCAAATTGTCATTAATTAATTAATTAATTTAATGTTAGGTTTAATTTTAACATGTTTTTTCTTAATAAATAAAAGTTGTAGAATTAGGGTTAATTAGTTAATTTCATTTAATTCACATAAAAAACCATAAATCCAAAAAATCTCAAAAACAATTTCTTTTTTCATTTTAATTTCATTAATTTAATAATTTAATTTAATTTCATTAAAAAGGGTCCAACGCCCTCGCTTCCAACTTTAGTTCATATTCGCGCATTTTATTTATTTCTTTTAAATATTTATGTAATTCTCCCAAAGCCTTGTAAACTCGGACATTTTATTTCTCGCACTTTATTTCTTTATTTTCTGTCAAATCGGGTCCTGGATTTTAATTTGGCGATGTGGACCCGCGCCTTTGTAATAGTTTAGAACTTTATATTCCCGCGACTTTTTAACTGTTAATAAAATGCATGCAAGAATGAATGACAAAAATAAATAAAAAACGCCTAGATCACTTTGACATGAACAAGACAAAATAAATGAACATGACACACAAAATCACACACCACCCCTAGGGTACGCCTCACTGTTGCCTTGCCTCGAAAGGTGATCGTCGAGTAGAGGATGTCTTAGTAAGTCCTCATGATCCAGGAATCTGGCATGAGGGTAGCTTCTAAGGTGTCTTCCCATTGCTCCGGTGATCACCATGTCCCGAATCTCGAATTGACCCGAACACCTCCAACGGTGGTGCTACCTACCTCTCAATGGTGGGATGGCACTACTTTAAAGGACATCTACACAGACGAATTCCTTAGGGTAGGTAGACGACTCTAGATACTTGCTCTAATTTCAAAACAAATTCAAAAATACTTTTCACACCGACATCTTTTCAAAAAGCTTTCGAAAGCAAATTTTTCAAACACTCTTGAGGACCGATACAAGAGTCGAACTGGAATTTTCAAAGAAACTTTTTAAAACCCACAGTTGAAAAGCAAACAAACAAATTTTGAAAACACAAATGAGCAAGTATCTAAGAGCCCATGGATAACCATGGATAGAAAGGGTGCTAACACCTTCCCTTTCTATAACCTACCTCCCGAACCAAGAGCAATCTCTTTAAGGAATTTTTCTGTGCTTTTGTCCTTTCCATTTTGAGAAAATAAAAGACGGTGGCGACTCTTGCTTCCGCGACATTTCGCGAACCAGCGTTAAACAGTCAGTTCCAGATCCACCGACCACAGTATGGATCTCATGATGTCCTCTAAAGGAATTGTTGTTCACTCTGTAAGTTGCAGCTTGTCATCACCAATGCAAAAGTCTTACCTCTAACTTTTGAACTTTGGAATAGGGAATTCCTCGTAGAGTTAGTTCTCCTCAACATTGTCATGTGAGGGATTCTCGAGGCGGATAAGTTTTTTGGATACCTTCATTCCCCTACCGAGTCTTGATGAGCAATATCTCGTTTCTTAATAAAGACTATTCCCAGTGGAGTTTACCTTCCGATTTGAATTATCATTGAAGTTTGCATTCAGAAATTCTCATTTTCCCATCTGAGTTGTGACTTGGGGAATTTGATACCAAAAGAATCTTTTATCATCCTCAATAGGGTTGATGTTGACTGAGATTTCCGTTTCCCCATTAGAGTTGATATTTTTTTACTATCTTCATGGTCTATTTTATGGTTCCATGCCGAAGGTTCTGGAATCCCCAGCAAAATACTCCCTGGAAGAGTTTTGTATCCTCATTAGAAATTTTGTTTCCTCAGCAGAGTTTTGTTTCCCAAAAATCTTTTTCAAGAGAAAGGCTTTGTTCTAAGACTTCAAGTTTGAAGACGTCTCATGTCCCCAATGGAGTTGCTTAGATGAGAATTCAAAGTCTGAAGAAGTTTCAATTCCCTAGCGGAGTTGCCAATTAGAGATTCCTCTTCCTGATCTCTCATTTCCCAGCTAATTTGTTTCTTGGGGCATCCTTATTTAAGGATCTTTCCTTATCCTCAGAATAATTGATGCTGGTCAATTAATTGAGATTTTGTTAATCTTCAGCAATCCGTAAAGGATTTCCCGATGAAAGTTTCCTCAGTGGGTTTGGCCATTTTTGAAGAGTATCGTTAGTCTCCATCAGTGTGGTTCTGACTATATTTTTTGTTCGAGGATTTGTGTACCCCTAACAGTAATATTTCTTATCGAGTTTTATTATCGAAGAACATCTCATCCTCGATAAGGTTGGCCTTGACAATGTTTATCTGATTCCTCAACGAGGGTTTCGCTTCTCACATCTGATTTATTATCTTGGTTTCATCCTTAACACGGCTGCAAGCCATATTTTCAGAGATTATAGTATTTCCCTGATCTTCTCTAGTAACAACCAATTTCTATTTGTATTCTCCTTCAGAAGTTACAATCTTTCTGTGATCTTCTCTAGCAATGTCTAATCTTCATTGGCACCTCTTTTCATAGATTACAGTTTCGACCCGATCTTCTCCAACAGAGTTCACAATTTATTTTTGCAACTCCTCTCTGTGTTTGTAGCCCGTTTCTACCGGTTACTCAGTTTGTTACTCCCCATAGAGTTTTAGCTCTTCAAGGCTTTCTTTCCAGAGGTTCCTCATATTTTCTCTTCTCCAGCAGATTTTTAAATTTATTTTTGCGAATCATGTCAAGTTTTGACCTATTAGTTGTTGGCTTCTCGATTGCCCATTCCCTAGTGAAACATTTAAACACGCATCATCACATTACATCCTCAAAGTGTATTGTTTCCATTCACTTGGAACATTACTCGATCGAAAAATGATTCAAACATGCATTGAAACATAACTCGTTACTGTTTCTGCTTTCTCCGGTGAATTTGCTAAAACTTCGGATTATATCCCCAACAAGGTCTCCATCCTCAGTATCTCCGTTTCACCCCGTACATATATACAATTGATGTTAATAATTTGAATATCGAGTGTTTACCCTTGATTGTAGTTCAGTTTTGCCTTGGCACAGTTTTCTCGGGTTTAGTCTTCACTACCCTCGTTGGTTCATTCCAATGTCTATTGATGTACCTTTAGAATATCATTTTCGTCTTAAAATTTATTTTGAGCAGGTTTTTAGTAGTAAGCCCTAATCACCTTGCTTTAGGTTAAGTTTTGTGTTTGTTTCCTCACCCGCGCATGAAATCCAGTTTTCATTCTGGTACTCATCTAGTTTAGTTTTGTCTAACTAGTTATAATGATTTGAGTGTCATCTCGTTTTGTTTTCATACCTTGGACTACCATCAGTGTTTGATTACTGAATCCTTTATCAGTTTTCTTTTACCGAGTCTTTTTACAGTGTTCTTTTAACTATGTCCTTGGTTGAAATCAGTCTCCTTTGTTCATTGGATTCTTCTATCAGTTTTTGTTTACTGTTTATCCCTTGTCCAAGGCTAGCAAGTTCTCTGAGAAATATGCACTCTCACCACTTTGCTTTGGGTAGAGTTTTGATCTCGTCGCCTGTGCATGAAATCCAGTTTATTTTTCCCTGATACTCATCTAGTTTGTCTTGTCTAACTAGTCATTATGATCCGAGTGTCGTCTCATTTTATTTCCTTTCCATGGACTCTTTTATCGGTGTTTGTTTACCGTGTCCTTGGTTGAAACCCCTATCTCACTCTTTTGGTTGTCTATCTATTTTTGATTATTGAACCTTTGACAATGTTTGTTAACTGTATTACGACTTTCGTTTGTTGTATCCATCGAACTGAGATGTCTCTTTTATACCTATTAGTGTCTTAGTCAGTTTTCATTTACTGTTTACCTGATGGTTGGAGACCAGCATGTGCTCTGAGAAACATGCACTCTCATCACTTTTCTATGGGCCGAGTTTTGCCTCATTACCCGTGCGTGAAATCTAGTTTTTTTTGTCCTGGTACTCGTTTCTAGAAGTTTTTGACCTTCTAGCATTGTCGCGTCGAGTTTCGTCTCATTTGATGTCATTCCTTGGATTTATCAGTTTTTATTTACTGAACCTTTACTAGTGTTTGAGTATTGTACTTCATGTTTTATTTGATGTATCCTTGGATGACCAGTCAACTTTGAGACTAACAGGTGCTCTTAAAATCACGCGCTCTAGCCACTTTGCCCCGCGTACTTTTCTGGAGTTTATCTTTGCCTATTCTTTATGGTTTGAGTCTTATCTCACCCCTTTTGTGGTCAGGTTTTATCCTGACACATTATTCTGAAGTTTAGTTTCATCTACTCTTCTAAGTTTGAGTTTTGTCTCAACTTTGTTAAAGTCTGCATTACAACTTCATTCGGACGCATGTCTTTGAAGTTCAAATTTTCATTAGACCCTCTGCTTGCTAAATCCAATTTCGTTTGGTACCTTTTAAGTCCTGTAGCTGCTGTCATTCTTTGTCTTTCGGGGGTTTTGTTTTTTTTCAAGAGTGTAAATTTTTGGTTTCTTATGTATTCAATCATCTTCAACTCTAAAAGTTTGAAAGCTATCGCTTTTCTCCCTTATTATGTTTAAGACGATTGAATAGGGGCAGCTGTTGCACCCCTAAATTTACCGTCTTGAATATGTCTTATGTTTCATCATGCATACTCATGCATTTTTGAGATGGGATCAAGGTATTTCTGGCTCTCATACTTTTCTTCAAGCTTTGAAAGTTGGATGTATTGGCAATCAGTCCAAGATGGATCTCATATCCTCATTCTTCTATTGGTTCAAGCTACTAAGGTTTCTCAGGCTTCGCGACGTCTCAGTTTGATGCTTTTTTTTATCAGAGAATTGAAAATGGAAAGGGTTTGGTAGTAAATCACATTTTCCACATCTATTTACTTTTGTGCAAGGGTTTTTAGTATTGAAATTATGACATCGTTCTTGATAAAAATATTAAAGCATTAGCATCCTAAGTTTCATCTCAGCATACAACCAAAGGAGAATTTCTATATGGATTTTCCTTGGAAAGGATTGTATTTGATTGCTAGAAATCAATTAGATTTTGGTTTGGTTAATGGTTTCAATATTTGAGTTCAAAATTCAAGATTCATTCTCATGCAAATTCAAATTCCACACGGGAGAGATTCCAAGCATCAGGAGACTCATTTGAATTCAAATTCTTGTCCATTTCCAAAAAAGTTAAAATTTGCAAATTGGTAATAATTCAACTGATTTTTAAGTGGTATCTATCATTCAACTTTCAAAGAATTATAAGGTGTCAAGATGACTCAAGTTTTGAATCAAGAATTTCAAATGTGGATATTTGACGTGGATTCAAAGTGTCAAGATTTTAAACAAAGTAGATTCAAGTGGTATTGTCATGGTCACAAGATTGATTCATGCATTTGTTCATAATTTTAAACAAAAATGGAAAGCTTACATAAAGATTCAAGTTGCAACATCTTTCATCATCATTTAAAAATCAAGCTTTGAAGTTTAATTACAAGACCAGAGTCAAGATTACAAGAGATTTCAAACTCCTAACCTTTAGATTACAAAACATGTTCCTAATGCCTAAGCTTTTGCAGTATATAATGGAATTCCTAATCTAAACCTAACATTGTTAATGAGATCTTCAAGCTTCTCCCTTCATGTTTCCCTCTAAAACTCCTCCAAGCCATGCCACGATTTCTCCCTTGCTAATTATCATCGCGACTTGCTCATGAGACAAAGAAAAGAGATATGGTTAGTAATCATAAAAAAGCAATTGAACATAAACAAGAATTTTCAAAAGAGTTTTTAACAAAGTTCATCATTAGGGTCTGTGTAGGAATCAGAAAAATAGGGTTGGTTTTCAATCTTGTTCACAACAACAATAGCATCATATTTGTTTGTTTCAAGTCAGAATTTCAGCACATAATTGTAGGCCTATCTCCTCTATTGCAAATCAAAAAAGCTAGTTTTGTTTCACAAAAGGAAGTTCAAGAAGCAAGTAATTGAAAACTCAGTAAAAAGGCTCATCATAACATTGCAGTAACAAAAAGTAGCACAAAATCACAAACTCCAGCCCAATAACAGATGCACATATCAGTAATATGGAAAATAATATCAAAGTCCAGAAATCGAAAAATGTCAAAGGATATAAGATTGCTAAAAAAGCCCAAGAAAAATACAAAACAATTTCACAACTTGTTATCAAAACTTAGATCCACAAAAAGTTCTCAGCAAGTAAAATTAGAATCACAGTCCATCTCAAATCAGAATTACGAGTTCCAGCCCAAACAAGCAGGTCATTACAAGTCTGAAATTCCAAATTAAATAACACATTTAGAAACTACAACATATCATAAAAAAACGCCAAAGCCCAAAATAGAATCAACGGACTTGTTATTATCTCAAAACTAACAGAAGCCCTAATTTTGTATCATCATTTTCCCTCAGTCAAAAAACCCTTCATAATACGGAGAAAGAGAAGAGGAAATAAGCTTTCGAAAAGTCAGAAAGATATTACCGGGAAAGGACTCGATCGACTGGAAAATTTTCAAATCTTTCATCGCTACCTCATCATCCTCGTGGTTCTTTTTTCATCAGATCAGTGAGCAGTTCAGGAAAAAATCAGAAGAAAAAAAACAATAGAAGAAAATCAGAGGAAGAGGTGTAAACTGTGAAATATCATAACAAAATTGTTCACTCTAATTGTCGGCTCATCATTTTGAATAAAGACAAAAAGGAAAATATGTAAGGGAGGGGAAAACCGCGACTCAGTGCAGCTCAGCAAGACTTCACTAGCAACTTTCACTCATTTTTTTTAAATCTTAGCTCTCCATCTTTTGTCAACCAATTTTGAATCCAAGGGTCTTGATTTATCTACCTCTAACTAACTTTGCAGCCTCAAAATGCATATATAACATAATTCCTCACCTGAATTGGGCCATTCTTCAATCATTGGAGAATCACCAAGAATACCCTGAAAAATCACAGAAAACTCTCTCTTCTTCTTCTCCCAACCTTCACCCTCCGTCACAAAAAAAAACTCTCATAAACTTCTATTTTTCTCTCTGTATTATCTCTACGCAGTTACACCTCCAACAATCATCATCATCAACCTTTCATCATCCTCTCCAATCTTCGATGTATCACATCGAAAACCTACAACGTTCAATATCAATTTACATCGTATCAAGATCTCCATCACCATCTACATAACTTCTCCCGAAACATCAACTTTGTGGCAACTTCAACATTGCATCAAGAATCCACGACTACAAAATCATTACAACAATAACACTAAAACACAAAATACGTAAAACATCGTAAATAAAAGAACGAACACGCTGATATGAGATGGATAGGTTTGAATTAGAGATGGAGCGAGATGAATGATACGTATCTGAAATGCTAAGAACTGGCTTCTGGTTCTTGTTGCAACCGCTATCACAAGTGAAGACGTGTCAAACGATCATGAGGTATGAAATCGCCTAAAATCGAGAGTTGATGAGAATAAAGAATGATGAAAAATTAAGACGAAGAGGTTGAAGAGTATCATGAAGGATACAGAGTGTTGAGACAATGGATTTACGGTCGAAGAAGCTTGACATGACAGTTGTGTCTGAGTTTGTCGAAGATGGAGGCAAGTCCGAGATAGAGCACAATGGACCTTGAATCAAAGACCAGAGAAGATGAATTAGACGAGAAGTTGGCCGCCACGGTTGTGAATTCGAGAAGACGAAGAGAACTCTATTCTCATGAGAACTGAAATGAAACATCCATTTCCAACCCTAATATATTTTTCAATTTCTTTATTTAGCATATCATTTTGTTATTCACTTACTTTTGATAAATTGCATAAAAAACAATAATAAGAAAATCTGGCAAATGGGCTGTATTGTTGTCAAATCAGATCCTTCTAGGCCCATTCGTTTTTTTTTGGCAGCATGTTAGAAATCAAACAAAAAAGAGCTCTTGGACTCTAGTTGCTAGGCCTCTGCGCCTCAAGTTTATTGCACCATACTCTCCTCTTGAGCCCGTTTTGGCAACAAAAAAACTTCTTTGTACTCATACTGTTGGGCCTAGCGTCCAGACTACTCCATCATGCTCCTGGATTCAGCTTGCACGCCCTTGGGCTTCTTTTTTTTGTTTATTTTCAATTTTATTTTAAATAATCTTTATAATTGTTTAGACTTGTTTGAACTTTTTTTTTCATATGATAAAAAATAATAAAACCAATAAAATTTGTTAGATTTTTTATTTGGTTTTAGGAATTAAATCCTGATTATCCAATTATTTGAGATTTGTAATTCACCTTTGCCTTTTGAGATCTGAGTCTTATGCAGGTTTAATATGAGATATATAGATATGCTTGAGATTTCGATTGTGATTTATTTTCACATCGATGATGCTACAACATTTATTTTGAGCATTTGATTTCTGATTCTTTTCTTTGATTGGCGAAGCTATCGTGAAGATCGTTGGGTTTCTTTGTTTCGATACGCTTTGCTACGGATTAATATTCGTTTGGTATTTTTCCTTGTTTATCTCATTTCATCATTTATCGCGTTCTAGATATCATGTATAGTATGAAACAGGAAATAAAGAGCGTGCGCTCGAAGTCTCTATTTAAAGTCCTGTAGCAGGCACCATATTTTGAATTATATATGTGTTTGTTTAAAAGCCTACCTTTGAAGTAGGTATTCCGCACGTGTGTTTAAATTTGTGCCCGCATTATATTACAGGTGATAAGTCCTCAAAAGGAGGCAAGCGGGGAGGGTTCGCAGTTGACCCCCTCACATTCTAGTCCGTGTCATCCTTAGCTCACGTTGTACATTGATGATTCGGATTCGTGCAGATCATATTTGTCGAGTCCGTCAAGTGGGGAAGGGTTTTGCAATCAAACCCCCATGCTCTGTCAGGAGTTCACATAGGCCGATGCCGACACTCTGGGATCGTTCATATTGTCTTCAGTCGCCTACCTCGATCTTTTATATCTTGGTTAGGTGCTTAGTCGCTTTGGACATCACATTTTTCTTACTTCATCCATCTCCTGCTTGTTTTCTTTGGGTGATCTGTTCCCCTTAGCTAAAAAATTTGCTCTTCATACCCCATCTCCTGAGTTATTATACCCTGATTGTGTGCTTTTGCCAAAGCACCTGTTTGCTCACTTGTTTGGTGTTTGCCATGCTCCCTTAGGTTTGCTCGTGTAGGGTTAGTCCTCGAGATAGACATTAGGATATTTATCCATGCATGCTAACATAGGGTAGAGATTTCCATTTCAAAACTAAATCGTAGGGCCATCATTGTATGATTACACTAGGGCTAGAGATTAGGATAGTCTCCCTTAGTTGTTTTCTTTTCTTTGCATATTGCATCTTAAAACAAAAACTTTTTTTATTGGAAAATCATAAAACATCTCTAATGAACTTAATTCCTTCTTCAAGGTAAAAAAACAAACCAATCTTAATTGTTTGTGCGCCTTTTGGCTCTATTTTAAACTTTGATAAGTTGACATATTACTGTCATCTTTACCATGATATTTTACTATCTTTGTGTCGATGTTTTGCCATCGCTTATGTGTTTTATCCTACTTTGATTTTCAATATCATTGTTAGGTGTGATGTTTTATCATCTAAATTGATGTTTCTCCATCCTTGCCCTGATGCTTTACTATCTTTGTGTCGATGTTTTGGCATCACATATGTTTGTTATCCTACTTTGATTTTCAATATCATTGTCAGGTGTGATATTTTATCATCTAAATTGTAATGTATTGTGATCTTTTCCATGAAATTTTACTATCTTTTATTGATGATTTGCCATCGCATATGTTTTTTATCCTACTTTGATTTTCGATATCATTGTTAGGTGTGATGTTTTATCATCTTATCCGATATTTTACCATCATGCTGATGTTTTATCATCTATTTGAGTTTTTGTTGCCATGTGATGTCTTATCGTCCTTTTTTTATGTTTTATAATCGTTGTTGATGTTTTGTCATTGTTTCTGATATTTTGTTATCATGCTGATGTTTTATCATCATATCTGAGTATGTGTTTCCATGTGATGTCTTGTCGTCATTTTTTTTAATGTTTTATCATCGTTGCTGATGTTTTGTCATTGTTGTTGATATTTTGCTATCATGCTGATGTTTTATCATCTTACCTGAGTTTGTGTTACCATGTGATTTCTTATCGTCCTTTTTTATGTTTTATCATCGTTATTGATGTTTTATCATTGCTGCTAATGTTTTGCTATCTTGTCTGATGTTTCGTCATCATTGCTGATGTTTTGTCGTTTTATCTGATGTTTTGCCATCTTTATCTTTACTTTTGTATTTTTAACTAAAAAACACAAACCAACCAAAATATGTGAGCCGAACTACGACTTCTCTGATTCCTTAAAAGGGATACGTAGGCATAAGCTTTTTGTGGGGCATAATCGAGCATATATTTGTAAATATTCCTTTCTTGTCCCCACATTTTCTTTGCATGCATTCCTTTTTCATCTTTAAGCATTAGACATAGATTTTGACCACACCCATTAGATTAGACAACAAGAGTGGATATCATAGAGTACTACGGGCGTGTGGGGTGATAATACCTTCCACTCGCGTAACAGACTCCCTTCTGATCTCTCAGTCGGAATACCGTGATTTCTCCCTCTTCAGGTTTTCTCGATGTTTACCTTTCCCTTTCGGAGGGATAAAAGATGTTCAATGGCGACTTCATTGATTTTATATCAGATGACTGTTCAGCCGGTTGTTTCACACTCACACGATGTCAAATATTCAAACAAATGTTAGAGAAAATCTGTAAAAATGCATGCAACAATGTGATTTTAAGAAACATTAGAGATATCAATAATCCTCAATTTCCCACGAATATTGAAAAATTGTTCGGTTGCAAGAGGTTTTGTAAAAATATCGGCAAGTTGATCTTTACTATTAATATGCTCGAATACAACATCTCCTTTTTCAACATGATCGTGAAGAAAGCTAAGGCGTATCTTAATATGTTTAGTGTGAGAATGTAGTACCATATTCTTGGTTAGATTAATTGCACTAATATTGTCGCACATAATAGGAATACGTGAGATTTTAATGTCAAAGTCAAGTAATTATTGCTTAAGCCCCAAAATTTGGGCACAACAACTACCGACTGTCACTTATTCCGCCTTGGTCATTGATAAGGCTACTGAACCTTGCTCTTTACTATGCCAACAAACAAAGGAATTTGAAAACATGTGGCAAGTTCCACTAGTACTTTTCATATTCGATTTGCAATTGGAAAAATCAGAATCAGAGTAATCAACCAAGCTACAATCACTTGCCTTGGAATACCAAAGCCCAAACTTAGAGGTACCAATGAGGTATCTTAAAATACGCTTAATCACTTTTAAGTGTGATTCCTTGGTAGCCAATTAATATCGATCACACATGAAAACTCTAAACATAATATTGGGCCTAGATGTCATAAGATAAATAAGATATCCAATCATACCTCTATATTTCTTGACGTTTACATCCTTACCCTTTTCATCTTTATCCAAGGTGCCATAGAAGTGTCAATTTGTTTTGCATCATCCATGTCGAATCGTTTTAGTAATTCTATACAATACTTTGCTTGACACACAAATGTTTTTTCCTTGAGTTGCTTTATTTGGAGTCCGAGAAAGTAATTCAACTCCCCCATGAGACTCATTTCAAACTCTCCCTCCATAAGCTTAGAGAACTCCTTGACAAGTTGCATGATAGTAGAACCTAATAATATATAAAGTCAAATGTGTTATGTTTGATGTTTAATGAAGGTAAACATACTTATATACACGTAAGTGTTTATAAAGAATAAAGAATGAGGAATACATTAAAATATAATATGATGAGGTCATTATGAGCATAGTTGTAAAAACCAGACTGAACCAGTTAGTCATACCGATTGTATCGGGCCAATAACTCGTTTAGTTTCATAACTCGATCGCTTTTGTCGTCAAACCGGAGGGAAAACTTGTTTGGACTGGGAAAAACTTGAAAACCGAGGGTTTCTGTAAACTAGCGGTTTCAAAGCATTTTTTTTTAATTTTTTTACTCAAAACGACGTCGTTTTAAGTTTTTGAAATTTAAAAATAAAATAAAACGAAACATCAAAAAACTTGTGTTCCTCATTCATGACTACAAATACGCATAACAGAAACAAAGCAGAAGTGAAACGTGAGAAGCCCACCACACTGCCATCTACGATTTCGTCAACACCACCGCCGACTATTTCGTGAACAACACCACAAATTCTTCTAGCATTCTGGAACACCACCATACATTATTTACTTTTGATTTTAATTCTGATATATGGTAAATATTATGGTTAGTTAAAGATAAAATTATTGAAATTTGTTGTTGTCTCTGATTTGTTGATGTTTCTGCTATAACTCTTTTTCTAACTTCCATTTTTTGTTGAAATTGTTGTGTCTGATTTGTTTTTAGCTGTGATTTGTCTTTGATTTGTCTCTAATTTGTCTCTAATTTATATGTATCACTATCACATACATGTAGTTTTTATTTTATAAAGTTAGAATTTAGAAAGACTGAATGAAAGAAAACTCTAATAAGTTAGTTTTTATTTTAGAGTATCACATTATGAAAGAAAGAAAGAATTTAGTATGTTAGTTTTCATTATGAAAGAATGAAAGAATTCACATATACTATAACATACCTACTCTAATTAGTTTTTATTTTAGTATGTTTAATTTTATAGGTATGAATAAAAGAATTTAGAAAGAATTTATATTTATGAAGTTATGAAGAATTTTATAGTTATGAATGAAAGAATTTAGAAATATTTTTTATATATGAAGTTATATTGAGATGAAGTCATACTTGTTGTTTTATTTTATGAGTAGCCTTTCTTATCATAATACTTTTGGCACAACCAAACAAGTAACAAAAAGTATCTTGTTATTTTTGGTAAGTTTGGATTATTTTACAAGAAAATGGCATCTTCTAAAACACCATCATCACAAGAAGTCTCTTTAGCTCCTAGTTTAGTTCAACATAGTGTTTGAGGAAAGATTGATATAGTTTGGGCACATTGTACTAAAAGTCCTGATGAAAAAATCTCTTGTTTGTATCTAATGTCACAAAGCTTTTAGTAGAGGTGGAATGCATAGGGTAAAACAACACTTGGCTGGAATAGTAGGAAATGTTGAAATTTGCAAGTCAGTGCTGCAGAAATCCATTTTCAGATGAAACAACATTTTAATGAGCGGAGAAAGAAAAGAAAAACTTCAGATGTGGCTGAAAGCGAGTCATTTTCTTCCGTGGGGGGATGAATTGAAAGTAAAAACAAATCCATGAATTGGTGCATCTTAAAAGACTAACACTCACATTGGTACTTATTTTTTTCCTAGAACAACTCCAGGAGGCCAGCCTACTTTAAAATTGTGATGCAAAGTAATGAAGTGGTAGAAAAGTATGATCTTGCTATTGCAAAGTGGTTTATTGATACATCTATTCATTTCGATGCTGCAAATTCTTCTTATTTTCAACCTGCAGTTGATGCGCTTTGTTCCATGGGTGTTGGATATGGAGTTCCTACTATACATGTTGTGATACGGTGGCAGAATCGACTGTTTATACTGGTTTTGCGTTTGTGTTTGTAAATGTTGCGGTAAGCAAGAGTCGCCACCGACTTTTCTTTTATCCAAATTAAGGAAAGGGTGAAAAGAACAGAAAAAGACCTTTTCAAGAATTTTCTGAGTAAGAGGGGTAGATTATGGAAAGGGAAGGTGTTAGAACCCTTTCCATCCGTAGTTTTCTACGGGCTCTTAGATGCTTTGCTCATTTTTTAAATACCTTGTGCTTTGTGTTTTTGAGAAGAAGTAGTTTCAAAATTCCTTAGTGCGGCGATTCGCTTTATCATAAATCTTGTATCCGTCCTCAAGAGTGTTGATAAAGCGAATGTTTTTTTGAAAGTGTTTTTTTGAAATATTTTTGTGTAAGTGCAAAAATTTGTTTTGAGCAAGCATCTAACAGCTATCTACTTGTAATCGAAAAGGTTCGTTCTTTTCCTCCTATCCTTTAGACAGTGCTATCCTACTATTAGTGAGTAGGTAGCCCTATCGTTGGATGTTTGAGGGATATTCGAAGGGATGTACAATCATAAAGGAAACACATGAAGACGCTTTAAAAATTTCATTTTAAGGGACTAGATCATTTACCGAAAGACAACACTGTAGAGTCATCGAGGGACTTTGATCTTTTGATTTACGGGTCTTTGCTATAGCGTCCCCATTCTCAAAGAACATGAATGTTTTACATTCCGAAACGCAACCAAAGTGGGCGTACCCTAGAGGTGTATATGTGGAATGTGTGTTATGTTCAGTTATTTTAGTCTTGAGTTAGGTTTACTAACATTTGATTATTAGGCTCTTGTCATACAATCCTATTATCATACATCTAGGCAGTTAATCTGAAAGCAAAAGAAAATGTGAAATACAAGTGTCCTACGCTATTACAACCAAATTGAAAGGCAAGAAAATGTATAAACAAGAACGAAATAAAGAGGGGAAGTGAGTCCTTCAATCCAGACAGTATACTCCTTCGATTCACCCTTCTTTTGCTTTCTTTCGATTGAGTTTGGGAGTTAGCATGAGAAACCTTCGATTGCACCCTTTCATGCTTCTTTTGATTGAGTTTAAGAGTTGGTATGAGAAACTGAAAATTCTGGCTACAGATACTCAATGTCACGTCCAATGTTATGACACCGTATCTGACTTACTATATGACAGTAAATACAAAAGCAGTAAATAACACAGTCAATTGTTTACCCAGTTCAGTGTGCAACAACACCTACTCTGGGGGCTACCAAGCCAGGGAGAGAATCCACTATAAGAGATGTTAATTCAGGAATAAACCAACCAGTTTATCTCCTTCACTTAAGACCTACCCAATGCAATTCTAATCTAAGTACAACTTAAACCTGAGTTCCTACTCACTCCCCCTCAATCACAGCAGTGATACATAAACCAATTTGACTTGAGAATTGATGAAGACACTCTTCAAAACACACTCTTGATTAAGCTTCACAGCTTTTTAATCAAGTAACACAATCACTCGTGCTTCACAGCTTTGAGTGATGTACACAACTAACTTGACTCTGCTTCACAGCTTTAGTCAAGTAACATTCAAACACTCTTGCTTCAAAGCTTTGAGTGCTACACAACCCTTACAATTGAAACCTATTCCAAGACACTTATCACAATGATAATTGCTTGGAGTACAATAAACAAATCTATACAGATTACAAACTTGTCCTCCAATCAATCAGCAGGGATCACTTCAAAAACCGCAGCTCTGTTGAATATATAGCAGTTGCAACTTCAGTTAGGGTTTCCAAAAACCTAGGGTTGATTCCGTTTGACCTTAAGACCAGGTCACAGTACTTCATTGATCAGGTTAGGATTGAGCTAGGTTACTCCTCAGAAAACGCAGGATTCTGTTTAGGAAGGACTGAGTTATTTCCTGAAAAAACTCAGACTTATCCAATCCTGTAATCCTGCTAGTTCAGAACAGGATGTCATAACATCTGTTATGACATCTGAGAAAACCTGTCTACTGATTAGCAAAGTGTGATCATTTTGCAAACATGCTCAGATACACACTTATAAACATCAGTATTTGAGTTACAATATTTTTCTGCATATGTACCTAAAGAGTTAGTACAACCTGAACTAGAATGTTATGACATCAGTCATGACATTCACACATACACTTGGAATTTACCAAAAATGCAAGCCAATACCTAAACACCTACAAACTCCCCCTTTGGCAGATTTTTGGCTAAAGTCCCTAAACAATCAGAGATAGATAGATAGCAGCAGAAATAAGTGACAGCAGAAAAATATAGTGTTAAGTACTAATTAAGCAGTACCAAAAATATTCTCCCCCACTTTAGCCACAAATGGGCCAAAGATTACATGTTTATAAAGTAATACAGTTATCCAAGACAAAATAATGAGATCAGCAGCAGACAACAGCAGAACATACTTCCAAACTCCACCAGCAACATCACCAAGCAGCAATCATCCTTCAAGTACTGTCATCAGACTCAGAGGAGCCACTTTCTTCAATGTTGAGCTGTCCTTCATCTTCTTCCCTCATGCTTGCTTCAGCTTCTTCCTTTTCTAGCTTGGCAATTAGTGCTTCTAGGGTCCTTTTCTAGCATCCAGATCTTTGCAAGTTTCTTTTAAGACAGCTATGACATCTGATGTTTTGGACTGGCTTTTTGCAGACGATGTCTCAGCTGATGTTATGACAATGTCTGGAGCATGGGATCCCTGAAACAGTTTGTAGTGCAGGCCAAGGGCAGGGGCTCTTTTGCAGACTGTATCTCTTGCTACAAGTATGTCAGGATATTGTGCAAGGATGATTCCACAAATGAGGGAGGGAAAGGCAATTGGTCCTTTGACAGCATAACTGCCAGCATGCTTCAAGGTTTGTTCAAAAATGTACCTTCCATAGTCAAAGGCAGTCTTGGTTCGTACAGCATAGATGAATCTCCCCAGTCCTGTGGAGATGGTTGATTTGTGATTTGTAGGCACCCAGTTTGCTGCACCTATTTTATGCAAGATGGCAAATTTCATGCTGAGTTTACTAGCATTCAACTTCCCTTTCAATGGCCAGCACTTTACTTGCCTAGCAGTGATGGTCAAGCATACTTCATTGTCAGTTGCCTCTAGATCAGGACAGTCCTTATTTGTTCTTCCAAGAAACTTGTTGATTTCTGATGGAGAGAACTTGACCCTTCTTCCTCTAACAAACACACTCTCAAAGTCAGCTGACCTCCCATCAGCACAATCATTGGATAAGTTCACTACAAACTCTTTAACCAGATTTTCATAACATTTGCCAAACTTCATCACAGTCTTTATTAGCCCAGCATTCCTGATCAGCTCCATGATGTCTTTGCACTCCAAAGCATCATTGTTGAGTTCTCTCTCCAAGGCTATTCTCTTCAAGCAAACATACTTCCACCTGTTTGCATTATCAGGATGATGAAAGGAGATGTTGTCTGTTGGCACTTCAGGCACTCTAGCAATCATGCTGGAGGGGAGCTTCCTTCTGATGGGAGTATTGTCAATGTCAACCTCAAATTCTGATTCAGAATCAGAAGTTTCAGGTTGTCTAGCAGTCTGCACCTGTGCCTTCTTCCCTTTAGTCTGAATTTTCTCAGCCAACCCTTCAGCCTTGGATTTCTTAGCATCAGGCTTAACAGTCTCACTACTCTTTCTTTTCATCAATCTCCTAGCAATGCTAGGGTTCACATTTGCAATCAGTTCATTATCTTAGTAATCTTCATCCACATCAATGATAGGTGGATCAGCAGCCTTTTGAATGTTGTCTTTTGGTGTCACAACATCCTTAGTGACATCTATATTTTCAGAACCTTCCACATTTGGACTTTCTGATTGATTCAAAGGGATAGAAATCCCCGGTACAGATTGGTTGCCACTCAGAATGCTAGAAACCAGTCTAGCAATAGCTTGGTGTACTTGAACTGATCCTTCTTTATTAGGTGTAGAAGACGAAGGAAGAGAAGAGTTACCAGAGATTGTAGCTTGAGCTCTTCCTGCATGTCTGGTCCGGAGCTTTTTGACTCTGGTTGGGTCAGTTGCCATCTCCCTAAGAGGAGTGACCTCAAGAACTTCAGATTCTAAGCATGTAGTGATTGCCCTAGAATCTTGATCAGATGATGATGATGATGAGTGAGACGAAGCCGCCATGGTGGAAGATGATGTCTGAGACATTGTGTTTAACGTTGAGTAGCAGTAGCAGTTTGAGAAAACTCTTTGATTGGGAGGAGAAAACAGGATGCAAGGATGAGAGGGATAGGGAGTACAAGGGAGTCTTTTCAACTTCTGAAGGCTTTTGAAGGAATTGTGAGTGAATATGATTAACCCACTAAATATAGACTTAATAGAATTAATCCCTTCAACCCTTGTTTTCAGCAAAACTAATTGCTATAATTTCTCATGTTGGTGAATGCCCAATCTGCCCCTCAAATTTTCAAGTTGATTTCCAACAAGCACCTTGGTAGAAGAATCAGTTAGCTGAAGCTCAGAGAAACTATGTTTCAGTTTAAATGATTTCTTCTCTCCAAAGTCAATAGGGTTTAAGGAAATGTTGAATGTTTTCAGATTATCACACCACAATGTCACAACATCTTGTGTAACATTGTCTTCAGGTAGCATCTGTGTTGACCAGAATTTTTGAGAACAGAATTTATGAGACTTGTTCTTTGCCACATCACATATCTTATCAGCCTGTAGTTTAGGAGTTCTTCTGACATCTTCCATAGGAATAGCTCTTTTCATTCCTTCAAGTTTATGCTGCCACTGTTTCATATCTTTTTCTTCTTTGATGATTTGACTCAAAGTGGGGATATCAGTGTTCTCAGGCTGCCACACATAACAGTTATTTTTGGATTTTATTCCTCTCATTACAATATCTAGTTTTTCATTAAACACTAGACATTCAGATCTTGAGAAGTTGACCATGAATCCTAGATCACATAATTGACTGATGCTGATGAGATTAGTAGTCAACCCTTTTACCAGCAGTACCTTATTCAGACTTGGAACTCCAGGGTAGTCCAAATTACCAACTCCTTTGATTTCTCCTTTAGCACCATCTCCAAAGGTCACAAAACTGGTGGTGTGAGGCATAACATTATTGAGGAGATTTTTGAATCCAGTCATGTGTCTGGAACATCCACTGTCAAAGTACCAATCTTCCTTTGCTGAGATCTTCAGGGAAGTGTGTGCTATCAGTGCAGTAGCCTTTTTCTTCCATTGAGGAGCGTGTGGTACCTTTTTAGACTTAGGTTTGACATCTGATTTCTGATTAGGATATCCATGTAGTCTGTAGCAGAAGGGCTTTATGTGACCATATTTCCCACAATGATGACATCTCCATCTTTGGTACTTCTTCTTCATGTGTCTCTGTCCCTGATGTTGAGAGTAATGTTGAGACATCTGGTTTGACATTTGCTTCCTGGTAACAAATTTCTTTGTTTCCACAAATCCTAGGCCAGATTTATTTCCCATATTTTGTCCAGCCTGAAGAATCTCTTCCAATTTGTCTGTTCCATTTGTCAACATCTTGACTGATTTGGTCATTTGATTCAGTTGTGAGTTCAGCAGTTGAACTTCTCCTTCTAAATGACTTATAGTTTCAAGATTTTCTCTCTTTTCAGCCTCCAGCTTTACAATGAGTTTTGATTGTTTCTCATTTTGCACACAGACTTCACCACTTCTGATACACAATTTCTTGTAGGTATCAGCCAGTTCTTCAAATGTTACTTCTTCATCACTGGTGTCACTTTCAGAAGTACAAACACTAGTTAGGGCAGTAACTAGTTTGGCAGATTCTTCTTCAGAATTGCTTTCTGAATCACAGTCAGACCAAGTAACAGTCATTCCTTTCTTTTGCTTCTTAAGAAAGGTAGGACATTCAGCTCGAATATGTCCATATCCTTCACATCCATGGCATTGAATTCCTCTGCCTTGGTTTTCCTTATCTTCTGATCTTGGTCTTCTGCTGGAACTGTCAATGTCAGAAGGAATGTTATGAACATTTGACCTTGACTTTGGGTCCATTCTTTTGATGAGCCTGTTGAACTGTCTTCCAAGCATGGCAATGGCTTCTGATATGTTTTCTTCTTCATCCTCCTTGTGTTCAACATCAGTGTTGGTTACAAGTGCTATGCTTTTGTTCTTCTTGTCACCATTATCAGTGATCCCCATCTCAAAAGTCTGAAGAGACCCAATAAGTTCATCCACTTTTAACTTGCTAATGTCCTGGGCTTCCTCTATGGCAGTTACCTTCATTGCAAATCTTTTAGGCAAGGATCTGAGAATCTTCCTCACCAGTTTTTCTTCTGACATTTTTTCTCCCAGTGCTCCTGAGGTGTTGGCAATCTCCAAGATGTTCATGTGAAATTCATGGATGGTTTCATCTTCCATCATTTTTAGATTCTCAAACTTAGTGGTCAACATCTGAAGCCTTGACATCTTTACTTTGGAAGTGCCCTCATGAGTAGTTTTGAGGGTGTCCCAAACTTCCTTGGCCAGTTCATATTGATGTACTAATCTGAAGATGTTTCTATCAATTCCATTGAACAAGGCATTTAAGGCTTTTGAATTTCCCAGAGCTAACTCATCTTCTTCTTTACTCCAATCTTCCTCAGGCTTCAGACTGATTGTCCCATCTCTTTCAGTTATGGTGGGATGAATCCATCCTTTGTCAGCAGCTCTCCAAGCCTTTTTGTCCAGAGATTTTAGGAATGCAATCATACGAGGTTTCCAGTAGTCATAATTAGTTCCATCCAGAATGGGTGGTCTATTTCCAAAAACTCCTTCTTTGTCCATAGTGCCAGAAAGTGATATCCCTAGATCTCACCCAGTAATACAGGCAGGGTGCCTGCTCTGATACCAATTGAAAATTCTGGCTACAGATACTCAATGTCACGTCCAATGTTATGACACCGTATCTGACTTACTATATGACAGTAAATACAAAAGCAGTAAATAACACAGTCAATTGTTTACCCAGTTCAGTATGCAACAACACCTACTCTGGGGGCTACCAAGCCAGGGAGAGAATCCACTATAAGAGATGTTAATTCAGGAATAAACCAACCAGTTTATCTCCTTCACTTAAGACCTACCCAATGCAATTCTAATCTAAGTACAACTTAAACCTGAGTTCCTACTCACTCCCCCTCAATCACAGCAGTGATACATAAACCAATTTGACTTGAGAATTGATGAAGACACTCTTCAAAACACACTCTTGATTAAGCTTCACAGCTTTTTAATCAAGTAACACAATCACTCGTGCTTCACAGCTTTGAGTGATGTACACAACTAACTTGACTCTGCTTCACAGCTTTAGTCAAGTAACATTCAAACACTCTTGCTTCAAAGCTTTGAGTGCTACACAACCCTTACAATTGAAACCTATTCCAAGACACTTATCACAATGATAATTGCTTGGAGTACAATAAACAAATCTATACAGATTACAAACTTGATCTTCTAATCAATCAGCAGGGATCACTTCAAAAACCGCAGCTCTGTTGAATATATAGCAGCTGCAACTTCAGTTAGGGTTTCCAAAAACCTAGGGTTGATTCCGTTTGACCTTAAGACCAGGTCACAGTACTTCATTGATCAGGTTAGGATTGAGCTAGGTTACTCCTCAGAAAACGCAGGATTCTGTTTAGGAAGGACTGAGTTATTTCCTGAAAAAACTCAGACTTATCCAATCCTGTAATCCTGCTAGTTCAGAACAGGATGTCATAACATCTGTTATGACATCTGAGAAAACCTGTCTACTGATTAGCAAAGTGTGATCATTTTGCAAACATGCTCAGATACACACTTATAAACATCAGTATTTGAGTTACAATATTTTTCTGCATATGTACCTAAAGAGTTAGTACAACCTGAACTAGAATGTTATGACATCAGTCATGACATTCACACATACACTTGGAATTTACCAAAAATGCAAGCCAATACCTAAACACCTACAGAAACCTTCGTTTGCACCCTTTCCTACTTCTTTCCACTGAGCTTGGGAGTTGGCGTGAGCAACCTTTGATTATAACCTTCTCTGATTCTTTTGATTAGACTATGAAGCAATATGGACCTGCAGAGCAGCATGAGTGTATATCCTTCATTCACACACTTTTTGTCTTTCATTTTACTCTGTACAGGTTAGTTCCAACATATATTTGGACTAGAAAAGAAAACAAACAAAAAGGACATAAACGAAGAATATGACTAAAAGGCTATTTACATGTTATGCTGAAACGAAAAATAAGTGAAAGGCTATTTACATGTTATGCTGAAACGAAAAACAAGTGAAAGGCTATTTATATGTTATGTTGAAACGAGAGATTCAAGGTCAAGAGGACTTACCTTGCTTGAAACTGGAACTTGTGTGTGGACTGGGGTTGTTGGATGCTCTTGGATTCGAAAGGAGAGAGGCAAGTGTGGTGTGATATTGTTGAATTTTGAGAATTTCTGGTATGCTTCTCTTAGGCTGTGTATGCGTGTAAGGCAATATATGTGTACTTCCTGGGCCTCTGTCTCTAGTCTCCTAGAGAATCTCCTTCGTGTATGTGTCTGGATTTGTATTTATAGGGATGTGAGGGTGCATGGAAATGGCAAGGGACAACCATTAACTAGGCTTTGAAGGTCATGAGACAAGAATCTAACACATTGAAAGTTGGCCATATTTGGATAATTCTTGCCATTTTGAAATCTTGAGTAAACCTGAACACATTTGACTCTTTCGAATACCTTTCTTCCTTGCTCTTCGATTGGCCCTGAGTTTCCTCCCTTAAATGGATCTGGTTTCGTTCATATAGCTCCTTCGATTGATTCCATCCTCATCAATTTGAATTGCTCAGATCTTTGATGACTCTGAATTCCAATTGTTTAGAGTTTTCCCTTGTCAGAGTTTCTTCAATTAATTCTCCATCTGCATCAATTTAAATTTCCCAGAATTCTCTTCGTCAGAGCCTTGTTATTTTTATGATTCTGAATTCTAATTCGAACGTGTTTAGAGTTTCCCTTATCAGGGCTTCTTCGAAAGCCCCTCAGATCTTTAATTTTCGATTAACTCTGGATCTTAATTCGAATTGTACAAGGCCTCAACATCCTGATTCTTCGTTCAACCCCTAAGTTCGCTCTCTTTGATTGCTCTGACACTACTCAACTAACCCAATTGAAAGACTTCATTTTGGCCAGTCGAAGCTTCCTTTGGCAAGAATATGCTTGTGTAGGGGGATTGGGCTTGGCAGCATTCAGGATTTTGGCCAGCAAGCATCTTGGACCAAGAATCATCACAAATCAAACTTGTTTTCAATAATCATGTGTCATTCGAATGGACCAATGAATGCTTCTTCGAAGGGACCAGATGAATGCGCCTTCGAAGGGACTATCATGCGTATCGAAGTGTGGAAAATTGTGCGTCTTTTGATTCATTGAATCTAAATTGTTTCAAAGGGGACAATTGGCCAATAGAAGATGGCACAAAGGCAGCCAATGCCTTGTGGACAATAGCATGACGGAGGCTAAAGCAAGCATAAAAGAGGCCATTCTCTAGTGAATCGAATCACGCATGAAGGAGGTATTTTCCTTGTGGGCCGAAGGAAGTTTTCTGCCTAGTGGGTAAAAGGCAAATCTGAAGAAGTCTTGGCCTTGTTGACATGCGAATCTAACCTTGTTAACATGCCAATCGAAGGACACTTTGCTCTGATATGCCAATTGAAGGACATTGTTCAGATGCCAATCGAAAGACACTATTGACATGCCAACGAAGGACATTTGGTTGACATGCCAATCGAAGGACACTATTCAGATGCCAATCACAGGACACTGTTGACATGCCAATCGAAAGACACTTGACCATCATTCAAAAAAATTCATTTTCTTTAGGCAAGTGTTTGTAACCACCCGTGTAAGAGAAAATCTTGGGAAACATGAGAGGGAAAATTTTGGGGTACAACACATGCCCTTCATGGTAATTTATTAAATAAGTGGATTTATAATGTAAAGATACATATAATGCAATATCGTTCTATTTGGAAGGATACAAGTTGTACTCTTATGGCATATGGGTGGACTGGTCGTTGTAGGAGAACTCTTATTAATTTTTTTGTTTATTTCCCTAAAGGAACTGTTTTCATTAAGTCTGTTAATGCCTCTGGTGCTTCTAAAACTGCAGACACATTGTTTAAGCTTTTCAAGGAAGTAGTCTTGTATGTTAGACCAAAAATGTTGTTCAAATCGTTACAAATAATGTTGTGAATTATGTTGCTGCTGGAAAGTTGTTGGAAAAAGAGTTTCCTAAGTTGTATTGGTCTCCTTTTGTAGCCCATTGTATTAACTTGATTTTTCTAGACATTACGAAATTAGAGGAAGTAAGTTGGGAAGTGTCACATGCTTCAATAATTACCAAATACATATATAATCACTATGTTACATTCTATTTAATGAGATAAAATACAGGTGGAAGAGAAATACTTCGTCCTGCTCCAATACGATTTTCTACTAATTTCATTGCATTGCAAAGTATTTTGTCTCATAAAGATGCACTAAGAGACATGGTAACATCCAAATAGTGGAAACCATAATGTATTCTAAATATGTTAAGGAAAATCAATTTGTGGAACTAGTCTTGGACTCAAGCTTTTGGTCTACATGTGCTGACATAGTGAAAATTACAGAACCTCTTGTACGTGTGTTGCATATTGTTAATAGTGAAGATAAAACGAGAATGGGAAATCTCTAGCGAGCTATGTATAAATCAATAAAGGAGACTGAGATGAGGTTTAGAAGAAATAAGCTGAAAGTATAGCCTTATTTGAAGACCTTAGATAACCGTTGGGATGCACAACTTTGCAAGAATCTTCATGCTGCTGGTTACTGGTTAAATCCATCTTGTATATTCAATATAGTATATGAAAAAAATAATTCCACCACCTAAGGCCATTTGGATGTCATTGAAAAGTGTGCTTATGATAACAAGGACTTGCAAACTAAATTATCTGCTAAGATGAGTTCATACAAAAATTATGATGGTAGTTTTGGAAGGACAAATACCATAGAAAACCGAGATGAAGTTTTTCCAGGTAAAATTAGATGATAAAATTTATGAATTTTAGAACAATGTCAATATGTATTTAAAATGTTTTCTAATTTTTTTCACATTCATTATTATAGACCAATGTGGGAAACTTATGGAACCAAAGCGCCCAATTTGCAAAAGCTGACTATTCAGATTTTGAGTCAAATTGTAGTGCATCCGGTTGTGAAAGAAATTGGAGTATGTTTTAGAACATCCATTCAAAAAAAGAAATAGGTTGGAGCATCCAAAACATAACGATCTCGTCTTTGTTTGTTACAACTTACGGCTACAAAATAGGTATTTCACTTATTATGCTTTATATGTTATTGTTTCGATACTTGATGACATGAGAATATTAGTTCCATGGTTCTATGGTTCTATAGTTAAGAATTTAGGATATGGTTTTATAGTTATTAAAAATTCTATTATTTGGTTTGTTTGGTTTTGATTGTAAACAAGGCTATTTTTTTCATCTTGATGACATGAAAATATTGGTTTTATAGTTAAGAATATATGATACAGTTTTATAGTTAAGAAATATGTTATTGTTTGGTTTGCTTGATTTTGTTTGTAAATTAGGCTATTTTGTTTGGTTCTATAGTTAAGAATAGGGTTAAATACAAACCCCCCGTAATGTTAGCGAGTTTTTTAGCCCCTAGTATAGTTTTTTTAACCCCATCTTATGTTATGTAGATTCCCTCATAGAACCCCAAATAGCAAGGTGGTATGGAATATTCACTTGGTATTTCATGCGTGGCATTTAGTTTTATTTCTTTTCCAAGATTGGGACACATATTGATGACAACATGGCATAAGTTCTATATGTTCTTCAAAACTAGGGTTTTTATTCCCCCTGTCTCTCGTCTTCGTTCTTTTACCCTTCATCTTCGTCCGCCTTCCCCTTCATCTTCGTCTTCCATCATATGGGAATGGGTGGAAGCATAACTTCCTTAACAAGTGATGTTGGAAAGGGTATTCCAAGATGTCGGTGAAACGAAACCATGAAGATGTGGGTCTCCAACTCAGTTGATAACACTTATAGAAAATTCTAGAAATGTACGAATTCCATGGTGAGTATTTTTTAAGCATGTAATCATATTGAAGTTACATTTTTGGTTTTATGTGTTAATCATATTATACTAAAATTGCAGAAAGGTTGCGGTTTGTTCTTGTGGGACGATTTGGTTAATGAGCTTGAAGTGAACAAAATTAATCCATCCAGATGTCGCCAATGTGAAATGAACAATTCTTATTTAAGATAATTTGCAAAAGAATTTGTTGAGGAGATTGATTGCAGTGTATGAAGGCTTAACAATTTAGAAAAACTTAAGAGAAAGATTGTAATGGAAAAGAGAAAAACTTTTTGGATGATGTTTGTAATTGGTCTTTCATGGTTAGTTTTACAATTATGGTTAAGTTAGTGTAGTTGTTATGTTATCCATTTCAAATGTAAGTTTAATTCAACAAGTTTCATATGAATGAAATGTTAAGTTCTGTTTTCCATTTCAAATGAAAGCTTCAGTTGTAATGTTATATTTACATCCTAGAAATAACAGGCCCGATCGGGTAGTGTAATCAACAAGGAGAAAGGATAAATCAATAGTCTGCTCATAACGAGGGTATTCGAGGTGTAACTCGGTTAAAGGAATACTAGACAACACATAGACCCGAGTAGCAACCCATCATCATCATTGAACCGAATAAGGTAGGTATCCGGGAAGAAACAACCCATGACCAATCACTATCTCAGCCATTAATGCTTATAAACTACGCAGGCGCAATCATTACGGCATTACACAACCTTGATTCTTTCATTCATGGGGGCGGAAGGGGTTAGGAAAGTTATGCAACTCAATAGTCACTCATTAACTGTGGCTCTTAATGGCGCAAAGATACTATTGTACCCCAAAATTTTCCCTCTCATATTCCTCAAAAGATTTCAAGAAGAATCTCCAAGTTGCTCAAGTTTGCTCAAGAGTTAGACAGATAAGCTATCTCCTAAGGCAATCAACCCCAAATTAGGGTTTGGTGTTACATCAAGATCCTTGAATCCAAATGACATAAAATGCTAACCAATGTCCTAATATTTTCTCAAGATCATCCATGTCAAATTTCAAGCCTTGCAGTGGAAGTTTGCTCAGTCAATTGCTCAAAGGGTCCAAAAATCGACTATGCTAGGGCAAAAGTCAACTGTGACCCATATACAGTCAAACTTCAAGATTTTTTTGTCAAAATTCTCATTTTTAAGGACATTTCATCATTAGATCAAGGGTTGATCATGATTCATCAAGGATTGCTCAAACTTCATCAAGATTCAAAAGTTGCTAAATTAGGATTTTGCAGGAAAAGTCAACTCAATTTTGACCAAGCATAACTTTCTCATACTTTATAGGAAATGGCCCATCCAAATCTCATTTTAAATAGGATGAAATTTCCTACAATCCATCTTCATACCCCAAGATCAAAAAATTCACTCACAAGAAGTTATAAATTTGGACATTATAGGTCATTTTTGAAAGTCAACAAAAACACCTTTTTTGCCAAAGCTTATAACTTGAGCATGGAACATCAAAATGCGATGAGACAAAAAGGGTTGGTTAGGGGACATCTCAAGATTTCTAAAAAGTCAAAGAACACTTCCAAAATTTCAAAATTGAAGAAGTTATACATTGTTGAAGTTGGGAATTTTTGCAAAATTGCCAAAAGTCAACCATCCCCAAAACTTCAAATTTTGTCATATGGGCCCATTCTTTTCCACTTGATTTAAGCTTGCATAGTTTCCCACGTGTCCTAGCTTCATCCATGAGCCCATATTCTATTTTTATTATTTTATTTGATTTTTATTTGAATTTATTCATTTTAAATCAAATTAAATCATATAAAATCCAAAACTTTGATTACATGAGATCTTTTTGCTATTTCAGGTCTTGATTATCATCATTAACATCATCAAAATTCGTATCAAGCAATCCATGTACAAAAAGATTGAAAATTGTCAAATTTGGAAGGTTTAGTAATGGAGAATCAAATCAAATTGGAAATCATTATTGGAGCAAGATTTGAATCAAGTTTATTACCCTAATACATTCCACACTACATAAAAAAGCCAAAGGGACGTGAATAAGGGTTAGAGGCTGCAGAAAGAGGCAGAACAGAAATTGTAAAAAGCACCAAAAATCTTGAAATCGAATCCATAATTAGAGGCGTTTTCAGAAGCTGAGACCGGTCCCAATCTCTTCCTGAGTGTTCACACAAGCGATTTGGATCAAAAGCAAGCTTCCTCGCCCACCACAACGTGCTGTAAGTATCACGATAACCCGCCCTGTTCTTGAAATCGTAATTCATCATTCTTGCATCATTTGAACAAATTGCTTGCATATTTGTAATCCTCACAACATTTCTAAGCTTTTGGCAATAATCAATTTGGTTTTTAGGCGCTGTAACCCCGAAACACCATAGCTAGGGTTACGTTTTTGCTTTTAGGGATTCTTATTTCAGGTGAAATTGGTCCATATAATGGGCATGGTTGCACTCAGGAGAAGGAGACGAACACAACCATGCCCTTGAAGGTCATTCTTTTTTCCTGGAATTGATTTTTAGAACAAGCTTGCGTTTTTAGTTGCGAATTCAAATCCGCAGGTAAAATTATAGTAAAGGAAGGACAGGGATGAAGAGCTGGCGTTCATCCATTGGCCCATTCAAATGTTTTTCGCGCATTTTGTTTTTGCTGGCACATTAACTTGTTTTCTTTTATTATATATTATTTGTATATTATTAACAAACAAAGCCAAGCAGCCTAGTGGTAAGCATGCGTTCCAATATCCCTTAGGACTTGGGTTCGATTCCCAAGTCTCCCACTTTCTCTATATTTTTCCCTTTCAGGTATTCCAGTGTATGTTTAAACCTGCAGCCTACCATGTACCATCGCCCATGCAATAGCCAGATGGCCAAAGGCCAGATCTGGTGGCCAGGATCTGAAGGTCCACCATGGAGCCAAGTCAGCGCATGCACACCAAATCTGCAAAGTCAACAGGGCCAGCGTTCTTGGGCCACAAAATTGCTGCTCAAACACCCTAAATCAGGCCCAAACCCCTTTCTTTTTCTATTTTATTTATTTAGTTTTATTAATTGTTTTTATTGTTTTATTAAATTTACTAACCAATTAAAAAATTCTTTTTTATATAAAATAAAATCACCAAAAACATTTTCATTTAATTAAATTTTAACTTTTATTTTTTTATTTAATAAATACTAATTAATTGATTTAGGTTTTAATTAGAATAACTTTAATATATTTTTGTAAATAATTGAAATTAAATTAGACTTAATTAGGTTTTTACTAATTCAATTAATTTTTATTTCTTTCTTAAAAAAACAAAAACCCAAAAAATAATTTATTTTTATTAGTTAATTTGTTTAATTTAATTTAGTAATTAACTTAGGTTGGTTTCTTTCTTAAAATAAAAACAACAAAAAGATATCTTCTTTAAAGGGTCAAAACCCTAATCTTACACTCGATCTAATTTCCCGCACGCGATTTATTTCTTTTATCCAATAATGTACCTGCCTCCGGTTTGTAATAGATAATACGACCTTTATTATTTTTTTTATCGCTTTATTTATTTTTAAAGGGTTTGTCTTTGGCGATGTAAATACCCGAAGCCTTGTAATTTAAATTCCGCATTTTATTTCTGCAAAATATAACTGTTAGATGTTTGATAATAGGATGGCATGACAAGACTGAATGTTTTAACCTAAAATCAACTTAGATCACCATTAACATGTACAAAGATAAAATTAACTGAAAACGACACACTCACACATGCGCACTCCTAGGGTACACCCCACTTGGTTTCCTTTGTACACGGTCGTTGAGTATAGGTCGCTTTAGAGGTTGTCCTCTGGTCCAAAGATCATAGTCGCCTCGAAATGGTTGCCTCAGATATTGTTGCCTCAAATAAATTATCTAAGACATCAGGGTTACCACTAAAACATCTTAACATTGCTTTAGTGATCGTAAGTCCCTTATTCGAATTGATCCTAAAACTCCAACGACGGTGCTACCTACTCATCAATAGTAGAATAGCATTGTCTAAAGGAAATTAGCATATAACGATTCCTTTTTCGAGTAGGTAGATGGTTCTTAGAGACTCGCTCTTTCAAAAACAAAAACTTTTCACACTTACACTTTTTCGAACAAAGTTTTCAAAAAACAATTCATACGCTCTTGAGGACAGAAGCAAGAGTTTTATCGAAGTTTTCAAACAAAAACTTTTTCAAACTCACAAGCACAAAGAAAGCAATATTTTGAAAACAATTGAGCAATTACCTAAGAGCCTGTGGATAACCACGGATAAAAAGGATGCTAACACCTTCCCTTTCTATAATCTACCCCCTGAACCCGAGAAAAATCTCAAAAAAGGAATTTTTCTGTGCTTTTTCCTTTCCTTGTTCGATAAAATAAAAGACGATGGCGACTCTTGCTTACCGCTACATTTTGCAAACACAAACGCAAAACGCAAACCAGCATTCCAAAAACAATCAGTTCTTACCACTGTATCACAAAACTGGGGACTCTACTGGGGACGCTTAATAAGTGGGGTGTACCTTAGGAATAGTTCATAATGTTTTCAATTGCTTGATTTGTATGATTTATCTTTGTGGGCTTGAATCAGAGTTACTATAGATCCTAACCCGGATCTGGGGATACCCTTTTAGGTAAGTAGCAATAAACTACGAGGGAACTGTACGGCATAGACCGATACGGTTGAAGCAGTAGCTACGTTGGTGTGGTACTTTAGTTTGTACTGATATCCCTTGTGGCGCAACGAGGAGAATATGGGTCTTCTAAGGGGTCATTAAGCACCAACTGACCTTAGAACCTTTAAATTGACCAACTTGGCCATAGAACAGTAGCAATATGCTACACTCATTGAGACTAAACTCTCGCGATGATTCCGGCTGCAAGAAAAGGTTTCTAAATTGGAATTATAAATGATCGAGGGTAGTAAGTGATATTGAGATCCTCTAGAACCCGATTACTATTTTTAGGACAGGTTTGAACCAACTGAACTGAAAGAGGGTAGTACCTAAGCTCCTTGCCAGCCTGAAATCTAAGGACTATCTGTGTGACTTGTGTGCCTGTACCATGTTTGCTATTTATGGATACTTGTGGTGTGTTTTCTATCATAACATCATAACATTGCACGCATCTTGCATTGGACTAACCTATTTCAAAGATGGGAGGGATTCATCTTTGTTCAGTTTTGTAGGTCATGGCACCCATGCGTAGAAACACTATTCGGATCAACTTTGTCCAGGTTCCCACTCAACTTAAGGAATTGGTTGCAAAGGTTTCAGATACCACCTCCTTCATCAGAAGGCATGGGCACCTCCTTGGTTTGGGCACTTCCAAATTGGACGAGCAGGTGATGAGTGTCTTAGTCCAGTTCTTTGATCCACTATACCATTGATTTACTTTTCCGGACTACCAGTTGGTCCCTACCTTAGAAGAGTTCTCTGATCTACTTGGTATCTCCATTCTAGAGCAGACCCCGTTCACAGGTTGGGAGAAAATCCTTAGGCCGGAAGAGATTGCTTCAGCCCACCATCTGACAAAGGCTGAGGTAATGGCTAATTGGGAAACTCGTAGTGGAGCAAAGGTCTTCTTGACTAAATTCTTGGTTGGTAAAGCTAATCATTTCTGGGATAGTCTAGACTTCCAGGCATTTGAAGACATTTTGGCTCTTCTCATATATGGTTTGGTGTTGTTTCCTAACTCGGATTCCTTCATCGACGTGAATACGGTGAAGATCTTCATATCCGGTAATCTTGTGCCCACTCTCTTGGGTGACATTCTTCACTCTCTGTATGCCCGTACTGCTCGGAAGCGAGGAACCCTTATGAGTTGTGCACCGTTGCTGGCGAGGTGGTTTATTTCTCACCTCCCCAAATCAGTTTTGAAGAATAAGGAAGGCATGGGCTGGGCCTATAGGATCATGTCTCTCTCTCTCATAATGACATCATTTGGACTATCAAGGGCATGGACGAGGTGGCTATTATTGATCGCTGTGGGGAGTATCCCAATGTTCCACTGATAGGAACTAATGAAGGAATCACTTATAATTCGTGTTTAGCCTTGCGTCAGTTTGGGCGAGCCAGAAGAGAAGGACCTCATGAGTTACTGATGCCAAGCATTGTCTTTGACTTCCAAGGGGATAATGACGAGTAACGCCGCAGGTTCATACGAGCTTGGGATAGAGTTCACAGGTCTGATCCGCACGAGCTAGGTGCAAAGACTTCTCTTCCGATGGAGCCATATCTATGATGGGTTTGAATCCGTGCCCAAAAGCTGGGAATGCCGTACGAAGCCGTCTTACCTATCATTGTTGAGGTTGCTGATGAAGAAGGGGTTCCTCCTACCATCCTCCATCCATACATGCCTACTGATATTGGGGCATTAAAGAGATCGTGGATGCAGCTGAGAGAAGAGCGGGATACTTACAGAGAAAAGTATCACGAGCAAGAGCAGAAGATTCAGAAGTTAACAAGGCAGCTGGAGAACGAGCGGATCCTCAACGACTATGTCCGCACCAACAAGAACCGACCATGGGAGCACTGATTGTCTTTTGATTGTTTCTAGTTTTTGATTTACTTTCCAGTTTTTCTTTCTTGTAACGCCTTAAGGGCATTTGTTGAACAATTGAATTCAAAGTTTATCTAATAAAAGTGTGTTTCATTTTTTGTTTACAAATTTGAATCCCTAAAGTCTTTGAAATCATATCATACGCATTTCATTCCCATGCACCTCATAACAGGTACCCTTACAGGTTTCTCATCTTCTTCGCTGTTTATTTCAGCATCATGTCTTCTGAAACGTCAACTGAACAAGAAATCAAGGCTCTACAAGCTCAAAACGCCCAGTTCCAGGAATTGTTCATGAGTTTGGCTAAGGGTCAGCAAGATCTGAAGACCCTTATCTTGAAAGAGAAGAAGAAGAATAAAAATACGGTCTTATTTAATATGGGTCGCAGATTCGGAAACAATTTGCGAGAAGAGGTTGATTTGACCCCCTCATCTGGAGGGAAAGATAATCAGGAAGAAAGGAGGGCTCCTAGCCCTATGGTTTCAGAAAACGAGACTGACTTTGACGAAGACCAGTATCCTCCGGCCGAGGATAGATACAAGCAACTGGAAGACCGGTTGAGCGCGATGGAAGTTCAGAAAGTGCCTGGTCTGGACTTTGGTGATTTGGGTCTGTCATTTGGGGTGGTGATTCCCCACAAGTTTAAAGCACCAGCCTTTGCAAAGTACAACGGAGTTTCTTGTCCGAAGCTGCACCTCTGTTCGTATGTTAGGAAGATTCAACCATACACCGCTGACTAGAATCTCTGGATCCACTTCTTTCAAGACAGTCTCTCAAGGACTCAGCTTGAATGGTTTTACCAGTTAGAAGGGGGCTAGCATCCGTAATTGGGAAGATTTGGCTGTTGCTTTCTACAAGCAGTACCAATACAATACCGACCTTGCTCCCACGCGTACCCAACTCCAGGGTATGTCTATGGGTGCGGGCGAAGGTTTCAAAGATTACGCTCAGAAGTGGAGGGACCTTGTTGGTAGAGTGCAACCACCCTTGGCTGATCGGGAGCTTGTGGATATGTTTCTGGGGACCTTGTCTGGTCCATATTTCAACCATCTGATTGGAAGTTCTTCATCTAGGTTTACAGAGCTGATCATGACCGGGGAAAGGATTGAGGCTGATATCAAATCCGGTAAAATACAGAAGGGTGCTTCATCAGGCACTGAGAAGAAGCCTTTTAAGAAGGAGTCTGGTGATGTTTACAGTTTAAAAAGCCAAAATAGACCTGAACGCCGCCAAGCTGTTAATGCGGTTGTTATTTCAAGACCTGCTGGTGTACCTCAACGCAACAATCAGCCAAGGGCCGAGAGGCTGTAAAGACAATTCACTCAGCTCAACATGACTTTATCCCAAATTTTGCCACAATTATTGAAAACCAACTTGGTGATTCCGAGGGAGGCCCCGAAGATTCCCAACACTGCATCACCCATGTACGATCAGAAGTGGAGGGACCTTGTTGGTAGAGTGCAACCACCCTTGGCTGATCGGGAGCTTGTGGATATGTTTCTGGGGACCTTGTCTGGTCCATATTTCAACCATCTGATTGGAAGTTCTTCATCTAGGTTTACAGAGCTGATCATGATCGGGGAAAGGATTGAGGCTGATATCAAATCCGGTAAAATACAGAAGGGTGCTTCATCAGGCACCGAGAAGAAGCCTTTTAAGAAGGAGTCTGGTGATGTTTATAGTTTAAAAAGCCAAAATAGACCTGAACGCCGCCAAGATGTTAATGCGGTTGTTATTTCAAGACCTGCTGGTGTACCTCAACGCAACAATCAGCCAAGGGCCGAGAGGCTGCAAAGACAATTCACTCAGCTCAACATGACTTTATCCCAAATTTTGCCACAATTATTGAAAACCAACTTGGTGATTCCGAGGGAGGCCCCGAAGATTCCCAACACTGCATCACCCATGTACGATCCGAATGCCCGTTGTGCTTTTCACTCTGGTAGCTCGGGGCATGACACAGATAACTGTTGGGTCTTAAAGAACAAAATACAAGACCTGATTAATGTTAAGGAGATCGAGTTCGGAGCACTAGAAAAGCCTAAACATGACGCAGGGGTGAATGCTATCGGGGATGACGATGATGAAGAGTTTGATAGGGACAGTTGGATCTACCCGACTGCCAATGGTGGATTAAGAAACTGGACAGCGAAGGATTCTATGCCCGTTTCTGTTATCACCCAATAATGAGACTTTTTTTGGAATTTGTAACAAACAATATTTTAAACTTTACGGCCCGGTGTCTTACCCGGGGCACCGTGGCTTCATTTGTGAGGGCTTTATGTATGTCATCTACATATATCATTAATAAAAGCATTGGACATTTCTTGCATTTCAAATTTTGCGCTCCTTGTTTTTATTTTATTATATATTGCAAAACTGCTATTTTACACACACTCACATATACAGGTCTACATCCACTCTGGATCTCACTGGTAACGACTCTGCTACTGCCAGTTATGACTTCGAAAGTCCGATCAACTTAGCCAAAGACGAAGGTGAAGATGATTACGAAGTGCCTGGTGAACTTGTTGGATTGCTACTTCAGGAAGGGAGGGCCATACAGCCGCATGAGGAGCCCGTGGAAACAGTAAATCTGGGTACAAAAGAGGACAAAAAAGAGGTCAAGATCGGTGAAAATCTGGAACCTAGTGTCAAGCAACGGTTGATTCAGATGTTGCGTGACTACGTTGAGATCTTTTCCTGGTCTTATGAAGATATGCCTGGGTTAGATACCGATATTATGGTTCACCGCCTGCCTACCAAGGAAGACTGTCCTCTAGTGAAACAGAAGTTCTGTCGAATGCGCCCGGATATGTCTGAGAAAATCAAGGCTGAAGTCATGAAACAGTTTGACGCCGGTTTTTTAGCAGTTACTTCTTACCCGCAGTGGGTTGCCAACGTGGTTCCAGTGCCGAAGAAGGATGGTAAGGTTCGAATGTGTGTTGACTATAGGGATCTGAGCAGGGCGAGTCCCAAGGATGATTTCCCCCTGCCGCATATCGAAGTTCTGGTTGACAACACCGCACAGCATAAGGTCTTCTCCTTTATGGATGGTTTCTCCGGTTATAATCAGATTAAGATGGCTCCTGAAGACATGGAGAAGACAACCTTTGTTACTCAATGGGGTACCTTTTGCTACAAGGTCATGCCTTTCGGATTAAAGAATGCTGGGGCAACGTATCAGCGTGCCATGGTCGCTCTGTTCCATGACATGATCCATCATGAGATTGAGGTATATATTGATGACATGATTACAAGATCTCAAACTGAAGAAGAACATTTGGACCACCTTCATAAGTTATTTGACAGATTGAAGTTGTACAAGTTGAGGTTAAACCCGAACAAGTGCACCTTCGGGGTGAGATCTGGTAAACTGCTGGGTTTCTTCGTAAGTGATAGAGGTATTCAAGTGGACCCTGCAAAGGTGAAGGCTATACAGGAGATGCCAGCTCCCCGAATAGAAAAAGAAGTCAGAGGCTTTCTGGGATGTTTGAATTACATTGCCCGATTCATCTCACACCTGACTGCTACTTGTGAGCCAATCTTCAAGTTACTGAAGAAAGATCAAGTGGTAAGATGGAATGATGAATGTCAGGCCGCTTTCGAAAGGATCAAAGAATATCTCCAAGAGCCACCCATTCTAATGCCTCCAGTTGAAGGGATACCTTTGATCTTATACTTGACAGTACTTGACAACTCAATGGGGTGTGTGCTGGGGCAGCATGACGAGTCTGGCCGAAAAGAGCATTCTATTTATTAACTTAGCAAAAATTTTACCAACTGCGAGACCCGATACTCATTGCTCGAGAAAACTTGCTGCGCTTTGGCATGGGCTGCTCGCCGACTGAGACAGTATATGCTGACTCACACTACCCTATTGATATCAAAGATGGATCCAATCAAGTATATCTTCGAGAAGCCTGCCTTGTCCGGAAGAATAGCAAGATGGCAGATGATTCTGACTGAATATGACATCCAGTACATGACCCAAAAAGCAATCAAGAGAAGTGTGTTAGCGAATCATTTGGCGCATCAAGCAGTGGATGATTACCAGTCTATGAACTTTGAATTTCCGGATGAGAATATCATGTTTGTAACCGACTGTGAAGAACCTGGACCGGATGAAGGACCTGAGGAAGGATCCCGATGGTCTATGTACTTTGATGGAGCTTCAAACTCTTTGGGTAATGGCATCGGCGCCGTAATCATATCTTATAAAGGCTCTCATACTCCGTTTACCGCCCGACTACGTTTCAACTGCACCAACAATATGGCAGAGTATGAAGCGTGCATCATGGGTCTTCCAGCAGCAATTGACTTAAGGATTAAGTTTCTGAGTGTCTTCGGAGATTCCTCTCTCGTGATCAGTCAGATCAAAGGCGAGCGAGATACGAAACACCTGAATCTTATTCCTTACAAGGAGTATGTATTGACGTTGCTTCCCCATTTCGAGGAGATAACCTTTGAACATTTCCCTAGAGAGGAGAATCAGTTGGCGGATGCGCTGGCACGATGTCTTCTATGTTCAAGGTCAATTGGGACAACGAAGCTCCCCGGATTATCATTGAAAGATTGGACGAACTTGCATATTTCTATGACATTGAGACTGAAGAGGTAGCAGAAAAACCCTTGATTCATAAGGTGAAGAGGTACCTTGAGGCTCAGGAGTACCCCGAGGGTGCATCTGTTAATGACAAGAAGTTTCTGAGGAGGTTCGTGGCGAAGTTCTTCATCCGCAATGGTATTCTTTACAAGCGTAACCATGATTCGACCTTACTGCGTTGTGTGGATAAGAATGAAGAAGAAAGGGTCATGGCAGATTTACATGAAGGTACTTTTAGAACTCATTCCAGTGGACACACCATGGCAAAGAAAATCCTACGGGCAGGATATTTTTGGTCCACAATGGAAGCCGACTGTTATCAGCATTCTTGGACCTATCACAAGTGCCAAGTCTATACTGATAAGGTGCACATACCTCCAGTTCCTCTGAACGTCTTGACAGCTCCGTGGCCTTTTGCAATGTGGGGCATTGATATGATCGGCGAGATCAGACCTATAACATCCAACGGGCATCGTTTCATCCTGGTAGCTATTGATTACTTTACGAAGTGGGTTGAAGCAACTTCCTTTTCTACCGTAACCAAGAACGTCGTGGCACGGTTCATTCGGCATAACCTGATCTGTCGATATGGTGTACCAAAGAGGATTACTATGGACAATGGTACCAATCTCAATAATAAGATGATCACCAAGCTCTGCAAGCAGTTCAAGATACAACATCACAACTCTTCTCCCTACCGGCCGAAGATGAATGGGGCTGTAGAAGCGGCTGATAAGAACATTAAGAAGATTGTGCAGAAGATGAGGGTGACATACAAGGATTGACACGAGATGTTACCATTTGCTCTTCATGGGTACCGTACCTCAGCGCGGACGTCAACAGGGGAAACACCCTATTCCTTGGTATATGGCATGGAGGCAGTCTTGCCCGTTGAAGTTCAGATACCCTCTCTTAGGATTATGAAGGATGCAGGTTTAAGTGAAGATGACTGGATTCAGACCCGGCTTGATCAGCTGAACTTAATCTACAAAAAGAGACTTATTGATATTTGTCATGGTCAGACGTATCAAAAGCGAATGATCAAGGCATTTAACAAGAAAGTTAGACGACAAGAGTATCAAGTCGGGGACCTGGTTATCAAGCGCATCATACTGCCACAAGGTGATCCCAGGGGAAAATGGACCGTTACCTACGAAGGGCCATTTGTGGTTAAGAACATTTTCTCAGGAGGAGCTATGATTCTAACCACCATGGATGGTGACGACCTTCCTCATCCCGTCAATGCAGACATAGTGAAAAAATACTACGCATGATCAAAGACCCGTTAGGTCGACTGATATAGGCAAAAATAAGGGCTTCCCGACGAACCAAAAGGGTTCGAGCAAAAATAAGGGATGAAAATGAAAAAACTGTACACTCGGCAAGTCGAAAACCTGAAAAGGCGGCTTGGGAAAAAAAGGGTATCCCGATGGACTGAAAACCCGAAAGGGCGGTCCAGGAAAAAAATTAGGGATCAAAGCGTAACACTATGTCTCATTGGATCACCTTGCAACCAGACATCGGTATCGACTATCAAGCTCGAACGACACTAATCAATCTGATCTACCTTCAACCCAGTGGCAAAGTGATGAGATGCTCGAGGACATAAAAGCAATAGCAGAGTTGGAATCCAGTGGGATTATTCACATAACTGTTTTATTTAGTTTTTCACAAATTGCGTAAATTCTGTTATTCGGCGGCGTTCTCCTACTAGGACGTCAGCCTCTTGTAAAAAAACGCCTATTTACAAGACAAACTTCAAAATCAATACAATTCATTTTCAGAGAAATTTCAAACTGTTTTTTCCTTTTTCTGTTTTGTTTTGTAAAGAACGTCCAATGTTCATTTTTGATATATGCATTTGACAGCTGCTCATAGATATATACATGCAAAACAAAAGACCATTACTTGTAATATCAGAAACAGGGGCAAATAAGAATTTTCCAAACTGTACAGTTGCTCTGTCCACCAGGTACAAGGTAAATTCAGCTGAAGAATATGGTTGAGATACATTCACTCCCTACAGAAAAGACAATAATGATGGCTCTCCCCAGCTGAGACTCGCAATTGTATATGAATCAGTGATATCCTCCCCAAGCAGAGTTTATCTACCATTGACACTAAAAAGTCTTAATATCCCCAGCGGAGTATAAAAAAAAGTATCCCCAGTGGAGTTTGAAATTTTTCCCAGCGCGCAGTCTGGAAAAAAAAAGCTTCCCCAGTGGAGTTTGGAGAATTATCCCCACTAGACTTTGGAATGTTGTCACCAACATAGCTCAAAGGATTATCCCCATAAGAGTCTAAGAGGTTATCCCCAGTAAAGTTGCAACAGAAAGATCATCCCCAGCGGAGTTCTTTCCTTTCACAAACAAGAAATTCATTCCCCAACAGGATTCAATATCACCAGCAAAGATAATTCATCCCCAGAGGAATTTATAGGTGGAGTCCTCAACAGAGTATCTCTTCCCCACAGAGTAATCTCGTCATCAGTTTATTCCCTAATGGAGTTATCCTCTCCTGCAGGTTTATTCTCGCAATCATCTTTGTTCCCCATCCCCAGCGGAAACAAAAAATTCAATTCTTTTCTCCAGCAGCTATTCGCGATTTATTTTCCCCAGCTAAAACATTACATTTCCATAAATCATGATACATATATATACGCATAATACAACACAATCTCATTTATTTTGAGAACATCATTGCGTGATATATATCATGCATTGCATACGACTGACCTTTACCTTTCAGGAAGGATGCAGTTAAGTTCTCAGCTATGTCGAACTACTGACCGATTCTTAAATCTCAACTGAATTATTCTCAGTTGAATTACGTATAAGGTTCTAAATCTCGGTAAGATTTCCTCTGTCGCAATGTGGACGAGTTCTTAAATCTAAACATAATTATTCTCCGTTGAAGTACAAACAGTTCTTAGATCTCGATGAAGATGTTTCCCTCAGTCGAAGTACTGACCAGTTCTTAAATCTCAATTGAATTAGTCTCGGTTGAATTACAGATAAGGTTCTAAATCTCGACAATTTCCTCCGTCGCAGTGTGGACGAGTTCTTAAATCTCAACAGAATTATACTCCGTTGAAGTACAGACAGTTCCTAGACATCGATGGAGATGTTTCCCTCAGTCGAAGTACTGACCGGTTATTAAATCTCAACTGAATTAGTCTCGGTTGAATTACATATAAGGTTCTAAATCTCGACAATTTCCTCAGTCGTAGTGTGGACGAGTTCTTAAATTTCAACAGAATTATACTCCGTTGAAGTACAGACAGTTCCTAGATCTCTATGAAGATGTTTCCCTCAATCGAAGTACTGACCGGTTCTTAAATCTCAACTGAATTTGTCTCGGTTGAATTACAAATAAGGTTCTAAATCTCGGTAATCCTCCTCAGTCGAAGTACTGAACGATTCTTAAATCTCAACTGAATTATCTTGGTTGAATTACAGATAAGGTCCTAAATCTCGACAGATTCCCCCCAGTTGAATTACGAACAAGTCCATAAAACCCAGCGAAGATGTTCTCTCAGTTGGAGTACAGGCAAGTTCCTAAATCTCAGCAAGACCAAGCTTCCCCAGCGGAATCTTCCACAACAACAGGTATACAAGTTCTCGCTAAGGAATCTCTTATGCGATCGACACTCCTTCAGATGGCATCTTTAAGCCCATCCTCCCGTCAACAACCTCCAAATGGCATCTGTAATCCCATTCCCGACATCACCAGGTTGATACCACTTCATGCGAGTGCAAATTTCTAGGCACTCTAGTGTTCAATCATCTTCCACCTTCGGATCACGAAAGGCATGAAAGCCAATCTACATCCTCGGGTTTAAGAAGATTGAACAGGGGCAGATGTTGTACCCCAAAATTTTCCCTCTCATATTCCTCAAAATATTTCAAGAAGAATCTCCAAGTTGCTCAAGTTTGCTCAAGAGTTGGACAGACAAGCTATCTCTTAAGGCAGTCAACCCCAAATTAGGGTTTGGTGTTGCATCAAGATCCTTGAATCCAAATGACCTCAAATTATCACCAATGTCCTAATATGTTCTCAAGATCATCCATGTCAAATTTTAAGCATTGCAGAGGAAGTTTGCTCAGTCAATTGCTCAAAGGGTCCAAAAATCGATTATGCTAGGGCAAAAGTCAACTGTGACCCATATACAGTCAAACTTTAAGATTTTTTGTCAACATTCTCATTTTGAAGTACATTTCATCATTTTATCAAGGGTTGATCATGATTCATCAAGGATTTCTCAAAATTCATCAAGATTCAAAAGTTGCTAAATTAGGGTTGTGTCGGAAAAGTCAACTCAACTTTGACCAAGCATAACTTTTTCATAATTTATGATAAATGGCCCATCCAAAGCTCATTTTAAAGAGGATCAAATTTCCTACAATCCATATTCATACCCCAAGATCAAAAAATGAACTCACAAGAAGTTATAAATTTGGACATTATAGGTCATTTTTGAAAGTCAACAAAAACACCTTTTTTTTCAAAGCTTATAAATTGAGATGATACCAAAAGGGTTGGTTAGGGGACACCTCAAGATTTCTAAAAAGTCCAAGAACACTTCCCAAAGTTCAAAATTGAAGAAGTTATTCATTGTTGAATTTGGGCATTTTTGCAAAATTGCCAAAAGTCAATCATCCCCAAAACATCAAATTTTGTCAAATGGGCCCATTCTTTTCCACTTGATTTAAGCTTGCATAGTTGCCCATGTGTCCTAGCTTCAGCCATGAGCCCATATTCTATTTTTATTATTTTATTTGATTTTTATTTGAATTTATTCATATTAAATCATATAAAATCCAAAACTTTGATTACATGAGATCTTTTTGCTATTTCAGGTCTTGATTATCATCATTAACATCATCAAAATTCGTATCAAGCAATCCATGTACAAAAAGATTGAAAATTGGCAAATTTGGAAGGTTTAGTAATGGAGAATCAAATCAAGTTGGAAATCATTATTGGAGCAAGATTTGAATCAAGTTTGTTACCCTAATACATTCCACACTACATAAACAAGCCAAAGGGACGTGAATAAGGGTTAGAGGTTGCAGAAAGAAGCATAACAGAAATTGAAAAAAGCACCAAAAAACTTGAAATCGAATCCATAGTTAGAGGCATTTTCAGAAGCTGAGACCGGTCCCAATCTCTTCCTGGGTGTTCACACAAGGGATTTGGATCAAAAGCAAGCTTCCTCACCCACCACAACACGCTGTAAGTATCACGATAACCCGCCCTGTTCTTGAAATCGTAATTCATCATTCTTGCATCATTTGAATAAATTGCTTGCATATTTGTAATCCTCACAACATTTCTAAGCTTTTGGCAATAATCAATTTGGGTTTTAGGCATTGTAACCCCGAAACACCATAGCTAGGGTTGCGTTTTTGCTTTTAGGGATTCTTATTTCAGGTGAAATTGGTCCATATAATGGGCATGGTTGCACTCAGGAGAATGAGATGAACACAACCATGCCCTTGAAGGTCATTCTTTTTGCCTGGAATTGATTTTTAGAACAAGCTTGTGTTTTTAGCTGCAGATTCAAATCCGCAGGTAAAATTACAGTTAAGGAAGGACGGGGATGAAGAGTTGGCGTTCATCCATTGGCCCATTCAAATGTTTTTCGCGTGTTTTCTTTTTGCTGGCACATTAACTTGTTTTCTTTTATTATATATTATTTGTATATTATTAACAAACAAAGCCAAGCAGCCTAGTGGTAAGCGTGCGTTCCAATATCCCTCAGGACCTGGGTTCGATTCCCAGGTCCCCCACTTTCTCTATATTTTTCCCTTTCAGGTATTCCAGTGCATGTTTGAACCTGCAACCTACCGTGTACCATCGCCCATGCAATAGCCAGATGGCCAAAGGCCAGATCTGGTGGCCAGGATCTGAAGGTCCACCATGGAGCCAAGTCAGCGCGTGCACACCAAATCTGCAAAGTCAACATGGCTAGCGTTCTTGGGCCACAGAATTGCTGCTCAAACACCCTAAATCAGGCCCAAACCCCTTTCTTTTTCTATTTTATTTATTTAGTTTTATTTAATTGTTTTTATTGTTTTATTTAATTTACTAACCAATTAAAAAATTCTTTTTTTTATAAAATAAAATCACCAAAAACATTTTCATTTAATTGAATTTTAACTTTTATTTTTTTATTTAATAAATACTAATTAATTGATTTAGGTTTTAATTAGAATAACTTTAATATATTTTTGTAAATAATTGAAATTAAATTAGACTTAATTAGGTTTTTACTAATTCAATTAATTTTTATTTCTTTCTTAAAATAACAAAAACCCAAAAAATAATTTATTTTTATTAGTTAATTTGTTTAATTTAATTTAGTAATTAATTTATGTTGATTTCTTTCTAAAAATGAAAACAACAAAAAGATGTCTTCTTTAAAGGGTCAAAACCCAAATCTTACACTCGATCTAATTTCCCGCACGCGATTTATTTCTTTTATCCAATAATGTACCTGCCTCCGGTTTGTAATAGATAATAGGACCTTTATTTTTTTTTATCGCTTTATTTATTTTTAAAGGGTTTGTCTTTGGTGATGTAAATACCCGACGCCTTGTAATTTAAATTCCACATTTTATTTCCGCAAAATATAACTGTTAGATGTTTGATAATAGGATGGCATGACAAGACTGAATGTTTTAACCTAAAATCAACTTAGATCACCATTAACATGTACAAAGATAAAATTAACTGAAAACGACACACTCGCACATGCGCACTCCTAGGGTACACCCCACTTGGTTGCCTTCGTACACGGTCATTAAGTATAGGTCGCTTTAGAGGTCGTCCTCTTGTCCAAAGATCATAGTCGCCTCGAAATGGTTGCCTCGGATATTGTTGCCTCAAACAAATGATATAAGACATTAGGGTTACCGCTAAAACGTCCTAACATTGCTTTAGTAACCGTAAGTCCCTTATTCGAATTGACCCTAAAACTCCAACAACGGTGTTACCTACTCATAAATAGTAGGATAGCATTGTCTAAAGGAAATTAGCATAGAACGATTCCTTTTTCGAGTAGGTAGATGGTTCTTAGATACTTGCTCTTTCAAAAACAAAAACTTTTCACACTTACACTTTTTCGAACAAAGTTTTCAAAAAATACTTCATACGCTCTTGAGGAAAGAAGCAAGAGTTAAATCGAAGTTTTCAAACAAAAACTTTTTCAAACCCACAAGCACAAATAAAGCAATATTTTGAAAACAATTGAGCAAGTACCTAAGAGCCCGTGGATAACCACGAATAGAAAGGGTGCTAACACCTTCCCTTTCTATAATCTACCCCCCGGACCCGAGAAAAATCTCAAAAAAGGAATTTTTCTGTGCTTTTTTCCTTTCCTTGTTGGATAAAATAAAAGACGGTGACGACTCTTGCTTACCCCGACATTTTGCAAACACAAACGCAAAACGCAAACCAGCATTCCAAAAACAGTCAGTTCTTCCCACCGTATCACAGATACACACTATATAAAGGGGCTCCCGCAAGAGGGATAAGAAAGACATTTATCTTGGGACACACGCATCACTGTCGTATCTCCCAAATCCCCCAATCATCTTATAAACTCACTCCGATAGACTCTTCCTAGCAACATCTTAGGAATTTGGTCGAATATTTTTTTTACACAAGAACATTGGCACCTATCGTGGGGCCTTGATAAAATTATTCCTAGGCTACACCTCAATTCACCTTTTGTAGATTGCCATCAACTAAAGACCCCCTCAGACATGGTGCAACTACTGGCCATGGTGGAATCCCTCAGGCAGCAGAATAAAACTCTGCAGGATAATGTCACATTCCTGCAACAGAGAAGCGTAAGGGACGATGGTCCATAAGAGGACATTTGGAGCCTCAACCTCTATCTCAAGCTATCTAGGATGACCAAGTCCCATAGAACTTCAAGTCACCATCATTGACGGTGTATGATGCCAGAACCGACCCCTAGGAGCACATTATTGCCATCAACAACCAAATGACGATAATTGGCCTCACCAACTCATTAAAGTGTAGACTGATGGCCGAACCTTACAAAGATGTGTCCCGTGGTGGTACATGAGCCTACGAAGACTATCTATAGAAAGCTATACGGACCTGACAAAGAAGTTGATCTAGCGCTTCTCCGCCAACAAGCACCGTAAGGTGTCCACGACATCCTTGTTCAACGTCTGGAAAGGTCAAGCAAAGTCTCTTCAGGAATACCTAGCCCGGTTCAACAAAGAGACCATCAAAGTGTCTCATCCAAATCAGGAGTTGTTCGCTGGAGCATTCCAACACGACCTCCAAGAAGGAAAGTTCAACGAATCGTTAGCCTAGAAGCCCACATCCAACATAAACGAGATCATCACCATGAAGGACTGCTACTTAAAGGGCGAATAAATCAACTTGGAAAAACGATCTATGGATGCCTTAGAGAAAAATAAGACCAAAGAAGAAGGACCAAGAAGGAAGCAGAAGTCTTCTCGGGTGACCTCAAGAGGCAAGCCCCGGGAACGCATGACTCAGAGGCCTAACCAACTTCCCTTCAATTTGGGCAATATAGGGACACCCTTAAACACAAGGAGAAGCGAAATCTTATAGGAGGTAGCATACCTAAACCTGATCCTGGAAGCGCCGTAGATGGAAATTCAATGTTGTGTTGTGGGATTATGTTGGGGCTTGGTGCAGTTATCACTGGTTCCAGCGACATCACACTAACGATTGCCTCCATCTAAATAAAGAGTTCGAGAAATTGATACAGAGGGGGGCACCTGCTAACTTATGTAAAATATGGCAAAACCCCAACTGGAAAAAGAGATACTCGACAAAAAGATACGGACCTAGAGGGACCATTCCAAAAGAAGGGGAAATTATTGAAGAAGTACACGAGACAAAGAACGCTCGCCACACCCTTAACACCATCATCGACGAATTCGCTGGCGGCGGCGAAACCAGCTCGGCTAAATATAAGTATGCACGCACTATGATACACATATCTAAGAACACATCAAGGTCCAGGAACAAGACCTCAAACCAATTAGCTTCTCTAAGAAGGATGTGATTGTTATTATGGCTCACGAGTACGATCTTATGGTTATCAAGGTACAAATATGGGACTAGAGCGTGAAACGAGTGCTAGTGGACTCCTACAGCTCTGTCGATGTACTCTATTGGGAAGCCATCAAAGGGATGGAATTTGATATGTCCGAGCTATTCATTTCAAAGACAACTTGGTAGGGTTCTCTAGAGAACAAATACAAGTATTAGGACACCTCCTAGTACTCACCACCTTTAGAAGTGGCGTAAATGCTTAAACAGTCAGAGTCAGGTACTTGATCGTCAATGTCATCTCACCCTATAACATCATTCTAGGAAGACTTTGTACCTCACTATGAAGTACCCCTTGGGGGACGGCCAAGTTGGGGTGGTTAAAAGTGATTAAGGGTTGGCTAGGAAATGCTACAGAGACATCATGAAGCTAAAAAAGAAGGCACAATCCGAAGAGCCCAGATGATCTAATGAGCTGAAAATAAACATGATTGACATAGATCCTCGGGACGATACACGTGTAGAAAGCCTTTCTCCCCACCATGAAACAAAGAGGGAATAAATCGGTACCACACCTTTTGAAATGAGATCATGGAATTGTTAAGAGAAAATGTAGACTTTTTTGCATGGAAGCGTTTATATATGTTGTGATATAGCCCAACTTCATGTACCAAACTGGTATTTCAGAGGAAGATGGAAGGTAGAGAAGAGAATAAGAAGGCCATAAAAGACGAAGATGAGAAGTTACTCGATGCCGACTTCATCAAAGAAGACAAATATCCTAGTTGGCTGGCCAATATGATAATGGTTAAAAAGAAAACATGAAAGTGGCGCACGTTCGTTGACTTCACGGATCTCAATAAAGCTTGCCCCAAGGATCCATACCCGTTGCCACAAATAGATCGACTCATTAACGAAACCTCAGGGTATAGAATCCTTAGCTTCATGGATGCCTACTCTGGATATAATCAAATTTGTATGATCCCGACAGATGCACCATAGACCACCTTGATAACAAACCAGAGCAACTATTATTACAAGGTAATGTCGTTCGGTCTCAAGAATGAAGGAGCCACCTATCAGTGGTTAATGGATAAGGTATTTGCACTCAAATCGGTAGGAACCTTGAGCTGTATGTTGATGACATGGTCGTCAAAACCATTGTTGGAAAGCCGCATGTAACAAACTTTAAAGAAACATTCACGTCCATAAGGAAGTACGACATGAGACTTAACCCAGAAAAATGTATCTTTGGAGTGCAAGCCGGTAAGTTCCTGGGGTTCATGATCACTAACTATGGGATATAAGCCAACTCGAACAAGTGTCAATCGACCATCGACATGTGTAGCCCGTCTTCAAAAAAGGAGGTACAACAACTAACGGGAACATTAGCCTCTTTATCCCGATTCCTATCATGCTCAGGGGATTGGGCAATCCATTTCTTCGCATCCCTGAAGAAGTCAGAAGAGTTTGAATGGATGGAAGCATGCGAGAAAGCCTTTCAAGAAATAAAATGCTTCTTCTCCTCTCCACCAATGCTGACAAGACCGGAAGAGAATGCACCTTTGATCCTATATCAGGAAGTTTCCGAGAAAGCCATGAGCTTGGTACTTGCTCAGGAAGGGAACGAGGGAGAAAGGTTGGTGTACTTTGTTATAAAGTTTCTGAAAAGAGCCAAGCTATGATACCAGAAGATCAATAAACTAGTGCTAGCTTTGGTAATAACAACCCAGAAATTAAGACAATACTTCCAAGGTCATCCAATAACCGTATGGACCAATTACCCCATAAAGCATATACTGAAGAAACTGGATCTGGCAGGAAGGATGGTCACATGGGTTGTGGAGTTGTTCGAATATGATATCAAATTCACTCTGAGAACCAACATCAGATAAAAAACACTAGCCGACTTCATGGTGGAACTAAGTGACCCAATACACAAAGAAAATACGAGCAAGTGGACTCTCCACATGGACGGTTCATCCAACCTCAAAGGAAGAAGGTCTGGGGTCTTCCTTAAGGGACCCAGTGACTTTGAATTGGAACACTCCTTTAGCTTTAACTTTCAGGATAGAAATAAACAATTGGAATACGAGGCCCTCATAGCAGGGATGAAATTGGCTAAGGAGGTGGGAATCACCCACCTAGCTGCAAACACTAATTCATAATTAATTGCAGGGCATATGAAATGGGAGTACAAGACAAGGGACTCAGCATTATTGAAATATCTCCATATAGTGCATGGGCTATCAAAAACCTTCATAGAATTTGAGGTCAATCATATCCCCAGGGAAGAGAGTATATGGGCCAATGTATTAGCCCGGCTTTCCAGTACCATGGGACCAGGAATAAATAAAATAGTGATACAAGAAATCTTAGAAAAGCCAAGCATCGAGCAAGAAGAGGTCATGTCAATCGAACACATCACCGAGTGGATAGCCCCAATAATATAATACCTAACACAGGGAATCCTGCCCGAGGACACCAATGAAGCCAAACACATAAAGAAAGTATCCACTCGCTATCTGATAGTATTTAACAAACTATAAAAGATGGGGAGGTCCACGCCCATGCTAAGATGCATGACAGAACCAGAGGCTACCTTAGTGATGAAGGAAGTCCACAAAGGGGTGTGTGGAAGCCACATCAGAGAAAGAGCCCTATCCGGGAAGATACTCCAAGCCGAGTACTATTGGCCTCAAATGTTACAAGATTGTGTTGAGTTTGTCAACAAGTGTGACAAATTCCATGTATACTCACCACTTATACATTCTTCGGCCGTGTTACTGCACTCCATCTTTTCCCCATGGCTATTTTACCAATGGAAGCAGACATACTGGGACCATTCCTACAACACCCGTACAATTAAAATTCCTCATCATGGACGCCAAATACTTCACAAAGTGGGTAAAAGCTAAGGCTATAGCATGCATTACCTCCTAAAAGGTACGTCACTTCTATTGAAAAAACATGATTTGCATTGTTGGGTTTCTCATAATCATAGTGTTCGACAACTAAACTGAATTTGCAAGCTCGGCCGTGGTAGAATTCTCCAATAACCTGGGTATCTAAAACATATTCACATTAGTGGAAGATCCTCAAGCCAACGGTCAAGCCGAGGCGGCTAACAATATCATCTTGACATGGATGAAAAAGAAGTTGGATGATGCAAAGGGATTGTGGGCCAAATACTTGCCAGAGATCCTTTGGGAATACCATACAACCCCTCACTCCACTACTCGAGAAACACCTTTCGTAATGGTGTACGGTCAAACGCCATGATACCGATCAAAATCAATACCCATACTTGGAGAAGGGAACACTTTGACAAAGAAATCAACAAAGACGAATTGAACAGTTTGGCCGATATGGTGGATGAAATCTGAGAAATAACACAAATTAGAGAGTTTGTGGTCAAAAGCAGATTGACTAAGAGGCTTAACTTGAAAGTCATGAAAAGAGGTTTTCAACTAGGATATGTCGTCCTCAAAAAGATTACCGACCCTAAAAACAAAGGAAAGTTGTCTCTAAATCGGGAAGGCCCCTACCGGGTACTTCACAAGATGATCAATGGGGCTTATAAATTGGAAACTCTAGACGGGGTATAAATCCCTAAGACTTGGAATATATCCAATCTCAGACTTTATTTTAGTTAAAACTATGTCAACGGTTTAAAAAATAATGTGAACCATCAATGAGCCAAGGGCCTGCAATTATAAATATAGCAAGAACAGGTTGCATGACACGCAACGGTTGAATATATGGTCCCGAGCAGCAAAAGAAATGTAATACCATGGTTAAGGATAAAGGAAAGGATGTGGCGAAAACAAGTCAAGAGCAAGATGCTTCGAGTAGGAATTTTATTGATCAAAGGCTGAAGAATTCTTGAAAATAATCAAGAAAAGTGATTATAGGGTGGTGGATCAACTACACAAAACCGGGATTAAAATTTCAATACTCTTAATTCAAAAGCACACCGAGACTCTCAGATAAAGATTCTGAGTTTTCCTCATGTTACAAAGGATATTACAGTAAATCAATTTGATAAAGTCGTAGCTAATATGACATCAGCATCACGCTTAGGATTTAATGACAGTGAGTTGCCTCCACAAGGTAGAGCTAACAACAAGGAGTTACATATTTCCATCCAAAAATGGACAACTAGCCTATCCAAGGTGCTCACTGACACTGGCTCCGCCCTCAATGTACTACCAAAAGCCAGTTTGATGAAGCTAACAATAGACGGTGTTCTCATTAGGCCAAGTTTTACGGTGGTTAAAGATTTTGATGGTTCCGAAATCACAGTGTTTGCAGAAGTGGATCTTCATGTCAAGATCGGACCACAAATGTTCTACATTACCTTTCAAGTGATGGATATAGAACCGGAATATATATGCCTGCTCAGGCGACCTTGGATTCATGCAGTAGGGGCTATTACTTCAACCGTGCATCAAAAATTAAAGTTCCATGTTAAAGCAAAGTTGGTTGTGATCGACGAAAAAGAGGATATATTTGTAATCCACTTGGAGTCCTACAGATATATCAGTGTTGAAGAAGACTTTGTGGAAACACCATTCCAAGTCCTAGAAGTCGCTACAATGCTAACTCTATCGGTGGAGAAAATAAAGAAACTGGGAACTACCATGACTTCATGGAGAGATTTACAAATATTTGTGGAGGATCAAACATCAAAAGGTTGGAGAAAGCTTGTGGAGATACCTGAGAAGAAATATCATTTTAGTTTGGGCTAAAAACCGTCAAATGCTATTCAGAAAGGCAAAGGGAAATTTCTTCTAATCCAGGAAGCCTTCATCAGTAAAGGAGTAGACCATGGTGGGCAAGTGGCAATGATATCCAACAAGAGAAACACCAAAGGAGAATCCAATTTCATCCGTGAATGTGCTCCAGGAGAAGAGTTCAAGAATTGGACAGTTGTGGAGATTCCAGAAATCTTTTTATTTCCATATTAATTTTGTTGTTTTTAAAAAGAACCTATGTCCTGCCTGAGGCATAGGGGTGGCTTGTAAGGGCCACCATTTGTTTTCAAACAGTGTTTTCAATTAATAAAAGTTATCTTTTGCATTCAATTAAGATCTCTATATTTCTCTTGCATTTCTCTTTTATTTTCAAATGATAATACTTTTTATTCATATAAATTTTCCAATTCACATTCTAAAAAGCTCCAAAACATGATAAAATGTGCAGATCCAAATCTAAACTCACGGATAACGATATTGCTACTATCATATATGATTTTGATGCACTAATTAACCAAGTTGAAGAGGAAGATGAGGAAGATCTTGAACTCTCCAAAGAATTGGCATGGTTACTAGAGCAAAAAATAGATAATATACAATCGTACCAAGAATCCATTGAGATCATCAACCTTGGGACATAAAAAGATCTAAAAGAGATAAAGCTAGGTTAAAACTTAGAGAAAAGAGTCAAATAAAGTTTGATCGAGCTTTTTCATGAGTATGTGGATATATTTTCCTAGTCTTACAGAGATCCACTGGGATTGGATACAAATATTGTGGTGCATAGACTACCTCTCAAAGAAGGTTATTCTCCGTTTAGACAAAGTCATTAAACAATTTGATGTAGGGTTCTTAGCAAGGATAGATTGTCTACCTTGGATAGATAAATTTGTTCCAGTACTCAAGAAGGACGGTAAAGTACGCGTCTGTGTACACTATCGGGATCTAAAAAAAGGAAGTCCTAAAGATGATATCCCTTTACCTCACATAGATGTTTTGGTAGACAATACTAATCAAGCTTCGGTATTTTCTTTCATTGATGGTTTCTCAGGATACAATTAGATCAATATGGAACTTGAGGATATGGAAAAGACTAATTTCATGACTCCTTCGAGAACTTTCTGTTACAAAGTAATGTCATTCGGTCTAAAGAACTCAGGGGCAACTTATCAACAAGAAATGGTCACGTTATTTCATGACATGATATATAAAGAAGTAGAGGTATTTATGGATGATATGATTTCCAAATATCACACAGAGGAGGATCACATCATTCAATTAAAAAAGCTATTCGAATGTCTACGAAAATTCAAATTGAGGTTGAATCTGAACAAATGTACATTTGGTGCTAGGTCAGCAAACTATTGGGTTTTATTGTGAGTCAGCAACGTATTGAGGTGGATTTCGACAAGGTGAAGGCCATACAAGAGATGCCACCTCCAAAAAAACAAGAGGTTTGTGGTTTCTTAGGACGATTGAACTACATCTCAAGGTTCATATCGCACCTAACTGCTACGTGCGAGCCTGGATTCAAACTATTTCGAAAAGATCAATCAGTGGAGTGGAATGAAGACTATCAAACGGCCTTTGAAACAATAAAGCAATATTTATAAGATACGCCAATCTTGATGCCACCAGTTCCTGGAAGACCACTCATTATGTACTCAATAGTGCTTGAAGGATTTATGGGATGCGTCTTGGGTCAACACGATGAAACAAGTAGGAAAGAATATGCAATCTACTACCTAAGCAAGAAGTTTATTGGATGCGAAACTTGGTATTCACTCCTTGACAAGACTTGTTGTGCTTTGGCTTGGGCCACTAAATTCCTGAGACAATACATGTTAGCTCACACTACATGGTTAACAGCAAGAATGGGTCATTTGAAGTATGTGTTTGAAAAACCATCTCTCATAGGAAGAATTGCTCGATGACAAATGTTGTTATTTGAATACGACATCTAATATGTTACTCAAAAAGCTATCAAGGGCAGTGTACTAGATGATCACCTGGCTCATCAACCATTAGAAGAATATCAACTAATGAAGTTTGACTTTCTAGAAGAAGATATCATGGTTTAAGGTGACTATGAAATACCAAGATTCGATGAAGGACCTTAACCAGAAGCACGATGGACACTCATGTTTGGCGGTGCTTCCAATGCAGTAGGACATGGAATTGGAGTAGTACTAATATCTCCAAAGAATATTCATAAACTTTACACTGAAAGGTTATGCTTTGATTGCACCAACAATGTTATTGAATACTAAGTTTGTACCTTGGAGCTAGAAGCTGCTATAAATATAAGGATTAAACACCTCAAAATGTATGGAGACTCAACATTAGTCATATACTAAGTCAACCATGAATGAGACACTCAACATCCCAAATTAATTTCGTATCGGGATTATGTTTTGAAGCTAGCTACTGAATTAACTAAGATTACTTTCACTCACATTATGCGAGAAGAAAATCAGATGGTAGATTCCTTGCTAACCTTATCAGCCATGTTCAAAGTAACTTGGCCAAAACATGAACTGCACATCACAATCAGACATTTTGAAGAACATACACATTTCTCGCCATTGAAGAGGGACCAGATAGAAAACATTGGTTCTATGACATCAAGAGGTATTTGGAAAAACAAGAATATCCAGAAAAAGCCTCAATAATCAACACGAAAACTCTATAAAAGCTAGCTACAAAGTTTTTTCTTAAATGGGGATATGCTGTACAAAAGAAACTATGATATGGTACTACTCAGGTGTATGGAGAAACATGAAACCGATACGCTTATGAGAGAGATCCATGAAGGAACCTTCGAGACTCATAGGAATGGGCATGCCATGGCTAGAAAAAACCTAAGAGCAGGTTACTATTGGTTGATGATGGAAGCTAATTGCTACCATTATATGAAGACATGCCACAAGTTCCAAATCTATATTGACAAGGTGCACGGACCACCGACTCCTTTGAATGTCCTGAGTTCACCTTGGCCATTCTCAATATGGGGAATTAATATGATATGAATGATGAAACCAAAGGCTTCCAATGGATACCGATTCATACTAGTTTCCATTGATTATTTCAACAAGTGGGGGGAAGCTACGTATTATGCAAATGTGACAAGGCAAGTAGTTACTCGGTTTATCATACAAAATATCATATGCAGATACGGGGTCCCTATCGGAATTATCACAGACAATGGGTCCAATTTGAACAACAAAATGATGAAGGAGTTATGCGATGATTTCAAGATAGAGCATCATAACTCCTCATCTTAGCGACCTAAGCTGAACGGGGCTTTTGAAGCTGCCAACAAAAATATCAAGAAGATCATTCAAAAAATGGTGAAGACATAAAAATATTAGCACAAAATGCTTCCCTTCACTCCGCATGGCTATCGTACCTCAATACGTACTTCAACATGTTTAACATATTTCTCTCTTGTTTATGGCATGGAGGTTGTATTCCCTGATGAAGTAGAGATTCCATCACTACGAGTCTTACTAGAAACCAAGCTTGAAAAATCAGAATGGGTCCAAACACGATTGGGTCATCTCAACCTCATTGAAGAAAAAGGCTTAACAGCTTTGTGCCATGGTCAGTTGTATCAAAAGTGAATGAAGACACTATGCTAAAAATTAAAAATAACAGCACACCATAGACAGTGCTCATTTCAGGAAGCGCTTCTATAAGTTAAAAAATTAAAACGATAAACTAAATTAATAAAAAGCGCTGCTAAAGGGCATATAAAAGAAAGCACTTTCTTGAAAGTGCTGCTACAGGAAATAGATACGAAAGCACTTTCTAAAAGCGCTGCTATAAGGCACAGATAAGAAAGCGCTTTTTGAAAGCACTGCAAAAATAAAAAATAACAGCGCACCATAGACAACGCTCATTTCAGGAAGCGCTGCTATAAGTAAAAAAATTAAAACTATAAACTAAATTAATAAAAAGCGCTGCTAAAGGGCATAAAAAAGAAAGCACTTTCTTGAAAGTGCGGCTATAGGGCATAAATACGAAAGCGCGTTTTGAAAGCGCTACTATAGGGCATATATTAGAAAGCGCTTTTGTCATTAAAAGCGCTTGTAATTCCTATACTTTAGGAAGCACTTTCTGAAAGCGCTGCCTTTTCAAAACCCTAAAATTAAAACTTTTAAAAACTAAAATAACAAAACACAATTCTTCCTGCTACTCACCTCCGTCTCTCAACAGTTCTCAGTGATTTCACGACGTTCACCTTTGTTCACCGTCGTTCGACCACTGTTCACCATTGTTCGACATCTGTTCTCAGTGATTTCACATCTCTTCATCTTCTCGACCTTCACCATCATCGTCTTAATCTTCTCGAACTTCACCATCATCATCTTCGGACTTCTTGATGCCGTTGTTCGGTAAATTTCTTCCTCAAATTTCTTCACCATGAATGTTTATTTTTAATTTAGTTCAATAGATGTTAGTTTCATACACATATAAAATACATATTTTAGGAATCTTCTGTATTGAAAAGTGAACAATATCGAAACCCTTTTACTGTGTGCTTGAGTTAAACTTTTTACTACAAGTATATGAGTAATAGGAATTGATTTTTATCATTCAGAGGCATACAATGTTATAAACTAACAATTCAAGAAGATTTAGTTATTAGATGAAGAAACATAAATGGGTAAGGTTTTATATAGTATATTTCTAACAAAAACCATCAAGATAGATTTGTGCTAATGCTTCCCATTTCTGAGTGTCTTTGGAAACATGAACACCAGCAGCAGTAAGTGCTCTTTCAAATTGATTAGGAGAATTGATTTTGTGTGAATTAATTGTTAGTGTCATCTCTAAATTATTAACTGTTACATAATATGTTTGATTTTTATCAGATTGTAGGCATTGGATTTTGGTATCTTATATATTCACTTTTGCAATATTCTCATTTGAGCTTCATTTTGTATCCAGGTTACACATTTTGGAGACAAAATTATACTTGAAGACCTTCGATTTTGAATTAAGTTGGTTAGACAGGTAAAAATTCTTGTTTTACACTAAGGTAGAGAACCTTCTATGTTTTATATTCCATTAGAATATGCTCATATGCTCATATGCTCATATGATTTTCTATGAATATGCCTAATTGGTATTAAGCTTTTTCGTCTCTGTCCTTTTTTAAGTATTGTTTTTGTTAGCTTACTTAATAGTAAGACTGTGATCGGTGGATCTGGAACTGACTGTTTAACGCTGGTTCGCGAAATGTCGCGGAAGCAAGAGTCGCCACCGTCTTTTATTTTCTCCAACATGGAAAGGACAAAAGCACAGAAAAATTCCTTCTGAGATTGTTCTCGGTTCGGGAGGTAGATTTATAGAAAGGGAAGGTGTTAGCACCCTTTCTATCCATGGTTATCCATGGGCTCTTAGATACTTTCTCATTTGTGTTTTCAAAATGTTTGTTTGCTTTTCAAGTGTGAGTGGGTTTGAAAAAGTTTCGTTTAAAATTTCAATTCGACTCTTGTATCAGTCCTCAAGAGTGTTTGAAAAGTTGTTTTTGAAAGCTTTTTGAAAAGTGTCGGTGTGAAAAGAAGTTTTTGATTTGTTTTGAATTTAGAGCAAGTATCTACGAGTCATCCACCTACTCTAAGGAATTAGGCTGTGTAAATGTCCTTAAGGTAGTGCCATCCCACCATTGAGAGGTAGGTAGCACCACCGTTGGAGGTGTTCGGGTCAATTCGAGTTTAGGGACAGTGTGGCCACCGAGAAACAGTAGGACACCTTAGAAGCTACCCTTATGCCTTTGATCTTTTTATTCCGAGGCAACTATTCCGAGGCAACTTGTTTCGAGGTAACCTTTTCGAGGCAACTAGATCAATGGAACATAAGGACTCACTAAGACGTCCTATACTCGACGACCAAGTTTCGAGGGGCAAGGCAACAGTGAGGCGTACCCTAGGAGTGGTGTGTGATTTATGTGTCATTTTCAGTTATATTTTATCTTGATCATGCATTGGGTGAGCTACGCTTTGATTTTATTTGGGCCATTCATTCTTTCATACAATTATTAGCAGTTAAGGGGTGCGGAAATTAAAGTGCGGAAAATAAAAGTCCTACGCTATTACAAGGCGCAGGTCTATACATCGCCAAATTAACAAAGACCCGATTTTAAATAAGTGCGGAAAGTAAATGTCCTAATTATTATTACAAAGCTTTGGGGCAAATACATTATATTTGAAATGAAAATAAAGACAAACGCGCGAAAAGAAATAAGAATCGAGAGTTCGAGGGCGTTGGACCCTTTAAAGAAATTAAATTGGAATTGAAAGTAAATTAATTATTTTAATGAGAAAAGAAGTTATTTTTTTTTTTTTGGTATTTAATGGAAATAAGGAAAATTGATTAAAATTAGAAATTAAATAAAACCCTAATTCTAAATTGTTTTTAATTATTAAAGAAAATATTTAAGTTTTGACCTAATTTACTAATTATTTAGTTACATGAGTATTTACAAAATAATTAAGAATTAGTAATGATAAGAATAAAAAAAGTTATTTATTAAAAAAAGAATAAAAATGCTAAAACCTAATTTGTATGTTTTTTAGTTTATTTAAGAAAAAAGATTAAAATAAAACCTAATTTTACTAAATTGATTTATTAAAAGATTTATTTACAAAAACTATTAATGAATTAAAAATTAAATAAACATATTTTATTTTTATGATTTCTGATTTTTTTGTATTTTTGTATTATGAAAATTAATTTTATGGAATTAAATAAAATAATTAAAATAACTAAAATAAATGAAAAGAGAAAAATGAGAGAAAGGAAATACAAACAAGGGGGGTATTCAGGCCCTTTTGGAGGTGTATGCAAGAGCAATTTGGCCCAACAGAAGGAGGCCTTTTTTGACTTTCCATGTTCCCATGCTTGTGGTTGACTGAACGTGTATGGTAGGTTGCATGTCCTGGCCATTGGATGGAGCCCCAGAGACACTTGGCAAGTCTCAGCACTAGGACATATGGTGTGCTGCATGATGGACGCTGCATAGAAGCACATTAATGAAAAAATTATGGAAATAGTGGGGGACCTGGGAATCGAACCCAGGTCCCAATACCTGCGTGCCACTTCATTTGCCAATTGAACCAACGCGTTTAGTTGTATGTTTAGTGGACAATAATCATTATATGTGAAAAAGCAAGATTATGTTGGACAATAAAAAAAGGGCGCCAGTTATTCAAACCAACCAACCATAGTTCAACAGCTCAGCATCTCCTTCCTTGGTCCTTCGTTTTGCCTGAAAATATCAAATAGATAGCGGGGGTTTTAAACCCCCACTAACCCTAAACCTGAAAATAGCGATTAGCATATAGTGAAAAAGAAAAAGGGCGCGATGGTTGGTTTCTATTCGTCTGGGCATCCTGGTTTCAATGGTGTAGGTTTCATGGCCTAATTTTTCCGTATATGCAAAGCCCCAAATGGAAGCTTCTGAAACCCTAACCTGCGTCCATGGAAACTTCTCATACAGGCAATATTAACTCAATTAAAAGACATCAATAGCTTCAGAGAGTTCATATTAGTGTAAATCAAACATTAGAACGTATGGAAAATGCATGTAAATTCAAATACGATTAAGAAAATTTTCATGAACAGGGCGATTGCATTCTACCCCTTCTTCGAGTATGGAGACTTGGCTTTTATTGGAAAAGATTCCTGGTAGTCTTGGCAAGCTTGTGGAATAGTTTTGAGGCCTTGAATTATGCTCTAGCTATCAAAACAGTTTCAAGGTTTTTTTGAAAAAAATGCAAAGTTGTTCTTGTGGTTTATGCGCATCTTCTGTGTTCTTTGCATTAGGGTTGCAATGTGTATACATGTGTGAATGCATTAGGTCAGAAAAATCAAGCCCAAAGCCTTGTATTCAATGATTTTGAATATTTGATTTTCATGATCTTTTTCAATCTTTTTTTCCATCAAAACATTGCCAATTGCATAGAATCTTTCCTTATTGAGTGTGCACGAAATCTTGAGGTCATGATGGATGAAAATGCTGCACAAAAAGATTTGGAAAACACGATTTGCTATTTTTGTCATATTTAATTTTAATTAAGTGAATTAATAATAATAATAATTCAAATAATTAATCAAAAATGATAAAATAACTCCCTTGGATGTCAATGGGTCGTGCATAGCCTTTGGGTGATGATTCATGGAAGAAATTGTAGCCCATTAGCAATTTTGAGGCATTTGAAGCAAAATTGACTTTTCAAAATTCCCAAAAATTTCCCAACTTCCACAAGGCATATCTTGCTCAATTTTTAAGCTTTGATCATGTTCTTGGACATTTTGGAAAGGCCTTGAAGTCCTCTAACCAATGCCTTTGGTCCCACGTCATTTTGATTTACCAATCTCAAGTTATGGTCTTTGACTTAAAGTGCCTTTTTGTTGACTTTTGAAAATGACCTATAATGTTGAGATTGATAACTTTTTGTGAGAGCATTTCTTGGACTTGAAGTGTGAAGATGAGTTGTAGGAAATGTAATTCTCTTCAAAATGAAATTTGGATGGAATTTTTCTGATAAACCATGTGGAAGTTATGCCTTGGTCAATTTGCAGTTGACTTTTTCAACTGTCCAAAAATAGAAACTTTTGCATCTTGAGACTTTTTGAGCCATGCTTTGAGAATCATGATCAAGAATTGATCAAATGATGTTTGTGGCTTCAAAATAAGATGTTGACCAAAAATTTTGACTTTGGACTGTCAAATGACCATTTTGCCCCTGTAGTTGACTATTGAGTAATTAGGGTTTTTTGACTGTGCAATTTTGTGCTGTGAGTCTTGAAACTTGGCATATGGATGTTTGACAATGTTTATAGGCATGTGGGACTTGATTGGACCCTTAGAAACTTCAATTTCTTTGACAGAACCAAAACCCTAATTTTTGACTGTTAGGAGGCAATTGGACTGTGCAACCCTTGGGAGATTTTGAAGCATGATCTTAGCAAACCTTGAAGAATATGGGAGGGAAAATTTTGGGGTACAACAAAGACCATGGATAAAAAATGGATTTCGGCCAGTCGATTGTCCAAAGAGTACGAGAATGAGGTATTGAAGTTTGTTAAGTTTGCTGTTGAATACGCCGAAGACGCCAATCGAATGAAATGTCCTTGCTTAAGTTGTTAATTTATGGGTCGGGTTGACGCAGTTGGGTTGCAATCACATTAATTGAGGCGTGGAATTGATCGAAGTTACACATGTTAGATATTCCATGGTGAGAAAAGGAACGAGAATGTTGAACCGGGGGATAGTACGTCATATGCTTCAGACAACAATGGCACAGATACATACGATTGTGATCGAGTCGAAGAGATTGCAGAAGCACTTAGAGAAGATCTGTAGGATTCTCCCAAAATGTTTGAGTGGTTGGTAAGCAATGCAAAGAAACCGTTGTATAAAGTTTGCATTAAATTCACAAGACTGTTTGTGGTATTAAAGTTGTACAACTTAAGGGCGGGAAATGGATGGTCAGATAAAAGTTTCACAGAGTTATTAGCCATTATGAGAGATATGCTTCTGAAGGATAATGTTCTTCCTAATAAAATTATGAGGCCAAACAAATCTTGTGATCTATTGGCATGAGCTATGGTAAGATACATGCTTGTCAATATAATTGCATTTTTTTTCGAAATGAATATGCATCGTTAAATGAGTGCCCTGAATACGGTTTATCTCGATATAAGAAATAATTATCTCTAACAAACGTCTTAAGGTATTTTCCTATAATTCAGAGATTTAGACACATGTTTCATAGTGAAACCGATGCAATACACTTGACTTGGCATTCAGATGAAATAATTATTGATGGAAAGTATCGACATCCGGAAGATTCACCACAGTGGTTGAAAATTGATAATGATTTTCCTGATTTTGGAGAAGAACTAAGAAACCTTCACTTGGCATTATCTACGGATGAAATGAACCCACATGGTCTACAAAGTATCTCAAATACCATATGGCATTTGATTCTTATGATTTATAACCACCTCCATGGCTATGTATGAAGCATAAGTACATGATATTATCTATGTTATTTTATGGGCCTAAACAACCTGGGAATGACATAGATGTATACTTGACACCTTTGATCGAAGATTTAAAGATTTTGTGTGAGAACGGTGTGAAGGTTTATGATGGATATAGGAAACAAAGTTTCAATTTAAGGGCGACGTTGTTTGTCATAATTAATGATTTTCCAGCAGACGAAAATCTATCAGGTTATAGCATTAAAGGTCAAAAAGTGTGTCCTGTTTGTGAAGATGGAACTGATACGATGCGATTGGACCTTTGTCAGAAGAATGTATTTCTCGGTAATTGTAGATTCTTAAATTCTAAATATCACTACTGTAGGTGGAGAAAAGCATTCGATGGAGACACCGAACAACGTAAAGCTCTACCTTCATTGTTAGGTGACCAAATTTTTGAAAAGGAGAAAGATGTGTGTACTCAGTTTGGAAAGCCTTTTGCATATACAGTTGTCAAAGGTGGGTGGAAGTAGAGGTCGATTTTTTTGAATTTCCATATTGGAAGTCTTTGTATGTGAGACGTTTCTCAATGTTATGCATATTAAAAAAATGTATTTGAAAGTGTTATTGGTACATTACTCAATATAAAAGGAAAGTCTAAGGATGAACTTAAAGCAAGGTAGAACATGGTGAAGATGGGAATAAGAACTGAATTAGGACCCGCGAAGAAAGGAAGATGAACATATCTACCACCTACTGCTCATAGTCTATCTAGAAAGGAGAAAAACAATTGTGTAAGTTTCTAAGTGAAGTTAAAGTTCCTGAAGGATACTCTTTAGATATCAGAAGACTTGTGTCTATGAAAGACCTCAAGTTAAAGATTTTAATGAAACATGATTTCCATGTCATAATGGAACAATTTCTACCAATAGGTATACGTTCTATTTTGCCAGAAAAAGTAAGAAGCACAATAACTAAATTTTGTTTTTTCTTCAGCTCAATTTTTAGTAAGGTGATCGATCCTCGGATCTTATTGACATTGCAAAAAGAAATAGTTTTTACATTGTGTGAGCTTGAAATGTTTTTCCCTCCCTCATTTCTTGACAAAATGGTGCATCTAGTTGTTCATCTTGTAAAAGAGACACAATTGTGTGGACCAGCTTAAATGAGATGGATGTACCCTGCTGATGTTATATGAAAATATTAAAAGGCTACGTGAAAAACCGAAGTCGTCTAGAGGGTTGTATTATTAAATGATACATTGTTGAAGAAGCGGTTAACTTTTGTACTGAATATTTGTCCAATGTGCAATCCATTGGACTCCCCAAATCTCATATTTCTAAAAATAAAAAGGTAAGAAATTAATCGGAAATAAAATTGTGACACTATATAGGGATGAACGGGATCAAGTGCATTTGTATGTTCTGTACAATGACAATGAGGTTGAGGCATATGTTGAAATGCACAAGGATGTACTTTGATGTGAGAATCAGAATAGAAATGAAAATTGGATAGTATGAGAGCATAATCAAAGTTTTATACAATATTTTAAGGATCATATTTATTCAAAGTTTTATTCACATTTCGCTTCAATAACAGAAAGGTTGAGATGTTTGGCATATGGTCCAAGTTTGCATGTGTTTTCTCATAGCACATACACAATTAATGGATTTCAAGTACTATGCAAAATAGTGGTGTCAGCGTGGTCGCTGAAGCAATGTGCATTTCAAGTATGAAGGACTTAAACCCGAAATATGAAAATCTGTCATATTTTAGGGTTATATATCGCATTTGGGTGTTTGATTATGAGAAGTTTCAGATTCCTATCTTTGGTTGAAAGTGGGTACATAATAGTGGCATAAGAAAGGATAAGTCAAGAATTATTCAAGTGGATCTTAATAGAATGAGGTACAAAAATGAGCCTTTTATTCTAGCCTCTCAAGCTTAACAAGTGTTCTATGTCACTGACCCGAAGAGTATAAAATGGTCTATATTGCTTTTATCTAACAAAGTGATTGATGATAAAAGTGTAGATCAAGGTGATATTGATGTTGAGAATGAGTCGTATATTAGAAACGATCGAGATGAGAATATTATAGCGGATGAATCATATATCAGAAAGGATCATAATGAGGGAATTTGGATCAATCCATTCGTCCACGTTCTTAAGAGACAAGTAATTCACAATACAACCAAGAAAAGAAAGAGATGTTAGAGAAAGAGGTAATATAGTAAAATGTTATATATTTTGTCATTCAATAAAATTATATATTTATCATTTTATATACTAAATTGATTACGGTATTAGATATTTGGAATTATATATTTGAAATTATATATTTGTCATTAGATACTTATGTTTTTCTTTATTAAAGGTTAGATGGATAGTAACGAGGATCACCCATATGATGATTCTACTAATGATGGAAATAATTTCGTTAATGTAGAAGAAATGGAAATTAGAAGAGGAATAACTATTATAAATAAAATCATTCATGATAGAAATAGAGGAATAAAATTTGATGTGTATTGGAATTTAAATGAGCAACTAATTGAACCTAACGGTTCTAAATTGACAAGTTACATTAGTTCACTTGTAAGGAGAGTAGTTCCAATTACTTGTGATAATTGGAGAAATGAGCAGTTGTAGTTATTTCATCTTGAGGTTTATGAAAGAAACACTTCTTTTGGACCTTATAGAGATTCCATCCACGGTATGAATTTCTAACTTAGGAATTATTTTAATATTTCTCAAAAAATGGCATAATGTGTTAACTAAATCACATACTATGTTATATTTCTATGTAGTACTTTGACGAATTCAATTATACTCATTACTCAAAAGATAAATTGGATGAACTTATTCAGGAATGGTGTCAATTCATTATGGAGTTGAGAATTTGATAAGGTATATTGTCTTTCTTTCATTGATGAGAATTTTGAGTATATTTTGAGTTTTGAGTAAAATTCCAAAAAAGTTTTGTTTTATCATGGTATGAATTTCGATCTTTTGGTTTTGTTTCAAGTTATAGGTGCAGATGTAGAAGATAGAGCTAATAAGTTCATTGTTGTTGTTTTTTAGAAATTCTCGAAGATATATGTAGATTAAACATCAACTTAGAATTTTAGAATTTTCAAGTTGTATCATCAATTTTCAAGTTCTTGTTGAATATATCATCAATTTTATATATGTAGATTTTTTGTATATGAAAATCTGGTGCATATTTATTGAATTGAAGCTACCAAATCTGGCGTAAAATATGGTGAAAACCTGGTGCAAAATATGGTAAAAATCTAGTAAAAATTTATTGTACATATTGGACAGCGCTTTCTGTAAGTGAAAATAAGTCTAATATTTAAAAAAAAATTGTGAACATTAGACAACGCTTAATGAGAAAAGCGTTGTCTAAAGCGGGGAAAAAGCGCTGCCTAAAGTGGGATAAAGTGCTGCCTAAAATGGAAAAGCGCTGCCTAAAGTTGGGAACAGAAAGCGCTTTTAAAGAAAAGCGATGTCTAAAGCGATGCCTAAAAGATAACCAAAAGCGTTGTCTAAAGAGAAAGTGTTGCTAAAGGGGTACTTACCAAAGCGCTCTCTAAAGAGAAAGCGCTGCTAAAGGGGTGCATAAGAAAGCGCTTTTAAAGTAAAAGCGCTACCTAAAGAGGACATATAGCAACACTTTTACATTAATCTGAAGCGTTGCATTTACTTATAGCAGCAATGGTTTAGGCAGTGCTTTAAAGCAATGTCTATGGCCAAAAAAGCATTGTCTATGTGCTTGTTTGTCATAATGAGATAGCATTCGATAAAAAGTCTGTCCTCAAGTATTCAAAGAAGGGGATATGGTTCTTAAGAAGATTCTCTTACCTCTTCTAGATTCACGTTGTAAATGGACACCTAACTACGAAGGTCCATATGTAGTATAAACAACATTATCCAGAGGAGCTCTTATCCTCACAATAATGGATGGGGAAGAGCTATTGCATCCACTAAGTTTCGATGCAGTAAAAAATACTATGTATAAAAGGCCCACTAAGTTGGAACCCTAAACGTGCGACTTAGGAAAAAAGGGGCGTCCTGGTGGATTGAAAACTCTAAAGGGTGATCTAGGAAAAAATTAGGGACATACAACCAAAATCAATATCCCGGTGGATTGAAAACCCGAAAGGGGGATCCAGGAAAAAGTTAAGGATTTTATTCAAAAAATGAACAAATAGACTGCGGTACAAGAATTCATTACCACGATTATAAAGGGGAAGGATTAATCTAAATCAGCTTACTCATAAGCAAAGGAGATTGGTTTATCAAAGGACGTTGGAGAATTAGCAGTATCGATTATCATTTTCATTGCCATTTTAATTTATTTTTTTAAAACTTTTTAACTACCTCTTTTTAGGAATTACATCTTGTACTTTCGCCTATTCAAAGGCATTATCATTAATAATACAATTCATTTTTCAATATTTTCAAATATAGTTCAATTGTGTTTTTGTTACTTGTTTGCAAAATACTACGATTATTTCTTATAAACACTGTGTCGAAATTATTTTGGGGGTTTGACATTAAATAAAAGCATTAGACAAAGCATTAAAAAATATTTTGGTTATAAAAAACGTCAAAAGAAATTCACGCATATGTCTATGCCTACGCATCCGCCTGCGATACAATTGTCATTATCAAATTGACACTGCTCACTATAACATATCAAAATTCAAATTAACTTGGAGACACTACAACAAAACAACAAACAACATTGGGAATTTGGTGACTTAGAAAACCCAATGGTTTAAAAGGAGAAAATTATCAAAAACATTTACAAAACACCTTGTGCATGTATATACGAGACACTTGGTGCATATACATATGAAACACTTGGGTATCATGTCAATAACATCATCATTGGGTATCATATCAATTTTTGGCATCATATATATACATTGTACATAGAATTTTCCAACTTCTTAGGCCAAGAATACTATGATATATCTTGGGGCGTATTACGAGCTAGCTTATCTTTGTAAATCAAAACCTTAGCGTTATTCAATAAATACCTCGGTTGATATATCTATGATTTATAGCTTTGGTTTAGTTATCTAAGACTCAATTATCAAACACATTTTCAAACATCAAACCCGCATTATTTATCCCCTAGGTTGTGATAAATATGAAAATATGCGATATAACTTACTATGTTAGTCTCGAAGCTTTAGTAAGTTATCTATCTTTCAAAATTGTGTTATCTACCCCCTAGGTTGCAGTAGATAGGTGAAAATTTGTGATTTAGTTCATTGTATCAGTCTCCAAGAAACAATGAATTATCAAGCTTATGGTATTTATCCTCTAGGTCGTGATAAATATGCAAGTTTATGATATACCTTAATATGTTAGTCTCGAAGCGTTAGTAAGATATTTTGAAACCCGTATCATTTACTTCCTATATTGTAGTAGGTATACGAGAGTCTATGATATAGTTTGTTGCATCATTCTCAAAGCAGCAACAAGTTATCTATTTTTTCTGCGATATAGTTCACTGTGTTAGTCTTGAAGCAATAATGAGTTATTAAGCTGGCGTTATTTATCCCCTAGGTTGTGATAAATAGGTAAAATCTACCTTGTATATTACTATGTTAGTCTCTAAGAGTTAGTAAGTTGATTATCAAACTTGTTTTATTTACCCTCTAGGTCATGGTAAATATGCAATAAATTTGGTAAACTTATTGCGTTAGACTTGTAGCAACAATAAGTTATCTATTTTAAAACTCACGTCATTTACCCTCTAGGTTGTGGTAAATGCATGAGATCTACGATTACTTATTTACTCACTTTGATATTTAAAATCTTTTTCAAAATATTTTCAAGTCTTTGGTCAAAATTTGGGGTCTTCGATTATTTAATAACCCTCCGATCCGAATGTGTGAGACATTCGTATTCTCGTATAATCGAAGAGTAATTAAATAGGGGAAGCTGTGATACCCCAAATTTTCCCTACTGATACTTAATGTATTTTACTTAATCACTTTCTTTTATACTATTAAATTATTTGTATTACTATATATTTGTTTAAAGTTATATCCTTATACTAATATACATTGTATTATTTGTTTTGAAATCATTGGCATTTTTCTAAATTTGAGAGGGGGTGTATTGTGTAATAGGGGCTCATTATTTCATTTTTAAAGCTGAATGGCCCATTAGTTTTGTTGGAAGGCCCATAGAAAGAGGGTGTGGTGAAATATGGGACTGAGGTTAATTCAATTCTTCTGGCCCAAGTACCATTGTTTTATCTATTTATTAAATTAAAATTATTATTTATTTTTAGGTTCACTAAAGTCAACTAACGTTATTATTTTATTATCGTTATTATTTCGTTATTATTCATTTTTACTAGTATTATTATTTTAATTATTATTATTATTTTATTTATTTTATTTTTGGGAATGCTGACTAAAGTTAACAAAGGGTTAGAAACCCTAATTCCCAGCGGCACATCTGTGCACTTCTTCCCCAAGATACCAAAGGGCTCAAATCTAGAAGATATTAGTGAATCGAATCAAACAAAATCAAAAGATTGAAAAATATTTCACTGATATTATTGAATCTTACATGAGAATTAGACTAAATACATAAAAATCAATCAAACCTAATTTAAAAATTACAATCAAATTTAATAAAATCTTTGATTTCAACCTAAGTGAATCAATCAACTCTAAATCATAATCTGTAACAGCAAATCGCTTACAAAAATTTCCTAATCAATCTAATTATAAACACTATATAAACCTATGACTAAAACCTAAGAAGATAAATGAAAGAAAATATTGGAGAAACCCTTTGCTTCAATCCTTGTTGTAAACTTCATTACCTTCACTAGAGCTCATTCCATTTAAATACTTAGGTTTTCACACTAAAACCCTAAGCCTTCAAGCTTGACTCGAACTGGTACCTGCAAACAGAAGATAAAAGGGGATCAAAAGGAGAATCAGAGGAAGAAGCAAAGGAATTACGACCAGTGTCACTGCAATTCAAGTAGGCCTAATCACTTAGCATAGGTTATGTTATTTCTCTGAAAATATGATAAGCATGAATTTTGGTAAAACTAACTTTGCAGCAACATGTTGAACAAGATGTTTCAACTTACAATTTTAACATGTCGAATATGATGTCCTAACCAGAAGTATAAGACATTTGCTTCTGTTACAATTTTATAGTTTAGAAAATATTTAAACTTGTAGATTTAACATGTCGAATGCGATGTCCTAACCAGAAGAACATGACATCTGGACTATTACAATTTTGCAGTTTGGAAGTTGTTTCAACTTGCTGTTTGAACATGTCAAATGGGATGCCCTAACTAGATGTATAGGACATCAGGCCTGCTACAACTGGCATTTTGGATTGAGTTGTTGTGATTTAATTACTAAATATTCTGGGAATATTTAGTAATCTAATGTGGCGTCCAAGAGTGATAAATCAGAGATATTATGTTTGTTTTTCAAGATATTCAAACTTTCTAAATATGGAAACATTTTACGAAACTAATGATTGAGGACCTATTTTCTTGGAGAAGATTTTTTAGACTTTTTCTAGCCTCTCTGCTGCATTTTTGAAGGCCAGATCCAGTTGGGAAAAGGTTATAAATGAAAGTGTTTATAACCTAGTTGTGTACAGTTCCAGGAGGAAGAATCATTAGGGCTTGGTCATTGTGCCACTCTCTAGGAGAGTTAGTTTGTGTGATCCACTTGGGTTGTAAGTTGGACTGTGTTATTAAGCTGTAATCTTTGTTATTGTTCTCTTCGAAGCTTTTATGTAAGAGGTAGTATTGTTCTTGGAGGAAGCTGTTAAGTAACGCTAAGTATTGTTCTTGATCAAAGCTACGAAACAAGATCAAGTATGTTGTTCTTAATCAAGGGGTGTCTTGATTAAGGTGTTTTTGTATTTGAAGTGTGATCTTCATTTAGGTGAAAATATGGCGATACAATAATTGGTACTGGGGCTATTAGACATCATTGTGGTGATTGGAGGTGAGATAGGATTTCTCATATCTAGGGAGGACCTAGGTAGAAGTTGCACAAGGTAGTGATTAAGTGAGTAGATCATAAACTAGTATGTTTGCTGCAGGGTCTATGAATTGATACTATCGTAGTGGATTTCCTTCTTGCCTTGGTATCCCCCAGAATAGGTGTTGTTGTACATCGAATTGGGTTAACAATTATGTGAGTTGTTTACTTTTTAGTATTGTATATGCATACTTATACCTTTCCTTTGTTGTTTAAGTTAGATCAGATGTCTTAACATGTCATAGGACATCTGAAGTCATACCTACCCAAATTTCAATTGGTATCAAAGCAGGCATCTTATTCTATTTCTAGGTGAGATCCTGGGAAGATACTTTCTAATGATGGGTAAGGAAGGAGGTAGTTACTGAAAAGTTGTTTGAACTTGGATAGTTCATATTGTTGTTTGAATGGTCTCTTGAAGTTAAGGATGAACTATTAATGATAGGGTATGTATTGAACTTGTTTGTTGCTCATAAACTAGTAATGTAGCTTTGGTGAGAGTGTTGTTCTATTAGGTTTAAGTTATTTTCAAACCCATGTTATCTTGTTGTCACTTGGAGTGTGGTACTAGTGCAAGGATATTATGTTTTTCCCTGAAGGATGTTGAGGAGGTTCTCCTCAGAATGTCTATCAAGTGATGGTGTTTTATTCGGATGATAGCTTTAACAAGCCTATTAAAGTGGCCAAAGATACTTGAGGTTCATCTTAAGTCACACTCATAAAGGCACTGTTATATGAGTTTGTTGGAAAGAAATCTGAAGAAATTTAGAAGTAATTTATTTTTTATTCCAACACTAAAAAGACCAACCTCCGGTATGTGTTAAAGGATCTCTTGGCGTGTCTCTTAGAAAGATGTTCTACCAGATGTTGTAACATCTCATCAGCAGAGAGTGCATAATCCTGTTTAGATAAAGGATTGGCATAGTAGATGCTTTGGGTGCTAAGCAAATAAGTTTTGACCATATATGTTCAGAACCTTCTCCTGATCTGGAAGAGGAAGCATCTTGGTTATGTGTCTAAGAAGGTTTTGTTCTAGAAACAAGTCTTAGATATGTGTGTAGGTGAAGGGTTGATCAACGTTTTTATCCATTGTGTCAGCCTATTTCTGATCAAAGAATATAGGAGTGCAAAAGCTGATCCCAATAGGAGGTTTATTTTCTCAACTGTGTTCTTCATATGGGTATGTCAGGCTCAAATGTCAAGGACATTCTCTCTGGAATCTGGGAGAGTGTCCTAATCAAAAGAAGTCAGATTTTTGTGATCATGCTTGTGACTATTTTGATGAAATAGTTTCTGACTTAGTTGGAGAAGAGGATGCTAAGCAGATGACTGGTGGATGTTTCTCATAATTAGGATGGAGGTTGTTTACTCTAACTTGATATCTTTCATCAAGTCTATTAGAACATGGAACTCTTGTTCTGCAGAATTAGAAGAAACATTCAAAGGGGTTGTATGCATTAGAGTTGTGTCAACCTGAGTTAAGGGAGATTAACTCTTCGTCGTGCATTATCTATTGTTTATGTGTAGGTAAATAGTTCTTTGGTAAAGGTATGCATTTTATTAATGGAAAATACTTTGTTGGGAACTGTGTATTTGTCTGATGTGTTGATGCAAAAGTATATGAGAATATATTTCCCAGTGCTTCTTAACCTCGTCTGTGAATTAGTAGAAGTGTGGTTTCCTTGGGGTTCTTACAAAAGTTATATTGGAAAATCATTTCTGCTAGTTGCTTCCTCAGCAAAGGAAGTTTGTTCTGTCTAAAGTGGAGTATAAGTTCAAGCCACATACCTAATTTTAAGTAGTGTGAGGTGTAAATGGCTATCATGATTGTCTATCATGAAGATGAATCAACTGGTTTCGGAGGTGTGTAGAAGAAAGAGGTCAGACCAAATATCCTACCTTGTGTGAGTAGGTAGCCTTATCTAACAAGTGATAAATATTATGACGGGAGATGAGTATGTATTTGATGTGAGTATGCAAATATGAAATCTCAACTCTTTGTTTCATTGAAGGTGTGAGAGTTTGTTGCTCACCATGATATTCATAAGTGGCATGTTTTAGTCATGGTTAGGTGTAAAATTGAGTCACTGACCAAATCTTGTGTGGTCTGTGGTGTGGATATCTTTCATGTCTGCTTGTTATGATGAAGGATTAACTTTTTCTTTTGTAACTCAACCATTTGTGAGAATGGAGTTCTATCTATAGCATGTACCATTAAATGAGGTTGTGAAGGAAGGAATGTAACGAAAATTTTCCTTTAATGAGTTGGTGCATGTGACTGATTACAAAATACCTTGAAGAGAGTTGGGTATTTGTCTTATGTGTTGCTACAGAATTGAAGTCTAGATAAAGGTTTCATGATCTCTCATATAAAATGTGCTATTCTTCCTCTTATGATTTTATGGTGTTAATAAAAAATGTCTTGACATTGTGTTTAGTTCATTTTCGGAACCTGGCTGAAGGTAGTAGGCTTGGAATTCAGTGGGAAGCGTTGGGTTTTGGAGCATTGTGATTCTGCCTCTGATTTATGTTCTACGGTGTGTCAGAGTTGCCCTTATGTCTTTGTAATGTCCTGAGAAATTGTGATGGTTTTTCTCTGAGGGAATTTATTTTTCTCTGCAGAAGTTGTAGAGCTCAAGAGGGAGTTCTATTGTTGGATGATGGCCAAAGTGATCATGTTCTGTGATAAGAAATTGATGTCCTACATGATGTTGTAACATCATGCTTGTTGGTGGATATCATTGGAAGAGTACTTCAATGTATATTGTTGTACCCTAAGATTTTCCCTCCCATTTTCTTCAAGATATCTCCCCATGTTCCTAGGGTTTTCAATTGCTCAAAGCTACTCAAGGTTTGATCAGCCAAATTCTCCTCCTAAACAGTTGTCCTACAATTAGGGTTTTACTTTTCTCAAGGAAATTTTAGCTTATAATGCCTCAAGTGGATTTAATGGTTCCTCATATGTCTCAAGAAATTCTCATGCCAAATTTCAAGCCTTGCATCTCAAGTTTGCTCATTCAATTGCTCAGATGACTAAAAATTAACTATATTGGACAAAAAGTCAATTGTGGTCAACATACAGTCAAACATCAAGATTTTTGGTCACCATCAATATTTTTGAAGTCACATTCATCATTTGATCAAGGGTTGATCATCATTCATCAAGAAAACTCAAGATTCATCAAAAGTCAAAAGTTACCAAATTAGGGTTTTCTTAAGGAGAAGTCAACTGAACTTTGACCAAGCATAACTTTCACATGCTTCGTCAAATTTTTCTCAACCAATGCTCATATTGAATGAAATTCAATTCTCTAAAACCTTGCCTCTCTGAGCTCAAGTACATAAAATGCTTCATTTTAGAGATATCGTCCAAAACATTACAGGTCATTTCAAAAGTCAACAAAAAAACACTTATTGTCAAGGCAACTTACATCGAGATGAAGTCTGCAAATTAAAAATGATCAACATAGAGATTCTAGAGGACATCTTGAGATTTCCAAAAAGATAGAGAACACCTTCACATGTTAAAACTGAGAGAGTTATGATTGGTGCAAGTTGGGCATTTTTGAGAAAATACATGAAACCCAAATTGATCAAACTTGAATTTTTGGGCTATTGGGCTTATGTTTCAAGGTCCAAACGTGTATTAGGCCTCATAGTGAACCTTTGAACCTATTCATACAACCCTTTGATTTTTATTCCATTTATTTTTTATTTTATTTATTCAAATTTAAAATAAATTAAATAAAATTAAGACTTTCATACAAAGGTCCAAGCCCACTTCTTTTGACCTACTTTTCCTCTATATATTTTCATTGTTCAGACAACAAGAAAAAAACACGAAAAACCTTCCATGAAACCAAATTCTAAAACTTCAAAAATTATTCAAGACTAAGGCAAACTTCAAACCCTAGTTACAGCCTCTTTCCAAGCAAGCCAATCATCCAAATCGATTCCTGAAGCATTGTAGGGTAACATCGACCAATCTTGAGGATCTAAAGGGCTTGAAATGCACAACCATGCACCATTGGTTTCTTTTGTATGAAATTCATATTTTCATTTTTATTATGTTTTAATGCATATTAACATCATTAATGTTCTCCTGAGATGTCAATAGGTAGATTTGAACCATCGCATGGCCCCCATAATGCCCGGAGGGAAGGTTGCCATGTTTGAAACATTTTAGATTATTTGTTTCGTATCTCTTTGTACAAGGAGAATAAGCCAAACCCAATGGCACCTTTTAATTCGCAAGGCCCAAATTAGGGGGGGGGGGGGGTAGGGTACCTATGAATCATTGAAGTTTTCTATTTTGCAGGAACAAAAAATATGCTCGCTGGAGAAGATGATCGGAGCTAGGGCTCCGGCATCTCGCCGGCCCACTGATTTTTTTATTATATGTTTAATTGTTTTCATTAATGTACCAGATGAAACAGCCACCCCAGTGGCAAGCGCACATGATAAGGCATTGGTATAGGAGGGCGTGGGTTTGATACCTGCCTTTTGACATTTTTTTCATATTTTCCAATGTTTTGCATGTTTTGTTATATTTTGCGTTAAACCCATCCTCCTAACACAAACGCGTGCCTGGCACAGTGGTAAGCTATGCAGTGGAAAAGGCAAATGGCGTGGGTTCAACACCCACCCCTGGAATTTGTTTTATTTCTTGGTTTCTAGCCCTTTTTACATTGATTTTTATTTCCCTATTTTATTTTGGCAAACTTAAATCCTTTTTAATTAATTAACAAAACCTTTTTTTCTTTAACCCTAGAAACAATTAGGCTTAGGTTTTTTTATTAATATTTTAATCAATTAATTAATTAACCATCTTTTTTTATTTAATTAGATTATTAGGTTTTATTTAATTAATCATCATCGTAAATCATTTTTAAAAAAAAACCTAACAGACATTCAAACCATTTTTTTCTTTTTCTTTTTCTTTTGTATTTACATTTCTTAGATCAATTGTAAAGGGCATATTTTCTATGTAATAGCGTAGCTTTATATCTTTCACATTTTCCTATTATGTAATTGTTTCTGAGATGTAATAGTTTTAGGATTTTTCTTTTCTGCACCGATATTATGTAGCTACAGCAAAGGTTTTTAATAGCCTAGGCTTACCTTTCTTCCTTTATCTTCTGCTACTATATTTTCTATATTAATGTTAGTAATTAGGATTTGTATGGCAAGATAAAACCAAACGCTAGAAAACCTAATTGCAAGATAAATATAACTAAATCAAATGCACTTCCACACTCGCACCTCTAGGGTAGCCTCTCTTTGTTGCTTTAGGAACAAACGATCATGTCCCTCGAACGTACCGATGCTTTAGCAAAGACCCTCGAATAAAAGATCATAAGTCCCTCGATCACCATTCGACATTTCCTTTCGAAAATTGATCTAGTCCCTTACAAAATTGCTAAAGAATCCTTACAAGTTGCCTTCGATGACCGTACGATGACCCTTCAATTGTACCTTCACATCCAACAGATAGGGCTACCTACTAACTAATGGTACGAATAACATTATCTCTAAAGGAGAAGTAAAATAACAAGAACTACTTTTAGTGAGTAGTATAATTTTAATCAATTGCTCACAAACTTTCCTAAACAAAAAATTTCTCACATCACACTCTCAAAAAACAAATATTTTTAAACACTTTGTGTGCATTCTTGAGGACTGATACAAGAATCATTACAAAGTTTGCCTTACATTGGCATTTTCAAAATATTTCAAACAAACACACACACAAAAAGCACATTTTTAAAAGTGAGGTAAGTGATTAAGAGCCCGTAGATAACTACGGAAGAAAAGGATGCTAACACCTTCCTTTTTCATAACCTACACCCTGAACTCAAAATGTTCAAGGTCTTTCCTGTTTTTTTCACCCTTTACTTATTGGATAAAAGAAAAGTCGGTGGCGACTCTTACTATCCGCAACATTTATGATAAAACGCAAAACAAGACAATTCTTCCGCCGTATTACAGAACTGGCGACTCTACTTGGGACAATATAAAAAAGAGGGGTTACCTTAGAGTCTAGATCATTTTATTTTATTTATTTGTTTGCATTGCTTGCTTTATATTTAACGGTTTCTTGTGTTTAAATCATTGCAAATATCCTACACCCAGATCTAGGGATACCTTAGATAAGTAGCAATAGATCATTGAAACTGTACGACATAGACATATATGGTTGAAGTGATGACTACGTTAGTGTGACACTTTGGTTTGTACCAATATTCCTTGAGTCAGTTGAGGATAACATTGGGTTGCCGCGTGGTGTCATAAGCTCTAATTGACTTTTAGAACCTTAATTGACCCATCTTGGCCATTAGAAGCTATGAGATGACCGTTTTAGTGCAGTCCAAAGTTGGTTGATACTCGATGCTACAATCATTGAGATTCGACTCACATGATGTTTTGGTGGCAAATCAGTTACTGTACTAAAATAAAACCTTCGAGAAAGATTCGTGATATGAGATTCCTAGAATCCGGTTACTCTTTTTGGACAATTTGAGCCAACTTAACTCCAAATTGAGAAGGGTACTAACCTATGGACCCCATGCAAGCCTTTAAACCTAACACTCTTGCATGATTTGTTTGTGTTTGCTACTTGCTTAAACATTACATCACAACATCATGATATATTGACAAGGCATTTTCACTAACCATTTCAAGGATCTTAGGGACCTTTGATGCAGGTTTATCATGAACCAAACTTATAGCAAGGGGTAAGAAGATTTATTTTCCTCTTACCAGATGCCGTCAAAGATCAAAGTATTTTCCCTTGAGTCGGAGGCTAGGACCCACTTGACATGGTGAGCTTCATTCTCATAGAAGGACGTTCAAAAAAAATACGCGAAGTTCTTCAGTCAAAGCTGCAGCCAGACTCAATTTCTGACATTTCATTATTTTTTATCATGCGAGATCCTTGAAAAAATTGCATATGTATCTACATACCATACATATCATTACATAACAGGTTTCCAAGACATGTTTTCTCATCTTATTATTGTGTATTTCAGTAAAAGATGGCTCTCGAACAAACAGTCAAAGATCTTAAGGCCCAAAATGCCCAGTTCCAACAAATGTTCCTCAACTTAGCCAAGGGTCATGAAGAACTGAAGACCCTCATCACCAAAGAGAGAAAGAATAAGACAAGGAAACCAATCGGCATCCTCAACATGAGAAGAAGGTTCAGAGGTCCTATCAAGCAAGCTCAAGACTGTGATATCCCATCAAACTAAGATGACAACCAGGATGAAGATGGTAAGAGTGTGAAGGCCGAGAAAGGAAGCAACCATGGTTCTGACCAATATTCTAATGAAGAAGAAAAAGACTATTTGGATGAACAATATCCTCCTGTTAATGAAAAGTAAAAATAACTAGAAGACCACCTAAATGTTATGGAGATCCAGAGAGTGTCTGGGTTGGATTTTGAAGAGTTGGGTTTAGTATCGGGAGTTGTTATTCCTCATAAGCTCAAGGTCCCTACTTTTGCAAAGTATGAAGGTGTTTCTTTCCCGAAGCTTAATCTAAGGTCATATGTCTGAAAGATTCAACCACACAATGCTGATAGGAAGTTATGAGTGCACATCTTTTAAGAGAGCCTAGCTGGGACATAATTGGAATGGTTCTATAAGTTGGAAGGAACCAAAATATGTACTTGGGAAGATTTGGCTGCTGCTTTCTACAAACACTACAAATACAATGCTAATCTTGCACCAAACCGTGTGCAACTATAGAGTATGACCATGGGGTCAAACAAAGGCTTCAAAAAGTATGCCCATAAATTGAGAGATCTAGCAAAAAGGGTTCAACCTCCTTTGTCTGATAGGGAGTTGGTTGACATGTTTATGGGAACTTTGACAAGTACTTTCTTTAATCATCTGATCGGAAGCTCTTCATCCAGATTCACAGAGCTGATATTAACAGGGGAACATGTTGAAGGTGGAATCATAAGTGGAAAAATTCAGGTGGCTGCTTCTTCAAGTACTATGAAGAAAATGTTCAACGAAAAAAATAAAGTTAATGTTGTGTATGGCCAGAAGGGTCGTAGTGGAGGTGACCGCTACCAATCTCTGGGGGGTGTACTAATCTCTAATCTCGCACCATAGCAACATCATCAAGGTAATCAGCGTAGGTCAGACGCACCTAGGAGATAATTTAACAAGATCAACATGTCATTGTCTCAGGCATTGCAACATCTATTGAAAGCAGAGTTGATTATATTGAGAGATCCTCCTCAGAATCCAAACACCTCCTCTCATTGTTACAATCCTAATGTAAAGTGTGCCTATCATCCAATATTCCCGAACATGACATAAATAACTGTTAGGCTTTGAAAAATAAGGTTCTTGAAATGATCGATGCTAAGGAGATTGAATTTGATCCTCCCGAAACTCCTAATGTGATCACTACACTTATTCCTAAGCACGATAAGGGCGTCAATGCTATTGATGGAGTCAACATGGTAGAAGACGTTCATAGGGACTATAACCTAGACAATTCGATATTTCCTACCACTGGCAACGCGCTCAGCAATTGGAAGACTTAAGATTTTATACCAATCTCCTTTAGTCAGGAGTAAATGATATTTTCTTTTTTCTTTCTTTCAAGTTTTGGTTATAGAACAATAACTTTAAGCCTTGTTGCTTACCCGGGGCACAACGGTACACTTGTTAGGGTTATCATTTTTCATTCACATATTTTCATTTAATAAATCATTGGAAGTTTGCATTCAATTTTTGTGCTCTTTGTCTTTCTTTTATTTTATTGCTTTCAAAATAGCTAAGTGTTCTTACACACACCCATACGACAAATTGCAGATCCATATCTACTCTGGATCCCATTGATAGCAATTCGACAGTTTCCAATTATGACTTTGAAAATCCGATCTACCAAGCCAAGGACGAAGGTGGGAAAGATTGTGAAGTACTTGGAGAACTTACTAGGTTGTTAATGCAGGAAGAAAGATCCATACAACCACATGAAGGACCAGTTGAGGTTGTGAACTTGGGTACTGAAGAGGACAAGAAATAAGTCAAGTAAAGGTATTTAATTTGACCCCGCCAAGGTTAAAGCCATTCAAGAAATGGAGGCTCCCCATACTGAGAAGGAATTCAGAGGTTTCTTGGGACGATTGAACTACATTTCCAGATTTATTTCCCATTTGACCGCTACTTGTGAGCCAATCTTCAAGTTACTAAAGAAATGTCAAGTAGTAAAGTGGAGCGACTACTGTCAGATAGCCTTCGACAAAATCAAGGAGTACCTCCAAGAACTCCAATTCTGATACTGCCAGTTGAAAGAAGACCCCTGATCATGTACCTAACAGTGTTAGAGAACTCAATGGGGTGTGTACTAGGGCAGCATGACGAGTCTGGTCGAAAAGAGCATAAAATATACTCCCTTAGCTAAAAGTTTACCGACTGTGAAACAAGATACTCATTGCTCAAGAAAACATACTACGCTTTGGCATGGGTTTCTCGCTGAGTAAGACAGTATATGTTAACTCATACCACTTTGTTGATCTCTAAGATGGATCCGATAAAACACATATTTGAAAATCCCGCTCTATCAAGAATAATAGTAAGATGGAAAATGGTCTTGACAGAATACGAAGTTCAATACACCACTCAGAAAGCGATCAAAGGAAGTGTACTGGCAGATCATTTGGCTCACCAGGCTATAGCAACTACAAGACTATGAATTTTGAGTTCTCGAATGAGAATATTATGCGGATTACCGACTATGAAGAAACTGGACCGTATGAAGGATCTGAGCCAGGATCCTGATGGACTATGGTTTCTGATGGAGCTTCCAACGTGCTTGGTAATGGAATTGGTGCTATGATCATCTCTCCTAAGGGTTGCCATACGCCCTTCACCGCCAGATTATATTTTGACTATACCAACAACATGGTAAAATATGAAGCGTGCATCATGGGTATTAAGCTACTATCGACATGAGAATTAAAATCTTGAGTGTATACAATGACTCAGCCCTGGTAATCGTCAAAGTAAGGGAGAATGAAATAAAAAGCATCCAAACCTCAATCCTTATTGAGAGCAGGTGTTGACATTAATTCCATACTTGAGGAAATCACTTTTGAACACATCCCATGAGAAGAGAATCAATTGGCAGATGCATTGTCTACCATGTCGTCCATGCTCAAAGTCATATGGGATAATAAAGCTCCTCGAATCACTATTAGGAGATTAGACGAACCTACATATTGCTACGAAGTTGATATCAATGAAGTAGAGGAGAAGGCATGGTACTACGAAGTAAAAAGATACCTAGAGATTCAAGAGTATTCCGAATGGGAGTCTATCAATGATAAGAAATTCCTACAGAGGTTCTCTGCCAAATTGTTTCTGAGTAGCAGAATTTTGTACAAGTGTAATCATGATTCGACTCTGCTTCGTTGTGTAGACAAGAAGGAAGCTGAGAAGATTATGGAAGATATGCATGAAGGGGTCTTTGGTACTCATTCCAACGGGAATACGATGGCCAAGAAAATTCCAAGAGAGGGTTATTATTGGTCGACCATGGAAACTGATTGCCATTTCCATTCCAGAACTTGTTACAAGTGCCATATTTATACTGACAAAGTCCATGTGCCTCTGTTTCCTCTGAATGTCTTGACTGCTCCTTGGACATTTGCAATGTAGGGCGTTGATATTATTGGAGGGATTAAGCCTAATGCTTCCAATGGGCATCGTTTCATCCTAGTCGATATTGATTAGTTCACGAAGTGGGTTGAAGCAGACTCATTCGTTTCCGTTACCAAGAATGTTGTAGCCCGATTCATTAAATACAACCTTATCTATCGATATGGCATACCTGAGATGATCATAACTGATAATGGTACCAATATTAACAACACTATAATCACGGAACTATGCACACAATTTAAGATTAAGCACCATAATTCTTCTCTGTATCGACCAAAGATGAATGGCGCAGTGGAAGCCACCAACAAGAACATGAAGAAGATCTTGTAGAAGATGACGTTGACCTACCAAGAGTGTCACAAGATGTTACCATTTTCTCTTCATGGTTATAGCACTTCAGCATGTACATCAACTGGGGCAACCCCATTCTCTCTCGTTTATGGTATGGAGGTAGTTTTACATGTCGAAGTCCATATTCCGTCTCTGAGAATTATGAAAGATGCAGATTTAGACGAAAGCAAGTGGGACCAGACTAGGCTAGACCATATAAATTTGATTGATGAGAATAGGCTCACGGTTGTTTCTCATGGTCATATGTATCAGAAGTGCATGATAAAGGCCTTTAATAAGAAGATCAAACGTCTGGTGTATCAGATTGGAGGTTTGGTAATAAAGCACATCATCTTACCACAAGGTGATTGAAATTAAGGTACAGTAGACTCAGGTGTCCTACAAGGATGTCGAGACATCTGATCTGACATAAACACACAGGAAAGATAAAACAGAAAAGATAAAGAACACACCAGAATTGTTTACCCAGTTCAATGTACAACAACACCTACTCTGGGGGCTACCAAGCCATGAATCAAGTCCATTATCAATAATATCAATTTGCAGAACCTACAACCAACATACACATTGACGATCTACGCACTTAATCACTACCCAATGACCCTTCTACATATGTCCTCCCTAGATATGGAATATCCCCATCCCACTTCCAATCATCTCAATGATGTCTAGCAGTCAACACCTCAGTCACTGCATCAACGACCCTTCACTAAAATTCTGATCACACAGATAGAAGTTTGGAAGACACACTTCCATGATAACCTAGCTAAGTCTCCAAGACAAACTTTATTGTTTGTTATCTTTGCTCCTAACTAAAACACATGGTGGAGTTGCTTCAAAGCTTCCTCCAAGAACAATACACCTCTTACCTACAGGCTTTGAGATGAACATGGTAAACTTCCCACAACCCGGGAGGTTTACATTGACAAAACCCTATACTTCTACATCTTGAGCCGTGTCTTTTTTGGGTTACAAAACCTTCTATTTATAAATTGTTACCCTACTGGTTTTGTGCCTTCAATCACAGCAAATCAGCTATAACAAACTGCAGAAACTTCTGCCCTAAGAAAGGTCTTCAATCTTTACTTTCCTAAATAATCTCCTTATTTAGAAAGTCTTCATTCTCCTTGATTTCTGATTGAATTTTCTGGACCTTTAAATATGCGCCACATAGGATGCATAATATTCTTCTGAATATTCTGCTTATGTTAAGAACAAATTGAATATGATTAATCCAACTCGCCAGGTGCGATGTCAAGACATCTTCTTTGACATGTTGTTGCAGTTGTTGAAAAAATCCAACACAACATTTTCTGACATTGTAATAGGAATTCTTGTTGTACCTCTTATTCTTAGAAAGTTTATACATCCTATTCTACATTACACTATTACCACTATTATTATTTTTACAAAAATTAAGCTAATCCTAAAACAAGAGAACTAACAATCTCCCCCTATGGCAAATATTTCTAAAATAAATAATCTAAAAACAATTGCAATCTAGGAGATTACAACAATTCAGAAGCTACCGCATACAATAATATATCCTCAGTTGAAAATGATGTCTCAGCATCTTGTTAGACATCTTCTTTGCAACACTCTAAAGAACTCAATTGCATCAGCATGAACGAACATCAGTTTCAGGATAAAAGGAAGGAAAGTCCCGAAGTTTGGTTGATGCACACGAGGAAGAAGATAGCATAAGACAACTTGTACTCCCCCTCAATGCAGGGCCATCTTGTAAACATAGAATACCAATGGTGGAATAAGAGAACTCTCAATAACTCCTTAAGACCAAATCAACCACCGCCCTTGATAACTTAGAACACAGGTCACAACTGTGTTCATAACTCACATCACAGGTCACAAACATATGTCACAAATAATAACCCACTTGACATTTGTGAACATTAATAATAACCACTTGTAGAAGCAGCAGTAGCATTTGAGTAGCAACATCTAAGCTAATTCACCTTTCTCCCCCTTTATATCCAAAACTTGGCAAAGGAGACCTTCATAATACCAGACCTAATCACAGCTTACCCAAACTCGAATAAAAGTCATAAGAATTATGGACTCAAAAAGCTCACGGGGTTATAGAGAAACAGAGAACTCTCTATAAATAACTATGATTTTTAGTTGGAAAATAACGATCCTAGATTGTAGCGTCAATCTTGGTCAAAATGAAACGATATTTGAGGAGAAAACTTCAAGTATCAATGTGCACCGTCCATAATGGCTTTGAATGCTATAGCTACTTCCTGTACATACACATGCATAGTCAGACAAATTTTTCTCCCCTTGTTTACAGCCACATGTTTGAACACATAGGCCACTCCACCCTATGTTGACCATGCAGGAACATGTCCTGTATAATGTCCTGACACTTAGTCAAACATTGTCTTCTTATTTCAGTGATCAACACATCTTCTCCCACCAATCAGGGATGCTTCACCAAATTATCCACATGTTCATACTGGATTGTAAGTGTTCTTCTTTCACTTAGACTTAGTGACATATACTAAGATAACAAAATATCACATTTGTGACACCTCTTCATAATATAGACCCTCAAGGAGTCTTTTTGAAATCTATAGAGAAAAATAAATTCTCCCAGACTTCCTAATAAACTTCTAAGAGATATGTGATCTTCTGATCTTCACCGGGCTTTTCATAATTAGAAACCACCATGTCTTGATAAGTTCATCCATAACTTCACAATGCCACAACATGTTATTTCGACATCATTTCCTCATAGAACCTTTACAAAAGTGAATAGTATTCTGGCTTGATAATACTTGTATCATTGCAGCAACAATTTACAGATATCCACATGACTCCCTTTGTTATGAGTAACTAATGCTCCAATTGAAGATGAAGACTTTTGCACTAGATGAGAAGCGTCAACACTTCCTACATATGTTGAACCTTGACTCCCTCAGTAGAGTCAAACCAGAGTCAAATATTCTCACTCCTTGAGAATACTTCCAGGGGCCCTTACTTCTTCACAACACAAGGACACATTCAATCATTGTCTTTTAATAACCAAGCTCTGTGTCATGACCTTTTGAATAGGAAATATGTCATGCATACTAGGTGTGAATTCAATCACAAACTCCAAAAACTTTTAGTTTGCTTAAAAGCTTTACTAATATCCAGATCACCAAACCTTTTCTGGAGTGACTTGCAGCAAAAAAAAATACCACTTCAAGATGCTCTGCTCAGACCTCAGTATCTGTCATCAGCATTTTTCCTTTATATCCACTAGTAGTTGTTGATACTAGTGAAGTCTTCAACAAGGTAGTAATGCATTCATCAAGCATGCTACTGTAGACAGGATTAAACTCTACATATTCTAACCCACATAGTCAGAAATTCCAATTCTCACAATAATGCTTAAGCTTCCAACTTCACATGAACAATCGCAAGCATTAAACAAAATAACCATAAACAATCATGATGTTAAGACATCATGTGGTACATCAACTCCATAATAGAGAACCTAATCAAACTAGTTCTTTATCAATAATTTAAAGGACTCATTGTATATAGAAATCCTTTAAGAAGCTCCCATTAGAACACACAGCCAGTGCACAGGTTCCTGCATGCTTTACAGCGTGGTTTGCAGTAATGGCTTTGCACACCTGATTACCAGTCACTTCCAACTCATAGTAATCATCTTCAGACCTGCCCAGATAATTCAACATAAACACCTTCCTATATTCCTTACTTTTGTGATCAGCACAAGTCAACAAAAGAAATCAGCTCCATAATCTCTTTGCACTCTAGTGCACCTGCTCCCAGTTCTCTTTCAAGGGAAATTCACATATTTCAACTTTTCAGCATTTCCAATGGAATGGAAGGAAATGTTGTCATGAAGAGTATCAAGCACCCAGAAATCTTCTTGCTTGTAGACTACTTCAAAGGAGAGATGTCATGGACATCATCCTCGACATCATAACCAGAGTCAACATCTTCTAACAACCAACAGGATAGTCTTCTTTATCCCATTCACTACTACAGAGAAAAATAAATTCTCGTAGAACAAGCACATCTTCTTAGAGAAGGATGGTATACTCTAGAAACATTTGGCTAGAGTCTTTAGAGACTTATAAGGACATAAACAACTATATCTTGTAGCAACATGTCTCAGCATGTTATCCAACATCATCCTCATTGTAGGGAAATAACTCTATATGCTTGAACATCACAAGCTCCAAACAAACCAATTAGTCCACTGAATCCTCCTGTCATGGACAATAAAAACATCATTAGGGAGAAAACACAACACTAAACACCCACTTGTTTACTGGGAATAACTCCAAGTACCCTGAACTTGTTACATAACAAACACACCTCTGATTCATGCCATTTCACCTTCAAACATATTATCATGACTCTTTGGATAGCTAAGATGTCATGCAACCATAGTCTGAAACCATCTTCCAACCATTTCTTAGTGTGCTTAAAAGCTTTACTATGATTCAGACTCTCCAATAGAAGGAGTACTCCTTAACCAATGTGTCGATTAAATCCTCCTTCTGCAAATTACTAGTATTTGCTGACACTAGTAAGGTCTTCAAAATAAGATAGTAGTTATACATTACTTTAGAATACTTCTCCTTCAATCAGAATCTCCTTATTCAACACCATAGACAGAACTTCTACTAATGCGTGTGGAGTTTGAATATTGAGATTCATAGTTCCAAGTATCTTTAATAGACTATCATAAAAATGATGTTTCAACATCATTTGGGACATTAGAGACATTACCTCAAAGTTTATCTGCTTTGGTTCTAGAAACATCATCCAAGGGACTTATTTCCATCCATGCCCTTTAACAAACTCCCCATTCTCACAAGAGGGTCTCACATGGACTCATCTTTAGATTAACCAGACAACATAAATATTCTCTCACTATATTTTGTAGTAAGTTTCTCACACTAGTTAAAAATGACATCTATCTTCTTCACACCTGTGATACTTGTTGAATATTCGATAAGACATCCAATCATGGCAGCCAAAACATTCCAGGTTAGGTCAGTGACTTGACCTTAAGCTTAACCCTTGGAGAAAACAGAGTATACTAGCTTCTCCAGACTATAACCACATAAACCTAACAAGGGCATATACAGCTACACCTAGTAGCCACAGGTCACAACATGTTGCCTGTAATCTTCACAAGCTTGAATTACACGCAACCATAACTACTATAACAATAACCACATATAAGTTCTAAGCTCCCCCTATCATGGACAAACAAGGCTTCTACTGAGGATGAACACTTAGACACCAAGAGATTTCACGCACTCACTGAAACATATCAACAAATCATCCTGAATGTGATATACCAACTCCAGATCTTCATACTTTTACAAGGTCATGTCTGATACATGGCCCTACATAATTACATAAATATACATACCTCTTTGGATAGCCAAGATATCGTGAACACATACTTGGACATCATACAAACACAAGCCCTCAAATATTCCTTTGCTCTAACAATCAATGGAAATTGCTGGTACTAGTGAAGTCTTCAACATAGTAGTTATCCAGTCACAAAGCATACTACTAAGGAAACGATCAGGATCTACATCTTCTAATCCACAAAGTTGGAACTCCTTCTTTTGACAACCATGTTGATCCTCAATATTCCATAATCATAATCCCAAACCTTCCTTTATAAAATGACGTTACAACATCATTTAGGACATCAACCTTTCTTCACAGATCCAAATAATCCAGTTATTGATTTATCAACCAAAGAGATTATTACGCTTGATAGTCTTTTTAGGAGAAGATCACAAGAGATTACATCTTCTGCGACTCATTCAGGTTGATACAACCACCTCATATAAGTACTCAGCTCCCGACAAGGTCCTTATCATCAGTAACATGCACATCTTCACAAGATCAGACTTATTCTTAGCTCCCGACAAGATATTTGTCATTAGAGGAAAAACTTCCCCATACACAGCTGCAAATGATACTCCTTTTCAATAGATGTTAGAGCACTTGAACTGACATTCGTCTTCTTCATCGTTCAACATAAGAGGATTCTTTAAACATTCTAGACATGGTCAAAGACTGGTCTTCATCTCCATCACGATCAAACATTCCAACTTTGAACTTCACTAGTGAACAATAATACTCACCTCATGATCTACACAACAACTTCCTTTTTAGAGGAAGCACACATCTAGAGATGATGTCCTGACATCAGATACGACATCATCCCTTCTTACTATATTTCTGGGGGTAACTTCCATAATAACTTATAATCAACTCCCGTGGGGGTTAACACAAGGAAACAAACCAATAACAACTAATCAGTCTTCAGGATTAGACTACCAACATATGCATGGGATTGCACGAGCCATATCTCAATAAGATTTTCTTTAGACCTCATGTCTGACTTTGAGATGATGGATGCCATTGTCTGTACCTACAAAGGAAATTCCATCTATTAGGTCTCTGGAACAGACTCTGCTAGGCACGACACTAAAAAATACAGACTTTTCAAAAGCATATGTTTCCCTTTATTCTTAAAAAATAATGCCCTTCAAATTTTAAAGATCTTCAAAGATATCACGACATTATGTCTGACATCATATCAACCCTTGACAAGGGGAACTTTTTTAACAACTTCTGAAGGTAGATAAAGAGAATCGAAAATTCTCTTCCTTAAGGGAAATCAAAACAATACTCAGGAGCATCAAACGTTGTGGTTGGATTACAATACTCCTCTTCAAACATAATCTGTTATATGGCCACAAACAAGATTCCATGAATCTGGTTCCTTTGATCAGAGGGATCTTCCAGATATGAGCTCATCTCATATACATAAAGGGTCTGGTGGAGATTCCTTTATGAGTTCTTCTCAAGAGCATGGAGCTCAACCTCTATATTGTCATAAGCTTTAAACTGACACATGGAGTAGATAAAATATTGATTGTGTCCTAATCAACCTGCACAAACTAGATGCCTCATCTTCCAGATCAGGAGTAGGTTTCAAACAAAAAGTATTCATAACATCTTTGTTCAGCACCCAAAGCATATGTTCTTCCACTGGTGGTTTCATGCCAGTTGAAATAATGTTCTAACATCCCATAGAACATCAATTCCTTCTTCTTGGAACACACCATCCTTGACAGTCTTCAAGGTCAATATGAAGATGTACATGAGCATCATTGATCAATCAATCTTATTGGTAAATGTCTTTATGAGTGGACTTGAGTAAAATCTCAAGTATCTTTGACACTTTTAATACGATTGAAGGTAACAACATATATTTTGTTGAGGGTAACAACCCTAGTATCCTTCCAATACTTTCAGGGTTATATCAGAAACCATGCAGCAGAATATAACGAACTCCTCAACAATATTCAAACATAATTATTTAACCACTATCCAAGTACAAGAATGGCAACCTAGGATTGAAGAAATAAACCCTACATACAACAACTTCCACTAAGCTACAGGCCTGATGGAAACAACCAGGAACATTACCTGTCACATATAACCAATGATCCTTTCCTAGAGATCATCCATACAGTAGTATGAATTGTCCAAGTTCATACTTCTTTTAAATAAATACTTTCTTCCTTTCCCATGACCATAAATTACCTTCCCAAGATCTCACGCAAAGTAGAATAGGATAACTGCTCTTATACCAATTGAAATTTTGGTACAACAAACTCATATGTCCTACAAGGATGTTGAGACATCTGATCTGACATAAACATACAGGCAAGATAAAACAGAAAAGATAAAGAACACACCAGAATTGTTTACCCACTTCAGTGTACAACAACACCTACTCTGGGGGCTACCAAGCCAGGAATGAAGACCACTATCAGTAGTATCAATTTGCAGACCCTACAGCCAACACACCCATTGACGATCTACGCACTTAATCACTACCCAATTACCCTTCTACCTAGGTCGTCCCTAGATATGGAATATACCTATCCCACTTACAATCATCTCAATGATGTCTAGCAGTCAACACCTCAGTCACTACATCAATGGCCCTTCACAAAAATTCTGATCACACAGATAGAAGTTTGGAAGACACACTTCCATGACAACCTAGCTAAGTATCCAAACAACACTCCACTATTTTTAGCTTTGATCCTAACTAAAACACATGGTGGAGTTGCTTCAAAGCTTCCTCCAAGAACAATACACCTCTTACCAACAGGCTTCGAGATGAACATGGTAAACTTCCCACAACCCGGGAGGTTTACCTTGCCAAAACCCTAGACTTCTACATCTCGAGTCATGTATTTTCTAGGTTACGAACCCTTCTATTTATAACATGTTACCCAACTAGTTTTAGTCCTTGAATCGCAACAAATCAAGTGTAACAAACTGCATAAACTTTTGCCCCAAGAAAGGTCTTCAATCTTTACTTTCCTAAATAATCTCTTTATTTAGAAAGTCTTCATTCTCCTTGATTTATGATTGAATTTTCTGGACCTTTAAATATGCGTGTTCTACCCCAAAATTTTCCCTCCCATTTTTGCCTAAGACATGCTCATTGAGATCTTCATTTTCTCAAGGTTGGCCAAGAATTGACCAGACAAATTCTCCTCCTAAGCAATGAACCTCTAATAAGGGTTTCACTTTTCACCAATATGTGTAGTTTGCAAAGGTATAAAATGTTTTCCATGGTCCTAATATGTCTTCAATATTGTCTATTCCAAATTTCATTCCTTACACTACAAATTTTCTCAGTCAATTGCTCAAGTGTTTGAAAATCAATTATACTAGGTCAAAAGTCAACTGTGGCCAATATACAGTCAAACTTCAAGATTTTTGGTCAACATCAACATTTTGAAGTGATATTCATCATTTGATCAAGGGTTGGTCATGATTCCTCAAGGAGTGTTCTTAATTTATCAAAAGTCAAGAATTGTTAAATTAAGGTTTCTATAGGAAAAGTCAACTGAACTTTGACCAGACATAACTTTCACATGCTTAATCCATTTTGCCCCAACCAAAGCCCAAATTGAAGAGAATCCAATTCCCTAAAACTTATATTTTATCCTCAAGTTAGAGAGATGCACCATTTGAAACATACAAGCTCACACATTACAGGTCATATTCAGAAATTCAACAAAAGACACTATTTTCCAAGACCATTTACATCAAGATAAATTCTTCAAATGAAAAACTGATTAAAAGATATATTGAAGTAGACATCTTGGGCTTTCCAAAAATTCCAAGATCATCATCACTATATAGTAATTGAGCAAGTTATGGCATACCTAAGTTTGGGAAATTTGAGAGATTTCAAGATACATTGGGAAAATTTGGAATTTTAGGTCAATGTCCTAAATTTTTGGACTTCAAACACTTTCATGACCTTATGAAGGGCCCTAATCTCATTTTTACTTTTCCTTGCAAATTTTATCTATTTTATTCATATTTATTTTGATTTATTTCAAATAAATACAAAGTAAATTGTATAAGATATTTAGAGATGGGATTTGGCATTTGGGCTAATGTTTTATTTTATCTTAAGTCCCCGAATTCGTGCCAAAATGTGCAGGTACATTCAAGGATGGAAATGGCATGAAATCTTCATTTTTGGCATTTTAATAAATTTTAATTATGGCTTTAAATAACATGGTTATGGCTTGGATTCTTTCCATATCTCCTTTCTATCTCCATCTCCTCTATATATACATCACATTTGTACGCTAATGAGATGGAGAAAGAACCTCAAGAAGCCACCAAATTCTCAAAAAATTCATAAAGTTGTAAAAAATCAGAAAAAGTTTTACGGACACGATCACTCCAAACCAAACATCCTGTCATCCTCCTGAGATTCCCCGGAAGCCATCCGAGCCTTTACACGAGCTATTCCACGCCCAGTGTTACATATTGAATCATCTTCGATTGGTAAGGATTTACAAAATAAAAACTGTGTTATGCCATTTAAATATATATTGCTTGCATATTTGTGTTGCTAATGATATTTGTGTTTGTTTCAACGTTTTACATGTAAGTTAAGGCGCAAGAACGATATCGTGCCATTTCTATGGCACGATCTGAGTTTCATTTTGTATCTCATGATTTAGGTTGATTCAGGCTAAAACAACCCCAGATTCGGGTTCAGGAGCTGATTTTATGTGGGATAGGGTCCTTTGAGTTACTTTAAATTAATGTTTGATCAAGTTTACAGGTTTTGGTGCACCGGAGAAGACGACCGGAGTTTGACTTCGGCGTCCCTCCAGTCGTTTGACTCGGGCGTGTGCTGCGTGGCAAAGAAATATGTCCTGATTGGTCATTTGAATGCAGGGGGCCCATCAACGTGTGTTTTATTTTTTAAATATCGATTTGTTTTATTTTCAAATATAATATTATCACTTTATTGATATTAACGAATGACAAACAACTCAGTTGGTAAAGGAAACATGCAAAATGGGGAGAGGACATGGGTTCGATACCCAGGTCTTGTATTTTCTTTTTCTAACTTTCATTCTACAGATCTTATGTGCTTCAGAGTCTGACGCTCACCATAAACCATCATTCCCATACTGCCAGATGTTGGCCAATCCAGATCCAGCGCTCTAAACGTACTAGCCTACCATGCACCCTCCAAAGGTGTCCCCACTAAATCAAAAACCAAACTTGGGCCTTCTTCTCCGATGGGCCTACATTTTCAAAATAAACCCCCCTTTTACTTTCTACCTGGCCCGTTTGCTTTCTTTATTTTATTTTAAATTTTTTTCTTTTTATTTTTTTAATTACAACATAAAAATCAGAAAAAATCACAAAAAATATTAGGTCAGTATTTTAATTAATTAAACTAATTTTTTATATAAATTAATTAAATAGTTTAACATTTTAATTAATTTAAAATTAAATAGACTTAGATTAATTCATTTTCTTTTCATAATTAAAATACAAAGAACTTAGAATTAGTTTCTTTTTAATTAAATTTCAATTTTCTTAAATAATTAATTTTTTCTTTAAATCTAGATTTAGGATATTTAATCAATCATTTTCTTAGTTTAATCTTTTTCTTAAATCAAACAAAATAAAACAAAAATATTTTCTTTTTTAGGGTTTAGACGTCCTTTCTAATTCGCATGCGGATTTATTTTAGCATTATCATTTTCATATTATTGTACCTGCTTCCTGGTTTGTAATAGTTTAATTTAGGACTTTAATTCACCGCTTTATTCCCCCAAGTTTTGGACCTGTAAATAACCCCCTCCCTGAAGTCTTGTAATAGCTAGGATTTACAATTTCCACACTTTTAATTTTTGCAAATTATTAACTGTTTAGATGCATGCTAACTAGGATTGTATGTCAAGATTAAAACAAAACGCTAGCAGAAAAACAGTCAAATCTCTCGAAACGTGAGAGATTTTAGTGGCTACCCTCCAGTTTAAAGATCATAAGCCCCTCGATGACCCTCTCATTGTTGCCTCGGTATGATCTTATAAACTCTAGGGTAGTTACTAAAGTTTCTTTCCCAGTTGCCTTTGTGACTGTATAAATGCCCCTTCGAATGTCCCTCAAACATCCAACAACTAGGGCTACCTACTCACTAATAGTAGGATAGCACTGTCTAAAGGAAAAGAGGAAAAGAACAACCTTTCGAGTAAAGTAGATAGTTGTTAGATGCTTGCTCAAACAATCTTTACACTTACACAAAAACTTCTTTCAAAAACATTTTCAAACACTTTGTATATGTTCTCTACCATTCGAGAAACATTATAAAGTTCTTTTCACGAAGACGCTTTCAAAATACCTTTCAAAAAACACACAAAGCATAAGGTATTTTAAAATGAGCTAAGCATATAAGAGCCCGTAGATAACTACAAATGGATAGGGTTCTAACGCCTTCCCTTTCCATAATCTACCCCCTTACTCATAAATAATCTCGAAAGGTCTATTTCTGTTCTTTTCACCATTTCCTTTGTTGGATAAAAGAAAAGTCGGTGGCGACTCTTGTTTACCGCAATATTTGTGAATACAATGAAAAACTAGTATAACAATCAGTTCTCCCATCGTATTATAGAACTGGCGACTCTGGTAGGGAGGATATAAAAAGTGGGGTTACCTTAGAGTTTAGTTCATTTTAAATTGCTTTACATTGTGTGTTTTGTATGCTTTACTTTTAAGGGCTTGTTTGGGTTGTTACTAAAGATCCTACACCCGGATCTAGGGCACCTTATTAGGTAAGTATCAATAAATCATGGAGGTTGTACGGTGTAGACCGATATGGACGAAGTGATAGCTACGTTAGCGTTATACTCTGGATTGTACTAATGTTCCTTGAGTCAGTCAAAGATAACATTAGGCTTCCTTATAGTGTAATTAAGCGCTAACTGACCTTTAGAATCTTTAATTGACTCATCCTAAGCCATTAGAAAGTAGTTAGATGGCCGGCTTTGGTTTCGATCAAAGATTGGTTGATACTCGATGCTACACTCATTGAGATCGGACTTTTGGGATTTTTTGGCCGCAATACTTCGGTGCTTGAGCTAAAACAATACCTAAAAGAAAGGTCTGTGATATGAGACTCCTTAGAACATGGTTACTATTACTAGGACAGGTTGAGCCAACTGAAACTTCAAGAGGGTACTTACCTTTAAAACTCATGCGAGCCTTTAAACCTAAGGCCTTTGTGTGACTTGTTTGTCTTTTCTATATCTGTGATTTTAAGCATAATCATAAGATCAAAAACATCATAACATGTCATGTACACTAACCATTTCAAGGACCTGTGGATTTATCTCTTCCCTGTTTTATAGGTTATGGATTCAGTTCGTAGAAAAACCATTTGGATTAACTTCACAGAAATTCCTCCCAAACTCAAGGAAATGGTCTTAAAAGTTCATGAGAGTTCATCATTCAACAAAAGATATGGTCACTTGCTCAGTTTAGTTACTACCCGTTTTGACGAAGGTTTTATGAGCGTCATATTCCAATTCTTTGATCCTAAGCACTATTGCTTCACATTTCCAGATTATCAGTTGGTGCCAACGCTGGAAGAATTCTCCAAGATACTTGGTTTGCCTATATTGGAGAAGTTACTTTTCACCAGTTTAGGACAAGATCCAACTGCTGAAGATGTTGTCGTAGCCTTGCATTTGAAGCTATCTGACATTGATTCCAATTAGGAAAGAAGAAGTGGAGTTAAGGGCCTTCTTGGAAATTTTCTAATGAAGAAAGCTCAGGTATTCCCGGACTCTATGAGTTACCATGCCTTGAAGATGTATTAGCTCTCTTGACATATGGGCTGGTGTTGTTCCCCAATTAAGACCAGTTTATAGATGTCAGTGCCATCAACATCTTCCTTACTCATAATCCAGTGCCTACATTGGTCGGGGATATTCTGCATTCACTTCATACCCGTACTATGAAGAAGTGAGGAACTCTCATGTGTTGTACGCCTTTGCTCTATAGGTGTTTTATTTCTCACCTTCCTCGGTCAATAATGAAGAATGGGTTAGGCTTAAGGTGGAACCAAAGATTAATGTATCTATGACACTCTGATATCTATTGGTTCCCTCGCTCTCAAGAAGACATATCTTTTATTGATCGCTACGGAGAATTTCCCAATGTTTCACTCCTTGGAATTAGAGGAGGCATCACCTACAACCCTTCTTTAGCCCTACCTCAGTTTGGTTACGCCCGAAGGGATGGTCCTCATGATATGCTCATCCTGGGTATTGTGTTCAACTATTCAAATGATCTACAAGGTTATCGTCAGAGGTTTATCCGCGCTTGAGGCATGGTTAATAAGACTGATAGTAAGACTTTAGGATACAATAACTCCATTCCTTTGGAGCCTTACCTTAAATGGTGCAAGCTCATGCTCAAAGTCTTATGATGCCATATGCTGCTATCTTACCAGTGATATCAAAGCATATTGTTCAAGGGGAAGAGTCTCACATTATTCTCCATCCTGATATGCAAACAAACTTTGAGGAATCGCAAAGGTGTTGGGCCTAACTCAAGGACGAACGAGATACCTTTGAAACCCAATTATATGCCAGTGAGAAGAAATTGTGGGAATTGACAAAGCAGCTTCACGAAGAGAGGAATCTCAATGCCTATATTGGCACCAAACAGAAGCGTCCATGGGAGACCTGGGAATATCAGAAGTTTCTTTTGACAATTTCTTTGTAACTTTTGTTTCAGTTGAACCTACTAATAAAAAGCCTCTTGCTTCTGTTTTGTTTAAAAGAGTTTAAATCCTATAAGGTCCTTGAAAATATTTCATAAGAGTATCATGCATATCATCACATAAACAGGTTCCAAGACAGGTTTCTTATCTTTTCGTTATTTATTTCAGCAAAAAGAAATGGATCTCGGATAGAATATCAATGACATTAAAGCCCAGAATGTTGAATTCCAGCAGATGTTCCTGGCTCTGGCTAAGGGACAAGAAGACCTGAAGGCTCTGATTCTCAAAGACAAGAAGAAGAAGAAGAAGAAGAAGACAAAGAAACCAATGGGTGTTCTGAATATGGGAAGGAGATTCAGAGGACCTGCAAAGAGAGCTCTAGAATTCACAACTCCGTCAAATGAGGGGGGAAATCAGGAAGAGAAGACAAAAGAAGTAGACCGCAATCCAAGGTCTGATGAAGAAGAGGTTGATTATGCTGAAGAGCAGTATCCACCTGCTAATGAAAAATACAAACAGGTGGAGGACCATCTCAGTGCAATGGAAATTCAGAGGGTACCCGTTCTGGATTTTTAAGAGTTAGGGATGGTTTCTGGAGTGGACATCCCACAGAAGTTCAAGGTTCCCTTATTTTCTAAATATGACAGGGTTTCATGTCCTAAGTTGCATATGAGGTCTTATGTCAATAAGATCCAACCTCACACCGCTGATATGAATTTGTGGGTGCATTATTTCTAGGAAAGTTTATCAGGGACTAAATTGGAATAGTTCTATCAGCTGGAGGGAACCAATATCCACAACTGGGAGGATCTGGCCGATGCTTTCTACAGGAAGTACCAATACAATGCTGACCTCGCTCCAACCCGTACACAACTTCAAAGTATGTCTATGGGTTCTAGTGAGGGCTTCCAAGATTATACACAGAAGTGGAGAGATCATGCAGGAAGAGTCCAACCTCCTCTGTCTGATAGAGAGCTGGTAGATATGTTCTTGGGTACTTTTGCTGGTCCATTTTTCAACCACTTAATTGGATGCTCTTCAGCTGGGTTCATCGAGCTGATATTGACAGGTGAAAGAGTAGAAGCTGGTATCAAGAGCAGTAAGATTCAGAGAGACGCATCTTCAAGTACAGTGAAGAAACCATTCTCTGGGAAGAAAGAAGTAAATGTTGCCTACGGTCATAGGAATCAAAGCAAAGTTGAACGCTGTCCAACGGTAGGAGCTGTGATGATCTCCAACCCTGTGCAAAATTAACAATAAAATAATCAGCCCATGCAGGATGCACCCAGAAGATAATTCACCAAACTCAACATGCCCTTATCTCAGGTTTTGCAACCTCTATTGAAGGCTAGCATGGTCACTCAGAGAGAGCCACCTCAAAATCGAAACACTACATCTCCCTGTTATAATCAAAATGCTCGGTGTGCCTGCCACTCCAACAGTCCAGGGCATGATACAGATGATTGTTGGGCTCTGAAGAATAAAGTTCAGGATCTTATTAAGGAATAAGAGATTGAATTTGACCCTCCTGAAACCCCTAATGTGATAATTGCACCCATGCCCAAGCATGACCATGGAATCAATGCTTTGGATGACAGTGAAAGTGTGCGACATGGACATGTGGATCTTCCAAACTATCAACGATGGACTCAACAACTAGAGGGCAAGAGACTTTGTGCCTATTACTTTCATCCATGAGTAATTGTCTTTTTATTTTTTGGGATATGTAAGATTTGAACAATTTAAAAGCCTTGTGTCTTATCTGGAGCACAATGGTCTAATTGTAAGGGTTATCACTTCATATTCATATGTGATTCATAAATCATTGGAATTTTTGCATAAAAATTTTACGCTCTCTGTCTTTCCTTTCCTTCTTTTACTTTATCAAAATAGCTACGCTCTCTTACACACACCCACATATCAATCTGGAGATCTACATCCACTTTGGATCCCATTGATAACAGTTATGCTATTGTCAATTATGACTTTGAAAATCTGATCTACCAAGTCGAGGTCAAAGGTGAGGAAGATTGGGAAGTACCATGAGAACTTGCTATACTGTTACAATAGGAGGAAAGAGAAATACATCCTCATGAAGAGCCAATCAACACGGTAAACTTGGGTACTGAAGAGGATTAAAAGGAAGTCAAAATAGGTGCCAACTTGGAGCATAGTGTCAAAGAACGGTTAATTCAGATGTTACATGACTAAGTTGAGATCTTTTCCTGGTCGTATGAAGACATGCCAGGGCTGGATACTGATATTGTGGTTCATTGTTTGCAAACTAAGGAAGACTTCCCTCCCATGAAGCAAAAGGTTTGTCGTATGCGTCCTGAGATGTCAGAAAAGATTAAATCGGAAGTCATGAAACAATTTAATGTCGGGTTCTTAGTTGTTACTTCTTATCCATAATGGATTGCTAATGTTGTTCCGGTACCTAAAAAGGACTGTAAGGTACGTATGTGTGTGAATTAGAGACTTCAATAGGGAGAGCCCCAAGGATGACTTTCTGATTCCCTATATTGATGTTCTGGTTGACAACACCGTACAACATAAAGTATTCTCCTTCATGGATGGTTTCTCCGGGTATAATCAAATCAAAATGGCTCCCGAGGAGATGGAGAAAACAAATCTCGTTACACAGTAGGGTACCTTCTGTTATAAAGTTATGCCATTTGGATTGAAGAATGCCGGGGCAACCTAACAACGTGCTATGATCCATCACAAGATAGAGGTCTATGTAGATGATATGATAGTCACGTCTCATACTGAAGAAAAGCACCTTGATCACCTACAAAAGGTGTTTGAAAGGATAAATAAGTACAAGCAAAGACTGAATCCGAACAAGTGCATCTTTGGAGTAAGATTTGGTAAGCTCTTAGGCTTCATTTTCAGCTGCAGAGGTATTGAAGTATACCCTACAAAGGTTAAAGCTATACAAGAAATTCCAACTCCCTGCACTGAGAAGGAGGTTAGGGGATTCTTGGGATGTCTAAACTGCATTTCCATATTCATTTCCCATCTAACCGCTACTTCTGAGACAATATTCAAATTATTGAAAAAATATCAAGTAGTGAAGTGGAATGACGACAGCCAAATTGCCTTTGACAAAATCAAGGAATAATTGCAAGAGACTTCAATTTTGATGCCGCCGGTTGAAGGAAGACCTCTGATCATGTACTTAACAGTATTAGAGAATTCAATGGGATGTGTGCTAGGGCAGCATGACGAGTCTGGTCGAAAAGAGCATGCATTATACTACCTTACCAGAAAGTTTACCGACTGTGAAACAAGATACCCGCTGCTCAAGAAAACTAGCTACGCTTTGGCATGGGCTGCTCGCCGACTGAGACAGTATATGTTGACTCACACTACCTTGTTGATATCTAAAATAGATCCTATCAAATACATCTTTGAGAAACCCGCTCTCTCCATAAGAATAGCAAGATGAAAATGGTCCTAACCGAATATGATATTCAGTACACAACCCAGAAAGCAATCAAGGGAAGTGTATTAGCTGATCATTTGGCTCATCGGGTTATGGACGACTACCAATACATGAATTTTGAGTTACTAGATGAGATCATGTTAGTGACTGATTGTGAAGAACCTCGACCGGATGAAGGACTTGAAAAAGGATCCCGATGGACTATGGTTTTTGACGGAGCGTCCGACGCACTTGGAAATGGAATCGGGGCCGTGATCATATCTCCCGAAGGCTGTCATACTCCTTTCACTGCCAGGCTATATTTCAATTGTACCAATAATATGGCTGAATATGAAGCATGCATTATGGGACTCAAAGCTGCTATCGACTTGAGAATCAAATTCTTGGGTGTATTTGGAGACTCGTCCATGGTAATAAGTCAAATTAAAGGATAATGGGACATGAAGCATCCTAATCTCATCCCTTATCGAGAACATATGTTAACGCTGATTCCACACTTTGAAGAAAATCAGTTAGTGGACGCGCTAGCTACTATGTCATCCATGTCCAAGGTCAGGTGGGATAATGAAGCTCCTCATATCACTATTGAGAGATTGGACGAACCGACATACTGTTATGAGGTTGATATTGAAGAAGTGGTGGACAAACCTTGGTTCGAAGAAGTGAAAAGATATCTCGAAGCAGAAGAGTATCCTGAGGGAGCTCCATTAATGACAAAAAGTTCTAAGAAGGTTCTCTGCCATGTTTTCCTCAGTAATGGAATTCTCTAAAAACACAACCACGATTCTACTTTGCTTCGGTGTGTAGACAAGAGGGAAGCAGAGAAGATTATGGCAGATATGCACGAAGGTACCTTTGGCACCCATTCTAGTGGGCACACAATGGCTAAAAAGATCCTACGGGCAGGATACTACTGGTCCACTATGGAAGCCGACTATTATCAGCATTCTAGAACTTGTCACAAATTCCAGATCTATGCTGATAAAGTACATGTGCCTCTGGTTCCACTAAATGTATTGACTGCTCCTTGGCCATTCGCAATGTGGGGTATTGATATGATCAGAGAGATTAGACCTACAACTTCTAATGGACACTGTTTCATCCTTGTCACCGTTGATTACTTCACGAAGTGGGTAGAGGCAACCTCTTTTGCTTTCGTTACCAAGAACGTTATGGTATGGTTCATCAGGCATAACATTATCTGTCGGTATGGTATTCCAGAAAGAATCATTATGGATAATGGTACCAATCTCAATAATACTATGATCACCGAGCTCTGCAAACAATTCAAGATTCAGCATCATAACTCTTCTCCTTACCGGCCGAAGATGAATGGCACTATAGAGGCCGCTAATAAGAACATCAAGAAGATCATACTGAAAATGACGGTGACATACAAATACTGGAACGAGATGTTACCGTACCTCAGTGTGCACGTCAATAGGATCAACTCCTTTCTCTCTAGTATACGCTATTGGAGCTGTCCTACCCATCGAAGTCTAGATCCCTTCCTTGAGAATCATGAAGGATGAAGGCTTGAATGAAGACGAATGGGTTCAGACTCGACTTGACCAATTGAACCTGATTGACGAGAAAAGGCTCATGGTTGTTTGTCATGGTCAGGCGTACCAGAAACGTATGATCAAAGCTTTTAACAAGAAGTTCAGACGTCAGGAATATCAAGTTAGCGACCTAGTAATCAAGCGCACTATCCTGCCACAAGGTGGTCCCAGGGGAAAATGGACTCCAACCTGCGAAAGACCATTTGTGATCAAGAATATATTTTCTAGTGGAGCCATGATCTTAACTGTTATGGACGGTGACTGTTAGAACATAATTTGATTCTACAACCCTCATAAGAGTTTTGATGATAACAAACACAAAGAACAAATATGAACTCTAAATTTTTGTTTTATGTTAAACAAAAGTTATGACGGAAACGACATCAGAAGTTAAGCCACAAAAGCACTCAAGATGAGTAATCAGAATGTTATGAATTATGATGATCAGAATCTGCACTAAAGAGAAAGATATCCTGATTTTGAACAAAAGTCCAACACGCAAACAAAACCTTATGTTTCTGACTTACCAAGTTATGAAGTAAAGAAGCATGCAAGATTTCTAGTTCTGAAGCGTTACTTTTCCATTAAGGCAATATCATGTGCAACAACTTCATTCAGAAAAGGATCTTCTCAGTATGGAAATTGCATTAAGTTAACATCATCATATTTCCATTTGGACAGATTTGTCACGCCTATATAAACAAGTTTAAAGGGTAAATCGTTCACGATCTTGAAATACTGCAACAACAATCTCAAAAAGTTGCAAAAAGTCATATTCATACTATACTCAATTTATGTAATACATCATAGTAGTGATACAATGATTAAGTTATTTTCCTTGAGATAAATTAGGTTGTGGTTGTACTCAAGAAGACTTTGGCATTTGTTAAAGTAGAATTGTAATCAGTTTGATTAGTGAATTAAGTCCTCGTTGGAGAGAGGCAAAATCAGCTTGGCGGGTGGACTGGAGTAGTTTGAGATCAAGCAAACCAGGATAAAAATCTCGTGTCTATTGATTTTAGTTTTTAAGTTTCAATTCAACCCCCCTTCTTGTGTTTTTCACTTCTTCAATTGGCATCAGAGCGCCTGGTTCTGAGTTTATACACTTAACCGTGTCAGTACAAGATTCAAGCTTTAGAAAAACACTATAATGGGACCAAGCCAAAACATCAGCAATGACTATCACGATGACAAAAACTGAATCAACGGCAAACCTCCAGTCTTTGATGGAGAAAATTTTGACTACTAGAAAGATAGAATTGAGAGCTTCTTTTGGCTCATGATGCTGACTTATGGGATATAGTGATTGATTGATACATGCATCCAGTGGATGAAAGTGGTCAGAAGATAGATAGAAAAAGAATGTATGACCAACAAAAGCGTGACTTCAGAAACCATCATAAGACCAAAACAATTCTTCTAAGTGCCATCTCATACTCAGAGTATGAGAAGATCTCAAATAGGGAGACAGCCAAAAACATGTTTGACTCTCTGAGAATGACGCATGAAGGCAACATACAAGTTAAAGAAACAAAGGCCCTTGTGCTCATTCAGAAATATGAAGCTTTCAAGATGGAAGATAGTGAATCCATAGAAGCAATGTTCTCAAGATTCCATATTCTAGTTGCTGGGCTGAGAGTTCTGGACAAAGGGTATTCTACTTTTGATAACGTAAAGAAGATCATCAGAAGTTTACCAAAGCAATGGAGGCTAATGGTCACTGCTCTTAAGCTGGCTAAAGATCTCAACAAGATATTTCTGGAGGAACTTGCTAGTTCCCTTAGAAGCCATGAGGTGTAGCTAGAAGATGACGAGCCTCAGAAGCAAGGTAAGTCTTTAGCATTAAAATATAACAAAAAACTTAATTCTAAGGTTTTGCAGGCTGTGGAAGAAATCTTTGATGGATCCTCATCAAAAGAAGACGAATTGTCTCTTCTCTCTAGAAGGGTAAATCAGTTGTGGAAGTAGAGGGAAAGAAAATTCAGAAACTCCAGAAGATCAGGGAATTAGAATGAATCCTCCTCCGGATACAGAAAGTCTGAGCCCTCCTCTGGACACAAAAGGTTTGAAGCCTCGTCTGGTCACAGAAAGTCAAACAACAGAGACATCATCTGCTATGAGTACAATGAACAGGGGCACTACAAAAGTGATTGTCCAAGGCTTCAGAAGGAGAAGCCCAAAAATAATTTCTTCAATGAGAAGAAGAAAAGTCACATGGAAACATGGGATGATTAAGATACTTCTGACACAGACTCAGAATCAGATGATGAAAGAGCCAACACTGCTCTTATGGAAAATTTGACAGAAGACAGCAAAGCATCTGGGTTAGACTCAGAATCAGAAACTGAAGAGGTATTTACCGACTTCACTATTAATTTTACCAAAGATGAACTAGGAGAAAGTCTGAGTGAAATTCTGGAAAGGTATTAGAAACTCAGAGTCAAATTCAAGAACCTGAAAAAGGATCTTGTGTCTGACTCTGAAGAAACTGAGAGTCTTAGATTAGAAAATTCTAAGCTAAAATAAAAGATTTCAAAGCTAGAAAATGATTTACAAAACTCTTAGAAAGAAATAATTCAGAGGCTCCCAATAGTGCTGATAAAATCATAAAAGAATATGATCAAAACTTTCAGAAGTTATAGAAGCAAGATGGCTTCAATGATCTACGGAGTTAGAAGAAATGGAAGAAAAGGAATAGGATACCAAGGTAAGGTATTTCCACCTAAAAAAGTCATGGACCTAGTAATTAAACGCACACCACTAAAATCTCACTTCACTTATGGGCACACACATGATCTGCAGTACACTATCAATGATTATTCTGCCAAACCAAAATTCAAACAGAATTTTGGTAAAACTAACAAACCAGGACCCAAAAAGATATGGGTACCTATGGAAAAAATTATATATGTAGCAGATATCCTTAGCAGCAAGGCTAAAACACCATTCATGGTACCTAGACTCTGGATGCCCTCGACACATGATGGTAAGAAAGCTTATGTTCCAAAGCCTGGAACTTAAACCTGGAGGCTACGTGGGCTTTGGAGGCAATCAAAGAGGGAAGATCATTGGCTCTGGAACAATAGGTTAGGGTAACCTTCCTTCTATTAATAATGTGATGTTAGTTGATGGATTGATGAATAACCTGTTATCCATAAGTCAAATAAGTGATAACGGTTATGATATAATCTTTAATCAAAATTCATGCAAAGTTGTTTGTCAGAAAGATGGAACTATCCTGTTTAATGGAAAGAGGAAAAACAACATTTATAAGATAAAACTTTCTGAACTAAAGTGTCAGAATGTGAAATGCCTACTTTTTGTTAACAACGAGCAATGGGACTGACAAAGAAGATTGGGGCATGTTAGTATGAGAAGAATATCTCAGATTAACAAACTTAATCTGGTCAGAGGACTTCCTGATCTGAAGTTCAGATCATATGCTCTGTGTGAAGCATGTCACAAAGGAAAATTTGCAAAACATGTTTTTAAAGCTAAAAATGTTCTTTCCACCTCTAGGCCATTAGAAGTTCTGCACATAGATTTATTTGGACCCGTGAAAATTGCGTATGTTAGTGGCAAGAAGTATGGGTTAGTGATCGTAGATGACTATAGAAAATGGACATGGGTAAAGTTCTTAATAAACAAGGACGAGTCACATTTTGTGTTCGTTGCCTTTTGTAACCAAGTTCAGAATGAAAAGGATCTTAGAATTGTCAAAATCAGAAGTGATCATGGTGGAGAGTTTGAAAACAAAAAATTTGAATTATTTTTCAATGAAAAAGGAATTTCGCATGACTTATCTTGTCCTAGAACTCCCCAACAAAATGGATTTGTTTAATGAAAGAACAAAACATTGCAATAAATGGCCAGAACCATGATCAATGAGACTAACATTGTTAAGATCTTCTGGGCAGAAGCAATTAACACAACATGTTACATTCAGAATAGAATCTCTATAAGACCTATTCTGGAAAATTCTCCATATGAATTGTGGAAGAACAGAAAGCCTAACATTTCTTATTTCCATCCTTTTGGATGTACATGTTTTATTTTGAACACTAAAGATCATCTGAACAAGTTTGACTCTAAAGCACATAAGTGTATTATGTTAGGATACTCTGAATGCTCAAGAGGGTATAGAGTATACAATACAGAAAAACATATTTTTGAAGAGTCAATCAGTGTTAGATTTGATGATAAGCTTGACCCTCAAAAGTCAAAGCAAAATGTAGCTTTTGCAGATATAGAAGTTGAATTCTCAGGTGCTGAAGGCAACTCATCAAAAGTTCCCAATAGAGGCACTCCAACAACGTCAGAAGGAAATGTCACAAGCATTCGAGTACCTTCTGTTGATCAACTCCAGAAAATGATATCCAGAAGCAGCATAGCTTAACCTGAAGATAAGATTCTAGGAAAGAAGGATGATCCAATCAGAATAAGATCAACATTCAGAAACTCTAAAGAATCCCTCATGGGATTGGTATCTCTGATTGAACCAATAACAATTGATGAAGCTCTTCTGGACAACAACTGGATTCTGGAAATGCAGGAGGACTTAAACCAATTCACCAGAAATGACGTATGGGATCTGGTTCCCAAACCAAAAGGATTCAACGTCATTGGAACAAAGTGGGTGTTTAGAAACAAACTGAATGAGCAAGGAGAAGTCATCAGAAACAAGGCACGACTAGTTGCACAAGGTTATAGTCAACACGAGGGGATAGACTATACATAAACCTTTGCTCCAGTTTCCAGGTTAGAATCTATCAGACTCTTAATCTCTTTTGTTGTAAACAATGGCATCACTCTGTATCAGAAGGATGTCAAAAGTGCATTCTTAAATGGTTACATTGATGAAGAGGTATATGTGCACCAACCCCCTGGATTTGAAAATTCCAAACACCCAGAATATGTTTTCAAACTAAAGAAGTCACTTTATGGTCTAAAACAAGCTCCCAGAGCTTGGTATGAAAGAGTGAGTAACTTTCTGTTAGAAAAGGAATTTACCAGAGGGAAAGTGGACACAACCTTGTTCTGTAAGACATTTAAGAACGACATTTTAGTTTGTCAGATCTATGTAGATGATATTATATTTGGATCTACTAAACCTTCTCTTGGAAGAGAATATGCTAAGTGCATGCAGGCAGAATTTGAGATGAGCTTAATGGGAGAAGTTAAATTCTTTCTGGGCATTCAAATTAATCAGACTCCAGAAGGAACTTACATTCACCAAAGCAAATACGTCAGATAACTTCTGAATAAATTTGACCTCTCAGAATGTAAGCCTTCAAAGACTCCAATGCATCCCACATGCATTATGGAAAAGGAAGAGGTAAGTAAAAAGGTAGAGCATAAAATCTACAGAGGTATGATTGGTTCTCTCATCTATCTGACAGCTTCAAGACCTGATATTTTATTCAGTGTCTGTTTAAGTTCCAGATTCCAATCAGATCCTAGAGAATCTCACTTAACAACAGTAAACGAATTTTCAAGTATCTGAAAGGTACTACTAATATGGGTTTGTTTTATAGAAAATCCAATGAATACAACTTAGTAAGATATTGTGATGCTGATTTTGCTGGAGATAGAGTAGAACCTAAAAGCACTTTTCAAAGCTGCCAGTTTCTGGGAGACAATCTGATCTCATGGACCAGCAAGAGGCAGTCCATAATTGCATTGTCAACAGTAGAAGCTGAATACATTGCAGCTGCTGGATGCAGCACACAGATGCTCTGGATGAAAAGTCAGCTTGAAGACTTCAACATATTTGAGAGTAACATCCCTATTTTCTATGATAATACATCTGCTATCTGTTTATCCAGAAATCCTATTTTGCACTCTAGGACTAAGCATATAGAAATAAAACATCATTTTATTAGGGACTATATTCAGAAAGGAATTCTCTCTTTAAAATTTATTGACACTGACCATCAATGGGCTAATGTGTTTACAAAACCCCTTTCTGAAGATAGATTTAATTTCATTCTAAAACATCTCAGCATGAAATTATGTCCAAAATAAGAAGTTTTATTTGCATATTCTAACCCTCATAATTTTTTTTTTTGTGAACATCTGATCAACTTGTCTTCAGAAGTTAGCAGTATAGTTGCTTCAGAATCTATCTATGAAGATCTGAACCTTTCATTACAAAGATAGAGGCGTGCAGTTCACACCATCAAACATTTGTCATCCTCTCACAAGCTACCTTCTGAGGATGAACACACGTTCAAATTCTGAAGGGTCTAAGGCTCTGAATGGATGCATTGAGACACTTGTCAATGGAAATTGTTCAGTATCTACACGCTATCCCCAAATTTCAGGTTTCATAATTTTAGTATAATCATTACTTATATTCTCTTTCTTATTGATTAAGTCTTCAAAAGTGTTTATAAATTCAATTTCACTATTTCATTCACTTCTTACTGCATCCACTATTTTCTCTCGCTCTCGTTTTTGCAAAAAACCCCTTTTCTGAGTTTTCTTCAACAAATCCGTGTGAATAATGGCATCCTCATCAAGCATCCAAAATCTCAACAGTGCTCCTGGTTCATCTTCAACAAAACAGTATGAGGAACCTATAAGAATGTTGCTCACACTGGTAGATAATCTTGAAGTTCTATGTGAGTTGATCGTTGATTTTGAGAGTTTAAAGGAAAATGGGTTTGATTTGTATGAAGATATGACAGCTCAGGGATGGAACAGATACTTTGATCATTTGTTGGGTCCAGTATTTCCTATTCTTGTTAAGGAATTCTGGATTCATTCTACTTCATCCAACCATCAGGTTACGTCATATGTTATGGGCAAGAACATAGTGATTACAAAAGAATTTATCGATAAGTGTTCTGACCTAAAATCTATTGCTAGGGTCATTTTCACTTCTAGACAGCCATCCAGCAAGATAAGAGACTTGAAATATTATTACAGAATCTGGGCCAGGATCATTATGGGTTGCATAAATCACAGGAAGCCTACAAGCTCTCTTGATTACATCAACATTGATCAACAGTTTTTGTTGTACTTCATTGCAAATAAGACCAAAATAAAGCTTCCACACCTGTTCTTCAATCATCTATAGTTTTTCCAACATCTGAAACAGTTCCCCCTCAACCAACAGAAAATCCCTCACCACAAACATTTAAGGATTTTGACATAGAGTTTGATCCATCTGTAACTCCTGGCAGCTTCTTAAATGAAACTCACTCCCCTAACCCAAATCCAGAACAAAATCAACCAAAACAAGCAAGAGTTCTATCTGATATTGAACTTTTTGACCAAGACTTTCAATCACCAAACCCAGAAAATATAAACCTCCACTCCCAACTACCAGAAAATCCACACCCTCATTCTCCACAACAAGAACATCCAAATCCCAACTCTCCTCAACCAGAAAATGAAAACCCTCTGACTCCTGAAACTGAAAATCCTAATTCTGAAACCCCAGAACCAGAAAATCAACACGCTACCGCAAACCAATCAGAAGACTCCCTTACAGAATCTGATACCACTATCCGAATTCCTGGAATAACAGAACCTCTTATGGTTCGTTTACCTCTCTCCATCTATGATATTCCAAAAATACCTTCACCATATGATTCCACACCACTAAACACCCCTCACTTACTAATCCTAATTTCTGATTCTCCTACTCCATCACCAACTAACCATCCAGCTGATCATCTCAGAACTGTAATTGATTTAGAAGCGCTGGACCATCTAGCTTCAACCTCAAATAAAATTGATATTCCCAAACCCAAACCAACCTTAACCAAAACAGATGTTGGTAAGAACTTGTTGATTTTTGAAACAGAAATACAGGAATGGGTTACTTCTTTGAAGCAAGCAAGTCAAGAGAATTCTAATCCTGCTGCTTCTGATTCTCTTTGGGATGGATTCAAAAAATGGTTCAACTCTGAATCTCAGAGGCTGAAAGAATTGAGTTATAAGATGACTCAACATAACTTCAGTAATTAGCTGAAATCCTTCAAAGACCAAGTTCTGAGTCATTGGGACAAGAAAGAAATTCTTCTGCTGGAAAATGCTCCCTGGAAAGAGCACCAACCTTCAAAAGCATATGAACCAGGTTCTGATAGTCACCCTCTGACTACTGCTCTAGAAAAGGAAATTGAAACAAAAGAAGTAGTTGAATCAGAAGAAGTTGCAGAGTGTTCTGAATGACATGAAACCTCTGAGGAAACACCAGTTGTGTCTCTGGTCATGCAAACTCTGGAAGAGTTGAAGAAGGAGAATGCTTTAATCCACACAAGGTTGGATAAGCAAGAAGACACAAAAAAATAAATAATGGATATATTGGATAAACAAGAAGACACTACCAAAGATATCAAGGATATACTGGGAAAGCAGGAAGAATCAAGCACTTAGATTAAAATCTTGCTAGAAGCGTTGTTCACACGACTTCCCCATCCATCTTAGATTTTCTTTAACTTGTTTTCTATATTCCTCATCTTATCTTCTTTGTTTCTGGAAGATGTCATTGCTATCTGTTTCAATAGAAATCATCATTTTTTTTACTCTAATAACTTATAATTATATAGCTTTTTGATACCTGACAAAAAAGGGGGAGAACGTAAGATATTTTCAATAACAGTTTACCGGGACTAAGTCTTAAACATTCTGAATATCTTAACTTCTTTTTTGTTTTCTAAAAGCTTAAACAGGAACAAAATCTGATAAAGACAGAAGCAGATGCATCAAAAGCTCTAACAAGAAGGAACTTTACGAAAGTATCTCATCTCTATCTGAGTACTCAACTCAGCGGGAGACTCTCTTAAGATTTTGTTATGTAATTTTTTATTGAAAAATCCTAGTTTTTGTCATCATCAAAAAGGGGGAGATTGTTAGAACATCGTTTTGAAGATGTGAAAAACACAAGAAGGGGGGGGGGGGGGGGGAGTGAATTGAAAACTTGAATCTAAAATAGCTTAATGAAACATTATTTTTATCCTGGTTCGTTTGATCTCAAACTACTCCAGTCCACCCGACAAGGTGATTTCGCCTCTCTCCAACGAGGTCTTAATCCACTAATCTCAACAAGATTACAAAAGCTACTTTAACAATTGTTAAAGTCTTCTTGAGTACAACCACAAGCCGGTTAATCTAAAGGATCTCTTTTTCAATAGATTAAACAATATCTGTTGTTGTTTTTCTAACAAAAACGGTTTATCACAACTATGATAAATTACACAGGTTTATAGCTTAGAATAAAGAATGAATTTGCTTGCAGCTTGAATATGCGTGAGTGGTGATCTAGCAAAATCGTTGTGTGTACGTACGTGCTTCATTTTGAAATCTGACTTGTTTATATAGGCAGTGTAATAACGTTGATCATAAAGCATATTTAATGTCATTAACACACTTTCCTTTTGGAGAAGATCCTGTCTGAAGGAAGTCGTTGGAATTGATGATGTATTTAATGTTCAGTAACGCTTCAGAATCTTTTCCCCTTACTGCTGATGACGCTTCAGAATATTGATGACTTGGTTTGATATGTTCTCGTTCAGAGTCAGAGTTTACTATAATTAAGCGTAGGTTTTGGTCACTAATCTTCAGCGTGTGATCTTATTGCTTCAGCGTGTAACACTTATGGCTTATCTTCTGATGTTGATCTGATCATAACTTCTGCATACATAAAACATATTTTTAAGGTGCATATTTGTTCTTTGTATTTATTTATTCTTTGTATTTGTTATCATCAAAACTCTAACCAAGGGTTGTAGAATCAAGCTATGTTCTAACAATCTCCCCCTTTTTGATGATGACAAAAACCATATTTTCCAATTAAAAAATAAAGAATAAAAAGTTTGGAATAAAGAAGAAAAACTCCCCCTCAGTTGATTACTTCCCTTAAGTTCCTTGAGTCCTTGAGCATCAGAGTTTAACTGCGTCTTTCATCAGAGTTTGTACCTGTAGCTGTTCAAGCTTTTCAAAAGATAGAGGTTAAGTAGTCCAGAATGTTTGAGACTTCTGTCTCAGTAAACCGTTATTGAAAATATCTTACTTTCTCCCCCTTTTTGTCAGTTATCAAAAATGTAATATAATCAGAGCCAAAATAGTTTAGTTATATTAAAAAGCAAGAAGCAATGATAAGTAGTCCAGAACAGAAGCAATGTAAAACAAACGTTAAAGATAAACAGATTTAAAACAGAAAAGAATCTAAGAGGGAGGAGGAAGGCGTGTGAACAAAGCTTATAGCAAGCCCTTGATCTGGGTGTTAGATTTTTCTTGTTTGCCCAAAATTCTCTTGATTTCTTTGTTTGTGTCCTCCTGCTTATCCAACCTTTCCTAGATAACAGCATTTGCTCTCTTCAGTTCTTCCAGAGTTTGCATGACATAGGAAGGAGTTGGAGATTCTTCAATATTTGGATTCTTCTCAGATCATTCTGCAGCTTGATCACATTGAACCATTTCCTCTGCTGAGATCATCTCTTCTAAAGCAGCAGTCAGGGAGAGACCTTCTGATTCTGGTTGAACTTCATCTGAGGGACGATGTTATGACCAGGGAGCATTATCTAGAGGGAGAATCTCCTTCTTTAGCAGATGGCTCAGAACTTGTTCTTCAAAAACCTTTAGCATATCACTGAAGATCCATTGTACCTGTTCATAGCTCTGTTCTTTTAGCTTTAATGTTTCAGAACTTAGCCAGTTTCTGAAACTTGTCCATAGATAATCAAAAGCAGCAGGATTAGTCATCTATAGACTAGTATGCTTCAAGGAGGTTATCCATTCCTGTATTCCTATTTCAAACATCAACAAACTTGTACCAACATCTGGTGTGGTTTCAGTTGGTTATGGTTTGGGAACGACATTTTTGTGAGATATAGCAGCTAATTATTCCAATGCAGTTGGATCAATGACAAGTCTTACATTGTCAGTTGGATTGCTCTTCGGTGAAGGAGTGGGAGAGTCAAGTATGATGATTGGACTGGTTGGGGAATTTGGTGGTGTGGATTCCAGAGAAGAAGGAATTTATGGAATGTCCAGGATGGTGAGAGGCATGTGAATGGCAAGTGGTTCAGTGATTCCTGGGATTGGGATTGTATCTGAATCTGAAGTAGGTTCTTCAGATTGGTTGGTTGAAATATTGTAAGGTTCTGGTTCATGGGTCTCAGATGGTTGATTCTCAGAAGTTTGAGCTTTTGGTTGTGATTGTTCAGGTTTAGGTGATGATGGATGAGGAATATCTTGTTGTGGAGAGAGAGGTATGGAATATCTTGTTGTGGAACATTTGTTGTAGTTTTGGAGTTTGGATTATCAGGGATTTGAGGATTTGGATTTTGTGGTGTGGGAGCTGAAATGTCTTGGTCAAAAGAGTCAATATCAGATAAAACTTTGGCAAGTTCTGGTTGAGTTTGTTCAGGATTTGGATAAATAGGAAGGGAGTGAGTTTCACTTAGACTTAGTGTTTCTGATGGATCAAACCCTATGTCAAAGTCATAAAAAGTTTGTGGGGTTGGATGTTCTGATTGGGTAGTTATGGTTTCAGATGTTGATATAGTTATTGATTCTAAAACAGTAACAGAGGAAGGATTACCTTTCTTTTTAGCAGCTTTCAAAGTCTTCTAGGATGATCCTTCTGTTGCCGCCTTCCTTTTCTTGGTCTTCTTCAAAACAACTTCTAGAGCATCCTGATGCAAGTCCTGGATATTTATTTCTGGTGCAGTGCCATCTACCTTACACACATCCATATATCTGACAATTATCTCAGGCTTGGAGTCAATCTCAGAGAAAAGAGGAAAATTATCCAGAGGAATTCTTCTGGAAGTGATGGTTGCAAAAGAAGTAACGTTGGGTTCCTTCTTGATGTTCTCAATGATTTTCATCTTTTTCAGATTTTTTGCATTCAGAGGCTTCCCAGCAGTTGCTTCTAGTGAGCTAATTCTCGTGCTTCAGTCAAATGCTCTATCAGCCTATTCTCTGTCAGAATATGTGATATGAGTCTTCCTAGGGGTATCCAGTCCCTTTTGGTATGCTCATCTTCTCTTGTTTCCTTTACACTGATCCTCATATGATTAAATAGTTGGCGCGGGAGGTTTACCTTAGTCTTCTTGGAGATAAAGTAGATCAGAAACTGCTGATCAATGTTTATGTAATCAGGAGAGCTAGTTGGCTTCCTGTGGTTGATGCATCCCAGAATTATTTTAGCCCAAATTCTGTGATGATCCTTCATATCCCTAATCTTTCTGGAGGGTAGATCCAGAGTAAATATTTCCCTTGCAATAGAAGCAACATCAAAACATCTTTCAGCCATGTCAATATATCTGACACCTCCACCATTGTAACCGATAAGTCTTGAAATTAGGTGTTCTGTAATGACAATTTTCTTACCCATGACATACGAGGTAACTTGATGGTTTGAGGAGGAAGCATGTATCCAGAATTTTTTGACAAGAATTGGAAACGTTGGCCCTAGAAGGCGGTCAAAATATATGTTCCGACCTTGAGCATTGACGTCTTCATACAAATTGAAGCCATTTTCTTGAAGGATTTCAAAGTCAACAATTAGTTCTGAAAGAACTTCCAGATTATCAATGGGAGTGAGTAGCGTTCTGTATGGTTCTTCGTACTGTTCCATAGAAGAAGTTTCCTGAGTACTGATGTTTTGGACTCTTGAAGAAGCCATGTTCACACAAGAATTTTGAGAAAGATGAAATGGTTTTTGAAAGTACAAACTGAAGACAATAGAAGGTATTGAGAGAGTAAAAGTGAAAGAATGTAAAGAGTGAAACTTGAGTTTAAATAGATTTTCTTGAAAGCATAAACAGTAAGAGAGAGAAACAATTAGTCATGATTATAAGCATTAATGACAACTGATCTTAGGGGATTCAGAAAGATATTGGAACGGTTACCCATGACATGTGTCTCAATGCACCCAATCAACGCTTTTGACCTTTTAGAAAAGTGAACGCATGTTCAGCCTCAGAAGGTAACTGATGAATGGATGACAACTATTTGCTTACGTGAACAACACACTTCTATCCTTGAAATGAAACGCCTCAGAAGGTTGATCAGTAGTTCACAGAAAATAACTAAGTTCTGAAGGTTAAGATATGTTAATAAAACAATTTATTATGGGCAAAGATTCATGCTGAGATGTTTCAGAATGAAGTTAAACCTATCTTTAGAAAGAGTTTTTGTAAAGACATCAGCCCATTGATGGTTTGTGTCAATGAATTTTAAGTTAAGAATCCCTTTCTGAATATAGTCCCTAATAAAATGATGTTTTATTTCTATGTGCTTATCCCTAGAATGCAAAATAGGATTTTTACTGAGATAAATAGCAGAAGTATTGTCACAGAGGATAGGGATGTTACTCTCAAATATATTGAAGTCTTCAAGTTGACTTTTCATCCAGAGCATTTGCATACTACATCCAGCAGCTGCTATGTATTCAGCTTCTGCCGTTGATAGTGCTATTGTGGATTGTCTTTTGCTGGACCATGAGATTAGATTTTCTCCCAGAAACTGGCAGCTTCCAGAAGTGCTTTTACGTTCTACTCTGTCTCCAGCAAAGTCAGCATCCCAGTATCCTACTAAGATGTAATCACTTGATTTTCTATAAAACGAACCCAGATTAGCAGTACCTTTCAGATACTTGAAAATACAGTTAACCGCTGTTAAGTGAGATTCTCTAGGATCTGATTGGAATCTAGCACAAATGAAAACACTGAATAGAATTCGAGGCCTTGAAGCCGTCAGATAGAGAAGAGAACCAATCATACCTCTGTAGACCTTCTGTTCTACCTTTTTACTCACCTCTTCCTTTTCCAGAATGCACGTGGGATGCATTGGAATCTTTGAGGGCTTACATTCTGAGAGATCAAATTTCTTCAAAAGTTCTCTGACATATTTGCTCTGATGAATGTAGGTTCCTTCTGGAGTTTGATTTATCTGAATGCCCAGAAAGAATTTGAGTTCCCCCATTAGGCTTATCTCAAACTCTGCCTGCATACATTTAGCAAATTCTCTTCCCAAAGAGGGTTTAGTGGATCCAAATATGATGTCATCAACATAAATCTGACATACTAGCATGTCATTCTTAACTGTCTTACAGAACAAGGTTGTGTCCATTTTCCCTCTGGTGAATTACTTTTCTAACAGGAAGTTACTAGGTCTTTCATATCAAGCTTTGGGAGCTTGTTTCAGACCATAAAGTGACTTCTTTAGTTTGAAAACATATTCTGGATTTTTGGAACTCTCAAAACCAGGAGGTTGGTGCACATATACCTCTTCATCTATATAGCCATTTAAGAATGCACTTTTGACATCCATCTGATACAGAGTGATGCCTTTATTAACAACAAACGATATTAAAAGTCTGATAGATTCTAACCTGGCGAATGGAGCAAAGGTTTCTGTATAATCTATACCCTCTTGTTGACTATAAACTTGTGCTACCAGTTGTGCTTTGTTTCTGATGACTTCACCTTGCTCGTTCAGTTTATTTATGAACACCCATTTTGTACCAATGACGTTGAATCCTTTTGGTTTGGGAACCATATCCCATACTTCATTTCTGGTGAATTGTTTTAGTTCCTCTTGCATTTCCAGAATCTAGTCATTGTCCAAAAGTGCTTCATCAATTGTTGTTGGTTCAATCAGAGAAACCAGTCCCATGAGAGATTCTTCAGAGTTTCTGAATGTTGATCTTGTTCTGATTGGATCTTCCTTCCTTCCAAGTATTGTATCTTGTGGGTGATCAATACTGCTTCTGGATAGTCTTTTCTAGAGTTAATGAACAGAAGGTGCTGGATTGCTTGTAGTGACTCTTTCTGCTGTTGAGGGAGTGTCTCTGTTGATAACCTCTGATGAGTTGTCTTCAGTACCTGGGAGTTCAACTTCCATACCTGCAAATTCACTCTGCTTTGACTTTTGAGAGTCAAGCTTATCATCAAACCTAACACTGATCGGCTCTTCAATAATCTGTGTTTCTGTATTGTATACTCTGTACCCTCTCGAGCGTTCAGAGTATCCTAATATAATGCACTTTTGTGCTTTAGAGTCAAACTTGTTCAAATAATTTCTTGTATTCAAAATAAAACTTGTGCATCCAAATGGGTGAAAATAAGAAATGTTGGGCTTTCTGTTCTTCCACAATTCATATGGAGTCTTTTCTAGAATAGGTCTTATGGAGATTCTATTCTGAATGTAACACGCTGTGTTAATTGCCTCTTCCCAGAAGATCATAGCAACGTTAGTCTCGTTGATCATGGTTCTGGCCATTTCTTGCAATGTTCTATTCTTTCATTCTACAACTCCATTTTGCTTGGGAGTTCTAGGACTAGAGAAATCATGCATAATGCCTTTTTCATTGAAGAATAATTCAAAATCTTTATTTTCAAATTCTCCACCATGATCACTTATGACTTTGACAATTCTAAGATCCTTTTCATTCTAAACTTGGTTTCAAAAGGTAACAAACACAGAGTGCGACTCGTCCTTGTGTCTTAAGAACTTTACCCATGTCCATCTGCTATAGTCATCTACGATTACTAACCCATACTTATTGCCACTGACTGAAGCAATTTTTACTGGTCCAAATAAGTCAATGTGCATAAGTTCTAATGGCTTAGAGGTGGAAACAACATTTTTGGATTTGAAAGCAGGTTTTTCAAATTTTCCTTTCTGACATGATTCACACAGAGCATCTGAATTGAACTTCAAGTTAGGAAGTCCTATGACCAGATTGAGTTTGTTAATCGGAGATATTCTTCTCATACTAACATGTCCCAATCTTCTGTGCCAGATCCATTACTCGTTGTTAATAGACAGTAGACATTTTACATTCTGACTCTTTAGTTCAGAAAGTTTTATTTTATAAATGTTGTTTTTCCTCTTTCCATTAAATAGGATAGTCCCATCTTTCTGACTAACAGCTTTGCATGAATTTTGATTGAAGATTATATCATAACCATTATCACTTAATTGACTTATGGATAACAGGTTATGCATTAATCCATCGACTAATAAAACATTACTTATAGAGGGAATATTCCCATTACCTACTATTCCAGAGCAAATGATATTTCCTCTCTGATTGCCTCTAAAGCCCACGTGGCCTCCAGGCTTAAGTTCCAGGCTTTGGAACATATCCCTTCTTCCCGTCATGTGTCGTGAGCAGCCAGAGTCCAAGTACCATGATTGGTGTCTTAGCCTTGCTGCTAAAGATATCTGCCACATGTATGATTTTATCCTTAGGTACCCACATTTTCTTGGGTCCTGATTAGTTAGTTTTACCAAAATTCTGGTTGAATTTTGGTTTGACATAATAATCACTACTTGTGTATTTTATGTCATGTGTGTGCCCATATATAAAATGTGAATTGAGTGGTGTGCATTTTATAACTAAGTCCATGGCATTTTTTGGTGTAGGTACCTTACCTTGATATCCTATCCCTTTTCTGCCATTTATGCTAACTCCATAGATCATTGAAGCCATCTTGATTTTGTCTATGTTTTTAGCTAGAAACTTCTGAAAGTTGTGATCATACTCTTTGATGATCTCATCAGCATTGCTGGGAGTTTCAGAGATTGTTTTCTTCTGAGAGTTTTGCAAATCATTTTCTAATTTTGAAATTTTTTCTCTTAACTCAGAATTCTCCAATCTGAGACTCTCAGTCTTTTAAGAGTCAAAGGCAAGATTCCTTTTCAGGTTTCTAAATTTGACTCTGATCTGCCGATACCTTTCCAGAATTTCATTTAGACTTTCAGCAAGTTCAGCCTTAGTAAAGTTTATGGTAAAGTCAGGGAACACCTCTTCAATGGTAATGTCTTCTGATACGTTTGCCATGAGAGGTATGGTTGTTCTTTCATCATCTGATTCTGAGTCAGCTTCAGATGTGTCAGAATCATCCCATGTAGCCATGAGGCTTTTCTTCTTTTCCTTGAGAAACTTCTTTTTGGGATTTTCCTTCTGAAGCTTTGGGCAGTCACTTTTGTAGTGCCCTTGCTCGTCACATTTATAGCAGATGATGTCCTTGTTGTTTGGCTTTCTGTATCCTGAAGAACCTTCATATCTTATGTGTCTAGAGGAGGACTCAGACTTTCTGTATCTGGAGGAGGATTCATTCTGATTTTCTGATCTTCTGGGATTTCTGAACTTCCTTTGTCTTTGCTTCCACAGTTGGTTCACCCGTCTGGAGAGGAGAGACAGTTCATCTTCTTCTGATGAGGATCCATCAGAGGTTTCTTCCACAACCTGCAAAACTTTGGAGTCAGATTTTCTGTTAGATTTTAAAGCTAATGGATTACCTTGCTTTCGAGGTTCATCTTCTTCTAGCTCTATCTCGTGACTTCTGAGGGAGCTAACAAGTTCTTCCAGAGAGATTTTGTTGAGATCTTTGGCTAGCTTAAGTTCTGTGACCATTGGCCTCCATTGTTTGGGCAAGCTTCTGATGATCATCTTAACGTGATCAGTAGTAGAATACCCTTTGTCAAGAACTTTTAGTCCAGTAACAAGAATTTGAAATCTTGAAAACATAGTTTCTATTTATTCACTATCTTCCATCTTGAATGCCTCATACTTCTGAATGAGCGCAAGGGCCTTGGTTTCTTTGAATTGAATGTTTCCTTCATGCGTCATTCTCAGAGAGTCAAACATATTCTTGGCAGTTTCTCTGTTTGATATTTTCTCATATTCTGAATATGAGATAACGCTGAGGAGAATTGTTTTGGCCTTGTGGTGGTTTCTGAATTCACGCTTTTGCTGATCAGACATCATTTTCCTGTCTATCTTCTGACCACGTCCATCCATAGGATGCGTGTATCCATCAGTCACCATGTCCCACAGATCAGCATCATGGGCCAGAAAGAAACTCTCAATTTTGTCTTTCCAGTAGTTAAAGTTTTCTCCATCAAAGACTGGAGGTTTACCACTGAATGTGTCCCTGTCTTCATTGTTGTCATTGCTGATGTTTTGGCTTGGTCCCACCATAGTGTTTTTCTGATGCTTGGATCTTGTACTGACACGATTAATTGTTTAAGCTCAGAACCAGGCGCTCTGGTGCCAATTGAAGATGTGAAAAACACAAGAAGGGGGGTTGAATTGAAAACTTGAATCTAAAACAGCTTAATGACACAGTATTTTTATCCTGGTTCGTTTGATCTCAAACTACTCTAGTCCACCCGTCAAGGTGATTTCGCCTCTCTCCAACGAGGTCTTAATCCACTAATTTGAACAAGATTACAAAAGCTACTTTAACAACTGTTAAATTCTTCTTGAGTACAACCACAATCCGGTTAATCTCAAGGATCTCTTTTTCAATAGATTAAACAATATGTGTTGTTGTTTTTCTAACAAAAACGGTTTACCACAACTGTGATAAATTACACAGGTTTATAGCTTAGAATAAAGAATGAATTTGCTTGCAGCTTGAATATGCGTGAGTGGTGATCTAGCAAAATCGTTGTGTGTACGTACGTGCTTCATTTTGAAAGCTGACTTGTTTATATAGGCAGTGTAATGACGTTGATCATAAAGCATATTTAATGTCATTAACACACTTTCCTTTTGGAGAAGATTTTGTCTGAAGGAAGCCGTTGGAATTGATGCTGTTTTGAATGTTCAGTAACGCTTCAGAATCTTTTCTCCCTACTGCTGATGACGCTTCAGAATATTGATGACTTGGTTTGATATGTTCTTGTTCAGAGTCAGAGTTTACTATAATTAAGCGCAGGATCTGGTCACCAATCTTCAGCGTATGATCTGATTGCTTCAGCGTGTAACACTTATGGCTTATCTTCTGATGCTTATATGATGAAAACTTCTGCATACATAAAACATATTTTTAAGGTGCATATTTGTTCTTTGTATTTATTTATTCTTTGTATATGTTATCATCAAAACTCTAACCAAGGGTAGTAGAATCAAACTATGTTCTAACAAGTTTGATTCTACAACCCTCATAAGAGTTTTAATTATAACAAACACAAAGAACAAATATGCACTCTAAATTTGTGTTCTATGTTGCAAAGAAGTTCTGACTGAAATGACATAAGAAGTTAAGCCACAGAAGCACTCAAGCTGAGTAATCAGAATGTTCTGAAGTATGATGATCTGAATATGCGCTAAAGAGAAAGATATCCTAATTCTGAACAAAAGTCTAACATGCAAACAGAACCTTATATTTCTAACTTACCAAGTTCTGAAGTAAATCAGCATGCCAGATTTCTAGTTCTGAAGCGTTACTTTTCCATTAAGGCAGTATAATGTGCAACGACTTCATTCAGACAAGGATCTTTCTCAGTATGGAAAGTGAATTAAGTGACCATTATCATATTTCCATTTAGACATATTTTCCACGCCTATATAAACAAGTTCAAAGGGTAAATCGTTCACGATTTAGAAATACTATAACATACAATCTCAAAAAGCAGCAAAAAGTCATATTCATACTATACTCAATTTGTGTAATACATCACAGTAGTGATACAATTTTTGTAACGAAAAACAAACAATACACAGTAAACCTTTTCTTTTGATTAAGTTATTTTCCTTGATATAAATCGGGTTATGGTTGTACTCAAGAAGACTTTGGCAGTTGTCAAAGTAGAATTGTAATCAGATTGATTAGTGAATTAAGTCCTCGTTAGAGAGAGGCGAAATCACCTTGGAGGGTGGACTGGAGTAGTTTGAGATCAAGAGAACCAGGATAAAAATCTTGTGTCTATTGCTTTTGGTTTTTAAGTTTCAATTCAACCCCCCCCCCCCATGTTGTGTTTTTCACTTCTTCAGTGACGACCTTCCGCACCCTGTAAACGCGGACATAGTTAAAAGATACTACGCGTGAACAGAGACCCACTAGGTTGACTGGCCTAGGCAAAAATAAGGGTATCCCGGAGAACCAAAAGGGTTCGGGAAAAATTTAGGGATATACATATGAAAAATTTGTACACCCGGTAAGTCGAAAACCTGAAGAGGTGGCTTGGGAAAAAAAGAGTATCCCGGTGGACTGAAAACCAGAAAGGACGGTCCAGGAAAAAGTTAGGGATTGAAAGCGTACAACTATGTCCCGTTGGATCACCTCACCGACGGACTTCGGTAACTAGTGTCAAGATCAAATGGTACTAATCGATCTAGTCAGCTTCGGTCAAGCAACAAAGAGATGAGACGCTCAAAGATATAAAGGCAATAGCAAAATGGGAACCCAATGGGATCATTTCACATAGCAGTTTTTCTCTGTTTACTATTTTATATAGTTTTCATTCTTACGACGAAATTCCCTTACTAAGATGTTTGTCTCTTTCTATAAAAATGCCTATTATAGGCAAAACTTCTTCAAATCAATACAAAATTATCTCTTTGAAAGTACAAAACTACTTGTTTTTATTTTTTCTATTTTGTTTGCGAAAACGCCCAGTGATTATTATTGAACATAAGCTTATGAATATGATCATCGTTTACAAATACACGCATAAAAAATAGAAAGACGAGTACTAATGGCTTTAAGATACGAGGCAATGTCTAAAAAGCCATCTACAGATCCCTACAAATACATCCCACAATATATAGAGACAGAGACATTCTCATGCGAAGTCACTGTCATATCCTCAGCATACAGGCCAATAATGTCAGAAGTTTCGATATCCCCTTCATAGCAAGAGTCTCCAATCATCTCCCCAGCATCTTGAAGAATTCCTCAACAAGGTTCATGAACTTGTTGGGTTCCCCAACAGGGCTTCATAAAAATCCCCAATCAGTTTACAGAGTTTTCTTTCCCTAGTAGAGTTTATTTCTATAGCCACGAAAATCCATCTCCCATCAATATAACTTCAAAAAATAATGAAGAACCAAATTCTTCATCCCCAACAACAGTCAGGGATTTATTTTCCCTCAATTCAATGACGCTACAATTAACAACTGATCAGTTTATATATTGCATTCATATATCATTTTACAAACATGCATACAAAATACATATAGCACAATCTCATTTATTTTGAGAACATCATTACACAAGGTGTGTCATGCACCATGACATTGCATACAGTTAATTTTTTACCTTTTCAGGAAAGATCAACAAACAAATATCATCATCAATTTTCAACATATTCCAGATTAATTCTTGAAACAGGACAGGGAAAATATCTGAAGTAACAACTAATCAATCATTGTGAAGCCTGGAATCCGACCAGATAGTATTTTACAATTATTGTGAAACCTAGAGTCCATCCAGATAGAAATTAAATTTCTCCAATTACTGTGAAGCCTGGACCCGTCCATATAGCAGTTAACATCAAATACAACACTCTAAAGCCTGGAATTCAACCAGATAGCAGTTTACAACACTGTGAAGCCTGGAATCCGACCAGATAGCAGTTTACAACACTGTGAAGCCTGAACCTGACCAGATAGCAGCCAACATCATTGCTGAAACCCGGAATCCGACCGGATAAAAGTCAATCTACAATTCAAGACCCTGTGAAGCCTGGGGCCCGATCATATAACAATATAAGTTGCTGTGAAGCCTGAAATCCGACCAAATGCCAGTCTACTCCGTCAAATTACTATGAAGCATGGAATCTGACCAAATAGCAGTATGTTCTATCAATTACTATGAAGTCTGGACCCGACCAGACGATGGTATAATCTAAAACACTATGAATCCTGGATTTGACCAGATAAAAATATACCTCGAATTCAAGTTGAAGCCTGGATCCGACCAGATAACAACTTAATTTCTTTAAATCATTGAAGCCTGGACTCGACATGATAACAGTTCAAATCACTAAAGCCTGGACACGACCAGATACAGTTCGAGTCGTTGAAGCCTGGACACGACCAGATAACAGTTCAATTTCATTTTACTGTAAAGCCTGGAAATCGACCAGATAACAGCTAATTCCATATGCCCTAGTAAGTCACTGTGAAGCTTGGAATACGACCAGATAGCCGTCAACTTTGTTATCCTCAACAAGTTATTTTAAAGCCTGGATTTCGACCAGATAACAACTAACTTTCATCCCTCTGGTCAAGAGATAACTCCCTAGTAGAGTAATGGGGAACTAAAGCTCCTAGATTCTATTCCCCAAATAGAAACCAACATTCCCCAGCGGAGTCCTCCTCAAACAACAGGAACAGGAATCCCCATTAAGAGACCTCTTACGAAGTCAGCATCTACTTTAGATGGAATCTTTAAGCCCATCTGCGACAAATCTCAGTCATCCTCTCCAAATGGAATCTATAAGCCCATTCAAAATACCGTCGACCAACAACGTTATTTCATGCGAGTGCAAATTTTTGGGCACTCTAGTGTTCAATCATCTTCCACCTTCAGATTACAAAAGGCATACAAACCAATCTAAATCCTCAGGTTCAAGAAGATTGTATAGGGGCAACTGTTGTACCCCAAAATTTTCCCTACCATTTTTACTCAAGACATGCTCATTGAGATTTTCAATTGCTCAAGTTTGACCAAGAATTGACCAGACAAATTCTCCTCATAAGCAATGAACCTCTAATTAGGGTTTCACTTATCACCAATATGTTTCGTTTTCGAAGGTCTCAAATGTTTTCCATGGTCCTAATATGTTTCAAAGATTGTCTATGCCAAATTTCATGCCTTACACTACAAATTTTCTTAGTCAACTGCTCAAGTGTTTCAAAACCAACTATACTAGGTCAAAAGTCGATTGTGACCAATATACAGTCAAACTTCTATATTTTTTGTCAACATCAACATTTCGAAGTTATATTCATCATTTGATTAAGGGTTGATCATGATTCCTCAAGGAGTTCTCTTAATTTATCAAAAGTTAAGAATTGCTAAGTTAGGGTTTCTATAGGTAAAGTCAATTGAACTTTGACTAGGCATAACTTTCACATGCTTCATCCATTTTTCACAAACCAAATCCCATCTTGAAGAGAATCCAATTCCCTATAACTTCCATTATATCCTCAAGTTCAAGAGATGCACCATTTGAAAGATACAAGCTCACACATTACAGGTCATTTTCAGAAAGTCAACAAAAGACACTTTATGCCAAGACCATTTACATCAAGATAAGGTCTTCAAATGCAAAATTGATGGACTTAGAGATTGAAGTAGGAATCTTGGGATTTCCAAAAAGTCCAAGATCATCATCACTAGATACAAATTTGCAAGTTATGGCTTACCCAAGTTGGGGAAACTTGAGAGATTTCAAGAAACATACATTGGGAAAATTTAGAATTTTATGTCAAAGGCCTAACTTTTTGGACTTTAAACACTTTCATTACCTTATGAAGGAACCCTAATATCATTTTTACTTTGCCTTGCAAATTTTATCTATTTTATTTATATTTATTTTGATTTATTTCAAATAAATACAAAGTAAATTGTATAAAATATTTATAGATGGGCTTTGGCATTTGGGATAATGTTTTGTTTTGTCTGAAGGCCCAAGAATTCGTGCCAAAATGTCCAGGTAAACTCAAGGATGGAAATGACATGAAATCTTCACTTTTGGCATTTTTTCAAATTATAATCATGGCTTTAAACAACATGGTTATGGCTTGGATTCTTTCCATATCTCCTTCCTATCTCCATCTCCTCTATATATACATCACATTTGCAAGCCAATGAGATGGATACAGTACCTCAAGAAGCCACAAAATTATCAAAAAATTCATAAAGTTGTAAAAAATCAGAACAGGTTTTACAGCCACGATCACTCCAAACCAAACATCATGTCATCCTCCTAATATTCCCAGGAAGCCATCCTAGCCTTTACATGAGTTATTCAACGCCCAGAGTTACAGATTAAATCATCTCTGATTGGTAAGGATTTACAAAACCAAAACTGCATTTCCAGGCCATTTAAATATATATTGCTTGCATATTTGTGTTCCTAATGATATTTGTGTTTGTTTTAACATTTTACATGTATGCTAAGGTGCAAGAACGAGACCGTGCCATTTTTAGGGCATGATATGAGTTTTCTTTCCTATCTCATAATTTAGGTTGATTCAGGCCAAAACAACCCCAGATTCGGGTTCAGGAGTTGATTTTACGTGGGATATTATCCTTTGCCTTGCTTGAAATTAATGTTTGATCAAGTTTGTAGGTTTTGGTGCACCGGAGAAGACGATCGGAGTTTGACTCCGGCATCCCTCCGGTCGTTTGACTCACACATGTGCTGCATGGTAAAGAAACTTGTCCTAATTGGTCCATTTGAATGGAGGGGCCCATCAGCGCGTGTTTTTTTTTTAAATATTAATTTGTTTTATTTTCTAATATAATATTATCATTTCATTGATATTAACGAATGACAAACAACTCAGTTGGTAAAGGAAGCGTGAAAAATGGGGAGAGGACTTGGGTTCGATATCTAGGTCTTGTATTTTCTTTTTCTAACTTTCATTCTGCAGATATTGTGTGCTTAAAAGCCTGACGCTCACCATACACCATCATTCTCATACTGCCAGATGTTGGCCAATCCAGATCCAACAGTCTAAATGTGCTAGCCTACCATGCACCCTCCAAAGGTCTCCCCAATGAATCAAAAAGCAAACATGGGCCTTCTTCTCAAATGGGCCTACATTTTCAAAATAAACACCCTTGTTACTTTCTACGTGGCCCATTTGCTTTCTTTTTTTTAATTGTTTTTTTTAATTTTAATTTATTTTTTTAATTACAACATAAAAATCAGAAAAAATCACAAAAAATATTAGGTTAGTATTTTAATTAATTAAACTAATTTTGTCAATTAATTAATTAATTACTTTAACATTTTATTTAATTTAAAATGAAATAGACTTAGATTAATTCATTTTCTTTTCATAATTAAAAATACAAAGAACTTAGAATTAGTTTCTTTTTAATTAAATTTCAATTTTCTTAAATAATTAATTTTTTCTTTAAATCTAGATTTAGGATATTTAATCAATCATTTTCTTAAATCAAACAAAAACAAACAAAAAGATTTTCTTTTTTAGGGTTTAGACGCCCTTTCTAATTCGCGGGCGATTTTATTTTAGCATTATCATTTTCATATTATTGTACCTGCTTCCTGGTTTGTAATAGTTTAATTTAGGACTTTACTTCACCGCTTTATTCCCCCAAGTTTTGGACATGTAAATAACCCCCTCCCCGAAGCCTCCTAATTACTAGGATTTACAATTCTTGCACTTTTAATTTCTGCAAATATTAACTGTTTAGATGCATGCTAACTAGCATTGTATGGAAAGAATAAAAAAACTCTAGCAAACCTAACATAAGATAAAAATAACTGAATACAACACACTCTCACATATACACCTATAGGGTATCCCACTTTGTTTGCTTTCGGAAAACAGTCACATCTCTCGAAACATGAGAGATTTTAGTGGCTACCCTCCAGTTTAAAGATCATAAGTCCCTCGCTTTCCCTCTCGACGTTGCCTCGGTATGATCTTAAAAACCCTAGGGTAGTTACTAAAGTTTCTTTCCCAGTTTCCTTTGTGACTGTATAAACGTCCCTTCGAATGTCCCTCAAACATCCAACAACCAGGGCTACCTACTCACTAATAGTAGGATAGCACTGTCTAAAGGAAAAGAGGAAAAGAACAACCTTTCGAGTAAAGTAGATAGTTGTTAGATGCTTGCTCAAACCATCTTTACGCTTACACAAAAACTTATTTCAAAAACATTTTCAAACACTTTGTATACGTTCTCTACCATTCTGGGAAACATTACAAAGTTTGTCGCATTAAGACGCTTTCAAAATACCTTTCAAAAAACACACAAAGCACACGATATTTCAAAATGAGCTAAGCATCTAAGAGCCCGTAGATAACTACAGATGGAAAGGGTGCTAACACCTTCCCTTTCCATAATCTACCCCCCTTACTGAGAAATAATCTCGAAATGTCTTTTTCTGTTCTTTTCACCCTTTCCTTTGTTGGATAAAAGAAAAGTCGGTGGAGACTCTTACTTACCACAATATTTGCAAATACAAATGCAAAACCAGTATAATAGTCAGTTCTCGCAATGTATTACAATGCGCCACATAGGATGCATAATATTCTCATGAATATTATGCTTATGTTAAGAACAAACTGAATCTCATTAATCCAGCTTAGCAGGCGCGATGTCAAGACATCTTCTTTGACATGTTATTCCAGTTGTTGAAAAAGCTCAACACAACATGTTTTAACATTGTAATAGGAATTCTTGTTGTACTTATTCTTCTTAGCAGGTTTATACATCCTATTCTACTTACAATATTGCTGCTATTATTTGTCTTACAAAAATTAAGCCAATCCTAAAACAAGAGAACTAACAGTGATCCTAGGGGAAAATGGACTCCCACATACGAAGGGCCGTTTGTGATCAAGAAAATATTTTTTGGCGGGGCTATGATACTTACCACCATGGACGGTGAGAATCTTCCACACCCTGTGAACGCGGACATAGTTAAAAAATACTACGCATGAAAAAGAGACACGTTAGGTTGACTGGCCTAAGCAAAAATAAGGGCATCCCGGCAAACCAAAAGTGTTCGGACAAAAATTAGGGATATATGTAAAAAATTGTACACCCGACAAGTCGAAAACCTGAAAAGGCGGCTTGGGCAAAAGAGGGTATCCTGGTGGACTGAAAACCCGAGAGGGTAGTCCATGAAAAAGTTAGGGATTAAAGCGTACGACTATGTCCTATTATATTATCTACTTATAGTTAGCATAATTACCAGCATCAAGTTCAAACAGTACAGATCAATCCAGTCAACTTCTTTCGACATCAAGGGATGAGATGTTTGAACACATAGGGGCAATAGTAGAGTTGAAACTCGATGGGATTATTTGCACATAGTTGTTTTTCTCTGTTTCTCTTTGTACACCTTTTTGTTTTCACGACGATTTCTTCTTACTGGGACTTCTGTCTCTTTGTATAAAACTATATGGTTATAGATAAATCTTCCAAATCAATGCAATCAGTTTCAATTTAAAAAAAAATATATTTTTTATTCTCTCTATTTTGTGTGCGAAAACGTCTGATGATTATATTTAATGAACATATGCATTTCAATACGATTACCATTTACCAATATATACATGAAAACAAGATTAGCATTTATCGAAGACTGTAGGAATTGGTATAATGTTTAGGTCATTCTAAAATCCCCACAGAGCAATCTCCATAAAATTATCTCCATAGAGCTATCTTCGCAAGATCATACCCAATAGAGATATTTCTTTAGCAAGTCTAATATGCCCACATGCAGAGATTCAGGCATCTTCCAGCCGTTCACCTCCATATCCCTAATGGATAGCTTGACCTGTTCATCATCCCCAATAGGTCCCCTAGTGGATAAGGAAGTTTGATCATTTCCCCAACATACAGTGGAGACTTCCTCGGTGCAACCCATCAAATTCCAGCCCCCTCAAAGTTTATTTCCTCAACAGAGTTTACAGGAATTCAATTCCCAGCGGAGTCTATTACTCCAACTCCGTAAATCCCTAACAAAATCCTCTTCTCCAGCAGGGTTTAATCAAAGTTGATATCCCTAAAAGAGTTGCTACGGTATCTAAAACCCGAACAGATGGCACACCAGAGAAATATCCATCACTTTTATCCCTAGTCAGGGTACGTAAGAAATAAATCCTTTAACAAAAAGAACGGCGAACAACCGACTCTTCTTAAATGCCTTTATCCTCAAGCAGAAATTGAAGATCCCCAACGGAGTATCCTCAAACAGAAAGTAGGAATCTCCAGCAAAATTATTCCCAGAAGAAATTGAAGAAACACTTTCTTCATTCCCAGCAACAGTTCGGGATTTATTTTCCCCAGCTAGACATTGTTACAAGAAGCTATTGATACGCTTCAACAACATATTTCATCCATACATTATGTCACAATACATCATAGCATATGCATACCTAAATGCATATAACATTATAATTTATCTTGAGAGCATCATTAATGCATTACATGCATCATGACATTACATAAATCTAAATATGTATTTTCAAGTAAAGTTTGCAAACAAACGAATATCATCAGCAAATTTCAAAATAGGTAAAAGATTAATTCCTGAAACAGGACGGGGAAAATATCTATATGACCAGGCGGTATAAATTCTCGAAATAGGACGAGTTTACCAACAAAAAAGCGGGTCAGAGATTAATTTTCGAAACAGGACGATGCAACTATCTATACGACCATGTGGTATAAATTCCTGAAACAGGACGGGTTTACCAACAAAAAAGTGGGTCACAGATTAATTCCTGAAACAGGACGGGGCAACTATCTATTATACCAGACGGTATAAATTCTCTAAATAGGACGGGTTTACCATCAAAAAAATGGGTCACAGATAAATTCCCGAAATAGGACGGAGCAACTATATATATGACCAGGTGGTATAAATTCTTGAAACAGGACAGGTTTACCGACAAAAAAGTTAGTCACAGATTAATTCCCAAAATAGGATAGGGCAACTATCTATATGACAAGACAGTATGAATTCCAAAAACAGGATGTGTTTACCTATGAAAAACAAATTGCATATCAATTCCCAAAACAGGATGGGGCGACTATCTGCATGACCAAATGATTTCCCTCAGAGACTGAATTCTGAAAAGTATCTCCCTTCAGAGACTGAATTCTGAAAAGCATCTCATTTAGGGCCTTCGTCCTGAAAAGTATCCTTCTTCATAAATTTTCCTTCTAAAAAACATTCTTCAGATACAGTCAGACGTAGACTCATTCTGGTACTCATATCAATAGTTACTTCGGATGGAATCTTTAAGCCCATCCCCAATGACATTCAATCATCTCTTCGAATGGCATCTTTAAGCTTATTCAAGCAATACTATCAACCAACAATGTTACTTCATGCACCAAAGAGTGCAAACTTCTGGACACTTAAGTGTTCAATCCGCTTCCACCTCCAGATCGCGAATGGCGGATGTGCCAATCTAACTCTTCAGGTTTAATAAGATTGAATAGGGGAAACTGTTGTACCCCAAAATTTTCCCTCCCATTTTCTACAAGATATCTCTTCATTCTCCTAGGGTTTTCAATTGTTCAAGGTTTGATCAGACAAATTCTCCGACTAAACAGTTGGCCTACAATTAGCGTTTCACTTTTCTCAATGAAACTTGAGATTATAATTCCTCAAGTGGATTTCATTGTTCCTCATATGTCTCAAGGAATTCTCATTCCAAATTTCAAGCCTTGCATCTCAAGTTTGCTCAATAAATTTCTTAGATGACTAAAAATCAACTATATCGGACAAAAAGTCAATTCTGGTCAACATACAGTCAAACTTCAAGATTTTTGGTCAACATCAAACTTTCGAAGTTACATTAGTCATTTTATCAAGGGTTGATTATGATTCATCAAGAAAACCCAAGATTCATCAAAAGTCAAAAGTTACCAAATTGGGGTTTTCTTAAGGAGAAGTCAACTGAACTTTGACCAAGCATAACTTTCACATGCTTCATCAGATTTTTCTCAACCAAAGCTCATCATGAAGGAAATTCAATTCTCTGCAACTTATTCTCTCTAAGTTCAAGTCCAAAAAATGCTTCATTCGAAAGATATGGGCCAAAAAAACACAGATCATTTCAAAAGTCAACAAAAAGACACTTTATTTGAAGGCAACTTACATCAAGATTAAATCTTCAAATAAAAAATGATCAGCATAGAGATCGTAGAGGACATCTTGAGCTTTCTAAAAAGTCAAAGATCACCTTCATATGATAAAAATTGAGAGAGTTATGATTGGTGCTAGTTGGGCAATTTTGAGAAAATACATGAAACCCAAATTGATCAAACTTGAATTTTTGGGATAGTGGGCTTATGTTTTAAGATCCAAACGTGTATTAGGCCTCATAGTGAACCTCTGAACATATTCATACACCCCTTTGATTTTTATTCCATTTATTTTTTATTTTATTTATTTAAATTCAAAATAAATTAAATAAAATCAAGGCTTTCATACAAAGGTCCAAGCCCACTTCTTTTGACCTATATTTCCTCTATATATTCTCATTATTCAGACAACAAGAAAAAAAACACGAAAAACCTTGCAAGAAACCATATTCCAAAACGTCAAAAATTATTGAAAACTAGGGCAAACTTCAAGCCCTAATTACAACCACTCTTCAAGCAAATCAATCATCCAAATCAATCCCTGAAGCCTTGTAGGGTAAGAATGGATCAATCTTGAGGATCCAAAGGGATTGAAACGCACAACCATGCACCAACGGTTTTTGTCTTTTGTATGAATTTCATATTGTCATTTTTATTATGTTTTGATGCATACTAACATCACTAATGTTCTTCTGAGATGTCAATACGCAGGTTTGAACCATCACATGGCACCCATAATGCCCGGAGGGAAGGTTGCCATGTTTGAACCATTTTAGGTTATTTGTTTCGTATCTCTTTGTATAGGGAGAATTAGCCAAAACCAAAGGCACCATTGAATTCACAAGGCCCAAATTATGGGGGTAGGGTACCTCTGAATCATTGAAGATTGATATTTTGCAGGAACAAAAAATGTGATCGCTGGAGAAGACGACTAGAGCTACGTCTATGGCGCCTCTCCGGCCCAATGATTTAGTTTATTATATGTTTAATTGTTTTCATTAATGTATAAGATGAAACAGCCACCCAAGTGGCAAGCGCGAGCATGATAAGGAATTGGTATAGGAGGGCGTGGGTTCGATCCCTACATATTGATATTTTTTTCATATTTTCCAATGTTTTGTAGGTTATGTTATATTTTGTGTTATACCCGTCCGCCTAACACCAGTGTGCGCCTGGCGCAGTGGTAAGATATGCAGTGGAAAAGCCAAAGGGTGTGGGTTCAACACCCACCCCTGGAATTTATTTTCTTTCTTGGTTTCTAACCCTTTTTACATTGATTTTTCTATCCCTATTTTATTTTTTTGCAAACTTAAATCCTTTTTCATTAATTAACAAAAACCTTTTTTTTCTTTAACCCTAGAAACAATTAGGTTTAGGTTTTTTATTAATATTTTAATCAATTAATTAATTAATTAACCATCTTTTATAATTAATTAGATTGTTAGTTTTTATTTAATTAATCATCATCATAAATCATTTTTTAGAAAAAAAACCTAAAAACATTCAAACCATTTTTTCCTTATTTCTTTTTCTTTTGTATTTACATTTCCTAGATCAGTTGTATAAGGCGTGTTTTCCATGTAATAGCGTAGCTTTATATATTTGGTATTTTCCTATTATGTAATTGTCTCCTAGATGTAATAGTTTTAGGATTTTTCTTTTCTGCACCTCTATTATGTAACTGCCCCGAAGCTTTGTAATAGCCTAGGTTTACCTTTTCGCCTTTATCTTCTGCTACTAATAAAAAGTGATCTTACGATTGGAATGCAAAGAACATCATCGTATTTGGACTTGGTGTTGATGAGTTTTATCGTATTTCCCATTGTCAAACACCTAAGGCTATGTGAGACACTCTACAAGTTGCCCATGGGGGAATTAATTAGGACAAACAAGCTAGGATTAATACACTTACTCAAGAGTTTGAACTCTTTCGCATGAAAAATGGTGAAACCATTGCGAAAATGCAAAAGTGATTCTCTCATCTTATTAATCGTATGAATTTACTAGGTAATCTTATTTCAAATTCTATTGCTACTAATAAAGTTTTAAGATGTCTTACTAGGGGTTGGAAACCTAAGGACACCGTGATCAAGGAAGCTAATAATCTTGAAACACTTGAAATCACCACACTTTTTGGTAAGCTTGAAGAACACGAGTAAGAACTCAATTGCTTGGATAAATATGAAAAGAAGCTTGAGAATAAAAATAAAAATAAGGAAGTCACAAGTAGGAAGTTATGAAGTCCAAATCTCTTAAGTCTTATATCTCTAAATCTTCAAAAGAAGATAAAAGTAAGAATAATGACTCTAGTGATGATGAGATTTTGGATGATGAAGAGATGGGATTATTTAGAAGAAGTATAATCGGTATATTCAGAAAAATGGTGTTAAACATTCCAACAATAATATCATGAAGTTTATAAGGAAATATTCCTTCCTCAAAGAAGAGAATAATAAATAGGACAAAGGAAAGGTTATTTGCTACAAAAAATGTGGCAAGCCCGGTCACTACAAACCGGATTGTCTGTCTCTTGCCAAAAAGAAAGGAAAAGGCCACATAAATAAGCCTAGACAAGCCTATGTTTCTTGGGAAAGTGAAAGTTAATCCCCAAGTAATGAAAGCTCAAGTGAGAGTGATGAAAAGGAAAATTATTATTTTATGGCAAATCATCGACAAGGCAAGAAAAATGATGTAAGTCTTAAATATTCTAACATTTCCACTCTGTCTTATAATGAATTAAAAAGGGAATTTAAAAAACTACAAATAGAGTTTTTAAATGCTAACAAAAGATTGGCCTCCCAAGTGAATGTCTTCACATTTTTAGAGGTTAAGGTTGATGAAATCAATGATAAGTTAGAAGGATTAAAAGAAATTATTGTAGATAGTTCAAATCATGAAAAAGAGGATGAGCCATCTTACAGATAAAGTTGTGACACATGTCAAATTTTGCAACAAGAGGTGAGTACTCTTGCTATCAAATTAGATAGTCTACATCATCCCATTGAGAACATGCCTATTAGGTCCTTGAAAGTTGAAAAGCCTCGTAGAAATTACTCTTTGATTAAGAAAGAACCTAATAGTATTATTAATCCTCATCATAGGATGTTTTTTCACTATTGTTTTAAAAAGGGTCACACTATTGAAAAATGAAAATTTAGGACTTTTTTTATTCCTAAGGGTAATTTTCAATGGTTGCCTAAATGCAACATTTATTTAACTCACTCTCAAGGACCCAATGATAATTGGGTACCTACCACCATTGTTTGATTTTTGTAGGATGAATCTCTTGACGATATGATGGGAAAGTGGATTCTCGATAGTGGATGTTCAAGACATATGACAGGGGACATATCACTCTTCTCCGACTTTGTGGCGAAGTAGAAAGGATTTTTATCCTATGATGATCACAACAAAGTTGTGATACTTGGAAAAGGTAGTATAGGTTATCCCTCAACTATTACTATCTCAAATGTTATGTTAGTTGAAGGACTTAGACATAATCTTCTTAGTATTAGTCAATTATATGATAATGGATATAAAGTGTGTTTGGAAAAGATTCTTGCAGAATTGAATATAGTAAAAAGAAGGATTGTATGTTTAAGGGTTTGAGGGTTAGTAACATTTATATGCTTGACTTAAGAGAGATTTCCTTGCATAATCCTCAATGTCTTGTTATCTTGAGTGAAGACTCTTTGCTATGGCATAGACATTTAGCTCAGTCAATTTGACTTAATAAAATAGTTTCAAAAGATTTGGTAAAAAGTCAACCAAAAATAAAATTTTCTAAAGACCATCTTTATGATGTATATCAAAAGGGAAAGAAAACAAGTTCCTATTTTAAATCTAAGAAAGTTGTTTCGACCTAAAGGCCACTTAAGCTCCTTCACATGGATTTGTTTGGTCCCCCGCGGACTAAAAGAATACGTGGAAATTACTACGGTTTAGTGATTGTAGATGATTACTCTAGATTTTATTGGACTACTTTCTTACATAGCAAGGATGAAATATTCATAGCTTCTCTTCGAAGTGATCATGGAGGTGAATTTAAAAATCACCTCTTTGAAGAATATTGTGATAAATTTGGAATTGAACATAAATTTTCAGTTCCTAGAACTCCGCAACAAAGTGCTGTTGTCAAGAGTAAATATCGCATTTTAGCGGAGTTGGCAAGAACAATGCTCAATGATTATGGTCTACCAAAATATTTTTGGGCCGATGTTATTAGTAGGGAATATTATGACTTGAATGTGATACTTATTCGTCCAATTCTTGACAAAACTCCCTATGAACTTTTAAAAGGTAGAAAACAAAATTTATCTCATCTTCATGTCTTTAGAAAATATAATCTTGGAAAATTTGATGCGAAAGTCGATGAAGGTATTTTTATTGTATACTCTCAATCTAGTAAAGGATATAGAGTTTATAACAAGAGAAAAATTATTGTTGAACATATTGATCATCTTAATTTTGATAAGACTTCCCTAAATAGTGTTGGGAAAGGTAGTTCTTTTCATGGTGTAGGTGCATCTACAGAAGACATACTCAAAGACACCGACGAAGGAGTTGATCAACCTAAAGCGGTGGAGATTGAGGAGGATGAAGATAAATACCAAGAAAAGAAAGTTGATGAAGGCCAAGAAGAAAATAATGTTCTTCCTTTGGAGTGGAGAACCTCCAAAGATCATCGACTTGACAACATTATAGGTGATATCAAAAAGGGGGCAACTACTAGCTCTAAAATAAGTAGTCTTTATTGTCATCATGCTTATGTATCACAAGTTGAACCTAAAAACACTAACGATGCCTTGCTTGATGAGAATTGGATTATTTCCATGCAAGAAGAATTAAACCAATTTGAATGGAATGACATTTCAGATCTTGTCCCTCTTCCTACAAATCATCAAATCATAGGCACTCGATGGGTATTTAGGCATAAGCTTGACGAACATGGTGTGATAACAAGAAATAAGGCCGGTATTTTGACTCAGGGGTATAACCAAGAGGAGGGCATTAAATATAAGGAGACTTAAGCTCCGGTGGCCCCACTTGAGGCTATACGCCTTTTATTATCTTATGCTTGTTCTAAGAATTTCAAATTAATTCAAATGGATGTAAAAAGTGTGTTCCTTAACAGATACATAAGTGAAGAGGTATATATTTCTCAACCTCCTGGTTTTGAAAAGAATGAGTTTCCAAATCATGTTTTCAAGTTTAAATGTGAATTGCAGGTCTTAAACAAGCCCCTAGGGTATGGTATGATAGACTTAGCAAATTTTGCTTCAACAAGGATACTCTAGAGGGAAAGTTGACCCTACTCTCTTTATTAAACATCAAATAAATCATATTTTATTAGTTCAGATTTATATAGATGATGCCATTTTTGGATCTACTAATATGCATCTTGTCAAGGAGTTCTCTAAGCTTATGCAAGAGTGTTCGAAATGAGCCTAATGTGGGAGTTGAATTACTTTCTCGGGATACAAATTAAACAACTCAATGTAGGAATGTGTGTATGTCAAACCAAGTATTGTCTCGAATTACTTAAGAGATTCAGAATGGATAGTGCTAAGGAAATTAACACTCCCATGGAAACGAACAGAAACATAGAGAAGAATGAGAAAGGTAAGGATGTTGAGGTAAAAGGGTATAAAGGTATGATTGGTTCTCTTCTCTATCTTACTGCATCTCGTTCCGATATTATATTTAGTGTTTATATGTCTAAACGATATCAAGAGGTTCCCGGGAAATACCACATGTCGGTAAGATGGATGGTATCTCTTTGTATTGTGGCACTCCTCTACATCATAGGTCTTAGGAATTATCCAAAAGCACTTTGAAATTGACCCAACACATTGAAAAACTTTTTTTTCACATCTTTGTATCAGATGTATCGACACATTAGATTTTTAGGTTGACATATGTAAATCAGCTTTTAAGCCATTAAGCTTCTGTAAGTCACAAGTCGACACATATAACCTTCAGGTCAACAAATACTGAAAGATTTATGAAATTGCAGAAATTCTTATATTATGTGACGGCACATCCATATTTCAGGTCAACATATTTACTCGTGTTTTAAAGCCAGTAGCTACTGACTTGCTTAGGTCGATACATAGAGTCCTTCATGTTGACACATGCATTATTTTTATAACGTATGTGTCAGCACATACGATTTTGAGGTCGACACATAAAATATAATTTCGTCAAATTTTCAATTTCTTTTATTCTGAATTTGTCCTTTTTCCCTAAACTTTTCCAAACTATAAATACCCATTCATGCATCATTCCCAACTTGATAATACCATACAATTAGCCTACTTTCTCTCTTCTTCATCAACTTTCCAATCTATGCATACACACCAACATTACATTGTGAAGATGTTTTGTTGAGGTTCCATCTAGATGAAGAATTATGGGTTTCTAATTAGTTTTGGTTGAGTTTTTGTAGGGGTCTTCAACCGGAAAAACCATCAGGTTACTCCTCCAAAATCATTTGTTGAATTGGGGGTTTTCGTGCAAGATCGTGCGAGAATGATTCGTCCATGTCAAAAATCCTTTGGAGTGTTTGAAATCTTTTCAAGGAACCTTAGAGTGTTTGAAATCTTTTTAAGGAAGTAGCAAGAATTGGATGATAGAATCGGTGATCTTGTGTTGATAGTGTGCAATCAGATTTACTCGAGTAAAATATCCCTCGGGTGTGTTTGAAATCATTTCAAGGAACCTTGGAGTGTTTGAAATCTTTTTAAAGAAGTAGCTTAAGCGGGGAATAGGTTGCATCTATCATATGATTTGATCTTGCTTAAGATCAAAGGTTGGAAGAAGAAGCCTCAACACCAAATTGGAGAATTTTATATTGTTGGTTCTAACTCTTACTATTGTATTAAAATTTTTGCATATAAGAATTATCCTAGTTCCATTGGAATCAGGCCCAGACGTACCCACGCATGAGGACAACAATAGGGAATTGTGTAGATAAATTCCTTGTGTGTTTTTACTTTTCTACTTTTACTTGCTTTCAATTTCATAAATCGTTTTAATAAATAACATTGTGCTAGTAATTGAATTGTAAGAATTTTTCTCTCAAAATATGTTTTTGAATTAGGTGTGAATATATCTTATATTCAATTTTGATTATAAGTGGTTTTATAAATCAACACAACTGAAGGAAAAATTCAAAAAATTCACTTACACGCCAAGTATTTGATAAAACGATCAAGTTAGTCCTTTAATTATTTAGCCTTGGAAATAGAATTGCAAAGTGATTGTGTTCAAGCAATAAATAAGTGAATTGTTTAATTGAGTTTCAATTATTTAATTTTGTCTCATAGATTTATCGTTATAAATTTGTATATCCGAGTTTCCAATAAGTTGTTTTTTAGACGGCTTATCCAGTTATTTGCTTACGCATTAAAAAGTTTTGAAAACAAATTAAATTCTAGATTGTGTCTAGAATTGTTTTTGCGCCTATTTTCACCCCCTCTAGATATGCGATGTCGTCTAACAAGTGGTATCAGAGCCCGATTCATTCCGGCTTAAGAACACGATTTTTAAAATGGCTTACGAACCTAAAGGGGATCATAAGAGAGCTCCAATTTTTACGGGAGAAAATTATACTTATTGGAAAAATTGTATGCAAATTCATAGCAAATCATATGACAAAGGTGTTTGGGAAGCCATTTAAAATGGTATAATAATGCTGACATATGATGTTGATGGAATTACTATGCATAAGCGAGAAAATCTATGGGATTAGAATGATAATAAAAAATGGTCTTACGATTGGAAATCTAAGAACATGATCGTATCCGCACTTGGTGTTGATGAGTTCTATCGCATTTCCCATTGTCAAACCACTAAGGCTATGTGAGACACTTTATAAGTTTCCCATGAGGGAACTAATGAGGTCAAACATGCTAGGATTAATACACCCACTAAAGGTTTTAAACTCTTTCGCATGAAAAATGGTGAAACCATTTCCAAAATGAAAAAGAGATTCTCTCATCTTAATAATCATTTGAATTTACCAGGTAATCCTATTTATAATTCTATTTCTAATAATAAATTTTTGTAATGTCTTACTAGGAGTTTGTAACCTAAGGTCACCGTGATCGAGGAAGCTAACAATCTTGAAACACTTGATCTCACTGCACTTTTTAGTAAGCTGGAAGAACACGAGCAAGAACACAACTACTTGGATAAATATGAAAAGAAGCTTGAGAAGAAAAAGAAAAAAAAGGAAAGTCATAAGGAGGAAGTTATGAAGTCCAAAGCTCTTAAGGCTTATAGCTCTAAATCTTGAAAAGAAGAGAAAAGTAAGAATAACGACTCTAGTGATGATAAAGAGATGGGATTATTCGTGAGGAAGTATAATCGGTATATTCGGAAAAATGGAGTTAAACATTTCAAAAATAATCTCATGAAGTTTAGAAGGAAATCATCTTTACTCAAAGAAGAGAACAACAAAAAGGACAAAGGAAAGGTTATTTGCTACGAATATGGCAAGCCAAATCGCTACAAACCGAATTGTGCATCTCTTTACAAAAAGAAATGAAAGGGCCAAAGAAAGAAGCCTAGTCAAGCCCATGTTTCTTGGGAAAGTGAAAGTGAATCCTCAAGCAATCAAAGATCAAGTGAGAGTGATGAAGAGGAAAATTATTATTTCATGGAAAATCATCAACAAGGCAAGAAAAATGATGTATGTCTTAAATATTCTAACATTTCCACTTTGACTTATAATGAATTAAAAAGGGAATTTATAAAACTACAAATAGAGTTTTTAAATGCGAACAAAAGATTGGCCTCCCAAGTGAAAGTCGTCACATTTTTAGAGGCCAAGATTGATGAAATCAATGATAAGTTAGAAGCATTAAAAGAACTTATTGCAGATAGTTCAAATCATGAAAAAAGATGATGAGCCATCTTATAAATATGGTTGTGACACATGTAAAATTTGGCAACAAGAGGTGAGCACTCTTGCTACCAAATTAGATAGTCTACATCATCCCATTGAAAACATGCCTATTAAGTCCTTGAAGGTTGAAAAGCCTCATATAAATTACTCTTTTATTTAGAAAGAACCTAATAGCATTATTAATCCTCATCATAGGATTTTTTTGTCACTATTGTTCCAAAAAGGGTCACACTATTGAAAAATGCAAATTTAGGAATTTTTTGATTCGTAAGGGTAATTTTCAATGATTTCCCAAATGCAACATTTATTTAACTCACTCTTAAGGATCCAATAAGAATAGGGTACCTACCACCCTTGTTTTATTTTTGTAGGATGAATATCTTGATTCTATGACCGGAAAGTGGGTTCTCGATAGTGGATGTTCAAGACATATGGCGGGAGACATATCACTCTTCTTCGACTTTGTGGCGAAGTAGAAAGGATTTGTGTCCTATGGTGATCACAACAAAGGTGTGATACTTGGCTTAAATCAAATCATTATACAATGCCATAAATATGCAATGCAAGCTCATTAGACTCATGCATGTGGTACCAAAACTTCACTGATGACTCAGTCATAGATATCTCGAAAGATCTTCACTAATAGGATCGGTTCCCGCTTGGAACCAGATGACTTCACAAAATTTCACTTGATCCACACTATGGGATTAAGACCATCACTGGACAAACGTCCTAACTTCACTGAACAAACGTCCCAACATCACTGGACAAACGTCCAAACATATGTAATGAATGTATGATGCACAACACCAATAATAATTTGACCATGACTAGTCAATTGCATCATAATTCATGTAATCATAAAAAACACATCCTTCACATAACATGTATGTAGATCAAAACATGCTTAACATCAACTTCACTTAACACATCACATAATCACCATCACATAATCATCATCATATAATTATCATCATGTAATAGACGTTGTGTAAACATCATCAAACACTTCATAATAAATGCATCATCTTCATAACGGCATCAATTCATATAGAAAGCATACATCATATTACATCAAAGCATAATCATATAAGCTCATTATTGGTTGCATTATAGCGGCAAGCAACAAAAGTTTTGGAAATATTTATCTGGGAATTTATCGTGTCCATAGATATTGGTTATTGAATTTTCGTTCGGCAAATCTCTCGTTAATGAGTTTGGGGATAAATGAGTTTGTAAAGAAAATGTTATCAATAGAAAATAAATGTAAACAAAAGTAAAAACTAAGGAAGAACTTATCAAGCCTGCATATAATCTACTCATCACAGACTTAAATCTATCGACCAATTACATTCAACATTCAACCTAACAATACTCATCAATGTCACTACGTATCACTCACAACCTAAGTCATTTCTAACCCAAATTGAGAGACCGGCTGTATCACAAAAGAAATGATCTCTCTACCTCCTCAACTACACAGAAGACAACTATGTAATTTCACTGACGATCTCTCAGCACAGCACAACCACGCAGAGGCATTAAGCTCTGATACCCAAGTAGATGTCAGCTCTAAATCTATCTCTAGAGTTCAGAAACTAATAGATAATCATCCTAGTTAAGAATATAAGCAGTATATGTCTATAACAACTCAAATCCCTAGCACAGAGAAAAAATAAAATACAATAATCCACAAAGATTTATAAAGAAGATTTTATATAACTCCATGGGCGACAAATATACATAAGTTCAAAGTAAAATATATGTACAAAACCCAACAAAAGAGAAATACATAGAGACGAGAAGAGATAAACCACAAATCTTCCAGTTTTTCATAGTCGGTCAATGACAAATCCACCTCCAATCATCCATAAGCAAAGCCCCAGTATTGTTATCAAAGCTAACCTACTACAAGATAGAGGTTGATGGAGTTAGGAGAACAAAAATCACCCCAAAAACCATCCCTTTCAAAATGAAACAAAAAGGAAATATAAAGAAAATCTGATCCACAACCATCGCCCGGCAATATAAAAGCGTATCCCGGCGACAACTCTTATATACAAGGCCCCATAAAATCCAAGTCCGCAACTGAAACAAATATCTACTGTCGCCTGAAGACCCCAATTCATCACCCGACGACTCTTCTTATTTTTTTCCGGCAACACTCCATTTCGCCCAGCGACGCATGGAAGGAAGGAAACTTCTTTTGCTTTCTCTGTATAACTTCCAATGGCTTCCAATCTTAGACTTATTCCTTTATTGATCCAAAAATGCATCTTGGAGCTTTATTACTATTGCTCCAACAATGCTCAAATACCTACAAAATAAATACAAAACTATCAAACGATACACTTTATACAAGAAAAAGCATTATACAAAAACTAAACGTATTTATGTAGAAAGTTAGGTTATTCAACTGATATTAACAACTAAGAGTCGATAAGTGCAACAAAAAGTCTATGCAAAATAACTACACTTTTGCACTTATCAAACTCTCCCCAACTTGAATCATTGTTTGTTCTCAAGCAAAATCAAATAAACTTAAAGAAGAAAAAGATGATAATCAAAGAATCATGAATAAACAGGTTATGAAAGCAGAAAACAAGTGCAATGGTTCAAATGAAAAACGCTACACATGAAGAAACATACTTACCACTAAACTACGATGATAACATAAACATGAAACAAATGCTAAATACAAAGAATATGCAAAACATTATAAAACAATACTTGGTCACAAATGAATCACACCTAGCAAACATAATCATCAATAGATGAAAAACACAAAAAAAAATGAAGTATTTTCACTCATCTAACAATCATGCAAACAATAGACTAAATTATGCATTCATCCAAAAATTTACCTTGAAAATATATGCAAGAATCTCAAGGGATTTTCAAGGTTTTAATGTGGATTAGTTAACAAACAAATGATAAGTACTAAATCTAATCGAAACAAAAAATTGCCTTAACCTAAGGGAGTGATCAACTCACAAAGTCTCAAGCAAAATAATTTCAATCAAACTTATTCTTCATTCCCAGTTTTAAACCAACACACATCACTTATTAGCACAATTATTTCATACTCTTTTTGTTTTTTGTTTTCAAAGCTTTTCTATTTTTTTCCTTTCTTTTTCTATCACTTTTTTTGTTCATTTCTTTTCTCACTTTTAAACCTCATAGCAACCAACCAATAAATACACAATCATTTTTCTCCCCAACTTAAATTCAACCATACATTAAAGTGAATACTCCCTACTTTCTAAGGCAAGTTAAAAATTCAAACCAAAACAATGGTTGAGGGTTCAAGAAAACAACGAATCAACATCCATGTAAAAAGGGAAACTAAACACTCATAGACAAACATTTAGCAAATACAACATGGATATCGACAAAAAGCACAAAGGGGTTACTAATGATCACATACTCACAAGGTGAATTGACTTATTTGGCCAAGGTAGTTGTGCTCAAAATGAAACAAAAAAATTCCTTGATCATGTTCAAGCTTTCATACAATCAACACAAACAAAAGATTAAGAATAATAAAATCTAGTTAAAACAAGAATTGTGGTCTCCAGCATATGTGAAAAATGCAAAGCTACCTCACAAAAATGGTAGGAACTAAAGTGATTCACAAATGAACAAGTATACAAAATAATGAATGGCATAAAATTGTAGAAAGTATAATTATCATGAATATGATAAAGTATAGAAAGCGATAAACACATACCTCGAACGTGTGCAAAACTTTAACAAAATCTTTACCATGCATTCGCAAGTCAAAACGACCAATCTTGACAAATCACCTCAATATTCTACAAGTTACCGGACCAAAACATGAGTGCAAACAACAACAAAAGAATTAGAAAAATAATACTCCTACAACATTTCAATGTACAAAATTTACAATATATACAACGAACGAAACAACTCAAGATAAACACGACAAGATTTTGGAAACACAAATTGACATAAGAAAACAAATACATACAACGATATGAAAACCAGGTGAAAATAAATTAAAAAGTTTAAAAGTGAATATTTGAAATTCAGAATATTTCCTTGTTTCAACTTGTTAAAGCACAAATCACCACACACATAAACAAATACAAACAAACATGCTTGTTTTACGTCATAAGCTCGACGCCTTTATTGTGCATGCTAGTAAACTCCTCTCATCATGCCATGGTATTGTCACACCACACAAACCTAAAGAAAGTGTCCTAACAATTACACAACAAAAATTACAAAAATGAGACAATTTACAACAATACGTGAAAACACATATATGCACAAATATCATATACAAGTTAATGTACAATTTCTATACAACATATACATTAATTACAAAACACAAAAATGAAAGAATTATCACAATGCGAAATCAATATAACCAATCCCCGACAACGACACCATTATTTTGGTTGCATTATAGCAACAAGAAACAAAAGTTTTGGAAATATTTATTTGGGAATTTATTGTGTCCACAGAGATTGGTTATTAAATCGTCGTTTGACAAATCTCTCATTAATGAGTTTGGGGATAAATGAGTTTGTAAAGAAAATGTTCTCAATAGAAAATAAATGTAAACCAAAATTAAAACTAAGGAAGAACTTATTAAGCCTACATATAATCTAATCATCACATACTTAAATCTATCGACCAATTACATTCAACCTAACAATTCTCATCAATGTCACTATGTATCACTCACAACCTAAGTCATTTCTAACCCAAATCGAGAGACCGACGGTATCACCAAGGAAATGATCTCTCTACCTCCTCAATAACACAGAAGACAACTATGTAATTGCACTGATGATCTCTCAACAAAGCACAACCATAAAGAGGCATTAAGCTTTGATACCCTAGTAGATGTCAGCTCTAAATCTATCTCTAGAGTTCAGAAACTAACATATAATCATCCTAGATAAGAATCTAAGCAGTATATGTCTATGACAACTCAAATCCCTAGGCCAAAGCAAAAATCTAAGACAATAATCCATAAAGATTTATAAAGCTTATTTTATATAGCGCCATGGGCGATAAATATACATAAGTTCAAAGTAAAATACATGTACAAGACCAAAAAAAAGAGAAATACATAGAGAGGAGAAGAGATAAACCATAAATCTTCCGCTTTTTCAGAGTTGATCAATGAGAAATCAACCTCCAATCATCCATAAGCAAAGCCCCAGTGTTTTTATCTAAGCTAATCCACTACAAAATTGAGTTTGATGGAGTTAGGAGAACAAAAATCACCCCCCAAAACCATCCCCCTCCGAATGAAACAAAAAGGAAATATAAAGAAAATCTGATCCGTAACCATCGCCCTGCGATATAAAAGCGTAACCCAACGATAACTCTTATATACAAGGCCCAAGAAAAGCCATGTCCTCAACTGAAACAAATATCTACTGTCGCCCGGGGACCATAATTCATCGCTCGACGACTCTTCTTATTTTTTCCTGGCAACGCTCCCATTCGCCCTGTGATGCATGGAAGAATAACATGGAAATTTAACTAGAAATTTTACCCGACGAAGCCTTCCTTTCGGCCGTCGATCCATGATAGGAAGGAAACTTCTTTTGCTTTCTCTGCATAACTTCCAATGGCTTCCAATATTTGCCTTATTCCTTTATTGATCCAAAAATGCATCTTTGATCTTTATTCCTATTCCTCCAACAATGCTCAAATACCTACAAAGTAAATACAAAACTCTCAAACGATACACTTTATACAAGAAAAACATTATACACAAAGTAAACGTATTTATACACAAAGTTAGGTTATTCAACTGATATTAACAACTAAGAGTTTATAAGTGCAACAAAAAGTCTATACAAAATAACTACACTTTTGCACTTATCAAACTCTCCCCAACTTGAATCATTGTTTGTCCTCAAACAAAATCAAATAAACTTAAAGAAGCAAAAGATGATAATCAAATAATCACGAATCAACAGGTTTTGAAAGTAGAAAACAAATGCAATGGTTCAAATGAAAAACGGTGCACACGAAGAAACATACTTACCACTAAACTACTACGATAACATAAACATGAAACAAATGCTAAATACAAAGAATATGCCAAACATTCTAAAACAATACTTCGTCACAAATGAATCACACCTAGCAAACATAATCATCGGTAGATGAAAAACACAAAAAATGAGGTATTTTCACTCATCTAACAATCTTGCAAACAATAGACTAAATTATGCATTCATCCAAAAAAATTAAATTGAAAATATATAAGCAAGAATCTCAATGGCTTTTCAAGGTTGTAATGTGGCTTGGTTAACAAACAAGGGATAAGTCATAAAGCTAATCGGAAAAAAAACTTGCCTTAACCTAAGGGAGTGATCAACTTACAAAGTCTCAAACAAAATGATTTCAAACAAACTTCTTATTCATTCCAAATTTTAAACCAACACACATCACTTATTAGCACAATTATTCGATACTCTTTTTGTTTTTGTTTTTCAAAGCTTTCCTATATTTTTACATTATTTTTCTATCACTTTTTTTCATTTCTTTTCTCACTTTTCAACCTCATAGCAACCAACCAATAAATACACGATCATTTTTCTCCCAAACTTGAATTCAACCATAGATTAAAGTGAGTACTCCATACTTTCTAAGGCAAGGTAAAACTTCAAACCAAAACAATGGTTGAGTGTTCAAGAAAACAATGAATCAACATCCATGCAAAAATGGAAACTAAACACTCATAGACAAGCATTTAGTAAATACAACATGGATATCGAAAAAAAGCTCAAAGGGGTTACTAATGATCACATACTCACAAGGTGAATTAACTTATTTGGCCAAGGTAGTTGTGCTCAAAATGAAACAAATAAAATTCCTTGATAATGTTCAAGCTTTCATACAATCAACACAAACAAAATATTAAGCATAATAAAATCCAGTTAAAACAAGAATTGTGGTCTTCAGCATATGTGAACAATGGAAATCTACCTCACAAAAATGGTAGGAACAAAAGTGATTCACAAATGAACAAGTACACAAAAGAATGAATGGCATAAAAATTGTAGAAAGTCTAAGTATCATGAATATACTAAAGTATAGAAAGCGATAAACACATACCTCAGACGTGTACAAAACTTTAACAAAATCATTACCACACATTCGCCAGTAGAAACGATCAATCTTGACAAATCACCTCAATATGCTACAAGTTACCGGAGCAAAACCTGAGTGCAAACAACAACAAAAGAATTAGAAAAATAATACCCCTACAACATTTCAATCTATAAAATTTACAATATATACAACAAAAGGAACTCCCCAAGCTAAACACGACAAGATTTCGGAAAACAAAAATTGACATAAGAAAACAAATACAAATAACGATATGAAAACCGGGTGCAAATGAATTAACAAGTTAAAAAGTGAAGATTTGAAATTCAGAACATTTCCTTGTTTCAACTTGTTAAAGCATAAATCACCACACACATAAGAAAATACAAACAAACAGCTTGTTTTACGTTGCAAGCTTGACGCCTTTATTGTGTGAGCTAGTAAACTCCTCCCATCATGCCATGGTATTGTCACACCATGCAAACCTAAAGAAAGTGTCCTAACAATCACACAACAAACATTACAAAAACGAGACAATTCACAACAATACGTGAAAACACATATATGCACAAATATCATATACAAGATAATGTACAATTTTTATACAACATATACATTAATTACAAAACTCAAAAACAAAAGAATTATCGCAATGCGAAATCAAAATAACCAATCCCCGACAATGGCGCCATTTTGTTGGTTGTGTTATAGCAGCAAGAAACAAAAGTTTTGGAAATATTTATCTGGGAATTTATCGTGTCCACAGAGATTGGTTATTGAATTGTCGTTCGATAAATCTCTCATTAATGAGGTTGGGGATAAATGATTTTGTAAAGAAAATTTTATAAACAGCAAATAAATGTAAACATAAATATAAACTAAGGAAGAACTTATCAAGCCTGCATATAATCTACTCATCACAGACTTAAATCTATTGACCAATTACATTCAACCCAACAATACTCATCAACGTCACTACGTATCACTCACAACCTAAGTCATTTCTAGCCCAAATCGAGAGACTGGCTGTATCACCAAGGAAATTATCTCTCTACCTCCTCAACAACACAGAAGGCAACTATGTAATTGCACTGACGATCTCTCAACAAAGCACAACCACACAAAGGCATTAAGATATGATACCCAAGTAAATGTCATCTCTAAATCTATCTCTAGAATTTAGAAATTAATACATAATTATCCTAGATAAGAATCTAAGCAGTATATGTCTATAACAACTCAAATCCCTAGCAGAAACCAAAAATCTAAGATAATAATCCACAAACATTTATAAAGCAAATTTTATATAACCCCATGGGCGACAAATATACATAAGTTAAAAATAAAATACATGTACAAAACCCAAAAAAAGAGAAATACATAGAGAGGAGAAGAGATAAACCACAAATATTCAGGTTTGTCAGAGCCGGTCAATGAGAAATCCACCTCCAATCATCCATAAGCAAAGCCCTAGTGTTGTTATCTAAGCCAATCCACTACAAAATTGAGGTTGATGAAGTTAGGAGAAAAAAAATCACCCCCCAAAACCATCCCCCTCCAAATGAAACAAAAAGGAAATATAAAGAAAATCTGATCTACAACCATCGCCCGATGATATAAAAGCACCGCTCAGGGACAACTCTTATATACAAGGCCCAGGAAAAGCCACGTCCTCAACTGAAACAAATATCTACTATCGCCCGGCGACCATAATTCGTTGCCTGACGACTCTTTTTATTTTCGCCCGACGACGCTCCCTTTCGCTCAGCGATGCATGGCAGAATAACATGTAAATTTGACTATAAATTTTGCTCGGCGAAGCCTTTATTTTCCCGATGATCAATGATAGGAAGGGAACTTCTTTTTCTTTCTCTGCATAACTTCCAATGGCTTCTAATCTTGGCCTTATTCCTTTATTGATCCAAAGATTCATTTTGGAGCTTTATTCATATTGCTCCAACAATCTCAAATAACTACAAAATAAATACAAAACTATAAAACAATACAGTTTATACAATAAAATGCATTATACATAAATTTAATGTTTTTATACACAAAGTTAGGGTTTTTTAACTGATATTAACAACTAAGAGTCGATAAGTGCAACAAAAAGTTTATACAAAATAACTACACTTTTGCACTTATCACTCATCAAAGAAAGTATACATCATATTACATCAAGGAATAATCGTATCAAATCATCATAGAAAGCATACATCATATTACATCAAAGCATAATCATATCAGTTAATCAAAGAAAGCATACATCAAATTAAATCAACGCATAGTCCATCACTTCATCATAGACCAACTACTGTAAAAATACATCATACGATTCATTTTAATTTACAAAAGTAAAGTTCATTGTGTTATCTTTCTAACACTTCAAACATGGCTCAATTCAGACTTACATTTCAAAAGTTATGACCAAAACAATTTCACATTACAAAAACTCGCGAGCTGTTTAGGGCACCCGTAATGTACATTACGACCCATAATGCTGAAAATCCAGAATTTCATTTTGTTGCATGTTTTTGGTACAAAATCTCTGGGCTATTAGGGGCACCTGTAATGCACGTTACTGGCCATAACGGAGCCAAGAAAATCATATTTTTCATGCGATTTTGTGCGATTTTTCTTGTTTATCAGCCTTTCAACAAACCCCAAACCCTAGTTTTCACCTCCAATAACCCCAAAATATATCATATCATATGGTACTTGAATCAAGGGAAATAACACATCCCAAATCATCATTCTCACCATAAATCATCATATTACCATCATTAAACAAAACCCCAAATAAAAACCTAATAATACATAAACCTTATACCAATTATAATAAGAATGATAAACTCCAATTACGTTAGATTTCCGCTATTGCTACTTCTTCTTCGCGTTCTAACGGATTCTATTCCTCTTCCTCTATGACCTAGCCTCTTATCTTTGTTTCTCTTCCAAAAGAGATCGTACAAAATGAATCGCTCAAACCTCAATATTTTCTTTTTGTCAATCTTATCGCTTTGACCCCTAACATGGTCTTCCTATCTAACCCTCACTTACTTCACCATATTACCACCTTACCCTCATAGTCTCTACATCATATTTTATTTATATTTATCTAATTAAAATAATTCTAACCAATTATTCTAATTATTATAAATTATTCTAATATACTCTACACCTCCTTAATTCCTACCACCCCACCATACACCACACAAAACATCATTTAAAGCATCATGATCATAAACACATCACAAAAACTCATCATAATTAAATTAAATAATTAAATAAATAATATAATTATTTTGGGGTGTTACAAGTGACATTAACTAAGTGTTATTTGGTTAACTTCCAACGTTGTCTGTGCGCTATCTTTATCCAACTCCCCCAAAGATGGACAACTTCCATCCCCTCCTTACGTATATTTGATACTAAATATTGCCAAAATATTTCTTGGAGTATAATGGAAACTCTATTCTTGATAGATAACAAATAAACACCAAACGAAATTCAAGAACCAATACTTGCACCTGTTACAAACAACAAACTTCACACAAAAACAATAGATGTCCCAATGTATCACTAGTCTCCCTTAACACTAAATCTTTAGAGATAAAGTTCCTCAAAATGGAAAAAGACTAAGCATGAAGATGTTGAATGATGACAAAATATCTCACAATCAGTCTAAATATGCAATGTGTTAGTCAAGGGTTTTAGATGAAGGTTAACGAAGAACACACACACACACACACACACAAAGTTCTCTCATATTTTTGGGTAAATGAGTCTTGCCTTTGATTGTTATCAAGAGATTGAGTAATAATGAACAACACATATAGACTAAACAACTTCCCCTCTCTAATTCACTTGAACACAACAACATATCGCGCAATAACAAGATGCAACAAAAAGGATAATGAATTTAACCTGAATCCATAATCAAGAAGTTGTTCTTGAGAAGATGATAAGGCATATTGTTGATGGGTATATACACACTAATAATAGATGATAAAATCACTCTTATTTCTCAATAGTTTTCTATTGTACCCCAAAATTTGCACTCTCATTTTCTCAAGATTTATCTCACATGTGTGATTACAAAAAGTTGTTTAATGAAATAAAGAAAAATGTAAGATTTTGAAGATTTTAGTGTGCCTTTCAATTAAGTCAAAAAAGAAACAAGTTGGCTTCGGTTTAGCAACGTTCGATTGGGAAATGTAGTCTCCCTTTAGTCACAAGCTTCGATTTGGGAATTGGCTACCTTTGAAGTAACCCCTTCAATCCATAAACTGGGCATATGGCTTCATTCAAAGTAACCCCCCTCGATCCATAAACAAGGCATATGGCTTCTTTCGAAGTAACCCCCTTCGATCCACAAACTGGCCATATGGCTTCCTTCGAAGTAACTCCCTTCGATCCACAAACTGGGCGTATGGCTTCCTACGAAGTGACCCACTTCGATCCACAAACTGTGCATATGGCTTCCTTCAAAGTAACCCCCTTCGATCCACAAGTTGGGCATGTGATTTCGTTCAAGGTAACCTCCTTCGATCCACAAGTTGGACAATTAAACCCTTCGAAGCAACGTACTTAGATTACGCCTCTAAACTCTTCAACACTACGGATCATGATTGGTTGATTCGAAGGATATATATAATGGGTCCATTCGAAGAACACACATTATTGGAAACGAATGTTATTGTCTGATGATGAGTCTAGTAGAAGTGATCAAAACGAAAGGGTGAAGTATTCAAGAGGTTTGTTGACCAAAGTCCTATATACTGCCAAGCCCAAGCCAGCTGTACTGCTATGCGACAGTCTTGCACAAAGCTTCCATAACACTCTAAAATACTTCTGAGCATGCATTGTCTCAGTCCCATACTTACACAAAAAAGGGTACATAAGAGCTGCATCGAAGAAAACAAGGGGACTTTATACCCAAACAGTTTAAATGTTATTTAATTTCCCCACAAAACCACATCAAATCCCCTATATAAATAAACCTTTCTTTACAACATCAGGGGGCTAGAGACGCTGAGAGGAGAGAATAGGGAGCTGGGAAACAAAACAGAAACCTTTGTAATTTTTTCTCACTTAAAAATCAACTCTACTTTCACCTACAAACACAAAATCAAAATCCATTATCTCATTTTTCCAACTCTCATAAATCAACTATCCAGAACACCCCATACATAGAAGTTTGTTCAAACTCAAGGAAAACCTTTTGTGGCAACTCTTCGAACCAAAAGCAAACCCCATGTGACAACTCTTCGAATTCCAGAACCATTCTGGATGTAGTTCAAGTTCGAAAACCTCCACACTAGCTTTGAGGTAAGCCTTTCTGAATTTAACTCTTCCATTGCAAGCATCTTATTTGATTCATCTTCGAGGCCAACATGTAATAACCATGGCCTTAGATGTTAATATTTTGTGTTTTCCTTTAAGAAATAATCTATACAGCCCCCTAAAAATGTTGGAATAAAAATATGCTTTCTTCGACTAAGACATGTTCATCACACACACACACACTTGCTTCGAATGCACTGACCTGCAGGCCCCGTCGAAAGGCATTCCCTCACTCTTTTGAACCCCCAGTCGAAGGAGGCAGAAAGGCAGATTACATCTTGCACTGATTCCAAGACCAGTCGAAAGGGACAACATGCTGGCCTCCAGGCACCAATTGAAAGGAACGCCTATACTATTTCCAACCCCCAGTCGAAAGAGGCAGAAAGGAAAATCGAAGGGCATGACTTCACTGACTCCAAGCCCAAATCGAAGAGAGCCAGAAAGTGAAGAATTAAAGGGTCTTCTACCCCAATCGATAAACCTCATTTTTCTTATTTTTATTTTATTTTTTCCTTTATATTTTCACGCAATTCAATATGGTTGTAATAGTGTAGGATTTTATCTTTATGCATTTTATTACTTTTGTATGCGTTGCTAGTAAAATAGGGCGTGGCAAGTTAAAACAAATCTTAGACAACTGTAACCAAAAACGATGCATGCAATAAAACACACTTGCATATTTGCACCCTTAGGGTAATCCTATTTGTTGCCTCGGAAAAATAGTCATGTCCCTCGAATATGGGTGTTTTAGAAAAGACCCTCGATAAAAGATCGTAGTCCCTCGATGACCCTCAATGTTGCCTTCGGTAAACGATCTAGTCCCTAAACGAGATTTCTAAAACGTCCCATAGGTTTCCTTCTATGACTATACAAACGTCCCACACCCATCCCTTCACATCCAACGATGGGGCTTCTTACCAAAATAATGGTAAGATAGCAACATCTAAAGGAGGAGGAAAAGAATGTTTAAGACCTTTTGAGTAGGTAGGTTGCTCCTAGTTACTCACTTGCTCACAACAAAAACATTTTATACACCAACACTCTCATTTTGAAACATTTTCAAAAGACAACACTTTGTACGCGTTCTTATAGAAACGAGAGCCATTACAAAGACACCTTTTCAAAATCACTTTCAAAAACACATTCCACAAACACCTCTTTGAACTATTTTCCAAAAAACACTTTGTACGCCTTCTTATAGAAACGAGAACCATTACAAAGAAGTTTTCAAAATACATTTAAAACCCACACCACAAACACATTTTCAAACAAAAGCAAGTGATCTAGCAAGAAACTAAGAGCCCGTAGATAACTACAGATGAAAAGGGTGCTAATACCTTCCTTTTTTATAACCTACCCCCCGAACTCAAGAAAACATCTCTAAGGGTCTTTCCTGTTCTTTTCAGCCTTTCTTTTTGGATAAAAGAAAAGTCGGTGGCGACTCTTGCTATCCGCAACAAATGCGATCAAATGCAAAACACCAAAGTCAGTTCTCCCAATGTGTTACAGAACTAGAGACTCTACTGGGGAATCTTAAAAGTGGGGTTACCTTAGGGCTGGATCACCTTTACTTGCTTTCCTTGATTGACTTGCATGCTTTACATTATGGTTTCTTGTTTGTGCTAGTTTTGATCATATACCCGGATTTGGGGCACCTTTTAGGTAAGTAGCAATAGATTGTGGAAACTGTGCAGGGTATACTAACATGGTCTAAGCAATAGCTATGTTAGTGTGACACATTTGTTGGTACCGGTAGCCCTTGAGTAGTCAAGGAGAATACGGGGCCGCTGTGTGGTGTCATGAAGCACTAACTGACTTTAGAAACTTACTTGACCAACTTGGCCATTAGGAAGTAGTGAGGTAGACGGATTTGGTGCAGCCCGAAGTTGGTTGATACTCGATGCTACATTCATTGAGATTGGACTTTCGGGATATTTCGGTCGCCATTAAAGAGGCTTGTGCTGAAACAATGCTCGATGAAGAAAGATCAGTGATATTGAGATCCCCTAGAACCCGGTTACTATTACTAAGACAGGTTGAGCCAACTAAACTTCAAGAGGGTACTTACCTATCAAACTCCATGCAAGCCTAAACATAAGGACTTGTCTGATTTGTATGTATATGACTATTTGTACATGACAACTTGCTTAATTTGCATACTTGTACACAACATCATGAAATCATACCATAGCATTTTCAATAACCATTTCAAGGATCTCAAGGGCCTATGATGCAGGGTCACATTGAACCAGACGCCTATCAAGGGGCAAGAAGATTCATTCTCTAATCAAACACCGTTAAAGACCAAAGTACAACAACTTAAGTCAGGGGCTATGACCCACTTGACATGGTGAGCTTGATTCTCGTGGAAGGACATTCACCAATACGAAGTTCTCCAATCAAAGCGGTTGATCAAAATTCAACTTCTAACATCTTTTTGTGTTTAACCTGCGAGATCCTTGAAAACATGCATCCACATGCCATGCATCATATCATGACAGGTTTCTCCCATACATGTCTCCTTATCTTCCTACTGTTTATTTCAGTAAGATGGATATGGAACAAACAGTGAAGGACCTCCAAGCACAAAATACCCAGTTCCAACAAATGTTCTTGGCTATGGCTAAGGGGCAAGAGGACCTGAAGACTCTTCTTCTCAAAGACAAGAAGAAAAAGTCAAAGAAGTCAGTAGGCGTCTTGAACTTGGGAAGAAGACTTAGAGGACCAGTCAAGAGAGTTCTAGATCTCTCAACTCCATCTAATAAGGGGAATAGTCATGAAAAAGATAACAGTCTGAGGATTGATGAATTTGAAGCTGACTACTCTGAGGAACAATATCCTCCTACTGATGATAAATACAAACAGTTGGAGGATCGCCTCAATGCTATGGAGATCCAGCAGATACATGGCTTGGACTTTGAAGAGTTAAGTTTGGTTTATGGAGTGGTCATCCCACCAAAGTTCAAAATCCCTACCTTTTCCAAATATGATGGGATCTCTTGTCCTAAAATGCATCTGAAGGTCATATGTCCGTAAGATTCAGCCTCACACTGCTGACTGGAAGCTATGGGTCCATTTCTTCCAAGAAAGTTTGGTGGGCACCCAACTGGAGTGGTTCTATCAGTTAGAATGAATCGACATTCATACCTGGGTGGACTTGGCTACTGCTTTCTACAAGCATTACCAATACAACACTGATCTTGCACCAACTCGTGTGCAATTGCAAAATATGACCATGCGTTCCAACGAGGAATTCAAAGAGTATGCCCAAAAATGGATAGACATAGCAGGAAGAGTGCAACCACCCTTAACTGATAGGGAGATGATTGACATCTTTATGGGAACTTTGATAGGACCTTTCTTCAATCACCTAATTGAAATCTCCTCGGTCGGGTTCACCGGGCTAATACTGACTGGCGAAAGGGTCGAAGCTGGCATCAAAAGCGGAAAGATCCAAGGAGCTACATCCTCTGATGCTCAGAAAAAGACATACAATGGGAAGAAAGAGTCCAATGTTGTTTACGACCAAAAGGGTCATAACAAGAGAAACCACGACCAACATGTGGGGGAAATCCTAATCTTCGGTCCTGCATCGTAGCGACAGTAACAAAAGGGAAATCAACGAAGGCTAGACGAACCCAAAAGACAGTTTACCAACATCAACATGCTGCTGTCTCAAGAACTATAACACATGTTGAAGATGAATCTGATTATGTTGATAAGACCTCATCCAAACCCCAAAACTTATTCTCCTAACTACAATCCTGGTGCAATATGTGCATATCATTCCGGAAGTCCTGGGCATGATACTAACGATTGTTGGGCACTAAAATACAAGATTCAAAACATGATTGACGCCAAGGAGATCGAGTTCGGCCATACAGAGACTCCAAACATGATCACCACTCCCATGCCAAATCATTGAGCGTTCTAGTTCATTTTGAATTTGCAATTGTAATTTATGTTGTAGTCCAAACACTTATCTATTAATGTCAAACTTTGTTTCATTAATTCATTGCATATATTTGTCTTGAATTTATCCATTTGTTTTCACTATATTTAAGCTATGCTTTTTACTCTCTTTATGACATTCAACTCTTGCTAAAAGTTACAAGCCTTTAGAGGGAGGATGACAAAAACAATGCCATAATATCATACAGTATGCTTTTGGACAGACCTTGCTGACGATGTACAGGCATTTCTTTCAATTACTAAACACATGAGGTATAAGGAGGATAATGCATAGTTAACTCCCCTTGAGCCTAAGAAGTGGGAGCTTTCTTTTTAACACAAATTGAAACCTTTAATCAAAACCTGGGGTAGGTTAGTTTCTCAGTTGATTCAAATGTGTGTTCAGTCGCAAACTTTCACTTTGTATACAACGATGACATAAAAAACATTCCTATGGAATCAAAAGATGGTGATGGTTCCCTAAAAAAATAGGCAGCCATTATCTCTCAAAAGAAAAGCCCACTAAGTCAAAACCTACAAAGGAGACTTAAGAAAAATTGGGGCATCCCGGTGACTGTAATCTCAAAAACAAGAACATTCAGGAAAAATCAGGGATAATAAATCAAAAGAGGTCACTACGGATCCTTAATAACATGCAAAATATGGCAAAAATGACTTCCTTCCAACAAATAAAACTTAACTTTGTTTGAACCATCACCAAAACGTCATTCCAAGACTCAATTGGAGTTCAAACGCACAATTAACTGAGTTTAGGACTGATGAACATTATGAAGAACAGGCGGGTGCAAATACACTTTGAGCCTTATCCTTTGTTTCTTAAACCGTGAACTAGACCATGATACAACCTTTCAAAGTCCTAATTGAAGAATGGGTTAGTCTGAAAGCATATTGTTACAAAAGGTATCCTGACTCCTGTAAGGCTTACTCTAAATCCTGATTTGAATTCACATACTTGCAAAATTCTTTTATCTGCTAAAACGCATTTTCAAAACTTCAAGACAAGCATAAACTTTGCATTATTTGAATATCGTTGTTTGCATATGGCTAATTGTTTGATAGTGGAGAAATTCACACGAAAAATATCCAGCGAACGAAAGCTCTTTCAGTGAACTAAATCACTTCAAATAGGATGACACTTTCAATGACAAATCTCCTATAAGAAAGAGGGCATCAGCATGATCACTGTCCAATACATCTGGGATAGTCAAGGCAAGATTCTGAGAAATCTCTCAAGAAATGCTGAATATACCAGGGACAGGGGCCGTGACAAATCTCCCACAAAGTACTTTTCATAGGATGATCCCCAGCCAGAGTTTCAATCTCTAAAAACTTCTCCCCAATTGAGTTGATCTCAAGACTCTTCCAGGAGATTCTGCCAAAGGAAAGCGCCTCTCCAACAGATTAGCAACATGGTTTACTTCCCCAACAAATGGAAAGATTCCCCAGTTTGAACTTGCCTCCCAAGACTAATACAAATCAAGGGACCACAACTCCTCTTCCCAAGTAGACTTTCCTACAATCCCCAGTAAGCTGCTGCAAAACTCGGAAGACAACCAGATAATAGTTAACTCCTTTATCCCTAACAAGTTGTTAGCTCCCTTTCTCTTCTATCAAGAGATAACTCCCCAGTAGAGTAACAGACAACCAAAACTCCTGGACTCTTTTCCCCAAGCTATAATAAACACTCTCCATAGAGTTTTCCTCAAGCAAAGTCACCATTCCCCCACGGAGTTCTCCTCAAACAACAAAACAGGATCCCCAGCGGAAACATTCTAAAAGCAAGGTTTGAAAAAGTGTGCATACTCTTCATTCCCAATGACCATCCGGGATTCAGCTTCCCAAAAATCTCCAACATTTGTCAAGGATTTATTTTCCAAAATAAAAATTTACATTCCAACAACATTTCACATTACATGCATGATAAATGCATACAACATAATCTCATTTATTTTGAGAAACATTGTTGTACCATGCATTTCATACATCATAACATTGCATACAACTGAATCTTTACCTTTTCAGGAAAGATCAAACAATAGATGACTATCGTCAACAATTTTCAACAGTTCCAGATTGATACCCGTAATAAGACAGAGCAACTATCTACACGACCAGACGAAGCAATCTTACACGGACTCCTTCTCATAATTTCCAGATGAAGTTTTACACGTACACATCATGAAGCAACCCTACCCAGGTTCCTTCTCATTTCCAGATGCGGTTTTACCCGGACTCATCATGAAGTAACCCTACCCAGGTTCTTTCTCATTTCCAGATACAGTTTTACCCAGAGTCATCATGAAGCAACCCTACCCAGGTTCCTTCTCTACATTTCTAGATGAAATTTTACACAGACTCATCATGAAGCAACCCTACCCAGGTTCCTTCTCTACATTTCTGGATGAAGTTTTACACAGACTGATCATGAAACAACCCTACCCAGGTGTTTCCAGTGATTTCTGGTAAACAACCGCTAGTCTTCCAAACTATCGAATAATCTTTATTAACGCTACTCAATCTCGTTGGTAACTCACAGGATCGACTAGATTGATCCTAGGACTCCTTGGATATTAAGGTTACTCTCACAATCGAACAATTATTCATGGGTGCTATTGTACAAATGTTTGGTTTATTTCGATCCCTCTCTCTAAGAGTTTAAGAATGTGGTCAAAATGTATGTGAAAACTAAGTTATACGAATAATTGCTAATTGTAATGCTGATTGAAAAGACATATAAAACTGTATGGAAAATGAAGTAACTGGTTTCGACCCATAAAACATTTAACATAAAAGGTTTCTGGAATGTGGAAGTTTAAAATGTGAAGAAAGCGTTTAATGCAAGAAATCTAGAAATGACTTTAAGTGAAAGTACATGTTTGAAGAATAATACTTGAAAGTAAAGGTATTGAGAGCGTAAAAGTTCTCTGAAATATAGAGTGCTCGAAATATAAAGAAAGCAGTAAAATGTAAAACTTTGAAGAAAAGACTTTGAAATGAAAAGACAGTAGATAAAGAAACTTGCAAATGTTATTCGACAGAAAGAAAAAGAAGGAAAGTGCTGGAAATAGTAAAAAGGCTTTTATTAAATTAGAAATACATGGTGCTATCATACATACATCTCTCTTGCATTCGTTTCCCTTGCCATGTGGTAGTTTGAATGTTATTGAGTATTTTGTATAACAGATATGACACACTGAAATCCTAACACTAAGACTTCTATTTATACTAATTCGACCCTAACGGTCTCGCTACAAGATCATGCCACGTTTCGAGCATGCAAGACAATGCTTCTTTCATCTTTCCACGTGTCCCCAAATGCTCCAACACATAACTTTCAAACTTTGAAAGTCCCGCTTTCATTTAAATTTTAAATGCTTTGGTGTTTCTCTGTTTCGAACGCTCTTCTCAGATCTAGCTTCGCTGCTGTTTCGAGACCCCTTTGGATACGCTCCCATGATCACCGTTCGAAGCTTCAAGCTTTGACACACTCATTCGAAACACTGCTTCTGCAATTTCGAAGCGTGGTGTTTTAATTCCATTTCGATCAGAACTTCTAGCTCTTTTTGAATTCTAAATAACATTATCAAAGTTCCTTCTCATTTCCAGATACAGTTTTACACGGACTCATCCTGAAGCAACCTTACCCAAGTTCCTTCTCTTAAAATTATAGATGAAGTTTCACATGGATTCATCTAGAAGCATCCCTACCCAGGTTTCCCTCTCATATGTCTCCTATAGAAGACCTACACAGGCCCATCATAAGTTAAAGAATATTCAAGACCTCTACTAGTTCTGTTTAAATCTCTCAATGGTTTATCCTGATTCCTTTCTGATAGACATTTTCTCTGGTACAGATAGATCGCTCCAAGATTTATTCTGATTCTTTTCTAGTTAAAAAATCAAGCTTAAACTTAGTCTAATTGTTGTCAACAATTATCTTTGGATGGCATATATAAGCCCATCTCCAACAACTTTTCCATCATCTCTCCTAATGGCATCTTTAAGCCCATTCCCTACACAATCAACTAACACATCATCGAGTGCAAATTTATGGGTACTTTAGTATTCAATTATCTTCAACCTTCAAGCTACAAACTACAACGAGCCATTCTCACTTTCCAGGTTCAAGAAGATTGAACAAGGGAAGCTATTGTACCCCGAAATTTGCCCTCTCATTTTCTCAAGATTTCACTCACGTGTGTGATTATAAAAATCTGTTTAAAGAAATAAAGAAAAATGTAAAATTTTGATGTTAGTGTGCCTTTCGATTAGGTCAGAAAAGAAACAAGTTATATTCGATTTAGCAACGTTTGATTGGGCAATGTAGTCTCCCTTCAGTCACAAGCTTCAATTTGGGAATTACCTTCCTTCGAAGTAACCCCCTTCGATCCACAAACTAGGCATATGGCTTCCTTCGAAGTAACCCCCTTCGATCCACAAACTGGGCATATGGATTCCTTCGAAGTAACCCCCTTCGACCCATAAACTGGCCATATGGCTTCCTTCGAAGTGACTCCCTTTGATCCACTAACTGGGTGTATGGCTTCCTTCGAAGTGACCCCCTTCGACCTACAAACTGGGCATATGGCTTCCTTCGAAGTTACCCCCTTAGATCCACGAGATGGGCATGTGATTTCCTTCAAGGTAACCTCCTTCAATCCACAAGTTGGACAATTAAACCCTTCAAAGCAACGTACTTAGATTACGCCTCTAAACTCTTCAACACTATGGATCATGATTGGTGGATTCGAAGGACATATAATGGGTCCATTCGAAGAACACACATTGTTGGAAATGAACGTTGTTGTCTGATGATGAGTCTAGTCAATGTGATCAAAACCAAAGGGTAAAGTATTCAAGATGTTAGTTGACCAAAGTCCTATATACTTCCAAGCCCAAGCCAGATATACTACTATGCGATAGTCCTGCACCAAGCAGCCACAACACTCCAAAATACTGTTGCGCCTATATTGTCTCAGTCCTATATTTACACAAAAAGGGTACATAAGAGCTACATTGAAGAAAACAAGGGGACAGTATACCCAAACAGTTCAAATGTTATTTGATTTCCCCCCACCCCCAAAACCACATCAAAGCCCCTCTATAAATAAACCTTTCTTTACAAAATCAGGGGGCTAGAGACGCTGAGAGGGGAGTAAAGGGAGCTGGGAAACAAAACAGAAACCTTCATAATTTTTGCTCACTCAAAAATTAACTCTACTTTCACCTACAAACACAAAATCAAACACCATTATCTCATTTTTCCAACTCTCATAAATCAACTATCCAGAACACCCCACACATAGAAGTTTGTTCAAACTCAAGGACAACCTTCTGTGACAACTCTTCAAACCAAAAGCAAACCCCCTGTGACAACTCTTCGAATTCTTGAACCGTTCAGGCTGTAGTTCAAGTTCGAAAACCTCCACACTAGCTTTGAGGTAAGACTTTATGACTTTAACTCTTCCATTGCAAGCATCTTATTTGATTCATCTTCGAGGCCAACATTTAATAACCATGGCCTTTGATGTTAATCTTTTGTGTTTTCCTTTAAGAACTAATCTGTACAGCCCCCTAAAAATGTTGGAATAAAAATATGCATGCTTCGACACAGACATGTTCACCACACACACACACTTGCTTCGAACGCACTGACCTGCAGGCTCCGTTGAAAGGAATTCGCTCACTGCTTTCAACCCCCAGTCGAAGGAGGAAGAAAGGCAGATTACATCTTGCACTAATTCTAGGAACAGTCGAAAGGAACCACATGCTGGCCTCTAGGCCCCAATCGAAAGGCACGCCTACACTGTTTCCAACCCCCAGTCGAAGGAGTTAGAAAGGGAAATCGAAGGGCATGACTTCACTGACTCCAGGGCCAAACCGAAGAGAGCCAGAAAGTGCAGAATCGAAGGGTCTTCTGCCTCAATCGAAAAAACCTCATTTTTCTTGTTTTTATTTTATTTTTGCCTTTATATTTTCACGCAATTCAATATGGTTGTAATAGTGTAGGATTTTATCTTTCTGCATTTTATTACTTTTGTATGCATTGCTAGTCAAATAGGGTGTGGCAAGATAAAAACAAATCTTAGACAACTCTAACCAAAAACAATGCATGCAATAAAACACACTTGCACATTTGCACCCTTAGGGTAATCCCATTTGTTGCCTCAGAAAAATAGTCATGTCCCTCAAATATGGGCGTTTTAGAAAAGACCCTCGATAAAAGATCGTAGTCCCACAATGACCCTCAATGTTGCCTTCGTTAAACGATTTAGTCCCTAAATGACATTGCTAAAACGTCTCATAGGTTGCCTTCTATGACAATACAAACGTCCAACGCGCGTCCCTTCACCTCCAACAATGGGGCTTCTTGCCAAAACATTGGTAAGATAGCAACATCTAAAGGGGGAGGAAAAGAACGTCTAAGACCTTTTGAGTAGGCAGGTTGCTCCTAGTTGCTCGCTTGCTCACAACAAAAACAATTTATACACCAACACTCTCATTTTGAAAGATTTTCAAAAGACAACACTTTGTACGCGTTCTTATAGAAACGAGAGCCATTACAAAGATACCTTTTTAAAATCACTTTCAAAAACACATTCCACAAACACCTTTTTGAAATATTTTCCAAACAACACTTTGTACGCGTTCTTATAGAAACGAGAACCATTACAAAGACGTTTTAAAAATACTTTCAAAACCCACACCACAAGCACATTTTTAATCAAAAGCAAGTGATCTAGCAAGAAACCAAGAACCCGTAGATAACTACTTATGAAAAGGGTGCTAATACCTACCCTTTTCATAACCTACCACCCGAACTCAAGAAAACATCTCTAAAGGTCTTTCCTTTTCTTTTCAGCCTTTCCTTTTGGATAAAAGAAAAGTCGGTGGTGACTCTTGTTATCCGCAACAAATGCAATCAAACACAAAACACACAAGTCGGTTCTCCCACCGTATTACAGTTTCTCTATTGGTTTCAATCACTTGTTACTTTCATTAAAAAAACAACTATTTAAATCAAGGTTAAAAAATGGGTCTTGATGCTTTGATTCAGATCACATAAAAACAATGATTCAAATTAATTTGAGCATAGCCAAAATATAGCTTTAAAGAATCATTTGACTCAAATCAATTTTCCTTTTATCAAATCACATGAAGTTGTGATTCGAAACATGCTCAATTTGTGATCGAATGAAATACTCCATAGGCAAATCTCATTTTTCACATAACATCTTATTCTAATCATGTATTACACTTTATTTGTATCAAATGACTGAAAATTTAAGGAGTTAGAACTTGTGATGCAAGCTACACATGATGAAATGACAAAGTAACAACTATCTAGGCTCAAAAAGACATACTATCAAGGATCGAAAACACTTAATAATTAAGTAAGGAGGGTTCTTAGTGATACAACAACATAATATCTAAAATAGTTACAAATAAATTATGAAACGAATTAAGTACAAGCACACAATTATAGAATAAAATTACAAATACACAATTACAAAAAATATTTATATTAAATTACAAATGAAATACGAAACAAATAAAGTAAACACGATTATAGAATCAAATTACAAATACGCAAGTACTAAAAATATATATATCAAATTGACAAAAAATAACAAAACACGTATGATATTGTGAATGCACTTTCATTCTCCCCCTTTTTAATGTTTGAAAATTTTGAGATATTATTGTTGATCAATTGTTCAAGTCGTAATTTGGAATTTGATGGATGAAATGAATCTGGTGTACTAGTGCACACTTCTTTGCTTGATTTGTAAATGTTATAAATATCCCCATGCATTAAAAACTTAATGCTTGCGAATATTAATAATATATTGATACCTTTACTCCTTGTTGACACAGTAAAGCGGCAAACAAAAGATTGGAAGTACTCCAGGTTTTATCGTATCCACAGAGATCAGTGTGAGGGAAATAATGTCATTCAACAGTTTAAGTGTTTTAGAGCTTGGATTAAAATGTGTTGAAAGGAAAAAGATATGAACAAGAAAATAGGCACATTCCTCTGGGAGGAGAAACTTATAACGCATGGATTTAAAGTAGTCATCACAAACTTAAATCTATCGAGCAGTTGTACTCAACCTACAATACTCGTCTAAATCATCATGTATTTCTCACATCAGCGTCCATTTCTGCAACACATATGTGACGTATGAAACTAAGGTTATGTCTAACGCAAAGTTATGAGAACAAAAGTATTCTTGCGTCAGCGATGTCTCACACGAAACAACAACTCAGAAGCATTAAACTTTGATACCCACAGTGATTATTAACAAGAAATGCTTATGATATGTGTAATACGGTGGTAGAACTGGCTTGGTTTTGCATTTTATCGCAAATCTTGCAGATAGAAAGAGTCGCCACCGAATTTTCTTTAATCCAATAAGGAAAGGGTGAAAAGAACAGGAAAGACCTTCGAGATTTTTGAGTTCGGAGGGTATATTATGAAAACGGAAGGTGTTAGTGTAACACCCCAAATTCTACCCGGTAGTTATAACGAAAAATTAGAGTATTTAAAAATTTCCAACACATTTGGGATATCACAATTCAACATGTTGCAACACATAAACTGATACATAACACTTTAGTTTTCGGAGGAACATATAACATCTTGCATCAACTTTTAAAACAAAACCACTTATTTTATTAATAACGCAGCAGAATCATAATTACAACTTCAAGGAGCATCATATGTTTCATTCAACTAAAACTACTTGAGAGGCAACACATTATTTCATATAATTAAACTTAGGATTCAACAACTAAAACAATTTCAACAAGTAAACAACTATTTGTTCATTTCCCCCCGAGTGCTACGTATCAGAGCGACCAACCGACTTTAAACTAATAAGGCTAAGCAAATCTTCATTCTTTAATACCTGCACGTTACCAACAGAGGGAAACATTAAAATAGTAAGGTGTGAGATTCTTAAATCGTATAAGTGAGCGCATGATAAATCATATATTAGAACCCGGTCATGCAAAAATCACCACTTCACAACAACAATCGCAACAGGATATCATCAAAATGTAACAATTAATTCATCAACACAATAACTCACATGTACAACTTAGAATGTGAATCGATGTTATGCAAATGCATGTGGTACCATTAGAATAGAACTCCAAACTTAGAAAATATGCCAATCAATAGAGGCATCAACAAGGCATAAGCCTTCAACTTAATATTTTGCCAATCCAGGCCAACGTGGTGCCAATCCAGGCCAACTTAATAATGCAAATGTATGTGACTTAATGAATGCAATAATCACATACAACAACAACAATATATTCGACAACGTTGGCATAAGCCTACAACTTAATAAACTTATCAATCACAACATATTCAACAACAACAATGTATTCAACAACGTTGGCATAAGCCTACAATTTAGTATGTCACAACAACAATGTCATATCAACAATTAGTAATGTGACAACCACTATTTATTCGATAATAACTTATTCACAACAACAACCAACAACACAATCCCATATACCGGAACCATTCAACTTAATTCGACTTCACCTTCAAATCAACTTTATTTTACATGATTCTAGAAAAACAAATTAACTAAAAATACCCATATTTATATACGACTTATTCCGACAATTTCAACTAATTCCAGTTAACCAATTTTACCGCCCAAATCTACAAATTCGGCTAATCGATATTGCTTAATATACTATTATTACTACTATTTATTTATACTGCTACTAATCAATTTATTCTACTAAATTACTCTACCTCCGATATTTAGCTTACTACTATTAATATATTACTTCTATTAAATTATTCATTTCCAATTCTGCGATTAAAAACCATCCATGTTGTTTTAATTTCTAGGACTACGGCTAATATAATTCTGCTAATTATTAACTCTACTACTTTATTCTACTGTTCATCTAAATTTACTACTTATTATTATTTCTGCTATTATCCTCTATCACATAAAACAACTCCACAAAAATATGTTATTTCTATTAATGTTCCTTATGCTATAACATGCTACTGATAAGAATAGTTTAATTTGTTCTCAAACTGCTTTTGTGTTTAATAAACTCTATACTGATACCATATTAACAGTTATATAGCATAGTGCCATAGAAAACAGAAACTGAAACAAGTGCCCCTGCCTAACACTCAGTGCCAACGACACTTTCCTTCCACCATTTCCCTAGTGCCGATCGGCACATCCTCCTTTCTCCCAAGGTTGCCGAATGGAAACCCCCATATATAACAACCAGCTGCCGTTCGGCAGCATCCAACCAACAACAATCTGTCGTTCGGCAGCATCCAGGCACAGGCCATCAATATTTTCTTCTTCTTTCGTCCACTCGGTATTGTTTTAATGGATTTTCTGCTACTGTCTACTATTCCAAATCCAATTCAGACAAGTATATAACACGGTAATACACTAATTCCCTGACAATTATTTAATCACATCAATCATTAACAATGTTTATCACAATAACACAAACCAACACAAATCAATAGACAATAATACTCCCACATACTAATTCTCACATACAAAATATCATATACCCCTTTATAGGATAAGAAACCCGATCCTTACCTGGTTTTATTTGAAGGCACTCAAGGAAGCTTCAATGGAATTCCTGAGATTGGCCCTAGCAGCAACTTTCTTGTTCCTCTTCTCTTCTCACAAAACCCTATTTCTTCTTTCTCTTCTTATTTTTGGTTTTTTTTCCTGATAACACTACCTCTCTTTCTCCTTATATTTCTAATAAGATACTATTATTATTGTATTAAACCAAATAATAGTGTTTCTCTTAGTGGACCTACATACGCACCCCACTATTACTACTATCACAATATAAGCCCAGTTAAACAAATAGTCACATAATATAATCTAATATTATTTCCAATAATATTCTTCAACTATGATCGATCCACACTTTAAATAAAACTAACTCGCAAATAATATTCTAATAATAGTTCTCCGACTAAACTGTCTAATTTATCCTACTATCAACTTACCGCTAAACTCAACATATTTATCCAATTATGCTTCTTAAAATAATACTGATAATTCTCAAATGAATTCCACCAAATTAAATCTGATTATTTAATATTCCAACTTAATAAAATAATTCCGACTTGACGATAAAATTCAATTAATATAAAGTATTCAAAAAAATATTCAATTAAATAAATAATTAAATATCGGGGCGTTACAACTCTCCCCCACTTAGAATATTTTCGTCCTCGAAAATCTACTCGATACAACCATCCTCAACTTCGTTTCCAACCTTTTCGGCAACACTCTAACATAACAACTCCCACAGTAGAAATGTAACAACCATAACTCACTTATACTTGGATATACAACGTCACCTCTTAACAACTTTCCCAACATAGTCAGCAAAATTAACTTCGTCATATTATGGAGTATTATTCATCCTTTATGAAAACCAACAACAACATCATGGCAATGGGAACAAAATCATTACAACATCAACTTAACTGTATAACTCAGCAAGCATACCCATAGCTCACCATCAACCAACAATCCACAACAACTTTCTTATAAAATCCGCAAATATTTACTAGCAAACAAAGTACTCTGGAATATCATCTCTACATCGGCAATATACCAAATCAAGCATGTAGATTAAGACACACCATTCTTATAGACTTCTGATCTTTTAATCCTTCACTTCTAACGAGTCATACACGCATAGCAATTTTGCCACATCACGCTTCAGATGCACAACTCTGATCATCCATTATAAGTCATTGTCCTCATTAAATTTTGTGTCAATTATATGGTTTACAAGTTTCAATCTAATTCCGAACTTTCCTCGACATCCATCATAAAACCATTGTTCACTTGATATTCTCAATCTTTCACATTTGCAACGTTAGCTCGTATATAACTCGCTACTCCGACTTGTTCCACGATATAACATCAACCACTTTACACAACATTAAGATAGCACAACAAATCTATATCATCCAACATGGTCTCGTCTACTGTAACGCCCGTAATTTAATTAATTATTTAATTAAATTATTTTTGGAATATTTGTGAAGAAGTGTTATTATAATTGGATTTATTTTATTAAGTGGAGAAATAATAATATTAGAGATATAATATTACTATTTGGTGAAATAATGTTAGAAGCTAATATTATTTAATGTGGGCCTATATGGTGTGAATGGAAGTAATAAGGGGGTGTAGGTTTTGAGCCCAATAAGAATAATATAATAATATTAGGTTATTTTATTATTTGTGAGAAAGAATAGAAGGAGGAAGCAGTAAGAAGAGAAATAAAGATTGAGAAAGAGAACGTGAAGCTGCTGGAAATAGAAGGAAACGGCAAGAACTAAGATTCAACCTGGAAGATTGTAGAGAGACCTTCAATCCAAGGTAAGGGTGGGGTTCTGGCTTTATAATTGGGTTCATGATATTTGATATGTGAGGTTAGATGTAATTTATGTTTGTTCTTGAATTGGATGTGTTATGAATGATGCATGGTAAAGGTTTGATAAATTTGAATGAATAATGACGTTATGATGTTGTTTAATCGATGTAGTATTATAGGTTAACGATTAGGTGATGAATGATCATGATCATAATGAGATTTGTAGGACTGTAATTAGATTTCCGTAGTGAATTACATAAGAAAACGCAGAAAATTATGCAGACTGTCGAAGGATGTGTCGACCCCAAGCTGGATGTGTCGATACATGAAGGATGTTCGACTCAGGATGAGTCGATGCATGCAGGGCTTGCATTGATACATTTTAGTTGTAAGACTCAGGATGAGTCGAACCATGGAGAGCTTGTGTCGATGCATGATAAGTACAAGACTCGGGATGAGTCAACACAAAGAGAGGATGTGTCGATACATCAGTGTGTGAGACTCAGGATGAGTCGACATGTGTGATGCATGTGTCGATACATGTTGTGTTTTTGAAGCCAGAATGAGTCGATCCATAAGGAGGATGTGTCGACTCATAGTATACAGATGAAGCAGGATGAGTCGATCCATAGTGTTTTGTGTCGATACATAAGGTCTGATTTTTGACAGAATCGGTTTTTAAATTGCTGTAACTTGAGTTGTAGGATGCTGTTTGAGATGTCATTCGAAGCATTAATTAGCTAACACGATGAACTTTATTCTAGATGATTTAAATGATGATGAAGAGGTGTAATCCTAGTAACTAATTTAGAATTTAGGATTAATTCCCGTGATTGGTCGTTGTGCAGATGTTTTGGACAAAATGATGAATATGAGATGTTAGAGACTGTTGTTAGAAATATGACAGTAGGATTAGTGACGGCAACGATATAAATTAGAAGAATAATAGTATGGATTACTGTATTATTAATATACATCTGAGTTATTAGTAAGATGTGGTTATTAAAGTTGTGTTAGATAGTTATGATGAACCAATGACGTTAGATAAATAAATGACGTTTAAATAATTATTTTGAGATGTTTATGAGATGCTGTAATTGAGATGTTGTTATTTTGAGATGTTTATGAGATGCTGTAATTGAGATGTTGTTATTTTGAGATGTTTATGAGATGTTGTTGTTCTGAGATGTTTATGAGATGTTGTTGTTCTGAGATGTTTATGAGATGTTGTTCCGAGATGTTTATGAGATGTTGTTGTTTTGAGATAACTGAGATGTGGTTGATTGAGTGTTGACATTACATTCATAATGAGTCGCATACATTGCAATTTTGAGATGGAGCTTATGCCCGTTGAGATGGCCTGGATTGGCAAAATTTGAGATGAAGTCTATGCCTTGTTGATGCCTCTATTAATTGACAGATTTTTGAGATGGGAGTTCTGCTCCAATGGTACCACATGCATTTGCATAGTTTTGAGTCGCATTATATGAATGAATAATGAAATGTATTTGATACTGATGAATGAGTATATATATGCTGTAATTATTGCTGATTATGAGATGAGAAGTGGTGATATTATTGATCTAATTTAATATATTAATCATCATGCACTTTATTATATTGTTAGATATCTCACCTCTTATGTTTGAATGTTGCCCCTATGTTGGTAACGTGCAGGTAATCGAGAGTGAAGGTCGTATACCTTCAATAGATCGAGTCGGTGTCATTGCTCTGATATGTAACACTCGGGGGGATGAACGCTTGCTGATTTTTGATTCCTGATTTTTAGTTGTTAGACTTTAAATTGTTTATTTACTAAATATGAGATGTTTCGAAGTTGCTGTTTATTTTAAGGATGTTATTGAAGAATTCCGCTACGTAGTTTTTTTGAATTATTTAATGAAAGATGTTATATTGATGGTTCATCCGATGTTTTGAAAAAGTGTTATATGTCCATGATGAAAGCAATGAATTTGTTAGAAGAATTTGTGACGTCCCGATTCATTTGTATGATTGAAATTTTATAACTCTGATTTATTTTGCATAATTGCTTGGGGGTAGAATTGGGATGTTACATCTACTATCAACAATATTTTAAGGGTGATCAGTTCCTCTATTTGTCAATAGATAGCCGACAATTATAATGGAGTATAAACTATCGTTGCTACTATAATAGTGTTCCTTTAGAACTTGTACTCAAGTCACCTAAAGCAGCATAATCCAATAATTTCCAATGAGGTTTACAAGTACTCCCACAATTTTCCTTTTGTTCCAATCATACTCTAAACAATATCATCTCATCTAACAACATTTCATATATATCTACACCTCAAACAACTACGATAGTAATCATCCAAGCTCAACAAGCTGCTAACCTCTATATTAGACTTCGTCGTCTCCAACTTAGAACTACATCCACCTTTAATGGATCTACATACACTTTCACTTGGAAATAAAATTACTCAAGAGAACTCTTCTTCCAAAACTATAACATACATCCTGATAACTTAGCATAAATCTTCCTACTTTTCGACACCGTAAATTCCACACAACTTTGCACTATCGTCTTTCGTTAAAATTAATAACACCAAAGCTTTCCAAATGATACCTTTGATTTCACAAATTACTTTAAATAAATCTTCCAATTGCTCCTTTAATTCACTCAACTCGGACGTTGACGTCCCGTACAACACTGAAGAACAAGTCTAGTCCCAAAGACAAGCTTAACAACAAATTGCACTTACTTCCAATATCATCACGTGATAAATGAATCTATTACAGCTACTGGAACCATTTTTAAAATGAAGCTCATTTCGTTAGCTTTTTAACGCTTCAAACGAAACTCAAATAGGATACCGGGAACTCTAGTTATGAATTTTCAAAGTTCCACAACAATTTTGCAGTTTCCTGCGATTCGCTTACGGAAATTCCACTCCGAAACTCATTTGTCTTCAACTTAGACATATTCCAAACAAATCTTAACATATATCGTACTCCCAAACTTCTTATAACTCGAGAGATGCATTTCTTCGTCAAAGTTCAGGTTCCAAAACACCAGGGCAACAATTCCTTTCGCAATGCTACTCACTTCTTCAAGTTTCGACTCAGACTCGCGATCCACAACTACTTATAAACGTCAACTACTTCCGACAACCACTTATGTGATCCCAACATAAAAGTTACCGCAACTTTATTACTCCATCATTGTTCAAACATCGACATCTTACACTTGCTTCGTAAATCAACAAATATTACATCGCTCTTCATTCTTCGAGAAGTAAGCACCAACAATATCTAATCAATTTCTCTCAAGGCGTTCTAACTCGACTAACAACAAGACCTTGAATCCAAGTCACCTTCAAATTCGGGAACAACAAGACTCTAACAATTCTTGCATTGTCGTCGTCAGCAGCATACTGAACCAACACCTTTCAATTGAACATATCCAAGAAGCAAAGCTTCTCCCCCACTTATCTTCAACCAACTTCCTGCATACAACTCGATTAGAAAAACAACAAGCACCGACAGTGTTTCACACACTTGTCACGCACTAAGGAATAAACGAAATTAGACAACTTGGTTAGACGACCAATCTGATTTGATACCACTATTATAACACCCCAAATTCTACCCGGTAGTTATAACAAAAAATCAGAGTATTTAAAAATTTCCAACACATTTGGGATATCACAATTCAACATGTTGTAACACAAATAGATACATAACACTTTAGTTTTCAGAGGAACATATAACAACTTGCATCAGCTTTTAAAACAAAACCCCTTCTTTTATTAATAACGCAGCAGAATCATAATTACAACTTCAAGAAGCATCATATGTGTCATTCAACTAAAACAACTTGAGAGGCAACACATTATTTCATATAATTAAACTTAGGATTCAACAACTAAAACAATTTCAACAAGTAAACAACTATTTGTTCATTTCCCCTCGAGTGCTACGTATCAGAGCGACCAACCGACTTTGAACTAATAAGGCTAAGCAAATCTTCATTATTTAATACCTACACGTTACCAACAGAGGGAAACATTCAAACAGTAAGTGGTGAGATTCTTAAATCGTATAAGTGAGCGCATGATAAATCATATATTAGAACAAGGTCATGCAAAAATCACCACTTCACAACAACAATCGCAACAGGATATCATCAAAATGCAACAATTAATTCATCAACACAACAACTCAATTTTACAACTTAGAATGCGACTCGATGTTATGCAAATGCATGTGATACCATTGGAGCAGAACTCCCAACTTAGAAAATCTACGAATCATAGAGGCATCAACAAGGCATAAGCCTTCAACTTAATATTTTTCCAATCCAGGCCAACGTGGTGCCAATCCATACCAACTTAATAATGCAAATGTATGTGACTTAATGAATGCAATAATCGCATAAAATAACAACAATATATTCGACAATGTTGGCATAAGCCTACAACTTAATTAACTTATCAATCACAACATATTCAATAACAACAATGTATTCAACAATGTTGCCATAAGCCTACAATTTACTATGTCACAACTGTTAGAACAAAGTTTGAATCTACTACCCTAAGTTTAAGTTTTGATGATAACAAAATGAAAAGATACATTAATTATGTGATTCATGTAAGAACTATTTGCTACCTAAAATATTACCTTCTGTTTTGCAGAAACTCTGATAGGTATCAGCAGGAGTACACTCAATCAGCATCAGAATATTGGTTATTAACATCAGCATCAGAAGTTGTTGTATCAGAATACCAGAATCAGAAGAACAACTCACGCGATTGCTGAAGCTTGATGAACTGGACTGCGCTTAACACTCTGATAAAGACAATAATAGTTCATCAGCACTTAAGCAGAGTCAGAATGAGGCCAAGCCAGAACACTCTTTAAGTTGCAACGGTACTGTGCATTGAAAGCAAATTATTACCAACGGTATCATTCCAGACAAGATCTGCTCAATAAGGAAAGTTTGTTATTAGCATTGAATCAAGATTATTGCTCCAACGTTCAACAAATTCAGTGTTATATAAATAAGTCAATGAAGATTGAATTGGCTAATGCTCTACATCATATTACACGCCTAAAAGCTAATCATCATCTTCCTTCTTTCAGTTTGCTAAACGCTTCACAATTCCTCACTCAGTATTTTAGCAATCTAGTTTCATAAGCTTAAATTGTGTAACATCACAGTTGTGATACAGTTTTGTAGAAAACATTCACACACCTAGTTTTATCTTCTTTATAAGAAAGTGTTTCCTTGACAAACCGGGTTGTGGTTTGCATCAAGAAGGCTTTAGCAGTTGTTAAAGAAGATTGTAATATTCAGTTGAATATAGTGGATTAAGACCTCGTTGGAGAGAGGCGAAATCACCTTGACGGGTGACTGGAGTAGTTTGAGATCAAATGAACTAGGATAAAAATATCTTGTTCATTGCATTGATTTTCAGTTTTACAATTCAACCCCCCTTCTTGTGTTTTTCACTTCTTCAATTGGCATCAGAGCGCCTGGTTCTGAGCTAAAACACTTAACCGTGTCAGTACAAGATCCAGCGTCAGAAAAACATAATGGCAGGAAATTATTCTCACACCAGCAATGACAACCATGAGGACAGAGACAGATTCAGCGGCAAACCTCCAGTCTTTGATGGAGAAAACTTTGATTACTGGAAAGATAGAATTGAAAGCTTCTTTCTGGCACATGATGCTGATCTGTGGGATATGGTGACAGATGGATACACACACCCTGTGAATGCAAGCGGTCAGAAGATTGATAGGAAAACAATGTCTGACCAACAAAAGCGTGACTTCAAGAATCACCACAAGGCCAGAACCATCCTTCTCAGCGCCATCTCGTATGCTGAATATGAAAAGATCTCCAACAGAGACACAACAAAGAACATGTTTGACTCACTCAGAATGACGCATGAGGGCAATGTTCAGGTCAAAGAAACTAAAGCTCTGGCGCTCATTCAGAAGTATGAGGCGTTCAAAATGGAAGAAAGTGAATCCATTGAAATAATGTTCTCAAGATTCCAGATTCTGGTAGCTGGTCTCAAGGTTCTGGACAAAGGTTACTCTACTGCTGATCACGTCAAGAAAATCATCAGAAGCTTACCCAAGCAGTGGAGGCCAATGGTTACAGCTCTGAAGCTAGCAAAAGATCTCAACAAAATTTCTCTGGAGGAACTTATCAGCTCCCTCAGAAGTCATGAGATAGAGCTAGAAGCTGATGAACCCCAGAAGCAAGGTAAGCCTTTAGCATTAAAATCTAACAAAAAATCTGAATCTAAAGTTTTACAGGCAGTTGAAGAAACATCTGATGGATCCTCATCAGAAGAAGACGAACTCTCCCTCCTCTCCAGAAGAGTGAATCAACTGTGGAAGCAGAGGCAAAGGAAGTTCAGGAATTCCAGAAGATCTTATCAGAACGAGTCTTCTTCTAGATACAGAAGGACAGATTCTTCCTCTGGATACAGAAGATCTGAAGGCTCCTCAGGAAGCAGAAAGCCAAACACTAAGGACATCGTCTGTTATGAGTGCAATGAGCAGGGACACTACAAGAGTGACTGCCCAAAGCTTCAGAGGGAAAAGCCCAAAAAGAAGTTTGGAAGAGAAAAGAAGAAAAGTCTCATGGCTACATGGGATGACTCTGACTCGTCTGAAGCTGACTCAGAATCAGATGATGAGAGAGCCAACATAGCTCTCATGGCTAACATTTCAGAAGATAGTGAAGCTTCTGAATCAGACTCAGAATCAGATACTGAAGAGGTATTTCCTAACTTTGCTGTTAATTTTACCAAGGCTGAACTTGCTGAAAGCCTTAATGAAATCCTGGAAAGGTATCAGCAGATTAGAGTTAAATTCAGAGACCTGAAAAGGAATCTAGAATCTGACTCTAATAAGACTGAGAGTCTTAAATTGGAGAATTCTGAGCTGAGAATGAAAATTTCAAAATTAGAAAATACTTTACAAAACTCTCAGAAGGAACCAATTTCTGAAACTCCCAGCAACGCTGATGAGATTATCAAGGAGTATGATCACAGTTTCCAGAAGTTCCTTGCTAAAAGCATAGATAGAAGCAAAATGGCTTCAATGATCTATGGAGTTAGCAGAAACGGCAGGAAAGGAATAGGATACCAATGTAAGGTTCCTACACCAAAGAATGTCATGGACTTAACCATTAAACACACTCCCCTGAATTCAAATTTTGTGTATGGTCACATACATGATATTAAATACACTAGCAGTAAGTACTCTGTGAAACCAAAATTCAACCAGAGTTTAGGTAAATCTAACAAATCAGGACCCAAGAAAATCTGGGTACCTAAGGATAAAATAATACATGTTGCAGATATCTTTAGTAGCAAGTCAGAAACACCAGTCATGGTACCTGGACTCTGGCTGCTCGCGACACATGACAGGAAGAAGGCATATGTTCCAAAGCCTGGAACTTAAGCCTGGAGGCCTTGTTGGCTTTGGAGGCAATCAGAGGGGAAAGATAATTGGCTCTGGAACTGTAGGTAATGGAAATCTTCCATCTATTAATAATGTTCTGCTAGTAGATGGATTAATGCATAATCTGTTATCCATAAGTCAATTAAGTGATAACGGTTATGATATAATCTTTAATCAAAAATCATGTAAAGCTGTTAGTCAGAAAGATAGGACTATCCTGTTTAATGGAAAGAGGAAAAACAACATTTAAAAAATCAAACTTTCTGAACTGAAAAGTCAGAATGTAAAGTGCCTTCTGTCTGTTAACAACGAGCAGTGGATCTGGCACAGAAGATTGGGGCATGTTAGTATGAGAAGAATATCTCAGATTAACAAACTCAATCTGGTCAGAGGACTTCCTAATTTGAAGTTCAATTCAGATGCTCTGTGTGAAGCATGTCAGAAAGGCAAGTTTGCAAAACCTTCTTTTAAATCTAAAAATGTTGTTTCTACCTCTAAGCCATTAGAACTTCTGCACATTGACTTATTTGGACCAGTTAAAACTGCTTCAGTCAGTGGCAAGAAGTATGGGTTAGTAATCGTAGATGACTATAGCAGATGGACATGGGTAAAGTTCTTAAGACACAAGGACGAGTCACACTCTGTGTTTGTTACCTTCTGTAACCAAGTTCAGAATGAAAAGGATCTTAGAATCGTTAAAGTCAGAAGTGATCATGGTGGAGAGTTTGAAAACAAAGATTTTGAGTCATTCTTTAATGACAGAGGCATTCTGCATGATTTCTCTTGTCCTAGAACTCCCCAACAAAATGGAGTTGTAGAACGAAAGAACAGAACATTGCAAGAAATGGCCAGAACCATGATCAATGAGACAAACGTTGCTAAGATCTTCTGGGCAGAGGCAATAAACACCACGTGCTACATTCAGAATAGAATCTCAATAAGACCTATTCTGGAAAAGACTCCATATGAATTGTGGAAGAACAGAAAGCCCAACATTTCATATTTTCATCCATTTGGATGTACCTGTTTTATGTTAAATACTAAGAATTATTTGAACAAGTTTGACTCTAAAGCACAGAAGTGTATTATGTTAGGATACTCTGAACGCTCAAGAGGGTACAAAGTATACAATACAGAAACACAGATTGTGGAAGAATCAATCAATGTTCGTTTTGATGATAAGCTTGACTCTGAAAAGTCAAAGTAGAATGAAGTTTTTGCAGGTATGGAAATTGAATTTACAGGTTCTGAAGACAAGTCATCAGAAGCTCTCAACACAGACACTCCTTCAACGTCTGAAAGGAGCACTACTAGCAATCCTACAACAGCTGCTGATCAACCTCAGAAGAGATTACCCAGAAGCAGCTTAGATCACCCAGAAGAGACTATCTTAGGAAGAAAGGAAGATCCAATCAGAACAAGAGCAAGCTTCAGAAACTCTGAAGAAACTCTCATGGTACTTGTGTCTCTGATTGAACCTTCTTCTATTGATGAAGCACTTCTGGATAATGACTGGATTCTGGCAATGCAAGAAGAGCTGAATCAATTCACCAGAAATGACGTATGGGATCTTGTTCCTAGACCAAAAGGATTCAATGTCATTGGAACAAGATGGGTCTTCAGAAACAAGCTAAATGAACAAGGTGAAGTCATCAGAAACAAAGCACGACTGGTTGCACAAGGTTATAGTCAGCAAGAGGGGATAGACTATACAGAAACCTTTGCTCCAGTCGCTAGGTTAGAATCTATCAGACTTTTAATTTCATTTGCTGTTAATAGAGGCATCACTCTGTATCAGATGGATGTCAAAAGTGCATTCTTAAATGGTTATATAGAAGAAGAGGTTTATGTGCACCAACCCCATGGTTTTGAAAATACAAAACATCCAGAACATGTTTTTAAACTAAAGAAGTCACTATATGGTCTGAAACAAGCTCCCAGAGCTTGGTATGAAAGGATAAGTAACTTTCTGTTAGAAAATGAATTCACCAGAGGGAAGGTAGACACTACCTTATTCTGTAAGTCAGTTAAGAATGACATCTTAGTCTGTCAAATTTATGTTGATGATATTATTTTTTGTTCTACTAATCCTTCTCTTGGAAGAAAATTTGCTAAGTGTATGCAGGCAGAATTTGAGATGAGCCTCATGGGGGAACTGAAATTCTTTCTAGGAATTCAGATCAATCAAACTCCAGAGGGAACTTACATTCATCAAAGCAAATACATTAGAGATCTTCTGAAGAAATTTGACCTCTCAGAATGTAAGCCATCAAAGATTCCAATGCATCCCACGTGCATTCTGCAAAGAGAAGAGGTAAGCAAAAAGGTAGAACAGAAAGTCTACAGAGGTATGATTGGTTCTCTCCTTTATCTGACAGCTTCAAGACCTGATATATTATTCAGCGTATGTATTTGTGCTAGATTCCAATCAGATCCTAGAGAATCTCACTTAACAATTGTTAAGAGAATTTTCAAGTATCTGAAAGGTACTACTAATCTGGGTTTGTGTTATAGAAAATCTAGTGATTACAGTTTAGTAGGCTACTGCGATGCTGACTTTGCTGCAGACAGAGTAGAGCGTAAAAGTACTTCTGGAAGCTGCCAGTTTCTGGGAGAAAATCTGATCTCTTAGCAAAAGGCAATCTACAATTGCGCTATCAACATCAGAAGCTGAGTACATAGCAGCAGCAGGATGTAGCACAGAAATGCTCTGGATGAAAAGTCAGCTTGAAGACTTCCAGATTTTTGAGAGTAACATTCCCATACTCTGTGATAATACTTCTGCTATTTGCTTAAGTAAGAATCCAATTTTACATTCTAGAGCTAAGCATATAGAAATAAAACATCACTTCATTAGGGACTATATTCAGAAAGGAATTTTGAATTTAAAATTTATAGATACAGACCATCAATGGGCTGATATCTTCACTAAACCCCTTTCTGAAGATAGGTTCAATTTCATTCTGAAACATCTCAGCATGAAAATCTGCCCAGAGTGAAAATGTTTTAATTCCATATATTTATCTTCAGAATGTATTTGTTTTACTGTGAACTTCTGATCAATCTCTTTTCAGAAAGATAGAACATGCAGATTGTATCAGATGCTAGTCTTAAAGATCTGAGAGTTTAAGCTCAAGGATAGACGTGCTGATTCCCAAATCAAACAAGTGTCATCCAATCATCAGCAAATCTCTGAAGCAGAACGCGTGCACGCTTCTGAGAAGGCAAAAAACTGATTGGGTGCATTGAGACACATGTCTGGTAACCGTTTTAAGTATCTTTCTCAAATCCCCCAAAATCAGCAAGCATTAATTGAAAGTAATCATGTTTTTAAAACGTAATCATCATTTTATTTCTCTTTCTTGAAAACGTTTACACTTTCAAAATATTCTGAAACCTATTTAAGCACGTTAACCTCTCACTTTAATCTTTTACAGTTTCTCATTATCTCTCAAAGTATTCTCTGCATTTTTCTGTGTTCATCTCTCTCAAACCCATTTTCTCAGTTTTTCTCAAAATCCCTAAGTGTGAAGATGGCAACCTCTAGCAGTGCTTCTGTAGGTTCTCAGAAGAAAGCATCATCTGAACAGTATCAAGTTCCATTCAGAACACTCCTCACTCCAGTGAAGAATCTTGAAGTGTTATCTGAACTGATCATTGATTTTGGCAGTCTGAAAGAGAATGGCTTTGATTTAACAGAAGAAGTTAGGGCACAGAAATGGGAAAGGTATTTTGACAGATTGGTTAGACCAACATTCCCAATGTTAGTCAAGGAGTTCTGGATTCATGCAACTGCTTCAACGCATCAAGTCACCTCCTACATAATGGGGAAGCAGATTATGATCACTGAGGATCACATTGCTAAGTTGATTGGTTACAGTGGCGGTGGCGTCTGTTGTATTGATATGGCTGAGAGATGTGCTGACGTGGGCGTCATTGCAGAAAGGATTTTTACCCTTGGGGTGCCCAGCAGCAAGATCAGAGATCTGAAGGATCACCGCAGAGTTTGGGCGAAGATAATTCTGGGGTGCTTCAATCACAGGAAGCCAACTAGTTCCCCTGATTACATAAATATAGATCAGCAGTTTCTGATCTATTTTATCAATCAGAAGGTAAAAATCAACTTGGCTCATCTTCTGTTTAATCACCTCAGAACAAGCATGAAGGAGACCAGGGAAGAAGAAAGAACAAAGAGGGATTGGATACCCTTTGGAAGATTGATATCAGATATTCTGACTGAGAATAGGCTGATAGAGCACCTGATAGAAGCTCAAGAGTTAAGCACCATTGAACCAACGGTTGGGAAGCCTCTGAACGCGAAGAATCTGAAGAAAATGAAGTTAATAGAGAATATCAGAAAGGAACCCAGCGTTACTCCCACTGCTGACATCACCAGCAGAAGAGTCCCACTGAGTGACTTTCCTTTATTTTCTGAGATAGAATCTAAACCAGTGGTGGTTCTCAGATATCTGGACGCGTGCAAGGCTGATGGTACAGATCCCAATTTGAATATCAAAGATCTGCACCAACCTCAACCAGAAGTTACTCTGAAGAAGACGAAGAAAAGGAAGGCCCCTTCAGAAGGAACATCCCAGCAGACACCCAAGAAAAGAGGTAATTTATCTGCTGCTTCTGTTTTAAACTCTTCTACTATTCCAACATCTATCCCATCTCCAACCTCTCATAGAATCTCAATCCCCATCCCAACAATAGATGAAACCGAACCAGAAGATGACCCTTCTGAGGCACTACAACTCAGAAGACCCCGAACCAAACATCCCAAACCAACAATTTCAACAACATCAGCAATTGACAAAGTGCTGTCTGACATTGATCAACACACCTCTTATCACCCCTCCATTAATCCAAACTCTGAACCACAAATTGTCCACTCTCCACAACCAGAACAACCTCTCTCACCCATTCCAGAAGAACCACTTATCCCAGAACAACAACCAGAAATTCCTCCTCCTTCTCCACAACCAGCAATTCCTTCTCCCTCTCCTCAACCAGAAATTCATCCACCATCACCTCAAGCATCACCTCAACCTGAGTTTCATCACTCTGAGACTCCAACTCCTCCACCTTCTGAACCTCATTCTCCTCAATCCTCTGAACCACAACCTCTGGCAATCCAGCTGCCATGTGGAACAACAGTAACCATGGCCCAGCTGCCATCCTCGCCAGAATCTACACCACCAAATACTCCCGAAACCCCAAACAGTGCAATCATTATTTCTGATTTTCCCACTCCATCGCCTAAACAAACAGCTCCCACACAAACCACAGAAAACCCCAGCAGGACCTTCATAGATTTAACAATCCTTGACCGTCTTGCTGATCTGAAACATAAAATAGCCATTCCAAAACCAAAACAGCCAGATGTTGGTTCTGGTATTATGAGTTTTGAAACAGGTTTGCAGCAGTGGACTGCTTCTCTGAAGCAAGTCTGTCCTGGAATGATTGATCCAGCTGCCTCTGACCAGCTCTGGTCACAATTCAGAATTTGGGTACGTGCTGAAGCTCTAAAATTGCAAGACATCAATTATGAGCAAGCACAGCAGAATTTCAGCAAGCTTCTGAATGAAGTTGGAAGTCAGCTGCTGAAAGAAGACGTGCTCCTTCTAGATAGTGAGCCATGGTCTGAGAAGCGTCCAGCTTCAAAGGTGCAGCCAGAAGAAGATCAGACCATTCAAGTTGAAGTCAGTCAAGCTGAAGATGTTGCAGAAAGCTCTCAGAAGCTCCCTGCTTCTGATGTTTCTCAAGCTGCCTTGGACAGGCAGACTCTGGAAGAGCTGAAGCTGAATGACATTCGTCTGCAGCAAAGGATGGATGAAAATGACCAGAAGATGAAAGAAAGGATGGATGTGCAGGATAGCAAGATAGACACAGTAGTCAGCATGGTGCACAAGCAAAATGAGACTGCTGATCAAATTAAAGCCATGCTGGAGAACCTGTTCACACGCCTTCCTCCCCAACCTTAGATTTTCATTCATGCCATTTTCATGTTTTCTTTGCTTATCTGCTGTACTGTTTTGTTTGATTCTGAACTTTTTAATATGACAAGTTTTTCTGCTCTAAATGTTTTAGCACATCACTTACACTTTTTGATTGCTGACAAAAAGGGGGAGAACAAGAATGATATTTTAAATAATAACGGATTACTAAGACATAAATTCTCAAACATTCTAACTCTGATATACTTTAATATGTTTTCTATTTTTGCTTAAGTCTACAGGTACAAGAAGCTTCATGATATTCTGAAGACTAAAGCTCTGATACTCTGACCCAAAGCAAAGCTCTGACTCTGATCTGAAGCTCTGCTCTGACATTCTGATCCAAAGCTTCTGATAGTCAAAACTCTGATATTCTGATGTTCAAAGAAAGGCAATAAAGATCTGATCCTGAAGAACTCTTGGAATTAAAAAGGGAAGTAATAAATTCAGGGGGAGTATCTCTCAACTCTTATATCTCTTTATCCCCTATCTTTGATAACCTCTTACTCTGATACATCTTATCATTTAGTTATCTCTGATACGTTTTCACGTTATTTTCAATTAAAAATATCTAGTTTTTGTCATCATCAAAAAGGGGGAGATTGTTAGAACAAAGTTTGAATCTACTACCCTAAGTTTAAGTTTTGATGATAACAAAATGAAAAGATATATTAATTATGTGATTCATGTAAGAACTATTTTCTACCTAAAATATTACCTTCTGTTTTGCAGAAACTCTGATAGGTATCAGCAGGAGTACACTCAATCAGCATCAGAATATTGGTTATTAACATCAGCATCAGAAGTTGATGTATCAGAATACCAGAATCAGAAGAACAACTCACGCGATTGCTGAAGCTTGATGAACTGAACTGCGCTCAACACTCTGATAAAGACAACAATATTTCATCAGCACTTAAGCAGAGTCAGAATGAGGCCAAGCCAGAACACGCTTTCAGTTGCAACGGTACTGTGCATTGAAAGCAAATTATTACCAACGGCATCATTCCAGACAAGATCTGCTCAATAAGGAAAGTTTGTTATTGGCATTGAATCAAGATTATTGCTCCAACGTTCAACAAATTCAGTGTTATATAAACAAGTCAATGAAGATTGAGTTGGCTAATGCTCTACATCATATTACACGCCTAAAAGCTAATCATCATCTTCCTTCTTTCAGTTTGCTAAACGCTTCACAATTCCGCACTCAGTATTTTAGCAATCTAGTTTCATAAGCTTAAATTGTGTAACATCACAGTTGTGATACAGTTTTGTAGAAAACATTCACACACCTTGTTTTATCTTCTTTATAAGAAAGTGTTTCCTTGACAAACCGGGTTGTGGTTTGCATCAAGAAGGCTTTAGCAGTTGTTAAAGCAGATTGTAATATTCAGTTGAATATAGTGGATTAAGACCTCGTTGGAGAGAGGCGAAATCACCTTGACGGGTGGACTGGAGTAGTTTGAGATCAAACGAACCAGGATAAAAATATCTTGTTCATTGCATTGATTTTCAGTTTTACAATTCAACCCCCCTTCTTGTGTTTGTCACTTCTTCAACAACAACAATATCATATCAACAATTAGTAATGTGACAATCACTATTTATCCGATAATAACTTATTCACAGCAACAACCAACAACACAATCCCATATATTGGAACCATTCAACTTAATTCGACTTCACCTGCAAATCCACTTTATTCTACATGATTCTAACAAAACAAATTAACTAAAAATACCCATATTTATATACGACTTATTCCGACAATTTCAACTAATTTCGGTTAACCAATTTTACCGCCCAAATCTACAAATTTGGCTAATCGATATTGCTTAATATACTACTATTACTACTATTTATTTATACTTCTACTAATCAATTTATTCTATTAAATTACTCTACATCCAATATTTAGCTTACTACTATTAATATATTACTTCTATTAAATTATTCATTTCCAATTCTGCGACTAAAAATCATCCATGCTATTTTAATTTCAAGGACTACGACTAATATGATTCTGATAATTATTAACTCTGCTACTTTATTCTATTGTTCATCTAAATTTACTACTTATTATTATTTCTGCTATTATCCTCTATCACATAAAACAACTCCACAAAAATATGCTACTTCTATTAATGTTCCTTCTGCTAAAACATGCTACTGATAAAAATAGTTTAATTTATTCTCAAACTACTTATATGTTTAATAAAATCTATACTGATACCATATTAACAGTTATATAGCATACAGCCACAAAAAACAGAAACTGAAACAAGTGCCCCTGCCTAACACTCAGTGCCAACGGCACTTTCCTTCCACCATTGCCCTAGTGCCGATCGACACATCCTCCTTTCTCCCAAGGTTGCGGAACGGCAACCCCCATATACAACAACCAGTTGTTGCTCGGCAGCATCCAACCAACAACAAGCTGCTGTTCGGCAGCATCCAGGCACAGGACATCAATATTTTCTTCTTCTTCCATCCACTCGCTACTGTTTTAATGGATTTTCTGCTACTGTCTACTATTCGAAATCCAATCCAGACAATTATATAACACAGTAATACACTAATTCCTTTACAATTCTCTAATCACATCAATTATTAACAATGTTTATCACAAAAACACAAAGCAACACAAATCAATAGACAGTAATACTCCCACATACTAATTTCCACATACAAAATATCATATACCCCTTTATAGGATAAGAAACCCCACCCTTACCTGGTTTGATTTGAAGGCACTCAAAGAAGCTTCAATGGAATTCCTGAGATTGGCCCTAGCAGCAACTTTCTTGTTCCTCTTCTCTTCTCACAAAACCCTATTTCTTCTTTCTCTTCTTATTTTTGTTTTTTTTTCCTGATAACACTACCTCTCTTTCTCCTTATATTTCTAATAAGATACTATTATTATTCTATTAATCCAAATAATAGTGTTTCTCTTAGTGGGCCTACATACACACCCCACTATTACTACTGTCACAACATAAGCCCAATTAAATAAATAGTCACATAATATAATCTTACTATTTCCAATAATATTTTTCAACTCTGATCGATCCACACTTTAAATAAAACTAAATCGTAAATAATATTCTAATAATAGTTCTCCGACTAAACCGTCTAATTTATCTGACTATCAACTTACCGCTAAACTCAACATATTTATCCAATTATGCTTCTTATAATAATACTGATAATTCTCAAATGAATTCCACCAAATTAAATCTGATTATTTAATATTCCAACTTAATAAAATAATTCTGACTTGACGATAAAATTCAATTAATATAAAGTATTCAAAACAATATTCAATTAAATAAATAATTAAATATCAGGGCGTTACAGTTAGCACCCTTTTCATCTGTAGTTATCTACGGGATCTTAACCGCTAGCTCACTTTGAAAATTGCTCTGTGAATGTGTTTTTGAACGATATGTTGAAAATGCCAATGTGAGGCAACTTTGTAATGATTCTCGTATCTGTCCTCGAGAATGTGTACAAAGTATTTGTTTGAAAATATTTTGAACAAATGTGATTGTGAGAAAATGTTTTTCATTTTGAAATGTTTGTGAGCAAGCAATTAACAACGATCTACCTACTCAAGGTCTTTCTTGTACTTTCCTTCTCCTTTAGATAATGTTATCCTACCATTAGTTAGTAGGAAGCCCTATCGTTGGATGTGAAGGGATAGACGTGGGTCATCGTACAACCATTAAAGGCAACTTGTAGGGACGCTTAAGTAATTTTCATTAAGGTACTAGATCATTTACCGAAGGCAACATCGAAAGGGTCATCGTGGGACCATGATCTTTGTTTTCGAGGGACTTAGCTAAAGCTTCCCCATGTTTGAGGGACATGACTGTTTTGTAATCCGAAGGCAACAAGGGAGGTTACCTTAGAGGTGTGAGTGTGTGAAGTGTGTTATGATTCAGTTATGTTTATCTTTAAAATTAGGGTTAGATATCGTTTGTTTCTAATCTTTCCATACAAGACCTAATTACTAACAGTAATATAGTAAAATAGAAAGGCAGTAGATGTACAGAAAGTAAAAGCGGAAAGAAAAACCTAGACAATTACAATGCTTCGGTGCAGTTACATAGGTAATAAAATGCGGAAAGTAAAACCCTAATTACTATTACAAACCGGGAACATTTACAATAATGATAAAGTAAAATGCGAGAAAGAATAAACTACGTGAAGAGAATGTAAGAAATAGGAAAAATGAAAGTGAAAGCGTTTTGACAATTTTTGATAGAAAAGGTTTTAATGATGATTAACCCTAAAAACCTAATTAATTTTAATTAAAAAAAAGTTGATTAATTAAATTGAAAACCTAAAAAATCCTAATTTTATTTTAATTTAAACAAAATGATTAATTAAATTAACGACCTAAAAAACTAATTTGATTAGGGTTTTAGAAAAAGGTTTTGAAAGAAAATTAGGGTTTTTTTAAGGGAAAAGAAGAAAGACTAAGAAAAATAGAGAAAAAATAAAAATATCTAAGGGTGGGTGTTGAACCCATGCCCTTAGCATTCCCATTCAACATGCTCACCACTAGGCCAGGCATGCGTCTGTGTTTGAGAAGGGAAACCAACACACTTAGTTATGTACCTACAAAACATGGAAAAATATGAAGAAAAAAAACATCAAAATGCCAAAAGCAGGGATCAAACCCGTGCCCTTCCATAGAAAAGCCTTAGTGTGCGCGGTTTAAGCACTGGGGTGGTGATACATCCGATGATATAAACAAAACAAATTAAATATATTACAAAATCAATGCCCGGATCGGAGATGCGTCGGAGCCCTAGCTCCGGTCGTCTTCTCCGGTGACTCTTTTTCTTCAAACCTGCAAAACAAACACTGTTAGAAATCCAAGGGTACCCTACCCCCCTAAACCAAGGCTTGCAAATTCAATGGGACCATTATCTTATAATGAATCACGCTGCTTTTTAAGCTTCAACAAAAATAGCTTAAATTGGTATTAACATGGTTGTGCACTATCCAACCATCATGAGACTCCCGCGATGGGTTATTCCTGCATCATTAGACCACATGAATAAATTAATACAGTTAGTTTATCTTAAAACACAATGAAAATGAAAATGCAAAATCATGCAATAAGGTAGACTTGCAATGCATGCAGTGGTGTTTCCAACCTTTTTGATCATTGCAAAAGATCCAACCCTACCATATGACCTTCCTGGGAGAGAATGGAAGTGATGGTATGTGTTGAAGATGGCTGGAGTAAAGGTTTGTAAGTTGCCCTAGTTTTGAGTAATTTTGTGGATTTATGGAAGTCTCTTGCACATGGTTCTCGTGTCCCTTCATGTCTGACTTGCTGAGAATATATAGCTTGAATTAGGTCAAGATATAGTGGGCTTGGACTTTGTTGTACCCCAAATTTTTCCCTCTCATTTCTCAAGAATTTTCTCATAAGATTTATATTGGGTCAAGACTGCACAAGGTTTGATCAGCTCAAGATACTTCCTCAACATTGATGACTCAAAACTAGAGTTTCAATTTGCACAAGTACAATTGTACTTTTAATGCCCCATGTAGTTTCCATGGATCATATTGGGCTCTCAAGCATCAAATCAAAGAAGAGCAAGTTTGCTTCGGTCCATAAGCTTTGACTAGGCATTGGCTTCCTTTGAGCAAGCTTGATTCACAAGCTTCGATTGGGCATTTGGCTTCCTTCGAGCAAGCTTGGTTCATAAGCTTCAATTGGGAATTTGGCTACCTTCGAGCAAGCTTGGTTCATAAGCTTTGATTGGGCATTTGGCTTCCTTCAAGAAAGCTTGGTTCATAAGCTTCAATTGGGCATTTGGCTTCCTTCGAGCAAGCTTGGTTCATAAGTTTCGATTGGGCATTTGGCTTTCTTCAAGAAATCTTGGTTCACAAGCTTCGATTGGGCATTTGGCTTCCTTCATGCTTGCTTCAATCCACCTCTCAACTTGCTTCGATTCACAAAGCAAGTCTATCTTTATACTTACTTCGAACCACAAGGATAGTTGGTTGTGGAATTTGAAGTATGGACATTTGAACTTTCAACTGATTACTTAAGATATTGTTTTCCAAGTCTTGAGATGCCTGAAAATACTTTGTCAAGTAGGAAAGCAATCCAGAATTTCTTTCGTTTTGACTATGCCAATGAGATCATCTTGCATGCTCAAAGTGGTACATTCAGAGGAATGTGGTCCATTAGAAGAACATACAATAGATGGATTCGAAGAACATACAATTGTTAGTCCATTCAAAGGACACACAATTTGTGGAAACGAATATTGCTTTGTCTGTTAATGAGTCTGGTCAAAAGTTGTGGATCTCTGTGATCAAAACGAAAGGATGGATTATTCAATTCAAGGAATCAAGTTGAAAACAGAATCCATAGGCCATGCTACATGATCTTTCTTTGCAGGTCTCAAACTTGTGTCTTACTCCATAATTAATTGTTTACACTATTAATTAAGCTCTTACCCAAGTGTTTAAAGTATTTTCCAAGCCAATTTTCCCTAAATGGCATAAAGTTACCATTGCCATTTTTATAAATTTTTTTGTATTGAGCCTTGCGCTTGTCCTTTCTGTACATATAACACCTAAAAACTAAAATCAACATGTCTAAGGCTGCTACCAACTCAGGTCATACTTGTACAATACTCTGGAACTTGTCTTCTCACTTTTTCCTTGAAAAAGGAAGTGATGGGGCCAAAAGGATAGAACTCAGAAATCTGGTATGCAAGCAATCTCTATCCTTTTTCCATACATATATAGAAGTATTTGACAAAGAAAAAAAATGGAAGAGAGAGATTTTACGAGCGTCATAACACTCTCAAAACTCTTTGAACTAAGAATATGCATCCAAAGCAACATTGCTTGCCATTTCTGACTTTGAAGAGCCAGCCCCAAAATCCTCCGAGCATTTTCCATTTTTCCATTCGAACATCATTTATACACCACATAGACACTATCCCGTCCCTTATACCACCCCTGTAATTCTTTCTTCCTCATCCACCATTTTCCAAAAATCCACCATTACAGCTTGACTTATCCTGAACAGTTGGGCAAGCTACAAAACGTTCTAGCAACTGGAGTAGCTTTGGGGAGGTCCAAGCAAGCTTAATCCTGATTCGAATCATTTCTGGAGGTCATACACAGCTCATTCGAATTGTAATTCAAGAGGTAAGATCTCTTAAACTGTGATATCTTGATACAAGCATTTTCAACATATACAAATAAAAGAAAAAATGTAGACACCATGTCTAAGAAGCCGACCATGCTCTTAGTTTTTATTTTCATTGCTTGTTTCTTGAGAATTTCTTCTCTGACCAGTTAGGTTTTGATTTTGGTACTAAACAAAAGTCATGCTAACCTTCGATTCATAGCTCTTGAAAATCATGTGTTTGGATTCGTTTTCAAATTCTAGACAGGTTTGATATTTACAGTTTTCGATTTGGTTGAGAATCGAAGCTTTTAGAAGCTTAACATGGTGATACATATCCTTGTGCACGCGAAGGAAGATGATGAAACCATGCTCAAATTTTTAGAAATGAATTCATTTTATATTTAGTGCAAATTGTATAACTAACGAATGAAACAGACCACCCTAATGGTACAAACAGTGCGCGCGAAAGGCATTTATGTAGAATGTCCTGGGTTCGAACCCCAGAGAGAGGAAAGCATACAGGCGCGGAGAGAAATAGAGAAGAAAGATAAATAAATAAAAAACAAATTTATTGTTTTGCAAAAAATAAAATATATTAAGCTTTTATAATCTTGCACACGTCCCCCATGATTGTTACCATGCTCTCAATATCAACCTCACGATCATGACCTAACGCTCTATTTTCACACGCCCATTGTAACTTCCATACATGCTCCCATAAAGATCCCAACGAACCCTTCACTGATTCGTCTTTGGGCCAAGCCCATTGGTATTAACCCCTCCAGTTTTCTTTTTTTTTTTAACTGAATGTTGCACCTCCCCGCATGATCAAACTCCCAAACAAGATTTGGGCTCAAGCCCAAAGTCATCCCATACCCCCTCTTTTACCATTTAGTTTTAGAGCGCACCTCCTTGCCTTCTAGGTCTGAATTCAAGCCCATGTTATTCACACACCACCTTTTCCTAACTTAAAATAATTTACACCCCCCCCCCCCCCCCCCCGCCCCTGCGAAATTAATTTTATTTTTTTATTTTTTATAATTTCATTTATATTTTCATTTTTTTATTTTTTATATATTTATATTTTCATGATTATAATATCATATTATTATTTATTATTATAAATGATTTAGTATTTTAAACTCATTAAAACAATAATATTGTTTATTTATATTAAATTATATCCTTTAATCATGTACTTAGAAAAAAATTTCACCATACAAGTTAATTTAATATTAAAATCCACGTAATTCATCAAATTACTACATCCCCGCTCTACGTCTTAAAAATACTCAAACAAACATCAAATTATTTCTCATAATAAATTCAACATTAATTTTTGTAAAAAAGAACACGAATATATTTAAGTCAATTGTATACTTGGTATAACTAACCACGCTATTCACATTCATAGACTACGTATGCGGGAAATTCAAATATATTTCACAATCTATAAAAAACACCAACCCACCGCGAACTACGAAATGAGACTTCGATTCCTCCTAAGAGGATACATAGGCATACGATTAAAATCGTGGTGAGTCCCCCGACTAAAATTCAAACGTTTTTCCCTTAATCATAATTAAAACCCTATTTCCTAGACAACGCACTTCTAAACCTAGTATCCTTGTGAACAAGGTAGATAAGGGGTGCCTGATACCTTCCCCTCGTCTAGAATCGAGTCCAAATCTAGAATCTCTAAACTTTAGGGTTATTCCTTTATATTTCGTTCCTTTAGGATAAAAATTAAGGGTGGTGATTCTGATTTAAAAACCAGTTACAATAATACGTTTATTCAGTTTAGTCATTGAACGTTTTTTGCAAACAAAATAGAGAAAGTAAAACTAAATTTGAATTTTGAAATTGTATTTGTATTGAAAGTTTACCTATAAACAGGCGTTTTTGTACAAGGAGACGAAGATCCTAGTAGGAGGAAATCATCGTGAAATGAAAATAGTACAAAGTAAAAATAAAACATATAGCTATGTGTAAACGACCCCATCGAGTTTCAACTCTATTATTGCCCTAATATCTTCAAGCATCTCATCCCTTTCGGTCGGAAGAAGTTGACTGAATTAATTTGTACCATCTGAACTCGACGTTGTTAACAAAGCTTGCTGTAAATAGATGATCTAACGGGACATAGTCGTACACTTTCATCCCTAATTTTTTCCTGGACCTCCCTTTCGGGTTTTCAGTCCACCAGGATACCCTTTTTTGCCCAAGCCTCCTTTTCAGGTTTTCGACTTATCGGGTGTAAAATATTTATATATATCCCTAATTTTTTCCTGAACCCTTTTGTTTCACCGAGATGCCCTTATTTTTGCCCAGTCCAGTTAACCTAGCGGGTCTCTTTTTTTCATGTGTAGTATCTTTTGACTATGTCCGCGTTCACAGGATGCGGAAAATATTCACCGCCTATGGCGGTAAGTATCATTGCACCTCCATAAAATATTTTCTTGATTACAAATTACCCTTCATAGGTGGGAATCCATTTGCCCCTGGGATCACCTTGTGATAGGATGCTGCGCTTTATTACCAAGTCTCCAGCCTGATATACTTGATGTTTGACCTTCTTGTTGAAGGCCTTGATCATACGCTTTTGGTACATCTGACCATGACAAACAGCCACAAGCCTTTTCTTGTTGATCAAATTTAGCTGGTCCAACCTAGTCTGAATCCACTCGTCTTCATCTAAACTTGAGTCTTTCATATCCTTAGAGAAGGAATTTGGACTTCGACAGGTAGGACAGCTTCCATATTGTAAACTAAAGAGAATGGGGTTGCCCTAGTTGATGTTCGTATGGAAGTGAGATATCCATGAAGAGCTAATGGTAACATCTCATGCCAACCTTTATACATTACCATCATCTTTTGTATAATCTTCTTGATGTTCTTTTTGGCGGCTTCCACTGTGCCATTCATCTTCGGTCGATACAGAGAATAATTGTGGTGCTTAATATGAATTACATGGAGAGTTTCGTGATCATAGTGTTGTTGAGATTGGTACCATTGTCTATGATAATACTTTCAGGTATGCCATACCGACAGATAACTTTATGCTTAATGAAACGGGCGAAAACATTCTTGGTAACAAAGGAAAACGATGCTTCTTCAACCCACTTTGTGAAGTAATCAATGGAGACGAGGATGAAATGATACCCATTAGAAGCCATAGGCTTAATCTCTCCAATCATATTAATTCCCCACATTGCAATCGGCCAAGTAGCAGCCAAGAAGTTCAGAGGAACTGGAGGCACATGTACTTTGTCAGCATTGATTTTGCATTTGTGACAAGTTCTAGAGTGATCATGGCAATCAGTTTCCATAGTCGACCAATAATAACCTGCTCTCAGAATCTTCTTAGCCATAGTATATCCACTGGAGTGAGTTTCAAAGATACCTTTATGCATATCTTCCATAATTTTCTCAGCTTCTCTATTGTCCATACAATGGAGAAAAGTCAAATCATGGTTGTGCTTATACAAAATTCCATTGCTCAGAAAGAACTTGGCAGAGATCCTCCGTAGAAATTTCTTGTCGCTAATAGATGCACCCTTGGGGTACTCTTGGGCTTCGAGGTACCTTTTCACTTCATGAAACCAAGGATTCTCTTCTACTCTATCAGTGTCAACTTCGTAGCAATGTGTCGGTTAGTCTAGTCTTTCAATTGTAATCCTAGGAGCTCCGCTGTTCCATCTGACTTTGAACATAGATGACATGGTATCCAATGCATCTACCAACTGATTCTTTTCTCGTGGGATATGCTCAAAAGTGATTTCCCTGAAGTATGGAATTAAAGCCAGCACATGCTCTCGGTAAGGAATGAGATTCGGATGCTTCATATCCCATTCTCCCTTAACCTGACTCATTACCAGGGATGAGTCTCTGTACACATTTAAGAACTTGATTCTCATATCAATAGCAGCCTTGATACCCATGATGCACGCTTATTATTCGGCCATGTTGTTAGTATAGTCAAAGCAATGTCTGGTGGTAAAAGGTGTATGTTAACCCTTGGGAGAGATAATCACAGAACCGATTTTGTTGCATAGTGCATTAGAATCTCCGTCAAAAACCACAGTCCATCGAGATCCTGGCTTAGGTCCTTCATACGGTCTAGGTTCTTTGCAATCTGTGACTAGTATGATATTCTCATCCGGGAACTCAAAGTTCATAGACTAATAGTCGTCTATAGCTTGATGAGCCAAATGATCTGCCAGTACACTTCCTTTGATTGCCTTCTGAGTGGTGTACTGAATGTCGTATTCTGTTAAGACCATTTTCCACTGGGCTATCCTTCCGGAGAGTGCGGGCTTCTTGATATTTATTTTATAGGATCCATTTTAGAGATCAACAAAGTAGTATGGGTCAACATATATTGTCTTAGTCGGCGAGCACTCCATGCCAAAGCACATCAAATTTTCTTGAGCAGTGAGTATCTTGTTTCACAGTCGATAAACTTTTTTCTAAGGTAGTATATTGTATGCTCTTTTCGACCAGACTAGTCATTTTGGCCCAGTACACACCCCATTGAGTTCTATAATATTGTTAGGTACATGATTATAGGTCTTCCTTCAACTGGCAGCATCATAATCGAATGTTCTTGAAGATACTCTTTGATTTTGTCAAAGTCTAGCTGGCAATCATCGTTCCACTTTACTACCTGATCTTTCTTCAACAACTTGAAGATTGGTTCACAAGTAGAGGTCAAATGAGAAATAAATTGGGCATATTTCTTATGTTTTGTATACCATTGTTGTCTAGTGGTTTATTTCGCACCTTCCTTAATCATTGTTGAAGAACGAACAAGGTTTGGGTTGGTCTCAAAGAATAATGTCACTCTCTCATTCGGATATTCATTGGTATTCCTAATATATGGAGGATGTCACTATCATTGACCATTGTGGGGAATTCCCTAATGTCCCACTCCTTGGCATTAGGGGAGGTATCACTTATAACCCTTCTTTGGATATACGACAATTCGATTATGCTCGAAGGAATGGTCCTCATGATGTTCTTATCCAGGGTATTATGTTCGACTACGAGAACAATGTTCAAGGGTATCGTCAAAGGTTTTTACGAGCTTGTGGCATGGTAAACAAGGCTGATAGCAGGACATGGGGGCATGGGAATCCCATTCCTATGGAGCCTTATCTCAAACGGGTGCGAGCTCGCGCTCAAAACCTCATGATGCCATATCCAGCCATCCTGCCAATAATTGTGGAGCCTATTGCCGAAGGGAATGTTCCTTATATAGTGCTCCACCCTGACATGCCTACTAACTTTGAGGAATTGCATAAGTCATGGATTCAACTGAAGGAAGAACAAGATACTTTTGAGACTCAATTATATGCCAGCGAAAAGAAAGTGTTGGAGCTCACAAGGAAACTCACGAGGAAAAGAGTCTTAATGCCTACAATAACACGAAGAGGAATTGTCCTTGGGAGATTTGATTCTTAGATTTTAGGAGTTCATTTTATCTTTAAAAGCATTTGTAAGCCTAAAAGGCAGTTGTAATTTGAACTTTGCTTATAAAATTTTCGTTTCTTGTTTCCTCTTGTCTAGCAAATTTAAATTTCCTAAGGTCCTTGAAAACATTTGCATTCACATATCATGCATCATTTCATGAACAGGTTTTCTAGTACAAATTTCTCATTTTTCTCCCTGCTTATTTCAACCGAAAAATGGATCTTGAACAGAATGTCAAAGATCTCCAGGCTCAGCATGCACAGTTCCCAGAAACTCTTCTGAACCTGGCCAATGGGAAACAAGAAATAATGACGCTCCTTGCTAAGAAAAAGAAGAAGACCAAGAAGCCTGTTGTCCTTAATTTGGGAAGGAAATTCAAAGGTCCAACCCATCCAATTCATGCTGTTGAAGTCTCCTCTGATGAAGATGATGATCAAGATGAAGAGGATAGGACAATCAAGCAGGAAGACGGGAATAAGCAAGGTTCTAAAGATGAGGACTACTTGGACGAGCAATACCCTCCTACTGATGACAGATACAGAAAGCTGGAGGATAGGCTCAAGGCTATGGAGGTCCAAAAGATATCAGGATTAGATTTCGGTGAATTAGGTTTGGTTTCAGGCGCGATCATTCCACCTAAGTTCAAGGTCCCTGTTTTCATCAAATATGATGGGGTCTCTTGTCCTAAACTATACTTGAGGTCATATGTCATAAATATTCATCCTCACACCACTGACCAGAAGTTATAGGTCCATTTCTTTCAAGAAAGCTTGGCTGGCACACAAATAGAATGGTTCTATCAGTTTGAGGGGACGAATATCTGCACTTGGGAAGATTTGGTTGCTTCTTTCTATAAGAAGTATCAATACAACGTTGACCTGGCACCAACCCGAGTACAGTTACAGAATATGTCCATGGGCTCAAGATAAGGTTTCAATGAATATGTGCAGAAGTGGAGGGACCTAGCTAGTAGGGTGAAACCTCTTATGAATGATCGAGGAAATGATAGACATGTTTATGGGCACTCTGATAGGCCCATTCTTCAATTTTCTGATTGGGAGTTCCTCATCGAGTTTTATAGAGATGATTCTGACTGGAGAAAGGATCGAAAGCTGTATAAAAAGTAGGAAGATCCCGACTGCTGCATCTTTTAGTGGTTTGAAGAAGTCGTTCGAAGGTAAGAAGGAAGTTGATGTTGTCTTTGGCCAATTTGGCACCTGCCCAACAACAACAACATGATAACCATGAAAGGTAAGACGCTCTAAGAAGGAAGTTCACTAAGATTAATATGCCTTTGTCCCAGACACTGCAACACCTGTTGAAGACAGAGTTAATAACATTGAAGGGTCCTCCTCAGAATCCTAAAACTACCTTTCCTCGGTACAATCCTAATGTGAGATGCGCCTATCATGCCAATAGTCCCAGACATGACACGAATAGCTACTGGGTTTTGAAGATTAAAATTCATGATATGATTGACAACAAGGAGATTGAGTTCGATCCTCTGAAGATTCCAAATGTGATTACTGCGCCTATTTCTGAAACACGACAAAGGTGTGAATGCTATTGAGGTTTCTTCTTCCGAAGAGTATGATGTTTGTGACTTTGAAAAGTTGATCTCTCCTACCGCCGATAATGGACTCCGCATTTGAAAGGCTGAAGATGTTCTCTCAATCTCCTTCAGACAGGAGTAAATTCCATTTTCTGTTTTCTTTCTTTGAAAGTTTTGGTTATGTAAAATTTGAACAATGAATTTAAAACCTTGTGTCTTACCTTGGGAACAATGGTTCATTTGTTAAGGGTTTCTTAATTCATAAAAATTTGCTCATTCAATAAAAACATTGGACGTTTTGCATACAAATTTTGTGATCCTTGTCTTTCTTTTTATCTTATTCCATTTTTCAAAATAGCTATGTGTTCTCACACATACTGACACACTACATTGCATATCCTCATCCACTCTGGATCTCACCGATAATAATTTTTCTATTGCCTTATATGAATTCGAAAATCCGACCTACCAAGCCGAAGACGAAGGTGAGGAAGATTGCGAAGTACCTGGGGAACTTGTCAGAATTTTGATACAGGAAGAGAAGATTATCCAACCACATGAAGAGCTAGTTGAGGTGGTGAACCTGGGTACTGAGACAGATAAGAAAGAGGTCAAGATAGGTGCTGACTTAGACAACAGTGTCAAGAGCAGGTTAATCCGGATGCTACATGAATATGTTGAAATCTTCGTCTGGTCGTTCGAAGACATGCCAAGGCTCGACACCAATATTGTGGTTCAACTTCTGCCAATGAAAGAGGGTTGTGCTCTGATAAAGCAGAAGGTTTGTCGCATGCATCCTGAAAATTCAGAAAAGATCAAGGATGAGGTTATGAAACAATTCAATGCAGGGTTCTTGGCAGTGACGTCATATCCTTAATGGGTGGATAATGTTGTTCCAGTACCAAAGAAAGACGGAAAGGTACGTATGTATGTAGATTATAGGGATCTAAACAGGGCAAGCCCCAAAGAAGACTTCCCACTACCATATATCAATGTTTTAGTTGACAACACCACTCAACATAAGGTATCCTCCTTCATGGATGGCTTCTCAGGTTACAATCAGATCAAAATGGCGCCCGAAGAAATGGAGAAAACTACCTTTGTCACGCAGTGGGGAACTTTCTGTTATAAGGTTATGCCTTTTGGGTTGAAGAACGTTGGGGAAACCTATCAGCGCGTCATGGTAGCCTTATTTCATGATATGATTCACCATGAGATAGAGGTATATGTTGATGACACGATAGCTAGGTTGCAAACTGAATAAGAGCATCCCAATCATCTGCATAAACTGTTTGAAAGGCTGAGGAAGTATAAATTGAGGCTAAATTCGAACAAGTGCACCTTTGGGGTGAGATCCGGTAAACTCTTAGGATTCTTCGTCAGTGGTAAGGGTATTGAGGCTGATCTTGCAAAATTTAAAGTCATTCAAGAGATGTCAGCTCCTCGTACCGAGAAAGAAGTCAGAGGTTTCTTGGGACGCCTGAATTACATTGCTCGTTTCATTTCTCTTCTAACTGCTACTTGTGAGCCAATTTTCAAGTTGCTGGAGAAAGATCAGGTAGTAAAATGGAACGATGATTGTCTAACAGCCTTTGATAAAATTAAGGAGTACCTACAGGAACCTCCCATTCTGATGCCATTAGTCGAAGGAAGATCGCTAATCATGTAATTAATTGTACTACAGAAGTCAATGTGGTGTATACTGGGGAAGCATGACGGGTCTGGTCGAAAAGAGCATGCAATATACTACCTTAGCAAAAAGTTTACTGACTGTGAAATAAGATATTCACTGCTCGAGAAAACTTTTTGCGCTTTGGCATGGGCTGCTCGTCGACTAAGATAGTATATGTTGACCCATACTACTTTGTTGATCTCTAAGATGGATCCCATCAAGTACATATTTGAAAAGCCATCTCTCTCTGGAAGAATTACCCGATGGAAGATGGTCTTAACAGAATATAATATCCAGTACACCACTCAAAAGGAAATCAAAGGAAGTGTATTGGCCGACCATTTGGCGCATCAGGCCATAGATGACTATCGGTCCATGAACTTTGAATTCTCGGACGAAAATATCATGCTAGTAACAGATTGTGAGGAACCTTTACCGTATGAAGGATCTGAACAAGGATCCCGATGGACTATGGTTTCTGATGGCGCTTCCAACCCTCTTGGCAATGGAATTGGTGTTGTGATCATTTCCCCCGAAGGTTTGCATTCACCTTTTACTATCAGACTGTGCTTTGACTATACCAACAACATGGCCGAATATGAAGCTTGTATCATGGGTCGTAGGGCTGCTATTGACCTAAGAATCAAATTCTTAAGCATGCATAGGGATTCAGCTTTGGTAATCAGTCAGGTTAAGGGAGATTGGGATACGAAGCACCCTAATCTCATTCGTTATAAAGAGCATGTACTAACCCTGATCTCATATTTCAAGGAGATTACCTTTGAGCACATACCAAGAGAATAGAATCAGCTGGCGGATTCTCTGGATACCATGTCATCTATGTTCAAGGTCAGATGGGACAATTAGTCTCCCAGAATTACAATTGAAAGATTCGACGAACCTGCGCACTACTATGGAATTGATAATAATGAAGTAGATGGAAAACATTGGTTTCACGAGGTTAAAAGGTACCTTGAGGCTCAAGAATACCCTGAAGGGGCATCCATCAATGACAAGAAGTTCCTACGAAGTTTCTCGTCCAAATTCTTCTTGAGCAATGAAATTCTATACAAGCACAATCATTATTTAATCCTGCTTCGTTGTATGGACAAGAAAAAAGCAGAAGAAATTATTCAATATATGCATGAAGGTGTCTTTGATACTCACTCTAGTGGGAACACTATGGTTAAAAGGATCTTAAGGCCTGGCTACTATTGGTCGACCATGGAAACGGATTGTCCCCACCACTCAAGAACTTGTCATAAGTGTCAAATATATGCTGATAAAGTTCATGTACCTCCAGTTCCTTTGAACATCGTGACTGCTCCTTGGCAGTTTGCAATGTGGGGCATTGATATGGTTGGATAAATCAAGCCTATAACCTATAACGGAAATCTCTTCATCATCGCACCATTGATTACTTTACAAAGTGGTTTGAAGCAGCCTTGTTTGCCTCTGTCACCAAAAATGTTGTTGCCTGGTTCATCAAACACAACTTGATCTGTCGATATGGCATCCTGAAAGGATCATCACAGACAACGGTACCAATCTCAATAATACAATGATCATTGAGCTCTACATACAGTTCAAGATCAAGAATCATAACTCTTCGTCGTATCGACCTAAGATGAATGGTGCAATGGAAGCTGCCAATAAGAATATAAAGAAGATCATATAGTAGATGGTTATGACATATAAAGATTGGCACGAGATGTTACCATTCGCTCTTCACGGCTACCATACTTCATCTAGAACATCAACTAGGGAAACCCCTTTCTCTCTGGTCTTTGGTATGGAAGTTGTCCTACCTGTCGAAGTTCTGATTCCTTCTCTAAGAATCATGAAAGATAAAGACTTGGACGAAGATGAATGGATTTATACCAGATTGGATCAGCTAAACCTAATTGACGAGAAGAGGTTGGTGGCTATCTTTCACGGTCAAATGTATCAGAAATGCATGGTCAAGGCATTCAACAAAAAGATCAAGCATCGGGTATATCAGGCTGGTGACTTGGTAATAAAGCGCATCATTCTACCGCAGGGTGATCCCAGGGGTAAATGGGCTCCCACTTATGAAGGGCCATTTGTAATCAAGAAAATATTCTCTAGTGGTGCTATGATATTGACCACCATGGACGGTGAGGATTTCCTACACCCTGTGAATGAGGACATAGTCAAAAGATACTACGCCTAAAAATGATCTGCTAGTTTGACTGGCCTAGGCAAAAATAAGGGCATCCCGACGAACCAAAAGGGTCCGGACAAAAATCAGGGATATATATGAAAATACTTGTGATACGGTGGCAGAACCGACTGTTAATACTGGTTTGCATTTTTTGTTCGCAAAATGTCGCGGTAAGCAAGAGTCACCACCGACTTTTATTTTATCCAACAAAGGAAAAGGAAAAAAAGTATAGAAAAAATCCTTTTTCGAGATGTTTCTGAGTACGGGGGTAAATTATAGAAAGGGAAGGTATTAGCACCCTTTCTATCCGTAGTTATCTACGGGCTCTTAGGTACTTGCTCATCATTTTAAAAATTGCTTCTGTGTTTGTGTAATTTGAAAAAAAAAATTTTTTGTTTGACTTCGATTTAACCCTTGCTTCTGTCTTCAAGAGTGTTACGAAATTGTTTTTTAAAACTTTGTTTGAAAAAAGTGTAAGTGTGAAAAGTTTGTTGTTTTGAGAAAGTACCTAACAGTTATCTACCTACTCGAAAAAAGGATCATTTATATTCTCGTTTCCTTTAGACAGCGCTATCCCACTATTAGTGAGTAGGTAGCACCGTCGTTGGAATTTGTAAGGGTCAATTTGAAAGGGACGTAATGGTCATTGAAGGCAACATGTAAGGATACCTTAGCATTTCGAAGGGACTGTCATCATATATTCGTAGGCAACATCGAGGGACAAGATCATTTTTCATAGGCAACTCGAGGGACAGTAAGGGACTATGATCTTTATGATGACTTTTAGATTGGGGGTCTTTTGCTAAGATATCCCTACGTTCGAGGGACATGACCATTGTTTTCCGAGGCAACCAAGTGAGGCATACCCTAAGAGTGAGCATGTGCATGTGTTTGATTTCAGTTATTTAATCTTTGCACATTAGGTGATCTACCGTTTTAAAGTTAATCATACATTATTGTCATGCATCCCTAATTATTCATACATCTAACAGTTAATATTTGCGGAATTTAAAGTGCGGAAAATAAGCTAAGCTATTACAAGGCTTCAGGTATTTACATAACCAAAAACAAACCCATAAAAAAAACGATAAATGAAAGTAAAAAGGTCCTAATTAATCTATTAAAACTTGTGAGCAATTACATTAATATGGTAAAATAAAATAAAGTGCGTGCAAATAAAGAACGAGAGAGAATTAGGGTTTTGACCCCGTCTAACTTAATCGAAAGAAAAATTATTTTTTTGTTGTTTTTAATTATTTCTAAAAAAAAGACTTAGTTTTTTTTTAAATTAAATACAAAATTAATTAGTAATTAAATTAGTTAAAAAATTAATTAAATGGCATATTTTTGTGTTTTGTTATTTTAAGAAAAAGGAAAATAGAATTAAGTTATAAACAAAATCCTAATTGTTCTAATTAATTTTAATTTATTTACAAAACAATTAAAGTTACCTAAAATTAAATTAAAACCTAAAATTAATTATTCGAGTTTATTATAAAAAATCAAAGGTTTGTGAAAAATGTTAAGTTTTATGAAAAAAGATTTTTAACAGAAAGAATAAAAATAGGTAAACGAATAAATAGAAAGGAAGAAAATCAAAACCAATAGGGGTGGTTGTTGAACCCACGCCATTAACCTTCTCAGGATGTCTGCCTCGCCATGTATTGGTGTCATGTGTTAGCTGTTCTGTTTTAGCCATTTGTGTTTTAGCCTCAACGTTCTGTAATGAACCTGCATGGGATACTGTCTAAATCTGCAGTATTGAATCTCATGAACACATTAAAAAAATTACTATATATCATGAAATACAAATAAAGTCAATATATGCAAAATTTTAATCTTAAAACCGATATGGCACATATGAATGATTATACCCTTTTGATCATGGAGATCAAATCAGCCTTACCCTTACTGGAGAAGTAGTGATATGAATGCTTTTATGCCCTTTTGATCATGGAGATCAAACCAGCCTTACCCTTACTAGAGAAGTAGTGAGATGTTGGTTTGTAACAGGGATTACTTGTTTGTAGTGGGATGGAGGTTTGTAATAAGGATTTCAAGGTTTTAGGGTTCTTGAAAGAATTTCATATTCTGACAGCGTTGTAGCAAAGGTTTTTTTTCTCCTTTTTTTGTGTGAAAAGAATGAGATTATATAATAGAAATTAGAGAGAAAAAAATGGGCTTTAAATGTGCAATTTGGCCTCCAATGTTCACTTGAGTCCGTTACGTTCTAGGCAAAATCGCAGGGGCTTAAGTGCAATTTTTGAAGTTGAAATGTGAAATTAAAATGTAGCCGACATCGAGAACTAACTCCTATCCGAAAATGGGCTCAATCGGATAACAGTGAATTAGTTATGAATTTTTGAACTTTCAGCTCAGACAAACTTATTTTTGGCTCTAGTGTCGACTCTGACACGTTCTTCAATAAAAAACTGGTATTGATCGGAGCATAAATCGGTCTCGACTTTTGAAGCAAAGTTGTAGATCTCTGAGTCGGTGACCTTGTGTAAAAAGATGGGCTCGATCTTATAAAAATTGACTGAGTTATGAATTTTAGAAGTTTCTGCCCAGATGAAATAATATTCAGCATTCAGGATTTTCGGCGCGTCACACGCACTCTGAGCAAAAAACGAAATCCTTTTGAATACCGTTCGAACTAGATACCTCCTGTGAAAACGTAGCCAACTCAATTTGTGAAATTTTGGCGCCAGAACCAGCTCGATACGATGAAAATCGACCAAGTTATGATTTTCTGAACATGACGCAAATAAATTTCTGTCACAAATTTTCTGTATGAAAATACTTGATAAATCCGCATTTTTGAAGACCTTTTGATCAAAATTGGCTTCTAGTCATGAGAGATGAAAACGTAGTTGACGTCAATACCGAATTTTGGCCACTTGAGCGGGTTCAAAACGAGCCACGATCTTCAAGTTATGAATTTTTTAGCGCGTAAAAACTGCACTTTCAGCACACTTTTTCACCATATTTCTTCGAGAAAACTCACACATTCGGATACCTTCTTTAAATAATTGACTCTTGAGACGAACCTGAATTTGAGAATACATTATCAGAGATATCTTGTCGTAAGAACACCTGAATATGACGCGCCGGGTTGGACTTGTGAATCTTTGAACCCCGAATCGTTGCAAAACGGCGAATCGATCTTCAGCACGGAAAATACTCTGAGAATATCCATTGACGAAATAAACGTCACTTGTAACCTAAAGAAGCTTGATAAATATACCTTTATTCCATAACCATAAAACCAATAATATGCGGGTATGAAAAGAGGGCAAATTTTGGGGTACAACAGCTGCCCCTGTTCAATCTTCTTAAACCTGAAGATTTATATTGGCTCGTCTGCCTTTCGTGATCTGAAGGTGGAAGATGATTGAACACTAGAGTGCCCAGAAATTTGCACTCGTCTGTAATGATGCTTGACTATGTAGGTAGTATCGGGAATAGGCTTACAGATGCCATTTGGAGGAGATGACGGGAGGTCACCAGAGATGGGCTTAAAGATGCCATCTAGATGATGTTGATTTCCCGAGATATTCCTTTGATGAGAATTCATGTTCCTATCATTAAGGAGGAATCTGCTGAGGAATATTGGTCTCTGTCTTAGGAGAAATAGAATTTTAGGAGCTTCAGTTGTCCATTAATCTACTGGGGATTTAACTCTGACTTGAGGAAGCGGAAGAGAACTGCGTATCTAGTTATGTATAGGCTGCATCGCGACCTACTAGGGAAAGGTGAAACCGATTGTGTTTGATAGGTCAGGGTCTTAAAGTGTTTTAGACTGCTGTCTGGAGATAAGAGAAAAGAAACCTGGATGGTAAGGTTATGAGAAGGAACCCGGATAGTAGGGCTTATGGGAAGGAATCTGGGTAAGGTTGCTTCGTGAGGACCGAGAAGGAACCTGGGTAAGGTTGCTTTATGAGGAGTTTGGGTAAAACTGCATTTGAACCGAGAAGGAACCTGGGTAAGGTTGCTTTGTGAGGAGTTTGGGTAAAACTGCATCTGAACCGAGAAGGAACCTGGGTAAGGTTGCTTTGCAAGGAGTTTGGGTAAAACTTCACCTGAACCAAGAAGGAACCTAGGTAAGGTTTCTTTGCGAGTAGTTTGGGTAAAACTGCATCTGAACCGAGAAGGAACCTGGGTAAGGTTGCTTTGTAAGGAGTTTGGGTAAAACTGCATCTGAACCGAGAAGGAACCTGGGTAAGGTTGCTTTGCGAGGAGTTTGGGTAAAATTGTATCTGAATCGAGAAGGAACCTAGGTAAGGTTGCTTTGCGAGGAGTTTGGGTAAAACTGCATCTGAACCGAGAAGGAACCTGGGTAAGGTTGCTTTGCGAGGAGTTTGGGTAAAACTGCATCTGAATTGAGAAGGAACCCGGGTAAGGTTACTTCGGGATAAGTTTGTGTAAAACTTCAGGAGGAACCTGGGTAAGGTTACTTAGGGATAAGTTTGTGTAAAACTTCAGGAGGAACCTGGGTAAGGTTACTTTGTGATATGTTCGTGTAAAACTTCATTTCGAAATATATGAGAAAGGACCCGTGTAAGATTTTTCAGGATAAACCCGTGTGAAGCTGCATTTAGGAGAAATCCGTTTAAGATTTCTTCGTGACGAACCCGTGTAAAGCTACATTTGATCGTGCAGATAATTACTCTATTTAGTTTCCGGAGTTAATCTTGAACTTGCTGGAAGTTGTTGATGATAACCATCTTTCCTGAAAAGGTACATGATTAATCGTATATGATGCATGACATGCATTGTATGATGATGTTCTCAAAATAAATGAGATTATGATGTATGCAATATGTATGCGCACGTCATGATATATGAACATGAAATGCTATTGTGGCACGTTCGAGTTTGGGAAAATAAATCCCTGACTGTTGTTGGAGAATAAAGAGTTTCACTTGGTGGGGATAACAAGCGAAGATGATTTGAGAATAACTTGGCCGGAGAATAATTCCGCTGGAGAATAAACTGGCAAGAAAAAAATGACTATGTGGGGAAGAGATACTCTGTTAGAAGATCCGTTGATTTGGAGCAATAACCTCGGTTGGGGATGAATTACCGTTGCTGGCGATGATGAACTCTGTCGGGGATAAAATTTATGTCTGTGGAAGAAATAAACTCCGCTGGGGATGGTCTTCCATTGTTGGTGGAAGATGAACTCTTCTTGGGGAGAATTAACACCACTGCTTTTAGATATTTCTTACTCTGCGAGGAGTGTAGATGTTACTGGGACGCGTGCTGAGGATATGACAATGACTTCGCATTAAGACTTGTCTTCCCCTGTACCTGCTGGAGAAAGTGGATGTGGAGGCCTTGTGGATTGAGTGTCATCCCAACTTATGAGGTGTTTGGTAACTACCGATCAGAATGATAAGTCTTCTACTGATAGGAAAGTGGCAAGATAACGGGACATAGTCGTACACTTTAATCCCTAACTTTTGCCTGGTCTGTCTTTTCAGATTTTCAGTCCACCGGGATAACTTTTTTTGCCCAAGCCTCCTTCTCAGGTTTTCGACTTGCCGGGTGTACAAATATTTTTTTGTTTTTATCCCTAATTTTTGCCCGAACCTTTTGGTTCGCCGGGACGCCCTTGTTTTGCCTAGGTGTGTCAACCTAGTGGGTCTTTGTTCATGTGCAGTATTTTTTTGACTATGTCCACGCTCTCAGAGTGTAGGGAGTTGTCACTGTCGGTAGTGTTGTGTTGCCACACTATCAGAAGATGTTTGTTTGATCATACAAGATTCGTTGCTGGAATTCATGTCCAATGCCCCAAGTGATTCAGATGGAGATCTACCCCTGGCTATTTGGAATCTTTGAGAGATTCCTTGAATCTTGACTTGACTTCCCCAGATGACGGACAATGATCATGCCATTCCCCTTGGTTGGAAGTGTTTTTTCCACTTGAGGTGATCCTTTTTATTGAGAAGGTTTTTGTTCACTAGATATTCGTCATGCGAATTTCTCTGCTGTTGAACCAATAGTCATATGCAAACAATATTATTTTAAGAATGCAAAGCTTATGTCTGTCTTGAAGTTTGAAAATTCATTTTTAGTAAAACACGCAAATTTGGTAAAATGTGATGTCAACTCAGGATTTACAGCAAGTCCTACAGGAGTCAGGATACCTTTTTTAATAGTATGCTTTCGAACTAACCCATGCTTCAGCTAGGACTTTTAAGGGTTATAACCTGGCCTGGTTCACGGTTCAAGAAACATAGGATAAAGGCTCAAAATTTATTTGTACCCACCCGTTCTTCGTGATGTTCTTCGATCCTATACTCAGTTAATTGTGCATTTAGATCCCGTTTGAGTATTTGCTCTGATATTCCAGTGATGGTTTGGGTACTGACAGATTATTTTGAAGAGGCAGTCATTTCCTTTTTTGTTTAGGGTTTGTAGTACCTCTTTCTTTTTTATTTTATTATCCCTGTCTTTTCCCTGAACTGTTTCTTTTTGTGATTACAGTCAGCGGGATGCCCCCGTTTTTTCTTAAGTCTCCTTCATATGTTTTGACTTAATGGGCTTTTATTTCGAGAGATAATGACTGCCTGTCTTGATGATTATAGGGAACCATCACCGTCTTTTGTTTTAGAAGGACGTCTTGGAATCCATTCATTGTGTACGAAGCGGCAGATCGTGACTGAATGCACCTCTGAATTAACTGAGAAAACTACCCTGTCTCAGGTTATAATTAAGGGTTTTAATATGTGTGAAAAGAAAAATTCCTACTTCTTTGGCTCAAAGGGGTTGACTAGGGATTATCTTCCTTATAACTCCACTGTTTAGGATTTGAAACAACGCATGTACATCGTCAGCGGGGTCCGTTCAAAAGCATATTGTAGAGATCGTGGTATCGTTTTCGTCATCCTCCCTCTAAAGGCTTATGTTTTTTTAGTCGAGAGTTGAATATCACGAAAAGGAAATAAGAACGCATTTTCGAAATAGTTAATACGAATGAATTGATCCAAGACAAACATGTGCAATGCATTGATGAAATAACGAGGTTTGATATGAATAAATGTTCAAACAAATCAAAAGAAAATTACACATTGAATATTCTAATGAACGAAAAGTCTTCTTGTGAGAACTTGTCACTTCAGATGGTATGCCTTGGAGGGATGGTAGAAGAACTCAACCTGACCGTCTTGAGTGAATTCCAATGCTCATTCATCAATCAGGTCTTGAATTTTGTATTTCAAAGCCCAATAGTCATCAGTATCATGCCCCGAGCTGTTGGAATGGTATGCACACCTTGCATCAGGATTGTATTTTGGGGAGGCTATATTGGGACTCTGAGGAGGGTCCCTTAACATAACCAACTTGGCCTTCAACATGCATTGCAATGCTTGAGCCAATGACATGTTGATTTCGGTGAAGCATCTTTCAGATGTATTCTTCTTATGCTGATTTCCCCGTTGTCGATGGAGAGGTTGTGGTTGGGCTTGTGATGTAGTAGTAATCTGGAAAGCTCTGTTCCCAACCTCTTCTCTTACTTGGGGATGATTAATGCCTTGATCCACAATTTTAACTGTTTGTTTCATAGATCTACATCCATCTTGGTGAAGCTTATTGAGGAAGGCTCTTATCCCTTCTTGTCCTCGAGCTAAGTTTTGGATAAGATCCATCTTCCCCAGCATCTGGATTCTCATTGCTTCTACCTCAGCTTGTAGTTGTTCCAATTGTTCATCCTTGTTGTTGTCAGGATGTTCCTTGGTCAGATTTTTGGCGAAGAGTGTTTTCAGGTCTTCTTTCCCCTTGGATAGATTCAGAAGAAATTCCTTGAACTGGGCATCTTGAGCTTGGAGATCTCTGTTGTCTTCTTGGAGAGCCATTGCTGAAATAAACAGCGAGAACATGAGTGACCTGCTTTGAAACCTGCTTATGCAATGATATGTATGATATGTATGCAATGTTTTCAAGGATCTCGCGGGGGTAAACAAGAAACTGTTAGAATTTGATTGCAGCTTGATTGAAGAAACTTCGTGTCATTGAGAGTGCTTCTTCTAGAGTCAAGCTCACCATATCGAGTGGGTCATAACCCCTGACTCAAGATCCTTTGACAACATTGGCTAGAGGAAAATAAATCCCCTTGCTAGATGTATGGTTCGCCATGACCTACATCACAGACCCTTGAGATCCTTGAAATGGTTAGTATGATATGCCATGTTATGTTACGATGCATGATGTCATGATAAAACACACAACAGGTATAACAGGTAACAAACATGGTAAAGGCACACAAGTCACACAATATCCCTTAAGTTTAGGCTGGCATGGAGTTTAGGTACTACCCTCTTACAGTTTAGTTGGTTCAACCTGTCCTAATAATAGTAACCGGGTTCTAGAGGTTCTCAATATCACTGACCATCCTCCATCGGTCATAGTTTAAGCTCACGCAATATTTTCTTGCGGCCGGAACCATCGCGAGAGTATGGTCTCAAAGAGTGTAGCATCTTGCTACTTTCTATGGCCAAGTTGGTCAATTATAGGTTCTAAGGTCAGTTGATGCTTAATGACCCATATAGAAGCCCCATACTCTCCTTGTTCCTCCACAAGGGATATCGGTACCAACTAAAGTGCCACATAAACGTAGCTACTGCTTCAACCGTATCGGTCTACGCCGTACAGTTCCCTCACAGTCTATTGCTACTAAAAGGTGTCCCCAGATCCGGGTTAGGATCTATAGTAACTCCGATACAAAGCCCACAAAGATAAACCAATCAAATCAAACATTAGAAAACAATATGATGAACTATTCCTAAGGTACACCCCACTTATCAATTCCCCAGCAGAGTCGTCAGTTCTGTGATACGGTGGCAGAACCGACTGTTAATACTGGTTTACGTTTTTTGTTCACAAAATGTCGCGGTAAGCTAGAGTCGCCACCGACTTTTATTTTATCCAACAAAGGAAAAGAAAAAAAGTACAGAAAAAATCCTTTTTCTAGATGTTTCTGAGTACGGGGGGGGGGGGGGGGGGGGGGGGGGGGGGGGGGGGGGGGGGGGTATATTATAGAAAGAGAAGGTATTAGCACCCTTTCTATCCGTAGTTATCTACGGGGTCTTAGGTACTTGCTCATCATTTTAAAAATTGCTTTTGTGTTTGTGTAATTTGAAAAAAAAGTTTTTTGTTTGACTTCGATTTAACCCTTGCTTCTGTCTTCAAGAGTGTTACGAAATTGTTTTTGAAAACTTTGTTTGAAAAAAGTGTAAGTGTGAAAAGTTTATTGTTTTGAGCAAGTACCTAACAGTTATCTACCTACTCGAAAAAAAAGATCATTTTTATTCTCGTTTCCTTTAGACAGTGCTATCCCACTATTAGTGAGTAGGTAGCACCGTCGTTGGAATTTGTAAGGGTCAATTCGAAAGGGACGTAATGGTCATTGAAGGAAACATGTAAGGATACCTTAGCATTTCGAAGGGACTGTCATCATATATTCGTAGGCAACATCGAGGGACAAGATTAGTTTTCATAGGCAACTCGAGGGACAGTAACGGACTATGATCTTTATGATGAATTTTAGATTGGGGGTCTTTTGCTAAGATATCCCTACGTTCGAGGGACATGACCATTGTTTTCCGAAGCAACCAAGTGAGGCATACCCTAAGAGTGAGCATGTTCATGTGTTTGATTTCAGTTATTTAATCTTTGCACATTAGGTGATCTACCTTTTTAAAGTTAATCATACATTCTCGTCATGCATCCCTAATTATTCATACATCTAACAGTTAATATTTGCGGAATTTAAAGTGCGGAAAATAAGTTAAGTTATTACAAGGCTTCAGGTATTTACATAGCCAAAAACAAACCCTTAAAAAAATGGTAAATAAAAGTAAAAAGGTCCTAATTAATCTATTACAACTTGTGAGCAATTACATTAATATGGTAAAATAAAATAAAGTGCGCGCGAATAAAGAACGAGAGAGAATTAGGGTTTTGACCCCGTCTAACCTAATCGAAAGAAAAATCATTTTTTTGTTCTTTTTAATTATTTCTAAAAAAAGAATTAGATTTTTTTAAAAATTAAATACAAAATTAATTAGTAATTAAATTAGTTTAAAAAAATAATTAAATGGCCTATTTTTATGTTTTGTTATTTTAAGAAAAAGGAAAACAAAATTAAGTTAGAAACAAAATCCTAATTGTTCTAATTAATTTTAATTTATTTACAAAACAATTAAAGTTACCTAAAATTAAATTAAAACCTAAAATTAATTATTTGAGTTTATTATAAAAAACCAAAGGTTTGTGAAAAATGTTAAGTTTTATGAAAAAAGATTTTAAACAGAAAGAATAAAAATAGGTAAACGGATAAATAGAAAGGAAGAAAATCAAAACCAATAGGGGTGGTTGTTGAACCCACGCCCTTAACCTTCTCGGGATGTCTGCCTCGCCATGTATTGGTGTCATGTGTTAGTTGTTCTATTTTGCCCATTTGTGTTTTGGCCTCAACGTTCTGTAATGAACCTGCATGGGATCCTGTCTAAATCTGTAGTGTTGAATCTCATGAACACATTAAATAAATTACTATATATCATGAAATACAAATAAAGTCAATATATGTAAAAATTTAATGTTAAAATCGATATGGCACGTATGAATGATTATACCCTTTTGAACATGGAGATCAAATCAGCCTTACCCTTACTGGAGAAGTAGTTATATGAATGCTTTTATGCCCTTTTGATCATGGAGATCAAGCCATCCTTACCCTTACTGGAGAAGTAGTGAGATGTTGGTTTGTAACAGGGATGGCTTGTTTGTAGTGGGATGGAGGTTTATAATAAGAATTTTAAGGTTTTAGGGTTCTTGAAAGAATTTGATATTCTGACAGGGTTGTGGTAAAGGTTTTTTTTCTCCTTTTTTTGTGTGAAAAGAATGAGATTATATAATAGAAATTAGAGAGAAAAAAATGGGCTTTGAATGTGCAATTGGGCCTCCAATGTTCACTTGATTCCGTTACGTTCTAGGAAAAATATCAGGGGCTTAAGTGCAATTTTTGAAGTTGAAATGTGAAATCAAAATGTAGCCGACATAGAGAACCAATTTCTTTCCGAAAATGGGCTCAATCGGATAAACGGTGAATTAGTTATGAATTTTTGAAGTTTCAGCTCAGACAAACTTATTTGGGGGTCCAGTGTCGACTCTGACACGTTCTTCAATAAAAAACTGGTATTGATAGGAGCATAATTTGTTCTCGACTTTTGAAGAAAAGTTGTAGATCTCTGAGTCAATAACCTTGTGTAAAAAGATGGGCCCGATCCGATAAAAATTGACCGAGTTATGAATTTTCGAAGTTTCGGCCCAGATGAAATAATATTCAGCATTCAGGATTTTTGGCGTGTCACACGCACTCTGAGCAAAAAACGAAGGCTTTTTGAATACTGTTCGAACTCGATACCTCCTATGAAAACTTAGCCAACTCAATTTGTGAAATTTTGGCGCCAGAACCAGCTCGATATGATGAAAATCGACCAAGTTATGATTTTCTAAACATGACGCAAATAAATTTGTCACAAATTTTCTGTACGAAAATACTTGATAAATCCGCATATTTGAAGACCTTCTGATCAAAATTGGCTTCCAGCCGTGGGAGATGAAAATGTAGATGACGTCAATATGAAATTTTGGCCACTTGAACGGGTTCAAAACGAGCCACGATCTTCAAGTTATGAATTTTTTAGCGCGTAAAAACTGCACTTTCAGCACACTTTTTCACCATATTTCTTCGAGAAAACTCACACATTCGGATACCTTCTTTAAAGAATCGACTCTTGAGCCGAACCTGAATTTGAGAATACGTTATCAGAGATATCTTGGCAAAAGAACACCTGAATATGATGCGCCGGGTTGGACTTGTGAATCTTTGGACCTCGAATCGTTGCAAAATGGCGAACCGATCTTCAGCACGGAAAATAATCTGAGAATATCCATTGACGAAATAAATGTCACTTGTAACCTGAAGAAGCTTGATAAATATACCTTTATTCCATAACCATAAAACCAATAATATGCGTGTATGAAAAGAGGGAAAATTTTGGGGTACAACAATATTGTACACCTGGAAAGTCGAAAACCTGAAAAGGTGGCTTGGGCAAAAAATGGTATCCGGGTGGACTAAAAACCCGAAAGGGCGGTCCGGACAAAAGTTAGGGATTAAAGCATATGACTATATCCTTATTGGATCACTACAACGAGTTTTATTACCAACACCAAACGTTCAAACGGTACAGATCAATCCAATCACCTTCTTCCGACATGAAGGGATGAGATCTTCAAAGACATTAGGGAAATAGTAGAGTTAGAACCTGACGAGATTACTTCCACATAGATATATGTTCTCACTTTGTAATCTTTTCTTCGAAGATTTCCTCTTATTAGGATTTTCGACTCTTTGTACAAAATCTCCTTTTTATGGGCAAAACTATCAATACAAAGACAATTTGAAAGCCAAATTCCCTTTTTACTTTTTCTGTTTTGTTTGCAAAATATCCAACAAACTAAAATTGAACGAGAATATGCATATGAATACAATTGATTGTTAATAAATATATGCATAAAAAAACATGAATGAGCAGTTACTCAAGACTGTAGGAGTTGGGATGACGTCCAAGCCACCCATTAATCCCCACAGAGCAACTTCCATGAGGTCCCTACATGGTAATCTTCGCAAGTTCATACATTCCCCGCAATATTCCCAGCAGATCGCTTTAGCAGAATAAAGGAGTGCAGACTTCTTCCCAGTAATATTACCTATCTACAGAATCTCGATCATTACAGTTTATGGGAATTCTTCTCCCCAACTGGGTTTTCAAAGCTTTAAAAACCCCTGCATACTGCTTCTCTCCAACAGAGTTCGGTCTCCTCAGCAAGGGTGTTTCCTCAGCGAGTTTATTTCCCTAACAGGGTTTATTTCCTCAGCAGGCTATCATCTCCCCAGCTTGAGTCTGTTACTCAGAGGGCCACAAATCATCGGTAAAAACTTCCTTCCCTAGTGAAGTTGCCACTATCCCTAGAGAGTTGCAATTGAATCTAAAATCTGATCAGATGTTAGTCAACCTTATCCTCCCCAGAAAAGCTGGAAGGTTATCCATTATATTCTTTACCTAGTAAGGGTTTATAAAAAATTATAAGTCCCCAGTAGAGCAAAGAACAATCAAAGTTTTAAACTCTTCTCCCCCAAGCAGTAGTTAACACTCCCCAGCAGAGTTCCCTCAGAAAGCAAGAAACAATGTGCCCCAGCGGATTTTCCTCAAATAGCAAATAGGAATCCCCATCGTAAACAATTCCCAGAAGATTGAAGATTACACATAATCTTCATCCCCGACGACATTCAGGGATTTATTTTCCCAGACTAAGACGTCGCTGCACCTCAAAAACATTGCACATCCATACATCATTTATAAATTATCATAGCATATGCATACGAAACGCATACAATGCAGTCTCATTTATTTTTAGGACATCATTACACAATGAATTTCATACATCATGACATTACATACGGTTAATTCATTATCTTTTCAAGTAAAGTCTACAGACAGATGAATATCATCAACTATCTACATGTTCCAAAAAGCATTTCCTCGGAGACTGAATTCCGACAAAGCATTTCCTCGAAGACTGAATTTCGAGAAAACATTTCCTCAGAGATTGAATTCCAACAAAGAATTTCCTTGGAGACTGAATTTGGATAAAGCATTTCCTCGGAGACTGAATTCCGACAAAGCATTTCCTTGGAGACTGAATTTCGACAAAGCATTTCCTCGGAGACTGAATTTCGACAAAGCATTTCCTCAGAGACTGAATTCTGACATAGCATTTCCTCGGAGACTGAATTACGACAAAGCATTTCCTCGGAGACCGAAATCCAACAAAGCATTTCCTCGAATACTGAATTCCGACAAAGCATTTCCTTAGAGACTGAATTCCGACAAAGCATTTCCTCGAAAACTGAATTCCGACAAAGCATTTCCTCGAAGACTGAATTCTAATAAAGGATTTCCTCGAAGACTGAATTTCGACAAAGCATTTCCTCGGAGACTGAATTCCGACAAAGAATTCTTCGGGGACTGAATTCCGACAAGAATTTCTTCGGAGACTGAATTTCGACCAACACTTTATCTCAGAATCTTACTCTAAAAATCTTTTCTTTCAGAGATCTAACAAATATCCCCTTCAGAGACTAAACTTTAAAAGGACAGCTCCTTTGAAGACTCATTCCAATACCCTTTCTAATTAAAAATGGGTAAAAGACCTCTGCTGGTTCAGTTTAAGTCAACCAAAGATTTATTCTAGTTGAAGTCAACAATTATTTTGGATGGCATCTATAAGCCCATCTCCGACGACTCTTTGTCACTTCTCCAAATGGCTTATATAATCCCATCTCTGGAGACTCTCCGTAACTTCTCCAAATGGAATCTATAAGCCCATTCCCGATACAATCAGCCAACAACGCTGCCATCTTGCACACGCGAGTGCAAGTTTCTGGGCACTTGAGTGTTCAATCATCTTCTACCTTAAAGTCACGAATGGTGGACAGGCCAATCTAATGCTTCAAGTTTAAGAAGATTGAACAGGGGAAGTTGTTGTACCCCAAAATTTTCCCTCTCACTCTTCTCAAAGACATTATTTTAAGGCTATTCAAATAGTCAAGAGACTCAAGGATTGACTAGTCAAGATGCTCCTCCTAAGTCAAGGGCCTACAACTAGGGTTTAGAGTTTCTCAAGGAAATTTGATTTGAAAAGGTCTAAAGGGGCTTCCATGGTTCTTCATAGGTTCTCAACAAGTTACATGTCAAGTTTCAAGCCCTACATCACAAGTTTGCTCAGTCAATAGCTTAGATGATTGAAATTCAACTTTATTGATAAAAAAAGTCAACATCAACATCAACATTTTGAAGTGATATTCATCATTTGATCAAGGGTTGACCATGATTCCCCAAGTAAAGTCCTCAAATCATCAAAAGTCAATAATTGTCAAATTAGGGTTTCCTTTTGAAGAAAATTCAATTCTCTACAACTTTTCTTTTATGCTCAAGTCCAAAAAGTGCTTCATTTGAAAGATATGAGCTAATACATTATATGTCATTTTCAAAAGTTAGCAAAAGACACTTTTTGTCAAGGCAACTTACATGAAGATAATATCGTCAAAAGCAAAAATGATCAACAAAGAGATTGTAGAGTACATATTGGGATTTCCAAAAATTCAAATATCATCTTCAAAAGATAAAAATTGAGCAAGTTATGAGTTTCACAGGTTGGAGAATTTTGAAGAAATTCATGGAGTACAAATTGAGCAAAATTGTAATTTTGAACCAATGAGCCTAAATTTTGGAATTCAAACATGTCCATAGCTTCTTAGAGGACCTCTAAGTCCATTTATACATTTCCTTGATTTTTATTCATATTTATCTTGATTTTATTTAATTTAAAATTAAATAAATTGAATAAAATCACAAGAAATCATGGGCTAGTGCATATGGGCTTTACTTGATCAATTATGAGGCCCAATATTTCGTGCAAGACATATAGAATCTATCCAAGTTCATTTCATATCAAAAGATGGCAAGAATCACTCAAAAATGGTAAGAAATATTGCAAGTTTGGCAAGAATTAAAATTGTTTTATCCTTGTTTAAACTATACCATCATGGCTTGATTCCATTCCTTATTTGTCAGCTCATTCACTCATCTATATAATGCAAGCAAGATAAAACCAAGAGGAGTACGAAACTCTTTCACACAAAAGCCTTCTCAAAATTCTCTAAAAAATCAAAAAGTTGGTGAAAATCGTGTCTCACTTTCCAACCCATACCAGTCCAAACCAGTGATCAAACATCACCCTTGAGTTTCCCAGGAGTCCTCCAGAGCCCAGGTTCAAGCCTCACACGTCACAGATTCTCTTCATAACCCTCATACGGTCTTGATAAAATTTAGATTTTTAAACTCTCTTAATATGAGATTTAAATCAATTTTATGCATGCATTCATATTGCTATTTATGTTTTGAGTAAATCTAACGGGTTCGATCCAGGTACAAGGCGTTTTGTATTTTTCTTGTTTTTATATTTTCAGATCCAATGCTAAGCAGATTTGTACACGCTTCAAACACCTCCAATTCCTGACCATCAGATCTCATTAAGCATGATCTGAATGCCTCAAGCACACACCCCACTGTGCACCTTCAAGGAGCCTCTCTCATCTGAGCCAACGCAGCCTCCTGGGATCATTAGTTGTGGGCCTAAGGATTATTTTTTTTCACCACTCTAACCCCTTTTTGCAGCGAGGCCCATTTACATTTTTTTAGTATTATTTGTTTTACTTAATCAACATTTTTTAATCAGTTTCCCTTAATCAATAAAAATCAAAAAACCGCAAAGATATATTAAGTTTTTTTATTATTAATTAAATTAATTTTTTAATTTTAAGTAATTATTTAATAATTTTTTAAACTAATTAGAATCAGGTTTCCATTAATTTAATTATTGTTTTTCTTAAACAAAAAATAACAAAAAAACATTTTATTTTTGTCACTTATAAATATTTTAGGGCTTTAACTTCTCCGCGAGTTTATTTATTTATCCGCATTATTATTTTCATGAATATTATGTATTTTCACATGGGATGTAATAGTTAAATCAGGATTTTTTACTTTTTATCCCCCTTTTTTTTTTTGTAATTCCCCCATCCCGAAGCATTGTAATAGCGTAGATTCAAATTCTCGCAATTTCATCTTCTGGATATATATATATATATATATATATATATATATATATATATATATATATATATATATATATATATATATATATATATATATATATATATATATATATATATATATATATAACTACTAAATGTATGCTTAATAGGACTGCATGATAAGATCTAAAAACAAATTGTAGAAAACCTAAATGTTTAGAGATAAATAACTGAAACACAACACACGCACACCTCTAAGGTACCTCCACTTGTTGCTTTCGGAAAAAAAATTGTCATGTCCCTCAAACGTGAGACACTTTGGCAAATACCCTCGGTTAAAAAGATTGTAGTCCCTCGATGACCCTGCGATGTTGCCTACGGTAAACGATCTAGTCCCTTACGATCAAGTTGCTAAAGTTTCCTATGAATTGCCTTTATGACTGTACGGTGACCCGCGCATATCCCTCAAAACATCCAATGATAGGGCTACCTACTAACCAATGGTAGGATAGCAATATCTAAAGGAAAAGAGGAAAAGAACAAATATCTTTCGAGTAGGTAGACAGCTTGTAGTTGCTTCCTCACAAAACAAAACTAAATTTCTCACACATACACTCTCTTTTCTAAATATTTTCAAAGACAAAACACTTTGTATGCGTTCTCAGCGATATGAGAATCATTACAAAGTTTGCCGCACTAAAGCATCTTTTCAAAATATTTTCCAAACACACTTACACAAAAAAAGCATTTTCAAAGGGAGCTAACAACTAAGATCCCATAGATAACTACAGATGGAATGGGTGCTAAAAACTACCCCCCCTTACTCAGAAAAATTCTCAAAAGTTCTTTCCTGTTATTTTCACCATTTCCTTTATTGGATAAAAGAAAATTCGATGGTGACTCTTGCTAACCGCAACAATTGTGATAAAACGTAAAACCAGTAAAGTCAGTTCTCCCACCGTATTACACTCACGTTCAAAGGAAATAACTCTTTTGTAATCCGAAGGAAACAAGGGAGGTTACCTTAGAGGTGTGAGTGTGCGAAGTGTGTTATGATTCAGTTATGTTTATCTTTGAAATTAGGGTTAGCTATCGTTTGTTTATAATCTTTCCATATAACACCTAATTACTAACTGTAATATAGTAAAATAGAAAGGCAGTAAATGTACGAAAAGTAAAAACGAAAAGAAAACCTTAGACTATTACAATGCTTCGTGGAAGTTACATATGTAATAAAATTCGGAAAGTAAAACCCTAATTACTATTACAAACCGGGAATAGTTACAATAATGATAAAGAAAAATGCGAGAAAGAATAAACTACGCGAAGAGAATGTAAGAAATAGGAAAAATGAAAGCAAAAGCATTTTTGGAGATTTTTGAAAGAAAGGGTTTTAATGATGATTAACCCTAAAAGCCTAACAAAAATTTAACTTTGTCCTCTACTATCCCTTTTACAAATCCTTTTTTAGTGTCTTTTTGTTGACTTTTGAAATGACCTATAATGTATTGGCCCATATCTCTCAAATGAAGCATTTTTTGAATTTGAGCTTAGAGAGACAAAGTTGTAGAGAATTGAATTTCCTTCAAAATTTACTCTTGTTTAGACAAATCTAATGAAGCATGTGGAAGTTATGCTTGGTCAAATTTCAGTTGACTTGATCAAATGATGAATATTAATTAAAAACCTTGATGTTGACCAAAAATCTTGAAGTTTGAGTGTATGTTGACCTCAATTGAGTTTTTTCCCAATTCAGTTGATTTTCAGTCATCTTAGTAGTTGACTGAGCAAACTTGTGATGCAAGGCATGAAACTTGGTATGATCATTATTGAAGACATATAAGAAACCATGAAAACCACTGGAGGCCTTAGAAACCCAAAATTCCTTGAGAAAGATGAAACCCTAGTTGTAAGTCCATTGCTTAGGAGGAGAGTTTGTTTGATCAATTCTGAAGCAACCTTGATCATTTGAGAACCCTAGGAGAATGTCTTGAATAAAATGGGAGGGCAAATTTTGGGGTACAATAATATGTATGGAAATCATAGGACTCCACGGGGAAAACTTTATTAGATACCAAAACCTGTGTAGACTAACTACGACTTTGATTTTGCTAGAAAAAACTAAAGCGGAACCACCAGGGAAACACGACTCACTGGGAAATAATACAACCGTGAAGTAAATTATGCTTGGAAAGAAACCAAAGCACAAATGGGGTAGAAAAAAATAAAAGCAAACAATAACGGAAGAATTGGGATCATGTAGCGAGGAAAACATCACTGACTCTAGTGGAAAACACACTTTGAGAAAGGATCAATAGTTCTATCAAAAAAAATCTTGATTAAAACAGTTGGAAGATTTTATTGGCCCCACTAGGGAATAATCCCTAAAAAAGGGTGTCACTGACTCTACTGGGGAAAACACCCTAAGTAGGTAGTGAGGAAAATATTACTACCAACTCATGGATGAAGGTAATAAGCTCAAGAATACCGACTCATGGATGACGATAATCTACCAACTCATGGGTGAAGATAGAGGAAAGAACACACCAACTCAAATACGAAGGTGAGGAAAGGATTAATACATCGACTCGTAGATGACGTAGACTACCAACTCATGGATGATGGTAACAAAAGATCAATACACCAAATAATGGATGATGGGGTGTTACTAACTCATGGACAAAGGTAGAAACATATCACATTGATAATAAGATTCCTAAAACTTATGGTATTCCACCTAGAACGGGGATCATCTTCTTCTTTAACCAAGTCTTGCACCTAGAAAGGGTAACAAACTTCCCAAAACATCTGGTATTCAGTTAGAAATGGGTCTCAGTTTCTTCTTTAACCAAAAATTCCCCCTAGAAAGGGCAATAGACAAGCTTCTTAAATAAGGAGACACCCTCTTGCAGGGGATTAAGGTTTTAACTTGGATCGCTACAAGCTTCTCAAATAAAGAGATAGCAACCAATTCAAATAATGAACCAGTGCTTAGCCTTGATCTGATTGAGGATTTTCACAACGAGTTTCTCTGTCGAGGACATATTGGAGAGATTTCCACTTGATGTGAAGATAAATATTAATGTGCTGGGGACATTAAAGCTTCTCAAATAAAGAGACTGCCACTTAATGTGGCACAAAATATCAGAATTCTAGGAACAGACAAGCTTCTCAAATAAAGAGACTGCCACTTGTTGTTGAGCAAAGCTTCCAAGAGAGTGTTGTAACAATGTTGTTGAGAATATAAATTACATCCTCTATTAGATATATAAACCATAAACACATGGATTTATTAAGGAAAATAAGATCCTCAAAGGGTAAACAAAATATTCTTTATCACCTAGGTATCTAGACTAGGGAAATCAATCATTGCTGCAAGAGACCAAAGTTCAATCTACGAATGAACTGGAAATAAACTGTCAAATGTGACTCTTCCCAATGAGGAAAGGACTCGGCTTGGGACTTATTCCATCCAGATAATGAGATGGAAAAGAAAGATAAAACATGATTATCCCAAGAGGTACAAACTCTATAGGGAGATAAAGAAAAAACTCTTTGCTTAGGGTGACACACTAACAGGGTAAGTGGACTGAGAAAGGCAAATGAGTGTGAATATGCCTCTGGCTATGCATGGAAATGTTTTTATGAGTGTTTAAAATTCATGCAATGTCATGTTTATGCTTGAAAAAATAGTACACGGACCCCGATGGGGCGACAAAGGATATTGAACAAGTTTAAATACTCGGCCCAATTCCAACTAAATGGAGACTATACTGGATAGCTTGTATTCTGGGGAAATGATGATATAATGGAGATGGTATCTTCAAATATCCAGAAATTAACAACTCTTTAAAGGTGCAACAATAAAATGCACAAATATAATTTTGGAAAGATCCGTTAGGGAAACACAACATGAATCTTTGAACAATAATCTTCTAGAAATAACTTCCACTAGTTCTTCTATGAGGAAACCCCAAATCATTAATGCAACAATCAAATCAAATAGAGACGGGATAAAGACTCTGTAAGGATAAACCAGGCCGCTCATACCAAAATAATCCAGCGAAAAGCATTATGCGATTAGGACTTAACTAAGGAAATCTGGATCATCTGACTATAGACTCGCAGGGGAAGTTCACTTTTCTGCCAGACTCAGTTGAGGAAATATGAACCATCAAACAAGAGATATCTATAGGGAATCACAAGAGCTACTGCAATGAGGTAAGTTGTATTCCGTTCTTCAAGACTTTGATCAGTTTTGGACAAACATCAATAATTCTTTTAGTCTTGTTCAAAAATCAAAGAAAATCGTTTTTGTAATTTTCAAAAGCATGATTACTACTAATCCTTTGTTTCACAAATTACTATCAACAAATAAATCATATTTTGAAAAAACAAACAAATATAAGAATTGAAAATAATTAGGCGAAAGTTTGACTCCATTAAAGGATCATTTGGCAAAAAGAAAATCTAGAAAGACATGAGTAGATTTGATTTGGCCTAAGCATGAACATGGTGACATAAACTTTGTTTGTACCAAGTGACCCGTAATTAGTAATGACCTAAAACTCAAATAGGACCACTTTGCACATGTAAAAACTTGTTTAACACGATGAAACACATTTGGTATAACACAAAACAACTAGAATAACTAAGCAAATCACACATACTACGCTTCATTTCACACGTATTAGATCTAGAATTTTCCAAACTTGATTCACACGATTGTGACCCAATTTGGCACGTATGATGAGCTCAATCATTCTCCTATAAATAGAGCTCATTTATGCAATGTGTGATACGGTGGGAGAACTGACTTGAGGTTTTGCGTTTCGTTGCAAATGTCACAGTTTAGCAAGAGTCGCAACCGACTTTTATTTTATCCAAAAGGAAAGGTAAAAAAGAACAGGAAAGACCTTTGAGATGTTTTCTTGAGTTAGGGGGGTAGATCATGAAAAGGGAAGGTGCTAGCACCCTTTTCATCCATGGTTTTCCATGGGCTCTTAGTTACTTGCTTAGATCACTTGCTTTGCTTTTGAAATTGTTTGAAATGGTGATTTGTGTTTGGTCTGATTTTGAAAGTATTTTGAAAAGAGGCCATTCGTTTAGGCAATCTTTGTAATGATTCTTGTTCGTGAGAATGTATACAAAGATGTTTGTCTTTTGAAAAATGTTTCAATGTTTTGAAAGGTGTTTGGAAATGTTTTGAAAATGTGTGTGTGTTTGTTTTTGAAAATAGCAAGGATTGTTTTGAATGGAGCAGGTAACTTAGAAGCTATCTACCTATTCAAATGTCTTTCCTATGCATTTTTATTCCTTTGACATTGTTGATTTACCATTGATTTGGTAAACAACCCTATCTTTGGATGTTAAACGGGACGGGCGTGGGTCATCGTATGACCATGATAGCAATGTTGCCAAGTATCTTTGCAAGTTTGGAGGGACCAAGATCATCTTTGTTTAGGCAACCTTTTTGATAGCGTCATCGAGGGACTATGATCTTTTGTTTTGTTTTGTTTTGCCAAGATACTTCGCATGCGTAACATGGCCATTTAAATTTAGGCAACCAAGTGGGTGAAACCCTAAGGGTTCTTGTGTGGAATGTGTGTCATCTTTCATGCATTTGTCTTGTATTAGGTCTTTTCTATTTGTTTTGTTTTTGGTTCTTGTCATGCAAACCCTAGTTTACTAAACATAGTATAAATGCGATAAATTGCGTAAATGTAAACTAAGCTATTACAACAATTATTATGGGAGGGGGGATACAAGTTTTTGAATGGGGATATTGCACAAAATAAACCCTAAAAATACTATTACAACCCAATTGAATATTGTGCGCATTAAATAAATGTACAAATAATTAAAATGCAATGCAAATGTATTTATGCAAAAAAAAAATGTTTTGTATTTGTTTAATGTATGAAAAAATAATTTATTTAAACCCTAAGAAATAAGGAAAAATAATATTATTATTTTTGAAAGGGGGAAAACCCTAATTTTAAATTAAAAGAAAATATATGTTCTATATTATTATTTTGTCCATTTTTGTATAAGAAAATAATAAATAAAATAATATATAAATATTAAAAATTAAGTATGTATGAGAAAATGAATATTTTATGTGTAAAATAATAAAATAAAAATGTATAGTATTTTTAAATGTATTTACAATTTATTATAAGAAAATAAGTTCTATTTATTAAAATAAGCTATTTTCCATGTAAAAATAAATAAAAATAAAATAAAATTGCAAAAAATTATTTAATTATTTTTTAGGATTTTAGTGTTCAGAAAAAATGATTAAAAACAATAAACATGAAAATATAAAGAAAAATGCAAAAAAAATATAAAATAATAGTCATGGGGTGCAAATAGTGGTCAGGGGGGTGTGAAAATCAAAACAGAAGGCCTAGGCGCGCCAAAGGCCCAAGGCTTCGTCCCTGTCCTCCAGCCAGCTTCTCCTTCGCGCGCGTTTCTGCCTTCAAACTGTAACTTTCACATGCTTGCATAAAAACAAAATCTCATAACATAAAAAATGTAGCATTTAATCTCACGATTCCAACCATGTAAAATTTGTAACCTAACTCTCAAAGATTAGAGAGAATTTTGTAACCCCTAATTTCTGACCTAATTTTTTCATGAACTTCAAGCTTCAAATTCTCTTAGCTCAGTTAATATAAATGAAAAGTATGCATATGTACAACTTCACCATGTTAAGGACTACATTTTTGCTCCATAAATCGTGGCTTGATGATGCCTAAATACAGAGATAGGGTTTGAGAAAATACCTCCTTCAGCTGGATTTGGATATGACAATGTGGGGACTTTGAGGGAGGCCTGAGGATCGTGTGAGCTTCCTTGAACTTCCTTCAAACTATTCCAATACCTAGCTTGTTTTGTGGATGGCCAAAACTCTCTGTAGAAGTCAAGCTGCAACCTCCAAATTTGAAAATGGAAATGGCTGAAACAGGGCTTACAGATGCAGGGCAAGGGCTTAGATAGATTTGGTAGGATGTGTATGAAGTGTTTCACATGTCAATCCACAAAATGCACGAGCAAAAATGAAGTTGGTAATGATTTTGCAGAACTGCAATGTTTGGGCATAAAAATGATGTTTTTGTGTTTGGGAGAGTTTTTGATGCAATGCCTTCGTGTTCTGAGTTGAGACAAGTTTGTATACTTGTATAGAATGGATACAAAGTCCACTCTTCATCTGATGTGCAAGCTTTTTCCTTTTCACCAACTTTCTTGCTTTTGAAGCAAAGTGAAGTGACTTATGCAAAATGCTTGTACTGGCTAGTTTTAGGGCTGCAAAGGGCTTGTAAAAATTGCTTAAGATCTGTGGAGATTGCTTGCACCAAAGGAACAGGTCCAAGGCTCAAGGTTGATAAAGTTACAAAATCTCACTTTATGAAAATGGCATTGTAACCTTTTGGCCAAAAATGGAAACATCTCTTGTACAATGCTTCAAAAGTGAAAATAAAGCCTTTAACCTTTGAGTTTGCATTTAATTATGGAGTGTAGAATGATTTTAGGACCTGTAATGCAAGGTACAAGCATCATGGATCTGATTTGCAACTTGATACTTTGTGAAAATGGCTTGAACAAAAGTGATAAAATTCCAATTTCTCTTCTTCGATTCTCCCTAACCACAATTGATCTTGGAGAGTTCTTGGACATTTTAGAAATCTTGAAATGTGCTCTATAATCCATCTTTGAAATTAATTTTGAGATACCTCTTGGAACTAGGTGAAAAATGTCCATGAAGTTGGGTCAAAAAACTGCCTAAATTAGGGCAAATTTTCACTAAGTCATTTAGTTCATGGACCTCTATTCACAAATTCATAACTTGAGATACAAGCATATTTTGGGAAACGTTTGTGATTAAAAGTTGTAGATTTCATGGAGTACTACAACTTTCATGTTGGAAGTTTTCTTTGAATCAAATTGCATCATGGTGAAAAAGCGGTGAAAAGTTGGGAAAAATAATAAAATTTCCATACTTAGAAAAATTCAAAGTTATGAAAATTTTCAAATTCAAAACCCTAATTTTCAAAATTGGTTTTTTGGTGAACAAGTTTCATATTTTGACATATATTGATGAATTATGACCCTTGGCACTTGATTTTGACCAAAAAGTCAAAGTTTGACTTTTCAGTGTACAATTGACTTTTGATCAGTTGACTACAAAATTCATCTGTCAATCCAATGAACTTGAGATCTTTTGAACCATGTAATTAGGTAAAGATGATGCCATTGAACCCTTGAAATCATGTTTGAACCCAATTGGTCATTGGCTAGGTTAAAAATCAGAAATTGCCCTTCCTCAATCAATACCCTAATTTTGACCATTTTGCCCTTCTGATAATTTGATCAAATTTCTTGAGGAGTTGTGATCCAAACTTGATAAAATGGTAAATATGAGTCTAAAATGTTGTTGTGGATCAAAATTTATGAAGTTTGACTATAAATTGGCCATGGTTGACTTTTCCAGCTGATTTTTAGGTCAAATGTCCAATTGACTGAGCAAAAATGTGATTCAAGGCTTGAAACTTAACATGAGAAATCTTAGGGGTCCAAGATGGTGTATGAAAGTCACATGAAGCATTGATGGTCCAAAAATCCTTGTGCAAACTCAAACCCTAATTTCAGGTTATTAGTGCAAGATGAGATATCCTGAGCTGACAAAAACCCTAATCCTGTCTTGAGTCCAAGAAGTCTTGTGAGGAAAATCTTGATAAATGAGAGGGAAAATTTTGGGGTACAACACACTGAAAACCAAGCCTTAAGATCCAAATAAACTCTTCCTCTATAGAACCCAAAACTCTCCAAATAACAGAAGTTTGTTTTCTCAATTTCTCTTTGCTTCAACTTTAATTTTCGACCAAAAATCCTCCATTGACATCATCCGAAGCGACCTGAAGCCTTACAGAAGTTAGTAGTGACCTTTAAGCATCAACTCCATATCACAATTTTCATACCTTATGAGCTTACTTCAAACATGTATCTATTTTACTCAAACAAGTTTCCACACTCTTCGTCTTGTTATTTTAAGTGAAAGTCCTCACTTAACTATGATTTGTTGTTTATAAAAACCCTTTAATTTTACTTTGAATCTGCTAGGGTTTCTACTTATTTCTGCAAATTCTCTCTTAGAGAAAATAAATGACTCTGGTGAAGAGAGACATGGACGATGAAGGAATACGAAGCTAACCTAATGTATGGTTAATCTTAAAATTCCAATTCATAAGACCTGCAAAAATCATGTTTAGAGGTTAAAGACGATGCCTCATGCACGTTGGTATCAAAATTTGAATACCCTGGCCAATAAGAAGCCAATGTTTAGATTGATGCTTGATGAACTCTCATTGTTTCAAATCTATCATTAAATGATCATTTGATCACTTTTGGTACTTTGGATTGATGATAAGTGTGTTTCAAGGTATCAGGAAGAATTTGATTGAAGTAATAATCTAATCTCCTTGTCTTTGTGCTTGATCACCTTTCATCATCTTCTTCTTCTCATTTATTTTTCTTTGTTTTAAAACTATGGTGTTGCATTATTTTCAAAGAATGATTGTGTATCATTTCTCTAACATGCACTACACGTATATTTTTATTGCCCTACCTCGGATAGGTCTAACTTCTACATAAGTTCACTAATGATTGCTTAACATAGAGCTAAATTTGTCCTGAATTGGATTATTAATTACTAACACTAACATTAACTCATATTAATTGTGCTAACTTTATATTTCCAAACTTTTACATTAATGTCATTTAATTTATTTCTCTTTACATTAATGCAATTTAATTTCAAGCACTTTACATTTCATGTCATTTACATTTCATGTCATTTAATTTTATGTTTTTTTTTCTTTTTCCCCTTGGGATTTTCTTTTAGTTTGATCAAAAGACATTAGTAAAGGCAAAACCCTAAAACACTTTTAAGGTGTTCTTGAGGACTATTGGTTACTATCCTTTGCTTGAGGAGTTTTAAACTTCGGACCTAGGATTTAGAACCTTTCATTTGCATGGAGTGAATTCATATAAGATCCTAGAATTTCATCTTATTCATTATGACTTCATTTGAGACCTTGTGGCCCATCTGGACCGCTGAACTTCAAATTAAGACTTGGCTCTGATCACCTTGGGATATCATTTAATAACTTGAAATTCATTATGATACATTGAGTTCCATATGATATTTTGAATTTCATCTGATGCTTTTAAAGTTCATCTTCTTGTGTGATTATTTATCTGATGCTTGACTTGTGGCTTAAATCCAAAGGGAAATGAATGCTTCATCTTGACCAATGTCAAATTCTTTCTCTTCTTGTAGTTATAGACTTTATTAATAGAATGGTAGTTCACAAATGGCGTAAATCCATGGATCATTACAAAGTTGTAAAATGGTAAAAATGGAAAGGCTAGATTGAAATGCAATAGACTGATACAATTACTTACCATAATCCCTAACTTTTTACTAGATTTCCCTTTCGTGTTTTCAATCTACTAGGATAAATTATTTCTGTTTATGTCTCTAATTTTTCCTGGACCGCCCTTTTCGGTTTTCTGCCCACCGAGACGCTCATTGTTTCCTAAGTCACCCTTTTGGGTTTTCAACTTAGCGAGTTTACCTTTAGAACCCATTTCACCCTTATTATCCTCTTAGGATGTAGTGTAGTGACCATCTCGGTGTACACCTGGATTGGTTGATACATGATACTAATGTCAAACGAGTTTCTCTTGAGAATATTATTGGTTGGCAAGTAAGTCATTTATATTGATAATTTCCGCAAGATGGATCTACGACTCTGGGAACCTTTTTAGAACCCGCTTACTTGTTTGGATAATGAAACCTATATAACATACCTTGTGGGTGGGTTTTTAGCTTGGCTCCATGCTCGTGACATTTAACCTTTGAACCTACCATGTTTGTGATAGTGGAATAATCATGTATTCATGCATTCATAAACATCTTTTTCACTTGGTTTTCAAGGAAATGAGGAGTTTTCTTTGAAAACATCACAAGTATTATGGTTATGGATGCTGGAAGGAGAAACACTCATATGTTTAATTTCAAGAGTCCTAAATTGAAAGAGTTGATAAACCTAGGATCTTTAGTGACTAGTCCTTTTGATTTCAAAGACCGTTATGGAAAGATTCTAACTATGATCAATAATGATGTTGAAGATGGAGTTTTGAACAACTTGGTCCAGTTCTATGATCTCTTATGTAGGTGTTTCACTTTCCTAAATTATCAACTTGCACCTACTTTGGAGGAGTATGCTTATCTCATAGGGTTGCATGTTTCTGATCAAATTTCATTCAATGGATTAGAGGAGATTCTTGAGGTTCATGTTATTGGTGGAGCTACCCATTTGAGGAAAGCATATATTGAGGCTAATATTGTGAATAAGGGTGGAATTCTTAGTTTATCTGCTAAGTTCTTGATGGGGAGGCTACTACTTTTGCTAGTGCAGGGAGTATCGTGGCTTTTGATACTATTCTTGCTTTCTTTATCTACAGCTTAGTCTTGTTTCCTAACATTGAAAATTTTGTGGATTTTAATTATATCCAAATCTTTTTGATTGGGAATCATGTTCCTACATTACCCGGAGGTTTATTATCTATTGTGCAACTTCATTGTACAAATGGTTTATTTCACACTCTCCGCAGTCTAGTTCCTTCAAAGATAACAAGAGTTGTTAGAGATGGTCCCAGAGGATCATATCCATCACAAATGAAGATGTGAATTGTATTCTATAGTTTATGATGGTGTGGAGATCGTTGACAGCTGGTGAATTTCCTAATGTGCCTCTTCTTGGTGCAAAAGGAGGTGTCAAATACAATTCGATTCTAGCTCGTTATCAGCTTGGGTATACTATGAAGGATAAGCCAAATAACATCTTTTTCAAGGGTTTGTCCTTTCATGAAGGGGTTAATAGAAAATTTTTGAGGAAGAGGATAGTCCATGCTCGACACAAGATTCATAGGAAAGGAAAAGAAGAGTTATGGAAGAACCAATGTGTAGCTTTGGGGCCTTACACCTAGTGGGTAAAAGAAAGAGTTGTTCAGATCAAGATGCCTTATTATTTTGAGAAGTATATGGTCCTTGAAATAATAATACCTCCCCTATTCATGTTGATTATACTGAAGGGCTTCAATTTTTTTATCTCAGATGACGCAAGAAAGAGATACTTGGCAAAATAAGTTATATGCACTGTATGCTCAAAATCTAGAGTTCCATCAACAATTGAAGGAGAAAGATTATATGCTTCACCAGAAGGATGTTCTACTTGATCATAACAAAAAGAAGAGGAAGAGGGTTCAAGAGGATTTATTTTCCTATAGCAATTTACCATCTCAATTGATAAGAAGATACTGAAACAAGCATTTGATAAGAAGATCCAACCTCGTGCATTTAAATAAGGCGACCTCGTGCTAAAAAATATCTTTTCTCCTCATAATGATTCACGTGGCAAGTGATCTCAGTCTCTGCCTCCGTCTCAACCTCAAGGCACTATCATTTCCGATATTGCAACACACACCACCACCGATTGCACCACCTTCGTATTTCTAGCCTTTAAACTACTTGTTATCTTTGAAAGATTTTTTATTCGATCCACAAACCACTTTTCATAAAAAAAGGATTAAATGGGGACACTTGGATGTATGTCTTTGAAGGTTTTCGAGTATTTAATACAAGTTGTATCGCTTTCCAAATCAGTACTCATCTTCCGCTTAAAACACACTCAACCCATCAAATTGACCTTTTTTTCCTTTCTACCTAAAACCAAACTTTTTCATAAAATAATAGTCTGACTCATTTAACACAAATACAAACAATGCCTAAGTCTATCTTCCAATAATACAGGCATATATTTAACCGCTAAAATGCGATTTAACATTATTCTCTAAAATCAACCAACGAACAAACATTTTTAGCCGAACTATAATGCTCTGATTTTCTTGTTGCACTTGAGAATATGTAGGCACATGGTTTTTAAAACCTGGCGAGCACAATAAATTTATTTTACATTTTCCCTTTCTATCCTTTGGAAAATATATTTCCTGTAAAAATCTAATAAACGAACAATTGCAAACATTCCTTAATGAAACACTTTTACCCTAGTCTATTAGGAGGTTCCTAATAAGTACAATGGATGTGTGGGGTGCCTAATACCTACCCCTCACATAATCGGCTCATGAACCCTTATTTGGTTGTGATAACCATCTTATCCTCATATTCTAAAGTAGAAAATTTTCGCTTAATTGAGTCCATCACCATCAACATCGTCTCACCCTCCTCCACGACGCGCGAAGCAACATGCCACCACCGGCGCACAACACTCAGACACAAGTGCAGCCACTGGAAGTCCCTTTCCAACTATGATCGCACCATCCAGCACACTCCTCCAACCACCATTCATTCTCTGGCCATGGTCACTATAAGATTATTCTTTTCCATTTTCAGGATTTTGTGATATGGAGTGATTTGTGAATAGATCTTGTGTTGAATGTTGTCAGAAAATTTTGAATATAAAGTTAAATGTTAGTTTTTTTTAAAGAAATTTAAAGGGGAATGGGAAAGGAAGATAGGTATCATGAGAGAGAGAGATAATTCAATTGAAAAAATCTATAAAAAGCATGCTTCTCTCTCCTGGATTGAATATGTTTGTTTGATTTTATTATAGTTATTTTCCATGCCACGTGTCTGTTACCGGTTGAAGGAATCACATGTTGAAAATTCAAAGATGGTGGGGTTTAAAAAAAAGTGCATGTTGAATACAGAGAGGGGAGACTCCCTCTCTATATCTTCCTCCAAAATTTTGTTTTTTTTTCTCCTAGTATTTTTATTAAGGTTTTGTTTGTAGGAATGGGCTTTGAGCCCATGTGTGGATTGCTAAAACATACACCCCAATACTCTTTTTGCACCCCCTGATTTTAGTCTATTTGATTTATTTAGTTAATTAATTTAATTAATTCATTTCATCTATCAAAATAAAAAACAAGTAATTTATTTAATTTAATTCAAAAAACAATAAACATAGATTTATTTGTACATAGTTATTAAAATTCTCTGATTAAAGTAGCAGGATCATAACCTTGTAAATATTCCACAATGTATTATACATACATCATCAACTTTTTTTTGTACACAAACATAATTAACTCATTAACCTAATAAAATAATCTAACTCATTTGGTCTATTGAAGATGGACAGGGGTATCTTGGTCGTGTGTCTCTGCAGATTCATGAGTACTTGGATAATAGCCGTATCGCTAGCCTTTCAAGTACTTGTTATCTATGAAAGATTTCTGAATCGATCCGCAAACCTCTTTTCAAAAAAAGGGATTAAATAAGGCCTCTTGGAAGTATGTCTCTGTAGGTTCCCAAGTATTTGAATACAAGTTGTATCGCTTGCCAGTCAGATACTCATCTTCTGCTTAAAAAACACTCAATCATCAAATTGACTTGTTTCCCTTGTGCACCTAATTCCAAAAAAATTCATAAAAGAATAATCTGATTCGTTTAACGTGAATACAAACAATGCATAAAATATCTTCTATGTTCTTATATCCTTAAACAAAACATTTTTATGCCATTGCAATCTATCTAACATAATGGCGTTGATGTTGTTGTATTTTTGGAACAATGCTCAGTTAAAGAAGGTTATAAAATTTCTCTATGATAGATTATAAGTGCCGAAAATCATTCTTGCTTCAAGTTAATCAAAGAAGGGCGTTCAACCTTTAAAGTTATTTGAAGTTTGATGCATACAAGATATGCAACAAAATGTGAATTGCAGCCACAATGATGAATCTCGATTTGTTTAATATTTTGTGTAAATAATGTAATGTTTAAAAAAAACATTATTTACCTCAGTTTTCTTCTAAAATCGACGGGTAAACATAGTTTACCTTGATTTTTGTCAAAACCATGGGGATAATTTTGGAGTGATTATTGAGGATATTGATCATCGTCCTTAAACAAATCTTTGTCGTCCATTTCATGAGTATCAATGTTCAACACACTACCATTAGTGATCTGCGAGAAACATAAAAACATACATTATAAAAGTATTATAAATATCAAAAAGCAAGTGAATCATCATGAAGCGCTTGAAACTATCTACATCCACCACTTTAAGGTTTGCAAGAGAATTTTCCATGAAAATATCTATATGATAGATGGCAAAAGCAGAAAATTATTTGGGTTTAAGGTTGATGTTCTTATATATTTATTTTAGCAGAAAATAATTTATTTATCTAACCCTTTTTTTATTTCAAAAACAAATGCTTACAAAAGAAATTGAAATTATCCTACACCCAACATTTTTCTCATCTCCAAAATACAATGATTTGAAGATCTAAAATCAGATTTTCAGGGACACTAATTTTTACTTTAATATTATGTGTAAATAATGTAATATTATGGATAAACAATGTAGTTTATAAACAAAAATAATTTTTAAATATTCTGTGTAAACAACCTAACAAGTTATTTTAAAAAACAATCTATCTTACTCATCGGCTTTATTGATAAATTGAGAGGTACGATGCGTTAAATTTGAAAATAATAAAAGTGTCGAAGTTAGGGTTCAAAAACATGTGTAGATAACTTTACTCCTCAGTTTCTAAAACACCAAGGGATAAAGTGGTGACTTTTCATGACACCCTTTGTTACCTTGCTTATGTAGCCGAGATTAAAATCATTTCGTGTTTGAGGTGTAATGTATTCTTTGTAGAAGTGGCGTAGCAAAAGCTGACGACTCTATTGGGGAAAACTCCCTAAAGAGAGTCAAGCATATTCTTTAGTTCTAGGGTTGTTGTTTTGTTTTCTTGTTTTTACTTTATTCTTTGTTTTGTTTATTTTATTCTCTATTTATTTTATTTTGTGTATTATATAATATTGTGGATTTTGGATTATTGTTTGAGAACGCGCTCTACACCCAAGCTCGAGAACAAACATAAGCTTAAGTAAGGGGTTGTCTAGTATCGACCAATGTGATGCATATCCTAACAGGTTTTTTACGACAACTCCGCCTATTTTAAAACCATCCCATTATAAGATGCCTTCCTTATAGGTCGGTCTTGTTGTACTTGAGACTTCAAACGCAAGAGGGGGTGAGTTGTGTGGTTTGGAAAAACATGGTTTTGAAAACTTTTTCGAGATTTAAAATCAGAGTTTGAAAAATATTTTTCTAAAACTTAATCAGCCAAAAGTAGATATTAAAAATGCAGAAATAAAGTGACAAGACATCAAGAATTATAGAGGTTCGGTCAATTAAAAAGGACCTACTCCTCTCCCCAATAACTAGTCTTGAGAGTTTCCATTATATACTTGAGAGCTTTTAGTAGGTGAATCTCACGAACCCCCTTATACAAGGAAATGGTGGTTGTCCAAAAACCATGATAATACAAGATGGAGGATATGATCATTTGTGTCTTCTCCATTGCTGATATTGAAGTGGCCAAGCTTCCTTCCCACTAGTATATTGAAGTGATTAAACTTCTCTCCATGAAATATTTGAGCTCAAGATGGTTTAATAGGATAACCATTAACCTCTTTAGATCTTAACATTCTGATCTTATAATATATGGTTTTAAATGGTCTATCCATGAACCTAATGTGAAGTTCATCAATATTGATAATCTTCAATCTTTGAATAAACAAGGCTTTCAAAGAGCCTTAAGGGGAGTTCATCAATATTAACAATCATGGGATCTAATCACACAATTTCCAACCAAAGCTTTTAACGGGTTTAGCTTTGAACCGCATATTTTTATCCCTAAACTGGATTGTGTTCATCTAAGGTGCATAAAAAACAACCATGAATAACATATACATTGCTACTCATCCAGAATTATATAGACACCTCACTCACAAAAGATCTTTCTTCACAAAAGAATTTGGCTATAAGAACTAGTGAGAGAAAGTGAAAATGAAAACTTAGAGAGAGAGAGAGAGAGAGATAGATAGAGAGAGAGAGAGAGTATGTCAATGAACTTTTTTTTATTTTGGATAATTTGAACCCAAGAATGAGACCTCCATTTATAGGGTTCAAATCCTTCAAAAGAGGAAACATCATTAGTTCAAAAATGATTGTTGTTAATCGATTAGTTCATTTAAAAATAACGACTATGATTTCCAAAATAGGTAAGAAGTGATATGTAGTCATTGATAATCAGTTAGGTACATTAAAACCGCCTTTATCCTCATAAGTGCGCCAATCTAATCGATTGACACTTTGTCTTAATCAATTAGATTTGTTTAAAAAATACTTTTCTGGCTTTTTGAATGGTCTCACCACTTCCTAAGCAACTTCTAAATATTTCTTAAAAGTAACATTTTATAAAAAGGTTTTAAGTGTGTGTTTGTTTATAGCCAACTACTTTTGTAAAAAAAAATTTTACTTTTACAAAAATTTCACTCACTTACTAAATTAGGATAGCTTTCCTAAGCCAGTGGTTGATGTATTCATTGTGTTGACACTTGGCTTGATATCTAATTTTGAGGTTTGTGATGTATTCCCTATTTGTTTGCCTTCGTATGAGATTTTGTTGATGGAGCTTTGTCTATGTCTGAAACTTTATAAATCCTTTATCAACTGAGACTTTTTCACTCAACATCAATCCTTATCGCTTGTATCTTTAACTTTCTTGAGTACATTGGTTGATTTTCTAAATGGTTGCATCTTTTACTATGTTGAATGTTATCATATCTTCTCTTTTTACATTTTTCATCATGTTGCATCTTTATCATATTAAATATATGTTCTTGATCTTTATAGGTGTCCTCATCAAAACAAGATTTGTTACCTGCAAAGCAAGCACTACAAGAAAATTGGCAGATTGCGACAGGTATTTTTGTAGATTATGACGGTTAAAACCGTCGCAATTTGCTTTCCACGACGGTTGCTTTACCTTCGCAGAAGTGTGTGTCCCCAACCTATTTCGCGACGGTTACAAAAACTGTCGTTCAAGTTTACGACGGGTTGATACCGTCGTGACTATCTTTTGAGTTTCTTTTAATTATTGATGGCGACGGTTCGATACTGTCGTGAATATCTTTTGAAATTGATTAAATTGTTTATGGCGACGGTTCGATACCGTCATGACTTTTGTTGATTACGACGGTTCGGTACTGTCGCCATGACTTTTGTTTATGTCTTGATTTTTTTTTATTTTTCTATTATATATATTTTTTATTTAAATTATTATCTATGTAAAAAATTTTAAATATAGTTTTTTTTTGTGTTCTTTTTTTCTTTAAATTATTTCTTCTTTAATATATTTATTTATAGTATTATTTTTTGTTTTATTTTCTATCACTTTGTAATATAGTAAAAATAATTTCAATAAAAAATATTTAACATCAAATAAGCATTATAATATCCAAAAAAATGTGTGTTCCTTAATCATGTAAAATGCGAGTTCCATAATCATGTCAAGTAGTACAAAAAACCCAAAATATATCAATTCCTAATCTTATAATAATAAGTATCATTATGCCAAAAATACATGAGAAAGTTCACAATCTAATTATCTCGATCATAGCAAAGTCTAATTTGTCCCCCCTGAAGTTCCATTATCTCCAATACGGTAGCTAGACTCAGATGAACGTCTACCATCAGCGGGTGATTCCAATCCCTAAAAAAAGGTATTAAAATAATAATCTTTAAAATAATACTCATAAAATTTAACTTTAAATGCGTCAAATTAATATACCTGTCTTCCATTGGAATAGAGTTAGCAGTACCTCATGTAAAGGAAGGTTCAACCCAAGTTCAGACGAAGTTGATCGCAAATTGGAAAATCGTCGTAAATCCCTTTCGGCTATACATGGAAGGATATATCCATCTATTTCATGAACCAACAATCAGCATTTCAAACAACTTCCAAATTTTCATCCAAGAGGTAGCATATACCAATTCTTGACTAAGACTAATGACATGACTCGGAGCACAAATTCTTGAGTTACAAGAATAAGCATTTGAAATTAGATAAAGTACCTGTTCTCTCCGAAGGCCATTCGAAGTATACAGTGCATATATGATGGAGCTTAGTACGTTGAAATGGATACTGAGAATGAGCCCTACAGAAATTTTTGCAAATTCTTATTTTAAGTGCGTATCTAATTAGTAACCAGATTCAGAACTATAGCAGATAAACTTTACCATTAACATATAGCTTTCGTAGGTTCTGATTAGTATATTCTAAATTCCAATCAATATTGAGTATAGTAAAGGAACTGGAAGCAATGAATTAAATAACATACTTGAGCACAAAGTCTGAATCAGCTGAGTGGCATTTTGGCTTCAAATAAGCATCAATCACTTGTAAAATGGTATCGTCCTTTCCTATATTATTTTTAGCTCCTGCATAAACAAAAAAGATAGAAAAAATGATTAAAAAAAGTTGCAAAATGGAACTAAAATGCAATATAGATATGACAAGGGTATATATACCTTTTCTTTTTTTCACCCATCTAAGTCCTTCAGAAGCAAATTTTTTTAGAACATCTTTCTCCCCAATTGATTTTACTATCTGACAAGCTAACTCCTACAATACAACCATGGAAACAATCATGCAAAAGCACAAGCAACCATATAATATGTAAATATTCAACCCTGCTAAACAACAAGAGGTGAAAAGGCAAAAAGTAATATGATCATGAAGGATGTGTTTAAGGACTTACTGGACCTAAACCATGAACTCCTTGATGATAGTCACTGCCGAGAAGCAAAGAGAGAGCAATCTGAAGATCATGGGTTACTCGGTTACTGATTTTCACCAGAACAAGAACTCAATACCCTTGAATTTTGAATTGACAAGAAACAACGAAAGATCGTCTAAGAAAGCATTGTGACTCTTATGTTAAAACATCAATCAGAAATTTACCAATGAATCTCGTCCCAATCCAAGTTTATTTTCAATCTCTGCCATCTCATAACATACAACATATCCACCATCTCCTAACTCATTAATAAAAAAAAATTCTTGTAAGTCATATGAAAGTACAAAAAAATCCTTAGAACTTATACGAAAAATACAATTAGCACAAAAATATATTCAACAATAATATTTAAAAACGAAACCAAATGATATACTCACCAAGGAAGATTTCCCTGTACACTGTCCTTGCACCAAAGAGAAATATATCTGAATCTGAACTGAAACATCCATCCTATAATTCTCAACAATGAATGACAACAATCATGATATTAGCAAACAGCAATAGTACTAGTATCCCAAAAATAACTGATAATTACAAAGTAGACAAGTGCTTACGCATAATGATTCAGAGTTCAACAAAGCACACTGTGCTTCAGATTCTTCAATCCTGCATTTTCGAAAAAGAGCAAGATGCTATCAGTTCAAATTGGTTAACAGTCATCTATTTAACAGGCCCGGTCTACATTGTTCCATTATATTTCCTTGAAATCGCTTGAATAGATGTATTACACTACACAGGGTTTCAGCAATAAAGCAGATATGTAAATATTTTCAATTTCAACTGACTCCTTACTTACGTGCAGATAGAGAACCGGGTGAATTTCCAAAACCTTGGTTAAAAGGAGCTCCATTTTGAGAAGCCTTCAATAATATCCATTGTTATTACATGTTAAGGGTAAGACAAATCACTAAATATATTTAGAAAAAACTAGAATTGTAAACTCACTTCAGCTAGAGCACGGGCTTCCTTGAATGAACTTGATTCATCAACATCTTTAAATCTTTCAAAAGCATTCTTCTGCACAGTTTCTTCTGGAGACACATCTACAAAAGCTGCAATAAATAAATATTTATCAGGAAAATTTTAATTCCAGCAAATTTATATGGACACACTTCACAATTTGTTATAAACATGCATTATAGATAGGGATAACATACAAACCAGAGAAATCTAACAAATAAAAACACTAATGTTACCTGTGTTTTTTCTTTCCGCCTATATTGAACATAAACAACCCAGTCATTTTCAGGAATGCCTCTGCATTTTGGATAATTTTGAAGATTTTCCTCCAAAGGGAGATCCCATCTATTAAAATAACTCATGATGTGTATGTCTTCTTCAGTCTACAAACAAGACTTAAAGTTGCAGGGTAAGAGTGGAGAAGAGTCTCAACTATCTCACCAATTCGGCTGTTCGAATCATGTCATGATGACCTGTTGAGCGAAGTGCCCTGTAGATGACATCTGATTCTTTGAAGGCATCTGCTTCAATGACTACGGAATTTCCTGATGCTCCTGCCCAGAAAGGTCTGTTTAAATTTCATTCATAAAGAAACAACATTAGGTTCTTATAACTGTTTATTTTGACGATTTCATGATGAGTAGTCTTGTACATCAAAACTCTAAAGCTAGATAAACACTAATGATAGTTGAAACAAGAAAACAACACATTTATGAACTTCTTTTTGGAGAATCTAAACTAGTTAAATATTAATATATACTCAAACAATCCATTATGTGCAGACTTTATACAGAATTAAGCTAACAAAGTAATGTTTAGTTTTTGCTCAGAAACTGTAATTTCTTGCTGTAATTCTTACTCTTTGAGAATATCCTTGAGTACAGTGCTCTTGCCAGCTCCCATACCTCCCCCCATTAGAAGAAGGACCGGGCTCCTATCACTGTGAGTACATTGAGAGTCATCGTTTACTGCAATACCCATCGCTTTCATCTCTTCCACTAATGTATTAAAAACACTAGCCACCTTCAGACTCTTGGCAAATCTCTCGAACCTTTGATCCCTGTGCAAAGAATAATATTCACCTTTAGAAAAAAATAACAATTCTTTGGAACATAATAATGATTCTCATCTCATTTTAAAATATATTATACTAGGTGTTCATAAAGAATGTTAGAAATACAAACCTAGTAGCAGCCATAACTATGTTCTTTAGCTTCTTTTTTGGCTCAGAAATGTCCGAGCTCAAAACCTGCAAAGCCAAAAAAATCAGTTTTAGAGAGTGTATTGCTGCTAACACCTCTGATATTTTGTTAATAACTAGATAACCCTGATACCTGACTTATCAATATGTCACAATGGTTCCAATGAAATCCAAAGTAACTAAGAATGCATCTCTCAAACTCTTCCACCAACTTGACATAAAGTGAATCAGCATCTGGTTCATTCTCAAAATAGGCATATATATCATCTTCAAACCCTTCATATTTGCTTATGTATTCAGAAGCCAATCTACATATATCAGGACCGATTCTCCTATCCTTGAACCCCATTTTCCTAGCTGTAACAAATCAAAGAAAATGACATATAGATTCATTCCAATTTCCAAATGATAAAATAATAACGGATCCATCAATGTATGTAATTGAATAGAATACATATTTTTTTGTATACCTATGTAATGAGAGAATCTTTCAAGCTTTGGGGGGTGACCTGCACGCGATAATCTTAAACGCGTAATGATCTTTTGATCTCGAATCTTTTTGAGATGATAACGCAATGCTATGAAAAATATCAACCCAATAGATGAGATTACCAAGATCTGTGTAAAGCTGGGTTTAGCATCATAATCTGAATCAACATTGGATTGTGTGATGTTAATACAATGTCGAATATTTGTAATGAAGGAGTTTTCCAAACCAACCTCCTCACAGACACAGTGATAGGAAAGTTACACACAAAACATGAGTATCAAATACTCCCATGGTCTTAATTCCTCAGTCCTCACATTGCAATCAGGTAGAATAAATAAATGAATGTATGTTAGAAAACATGCATATATTTCTCAAAACAAGAGAATCTCATCTAAGACTATAACCCTATAAACAAAAAGTGTGATCATTTTGCTGCAGATCTGAGTAGATCACAAATTTAGTACCAGACCTCAAGTTCAAAATGTAGTAGTAATAATAATGCATTATGCATATACATGATGTTAATTTTATGCATGCTTCTACCTTATAATGTAGCATAGTTGCTTCAAAAGAGAGAGGTTAATGCTACATTACATAATAACATGGCACTTTCAAATTTCTTTGGCTTCTAAATGCAAATTCAAATAGGTAAACAACAAACTGATTAATACCAGATCATCATCATCACGGATAAGTCCCTTATCGCTTCCTTCTCGTTCCCTGAGTAATTTATTTTCTTCTTCAAGTTGAGCACAGCGCGCTTTAGCAAATGCTAAATCCGCTTTAACGGTTTTTAGCTCACGAAGAAGTAATTTTGCTTTTGCTGCTGTTGCCAATGCCACCTGAAATCAAAACAAAAGAAAATGTAGCTTGTTTGGTTACATAAGAATTTAACAGAACTTGGATAGTAGAATATGTATGTTCCATATGTGAACTAAATTTAAATTCATCACATGAGAGGGACTAAGAACAGATTCTACTAAGTTAAAATGTATTAACAATTCCAAAATCATTATAAGATGTTCTATCATCTATGCCTACACTATAACAACTAACGAGACTGCAACCATTATACATGATTACACAGTTGGCACCTTACGTCTCGGGATTGCTTAAGTTGTGTTTCATGATTAGAATGAGACTGTGTCTGATCTGATTGCTGCCATGGATTCCTTATACTTGAAGCTTGGTTTGTGTCACCTTTTCGCCTGATTTGAGATCTCAGGTCTGCTGTCTTACTCTCCACCATTGTTCTTCCATCCTGAGGAAATCAAAGAAGTTACATTGAAGATATATAACAATCATCGATGCGCACTATCAAACACATGAAATTCAGATAAACACATCAACAGATAGATAGATAGAGTTACCTCATAAGCCTTCTCACTGATGTTGTTTCCTGACTATTTGAAGAAGAAATGCTAGCAAAAGTATGCACAGTAGTAAACTTGAATAGCTTGAATATACAAAGATTCCAAATTTAGTAAAACATAGAGGTAACGGGAGCAAATGGAAATTACAATGATGGCAACAATGCGAATGAACACGCGGCTCCTTGTAGAGGGAGCTGAATATTCAAAATTAAAGTCTAGAAATTCATGATTAGCAGGAAACAATGCTATGAACTGATGATTATTGAAACCAACTCTTGGAATTTCCCAGTTGCCCCTGAAAGATAATTAACAATCTTCTATCATCATTTGATCCGTAGAAAAGGAAATTAACTAAAGAATAAATAATTAAATACCTATAGTGAAACAAAGGAGCTTGAGGAGCAGTGTAGCCTTTAAATTGCTGCATTCAACAACACAATCAACAAAATAGAGGGGAACATAATTAAGCATTTTTTTCGTACAAATTTGAATAACTTATATGTTGAGTAAGACAATAGAAACAAAGTGCAGACCTGTTGGAAAATCTCACAAGTAGTATCACCTTTCTCATTGCACCATCTTTGCACACATATTCTATGAGCATACTGCAATGTACCAGAACAAGAACAAGGTGTATCCATGTTTAAGTCTTCATCTTCATCGTGACATATTCGACATTGTACCAACGTATTAGGCGAACATGACTCAATTTGATCAACCATTTAGAATGGAAAAAAAAATCACATCAACATTGTTTGACCATAGAGTTGTAATCCTTAAGATTTAGGATGAAGTAATCAATCAACAAAATCAAACCAATATCAAAATCAAAAGCACTAGAAAATATTTTCTTTTGAAAAATTATAACTACAATATAGACCAATTTCATTATATGAGTAGTTGCTTTTAGTTGTGTTTGCCTAAGGTAGTAGGTTTGGAAAAGGTAACAGAAGAAAGGAACTTTAATTCCACATACTCAAGAAAGGTATTACTGTTTAGCAATTTGAAATTCAAACACAAACATTAACTACAAAAAAAAAGTATATATGAATCTTGGGATTGCCTATGAATATTGACATTGGAATATCAAAAATATTTCTTTCCATTAAATGAATGGTGGTCCAAATGTTGTGATGAAACCTTCCTTCAAATAAAATACCAAACTTCAAGCTTTTATTTTTCCTTTGTCTTCAACTACCACCAAAACAACAATTCAACACGATCAATTTAGGATTCAACAAGTCCTTGAAGTATCACACAATATTTAAAAGAGACAATATCTTGTAAACACAATACCGACTTTAAGGATTCAACGAAGTCCTTGAGATCTCAGGTCTGCTGTCTTACTCTCCACCATTGTTCTTCCATCCTGAGGAAATCAAAGAAGTTACATTGAAGATATATAACAATCATCGATGTGCACTATCAAACACATGAAATTCAGATAAACACATCAACAGATAGATAGATAGAGTTACCTCATAAGCCTTCTCACTGATGTTGTTTCCTGACTATTTGAAGAAGAAATGCTAGCAAAAGTATGCACAGTGACCTTCCCCTGCACTGAATTCCGAGCATGTATTACTTATGAATGCCTCTTCAGACATGAGTGCAAAACATTGAAATACATTCAATTTGCAAGGAAATTTTCATTATAACTATGTCGATTCAACTTCAATTTCAATATAATTACATACATTTCATTCAAGTACATCATAACCTAATAACCCTATTTCTGGTAAGCAAAAATCATATTCATAAGATTACCAGATTTTAGATTTTGGTGAGATTTAGAAGCAGCCCTGGTGACATGAGAGGATGAAGAGTTAGCAGAAACGCGAAAAGTCCCAAAAGCGAAAGGCTTTCTTCTTGTGAAGACGTTTTTTGAGGAGGAATGTCCCAGAAGCAGAGGTTTAGGGGAAGAAACAAGGGCTAAGTTAAGATTCTCCATTTCGAAGGTATGAAAACCGAAAATTGACGAAACTGAGAAATTGGTGGTGGTTGTGAGATGAGGAAGAGAAAGAGGTTTGAAAATTTTGGAGGAACTGAAGATAGTTGAGAGTGGTCTGTGGCGGAATGAGAGTTTGGGTTTCGGGTTCCTTGTTTGCGGTAGGGATAAGTGAAAAATAGCAATTTATGATTTGGAACTTGGATTGCTAGAGAATATACTAGCAAATAAAATGCAAGGTAAAAAAGTTTTTTAAAATGGGAAAAATGAAACACTGGTCTTTTAAAAATATAAAAAGAAAAACCAAAATCTACTTATCAAAAAACTCCATAAAAGTCCATGTGAGTTACCTCACTTGGATGGGATATTCCTAGATCTTAGTAAATATGAGTGGTTAGGGTGGCTCACGGTGGTAATAAACTTTATTTAGTGATATTTATAATGTTTACGGAGTAGAAAATGAATTGATGTTTTATGTATTTTAAGAGCTTTTTAACTTTTTTACGGCGACGGGTGTTTTACCGTCGTGCCCATGAGAATTTTTAAAGGTTTTGGGTGCGACGGTTGTTTTACCGTCGTGAAATGAATTTTAGGACGGATAATTTTACCGTCGTGAAAGGTTTAAGGGTGCGACGGGTGCTTTACCGTCGTGATATGCCTTTTAGGACGGTTAATTTTACCGTCGTGACTAGTTGTTGGTGAAAAATCAATGTTAAAAGTGTTAAATGGGGGCCGACGGTTGTTTTACCGTCGTAATAATAATATTATGATGGTTAAATATATCGTCGCAAAATAAATATTAGGGACGGTTGGTGTCAACTGTCGTAAACACTGTCTCTATATGTCAATTACGACAGTTATCACATAACTGTCGCAATTTTTGTGTCGTTAAACACTAATTTTCTTGTAGTGAAGGTTCAATATTCTCCCCCTTTTTTATGATGAAACGTATCTCTCAGTGGAGGTGGTAAAAGAAATAAAAACAATATATAATTTTAGTATTAATGCTCCCCCTGAGTTAGATAGAATTTATACCCTCCCCTTGGGAGTATACTTCTCGCCATTTTCCATAATAAAAAAGAAGGGTAAATGATGCAAATGCATATGCAAGCAAATAACCTCAATTTAATAGCATACATGTAACATGTTTATCCATACAAGACTAGGTAAGGAAACATTCTTATAGAATACATCAAGTTTCAATACTAGCATGGCATAATGCATTTTAACATATATAGAAAACACTTAGAAAATATGTCACTGAGAATATCATGGTATATAAAGCATTTTATCGGACGTGATAAGCAAGGATAATTCATGTGACAAAAATGTCATGGGTGTTATATCAAGTAGTGATGAAGGATGGCCAGGAAATATGTGTTTGACATAGAAGATTTTACTCAAAGTAAGATTTCCTAAAAAGGCATAAGTTGTACGCAATTTGATGACTATGACCATGCATATGATATATCTCTTCGAATAAAGCAGTGGTTTTTTATCATGGTATAATGGGGAAAGTTTTACACTTAGTGCAAAATAACATATTTGTCCTAAGAAATGTTTTATAATTCTTAGTCGTGGCATATCACTATATGAGACACATATAAGGTTCCTTAAAACATGTGTATGTTTTTGTCATGCTTACTGTAAGCTCGTCATCTTAAGGTGTACCTAGAAAAAATATTTTAATCATGGTATAGAAGGTATCCCACTTGATGGGGGATAATATCCTTATTTTTTAAATTTGTGATACAAGATTTTTGCAGGATAGCTAATGGTGTCTTACAAGGGTATTTGAGGAAAAAAATTGTGGTGTGCATAATTTTTAACCAATCAAGAATGTTTATATATAAAACAATCAACATGTATTTATGAAAGAGAAAAACAAACTTGATTGAAATCATAAAGGAAATGCATTACATGAAATAAATTAATTAATGCGAGACAAAGAGAAGTACATAAATGTAAATGTAGAACAATGAAGAAAAAAGGTGCATAATTTTGAAAGTGGAGTTTTATTCTACTCCGTTATTTCCATAATTCTTGGTTGTAAGTTCTTCCAAGTTTTTGGCTATGTTTTGGCAGAGTTCTAGTACTTTATAAACTTTGGTGTTTTCCATTTCCATTTGTCCTTCTTCTTCTTCAATTTTGAAGTATGAGTCTTCTTTTGTCTCTTCATTCCTGATGTGAATTCTTATTTCTCTTAGGGTGTTACGATTAATTGTTTGGTTTGTTGGATCTTCTACATCACCACTTGTGTCAACATTAAATATGGTGAGAAGTTTTTATGTTCAGTGGGCCGTATGGTAGTCTTGTTGCTGGATTTTCTCTATAGTGTATCATGTGTTTGAAAATGCTCTCTACCTAATTTGTTGGAATTTCTTGGCTAAAGAGCCACAAGGGAACGACATCTTCTCGAAGAACATAGAAATTTTTATCATCCTGGGAAAGAGGATCCTAGTAAGCATATAGTGTAAGATTCTGACTTGGATCAATTACTAAGTTGTTTATGACAGTAGCGTGTTTGAAAATTTTTAAGCCAAAGGGTCTATCAAGGTTGTAAGATAACCTATTAGAGGATATCTTAAAGGTTCTTACAAAGTGATCTTTGTGAAAGGATATCTTTACTCTATTCAGTTAATTGATTAAGACAGGTCCTACAATTATAAAGTTAAGGTAGAATTTCGTTACTAACTTTAGAAAGGTCTTGTCTGGTATTTCTGTGAATAATTCTTTGAGACAGGCTAGGTAAATTCGATGGTAAGGCTTGTGAATTTTCAGTAGGCTTGGATCTAGGTACCAAGGTTGGATCACAACTCTTTAGTGAATTGATAAATTTTCTTCATGTTTTTTATTCAAGAGTTCTGAGGGAAGTTATTGAAGGTTGATAAGTTTCCTGGGTTTTTGGTTTGAATAGGTCATGGTAAAGTTTTAAGAGAGAAATTTTACTACGACGGTGATGCAAGAAAAATATGAGATGCAAGAGAAGGTGGGAGTATGATTCCTATTTATAGTGATACCGTTTGGGCTTTTTGGTCATGTGGATCAAGGAATTTTGAAGATCAGATCATGCGGTCCAGAAATTAGATCCAAAATTTCCATATTTAGGTCTTTCGATCGATTGATCTAAACAATTAAATATCCTATTTTCATTCTTTGATATGGATCCATTAATGCTTATATTTGCTCTTCCTTGTGCATCAATTTGTTTTTGATTTGATATGAAACTTTACACTTTTATAGAATTTAATCGATTAGCTCCTTTTGTCAACCGATTAAATTTTCATTAACCGACCTTCTTGGTGTTTTGGTTTGATTGTTGGACTTTGTTGCTTTCTTAACACCTTCAATTTATACTTTTTACACCCCTAGCCTTACAAACATTTCCATTTATAATTTCGTCAGAATGTCTTTGGACGAAGCTCCAGGAAAAGACATTCTGACGAAGCTCTAGGAAAATTAAAGACATCTGAACAAATCTCCAAGAAAAGACATATGGTCGAAGCTCCGGGAAAATTAAAGACATCAGGACGAAGTTCCAGGAAAAAAAATTCGGACGAAGCTCTAGGAAAATTAAATAAATTTGGGCGAAGCTCTAGAAAAAGACATTTGGGTGAAGCTCCGAGAAAAATAAAGACATACAGGCGAAGCTCTGGGAAAATTTGAGACATCTAGAAGAAGCTCCAGGAAAAAACATCTAGACGAAGCTCTGGGAAAATTTGAGAAATCTGGGTTGAGCCAAGGTGCACTTACCAATACGAGGATTAGAGTGAGGAATAACTCACACGTGGATAGGAAGCTAAGATTTTTACTAACGTGGGGGTTAGTAAGCGGACAATTGATTTGCTGAGGATTGACTTAGTTTGAGAATTACTAGAGAATTTCTCGAGGATTGGTTTTGGACCTTAATGGGAAGTCCTGAATTTTATGCTTTGTTATGCATGTTAGTTATGTGCAAGTGTTAATGTGAGGTATATTTAGAGTATATGATATGCGTGAAATAATGCATTTGATGTAGATATTAGCTTAGAAATAGACTTTGATGAATTGCTAATGGGAATTAGGCTTTAAGATTACCTGAATGGCATAAATTTGACGATAATCGGTCTTGAAGGATGAATGAGGATGTCACGTGACTTGTTATGCATGGCAGTTAAATGAAACTTGTTGTTTTTCTATTTTTTTTAAATGCATGAAATATGATGATTAATGCATGCTATGTGTTATTCTTGGACTGTGTTGTTGAAGATTGGGGCATTTGCCTGTAGGTTTGAAATGTCAACCAAGGATGGGATTTAGGACTTTTGATGTATGCTAAGTGGAGTTTGGCTTTATGAGATTGGGTTTCATTAGGTTAGATCATGCTATATGAATATGTCTGATGGATGAGATGATATATATATATATGGCTTGATGCTAGAGCGAAGCAACCTAATGAATGCATGATAATGACTTATGATCACTTATATATTTTCAACGGGTGCCCATATGGTGGGTTGTGGACTGTGAAAGCTCAGAGAGGTTGACTGTGAAACAAAGCTTCTTGTCACATAATGGTAGGGTCTTATGCTAGCATGATTTCATGACACTTGTTTTGAACTCGAAGATTGTTGATGCTGGAAAGAGCCAATTTGAACTATTTGAAAGTATGAATAGAGCTTTCCCCTTCATGGCCTGTCTTGCCCCAATTTTTTGGGTCTTTGAAGAGATTTAACTCAATGTGAGCTTTGAAGTAGTTTGGCCATACTGTTCACTTGAGATGGAAAGTGCCACTACCTTGCACTTTGAAACACTATGCCCCAGATTAACTGACTCTTGGAATGATTGGTGCACTGTGTTCTAGAGGCGACATGCCCTAGGATGAAACTCAAAGAGATTTGTCCTTTATTAGTCAACTCTTGGAATGGTTTTCCCCTAATGAACCATTTTTTGAATTAGTTTATTTTGATTAAACCTTGCAACAGTTTGCCCCAGTATTTGAATCTTGAAAGGTTTTCCCCTGCTTATTAGGGTCTAACGGAATATCCTAAGGAGGAACTTAGATTTCAACATGTTGTGATATTAATTTGATAGGGAATACCCCTACACTTGAGTCTTAAAAGGTCTTCCCTTGATTTTTAGGATCTTGGAGAGGTGTCATGAGAAGGAACTTTGGATACCACTATGTCGTGATATGACTTGATATAGAATGCCTCAGAATCTCGACCTTTGAAAGGTATGCCCCTGATTAATTGGTGCTTTGAGATGTGACCTAAGTTAGTCGAGTCTTGAAATGATTTCCCCTAGTCGATAGGATCTTCAGATGATGTGCCCCTAATATCATTAGGATTTTACCCTGATTAGCAAGACCCCTTAGGTGTTTTGCCCCTAGTTAGAACCATCTTGAAATGGATCGCCTTTGATCATACCAATCTTGAGATTTCCTTGATGCTAATTATGGATTTGCAAGCATAAATTGTTCCTTTTTAAAAATTAATTCTAACGCGATGCACATGCCAGTTTTTGAAATCGAAAATTGTTAAGGAAAAGAAATATGGTAGATTAGTACGTTGAAGAAAGAATTATGGCGAGTGATGACTTAATAAACATTCAGAGTCAATTTAACACAAACTTTGTTGAGTATGCTTTCATAGTGAACTTAGCTTCAGTTAGGACTTTTAGCGTTGTAACGTGGTATGGTTCATAGTTTAAGAAACAAAGAATATGGATGTATCTAACTTCGTACTCGGACTCTTCATATTATTTCTTGGTCACTTTGCTAACTGGCTTTGGAAAATGGATCTTCTGTCACAAGACCTTTCTTCTTCATCATGGCCAACATACAATGGTACTAGAGCTCCCAATCTTCGGGACCTACACTTCCCACATCAACTTCTTCTGACAGAAACTTACCTTTGTCTTCTACCTAGGCTTTGAAATTTGTTAACTCCCTCTCAGTTTGAGCTAACTGGACATTCTTTTCTCGAAGTTTTTCTCCAAAGCCTTAATCTTTTCACTATGCTTTTAACTTATCTCTAGCCAACTGAAGTCTTTCTATCTCCCGTTGACTACTCAAAAGCTCTTAAGTCCGATGATTAGTTGTACCAGAACTATTGATCCTTAGCCTCTTTGACCTATCAAGAAAACCATGTCTTTCTTTGTCTTGCAAGGTGTGATACGGTGGCAGAACTGGACTATTTTAGGAAAATGCTGGTTTGCGTTTTGCATTTGTGTTCGCAAAATGTCGTGGTAAGCAAGAGTCGCCACCGACTTTTATTTTATCCAATTGGAAAGGACAAACGCACAGAAAAATTCCTTTTTCGAGATTTTGAGTACGGGGGAAGATTATAGAAAGGGAAGGTATTAGCACCCTTTTTATCCGTAGTTTTCTACGGGCTCTTAGGTACTTGCTCATCATTCTAAAAAATTGCTTCCATGTTTATGTGTTTTGAAAAGTTTTTGTTTTACTTCGTTTTAGCCCTTGCTTCTGTCTTCAATAGTGTTACAAAGTGTTTTTGAAAACTTTGCTTGAAAAAGTGTAAGTGTGAAAAAGGTTTGATTTTGAGCAAGTACCTACTAGCATCTACCTACTCGGAAAAAAGAATGTTTTTGTTCTTGTTTCCTTTAGACAACATTATCCTACTATTAGTGAGTAGGTAGCACCGTCGTTGGAGTTTGTAAGGGTCAATTTGAAAGGGACATACGATCACTAAAGCAATGTTAGGACGTTCTAGTAATAACCCTAATGTCTTAAGATCATATTCGAGGCAACATTTCTGAGGCAACCTTTCCGAGGAAACATGTCCGAATGGGACATTTGATCTTTGTTTAGACAAGAGGGCGACCACTAAAACACCCTATACTTAATGATTGTTTACCGAAGGCAACCGAAGTGAGAGTATACCCTAGGAGTGCGCATGTGCGAGTGATTTGATTTCAGATTATTATCTTTGCACATTTAGGGTTTGCTAACCATTTTAAAATTAACATACATTCTTGTCATGCAATCCTATTATCATACATCTAACAGTTAATATTTGCGAAAATTAAAATGCGAGGAATAAAACTACGCTATTACAAGGCTTCGGGGAGGGGGATTAATTACATAGCCAAAAACCTGTAAAACGATAAATAAAAGAGAAAAATCCTAATTAAACTATTACATCCCATGAGCAGTTACATTAATATCATAAAAGAAATAATAAGCGCGCGACGAAACGAGAACGAGAAAAATTAGGGTTTTGACCGCGTCTAAACCTAATTAAAAGAAAAATCATTTTTTGTTGTTTTTGATTATTTCAAGAAAATAGGGTTTTAATTAAATAAATATAAACCTAGTTACTAATTAATTTAAATTAAGAAAAATAATTAAACTTGACCTATTTTTATATTTTTGTTATTTCAAGAAAGAAAATAAAAATTAATTCAAACAAATCCTAATTTTCTAATTGATTTTGATTTATTTACAAAAAGATTAAAATTACCCTAAAATTAAATTAGACTAATTATTAAATTAAATTTGATATAAAAAAAACCTAAATCTAAATTATGGATAATTGATTTTATGAATTTTTGTAAAAAAAAAGAATTAATTTTTGTGTGAGAAAATAATTAATCAAAATAACTAAAATAAAGAAATAGAAAAAAAAATAAAGAAATGGGCCTCATTATGCTAGCAATAGAGGGGGTGTCCATAGCATTTTCTGAGCCCAATAAGCCTTGGCCCACGTTGACTCTTCAGATTCCATGTTGCACGTTTAACTAGGCCCATGGTAGACCTTGTTGTGTCAGGCGTTGGATTTGGTTTGCTTTAGATCCAATGATTGAAAGCTGATGGCATATGGTGAACTCCAAGCATGCGCACGTACCTGATGATGTAAAAGAAAATTGCATTGAACAAATATGGGGACCTGGGGATCGAACCCAGGCCCTTTGGCTTTTCCACATGCCTCCTGACCAACTGAGCTAACGCGTTTATTTGTATATGGAAAAATAATCAAATATTATATTAGAAAAAGCAAATTAACATATCAAAGCGCGCGAATTTTCAAATGGGCCAGTCAGGGGGTGCCATGCCACCCTTCTTCTTCCTCCCTCCGTTGGCAAAAGTCCAGGACTTTTACCTACGGTTTTCTGGGCGTAGGTATAAGCCTGCATTTCTCCAAAATCCACCACGCGCATGATAAATCGGTTCCAGTGGTACCAATCAACTTGTGGCAACCTCACGAGCATCATGGTACCACTCTTAATGGCCAATTGTCCCTGCAATCAAAACCCCTAAAAATGAAACCTAAACCCTAATCATGGCAAATCTCTGTATGGCTGACAAAAACGCAATTGAATATTATCATTAGCTTGCAAATGTTTCAATGAACAAGAATATGTAAAGAATTCATGCTACAAATGCCAGAATCGTGATATTGAATTTCAAGAAAGTATCAATGTCGTGAGATACTTATAGTGCATTTTTAGGCACGAAAATGCTTGCTAATGGTTGGGATAGAGTCCTTAGATGTCCAGCAAGTGAATGGTATGCTTGGAATGGCTTGAAAGCGCCTGGAACTATGAAATCATATTTCCACTTTTCTTGAGTTTTTGCAAGTTCTCTCTCAGCTTTTCACGCCTCCAATCCTTATGCTTTTGGTCTGGATTTGTTCTATATGTACCCTTGAGTGAATTAGGTTTACAAATTTGCTTCAAATCTTCTCCAATAATGATCATTGATCATGATTTAATTCTCATGTAAATATTTCCAAATCAAGCCAAAATCCAATATTTTTGTGTACAAATAAGCCTTGCACGATTTGATCTCATTGCCAGCTATTCATGGACTGAAATATGCATAAAATCTCAAGGTTTAAATGATTTTTGATATTTTCATTATTTATTATTGATTTTATTTGATTTAAATGAAATAAAAATCAAAATAAATGACAAAAATAAAATAAAGGCAAGTGGGAAGGATCATGGGTCGTGGACCAGGTTACAAACTCAATACAAGCACAAAAAGTTGGGCCCATTTGACAAAAGTTGCAATTTGAGACACTTTTGACTTTTGGCAATTTTGCAAAAAAGGTCAACTTCACCAATGCATAACTTCCTCAATTTTAACCCTAGAGATGTGTTCTTGGACTTTTTAGAAATCTCAAGATGTCCTATAAGCAACTCTTTTTGTCTCGTCTCAATTGGGTCTTCCATGTTCATGTATGAAGCTTTGAAAAAAAAGGTGTTTTTGTTGACTTTTCAAAATGACCTAAAATGTCCAAATTCATAACTTCTTGTGAGTGCATATTTTGAACTTGGGATCTGAAGATGAAATGTAGGGAATTGCATCCTCTTAAAAACTAGCTTTGGATGAGTCATTTCTGATAAAGTATGAGAAAGTTATGCTTGGTCAAATTTGAGTTGACTTTTCCTATAAAACCCTAATTTAGCAACTTTTGGGTTTTGATGAATTGTGAGAAATCCTTGAGGAATCATGATCAACCCTTGATCAAATGATGAATAATACTTCAAAATGAGGATGTTGACCAAAAATCTTGAGGTTTGACTTTATGTAGGACATAGTTGACTTTTGACCTAGCACAGTCGATTTTTAGGCCTTTGAGCAATTGACTGAGCAAACTTCCTATGCAAGGCTTGAAACTTGACATGGATGATCTTGAGAACATATTAGGACAATGGTGAGCATTTGGGATCCCTTGGACTTAAGTATCTTGATGCAACATGAAACCCTAATTTGAGGTAGACTGCCTTAAGAAAGAGTTTGTCTGGTCAACCCTTGGACTTCCTTGAGAAATTTGAGGATCTCACTTAAAATGTATTGAGAAATATGGGAGGGAAAATTTTGGGGTAAAACAGCTACCCCTGTTCAATCTTCTTAAACCTGAGGATGTAGATTGGCTTGCTTGCCTTTCGTGATCCGAGGGTGGAAGATGATTGAACACTAGAGTGCCCATAAATTTGCACTCACATGAAGTGGTATCTGTCTTGCGATGTCGGGAATGGGCTTATAGATTCCATTTGGAGGTTGGTGTCGGACGATGGGCTTAAAGATGCCATCAGGATAAGTGTCGATCGCATAAGAGATTCCTTTACGAGAGCTTGTAGACCTGTTATTAAGGAGGACTTCGCTGGGGAATGCTGGTCTCTGTCTTGGTAAGAGTTTAATTTTAGGAGCTTCGGTCATCCGTCATTCTACTGGGGAATCGTCTCTTGGTCGAAGAGGTGAAAATGAACTACTATCTGGTCGTGATCCAGGCTTTATAGTGATAAGATCGACTGCTATCTAGTCGTGCTCCAGGATTTACAGTGACTTAACAGAGAGATGAGATTAAACTTGCTATCTGGTCGCTCTCCAGGCTTCGCAATTTCTCAATTCTTATCTGGTCGTATTCCAGGCTTCAGAAGAAATCAAGTGGTTATCCAGTCGCATCTGGGCTTCCATTTGATTTTTTATGCCTACTAATATCCGGTCGATTCCCGGGCTTCATAGTAATTGGCCGGGTATACTGCTATTTGGTCAAAATCCAAGCTTCGCAGTGTCCCTCATTGTTATCTGGTCGTAGTCCCAGGCTTCAGTGTCTTTTACCGCTATCTGGTTGTAATCCAGTCTTCACGGTGTATTATACCATTATCTGGTCGAATTCAGGATTCATGGCGTTTGGTGAAATTAAGATATTATCCGATCGAATCCGGGCTTCATAACTTGCATTAAAGATATACCACTATCTGGTCGACTCCAGGCTTTGTAGTATTCTTGGCTGCTATCTGGTCGTAATCCAGGCTTCACAACGTCTTATATCATTATCTGGTCGAGTCCAGGCTTCATGGTGTCTTGTATTACTATCTGGTCATAATCCAGGCTTCACAATAACTTGTTGGGCTGTTATCCGGTCGATTTTCGGGCTTCACGGCTTATATTTATGATATACCACTATCTGGTCGATTCCAGGCTTCATGGTGTCTTTGTACTGCTATCTGGTCGTGATTCAGGCTTCACAGTAACTTGCATTTCTATCTGGTCGTTCTCCAAGCTTCACAATAACTTGTTGGGGATTCAATTATTTTCCGGTCGATTTCTGGGCTTCAAAGCTTGAATTTAAGATAAACCACTATCTGGTCGATTCCAGGCTTCGCGGTATTTTAATACTACTATCTGGTCGTTATCCGGGCTTCACAATATGATGGGGAAATCAAGATACTATCCGGTCGGATCCGGGCTTCATAGCTTGAACTGGAATAGAAATCTTTAGCATTGATTTGACTGAACCAGAGAAAAATTGTGAGAATTTGGATTGTACCTTTCCCTGAAAGGTAAAGAGTTAGTCGGATGTAATGTCATGATGTATGAAATGTATTGAGCAATGATGTTCTCAAAATAAATGAGATTGTGTTGTATGATGCTTATGCACATGTCATGATGTATGGATATGCAATGTTTTTATGATGTTCTCTCGTTGGGGAAAATGAATCCCGGACTGCTGCTGGATAATATAAAGAGTTGAATTCTTCATTCTCACTAGGGATAATGATCGAAGATGATTTGAGAATAAATTGGTGGGAGCATAACTCTACTGGAGAATAAACTGGCGAGAGAATGACTCTATGGGGAAGAGAGACTATGCTAGAAGATCTGCTGATTTGGAGAAATAACCTCAGCTGGGGATGAATTACCGTTGCTGGCAATAATAAACCCTTGTTGGGGATTGAGTCTCTGCTTGTGGAAGAAATAAACTCCACTGGGGATAGTCTTTCATTGTTGGTGATAGATGAACTCTACTTGGGGAGAATTAACACCAATGTTTTTAGATACCTTTTACTCTACGGGGAGTGTATGTACCTTTAGTCATATTCTCCAGCTGGGTCTATCCCTATACCTGGTGAATAGAGCAACTGTAAGGTTTGGACATTTCTTGTTTGCCCCTGTTCCTGGAATTACGAGTAATCGTCTTTTGTTTCATATGTAAATTTTTATGAGCAACAATTATTTTCAAATGCATATATCAAAAATGAACCATTGGACGTTCTTGCAAAATAAAACAGGAAAAGAAAAGAAACTTTGAAATTTATTGTAAAATGAATTGTATTGATTTTGAAGTTGGCTTGTGATAGGTGTTTTGTACAAGAGGCTGACGTCCTAGTAAGAGAACGCCGCCGAAAAATAGAAATTATACAATTTTTGTAAAAGAGAGAAAAACAACTATGTGAAACAATCCCACTAGGTTCCAACTCTGCTATTGCCTTTATATCTTCGAGCGTCTCATCACTTTGCTACTTGGTTGAAGGTAGATACGATTGATTGGTGATGTCCGATCTTGATAGTCGATACCGACGTCTGGTTGCAAGATGATCCAATGAGACATAACGTTACGCTTTGATCCCTACTTTTTTCCTGGACCGCCCTTTCAGGTTTTCAGTCCACCGGGATACCCTTTTTTGCCCAAGCCGCCTTTTCAGGTTTTCGACTTGCCAGGTGTACAGATTTTTTCATTTTCATCCATTACTTTTTCCCGAACCCTTTTGGTTCGCCGGGAAGCCCTTATTTTTTCCTAGGCCAGTCAACCTAGCGGGTCTTTGATTATGCGTAGTATTTTTTTACTATGTCTGCATTTACGGGGTGAGGGAGGTCGTCACCATCCATGGTGGTTAGAATCATAGCTCCTCCTGAGAAAATGTTCTTAACCACAAATGGCCCTTCGTAAGTGGGGGCCCATTTGCCCCTGGGATCACCTTGCAGTAGTATGATGCGTTTGATCACCAGATCCCCGACTTGATACTCTTGTCGTCTGACTTTCTTGTTAAAAGCCTTGATCATCCGCTTTTGATACGTCTGACCATGACAAATAGCAGTAAGTATCTTCTTGTCGATTAGATTCAGCTGATCAAACCGGGTCTGGATCCAATCGTCCTCGCTCAAACCTGCATCCTTCATAATCTGGAGAGAGGGTATTTGGACCTCAATGCGTAAGACTGCCTCCATGACATACACCAGATAGTAGGGTGTTGCCCCTGTTGATGTCTGTGCTGAGGTACGGTACCCATGAAGGGTGAATGGTAACATCTCATGCCAGTCTTTGTATGTCACTGTCATCTTTTGCACAATCTTCTTAGTATTCTTATTAGCCACTTCAATAGCCACATTCATCTTCGGCCGATAAGGAGAAGAGTTGTGATGCTGTATCTTAAACTGTTTGCAGAGTTCGGTGATCATTGTATTGTTGAGATTTGTACCATTGTCCGTAATGATCCTCTCTGGTAAACCATATAGACATATCAAATTGTGTCAGATGAACCGCGCCACGACGTTCTTGGTTACTGTAGCAAAGGAAGCTGCCTCAACCCACTTTGTAAAGTAGTCAATGGCTACCAGAATGAAACGATGCCCGTTAGACGCATTAGGTCTGATCTCGCCTATCATATCAATGCCCCATATGATACGGTGGGAGAACTTACTTGAGGGTTTTGCGTTTTATCGCAAATGTTGCGGTTAGCAAGAGTCGCCACCGACTTTTATTTTATCCAAAAAGGAAAGGTGAAAAAGCACAGGAAAGACCTTTGAGATGTTTTCTTTAGTTCGGGGGGTAGATTATGAAAAGGGAAGGTGTTATCACCCTTTTCATCCATGGTTTTCCATGGGCTCTTAGTTACTTGCTAGATCACTTGCTTTTTTGTTTGAAAATGTGCTTTGTGTGGTTTTTGAAAGTATTTTGTAAAGAGGCCATTATTTAGGCAATCTTTGTAATGATTCTCGTTCGTAAGAATGTATACAAAGATGTTTGTCTTTTTGAAAATGTTTCCAATGTTTGTAGGATGTTTGAAAATGTGTGTGTTTGTTTTAAAAATAGCAAGGATGTTTGTTTGAAATGGAGCAAGTAACTAAAAGCAAAATACCTACTCAAATGTCTTTCTTGTTCATTTTCTTTTCCTTTGACATCGTTATCTTACCATTGAATTGGTAAGTAACCCTATCTTTGGATGTAAACGGGACAGGCGTGGGTCATCGTATAACCATGATTAGCAATATTGTAAAGTATCTTATCATTTTGAGGGACTAAGATCATTTTTGTAAGGCAACTTTGAATAGCATCATCGAGGGACTATGATCTTGTTTTTTTTGTTTGTTTTGCTAAGATACCTTACATGCGTAATATGGCCATTTTTTGTATAAGGCAACCAAGTAGAGTAACCCTATGGGTGCTTGTGTGCAAGTGTGTTTTATTTACATGCATTTAGTCTTGATTAGGGTGATCTACTTGTTGGTTTTGTCTTTCCATACAAACCCTAATTTACTAGCATTGATATGAAAGCGATAAATTGAGGAAAGTAAAATTACTATGCTATTACATCATTATGTGGATGGGGTATACAAATGTACAAATGGGGATGACAAGTAAAGTAAATCTTAATTACTATTACAAGGCTTTGACAATTACATAATTTATAATGCAAAAAATAATAAAATATGCAAGAAGATGTAAAGTGAGAGAAATTGTTTTTTTAGGGTTTTTATTGCAAAAGGTTTTGTAATTAATTTCATTGAAGAAAAACCTAAGTCTAAGTTAATTGTTTAGAAAATTGTTTTTGAGGTTTCATTTGAACAAAAAGGTTTTATAAGGTTAGGTCATTTCCAAGCAATGCAATATGTCCAAAAGAACCTAAACAAACTCCAAAAATCAAGAAATTTGGTGCCCGAGCTGACACGGGCCTTGTCAGGGGACACAGGAACCCGTGTCAGGACCTGTCCATGACTTTTATGCATTCTTTTGTCCTAGCTATCCTGACACGGCCGTGTCACCTGACACACGCGCCCGTGTCAGCCTCTGTTCATCCTTTTTTGGTCATGTACGCACCAGTAACTCTGACACGGGCTGTGTCGATTGACACGGGCACCCGTGTCAGCCTCTATACCTGCATTTTACTATGTTTTTCAACCCAAATAAGCTGACACGGGCACCCGTGTCAACCTCTGGTCTGGCTTTTTGTTAGTTTTTTCTCTTTGATCTATCTTGTTATATCTTTTGAGCGCAAAAGCAAATGATGTATGAACAATGAGATCACAGTTTGAGAAAGTTTACCTCTTGAAGCGAAAGCTTTAGGAAATGTACGGATGTTTCCGAATGTAAAGCGGTGATTGATCAAGCTCCTTTGAACCTTCTTGAAGTAACTCCAATCTTTCTTTTGTACTGAAAATGGTTGAACTGCTCCAACCGAGTCAAGTTGTAATGTATGTTTTTTGAATTTGGAAGATGGTGATAGTTATGTTACAGAAGTTATATTTGTGTTTGAACAACTTCTATATGGTGTATATGAAGTGTTTGGATGGTTTGTTTGGAGAAAACTTGCAAGGTATGAGATTCAAAGATTTGAACTTCAAAGCTAAAAAATGGAGGTTTTGTAGACAAATCTGGTTTTTTGACAGCAAAAATGAGTTTGAGTGTTAGTTTCTCCTTCTATTTTTTCTGGCCTCTCTCTATTTTTTCTAACCTTTATCTCTATTTTTCCAACCTCTTTGTCTTGCAAATGCTTCTTCTATTTATAGGTAAAGGACTTGTGAACAAAGGCTGAATATGTTTACAACACAACATGTTATGGTTTGGTTGGGATGTAAGTATCAAACTATGTCAAGTACTCCATGGTCCCAAGGTGAAGTACCAAAGTTGCTGGTTTAGAGGGGTTGATTTCCATGTTTTATGATGGAGTAAAATCAGAAACAAATAAAGTATGGGCTCAAGACAAGTTTTTGTACAAAAAGCTTGCTTTTCAAGAATAACAATGGTGCCTTTATGCCATAAATGGAAAGATCTTTTGGACAAAGGCTTAAACACTTGGATAATAGATCAAGCTCTTATGTAAACATTAAATTATGTAGAGATTTGCAAGTCACGAGGCCTGCAAAGTAAGATTATGCAGCATAGCATAAGGATTTTGTTGTGTGTTCTTCAATAGAATGACTTGCAAATCAAGGGTGGATGCCCAACTTCATGCCCTTGAATCTCCTAGCTCAAGTATGATAAATTCATGATCTTGGATGTTTTGGAAAGCTTGAAACACCCTCTATAACTTTCATGTTGGCCATTTTAACAAAATCATCTTGGAACTATGTGAAAAAATGGCAAGAAGTTAGGATAAAATCCTGCACAAAATCTGTTGAAAATTTCTCTAAGTGTTAAATGAAAATGTCGTGATTTCATGAATTTATAACTTGAGATCCATGCATATTTAGCAGAAGTTGTGTAAAGAAATATTGTAGATATCATGGAAATATACAACTTTCATTTTGAAAGTTTCCCTTGAACTGTCTTGCATCTTGGTGAAAGAATGGCATGAAGTGATGAAATTATCATGTATAAAAACACTTAGAAAATTTAAGTCTTGGAAATCTTGACTTTTCAAGTTGACTTTTGACTTTCTTGACTTCTTGATGATTAAGCTTGATATTCTTGAATGTCTTGATGAAATTTGATCTTTGAAACTTAATGTTGACCAAAAAGTCAAAGTTTGACTTTCCAGTATGCAATTGACCATTTTGCCCTTGTGCCAATTTCAAGCCTAAATTGATGCATCAGTGCTGCAAACTTGATGTCGTCGAAGATCTTGTGAGAAAATAATTGACAAATGATAGGGAAAATTTTGGGGTACAACAGCTGCCCCTGTTCAATCTTCTTAAACCTGAAGAGTTAGATTGGTGAGTTTTGCCATTCGTGACTCGAAGGTGGAAGATGATTTGACACTAGAGTGCCCAGAAATTTACACTCGGCAATGCGATGATAGGAGGAATGGGCTTAAATATGCCATTTGGAGAGGTGATAGAATCTTGTTGGAGATGGGCTTGTAGATGCCATCCAAGAATGCTTGTTGAATTGTAATTTGCAAGTTGAAAGAATGAGTATCAGAATTGCGTCCATGTCTGGAGTGTATCTGAGCTGTATCTGAAAGCTGAATCTGAATGAGTATCAAGATGGCATTCGTATCTGGAGCGTATCTGTACTGTATCTGAGAGTTGAATCTGAATGAGTATCAGGATTGCATCCGTGTTTGGAGCGTATATGAACTGTATCAAAAGGTTGAAATTGAATGAGTATCAGGATGGCATCTGTATCTGAAGCGTATATGTACTGTATCAAAAGGTTGAATCTGAATGAGTATCAGGATGGCATCCGTATCTGGAGCGTATCTGAACTAAATCAAAAGGTTGAAATTGAATGAGTATCAGGATGGCATCCGTATCTGGAGCGTATCCAAACTATATCAAAAGGTTGAAATTGAATGAGTATCAGGATGGCATCCGTATCTGGAGTGTATCCGAACTATATCAAAAGGTTGAAATTGAATGAGTATCAGGATGGAATCCGTATCTGGAGTGTATCTGAACTGTATCAAAAGGTTGAAATTGAATGAGTATCAGGATGGCATCCGTGTCTGGAGCATATCTGAACTATACAAAAGGTTGAAATTGAATGAGTATCAGGATGGCATCCGTATCTGGAGCGTATCCGAACTGTATCAAAAGGTTGAAATTGAATGAGTATCAGGATGGCATCTGTATCTGGAGCGTATCTGAACTATATCAAAAGGTTGAATCTGAATTAGTATCAAGATGGCATCCGTATCTAGAGTGTATCTGAACTGTATCAAACTGAATTTGAATGAGTATCAGAATGGCATCTGTGTCTGGAGCGTATCTGAACTGTATCTGAACATGCAATCTGAATGACTATCAGAATGGAATCTGTGTCTGGAGCGTATCTGAACTGTATCTGATTGCATATTGTTAATGGTAGCTGTTTAATCTTATCCTGAAAAGGGTAAAATGTTAGCTAAAACAAAGTTATATTGCATGAAATGTATGATGCAATGTAGTTGTTTTATCAGTGTTTATGATATGTGGATGCAATGTATGCGCATGTAAGCTGATTTGCTATATTGATGTTTGATTGAGGAAAATAAATCCTTGAATGCTACTGAGGATATGTTGAATTTCGATGTCTTGAAGTTGAAGTATTGACAAACTCTTGTTGAGAGAAGTAAATTTCGTTGTAAGGGCAATGCCATGTACTGCTTGTAAGATTTGCTTGGGGAATCCTGAGAATTTGACGATTTCTACCGGGGATTAATAAATTGAAATTTGTTCCGCTGGGGATTTAAATGACGTATTGTAGGGATTACTTATGGAATAGCCTAGAGACGTTTTCCTGTCCTTTCAACCTATCAGTAATTGTCTTTCTCATTTTGTTTCTTTGTAAACAGTAATTATGTTCAAATGCATATGTTCATCAATGAATCATTGGACGTTTTTGCAAATAAAACACAAATGTAAAAAGAAAAATAGTTTTCTATACTTTCACAGGGATATCTTTGTATTGATTTTGAATAATTATTGTAGTTGTTTAGTTATTGGCATGCATTTTTGGTAAAACTAGGTGTGTGAATGTCATGACTAAGGTCATAACATTCTGATTTATTAGGTACTGGTTTATTAGGTACCTTTGCAGAAAAATAGTGGCATACAGGTACTGATGTTTATGAGTGTGTATCTGAGCAGTTTGCAAAATGATCACATTTACCAAAATTAGTAAACAGGAATGCAGATGTCATAACAAATGTTAAGACATCCTGTTCTGATCTAACAGTTATGCAGTTTGGTTAATTCTGAGATTTTTCAGGAAGATGACTCAGTCTTTCCAGAACAGAATCTCTCGTGGACTTTGGGTTTAACCTAGCTCAACCCTAACCTGGTTGATAAAGTCTTGTGACCAAGTCTTAAGTCCAATCGGAATTAACCCTAGCTTTTTGTGGAAACCCTAACTGCAGAAGCAGCTGCTATATATTCAACAGGGCTGCTGTTTGGAATTTATCCCTTTTGACAGAAGATCATTTAGAAGCTGTATAGTTTTAACTATTGTAATCCAAGCAAGTATCATTGTGATAAGTGACTTGGAATAGGTTTTAATTGTAAGGGTTTTGTATCACTCAAAGCTTTGAAGCAAGAGTGTTTTGTGTCTCTTGACTAAAGCTTTGAAGCAAAGTCAAGTTAGGTTTATGTATCACTCAAAGCTGTGAAGCAAGAGTGTTTGTGTTGCTTGATTAAAAAGCTGTGAAGCATAATCAAGTGTATGTTTTGAAGAGTGTCTTCATTAAATCATTAGTCAATTGTTTTAAATATCACTGCTGTGATTGAAGGGGAGTGAGTAGGAACTCAAGTTTAAGTTGTACTTAGATTGAAGTTGCATTGGGTAGGTCTTAAGTGAAGGAGATAAACTGGTTGGTTTATTCCTGAATTAATATCTCTTATAGTGGATTTCCTCCCTGGCTTGGTAGCCCCTAGAGTAGGTGTTGTTGCACACTGAACTGGGTAAACAATTAACTGTGTTCTTTACTGTTTTTGTATTTACTGTCTTATAGAAAGTCAGATACGGTGTCATAACATTGAACGTGACATTGAGTATCTGCAGCCAGAATTTCAATTGGCATCAGAGCAGGCACCCTTCCTGTATTACTGGGTGAGATCTAGGGATATCACTTTCTGGCACTATGGACAAAGAAGGAGTTTTTGGAAATAGACCACCCATTCTGGATGGAACAAATTATGACTACTGGAAACCTCGTATGATTGCCTTCTTAAAATCTCTGGACAAAAAGGCTTGGAGAGCTGCTGACAAAGGATGGAACCATCCCACCATAACTGAGAAAGATGGGACAATCAGTCTGAAGCCTGAGGAAGAATGGAGTAAAGAAGAAGATGAGTTAGCCCTGGGTAATTCCAAAGCTTTAAATGCCTTGTTCAATGGAATTGGTAGAAACATATTCAGACTAGTACATCAATATGAACTGGCCAGGGAAGTTTGGGACACTCTCAAAACTACCCATGAGGGCACTTCCAAAGTAAAAATGTCAAGGCTTCAGATGCTGACTACCAAGTTTGAGAATCTAAAAATGATGGAAGATGAAACCATTCATGAGTTCCACATGAACATCTTGGAGATTGCCAACACCTCAGGAGCATTGGGAGAAAAGATGTCAGAAGAAAAACTGGTGAGAAAGATTCTCAGATCCTTACCTAAAAGATTTGCAATGAAGGTAACTGCTATAGAGGAAACCCAGGATATCAGCAAGTTGAAAGTGGATGAACTCATTGGGTCTCTTCAGACTTTTGAGATGGGGATCACTGAAAATGTTGACAAGAAGAACAAGAGCATAGCACTTGTATCCAACACTGAAGATGAAAACAAGGAGGATGAAGAAGAAAATATTTCAGAAGCTATAGCCATGCTTGGAAGACAATTCAACAAACTCATCAAAAGAATAGATCCAAAGTCATGGTCTAATGTTCATAACATTCCCTCTGACATTGACAGTTCCAGCAGAAGACCAAGGTCAGAAGAGAAGGGAAATCAAGGCAGAGGAATCCAATGCCATGGTTGTGAAGGATATGGGCATATTCGAGTTGAATGCCCTACCTTTCTTAAGAAGCAAAAGAAAGGAATGACTGTTACTTGGTCTGACTGTGATTCAGAAAGTAATTCTGAAGAAGAATCTGCCAAACTAGTTACTGCTCTAACTGGTGTTTGTACCTCTGAAAGTGACACTAGTGATGAGGAAGTGACATTTGAAGAACTGGCTGATACTTACAAGAAATTGTGTATCAGAAGTGCTGAAGTCTGTGTGCAGAATGAGAAACAAACAAAACTCATCATAAAGCTGGAGGCTGAAAAAAGGGCATACCTTGAAACTATAAGTCATCTAGAAGGGGAAGTTCAATTGCTGAACTCACAACTGAACCAGATGACCAAATCTGTCAAGATGCTGACAAATGGAACAGACAAATTGGAAGAAATCCTTCAGGTTGGACAAACTGCAGGAAACAAATCTGGACTAGGATTTGTGGAAGCAAAGAAATCTGGTGCAGACAAGAAGATCAGGCCTGTTAAACAAATGTCAAAGCAGATGTCTCAACACAACTCTCAACATCAGGAACAGAGATATATGAAGAAAAGGTACCAAAGATGGAGATGTCATCATTGTGGGAGGTATGGCCACATAAAGCCTTTCTGCTTCAGATTGCATGGATACCCTAATCAGAACTCAGGTGTCAAACCTAAGTCTAAAAAGGTACCACATACTCCTAAATGGAAGAAAAAGGCTACTGCCCTGATAGCCCACACTTCCTTGAGGGTCTCTGCAAAGGAAGACTGGTACTTTGACAGTGGGTGTTCTAGGCACATGACTGGAATCAAGAACCTCCTCAATAATGTTAAACCTCACACCACTAGTTTTGTGACCTTTGGAGATGGTGCTAAAGGTGAAATCAAAGGAGTTGGTAATTTGGACTGCCCTGGAGTTCCAAACCTGAATGAAGTACTACTGGTAAAAGGCCTGACTGCTAATCTCATTAGTATCAGTCAATTGTGTGATCTAGGATTCGAGGTCAATTTCTCAAAATCTGAATGTCTTGTAATTAATGAAAAACAAGAAGTTGTAATGAAAGGAGTTAGATCTAAAGACAACTGTTACTTGTGGGAGCCTGAGATCACAAATTTCTCCACTGTGTGTTCCATTGCCAAAGAAGAAAAAGAGGTGAAACTGTGGTACCAGAAACTTGGCCATCTTCATCTAAGAGGAATGAAAAGGATTATCTCCATGGAGGCAGTCAGAGGGATTCCAAGACTGCAAATTGATGAAGGGAGAGTTTATGGTGAATGTCAGGTTGGTAAGCAGACTAGGATGTCACATCTAAAGTCAAGACATCTGACCACCTCTAAGGTTCTAGAGCTTCTTCATATGAATCTGATGGGACCAATGCTGGTGGAAAGTCTTGGTGGAAAGGGATATGCCTTTGTTATTATGGATGACTATTTCAGATTCACCTGGACTATCTTCTTTTGGGAAAAATCTGAGGTGTTTGAAGTTTTTAAAAAACTGTGCAAGAGAATTCAAAAAGAAAAAGAAGGTTGTACTGTCAGAATCAGAAGTGGTCATGACAAGGAATTTGAAAACAGCAAGTTTTATGAGTTCTGTTCCTCAGAAGGAATTAGTCATGAATTATCTTCTCCTATAACTCATCAACAAAATAGGACCATACAGGAATCTTCCAGAGCTATGATCCATGTCAAAAGACTTCCTTTTCATTTTTGTGGTGGAGCTGAATACTTTGCAGATAGTAGTAGCTGTTCTCAAATTATCTGGATAACACAGATGCTCTCTGAGTATAATGTCACACAAGATGTTATGACAGTGCACTATGACAATCTGGGTATAATCAACATTTTCAAGCACATTGGTATTAGTCATCACTTAATCAGAGAACGTGTAGAAAAGAAAACAATTAATCTGGAACATGTTGCCACTAAGCTTCTACTGGCTGACATTTTGACCAAGGATCTTGATACAATTCAATTTGAAGACTTGAGGGGCAAGTTGGGTATTTGCCAACATGAGAAATTATAGCAATTAATTTTGCTTAAAGCAAGGGTTGAAGGAGTTATTTTTGTTAAGTCTATTTTTAGTGGGTTAATCATATGTTTTTCCAATTATTTCAAAATTATTAAGAAGTTGAATAGACTCTCATTTGCCTCCTACCTCTCTCGACTTTGCAACCTATTCCTTTCTCTCAACCAAAGTTTTCTCTCAAATTGCTACTGGTGCTCTAAGTCAATCAAAATGTCTCAAACATCATCTTCAACCAAGGCAACCACTTCATCTTCATCATCTGACCAAGATTCTCGAGCAATCACCACATGCATAGATTCTGAAGTCCTGGAGATCACTCCTCTCAGAGAAATGGCAACTGACCCCTCCAAAGTCAAAAAGCTGAGAACTAGGCATGCAGGAAGATCTCAAGCTACTGCTTCTGGTAATCCTTCTCATCCTTCTTCTTCTGTACCAAATAGGGAAGGATCAGCTCAAGTACATCAAGCAATTGCTAGGCTTGTTACAAGAATACTAAGCGAAAACCACTCTGTACCAGGGATTTCTGTCCCATTAAATCAAGAATCAGCAAGCCCAAATGTTGAAGCAAATGCAGATGTCTCTGAGAATGTTGTGACACCAAATAACAACATTCAGAAATCATCTGAAATCCTTGATGATATTCAGAACCCTTTAGAGAAGACTGTTGATCCACCTGTCATTGATGTGGATGAGGAATACTCAGACAATGAACTAATTGCCAATGTAAACCCTAGCATAGCTAGGAGAATGATGAAAAGAAAGGGTAATCATAATGCTGCAAAATGTATGACCAAAGAGAAACTTGCTGATAAAAAATCCAAGACTGAAGGCAAGACTGGGGTAGAATCTGTGAAAACTGGTCTGTCCAAAGGGAAGGTGAAAGCCCAAGTGCATACTGGAAGACAACCAATTTCAAAGAAGAGAAAAGAACCCGAGTCTTTTGATTCTGATGAGGAATCAGAATTTGAAATTGAGGCTGAAGAAATTTCTATCAGAAGGAAACTCCCTTCCAGCAAAATGGCTAGAGTTCCTGAAGTCCCAACAGACAACATCTCTTTTCACCATCCTGACAATGCCAACAGATGGAAGTATGTTTGCTTGAAGAGAATAGCTTTAGAAAGAGAGCTAAACAATGGTGCCATGGATTGCAAGGAAATCATGGACCTGATTAAAACTGCTGGACTGATGAAGACTGTGGTAAAATTTACCAAGTGCTATGAAAATCTGGTCAAGGAATTTATAGTGAACTTGTCTGATGAATGTGCTGATGGAAGGTCAGCTGACTTTGAATGTGTTTATGTTAGAGGAAGAAGGGTTAATTTCTCTCCATCAGAAATTAACAAATTTCTTGGAAGATCAAATGAGGATTGCCCTGAATTAGAAGTCATTGACAATGAAGTATGCCAAACCATCACAGCAAGACAAGTCAAGTGCTGGCCCTTGAAAGGAAAGCTGAATGCCAGCAAACTAAGCATGAAATTTTCCATCCTGCACAAGATTGGTGCAGCCAACTGGGTCCCTACAAACCATAAATCAACTATCTCCACAGGATTGGGGAGATTTATTTATGCTGTGGGAACCAAGACTGATTTTGACTATGGCAGGTATATTTTTGAACAAACCTTAAAACATGCTGGTAGTTATGCTGTCAAAGGACCTATTGCCTTTCCCTCCCTCCTTTGTGGAATTATCCTTGCACAATACCCTGATATCCTGGTGGCAAGAGATACTGCTTGCAAAAGAGCTCCTGCTCTTGGGTTACACTACAAGCTTTTTCAGGGATCTCATGTTCTTGATATTGTCATAACATCAGCTGAGACATCATCTGTAAAAACTCAGTCCAAAACATCTGATGTTATAGCTATATTGAAAGAGACCTGCAAAGAGCTGGAGACTAGGAAAAAGACTCTAGAAAACCTAATTGCCAGGTTAGAGCAGGAGGAGGCTGAAGGAAACAGAAGGGAAGAGGGTGCTGCTGAAGATCAACTCAATACTGAAGAAAGTAGCTCCTATGAAGGGGACAATGCCTAAAGGTTGGTGGAGTTGATGCTGGTTCCTGGTGGAGTTTGCAAGTGTGTTCAGATTTTAGTTGATGTTGTTTCTATTACTTTTTCTGGATGACTGTATAAACATTTAAGTACTTGTCTCTTTGGCCTATTTGTGGCTAAAGAGGGGGAGATATATTTTGGTAGACATTATTAGACTCTATTTTTCTGCAGTCATATTTATTCTGCTGCTATCTATTCTCTGATTGCTTAGGGACTTTAGCCAAAAATCTGCCAAAGGGGGAGTTTGTAGTTGTTTAGTTATTGGCATGCATTTTTGGTAAAACTAGGTGTGTGAATGTCATGACTAAGGTCATAACATTCTGATTTATTAGGTACTGGTTTATTAGGTACCTTTGCAGAAAAATAGTGGCATACAGGTACTGATGTTTATGAGTGTGTATCTGAGCAGTTTGCAAAATGATCACATTTACCAAAATCAGTAAACAGGAATTCAGATGTCATAACAAATGTTAATACATCCTGTTCTGATCTAACAGTTATGCAGTTTGGTTAATTCTGAGATTTTTCAGGAAGATGACTCAGTCTTTCCAGAACAGGATCTCTCGTGGACTTTGGGTTTAACCTAGCTCAACCCTAACCTGGTTGATAAAGTCTTGTGACCAAGTCATAAGTCCAATCGGAATTAACCCTAGCTTTTTGTGGAAACCCTAACTGCAGAAGCAGCTGCTATATATTCAGCAGGGCTGCTGTTTGGAATTTATCCCTTTTGACAGAAGATCATTTAGAAGCTGTATAGTTTTAACTATTGTAATCCAAGCAAGTATCATTGTGATAAGTGACTTGGAATAGGTTTTAATTGTAAGGGTTTTGTATCACTCAAAGCTTTGAAGCAAGAGTGTTTTGTGTCTCTTGACTAAAGCTTTGAAGCAAAGTCAAGTTAGGTTTATGTATCACTCAAAGCTGTGAAGCAAGAGTGTTTGTGTTGCTTGATTAAAAAGCTGTGAAGCATAATCAAGTGTATGTTTGGAAGAGTGTCTTCATTAAATCATTAGTCAATTGTTTTAAGTATCACTGCTGTGATTGAGGGGAAGTGAGTAGGAACTCAAGTTTAAGTTGTACTTAGATTGAAGTTGCATTGGGTAGGTCTTAAGTGAAGGAGATAAACTGGTTGGTGTATTCCTGAATTAATATCTCTTATAGTGGATTTCCTCCCTGGCTTGGTAGCCTCCAGAGTGGGTGTTGTTGCACACTGAACTGGGTAAACAATTGACTGTGTTCTTTACTGTTTTTGTATTTACTGTCTTATAGAAAGTCAGATACGGTGTCATAACATTGAACGTGACATTGAGTATCTGCAGCCAGAATTTCAATTATTTTGTACAAAGGGGACAAACATTCTAGTAAGAGAATGGTGCCATAAAACAAGAAGAATTTATACAAAGAAAGATAGCTATGTGTAATAATCCCATGGGGTTCCCATTCTGCTATAGCCTTTATATCTCCAAATATCTTGTCTATTTGTTGCTTCGTCTGAAGATGATTGGATTGATCATAAACTCCGAGTTTGTCAGTGGAAGTCAAAGGTTATCCGTGAAGTGATCTGATGGGACATAGTCATACGTTTTAATTCCCTAACTTTTTCCTGGACCGCCCTTTCGGGTTTTCAATCCATCGGGAAACCTTTTTTTCCCAAGTCGCCCTTTTGGGTTTTCGACTTTCTGGGTGTACAAATTTTTTTTATTTTATCCCTAATTTTTTCCCGAACCTTTTTGGTTCGCCGGGATGCCCTTGTTTTTCCTAGGTGTGACAACCTAGCGGGTCTCTTATATGTAGTATCTTTTGACTATGTCCGCGTTCGCAGGGTGTGGCAGGTCATCACCGTCCATGGTGGTTAAGACCATTGCCCCACTAGAGAATATGCTTTTGATTACAAATGGTCCTTCATAGGTAGGAGTCCATTTGCCCCTGGGATCACTTTGTGGCAAGATGATACGTTTGATCACTAGATCCCCAACTTGATATACTTGACGTCTGACTTTCTTGTTGAAAGCCTTGATCATCCGTTTTTGATACATTTGACCATGACAAATAGCAGCAAGTATCTTTTCATCAATTAAGTTCAGTTGATCAAGTCGAGTTTGGATCCAGTCGTCTTTATTCAAACCTGCATCTTTCATAATCCTCAGAGAGGGGATTTGAACCTGAATAGGTAAAACAGCTTCCATGAAATATACCAAAGAATAGGGTGTTGCCCCAGTTGATGTGCGAGCCGTGGTACGGTACCCGTGGAGAGCGAATGGTAACATCTCATGCCAGTCTTTGTAGGTGACTGTCATCTTCTATATGACCTTCTTAATGTTTTTATTTGCAGCCTTGACAGCACCATTCATCTTTGGCCGGTAGGGAGAAGAATTGTGATGCTGAATTTTGAATTGCTCGCACAAGGCGGTGATCATAGTGTTGTTAAGATTTATACCATTGTCAGTGATGATCCTTTTAGGGATACTGTACCAGCAAATGAGATTTTGCTTGATGAAACGGGCAACAACATTCTTAGTAACGGATGCGAAGGAAGTAGCTTTGACCCACTTTGTAAAATAGTCAATGGCCACTAGGATGAAGCGGTGTCCATTGGAGGCTGTAGGCTTGATCTCCCCAATCATATCAATTCCCCATATAGCAAAGCGCCAAGGAGCCGTCAAGACATTTAGAGGAACCGGAGGTGCGTGAACCTTGTCAGCATAAATTTGACACTTATGACAGGTCCGAGAGTGTTGATAACAATTTGCTTCCATGGTAGACCAATAATAGCCTACCCTTAGGATTTTCTTTGTCATCGTATGCCCACTGGAATGAGTGCCAAAAGTAACTTCATGTAATTCATCCATAATCTCTTCCGCTTCAATCTTATCCACACACTGAAGCATAATGGATTCATGATTGCGCTTGTACAGGATGCCATTACTCAAGAAGAACTTAGCAGAGAATCTCCTTAAGAACTTCTTATCATTGATTGAAGCTCCTTCTGGATATTCTTGAGCCTCGAGACACTTCTTGACTTCATGAAACCAAGGTTGGTCCACTACCTCTTCAGTATTAATCTCGTGACAATGTGCTGGTTCATCCATTCGTTCGATGGTGATATGGGGAGCCTCGTTATCCCAATTAAGTTTAAACATAGATGACATTGTGGCTAGAGCGTTTGCTAGCTGATTTTCTTCTCGCGGGAAATGCTCGAAGGTAATCTCCTCAAAATGTGGTAGCAATGTCAAAACATGTTCTTTGTAAGGGATGAGATTTGGATGTTTAGTGTCTCATTCTCCTTTGATCTGACTGACGAACAAAGCTGAATCTCCAAACACATCTAAAGATTTGATTCCCAAGTCTATGGCATCCTTGACACCAAAGATGCATGCTTCGTATTCCGCCATGTTGTTCGTACGGTTGAAGAAAAGTCTGGAAGTAAAGGGAGTATGACACCCTTCCGGAGATATGAGTACAACACTGATACCATTACCAAGTGCATTAGATGCCCCATCAAAGAACAGGGTCCATCGGGATCCTTGTTCAGGTCCGTCATATGGTCTGATTTCTTCACAGTTGTCTAATGTCATGATGTCTTCATCCGGGAATTCAAACTTCATGGACTGATAATCTTCTACAGCTTGGTGAGCAAGATGATCAGCCAATACACTACCCTTTATAGCTTTCTGAGTAGTATACTGTATATCATATTCTGTTAGGATCATCTGCCATCTAGCTATCCTCCCAGACAGAGCAGGCTTTTTGAATATGTATTTTATCGGATCCATCTTAGATATCAACAAGGTAGTATGAGTCAGCATATACTGTCTTAGCCGGCGAGCTGCCCATTCCAGAGCGCAGCAAGTTTTCTTGAGCAGTGAATATTTGGTTTCACAGTCGGTAAACTTTTTGCTCAGGTAGTAAATAGCGTGCTCTTTTCGGCCAGACTCGTCATGCTTCCCCAATACACACCACATTGATTTTTTTAAAACGGTCAAATACATGATCAGTGGTCTTCCCTCGACTGGTGGCATCAAAACAGGAGGCTCTTGTAAGTACTCTTTGATTTTGTCAAAAGCAACATGGCATTCGTCGTTCCGTCTGACTACTTGATCTTTCTTAAATAGCTTGAAGATTGGCTCACAAGTAGCTATTAGGTGAGAAATGAATCTGGAAATATAGTTCAGGCGCCCCAAGAATCCTCTTACTTCCTTCTCAGTATGAGGAGCAGGAATTTCTTGTATTGCTTTAACCTTGGAAGGATCAACCTCGATGTCTTTGTTACTGACGACAAAACCTAAAAGTTTACCGGACCGTACTCCGAATGTGCACTTGTTTGGATTTAACCTTAACTTGTACTCCTTCAATCTCATAAACAACTTTTTTAAGTGATCAAGGTGCTCTTCTTCAGTTTGTGATCGGTCTATCATATCGTCTACGTAGACCTCTATTTTATGGTGTATCATATCATGAAACAAAGCTACCATGGCGCGCTGATAGGTGGCCCTAGCATTCTTCAGTTCGAATGACATCACTTTGTAGCAGAATGTGCCCCACTGTGTGACAAATGTAGTTTCCTCCATGTCCTCAGGTTCCATTTTGATTTGATTATAACCTGAGAATCCGTCCATGAAGGAAAACACTTTGTGATGGGCCGTATTGTCAACCAGGATATCTATGTGGGGAGTGGAAAGTCATCTTTAGGGTTGGCCCTATTCAAATCTCTATAGTCCACGCACATTCGTACTATGTCGTCCTTTTTAGGCACGGGAACGATGTTGGCAACCCATTGAGGGTAGGAAGTGACAGCCAAAAATCCAGCATTGAATTGTTTCATGACTTGCGCTTTGATCTTCTCTGACATATCAGGTCTCATACGGCGGACTTTTTGTTTCACTGGTGGACAGTCTTCTCTTGTTGGAAGACGATGTACCACGATGTCTGTATCAAGTCCCAGCATGTCTTCATATGACCAGGCAAAGATCTCAACATGATCATTCAACAGCTGAATCAGACGCTCCTTGACACTGGCCTCTATATTGGCACCCACCTTGACCTCTTTTCTATCCTCCTCGGTACCCAAGTTGATTGTGTCTACTGGTTCCTCATGAGGCTGAATAACTCTTTCCTCTCGTTGTAGTAGTCTGGCCAGTTCCCCTGGTACTTCACAATCTTCCTCATCTTCGTCTTCGGCTTGGTAGATTAGATCCTCAGAGTCATGAAAGGCCATAGCAGTATCGTTACCCATGGGATCCAGAATGGAGGGGTACCTACATTTGTGAGTGTGGGTGTGTGTAAGGGTATAGCCATCCTTAAAAATAAAATGTAAAAGAAAAACAATGAGCACAAAAAGTTTGTATGTGAAAAACGTCCATGATTCATTGAATGTCATATGAAGATGAAATAAAAACCCTTACAAATGGACCATTGTGCCTCGGGCAAGACACAAGGTTTAAAATTTGCGAATTGTTTGTGAATATTACAAGTCCAACAGAAATGTAAAAGATAAATTACTGAGGGATGAAAGTTATTGGAACAAAGTCTCTGGCTTCCCAATTGCGAAGTCCTCCGTTGATAGTAGGAAAGATCCAATCCTCCAAGCTGAAATCCTCTTCACTATCTTCCACCGTATTGACCTCTTGGTTGCTAATCTTCAAGGGTAGCCCTCCAGCATGGGCACGACGCACAGCCTTCTGAGCATTTGAAGTGAACCCTAAGCCAAACTTGTCAGATTTATACGGCATGTTTGGAAGTTTCCCCCAGATGGTGCATCCACCCTCCTCTACTACTGCCTTGGCGTCCTTTAGAGATGACATCCGGGGCGGAGGTCTTGTAATCTTAGGGATCTGGGACACCGTCTTGGTTACTGCTACCTCTTGAGAGACTTCTTCGAAATGTTGAAAAGGAGTTTCAATGAACTCGCCATCCAATTCCATATACCGGAAGGAATTGAGGTGGCTAATCATATACTCTTCCTCTCCGTGGACAATGATGATCTTTCCATGAACTGGATATTTCAGCATCTGGTGTAGTGTAGAGGTGACAGCACCGGCATTATGGATCCACGGTCGTCCTAGTAGACAGGAGTAAGAGGGACGGATGTCCATTACATAGAAAGTTGAGTTGAAAGTCTGAGTCCCAACCTTTATGGGGATGTCCACCTCCCCGTGGACCATCCTCTTTGAGCCATCAAATTCTCTCATGACTATGTTACTGGGTTTCAACGTCAGTTCTTCGTAATCTAATCTGTCGAGAGCTTTCTTCGGTAAAACATTCAAAGATGAGCCAGTGTCCACAAAGATGGTCCAGAGTTGTTCCTCTACATTCCACAGAGACATGCAATGCCTCGTTGTGCTTTCTTCCCTTTGGTGTCAGATCAGCATCCGAGAAGCCTAGACCGTTATCCACCGTCAAACTGGCCACACAATCTTGAAATTGGTCAACAGACGTCTCTTGAGGCACATGGGTTGTCTTTAGAAACTTCACCAAGGCCTTGCATGTGCCTCAGAGCACAGTAACAATGCCAGTATGGAGATTTTGGAGGGAGTTTTCCCCAACTGTTCAACTACGTCGTAGTCGCTCTTCTTTATTATTCCCAGGATCTCCTCCATTTCCTTCTTGGAGGTTTCGGGGATAGTCAGTGGTTGAGCCTTCGTCTGGCCAGACTCTTCTTGAATACTTTTTCCTCGAGTTTCAGAAGTAGGAGTGTTGGTAGGGATAACAGCAGGGGTTGTGTCATCTTCGTCAATAGGAGCACTTGCAGGTATGATTATGGGTACGGAAGTAACCTTTAGAGCAGCCACAGGTCCAAAACTGCCTTTGGGGGGGAAATCTCTGGAGAAAAGATTCTACCTCTTTGGGTAATTTTACTGGTTCCGGCAATATTGCTAATGTCGGAGTCTTCTTCTTCGGAGCTTATCTCTTCGACGGCCAGCCCCTCTTGTTTGATACCATGGTAATAGATATCTCCACCGTAATTCCACGGCACTGTTTTGTCTGATTCATACAGGACCGGCTTGGGCATTGTGATTATAAGAGGAGTATTTTTTGGAACCGATGTAATCCTAATGGGTCTTTTGGGGACCCTGGAAGGATTGGCGGAGATGGTTATGATTGAAACGTCTTCAACAGGAACAGGTGAAACTGGAGTACTTTCAAACAGAATCTCTTGGTTGTCTATCAAGTGTTGAATGCCTGACTTCAACAAAGGGCAAACAGTTGGTGAGGATAAGCAAAGATGGCAGTCTTCATTACAACCCGGGAATACACCAGCTTTCAACAAGTTTATCTTAATGATTGGGAGTGGAGTCAAGAGTTCATCAACTGTGGTAGCAAACAAATCTTCTTCGATAGCATTGGTGTTGTGACCATGCCTAGGCATCGGAGCGGAAATGACGTTTGGCTTCTCGGGTGCATCAAACTCAATCTCTTTTTCATCTATAAGGTCTTGAATTTTGTTTTTCAGGGCCCAACAGTTGTTAGTGTCATCACCCGGACTTTCGGAATGATATGCGCATCTGGAATTTGGGTGATAATAAGGGGACGCAGTGTTGGAGTTCTTTGGAGCTTCCTTTAGAGTTGTCAAATTGGATTTCAGAAGATGTGGTAAAACCTGGGCTAGAGTCATATTGATTCTGGTGAATTGTCGGACTGGCCTTTCCACCCTCGGTTGACTACTTCTTGGTTGATCAGATGTGGGCTTTGGGATCATAACGGCTCCTACCACTGGTTGACGTTCATCTCTCCCTTGGTTCCTTTGTGGGTAAACAACAGATACTTCTTTCTTCCCAGTGAAAGGCTTTCTTACAGCTATAGAGGAAGATGAATCCTTCTTAATCTTTCCACTTTTTATGCCAGCTTCCACCCTCTCTCCGGTTAGTCTTAACTCAGTAAATCCTACAGATGAGCTTCCAATCAGATGGTTAAAGAAAGGGACCGATAGAGTGCCTAAGAACATATCCACCAACTCCCTTTCAGACAGAGGGGGTTGCACTCTCCTAGCTAGATCTCTCCATTTCTGCGCGTAATCTTTGAAACCCTCATTTGAATCCATAGCCATACTCTGAAGTTAAGTACGGGTAGGCGCCAAATCTGCATTACACTGGTATTTCTTATAGAAAGTTGCGGCAAGATCTTCCCAGTTGTGGACGTCGGCCCTTTCTAATTGGTAAAACCAATCGAGTTGTGTTCCAGATAGGCTATCTTGGAAAAAATGCACCCATAGGTCTTTATCGGCGGAGTGCGGTTGGATCTTTCTCACATACGATCGGAGGTGCATCTTAGGACATGACACCCCATCATATTTTGCAAACAACGGCACTTTGAACTTTGGTGGGATCACAATTCCCGATACTAGTGCCAATTCTTCAAAGTCTAGACCTGGCACCCTCTGTATTTCCATAGCGTTCAGACACTCTTCAAGATGTCTATACTTATCATCTGCGGGGGGATACTGTTCCTCGGAGTAGTCTTCCTCTTCTTCCTCCTCCTCAGATTCTGACAGAACCATTGTTTCCTTTCCTTTTCCTTCTCCTTCATTAGATGTTGTTGCGAAATTCAAGGTTCTTCTAGTTTGTCCTTGAAAACTTCTCCCCATGATTACAACACCGGTTGGTTTCTTCTCTTTCTTCTTCTTCTCTTTGGCCAACAGAGTCTTCAACTCCTCTTGTCCTTTGGCCAGGGTTGTGAGTAATTGATGAAACTGCGTGTTTTGAGCTTGAAGATCTTTGACTATCTGTTCGAGATCCATCTTACTGAAATAAACAGTAGAGAGATGAGGAAACTCGTTGCAAAAGATCTGTTTATGTTATGATGAATGATATATGCACATGCAATGTTTTCAAGGATTTCAAAGATTCAAGTTCGTTTTAGACAAAAAGAAACATACATTATATTAATAAGATAAAGTTTGAGTACATCAATGCCTCTTGGGGAAGATGAGAAATAAACCATCTTTCCAGGAGAGGATTGAAACACATAAGGACACCTCTTTTCCTCATTGTACGAGTGTGAAAAGAGTGTAGGATATCTCCAAGCAATGTAGGCACCGAATTGCGTGACATGAAGATTTTGACGGTGCTCACATCTATGAGTTGGTCAGGATTGGAGAACAAGACCATCCCATAGATAAGAAGAGTCACAATTTCCTAAAAGACTTGCAAGTCTAAGGAATTCCAACATATTTGGGCTTTCTCAAACAGAAACTTTGCTAAGAAGCCATTGACACCACTCCTAGTTTCCCAATGAGTTGTGACATCATATGAGTGCAAGTGCAAACCTTGAGCAATCTCTTATAGCTTTAGGTATCTTTCCGTACCGTTGAAAGGTAGTTGATTGAGAATAGGAATCCTCAAGAGTTGAGAGAATTCTTCCAAAGTGGGCACAAGCTGATAGTCGTGAAATGTGAAGCAATGGTGCAAAGGATCAAAGAACTGGAAGAGCACCTTCATCATATCCTCATCTGTGTTGGAGGTGACCAAGTTGAGTAGACGACCATGTCTCTCGGTGAATGTAGAGTTCTCAGGGATCCTTGAAGCTAGCTCCTTGAGTTGTGGAGGAATTCTTACAAGGTTGACTTGGATAGTTTTCCTGCAAAGTGAATCCATATCCTACAAAACAAGAACAAAGATGAATCTCCAAAATCCTTGAAATGGTTAGTGGATGTATATGATGCTCATGATTTCCATGATATTATGTACAAGTATTCACATACAAGCAAAACAAACAATTTCTTAGTTTAGGCTTGCATGGGGTTTTATAGGTAAGTACCCTCTTGAAGTTTAGTTGGCTTAAACCTGTCCTAGTAATAGTAACCGGGTACTAAGGAGCTCAATATCACCGGATTGTTTCCTTGGTCATTGTTTCAGCTCAAGCTTCTTTAATGGCGACCGAAATATCCCAAGAAACCAACCCTCAATGAGTGTAGTATCGAGTATCTACCAACTTCGGACTGCACCAAAGCCGGTCATCTCACTACATCCTAAAGTCTAAGTTGGTCAAGTAAAGGGTTCTAGAAGTTCATTAGTGCTTCAGGACATCACTTAGCGGCCCTGTAATCTCTTTGATTGACTCAAAGGCTACCGGTACCCATAAATATGTTGCACTAACATAGTTATTGCTTAGACCATGTCGGTATACCCCGCACAGTTTCCACAACGTATTGCTATTTACCTATAATGTTTCCCAATCCAAGTGGAGGATTCAAACCCAAACAAAGAACCATTATGTAAAGCAAACAAGTCAAACAAATGTAAGCAAATAAATGTGATCTAGCCCTAAGATAACCCCACTTTTAAAATTTTCCCCAGCAGAGTCGCCAGTTCTGTGATATGGTGGGAGAACTGACTTGAGGGTTTTGCGTTTTATCCCAAATGTTGCGGTTAGCAAGAGTTGCCATTGACTTTTCTTTTATCCAAAAAGGAAAGGTGAAAAAGCACAGGAAAGACCTTTGAGATGTTTTCTTGAGTTCGGGGGGTAGATTATGAAAAGAGAAGGTGTTAGCACCCTTTTCATCCATGGTTTTCCATGGGCTCTTAGTTACTTGCTAGATCACTTGATTTTTTGTTTAAAAATGTGCTTTGTGTGGTTTTTGAAAGTATTTTGTAAAGAGGCCATTATTTAGGCAATCTTTGTAATGATTCTAGTTCGTAAGAATGTATACAAAGATGTTTGTCTTTTTGAAAATGTTTTCAATGTTTGTAGGATGTTTGAAAATGTGTGTGTTTGTTTTAAAAATAGCAAGGATGTTTGTTTGAAATTGAGCAATTAACTAAAAGCAAACTACCTACTCAAATGTCTTTCTTGTTCATTTTCTTTTCCTTTTACATTGTTATCTTAGCATTGAATTGGTAAGTAACCCTATCTTTGGATGTAAACGGGACGGGCGTGGGTCATCGTATAACCATGATTAGCAATATTGTAAAGTATCTTAGCATTTTGAGGGACTAGGATCATTTTTGTAAGGCAACTTTGAATAGCGTCATCGAGGGACTATAATCTTGTTTTTTTTATTTGTTTTGCTAAGATACCTTACATGCGTAATATGGCCATTTTTTGTATAAGGCAACCAAGTGGAGTAACCCTAGGGGTGCTTGTGTGCAAGTGTGTTTTATTTACATGCATTTAGTCTTGATTAGGGTGATCTACTTGTTGGTTTTGTCTTTCCATACAAACCCTAATTTACTAGCATTGATATGAAAGCGATAAATTGCGGAAAGTAAAATTACTATGCTATTACATCATTATGGGGATGGGATATACAAATGTATAAATGGGGATGACAAGTAAAGTAAATCCTAATTACTATTACAAGGCTTTAACAATTACATAATTTATAATGCAAAAAATAATAAAATATGCAAGAAGATGTAAAGCGAGAGAAATTGTTTTTTTAGGGTTTTTTATTGAAAAAGGTTTTGTAATTAATTTCATTGAAGAAAAACCTAAGTCTAAGTTAATTGTTTAGAAAATTGTTTTTGAGGTTTCATTTGAACAAAAAGGTTTTATAAGGTTAGGTCATTTCCAAGCAATGCGATATGTCCAAAAGAACCTAAACAAACTCCAAAAATCACGAAATTTGGTGCCCGAGCTGACACGGGCCGTGTCAGGGGACACGGGCACCCGTGTCAGGACCTGTCCATGACTTTTATGCATTTTTTTGGTCCCAGCCATCCTGACACGGCCGTGTCACCTAACACGGGCGCCCGTGTTAGCCCTTGTTCATCCTTTTTTGGTCATGTACGCACCAGTAACTCTGACACGGGTCGTGTCAATTGACACGGGCACCCATGTCAACCTCTATACCTGCATTTTACTATGTTTTTCAACCCAAATAAGCTGACACGGGCCGTGTCATGTGACACAGGCACCCGTGTCAACCTCTGGTCTGGCTTTTTATTAGTTTTTTCTCTTTGATTTGTCTTGTTATATCTTTCGAGCGCAAAAGCAAATGATGTATCAACAATGAGATCACAGTTTGAGAAAGTTTACCTCTCGAAGCGGAAGCTTTAGGACACATAAGGATGTTTCCGAGTGTAAAGTGGTGATTGATCAAGCTCCTTTGAACCTTCTTGAAGTAACTCCAATCTTTCTTTTATACTGAAAATGGTTGAACTGCTCCAACCGAGTCAAGTTGCAATGTATGTTTTTTTTTGAATTTGGAAGATGGTGATAGTTATGTTACAGAAGTTGTCTTCGTGTTTGAACAAATTCTATATTGTGTATATGAAGTGTTTGGATGGTTTGTTTGGAGAAAACTTGCAAGGTATGAGATTCAAAGATTTGAACTTCAAAGCTCAAAAATGGAGGTTTTATGGACAAATCTGGTTTTTTGACAGCAAAAATGAGTTTGAGTGTTAGTTTCTCCTTCTATTTTTTCTGGCCTCTCTCTATTTTTTCTAACCTTTCTCTCTATTTTTCCAACCTCTTTGTCTTGCAAATGCTTCTTCTATTTATAGGCAATGGACTTGTGAACAAAGGTTGAATATGTTTACAACACAACATGTTATGGTTTGGTTGGGATGTAAGTATCAAACTATGTCAAGTACTCCATGGTCCCAAGGTGAAGTACCAAAGTTACTGGTTTAGAGGGGTTGATTTCCATGTTTTATGATGGAGTAAAATTAGAAACAAACAAATTATGGGCTCAAAACAAGTTTTGTACAAAAAGCTTGCTTTTCAAGAATAGCAATGGTGCCTTTATGCCATAAATGGAAAGATCCTTTGGACAAAGGCTTAAACACTTGGATAATAGCTTAAGATCTTGTGTAAACATTAAGTTATGTAGAGATTTGCAAGTCACAAGGCCTGCAAAGTAAGATTATGCAGCATAGCATAAGGGTTTTGTTGTGTGTTCTTCAATAGAATGACTTGCAAATCAAGGGTGGATGCCCAACTTCATGCCCTTGAATCTCCTAGCTCAAGTATGATAAATTCATGATCTTAGATGTTTTGGAAAGCTTGAAACACCCTCTATAACTTTCATGTTGGCCATTTTGACAAAATCATCTTGGAACTATGTGAAAAAATGCCAAGAAGTTGGGATAAAATCCTGCACAAAATCTGTTGAAAAATTTCTCTAAGTGTTAAATGAAAATGTCATGATTTCATGAATTTATAACTTGAGATCCATGCATATTTAGCAGAAGTTGTGTAAAGAAATGTTGTAGATATCATGGAAATATACAATTGTCATGTTGAAAGTTTCCCTTGAACCGTCTTGCATCTTGGTGAAAGAATGGCATGAAGTGATGAAACTATCATGTATAAAAACACTTAGAAAATTTCTAAGTCTTGGAAATATTGACTTTTCAAGTTGACTTTTGACTTTCTTGACTTCTTGATGATTAAGCTTGATATTATTGAATGTCTTGATGAAATTTGATCTTTAAAACTTAATGTTGACCAAAAAGTCAAAGTTTGACTTTCTAGTATGCAATTGACCATTTTTCCCTTGTGCCAATTTCAAGCCTAAATTGATGCATCAGTGCTGCAAACTTGATGTCGTAGAAGATCTTGTGAGAAAATACTTGACAAATGAGAGGGAAAATTTTAGGGTACAACACCCCACATTGCGAAAGGCCAAGGAGCTGTCAAGACGTTCAGAGGAACCGGAGGTACATGCACCTTGTCAGCATAGACTTGGCACTTATGACAGGTCCGAGAATGTTGATAATAATCAGCTTCCAAAGTAGACCAATAATATCCAGCCCGTAGGATTTTCTTTTCCATGGTATGTCCACTGGAATGAGTTCCGAAGGTACCTTCATGTAAATCTTCCATAATCTTTTCCGTCTCGCTTTTGTCCACACATCGCAGTAAGGTTGAATCATGGTTACGCTTATAAAGAACCCCATTACTGATGAAGAACTTCGCAACGAACCTCCTCAAGAACTTCTTATCATTAATAGATGCACCCTCGGGGTACTCTTGAGCCTCAAGATACCTCTTTACCTCGTGGAACTAGGGTTTATCTGCTACCTCTTCAGTCTCAATATCACAGCAATGTGCGGGTTCGTCCAACTTCTCGATGGTAATCTGGGGAGCTTCATTGTCCTACCTGACCTTGAACATAGAAGACATGGTAGCTAGCGCGTCCGCTAACTGATTCTCCTCTCTTGGGAAGTGTTCAAAGGTTATCTCCGCAAAGTGTGTGAGCAATGTCAATACATACTCCTTGTAAGGAATAAGATTTGGGTGTTTCGTATCCCACTCGCCTTTTATCTGGCTGATCACTAGAGAGGAATCTCTGAATACACTCAAGAACTTAATCCTCATGTCAATAGCTGCTCGAAGGCCCAGGATGCATGCTTCATACTCCGCCATATTGTTGGTGCAGTTAAAACATAATCGGGCGGTGAATGGAGTATGATAGCCCTTAGGAGATATGATCACGGTGCCAATGCCATTACCCAACGAGTTTGAGGCTCCGTCAAAATACATAGACCATCGAGATCCTTCCTCAGGTCCTTCATCCGGTCCAGGTTCTTCACAGTCGGTCACCAACATGATGTTCTCATCCGGGAACTCGAAATTCATGGATTGGTAATCATCCACGGCCTGATGCACCAAATGATCTTCCAACACACTCCCCTTGATTGCTTTTTGGGTTGTGTATTGGATATCATACTCGGTTAAGATCATCTACCATCTTGCTATTCTTCCGGACAAGGCAGGCTTTTCGAAGATATACTTGATTGGATCCATTTTTTATATCAATAAGGTAGTGTGAGTCAGCATATACTGTCTCAGCCGGCGAGCAGCCCATGCCAAAGCGCAGCAAGTTTTCTCGAGCAACGAGTATTGGGTCTCGCAGTCGGTAAACTTTTTGCTAAGGTAGTAAATAGCGTGCTCTTTTCGGCCAGACTCGTTATGCTGCCCCAACACGTACCCCATTGAATTATCCAGTACTGTCAAGTATAAGATCAAAGGTCTTCCTTCAACTGGAGGCATCAGAATAGGTGGCTCTTGGAGGTATTCCTTGATCCTTTCGAAAGCGGTCTGACATTCATCATCCCACCTTACCACTTGATCTTTCTTCAGCAGCTTGAAGATTGACTCACAAGTAGCAGTCAGATGTGAAATGAATCTTGCAATGTAATTTAGACGTCCCAAAAAGCCTCTAACTTCTTTTTCCATTAGGGGAGCTGGCATCTCCTGTATAGCCTTCACCTTTGCAGGATCCACTTGAATACCTTTATCACTAATGACGAAACCCAGCAGCTTACCAGACCTTACCCTGAAGGTGCACTTGTTCTGGTTTAACCTCAACTTGTACATCTTCAGCCTGTCGAACAGTTTCTGGAGATGGTCAAGGTGTTCTTCTTCAGTCTGGGACCTTGCAATCATGTCATCAACGTAGACCTCAATCTCATGGTGAATCATGTCGTGGAATAGAGCGACCATGGCGCGCTGATAAGTTGCCCCGGCATTCTTCAACCCGAAAGGCATTACCTTGTAACAGAAGGTGCCCCACTGCGTAATGAAAAACCATCCATAAAGGAGAAGATCTTAGGATGCACGGTGTTGTCGACCAGAACATCAATGTGAGGAAGTGGGAAATCATCCTTGGGGCTCGCCCTGTTCAGATCTCTATAGTCTACATACATCTGTACCTTACCATCCTTCTTAGGTACTGGAACAACGTTGGCAACCCACTGTGGGTAAGAAGTAACAGCTAGAAACCCGACGTCAAACTGTTTCATGACCTCAGCTTTGATTTTCTCAGACATCTCAGGGCGCATGCGGCGAACCTTCTGTTTTACCGGAGGACAGTCTTCTTTAGTTGGCAGGCGATGAACCACAATGTCGGTGTCCAAACCAGGCATATATTCGTAGGACCAGGCGAAGATCTCAACATAGTCATGTAGTATCTTTATCAACCATTTCTTGACACTAGGCTCCAGATTTGCCCCTATCTTGACCTCTTTCTTGTCTTCCTCTGTACCCAAATTCACTGATTCCACTGGCTCTTCATGAGGTTGTATGGCCCTCTCTTCCTGCAGTAACAGTCTAGCAAGCTCCCCAGGCACTTCACAATCATCCTCACCTTCACGCTCGGCTTGGTTGATCGGATTTTCAAAGTCATAACTGGCAGTAGCAGAGTGGTTATCAATGGGATCCAAAGTGGATGTGGATCTGCATTATGATATGTGAGTGTGTGTAAGACAATAGTTGTTTTTATAAAGTGCGAGATAGAAAGGAAAAACAAGGAGCGCGAAATTTGTAATGCAAGAAAACGTCCAATGCTTTATTGATGATATATGAAAATGACAAATAATAAGCCCTCACAAGCAAAGCCAAGGTGCCTCGGGCAAGGCACCGGGCCGTAAAGTTTCAAACTGTCTATTATAAATCTCAAAACAAAATTCAATTACTGTGTAATAAAAGAAACGGGCATGAAGTCCTTCATCGTCCAGTTGTTCAATCCACCGTTGGTAGTCGGGTAAATCCAGCTGTCGACATCTGAGTCCTCATCATTAGTATCTTCCATGGCAGAGACAACCTCAATAGCATTGATTCTCGAGTCATGCTTGGGCATGGGAGTATTTATGATGTTGGGTTTCTCCGGAGCGTCAAACTCAATTTCTTTGGCTTCGATCAAGTCTTGTACCTTATTCTCCAAGGCGCAACAGTTGTTCGTATCATGACCTGGGCTATCGGAGTGATAGGCGCAGCGGGCATTCGGGTTATACAGCGGAGATGTGGTGCTGGGATTCTTTGTGGCTTCCCTCAGAGTTACCAGGTTGGTCTTCAACAATTGTGGTAGAACTTGAGACAAGGTCATATTAAACCGAGTGTACTGTCTCTGCGGTCTCTCCATTCTTTACTGATTGTTGCATTGTGGGGCAATGATGGGTCTTGATATTACTACCACATTTACTGCTTGGCGGCGTTCAGGTCTATTTTGGCTCCTCGAGCTGTAAACTGCACTAGCTTCTTTCTTACTAGTGAAAGACTTATTTACTGCACTTGATGACGTATCATTCTATATCTTACCACTTAGGATACCAGCTTCTACTCTCTCCCCAGTCAAAATCAATTCCGTAAACCTAGATGATGAATTGCCGATCAGATGATTGAAAAATGGACCAGATAACGTCCCTAGAAACATATCCACCAACTCCCTATCAGACAAAGGGGGTTGGACTCTTCCAGCCAAATCTCTCCACTTCTGAGCATAGTCCTTAAAACCTTCACTTGCACCCATAGACATACCCTGAAGCTGAGTACGAGTGGGAGCAAGATCGGTGTTATACTGATACTGCTTGTAAAAAGCAGCAGCAAGGTCCTCCCAGTTTCGGACATTAGCTCCTTCCAATTGATAAAACCATTCAAGTTGAGTCCCTGATAGACTATCTTGAAAGAAATGCACCCACAAATTTCTATCAGCAGTGTAAGGTTGGATTTTTAGGACATACGAGCGGAGATGGAGTTTTGGACAGGATACCCCATCGTACTTGGCAAAAACCGGAGCTTTGAACTTATGAGGGATTACCACCCCAGATGCCAGTCCCAAATCTTCGAAATACAAACCAGGGATCTTCTGAATCTCCATAGCGCTCAGACGGTCTTCAAGTTGTTTGTACCTATCCTCAGCAGGAGGATACTATTCCTCATCATAATCTGTATCATTATCAGAAATTGCAGGACTAGGGTCCTTTTCTTCTTCTTGGTCCTCCCCTCCCTTGGATGAAAAGGACAAATCAGCTTGTTGTTTCAACCTATCCCCAAACCTTTTACCCATACTAAAGAGAACAACCTTCTTCTTCTTCTCCTTCTCCTTCTCCTTCTCTTTCAGGATGAGAGCTTTCAAACCCTCTTGCCCTTTAGCCAAGCTTAAGAATATCTCTTGGAATTGGGCGTTTTGTGCCTGAAGATCTTTGATAGCTTGATCAGAAGACATAACAGCTTAAATAAATAGCGAATAAGATGAGAAACCTGTAATGGTACTTGTAATGGTGTGCATGATAATGGGATGCGTATGTAATGATTTCAAAGACTTTGGGAGATTTAAATTTGCAAACCAAAAAAAAACTTTATTAGATTAAACTTGTAAAAAGGTTCAACAATGCCTTTAAGGAGTTTACAAAGAAGTAAATGAAAAACAAATCTAAACTAGAAAAAGCAAAATCAGAAATCCCATGGACGCTTCCCCTTGGTGCTGACGTAGTCATTAATTGTTCTTTCATTCTCAAGTTGCCTGGTGAGCTTCAGGATCTTCCTTTCTTGCTCATTATACTTGTCCCAGTAGGTATCCCTTTCCTCTTTCAGTTGAATCCAAGACCTCTTCAATGCCCTAAGATCAGTGGGCATGTAAGGATAAAGGACTGTATAAGGAATTCCCTCTTCATTGGTGGGCTCCACAATTACTGGCAACACAACTTCATAAGGCATCCCAAGCTTCTGAGCACGAGCTCGGACCCACTGGAGATAAGGCTGTATAGGGAGAGAATTCCTTGGTCCTAGCTCTTGAGGGTCAGACTTGTTCACCATGCCCCAAGCTCGTATAAACCTTCGGCGATGCTCGTCCACGTCCTCCTTGTAGTCAAAGGTAATATCTGTAAGGAGTAGCTCATGAGGACCGTCTCTCCGAGCCCGACCAAATTGTCGCAAAGCTAAACAAGGACTGTAGGTTATTCCCCCTCTGATTCCAAGCAACGGGACATTAGGGTATCCCCCACAACTATCAATGACAGCAGTGCTCTCCATAACCTTAGAACTCCAAAGAATGTTTGTATGGGCAAGGGACATTATCCTGTAAGACCGTCCTAGACCTTCATCATTCTTCAACAGGGACTTAGGGAGGTGCGAAATAAACCACCTCGCCAGCAGCGGCATGTAACACATGAGAGTCCCTCTTCTTTGCACAGTACGAGTATAGAGGGCATGCAAAATATCACCCAGAAGAGTAGGCACAAGATTGAGACACAGGAAGATCTTAACCACATTCACATCTATGAAGGAATCTGGATTCGGGAAAAGAACCAAACCGTAGATTAGGAGAGCCAAGATGTCTTCGAAAGCCTAAAAGTCCAAGTTATCCCAGAATAGTTGAGCTTGATCTATCAGAGACTTGGCTAAGAAACCTTCAACCCCTCTTCGTGTCTCCCAATTAGATACTACATCAGACCGTTTTAAATGTAGAGCTGAAGCAATGTCTTCTGGTCTAGGAGTCTCTTCCAAACCTGTGAAGGGTATCTGCTCGAGGATGGATATGCCCAATAAGTGAGAAAACTCTTCCATCGTGGGAACTAGCTGATAATCCGAGAAAGTGAAGCAATGATGCACTGGATCGAAGAACTGGAAAAGCACACTCATCATCTGCTCATCAAACTTTGAGGTAACCAAGATAAGAAGCTGACCATGTCTTCTAATGAATGAAGAAGTATCAGAAACTCTCGAGGCTAAATCTTTGAGTTGAGCAGGTATTTTCACAAAGTTAACTCGGATGGTGTTTCTGTGCACGGAAGGCATAATCTGTAAAACAAAATAAAGATAAATCCCCTTGGTCTTTAAAATGGTTAGTATAATGGAGTATGCATGCTATGTTATGATGCATGATGTCATGATAAAACACACAACAGGTATAGCGAATAACAGGCATGGCAAAGGCAAACAAGTTACACGAAAGCCCTTAATCTTAAGGCTTGCATGGGGTCTAGGTATTACCCTCTTGAAGTTCAGTTGGTTTCAACCTGTCCTAACAATAGTAACCGGGTTCTAGAGGTTCTCAATATCACTGATCATCCTCCATCGGTCATGGTTTCAGCTCACGCAATCTTTTCTTATAGCCCGAACTATCTCGAGAGTATGGTCTCAATGAGTGTAGCATCGAGTATCAACCAGTTCCCAGCTTTACACCGAGACCGGCTATCTCACTACTTCCTAATTTCCAAGTTGGTCAATTATAGGTTCTAAGGTCAGTTGATTCTTAACGACACATATAGCAGCCCCGTATTCTCCTCGTTTCTCTACAATGGATACTGATACCAACCAATGTGCCACATCAACGTAGCTACTGCTTCAACCGTATCAGTCTATGTTGTACAGTTCCCTCACAGTTTATTGCTACTTACCTAAAAGGTGTTCCCCAAATCCGGGTTAGGATCTATAGTAACTCCTGATACAAAACCCTCAAAAGTAAAGCAATCAAATCAAACAAGAGAAGCAATTTATGATGAACTAATCCTAAGGTATACCCCACTTTATAATCCCCAGCAGAGTCGCCATTTCTGTGATACGGTGGCAGAACCAGACTGTTTTAGGAAAATGCTGGTTTGCGTTTTGCGTTTGTGTGTCGCAAAATTTCGCGGTAAGCAAGAGTCGCCACCGACTTTTATTTTATCCAACTGGAAAGGACAAAAGCACAGAAAAATTCCTTTTTCGAGATTTTGAGTACGGGTGGCAGATTATAGAAAGGGAAGGTATTAGCACCCTTTTTATCTATAGTTTTCTACGGGCTCTTAGGTACTTGCTCATCATTTTAAAAAATTGCTTCTGTGTTCGTGTGTTTTGAAAAGTTTTTGTTTTACTTCGTTTTAACCCTTTCTTCTGTCTTCAAGAGTGTTACGAAGTGTTTTTGAAAACTCTGTTTGAAAAATTGTAAGTGTGAAAAAGGTTTGATTTTGAGCAAGTACCTACTAGCATCTACCTACTCGAAAAAAAGAATGTTTTTGTTCTTGTTTCCTTTAGACAGTGCTATCCTACTATTAGTGAGTAGGTAGCACCATCGTTGGAATTTGTAAGGGTCAATTCGAAAGGGACATACAATCACTAAAGCAATGTTAGGACATCTTAGTAATAACCCTAATGTCTTAAGGTCATATTCGAGGCAACATTTCCGAGGCAACATTTTCTAACAGGACATTTGATCTTTGTTTAGACAAGAGGGCGACCACTAAAACACCCTATACTTAATGATCATTTACCGAAGGCAACCGAAGTGAGAGTATACCCTAGGAGTGCGCATGTGCGAGTGATTTAATTTCAGATTATTATCTTTGCACATTTAGGGTTTGCTAACCATTTTAAAATTAACATACATTCTTCTCATGCAATCCTATTATCATACATCTAACAGTTAATATTTGCGAAAATTAAAATGCGAGGAATAAAACTACGTTATTACAAGGCTTCGGGGAGGGGGATTAATTACATAGGCAAAAACATGTAAAACGATAAATAAAAGAGAAAACTCCTAATTAAACTATTACATCCCATGAGCAGTTACATTAATATCATAAAATAAATAATAAGCGTGCAACGAAACGAGAACGAGAAAAATTAGGGTTTTGACCCCGTCTAAACCTAATTAAAAGAAAAATCATTTTTTGTTGTTTTTGATTATTTCAAGAAAATAGGGTTTTAATTAAATAAATATAAACCTGGTTACTAATTAATTTAAATTAAGAAAAATAATTAAACTTGGCCTATTTTTTATATTTTTGTTATTTCAAGAAAGAAAATAAAAATTAATTCAAACAAATTCTAATTTTCTAATTGATTTTAATTTATTTACAAAAAGGTTAAAATTACCCCAAAATTAAATTAGACTAATTATTAAATTAAATTTGATTAAAAAAAAACCTAAATCTAAATTGTGGAAAATTGATTTTATGAATTTTTGTAAAAAAAAAATTAATTTTTGTGTGAGAAAATAATTAATCAAAATAACCAAAATAAAGAAATAGAAAAAAATAAAGAAATGGGCCTGATTGTGTTAGCAATAGAGGGGGTGTCCATAGCATTTTCTGAGCCCAATAAGCCTTGTCCCACGTTGACTCTTCAGATTCCATGTTGCATGTTTGACTAGGCCCATGGTAGACCTTGTTGTGCCAGGCGTTGGATTTGGTTTGCTTTAGATCTAATGATTGAAAGATGATGGCATATGGTGAACTCCAAGCATGCGCACGTACCTGATGATGTAAAAGAAAATTGCATTGAACAAATATGGGGGCCTGGGGATCGAACTCAGGCCCTTTGGCTTTTCCACATGCCTCCTGACCAACTGAGCCAACGCGTTTATTTGTATATGGAATAATAATCAAATATTATATTAGAAAAACAAATTAACATATCAAAGCGCGCGAATTTTCGAATGGGCCAGTCAGGGGGTGCCACGCCAGCCTTCTTCTTCCTCCCTCCGTTGGAAAAAGTCCAGGACTTTTACCTACGGTTTTCTGGGCGTAGGTATAAGCCTGTGTGTGGTTCGGTGGGAGAACTGACTTGGGTTTTGCGTTTGTTTTCGCAAATGTTTCGGTTGAGCAAGAGTCGCCACCGACTTTTTATTTTATCCTAAGGAAAGGTTAAAAAGCACAGCAAAAACCTTTGAGATGTTTTCTTGGGTTCGGGGGGTAGATTATAGAAAGGGAAGGTATTAGCACCCTTTCTATCCATGGTTATACATGGGCTCTTAGTTACTTGCTTAGATCACTTGCCTTTGATTTTCAATTGTTTGAAATGGTGCTTTCGATTGTTTGAAATGGTGCTTTGTGTGTGAGTTTGAAAATGTTTTGAAAAGAGGCCAATGTGGTGGCAACCTTTGTAATGATTCATGTTTGAATGTATACAAAGGTGTACTTATCTTTTGAAAAGTTTTCAATGTTTTTGAAAGTTGTTTTGAAAGTGTGTATTTTGAAAAATAGGCAAGTGTGTTTTGCAAGTTAGATTCAAGTAACTAAGAGTTGTCTACCCCTAAATTTACTCAAAGATTCTTTCTATGTTTTAACCCTTTTAACAATTTTGTTCCACCATTGTATTTGGTGGACAATCTTGTGGTAGGATGTTAACGGGACAGGCGCGGGTCATCGTTTAGACCATGAATGCAATAGTGCCAAGTGTCTTTGGGCAATTTTTCCTTTAAGGGACTTGGTCATTTTTAGGTAACTTTCGAAAGTGTCATCGAGGGACTATGATCATTTGAATTGTTTTTGTTTTGCCAAAGAAACTCAACATGCAACATGGCCCATTATTGAAGGCAACAAGTGGAGTAACCCTAGGGGTGCAAGTGTGATTGGTGTTGTCCATTTTCATGCTTTTTGTCTTTGAATTAGGTCAAGCTATTTGTTGTTTGATTTTTGCATACAAAACCCTAAGTCTATCATGGCATTTTTAGAAAGCTTTAAAGTGCGGAATTTAAAGTCCTAAATTATTACAAAGTAATCATAGGGATGGGGGTACAAATGTTCAAATGGGGATGAGACTTTAATAGGAGAGTAGTGTCTCAATATTTACAACCAAATCGAATCAATTCGCAAATGTAAAATGTATCAAATGTACAAGAATAAACAAATGTGTATGTGTAAATGTATTTGTGTAAGTGTATGTGATTTATTTACAAGTGAAATAAAAATAATGAAAAAAAGTTGATTTTGGATATTTTCATGTTTAGGGCAAAACCCTAATTTTTGCAAATAAATAGTATTTATTATTCATCATATACAATATTTATTAATTATGTACAAAAAATAAATAAAAGGAAGTATATTGTAAAAAAGTGATTTTTGAGGTTAAATATTAATAAGAAAAAAAAAGTATTATTTTTATGTTTTTATCCTAAATATTCTAATAATTATATAAGTATTTGTATTATATATTAAATATATTAAATATACACAAAAATAAAATATTAATTATTTTACAAAAAAAGTATATTTTTTTAGAAAATGTTTTCAAAAGATAAAATAAAATAAAAATCAGAAAATAGAATGTATTTTGTATTATTTTTTAGTATTTTCAAATAAAAGTATATATGTTTATTTATATGTACAAGTTCAAATAAAAGCAAATAAATTCAAAATAAATGCAAAAATGTATGGAAAATATTTTTAATATTTTTTATGTTTTGACAAAAAATAAACAAGTCAGAAACAAAAAGAAAAAATCAAAAATGATAAAAATAAAGCACAATGGGCCAAGGGGGTGTATGTTGAAAAAAGGGGTGCAAAAAGAAGGACTGACTCAGGCCCAGCCCAAGCCATTCATCTTCAACCTCCAGACTTGTTTGAACAACAAAAATGCGCGCTCCCTAACTCCTGATTCCTGGACTTTCAAGCAAAACTCATAACACCAAAAATGTAGAGCATCAAGAGACGAATCCAGACATATAAAAAACTTGACTTAACTCTAAGAAACGGGGGAGAATTTCTTCATCCCCAATTTCTGACCTAAGTTTTTTCTAATGTTCAGGTTCCAAATTCTCTTAACACACACAATATAAATGAAAAGTGAGGATATAGGTAGCTTCAGGGCCATGAGTAGAGCATGTTTCATGCATAAACCTAAGCCTAACTCTTCCTAGATTGAGAGATAGAAGTCCAAAGTTTTACCTGTTCAGCTGGAATCATGTGCAGCAATGGAGGTACTTTCAATGCAATGTGAGGACTTGTACAGCTTGCTTGAAGTTCAGGGATGCTCTTCCAACCTCTAGCTTGCTTTGAAACTTACTGAAACGAGCTATGTAACTCAACCTACACAACTGAAAAAATGAAAATGGTGAACTTGGTTAGAGGTGTTACAGTCTGCAGCTAGGGCTTGGGATAGTTTGTATGGATGATATAGGATGTGTTTGAACTGGTTTGGATGAAAACGCACGAGGGAAATGAACTGGCCAAGTCAAAATGCAGAAGGTACCCTGTTTTGCCACAAAACTGTGTTTTGATGAATGAGGGAGTCTTAGGGATGGCTTGGTCGTGTTTCAGGTTACTTAGGGAGTGTGAAACGTGTTCACAAAGTTTGTTTTGGTTAGTTCTTGCAGTAATGAGAGTTGATGTTCAATATGCAAGTTTTCTTCTCTTTTAAGCCAAAGTTGCCAAGTTGGGTTACAAGCTTATGCAGGCCCCCTAAACATGCTCCAAAGTTTGTTCTTGATCAGTGGGATATGTCCACACATTTGTGCCTCAGAGATTTGCTTTGTACTTCTTAGATTGTAAACTTGACATAAAGTGTAACTTTATCAAAATGGCTAAAATGCTTTTTCTAATTATGGATTAATCTAACATGTATTGCCCAAATGAATGAATTAACATATTGGCACAATGGTTTAGCATTGAATTATTGAGTGTTAATGGGATTAGAGGCTTGTAATCTAGCTTGGAACATGCTGACTTGAAAATGGCAAGGTTATGAACATGCATTTGGTCAAGAACAAAAGTGACTTTTGCCCAACTTTGCCAATTCGATTCTCCCTAACCACAAGGGTGTTTGAGAAGTTCTTGGACAATTTGGAAAGATTGGAATGTGTACTACAATCCATCTTTGTAATGAAAGTTGAGATTCCAAGTGGAAGCATGTGAAAAGTGGCCATGAAGTTAGGCAAAAATCCTGCGTAAAATAGGTCAAAACATTTCTAAGTTAAGAATGTTTTGCAACCTTGTTCCAAAAATCATAACTTGAGCTACAAGCTTCTTTTGAGGAAACTTTTTGAATCAAAGTTTTAGATTTTTCAATGGACTATAACTTTCATGTTTTGAGTTTAGCTTGAATTCATTTGCATCTTGAAGACAAAATGGGACAAAGTTAGGAAAAAATTAGGAAATTTCATAACTTAGAAAAATTCTAAGTTATGAAATTTTCTCATTTTAAACCCTAATTTGCAATTTTTTGGTTTCTTGATGAACAAGTTTCATAATTTGACATGTCTTGATGAAAAATGAATCTTGACACTTGATTTTGACCAAAAAGTCAAAGTTTGACTTTTCAGTATACATTTAAATTTTGCTTAGTTGATTGGAAAATTCATCTGTTAATCTTGTGCATTTGGGATCTTTTGAACTTGTTGAACATGTCAAGACAATGCCATTGAGTCCTTGAGTCCATATGTGAGCTTGTTTTGCCATTGGTTAGGTCAAACAGTCAAAAATTGCCTTTGTGCAGTCAAAACCCTAAAAATGACCATTTTGCCCTTTTGGTGTTTTGATCAAATTTCTTGTGGAATTGTGATCCAAACTTGATCAAATGGTCCATATGAGTTCATAATATTGATTTGGGTCAAAAATCATGAGGTTTGACTGTCAATTGACCACAGTTGACTTTTTCCCTAATACAGTTGATTTCTAGGTCAACTGTCCAATTGACTGGGCAAAGATTGGAATCAAGACTTGAAACTTGGTATGGATAAACTTGTGAGTCCAACATGAAGTATGAAAGTTACTTTGGGCATTTTAGGTCAAAACATCTTTGTGCAAACTCAAACCCTAATTTTGGTCATCAATGCAAGGAGGAGTCTTGAGCAGAGCAAACCCTAACTTGATCTTGAGCTCCAAGGGTCTTGTGATGAGAAAATGTTAAGGAAATGGGAGGGCAAATTTTGGGGTACAACACTGTGTTTCTCCAAAATCCACTGCGCGCATGATAAATCAATTCCAGTGGTATCAATCAACTTGTGGCAACCTCACGATCATCATGGTACCACTCTTCATGGCCAATTGTCCCTGCAATCAAAACCCTAAAAACGAAACATAAACCCCAATCATGGCAAATCTCTGTATGGCTGACAAAAACGCAATTGAATATTATCATTAGCTTGCAAATGTTTCAATGAACAAGAATATGTAAAGAATTCATGCTACAAATGCCAGAATCGTGATATTGAATTTCAAGAAAGTATCAATGTCATGAGATACTTACAGTGCATTTTTGGGCACGAAAACACTTGTTATTGGTTGGGATAGAGTCTTTAGATGTCCAGCAAGTGAATGGTATGCTTGGAATGGCTTGAAAGCGCCTGGAACTATGAAATCAGATTTCCACTTTTCTTGAGTTTTTTGCAAGTTCTCTCTCAGCTTCTCATGCCTCCAATCCTTATGTTTTTGGTTTGGATTTGTTCTATATGTACCCTTGAGTGAATTAGGTTTACAAATTTGCTTCAAATCTTCTCCAATAATGATCATTGATCATGATTTGATTCTCATTTAAATCTTTCCAAATCAAGCCAAAATCTAATCTTTTTGTGTACAAACAAGCCATGCACGATTTGATCTCATTGCCAGCTATTCATGGACCTGAAATATGCACAAAATCTCAAGGTTTAAATGATTTTTGATATTTTCATTATTTATTATTGATTTTATTTGATTTAAATGAAATAAAAATCAAAATAAATGACAAAAATAAAATAAAGGCAAGTGGGAAGGATCATGGGTCGTGGACCATGTTACAAACTCAATACAAGCATAAAAAGTTGGGCCCATTTGACAAAAATTGTAATTTGAGACACTTTTGACTTTTGGCAATTTTGCAAAAAAGGTCAACTTCACCAATGCATAACTTCCTCAATTTTTACCCTAGAGATGTGTTCTTGGACTTTTTAGAAAGCTCAAGATGTCCTCTAAGCAACCCTTTTGGTCTCATATCAATTGGATCTTCCATGTTCATGTATGAAGCTTTGACAAAAAAAGGTGTTTTTGTTGACTTTTCAAAATGACCTAAAATGTCCAAATTCATAACTTCTTGTGAGTACATATTTTGAACTTGGGAACTGAAGATGAATTGTAGGGAATTGCATCCTCTTCAAAATGAGCTTTCTATGGGTCATTTCTGATAAAGTATGAGAAAGTTATGCTTGGTCAAAGTTGAGTTGACTTTTCCTATAAAACCCTAATTTGGCAACTTTTGGGTTTTGATGAATTGTGAGCAATCCTTGAGGAATCATGATCAAACCTTGATCAAATTATGAATAATACTTCAAAATGAGGATTTTTACCAAAAATCTTGAAGTTTGACTCTATGTAGGACACAGTTGACTTTTGCCCTAGCACATTCGATTTTCAGGCCTTTGAGCAATTGACTGAGCAAACTTCCTCTACAAGGCTTGAAACTTGACATGGATGATCTTGAGAACATATTAGGACAATGGTGAGAATTTGGGATCCCTTGGACTCAAGTATCTTGATGTAACATGAAACCCTAATTTGAGGTTGACTGCCTTATGAGAGAGTTTGTCTGGTCAACCCTTGGACTTCCTTGAGCAATTTGAGGATCTCACTTGAAATGTATTGAGAAATATGGGAGGGAAAATTTTTGGGTACAACACAAGGCAAAATAGATATCAATGTTCATTTGTTCCTACTTTGCCTACAGCTTGAGGTTTTCATCTTTAACATTCTTAAAACACGAGTTTTGGAATAAGTTATAAACCATCGTTTCTAACTGCCTAGAAGATGATCCAACATGGAATAAGTGATCAACCATCATTTCTGGTGGCAACTGACAATCAACCAATGGATCAAAGTCGAGTTGAGGATACAACGACTCTTCTCTTTTGTAAGGTAGCAACATCATCTTCACCCGGTTTTGAATCTAGCTCGTATAAGTATCACGAGTTACACATACATTTTGAATAAAGAAGAGCTTCCCTTTACGGAGAATGTGACCCAAAGCTACCATTACTTTTTCAAGTAAAACCACATTCTCCCTTTTCCTAAATTAATGATTTTTGTCACTTCTCGCTCTGTAGGTTCATCCATCATCATAAATCCTAATTGGCGACGTGCCAAAACAGGGTTATAGTTGATACAGCCTCTCGTTCCCATTAGCGGAATGTTAGGGAATTCACCACATCCTACGATGATCTCCTTCAAATACCTTATATTATGCCAAATAATATCATAAGAAGTGAGTACCATGATTCGCTGAGACCAAAGAGATGATTCGACAGCATTAACAATAGTCCTTTTGAAGGCATATGCATCATAAGCCACTTATAGAGCAAAGCCACACAACATATGACTTCTCCCTTCTTTCCATTTCGGGAATGGATGGTGTAGTAAATGTTAGCAAGTATGTTTGGCACTGGATTATCATTCATAAAGACATATAATGCCGCTACATGCACCAACTTTTTCGAAACCAGAAAGAGAACTATGCCATAAATCATGGCCGCCAAAAGTGCATTGGATGCGGTCCAGTTCTTACTCTTTGCAAAAATATTGGCTTTGGATATCAGATAGTACAGAGGTAAACCAATCGTGTCACTCTTGTCAATCCAGTTATTTTCCACTTCACTAAGCATCAAATAAAGAGCCTTGGAGATAGCCTTGTAGTCATGAGTCTCTGGTACTTGGACAAAATGAATACCATTAGTGATCTTGACATCAAGAATATGTGCATACTCTTCGAGGGTCGGTGCTAACTGATAGTCCTGAAAAGTAAAATAGTGCAACTGCGGATCATAAAATTGGATAAGTATTCTCAAAGCCCATTCTTCGTAGTCATCATTCACCAACGGCAAAAAGTTCCCATATTGTTCTCCGAAGACTTGATCATTAGACCCTTTCACAAGAGCTCATATTTCTTGCAATCAACCACGAAAGAAAAGGAATCGATGATCAGCGGTGTTTCTAAGAGGCTCTATGCTTTTCTCCATGTTGCTATCCATCCTTGATGTTAATGAAAACTTTTAGAATACCCTGGAAATGACATGCATATGCGGATTTTTTTACATATTTTTTTTGTACATTCATTTTGTAAAATAAATATGCCATGATGCAAGTGCACCAAACATGGGATCAAGGGTTCCAAAACATCAGATAACTACTGTGCTCTTTTCTGAACATGTTAGGAGTACCAAGATCAAAGGTCAGGAAAATAAACCCAAATGAACCTCCAAACAATAGATAAGAAACTCAGAAAATAAATATGAGAACCAATATAGTCACCATCAGAACATATGGCCACCTTCTGAACAAAGTCACCAACAAAACACAATTACCATTTGTACTTGTGATAATTAATTCCCTCCCCACTCACGAGTGAAAACTAGGTCAGGGTAAGGTCGGGTAACTCAGGATCATGGTTACACCTGAGGACACTATCATCGTAACACCTACGTGAAAATGATAACCCTCATTTGTAACTCAACTAAGCATGGACGACATGACTGCACTAGTGAAACCTAAGTCAACTAGCCATCATGTTCCACTCAATTCCTAGTGTTCCTATGGTTGTCACTTGGACGGGGTATTAGGCCTTTTACCTCATAGTAAACCCCACCTAACATGAAAATAGAGCCAGCACAACAGTATCACTAATATATGAAAAACAGTAAAATGCAATGCAAACATATGCTCAGATGAACAATGACAAATGAATAAACTGAAAGCATAAAAATTAACACCTAAAGAGAAGAAATACAAGAGCTAGGATCGACTATGATGGACCAATAATTGGTTAATCTTTCCCCAGTGAAGTCGCCAGCTGAAGGAATTGGACAAATCATCGAAATAAACAATGAAGTTGCCATCGAACATTTTTTATCCTGTCGAAGGGAAAGGTAAACATCGAGTAAACCTGAAGGGTAAAATCAAGGTCTTGCGACCATAGATATCAAGTAGGGGAGTCGGTTACGTGAGGGGGAGGTATTAGCACCTGCCACGCTCGTAGTACTCTACGGTATCCACTCTTGTTGTCAAATCTAAAGGGTGTGTCAAAAATCTAAAGCTAGGTTATACAGGAAATGCAAGAATTTAGAGGATTATTTACAAAAAAAGGTTTTATTAGTCGTGCCTATCACGGTTGTGGACCTTTGTGCCTACATACCACCAACTATGCGATGGGGATCAAGGTGCTCACAGTTCCCCTAAAAAGTTTTGGTTGGTTGCATATTTTTTATGAGTAATACCGTTTTGCATCCTTGCGATTAGGATTGCAATTTGTGCTTGGTGTTGCAGATTATCAAAGACTCATGCTCGGCCACTCACACACTTAGAAACTCACTCGAATTTGAAACAACATACCCTTATCAAAAAGGTTTTCAAAAGAAAAAGGTCCGAAGACAAAATAGTTTGCATTTGTGGATTACTTTTACCTTGAAAAAGGATTTAAGTTTGGTTAAGGTATTTTATGACTTTAATAAAGGAAAAGAGTTTTAGTCTTAATATGCAAAAGAAAACAACTAAGGGAAACTATCTAGTTCTACCCATAATGTTGTCATGCAATGATGGCCCTAAGGTCAGGATAAGAAGGGAAAGAACCTACCTAATGTTGCATACATGGATAGCAATCCTAGGGTCTATCTCAATCCACCTCTTAAGATCAGATCGAGAAATCCTATGGGAGCATATGATCACACAAAGAAAACAAGTTACATAATGGCAGCAAAGAAACGCTTGAGGAGTATCCACTCATTCAAGTAGCACACACCTAACTGAGGTATCATGTCACTGAGATAGGAATGAAGAAGGGTGCCTAACCATGATATCATGTCATCGAGTAGGACAAGGGGAATGTGACACCTAACCATGATATCGAGTCATCAAGGTAGGATGGGGGATGTTCCTGACCATAGATATCATGTCATCTAGGAAAGATGGGGTCATGAATGCTACTCTTAACTGGTATCACATCAACGAGGCAAGAAGTTTAGAGGGGAAGTGCGAGCTTAAAGTGACTAAACACCTAACCAAGATATCATGTCATCTAGGTAGGCAATAGATCACAATATGAGCAAGCACGGAGCATCAACATTGACCAATGTGAGCTCAATACAAAATGTGGGGAATAGATTACATATCCTTACTCCACTTAACTGACTTGATCACAAGAATAGCATAACTCGGAAGCATCAATGTACAACACGTGCTAAGGATGACATGTGGACTAGAAAATGGTGGGGTTGATTGTGAACCCTTCTCACCTTGCCATCTTTGAGGACTTATAATGGGGAATGGGAATGGAGAGCCTCCTTTTGAGGTATTTGGCACAATTTTAAACACACAAATTAAACACAAGTAGTAAATAAGTGTGAAATGCCTTCTAAAGGACTTTAAACAGCGACTTCGAGTGCACGCTCTTTATTTCCTACTTCTCATGATATTTAGAAAGTGGTAAAAAATGAGATATAAAATGGCACGAGAGAATACCAAATGGATACCAATTCGTATATGCTAAGTGTTGTACCCCAAAATTTACCCTCCCATTTTTCTCAATACATTCTTCAAGGCTCCTCGAGTACTCAAGCTACTCAAGGGTCGACCAGTCAAGGCTCATCCTAAGCTAAAGGTCTACAACTAGGATTTTGAGTTTTTCAAGGAAATTTGGTTTGCAAATATCTCAAATGGCTTTCATGTCTTATCATAGGTCTCCAATAAGGTTCATGTCAATTTTCAAGTCTTGCATCACAAGTTTTCTCAGTCAATGGCTCAGATGATTGAAAATCAACTGTATTGAGTAAAAAGTCAATTATGGTCAACATACAGTCAAACTTCAATATTTTTTGTCAACATCAACATTTTGAAGTGATATTCATCATTTTATCAAGGGTTGATCATGATTCCTCAAGAAAATACCTCAAATCATCAAAAGTCAAGAATTGTCAAATTAGGGTTTCCTTAGGAGAAGTCAACTGAATTTTGACAAGGCATAACTCTCACATACTTTATCAAATTTTCCCAAACCAAAGCCTAATTTGAAGAAAATTCAATTCTCTACAACTTTGGTTTTATGCTCAAGTCCAAAAAATGCTTCATTTGAAAGATATGAGCTAATACATTATATGTCATTTTCAAAAGTCAACAAAAGACACTTTGTCAAGGCAACTTACATCAAGATAATATCTTCAAATGCAAAACTGATTAAAAGATAAAGTGTAGAGAACGTCTTGAGATTTTCAAAAAGTCCAGGTTCACCTTCAAAAGATGAAAATTGAGCAAGTTATGAGTTGTACAAGTTGGGGAATTTTGACGAAATTCATGAAATGCAAGATGAGCAAAATTGAATTTTTGAACTAATGAGCCTAGTTTTTTATGTTCAAACATATTCCTAACACCTTAGAGGACCTCTAAAAATGACTCACACATTTTTAGGATTTTTATTTCTTTTATTTGAATTTTTATTCATTTAAAATAAATAAAATCAAATAAAAATGTAAACCACGATTGAAGGCTCGGGCCTTTTGTTTTCAATCCAGCACAGGACTATACAAACTCATGACAACATGTCTAGATTCCTGCAAGACATCCAAGAGACAAGAATCATGCAAAGAAGAAAAGTTTTCAATGTGTTGGAATATTGATTTCATGGGCATGAATACCTTGTCCCTTTTCATACTTGTTGGCTCCTATTTCCCTCTATATAATGCAAGAAAATCAGAAGAAAATGGACACGAAACACTGCATAACAAAGCTCTCCAAAAAATTTCAAAAAAAGTTAAAGAGTTGTAAAATCTGTAACCTCTATTCCAGCCATTTTCAATCCAAACTAAGGGCATATATCACTCCCTGAGGATCAAATGAGTCATTTCCAGCCCTTACACGCGCCTAAAACAAACTAGAAACTCCCTTTTACATCAACTCTGATTGGTAAGTGGGTAAGCTTCGTTTCTCAGAGTTTGTCATGGTTTAAATGAGTCTGAACATGTATATTTGATTCATATGCATTGTCTTATTTGTTCTAACGTTTTACATGTAAGAATGAACATAAAAACTTGATGCCATAGTTAGGGCATGGAGCGTTTCAAGCTTCAGATTTCATGATGTAGGGGATTTTAGCCCAAACGGACCCCATATTCATATTCAGGGGGATGTTTCAATGGGGTTAGGGTTGATTTGAGTCTTTAATCCTTTTTGTTTTACAGGTTTGGGTTTTAAGCTAATCGGAGAAGACAATCGGAAAGTTGACTCTGATGTGCTGACTCTGGTGGCCTAGGTGCCATCATTTGAGTGGTCCATTTGAATCCACCTGGGCACGCGTTTCTTAAAATAAAAATGCAATTGATTTCATATTATATTTATTCATTTGTATTTATTTATCTAATGAATCACACCACCCCATTGGGAATACACACGCACATAAGGCATTCATGCGCCTTGTCCTAGGTTCGATCCAAGCGCAAGGAGTTTTCTTTTTTCTTATATTATCCTTGTATATCAAGTGCAAACGAAGCTAGTGTGTGCATGGTGTATGTAACATCTGGGCCATTAGATCTCAAAGCTTCTAGATCCAGCACTTCATAATCATCAGGACCATGATGCACTCCAAGGCACACTTCCCATTGGATCTCCAGGCATCTCGGCCCTCTTACTATTGGGCCTGGAATTGTTTGTTTTTAACACCACCCATATTTCCTTTCTACAGCGCAGACCCATAATTCCTTTTTTATTTTATTTTGTTTTAATTTATTTCTTTTCTTTTAATCACTTTTTTTAATCATAAAAAAATAAAATAAAAAGTAGACTTAGGATTTAATTAGTTAATTCAATTTTCACAAATAAAATTAATTAATTTAATCAACTTATTTTTATTTTATTAATTTAAAATTAATTAGAATTAGGTTTCATAATTAAATTATTTTTCTAAATAAAAACACCAAAAAGATTGTTCTTACTTAGAATTTTTTAGGGTTTTAGATATCTTTCCTCTTCCATATCCGCACATTTATTTATTTTCACATTATTTTCTGTAATATTGTAATTGTCCATAGTTTGTAATAGCTAATTAGGACCTTTACCTTTTTATCCCCCAATTTTTGATTTGTATTCTCCCATCCCCGAAGCGATGTAATAGCGTAGTTTACTTTTCGCACTTTTATTTTCTGTCTGTATGTATATATCTAATTGCTATATTTTATAAGCGTGCATGGAAAGATCTAAAACAAAGCATTAGAAAACCCTAATACAAGATAAATAACTGAAATACAACACATGTTAGAACAATGTTTGAATCTACTACCCTATATTTGAGTTTTGATGATAACAAAGTGAAAAGATATAGTATTTATAAGTTTCATGAATGAACTATCTGCTGCCTAAAATTATTATGTTCTGACTTGCAGATACTCTGATTGATGTATGCAAGATCACGTCTATTCAGCATCAGAATTTGATTTCATACACCAGCATCAGAAGTTGCCACATCAGAACGTCAAAATCAGATGATCAACTCACGTACATGCTGAAGCCTGATGAACAAGACTGCGCTCAACACTCTGATACAGAAACACAATAGTTCATCAGCAGCGAAGCAGAATCAGAATGAGCCAAGCCAGAACTTGCGTTAAAGAAGCAACGGTACTGTGCATTGAAAGCTAATCAATTCCAACGGCCTCATTCCAGACAAGATCTGCTCAAAAAGGAAAGCTTGTTATTAGCATTGAATCAAGAATATTGCATTCAACGTTCATCTTCTCAAGTGCTATATAAACAAGGCTTTGAAGATTATAATGGCTAATGCTCTCCAAATCTCTACACGCACAAAGCTGAACCATAATCTTCGTTCTACCAGTTTTGCTAAACCACATACTCTGATGCTCCATTACTGTTTAGCAATCTAGTTTCTAAGCTTCAATTTGTGTATACATCACAGTTGTGATAAAGTTTTGTAGAAAACATCCACACACATTGTTTTATCTCTTTGTAAGAAAGTGTTACCTTGACAAACCGGGTTGTGGTTTGAATCAAGAAGGCTTTAGCAGTTGTTAAAGCAGTCTGTAATATTCAGTTGAATATAGTGAATTAAGACCTCGTTGGAGAGAGGCGAAATCACCTTGACGGGTGGACTGGAGTAGTTTGAGATCAAACGAACCAGGATAAAAATATCTTGTCAATTGCTTTAGATTTCAGTTTTACAATTCAACCCCCCCTTCTTGTGTTTTTCACCCCTTCAATTGGCATCAGAGCGTCTGGTTCTGAGCTAAAACACTTAACCGTGTCAGTACAAGATCCAGCGTCAGAAAAACACAATGGCAGGAAACAATTCTCACATCAGCAATGACAACAATGAGGACAGAGACAGATTCAGTGGCAAACCTCCAGTTTTTGATGGAGAAAACTTTGATTACTGGAAAGACAGAATTGAAAGCTTCTTTCTAGCACATGATGCTGATCTGTGGGATATGGTGACAGATGGATACACGCACCCTGTGAATGCAAGTGGTCAGAAGATTGATAGAAAATCAATGACTGATCAACAAAAGCGTGACTTCAAGAATCACCACAAGGCCAGAACCATCCTCCTCAGTGCCATCTCCTATACTGAGTATGAAAAGATCTCCAACAGAGACACAGCAAAAAATATCTTTGATTCTCTCAGAATGACGCACGAGGGCAACGTTCAGGTCAAAGAAACAAAAGCTCTGGCGCTCATTCAGAAGTATGAGGCGTTCAAAATGGAAGAATCTGAATCCATTGAAACTATGTTCTCTAGATTCCAGATTCTGGTAGCTGGTCTCAAAGTTCTGGACAAAGGATACTCTACTGCTGACCATGTCAAGAAAATAATCAGAAGTTTACCCAAGCAGTGGAGGCCTATGGTTACTGCTCTAAAGCTAGCTAAATATCTCAACAAAATCACTCTGGAGGAACTTATAAGCTCCCTCAGAAGTCATGAGATAGAGCTAGAAGCTGATGAGCCTCAGAAGCAAGGTAAGCCTTTAGCATTAAAATCTAACAAAAAATTTGAGTCTAAAGTTTTGCAGGCAGTTGAAGAAACATCTGATGGATCCTCATCAGAAGAAGACGAACTTTCCCTTCTCTCCAGAAGAGTAAATCAACTGTGGAAGCAAAGACAAAGGAAGTTCAGGAATCCCAGAAGATCTGATCAGAACGAGTCTTCTTCCAGATACAGAAGGACAGATTCTTCCTCTGGATACAGAAGATCTGAAGGCTCCTCCAGTAGCAAGAAGCCAAACACCAAAGACATCATCTGCTACGAGTGCAATGAGCAAGGACACTACAAGAGTGACTGCCCAAAGCTTCAGAGGGAAAAGCCCAAAAAGAAGTTTGGAAGAGAGAAGAAGAAAAGTCTCATGGCCACATGGGATGACTCTGACTCGTCTGAAGCTGACTCAGAATCAGATGATGAAAGGGCAAACATAGCTCTCATGGCAAACATTTCAGAAGATAGTGAAGCTTCTGAATCAGACTCAGAATCAGACACAGAAGAGGTATTTCCTAACTTCGTTGTTAACTTTACAAAGGCTGAACTTGCTGAAAGCCTTAATGAAATTCTGGAACGTTATCAGCAGATTAGAGCTAAATTCAGAGACCTGAAAAGGAATCTTGAATCTGACTCTAATAAGTCTGAGAGTCTCAAATTGGAAAATTCTGAGCTGAGAGATAAAATTTCAAAATTAGAAAACACTTTACAAAACTCTCAGAAGGAACCAATTTCTGAAACTCCCAGCAACGCTGATGAGATCATCAAGGAGTATGATCACAGTTTCCAGAAGTTCCTTGCTAAAAGCATAGATAGAAGCAGAATGGCTTCAATGATCTATGGAGTTAGCAGAAACGGCAGGAAAGGAATAGGATACCAAGGTAAGGTTCCTACACCAAAGAATGTCATGGACTTAACCATTAAACACACTCCTTTAAATTCACACTTTGTGTATGGTCACACACATGATATCAAATATACTAGCAGTAAGCACTCTGTGAAACCAAAATTCAACCAGAGTTTTGGTAAAACTAACAAGTCAGGACCCAAGAAAATATGGGTACCTAAGGACAAAATAATACATGTTGCAGATATCTTTAGCAGCAAGTCAGAAACACCAGTCATGGTACTTGGACTCTGGCTGCTCACGACATATGACGGGAAGAAGGCATATGTTCCAAAGCCTGGAACTTAAGCCTGGAGGCCACGTTGGCTTTGGAGGCAATCAGAGGGGAAAGATAATTGGCTCTGGAACTGTAGGTAATGGAAATCTTCCCTCTATTAATAATGTTCTGCTAGTAGATGGATTGATGCATAATCTGTTATCCATAAGTCAATTAAGTGATAACGGTTATGATATAATCTTTAATCAAAAATCATGTAAAGCTGTTATTCAGAAAGATGGGACTATCCTGTTTAATGGTAAGAGGAAAAACAACATTTACAAAATCAAACTTTCTGAACTAAAGAGTCAGAATGTAAAATGTCTTCTGTCTGTTAACAACGAGCAGTGGATCTGGCACAGAAGATTGGGGCATGTTAGTATGAGAAGAATATCTCAGATTAACAAACTCAATCTGGTCAGAGGACTTCCTAATTTGAAGTTCAATTCAGATGCTCTGTGTGAAGCATGTCAGAAAGGAAAATTTGCAAAACCTTCTTTTAAATCCAAAAATGTTGTTTCTACCTCTAAGCCATTAGAACTTCTGCACATTGACTTATTTGGACCAGTTAAAACTGCTTCAGTTAGTGGTAAGAAGTATGGGTTAGTAATCGTAGATGACTATAGCAGATGGACATGGGTAAAGTTCTTAAGACACAAGGACGAGTCACACTCTGTGTTTGTTACCTTCTGTAACCAAGTTCAGAATGAAAAAGATCTTAGAATCGTTAAAGTCAGAAGTGATCATGGTGGAGAATTTGAAAATAAAGATTTTGAGTCATTCTTTAATGACAAAGGCATTCTGCATGATTTCTCTTGTCCTAGAACTCCCCAACAAAATGGAGTTGTAGAACGAAAGAACAGAACATTGCAAGAAATGGCCAGAACCATGATCAATGAGACAAACGTTGCTAAGACTTTCTGGGCAGAAGCAATAAACACAGCGTGCTACATTCAGAATAGAATCTCAATAAGACCTATTCTGGAAAAGACTCCATATGAATTGTGGAAGAACAGAAAGCCCAACATTTAATATTTTCATCCATTTGGATGTACTTGCTTTATATTAAATACAAAGAATTATTTGAACAAGTTTGACTCTAAGGCACAGAAGTGTATTATGTTAGGATACTCTGAACGCTCAAGAGGGTACAGAGTATACAATACAGAAACACAGATTGTGGAAGAATCAATCAGTGTTCGTTTTGATGATAAGCTTGACTCTGAAAAGTCAAAGCAGAATGAAATTTTTGCAGGTATAGAAATTGAATTTGCAGGTTCTGAAGACAAGTCATCAGAAGCTCTTAACACAGACATTCCTTCAACGTCTGAAAGGAGCACTGCTAGAAATCCTACAACAGCTGCTGATCAACCTCAGAAGAGATTACCCAGAAGCAGCCTGGATCACCCAGAAGAGACTATCCTAGGAAGAAAGGAAGATCCAATCAGAACAAGAGCAAGCTTCAGAAACTCTGAAGAAACTCTTATGGGACTCGTGTCTCTGATTGAACCTTCTTCTATTGATGAAGCACTTCTGGATAACGACTGGATTCTGGCAATGCAAGAAGAGCTGAATCAATTCACCAGAAACGACGTATGGGATCTCGTTCCCAGACCAAAAGGATTCAACGTCATTGGAACAAGATGGGTGTTCAGAAACAAGCTAAATGAACAAGGTGAAGTCATCAGAAACAAGGCACGACTGGTTGCACAAGGTTATAGTCAGCAAGAGGGGATAGACTATACAGAAACCTTTGCCCCAGTCGCCAGGTTAGAATCTATCAGACTTTTAATTTCATTTGCTGTTAATAGAGGCATCACTCTGTATCAGATGGATGTCAAAAGTGCATTCTTAAATGGTTATATAGAAGAAGAAGTTTATGTTCACCAACCCCCAGGTTTTGAAAATACAAAACATCCAGAACATGTTTTCAAACTAAAGAAGTCACTGTATGGTCTGAAACAAGCTCCCAGAGCTTGGTATGAAAGGCTAAGTAACTTTCTGCTTGAAAATGAATTCACGAGAGGGAAAGTGGACACTACTCTATTATGTAAAACAGTTAAGAGTGACATCTTAGTCTGTCAAATTTATGTTGATGATATTATTTTTGGTTCTACTAATCCTTCTCTTGGAAGAAAATTTGCTAAGTGTATGCAGGCAGAATTTGAGATGAGCCTCATGGGGGAACTGAAATTCTTTCTAGGAATTCAGATCAATCAAACTCCAGAAGGAACTTACATTCATCAGAGCAAATACATCAGAGATCTTCTGAAGAAATTTGACCTCTCAGAATGTAAGCCATCAAAGATTCCAATGCATCCCACGTGCATTCTGGAAAGAGAAGAGGTAAGCAAAAGTGTAGAACAGAAAGTCTACAGAGGTATGATTGGTTCTCTCCTCTATCTGACTGCTTCAAGACCTGACATATTATTCAGTGTTTGTATCTGTGCTAGATTCCAATCAGATCCTAGAGAATCTCACTTAACAGCTGTTAAGCGAATTTTCAAGTATCTGAAAGGTACTACTAATCTGGGTTTATTTTATAGAAAATCTAGTGATTACAGCTTAGTAGGCTACTGTGATGCTGATTTTGCTGGAGACAGAGTGGAACGTAAAAGTACTTCTGGAAGCTGCCAGTTTCTGGGAGAAAATCTGATCTCTTGGTCCAGCAAAAGGCAATCAACAATTGCTCTGTCAACAGCAGAAGCTGAGTACATAGCAGCAGCAGCAGGATGTAGCACACAAATGCTCTGGATGAAAAGTCAGCTTGAAGACTTCCAGATTTTTGAGAGTAACATTCCTATACTTTGTGATAATACTTCTGCTATTTGCTTAAGTAAGAATCCTATTTTACATTCTAGAGCTAAGCATATAGAAATAAAACATCACTTCATTAGGGACTATATTCAGAAAGGTATTTTGAACTTAAAATTTATAGATACAGACCATCAATGGGCTGATATCTTTACTAAACCCCTTTCAGAAGATAGGTTTAATTTCATTCTGAAACATCTCAGCATGAAAGTGTGCCCAGAGTGAAAATGCTTTAATTCCATATATTTACCTTCAGAATGTAATTATTTTACTGTGAACTTCTGATCAATCTCCTTTCAGAAAGATAGAACATGCAGATTGTATCAGATGCAAGTCTAAAGATCTGAGAGTCTAATCTCAAAGACAGACGTGCTGATCACTACATCAAACAAGTGTTATCCAATCATCAGCATATCTCTGAAGCAGAATGCGTGCACGCTTCTGAGAAGGCAAAGCGCTGATTGGGTGCATTGAGACACATGTCTGGTAACCGTTTTTAAGTATCTTTCTTAAATCCCCCAAAATCAGCAAGCATTTAATGAAAAGTAATCATGCTTATAAATGGCAATCATTTTTTTCTCTCTCTTAAAAACGTTTATCTTTTCAAAATAATTTTGAAAACTCTATTTAAGCACATTAATCTCTCATTCTTATTCTGAACTATCTTAATATAATTTGTTTTTTCTGATCTTAATTGTTTTAGCACATCACCAACACTTTTTGATTGCTGACAAAAAAGGGGGAGAACAAGAATGATATTTAAATCAATAACGGGCTAACTAGACAGAAACTCTCAAACATTCTAACTCTATTACTTGAAATGTTTTTCTGTTTTGTTTAAAGTCTACAGGCACAAGGAAGCTCCTGGACACTCTGAAGACTAGAAGCTCTGATCAAGATGTAGAAGCTCTGATCAATGTTGCTCTGATCAATATGAAGTTCTGATCGTCCTAATACTCTGATCCAAAGCAAAGCTCTGACAGGAAAAGCTCTGAAGCTCTGCTCTCTGATAAGTCAAAGACTCTGATAATCTGATGTTCAAAGAAAGAAAAAGATCTGATCCTGAAGAACACGTATAATCAAAGGGAAGTAATCAACTCAGGGGGAGTATCTCTTAACTCTGACTTCTCCGTACTTCTTACTCTGATACATTTTCCAGATACCTTTTCACGTTATTTTTCATTTAAAATATCTAGTTTTTGTCATCATCAAAAAGGGGGAGATTGTTAGAACAATGTTTGAATCTACTACCCTATATTTGAGTTTTGATGATAACAAAGTGAAAAGATATAGTATTTATAAGTTTCATGAATGAACTATCTGCTGCCTAAAATTATTATGTTCTGACTTGCAGATACTCTGATTGATGTATGCAAGATCACGTCTATTCAGCATCAGAATTTGATTTCATACACCAGCATCAGAAGTTGCCACATCAGAACGTCAAAATCAGATGATCAACTCACGTACATGCTGAAGCCTGATGAACAAGACTGCGCTCAACACTCTGATACAGAAACACAATAGTTCATCAGCAGCGAAGCAGAATCAGAATGAGCCAAGCCAGAACTTGCGTTAAAGAAGCAACGGTACTGTGCATTGAAAGCTAATCAATTCCAACGGCCTCATTCCAGACAAGATCTGCTCAAAAAGGAAAGCTTGTTATTAGCATTGAATCAAGAATATTGCATTCAACGTTCATCTTCTCAAGTGCTATATAAACAAGGCTTTGAAGATTATAATGGCTAATGCTCTCCAAATCTCTACACGCACAAAGCTGAACCATAATCTTCGTTCTACCAGTTTTGCTAAACCACATACTCTGATACTCCATTACTGTTTAGCAATCTAGTTTCTAAGCTTCAATTTGTGTATACATCACAGTTGTGATAAAGTTTTGTAGAAAACATCCACACACATTGTTTTATCTCTTTGTAAGAAAGTGTTACCTTGACAAACCGGGTTGTGGTTTGAATCAAGAAGGCTTTAGCAGTTGTTAAAGCAATCTGTAATATTCAGTTGAATATAGTGAATTAAGACCTCGTTGGAGAGAGGAGAAATCACCTTGACGGGTGGACTGGAGTAGTTTGAGATCAAACGAACCAGGATAAAAATATCTTGTCAATTGCTTTAGATTTCAGTTTTACAATTCAACCCCCCCTTCTTGTGTTTTTCACCCCTTCAACACACTTTGCACACACGCACCTCTAAGGTACCTCCACTTGTTGCCTTTGGAAAATAAACAGTCATGTCTCTCGAACGTGAGAAGTTTTAGCAAAGACCCTTTGGTTAAAGATCATAGTCCCTCGATGACCCTTCGATGTTGCCTCGGTAAATGATCTTAGTACCTTAGGGTAATTGCTAAAATGTCTTACGAGTTAACTTTGTGATTGTATGATGACCCGCGCCTATCCCTCAAACATCCAATGATAGGGATACCTACTAACTAATAGTAGGATATCATTATCTAAAGGAAAAGAGGAAAAGAACAAAGACCATTCGAGTAGGTAGACAGCTTGTAGTTGCTTGCTCACAAAACAAAATAAATTTCTCACATATACACTCTCTTTTTTCTAAATATTTTCAAAGACAAAAATGCTTTGTATGCGTTCTCAAAGATACGAGAATCATTACAAAGTTTTCTGCACTAAGGCATCTTTTTTAAAAATATTTTCAAAATACACTTACACAAAAAAAAACATTTTTAAAGTGAGCTAGCAACTAAGAGGCCGTAGATAACTACAGGTGAAAAGGATGCTAATACCTTCCCTTTTCATAACCTATCCCCCTTACTCATAAAATATCTCGAAAGGTCTTTCCTGTTCTTTTCACCCTTTCCTTTATTGGATAAAAGAAAATTCGGTGGCGACTCTTGATAACCACAACATTTGCGATAAAACACAAAACCAGTAAAGTCAATTTTCCCACTGTATTACACTAAGCAGTAGAAAAAGAAACCCAGAGTACTTCGTGAGCAGCTGGCATCAATAACAAAATATTAAGTGATTTTGCGTGCGAAATATGCCTCAAAACATCAATGCGAAAATAACTCACAAATTGGAATGTGTGTTGTACACATCCAAGCATCAATCAATACACTGGCACCAGATGACAATCCAGACAAATGGTACATAATACAATGTAACATAAAATTTATATCAGACAAATCCGTATAATAATAGAGTACCTGCATAAAATACAATTTATACAAGTGAAATGAAATACAATCTCAAAGAAATGAGAATTCATGATGTGTATCGAACGCAAGTGTGCACCACAAATTAGCCGCATAAGCATGTTTTTCTAATCACATAACCAAATGAAATTACATGATCAAAAACTATCTCAAAGTACCTTGCATAAATCAACAAAATTGGTTAGAAAATAACAATGCAACAACAAATATCAAAATATGACTCAAAAGTAATGACGAATTAGAAAGAAGTGAAATTTGAATGAGTAACAGAAGGCGAAAACCAAAATCGGGCAACACTACGGTAAAAACGTGAATTTAGCCAGAAAGTGCAACGAAAATAATTAAACGCATAAACAATGGTGCACAAATGACCAAAACAATACATGCATACGTCATACGTATGTCCAAGCTCAAAGTACATGTCAAACAAAAAGCTTTAGTTCCGAAAATTAGGTGCATGAAAAGTCGGAACGGAATCGGATCAAAATCACATGGTGGCATCTAAATGTGCCAACGGATTCAAAAAAATAGGTCTCATGATTTAATTCTAAGTGGAAGTGGTACTTTCGTGCATGGGGCAGAAACACCGTAAAAGTGTGAATCGGTAGAAATTTCGATCCGAAACCATGAAAATTCACCTCAAACGCTATTCAAATTTCAAATACAAGTGCCTTGAGCATTAACTATTAAGTATGTGTGTGTAGCCTTATGCTTAAAAAGTGTTTGAAACGGTGAAAATAAACCAAAAATCAAATGTTGATTTAATTTCCAAATTCTATGTTTTCACATTAGAAATGAGAGTTTATTTATGAATGGAATTGGAAATTATATCAACATATGATGCACAATGGTATCTCCACAAATAATTATATAATTGATAAGTGAACTAAATTCAGTTTTTTTTAGAGATTTCAACATGTTTACCGAATTGAAAGCTAAAGTTCACATCAATTATGTAATTACTAGATTATGCCTCTTTTCAATTTCTCCACAAAAATCAACAATCCAATTGCTCATGTAAAATCAATAATTAATTCTCGTGACATAAAATGCATCACATTAACACTCATGGAATTTATTCAACAAAAACAATGTTATTGTGGCTTGAGCATTTTCACAAACACGTAACCTTCACAAAATTTGATACATGATTTCAAACAATTCAAGAATCAAGGTTATGTCAAGTGTATGTGATATCAAGAAACAACAATTAATCCACAACAATATCAACACTTTAAAACTTGAATAAGCACTTTTCATAAAAATCAATTAACCAAATAAGTACTTATTCCAACTATCCAATTCTGGATTTCAACAATATTATCTCAATTCAAATCTCAATCAACAATTAAGCTCCAATCCTAACTCATTTCCTCAATTTTTCTCAAATTAAAATTCAAATCAAGAACTCGTACAAAAGCACTTATACACAAAAAAAGTGATTATGTAAAACTAAATTAAGCAAGAGAACTTACCTAAAATTGAAGAGGTGTTTAGAGAAGATGATGATCGGAATTCAAATCGGAGGGAGAAATTGCGTCGGATTCGTGCGGAAGAGACGGAAGGGGCGATTGCCGGAATCAACGATGGAGCGTGGAGGCGGAGCTGGCCGCAGTTGGCCGACGGTCAGTTGTCTAGAGGGGAGAGAAGGGAGAGAGGCGCCATGGAGAGAGAGTGAGAATTGGAGGGAGTTTTTAACTTTTGAATTTTTATGATGAAGTTGTTGTTGTGTTCTTCAGAATTTGAGAGAAAAAGTATCTTTGATCCTTGAGCAATTTGAGAGAAAAATTTTTGGTGTTTGTGAGAGTAAGTGAATTATGAGAGAGAAAATGTGATTTTTAATTAATATAGTGTGGGTGAATTGAGCTTTTGATGTGTAATTGGATTGGGCCTCAATTTGACAAGGTAAGCATAACGCAACCACAAAATGCCACGTCAACATAGACGTGAAATCTTGACTCGAGCTCAACATAAAAAACATCGGCGCTGAAATTTGTGACGCGTCAATTGGATAAACAACAAGAAATTTATGAATTTTTAAAGATGCGTCAATGCAGAGTAGTGTCAACAACATACATATTTTTTCGTTAATTCACTTATCAGTTCTGAAAGAATGCCTCAAACGAAAATTCTCCGATCAAAATTAGAACTCAGAGTCCAGAAAAAATTTGTAGCTGACATCATTTATGAAATTATGCCTAAAGAAACATCTCGATACAATGAAAATTGGATAAGTTACAATTTTTACAATATCGGAAAACGGTAAAATAAAACTCCGGTTCAACATCTCCGATAATCCATAATTCTGGGGACTCTCTTCAAGGAATCAGATCTCGGTCCGAACATGCAAAATGAAGATAAAATCAAGACGGACTTTTCTCCGAAAGAACAACTCAGAAACATCATTTTGAGTGAAAGTTTTGAATTTTCAAACATCTAGAAAATAATTATCAACACAGTATTTTTATCGTTTTTACATTGTTTCTTCTCAAAGTACTCGCGCATTCAGAGACCTTCCTTAAAGAATTGGCTTTCGAGCCGAACATGAAAGTTGACGGAGATAACAAGTTGGTTCTGTCACCTAAAGAATCGCTCTAAAATAGTATTTGAATCAGAATTTATGAATTTTCAAGTGCTCGCGTACGGCAGAACAACAATTAAATCTAGTATACCGTCTTCAAAGAATTAAAATTCCCAGAGGTTTTCTTCACAAAATTAGCCCTCGATCCGAACACGGTGAATGATAAGAAAATAATAACGGTCTCAATTCTTAAAGAATCCAATGAAAATACCTAATCGGGTGAAAATTACAAATTTCCAATTGCCTGAGAAACAGAAAACCAATCATTAAATTCAAGTACCGCTTTAGGGAAAACAAAGTATTTGGAGTCCTTCTGCATATAATTGGCCTCTGGCTTGAACATATGAAATGAAGCAAATAGTGAGACGGTTCCAATGCCCGAGGAATCAACTTGAAATAGTATCCTGATTGCGAGTTATGAATTTCTGAGTTTAAACCAGCAAAACGGTGTTTTTAGTTCACCCTGTCTCGAATTCATTGAAACACTTGATTTTCTATACTGTTCAAGGCGTGTTGGAGAACACGGGAACTTGTCATGAAGATAATTCGACTACTCACTAAAAAATAGCCTAGAGGGGGTTTGGAGCATGTCAACAGACGAAATAAATGTCTTTTGTAACCTGGCGAGGCTTGAAATAAATACCTTGATCCAATACCATAGAACCAATGATATACATGCACATGATGATGAAATATAAGCCAAATAGTTTTGAAATGAAGAGGGTAAATTTTGGGGTACAACAATAACTTCGTGGGGGAATTGGCTGAGATGAAGGTTCCGATGGGTTTATTTGTGGTAGATATGCCAGCCATGGCCTGTGATGAGGAGTTCTTGAAAGAGGAAAATGACCAGTTGAAGACTCAGTAAACTCAGTTGAGTTTAGTTATAAAAACTTTGAGTATAGTGTTGGCATAGGAAAGTGATCATATACATGTTGTTGCAATAGAAGTTGTCGTTCCTCCCCATCATGCGGGATCTCTTTCAAATCACGAGTTATTTTGTGGATCTCTCCCACAACTTGGCATTCATGGGTCTCCTTGTTAGCAACCAGTGTTTGTTCCCCAGGTGAATCCATGGGGAAAAACTTATTAGTAGAGACAGAAGAATTTTGAGAAGTGTGTTAATATAATCCCAATGTCTTACATCGAATTACTTCCTCATCTATTGGAAGTTCAGTTAATGAAGCTTCGTGTTTTGGGTCTTCCTCCTACCTCTTGATTTTGATGTTAATACTAGGTGTGTCTTCTATTTTGGGGTACTTAGTCATGATATCGAGGAATGCAAAGGGCTTGAAGTATAAAGTCTAGCATATGTCTGGTATCTTTTCCAAAGTCCAATTCCTGTTTGGAAAACTGTTTCAAAATCTTTCTCTCAGCTAAGTTTCACTTATGTGTGGTAGAAGATGAGGTTAAAGAAGTCCTCAAATGCAGTGTCTGATTATTTCTTCTGTGCAGTAGAAGATGCTTTTGATTACAAGTTATGAATATTTATTCTATGAAGTAGAAGACACTTGGTGATTCAGTATGCAAGTTCGCTTGGTAAATATCCTATCTTTTGAGAGAATTATTGGTGAATATCATTTTGGAGCACTTGGACATTCGGTTAAAGACATTATGTCATCCAGAGACGGGGACTAAGATTCGACAAATTCAGAGACTGTTGTGTTCACAACAGATCAGAAGGGGAATTTTATTGCCCAAGTAAGCATCAAGACTTCCAAAAGTCGTCAGAATCAAGAAGTCCAGACGGAGTCAAGCCTCCTCTATAGTGACAATCTTTTGTTCCTTTGTTGCATTTTTATTTGTATTCCCTCTTGTTTGTTTAAACATAGTTAGCATGTAGAAACTTGTTTGTTTCTGAATTTTAATCTTTAATACAATGAGTATGTTTGTCTTGAAGTAATCCATTCATTATCACTCATAAAAATGATTTTCTTTCATATTGATACCAGCTATACCAAGTCTTTTGCCTAGGCAGAGATTAGAGGGGGTGGCGATAATCGAAAAATGCAAAAATCTCGGTTTTGTATGCTTTGAGTAAGACCCTGCAGACGATGTACAAGAATTATTTCAAATCCCAAAACACCAGAGATATAAGGGAGTGAAACACTTGTTAACCCCTTTGAGCCTTAAAGTAAGAGTTTCTTTTCTGTTCGGAAAAAACCCTTATTTTTAAACCCATGGGCATGGTATTGTTCAACTAATTTGATTGAGCGTTCAAATTTCAAAAGGAGTATCCTATTTGAGGATTCCCACATATTATCTCTCGCATTAGGAGGTCTAGAAACTTGTGAAACCACAAATGGTTATCCCTCACCGACCAATGAATGAGGAAGTCACAATCTTTCCAACAAGTTGAAAATGACTCAAGATCACACAATGTGTTCAAAAAAATGAAAAAAGGAATGAAAGTCCACTAAGTCAAAAACTTGAAAACAAGTGACTTAGGAAAAAATTAGGGCATCCCGCTGGACTTCAAAATCAAAATTCAAAAATAATATGTCTAGGCAAAAGTTGGGGAAAGCAGAGAAAAATGAAAAGCTTGAAAGGCGAGAAAGGATTACAAAATAAAATCCTCAACAAAGAACAAAGTCGTGTGATCAGACACCAAAAAAACAAAGGTTAGTGATTGTCGTGTCAAAAAACCTCGTGGTTCCTCAACCATATCAAAATCCTCTTGAGAGATGAGTGCTCGTATCAAGTTAACTGAACTTAGGATTGGAGAACATCATGGAGAATGGGTGGGTACCAAATAATTTTAAGCGTTAAATCCTTTTTCTAAAACGGTGAACCAGGCCACATTAAAATCCTTAAAATTCCTAACTGAAGCATGGGATAATTCGAAAGCAGCCTACAATGATATAGCGTTTAACACACTCCTAAAATGCGTGCTAAATATTTGTGTTGGTATCATATGCTTGTCTTATCATTCTTAAAAATAAAATGTTTTCAAGGTGGCACTCTAAAAGTGAGTCATTCACAAGAAGTCACAATGTCACTTTCATAAAAACTCCAAGACTTACATAAGTTTTGCATTAGAATTATCATTCTCATAGTAAACATTATTCTGCATGCAAAACAACTTATTGACATCAAGGGAGTTTTCCAAATAAGCGTCAGTTAAGAGCTTAAATTTTTTCAAAGAAGAGTGACTTGAATACTCTATTGAATCAAAAGTTAGTTGTCTCAAGAGAATTGACGATTAAGGGGCGTGTTTTCCAAAGAATTCAATAAGTATGAACAGTATGATGCTTTACTGTTTGAGCACCCTTAAAGGGAATAAAGTTTGCAGATTCCACCAATCTGGATCAGTTACATTGAGAAATCTCTTCAAAGTTCCACCAATCTGGGGCAGTTATGTCAATATTTGAAGAATCTCTCAAACCATCGAGTAATCGAGGTCTGTTACCCAAGTGTCGTTGAAGCCGCTTCTAATATTGGTTAATCAGAGGTAGTTTTCCAAGGTACATAACACGTGGGAAGCTTGTCCCTAATGGCACATATCTCAAGAAGTCCTCTCGAGTCAAAACATTTTAAATGACAATCAATCTGAAGCCATTATGTCGAGATTCGATAAACCTCTCCATAAACCAGTTGTGTAAGAGAACTATTAATAGCTTAAGGCACACTGGGGAAAATAATTTCAAGTTAATATGGTACCATTGTTTCTACCAGGACCTTCTCACGTGAAATTCCTTCATACTATACCTGGGGCACATTTGGTGTGATTTGTTTGGTATGAAAATGTCATTCACTCACTTATATGTAATTTGCCAATACCGAAACTGCGTCTTTCAAGATGACTATGGTATCCCAAGGATGGGTCATTTACCCAGTAGCACTAAAATTTCCACTCATCCCCAGTAAGTCTTCCCCAAGCAAAGGGATTGTGGCTAAAAGTTTGACTGATTTGAAAATTCTTGGATGATTCCTCATCATTACTCAAAGTTTTTCTTCTCCCCAGCCTCTCCAAACGGAGAATCCCTGTCTGATAGTTCATGATTAACGATATTTCTTGGTAAAGAATCTACATCCCCAACAGATATGCGATATTATTGTGTTCATGGGAGAATGTTTATTCCTCGAAGCAGATTTCCTTATTCCCCAGCCGAGGGTACCAATTGAGAATTTTCTTATTCCCTGACAAGTCGCTTCACCAAGATCTCTTATTCAAGAATTCTCTCATTTCTCCAGAGGAAACTTATCTTGAGACTCCTTATGTTAAGAATCTTTTCTCATCCACCAACCAAGTCTTATTTGAGAATTATTCATTTTCCCAAGCTGAGTCGTGTTGAAGCTTATCTCACTCCCCAAAAGATGGCTACTATATGAGATATTTTGCTTAGGATCTCTTATCTCCCCGACTAAGTTACCTTGTTGAAATCTCTTATTCAGGAATGTTCATTTCCCCAGTTGAGTCGTTTCATTGAAAGTTCTTATTCAAGAATTCTCCCTTTTTTCCAGTAGAGTTTGATCCTAGATGTTGATAAGTTTTATATCCCCAGAGGAGTACGCTTTTGCAGCTTTTTGCTTGAGGTTTCTCATATCCTCGACATGTCTCGTTCTTATTTAATATTGTTCGTAAATCCCTAGTGAAGTTTCTTATGCCAATATTACTTCCTCTCCAACAATAGTTTTATGCATAAGTTCTCTTATCTCCAGTTTGGATCCTCATATCCCCAGCAGTACAGGTTTCTGTCATCTCCCAGGCGAGAGGTTGAAAAATTATTCTGTAAACATTTAGAGGTGAATTTTGATTCCCTGCAGGCCCCATATTATTTGTGTCCTCTCTAGCAACGTCTGATATTCATTTGGTGTCTCTTATCAGAGGTTGTAGTTTCGATCTGATCTTCTCCAATAGAGCTTGCAATTTACTTTTGCAACTCTCCTCAAAGTTTATAGCTCGTATTTACCGGTTACTCATTTTATTGCTTTCCATAGAGTTTTAGCTTTTCAAGAGCGTATCTCTAGCAGCTCCTTGAATCTTCTTTTCTCCAAAAGAATCATGCATCATCGCATTGCATCCTCAAAGTGTATTGTTTCCATTTCTTTTTGGAACATTACTCCATAAAAAATATATATAAATCAAACATGCATTGAAACATAAGCCATTGTTGTTTCTATTTCCCCCAGTGGCTTTGCTTAAAAAATTGGATTATATCCCTAACATGTTAATTTATCTTTAGTGACCCAAATACTCATCCCCATAGATATCCATTGATATCCTTGACAGTTTTGTACAGAATCTACTTCATTGCGACTATCCTTTCTTCTTGGTTATTTACCCGTATTTTCCTCTCGAAGTTAAAAGTGCGAGAAAAAGTTAGTGTATAACTTTTATTTCTTCTCAATTATCTGAAAAGATATAATGGGTGTTTGGTAGTTTGTATAGTTGCCACTCTTGAAGGATTACACCCCGCCTTTAGCGTAAGTCGGTCCCCTTCTTGCTTCTCGCATAAGGGGTGTTTCTTGCCTTATACAAGTCCTTTTGATTCGCGCACAAAGTTTATTGGTGTACCATTCAAGTCCAGTACATTTCTAATATTTCCTTTTTCATTCCTAAATCGAGTTTCTACTCATTACTTTTTGTTTATGGTCCTTCTTCCTTGGTACTTCATTCTTGAGTTCAGTAGCCACTAGTCTACGGTGATTGAGTGTCTACTCTTTATCTTTGATTGTGATTCTGTTTTTCCCTGGTGCAATTTTCTCGGGTTTAGTCTTTACTATATTTGTTGGTTCATTTTAATGTCTATTGATATACCTTCTGAATACCAGTCTAACCTTGATATTCATTTTTAGCCTAGTTTTATCTAGTTGCTCTTAGGTCGAGTTTTATCTCTTTACATATGCGTGCATATAGTTTTGTCCTGGTACTCATCTTTGAACTAGTTTTATCTAGTCTTCTTGAGTCGAGTTTACTATCCGTTTTTAAGTCTCATCTTTGAACCAGTTTTATCTAGTCTTCTTGAGCTGAGTTTTTACTCGTTATTTGTCTCTTTTATTCCTTGGGTTCATTCAGCATCATCTACTGTCTATCCTCATTTGAGACCAACAGGTGTCTTATGAAATACACACACTTTCTGTCATCTTGCTATAGGATCCAATTTCTATTGTTGTCCTATTGAGTACTTTTTCAGAGCCTAGTCTTATCTAGTTCCTCTTAGGTCAAGTTTTTATCTCGTTACCTTGTCTACGCACCAGTTTCTACATGGCGCATTCTTTATAGTACTTCCAGAGGCCGAGTTTTATCTTGATAACTGTTGTACCCCAAAATTTGCCCTCCCATATTTCTCAAAACATTTCAAGAAAAATTCACAAGTCCAACCCGGCGCGTCATATTCTGGTGTTCTTTCGCCAAGATATCTTTGATAACATATTCTCAAATTCAGGTTCGACTCAAGAGTCAATTCTTTAAAGAAGGTATCTGAATGTGTGAGTTTTCTCGAAGAAATATGGTGAAAAAGTGTGCTGAAAGTGCAGTTTTTACGCGCTAAAAAATTCATAACTTGAAGATCGTGATTCATTTTGAACCCGTTCCGGTGGCCAAAATTTCGTCTTGACGTCATCTATGTTTTCATCTATCACGGATGGAAGCCAATTTCGATTAGAAGGTCTTTAAAAATATGGATTTATCAAGTATTTTCGTACAGAAAATTTGTGACAGAAGTTTATTTGCGTCATGTTTAGAAAATCATAACTTGGTCGATTTTCATCGTATCGAGCTGGTTCCGGTGCCAAAATTTCACAAATTGAGTTGTTTAAGTTTTCACAGAAGGTATTGAGTTCGAACAGTATCCAAAAGGTCTTTGTTTTTTGCTCAGAGCACGCGTGACGCGCCGAAAATCCTGAATGCTGAATATTATTTCATTTGGGCCGAAATTTCGAAAATTCATAACTCGGTCAATTTTTATCGGATTGGGCTCATATTTTTACACAAGGTCACTGACTCATAGATCTACAACTTTGCTTCAAAAGTCGAGACCGGATGCTCCGATCAATACTAGTTTTTTATTGAAGAACGTGTCAGAGTCGACACTGGAGCCCAAAATAAGTTTGTCTAAGCTGAAACTTCAAAAATTCATAACTAATTCACCGTTTATCCGATTGAGCCGATTTTCGGACAAGAGTTAGTTCTCGATGTCGGCTACATTTTGTTTTCACATTTCAACTTCAAAAATTGCACTTAAGTCCCTGCTATTTATCCTAGAAAGTGACGAACTCAAGTGAACATTGGAGGCCCAATTGCACATTCAAAGCCCATTTTCTTTACTCTAATTTCCATTATATAATCACATTCTTTTCACACAAACCAGAAAGAGAGAAAAAAAACCCTTGCCACAACACTGTCAGAATATCAAATTCTTTCAAGAACCCTAAAACCTTGAAATCCTTATTACAAATCCCTCTCTCACTACAAATAAGCCATCCCGGTTACAAACCAACATCTCACTACAAACAAGCAATCCCGGTTACAAACCAACATCTCACTACAAACAAGTCATCCCGGTTACAAACCAACATCTCACTACTTCTTTAGTAAGAGTAAGGCTGGCTTGATCTCCATGATCAAAAGGGCATAAAAGCATTCATATCACTACTTCTCCAGTAAGGGTAAGGTTGATTTGATCTCCATGATCAAAAGGGTATAATCATTCATACATGTCATATTGGCCTAAACATTAAATTTCTTCATATATTGGCTTTTATTTGTATTCTATGATATATAGTAATTTATTTAATGTGTTCATGAGATTCAACACTACAGATTTAGACAGGATCCCATGCAGGTTCATTAAGGAACGTTGAGGCCAAAACACAAATGGCCAAAAGCCAAAACCCAAATGGCCAAAACAGAACAGCTTATACATGACACTAATACATGGCGAGACAGACATCCTGAGAAGGTTAAGGAACGTTGAGGCCAAAACACAAATGGCCAAAACAAAATAGTTTACACATGACGCTAACAGCTGTTTCACCCCTCCAATCATGCCCGTATACTCCTAAACTCTCTCTATTTTTATTATTTTCCTTTAATTAATTAATCGTTATTATTTTTATTAATCACTAACCAATTAATCTTTTTTCTTAATAAAATCAAAAACAAAAAAAATATATTTTATTTATTAAAATTAAATTCAGCACTTTATTTTTGTAAATAAATATTAATTCAATTAATTTAGTTTAATTAGGAAATAACTTTAATATTTTTGCAATAATTAAAATTAATTTAGATAATTAGGTTTTTATTAACTTTGATTAATTTATTTTATTTCTTTAAATACTCAAAAATCCAAAAATATTTTAATTAATTAATTAGTTTATTAATTTAATTGTTAACTTAATTTAATTTCTTTTAATCCAAAAATAACCAAAAAAATCACTTTCTTTCAAAAAAGGGTCAAAACCCCAAAAAACTCGCATCCGATTTAATTTCCCGCACGCGATCCATTTTATCATATTATTGTATCTGTTTCCCGGAATGTAATAGTTTAATTAGAACTTTGATTATTTTATCGCTTTATTTACTTTCCACATTTTAATTTCAAGGGTTTTTTTGGCGATGTAAATACCCGACGCCTTGTAATAGTTTAGATTTACTTTCTGCGAATTTAATTTCCGCAACTATTAATTGTTAGATGTTTGATAAATAGGGAATGCATGACAAGATTAATCTTTAACTTAAAATCAACATAGCTCACCCGTGACATGTACAGATAAAATTAACCGAACTAACACACTCGCACATGCCACTCTTAGGGTACACCTCACTTGGTTGCCTCGAACATGATCATTAAGTATAGGAAGTTTTAGAGGTCGTCCTCTTGTCCAAAGATCATAGTTGCCTCAAAACGGTTGCCTCGGATAAAATGATCAAAGACATTAGGGTTACCGCTAAGGCGTCCTAACATTGCTTTAGTGACCACACGTCCCTTAATCGAATTGACCCTTAAACTCCAACGACAGTGCTACCTACTCCTCAATAGTGGGATATCATTATCTAAAGGACATTTGCACAGATTAATTCCTTTTTCAAGTAGGTAGATGGTTCTTAAGTACTTGCTCCTTTTAAAACAAAACAAAACTTTTCGCACTTACACAACTTCCAAACAAAAAAACTTCTTCAAACCCACAAACACAAACAAAAGCAAATTTTGAAAACACTTTGAGCAAGTACCTAAGAGCCTGTGGATAACCACAGATAGAAAGGGTGCTAACACCTTCCCTTTCTATAATCTACCTCCCAAACCCGAGAAACATCTCGAAAAAGGAATTTTTTTTTCTATGCTTTTTTCCTTTCCTTGTTGGATAAAATAAAAGACGGTGGCGACTCTTGCTCACCGCGACATTTTGCGAAAACAAATGCAAAACGCGAACCAACATTCCAAAAAACAGTTAGTTCTCATTCCCACCGATCACAGAATTGGCGACTCTGCTGGGGAGTGCATTATAAGTGAGGTGTACCTTAGGATTAGATTATTGTGTTTTCAATTGTATGCTTTGTATGATTTATATTTGTGGGCTTGTATCGGAGTTCTATAGATCCTAACCCGGATCTGGGGGTACCCTTTAGGTAAGCAGCAATAAACTGTGAGGGATATGTACGGCGTAGACCGATACAGATGAAGCAGTAGCTACGTTAGCACTTTAGTCTGTACCGATATCCCTTGTGTTAGAACGAGGAGAATATGGGTCTTTTAAGGGGTCATTAAGCACGAACTGACCTTAGAACCTTAAATTGACCAACTTGGCCATATAACAATAGCAGTATGCTACACTCATTGAGACTAAACTCTCGCGATGATTCCGGCCGCAAGAAAAGGTTGCTAAACTAGAATTATGACCGATCGAGGGTAGTCAGTGATATTGAGATCCTCTAGAACCCGATTACTATTTCTAGGACAGGTTTGAGCCAACTAAACTGGAAGAGGGTAATACCTAAACTCCATGCCAGCCTGAAATTTAAGGGCTATTGTGTGACTTGTGTGCCTTCAAAACTTGAACTACTTGCACATTCTTGTTATCTGACAACATGAGTTCTTTGCAGGTTTTATTTACAGTCCTCATCCAATAATTTGGATTTATTGCAGGGTTTACTTACAGCACCTCACACTTTTGCTTAAACGCATATCATACACATCATAACATCATGCCTTAACATTTCCTTAACCATTTCAAGGATCTCAAGGGCTTGTGATGCAGGTTATGGTAAATCAAATGTCCAGCAAGGGGCAAAGGGGATTTATTTTCCTCTAGCCAATGCCGTCTAGAGATCAAAACACGATAACTTGAGTCAGGGGCTATGACCCACTCGATATGGTGAGCTTGACTCTTGAAGAAGGACTCTTAACAACACGAAGTTTCTTCAATATAAGCTGCAATATTCAAATTCTAACAAGTTTCTTGTTTACCCCGCAAGATCCTTGAAAACATTGCATACATATATCATACATATCATTGCATAACAGGTCTCCCAATACAGGTCTCTCATGTTCTCGCTGTTTATTTCAGCAATGGCTTTCCAACCAGATAACCAAGATCTTCAAACTCGAGAAGCTCAGTTCATAGAAATCTTCCTAAACCTATCCAAGGGGTAGGAAGAGTTGAAAACACTCCTCGTTGGGAACTTGGTCAAGAAAAGTCCTAAAGACAATAAGGACGAACGGCTGGAACAACTGCAAGCTGAGTTCAGTGCCATGAAAACCCAGATGCGGGGGCAGATGGCTCTTATCCAAGGCTTAGCTCAGGAACAAGAAGAGCTGAGAACCATTATCAACCAGCTTCATCAAGACAGATACAACAACATGAAGCAAACAGTCAAGGCTGGGGATCAAGTTATTAATCAACTTCCGAGAAGTCAAAGGTTTGGTTTGATGAAGAATAGACCTCTCCAAGTTGCTACTACCTCACGGGTCAAACAACGACCTCGCTAAGAACAACGGGTTGATCAGAGTAAGCCAAACATGCCCAGGAGGCAATTTACCAAGCTCAACATGCCGCTATCTCAAGCTTTACAACACCTGTTGAGATTGAATCTGGTAACATTAAGGGACCCTCCTAAGAATCCCAACATAGCCTCCCCAAGGTACAATCCTGATGCAAGGTGTGCATATCACTCCAACAGCCTGGGGCATGATACTAACATCTGTTGGGCGTTGAGCAACAAAATTCAAGACCTGATTGAGGAAGGAGCATTGGAACTCACATAAGACGGTCAGATTGAATTCTTTTTCCATCCCCCCAAGGTTCCCCATTTGAAATGACAAGTACTGAGACGAGAAGACTTTTTGTTTATTAGAATTTTCAAGTTGTAATTTTCTTTTGATTGTTCGAACATTTATTCATGTCAAACTTTGTTACTTTATCAATGCATTGCATATGTCTGTTTTGAATCAGTCAATTGGTATTCACTATATTCAAATTGCTTTCATTTTTGTGATGTTTAACACTCGATTAAAAAATTCTAAGCCTTTTGAGGGAGGATGACGAAAATGATATCAAAATCTCTACACTATGCTTTTGAACAGACCCCGCTGACGAGGTACATGCATTGTTTCAAATCCTAAACAGTGGATTTATAAGGAAGATAATCCCTAGTCAACCCTTTTGAGCCAAAGAAGTTGGAGTTTTTCTTTTCACAAATTAAAACCCTTAATTATAACCTGGGGCAGGGTAGTTTTCTCAGTTGATCTAGGTGCACAATGAATGGCATCAAAGAAGTCCTTCCGTAACAAAAGACGGTGTTGGTTCCGTATAATCGTAAGGACAGACAGTAATTATTTCTCAAAATAAAAGCCCAATAAGTCAAAACCTATAAAGGAGACTTACAAAACTGGGGCATCCTGCTGACTGTAAATACAAAAAGAAACAGTTCAGGCAAAAGACAGGGAAAATAAAATCAAAAAGAGGTCCTAAAAACTCTAAACAAAAATGACTGCCTATTCAAAATAAATTGTCAGTATCTGAACCATCACTGGAATATCAGAGCAAAGACTCAAACGGGATCTAAATGCACGATTGGCTGAGTTTAGGATCGAAGAACATCACGAAGAACGGGTGGGTACAAATAAAATTTGAGCCTTTATCCTTTGTTTCTTAAACCGTGAACCAGACCACGTTATAACCCTTAAAACTCCTAGCTGAAGCATGGGTTAGTCCGAAAGCATACTGTTACAAAAGGTATCCTGACTCCTGTAGGGCTTGCTGTAAATCCTGAGTTTACATCACACTTTACAAAAAAATTGCCTGTTTTACTGGAAAAATGCATTTTCAAAAAATTTCAAAATAGACATAAGCTTTGCATTCTTAAAATAATATTGTTTGCATATGACTATTTGTTCAACAGCAGAGAAATTCGCACGACGAATATCTAGTGAACAAAAAACCTTCTCAATAAAAAGGATCACCTCAAGTGGAAAAACACTTCCAATCAAGGGGCACAGCATGATCATTGTCCATCATCTGGGGAAGTCAAGTCAAGATTCAAGGAATCTCTCAAAATGCCAAATAGCCAGGGGCAAATCTCCATCTGAATCAATTGGGGGCATTGGACATGAATTCCAGTAACGAATCTTGCATGATCAAACATCTTCTGGTAGTATGGCAACACGACACTACAGACAGTGACACCTCCCTACATCCTGAGAGCATGGACATGATCAGAAAATACTACGCATAATCAAAGACCCGCTAGGTCGACTGGCCTAGGCAAAAATAAGGGCTTCCCGGCGAACCAAAAGGGTTCGGGCAAAAATTAGGGATAAAAATGGAAAAAATATGTACACCCGGCAAGTTGAAAACCTGAAAAGGCGGCTTGGGCAAAAAAGGGTATCCTGATGGATTGAAAACTCGAAAGGGAGGTCCACGCAAAAATTAGGGATTAAAGCGTACGACTATGTCCCGTCATCTCGTTGCTTGCCTACCAGAAGAAGACTTGTCATTTCAATCGAATGATACCAAGCACCTCATAGGTTGGGATAATAATCGATCCACAAGGCCTCTACATGCACCTTCTCCTGCAGATACAGGGGCAGAAAAGTCTCGATGCAAAGCCATCGTCATATCCTTAGCACGCGTCCCAGTAACATTCACTCCCCGCAGAGTAAGACAGTAATGATAGCTCTCCCCCAGCTGAGACTTGCAACTATGAACGAATCAGCAATACTCTCCCCAAGCAGAGTTGATCTACCATCAGCACTAGAAAGGTTGGGTATCCCCAGAAGGTCTTAATCTTCCCCATCGGAATATAAAGATATTCCCCAGCAAGCATAAGAGTATCCCCGGCAGAATACAAGATACCCCAGTGGAGCCATTTCCCCAGCACAGTCTAAAGAAGATTCTCCAACAGAGTTGAGGCATCATCCCCAGTAGACTTTGGAAGCTTACCCCCAGTGGAGTACAAAATCAATCTCCCCAGCCAAATTCAGAGGATTATCCCCACGAAAGATTAACAGGGTTATCCCCAACAAGTTGAAATTGAAAGATCATCCCCCCAGCAAAGTTCTTTCTTTTCCCCCCAGCAAGACTTCAATCCTCAAAAGATTCAATCTCACCAGTAACGGTAATCCATCTCCAGCGGAGTTCATCATTGAAATCCCCAGCAGAATGTATCAGCGGAATCCCCAGCGGAGTTTATCAGTTAAAATCCTCAACAGAGCATTTCTTCCCCACAGAGTAATTCCCCTCAGAGTAATCTCTTCATCAGTTTATTACCCAACGAAGTTCTTTTCTCCTGAAGGTTTATTCTCACAATCATCTTCGTCCATCATCCCTGGCGGAAGCAAAGCATTCAACTTTATTCTCCCAGCAGCTCTGGGATTTATTTTCCCCAGCTAAGACATTACATGTCCATACATCATGATGCATGCATATAGGCATCGTACCATACAATCTCATTTATTTTGAGAACATCATTGCCTGATACATATCATGCATTACATACAGCTAACCTTTAACTTTCAGGAAAGATACAATCAAAATTCAAGTTATGAAGCTCGGGTACGACCGAATAGTATCTTGATTTCTACAGCATATTGAGAAGCCCGGACTACGACCGGATAACAATATCAGACTATGGCGAAGACTAGATTACGACCAGATAGTGATATCTCTCAAAAGTAAGCTATGAAGCCCGAAGAACAACCGAATAATAGTTTATTCCCCAGTGAGCCGTGAAGCTCAGATTACGACCGGATAGCAACTCAGTAAGCACCATGAAGCCTGGATTCGACCAGATGGTGGTATATCATAAACACAAGTCGTGAAGTCCGGATCACAACCGGATAACAGCTCAGCGAGTTATTGTGAAGCCTGGATTACGACCAGAAAGCAATACAAGACCATGGAGCCTGGATTACGACCAGATAATGGTAGAAGATGTTGTGGAGACTGGATTACAACCAGAAAGCAACCAAGAGTACTACGAAGCCTGGATTTCGACCAGATAGTGGTATGATACATCGTGAAGCCTGGATTACGACCAGATAGCGTTAAGGGACACTGTGAAGCTCGGGTTACGACTGAATGACAGCCAGTTGCTATGAAGCCCGGATTCGACCGGATACTAGTAAACCCAACAGTCAAAGGGAAGCCCGGATGCGGCCGGATAACCACTTGATTTGTTCTGAAGCCTGGATTTCGACCAGATAAGAAGTGAGGTATTGTGAAGATTGGATTCGACCAGATAGCAGTACGTGAAACCATGAAGCCTGGATTTGACCAGATAATGGTATAACGCATCGTGGAGCCTGGATTACGACCAGATAGCGGTACAAGACACTGTGAAGCTTGGATTTCGACCAAATAGCAGTTTACATGGACAGTTACTAAGAAGCCCGAAATCGGCTGGATATTAGTGTGCCCTAAATTCAAGTTGAAGCCCGGATGCGGCCGGATAACCACTTGATTTGTTCGGAAGCCTGGATTTCAACCAGATAAGAAGTGAGGTATTGCAAAGCCTGGATTACGACCGGATAGCAAGTTTAATCTCATCTCCCCAGTAAGTCACTGTAAAGCCTGGATTACGACCAGATAGCAGTCGGTCTTATCACTATGAAGCTTGGGTTACGACCAGATAGTAGTTCACTCTCACCTCTTCAACAGAGATGATTCCTCAATAGAATAACGGACGACCGAAGCTCCTAAAATTCAACAGAGATGATTCCTCAGTAGAATAACGGATGACCGAAGCTCCTAAAGTTCTATTTCTCCTAAGACAAAGAATAGCATTCCCCAGCGGAATCTCCCTCAATAACAGGTATACAAGCTCTCGCTAAGGAATCTCTTACGCGATCGACACTCCTTCAGATGGAATCTTTAAGCCCATCTCCCATCATCAATCTCCAAATGGAATCTGTAAACTCATTCCTGAAATCACAAGGCGAATACTACTTCATGCGAGTGCAAATTTCTGGGCACTCTAGTGTTCAATCATCTTCCACCTTCGGATCACGAAAGGCCCGAACGCCAATCTATATTCTCAGGTTCAAGAAAATTGAACAGGGGCAACTGTTGTACCCCAAAATTTTCCCTCCCATATTTCTTAATACATGTCAAGAATCATCTATAAGTTGTTCAAAATGGCTCAAGAGTTGGACAGTCAAATCATCTCCTAAGGTAGTCAATTCAAAATTAGGGTTTTGTGTTGCATCAAGGTCCTTACATAAAAATGAATTCAAGTGCTCCCCAATGTCCTAATATGTTCTCAAGTTCATCCATGTCAAATTTCAAGCCTTGTAGAGAAAGTTTGGTCAGTCAATTGCTCAAGAGATCCAAAAATCGATTGTGCTAGGGCAAAAGTCAATTGTGACCCAAATACAGTCAAACCTCAAGATTTTTTGTCAACATTATCATTTTGAAGTATAATTCATCATTTGATCAAGGGTTGATCATGATCCATCAAGGATTGCTCAAGATTCATCAAGATTCAAAAGTTGCTAAATTAGGGTTCTATAGGAAAAGTCAACTCAACTTTGACCAAGCATAACTTTCTCATACTTTATGAGAAATGACCCATCCAAATCTCATTTTTAATAGGATGAAATTTCCTACAATCCATCTTCACACCCCAAGATCAAGAAATGATCTCACAAAAATTTACAAATTTGGACATTATAGGTCATTTTTGAAAGTCAACAAAACACTTTTTTTGCCAAAGCTTATAACTTGAGCATGGAATATAAAAATGAGGTGAGACCAAAAGGGTTGATTAGAGGACACCTCAAGGTTTCTAAAAAGTCCAATAACACTTACAAAATTTCAAAATTGAATAAATTATGCATTGTTGAAGTTGGGCATTTTTCCAAAATTGCTAAAAGTCAACTATCCTCCAAACTCCAATTTTTGACAAAAGGGCCCACTTTTTTCCACTTGATATGGTCTTGTCATGCCACACACGTGTCCCATCTTTGATTTCATGACCAATCGTTTATTTTTCTATTTTATTTAATTTTTATTGATTTAATTCATTTTAAATCAATATTAATTCAAATAAAATCTAAAAATTAATGGAATGAGATTTTTTTGATTGGTATAGACTTCAATTATCATCATGAACCAAATCAAATCCGAATCAAGCATTATTGTGCATAAAAAAAATCAGATTTGAGGCATTTATGGAAAGCTTATCAATGGTGATCAAATCAAATCTCCATTCATCAATTCTTATGGATTCAAGCCCAAGTTTTGACCTAAATTCATTCCCTTACACACACACAAGTGAGGCATAGCAAGGACATGAACTAGGCATTGCAGAAACGGCCAGACAAAGTTTGAGAAAAAGCTTGAAAACTTAGAATCTGAAATCCACCTTAGAGCACGATTCAAAGCCAAATCTCCACACAGCTCTCTTGCTGGCAATCCCCTGAAGCGAAAGCAATCAGAACCAAGCCTTCTCATCACCTGAAACACCCTGTAAGTCATCACGAACATGGCTCTGAACATGGCATTGTAAATCTGTTCTCTTGCATCTTTTTGCCATTTTTTTTGTACAATCGTGCTTAACATCAAATTTCTAACATGTCTGCATTATTCAATTTGATTTTCATAGCCTGTATTGTAATGCCCGAACCTAGGGTTTTCTTGTGTTGTTTTTAGGAGTTTGAGTTACAGGAAAAATTGAGACTAATGATGGATATAGAGATGATCAGGGAAGAGAGACGAATGCATTGATGGTCTCCATTGGCATTTATATGGCCTGTAGCTCATTATAGGACGATGCCACGAATTTTGCTGCGGAATAAAATCCGCAGGAAAAATTGCAGTCTTTGTTGAAGAAGACGAAGACGTGTCCCTGCTTGATTGGCCAGTTCAAATTATTGGTGCTTATTTTTTTTATTCCAGGCTTAGTGCGTTGTTTTACATATAATATTTGTTGCTTATTCTAATAACAAAAGCATGCGCTAGTTGAGTTGGCAAGCAGGTGAGTGGAAAACCAATGGGACCTGGGTTCGAATCCCAGGTCCCCCAAAAACATTTGTGTTATTTTGTTTCAGGCAATTCCATGCAGCGCTCAAAGCAGGGCCCATCATACGCCCTCATCCAGATATTGTCCAAGTGGCTTCAAATCTAATCCAGTGGCCAGGAGTGAAGGACTACCATATGTCCAAGTCAACAAGCGCGTAAGGAACTGGAAAAGTCAAAGCAGGCCAACGTTTTGGGCCAGACAATTGCCATTCAAACCCCCTCTTTGGGCCCAATACCCCTTGGTTTATTCTATTTTCTTTTCATTATTTTTTATTCACTTACTTGTTTTATTTTTATTATTTTTTAATTAATTACTAACCAAAATAATTAATATTTTCCTAATAAAATCAGAAAACAAAAAAAAAAAAATATTTTTATTTATTAAAACTAATTTCATTATTTTATTTTTTGTAAATAAACAATAATTAATTTATTTAGTTTTAAATAGGTTTAACATTAATATTTTTGCAATAAATTAAAATCAATTTAGAATTAGGGTTTTTAATAGCTTTTAACCATTTTTATTTTATTTTCTCAAATATTAAAAAATCCAAAAATATCTTTTTATTAATTAATTAATAATTAGTTTAGATTTAATTTCATTTAATCCAAAAATAACCAAAAAAATCACTTTCTTTAATAAAAAAGGGTCAAAACCCTAAAAATGCGCCGATTTAATTTTCTCGCATGCGTTTCATTTTATCATATTATTGTATCTGTTTCCAGGAATGTAATAGTTTAATTATAACTTTGATTATTTTATCGCTTTATTTACTTTCCGCATTTTAATTTCAAGGGTTGTTTTTGGCGATGTAAATACCCGACGCCTTGTAATAGTTTAGATTTACTTTCCGCGAATTTAATTTCCGCAACTATTAACTGTTAGATGTTTGATAAATAGGGAATGCATGACAAGATCAATCTTTAACTTAAAATCAACATAGCTCACACGTGACATGTACAGATAAAATTAACCGAACTAACACACTCGCACATGCCACTCTTAGGGTACACCTCACTTGGTTGCCTCGAACGTGGTCATTAAGTATAGGAAGTTTTAGAGGTCGTCCTCTTGTCCAAAGATCATAGTTGCCTCGAAACGGTTGCCTCGAATAAAATGATCTAAGACATTAGGGTTACCGCTAAGGCGTCCTAACATTGCTTTAGTGACCACACGTCCCTTAATCGAATTGACCCTTAAACTCCAACGACAGTGCTACCTACTCCTCAATAGTGGGATAGCATTATCTAAAGGACATTTGCACAGATTAATTCCTTTTTTGAGTAGGTAGATGGTTCTTAAGTACTTGCTCCTTTTAAAACAAAACAAAACTTTTCGCACTTACACAACTTCCAAACAAAAAAACTCTTCAAACCCACAAACACAAAGAAAAGCAAATTTTGAAAACACTTTGAGCAAGTACCTAAGAGCCCGTGGATAACCACAGATAGAAAGAGTGCTAACACCTTCCCTTTCTATAATCTACCTCCCGAACCCGAGAAACATCTCGAAAAAGGAATTTTTCTGTGCTTTTTTCCTTTCCTTGGATAAAATAAAAGACGGTAGTGACTCTTGCTCACCGCGACATTTTGCGAAAACAAACGAAAAACGCGAACTAGCATTCCAAAAAACAGCCAGTTCTCATTCCCACCGATCACAATAACCTCTACTCGATCACACCAACGTTTAGCTAGAAGGCTAATGGTATAAGTTCAGTTTATCTTTCCTTTGTTGATCGAGACCAGTTTATTTCTGGTATACCCGTTCGAATTCGATATCTATTTGTATCTTTAAAGTCTAGTATTATCTAGTCTTCTTGGGTTGATTTTTATCTCATCTTTATGGTCTGTGCTCCAGCTTCATCTTGGCACATCCTTTTAGAGACTAGTATCCACTAGTTCTCTTGGTGTAGGTCCAATATTTACTTAGCTTACCTGTTGAGTCCAATCTCTACTTGGCTCGTCGTTCAAATCCAATTTTTACTTGGTATATCTCTGGAGTCTAGTTTTATCTGATACTATTTGGTAAGATTCATTATTCACTAATTTTCCCCTTGTTCACATAATGTGCTTGGTATCATCCTTACAAAATTAGATATACCCTTGTTGATTTACTCTCTTGTTCAAGAGTGTAAGTTTTCAGATTCTTTTAGTATTCAATCATTTTCCATCTTGAACGTTTGAAAGTTATCGCTTTTTCGCACTTATCAGGTTTAAGAAGATTGAATAGGGGCAGTTGTTGCACCCCAAAATTTACCCTCTTGTTTTTGGAATTTTAATGGCTTATGTTTCATCATATACATTCATGCATTTAGACAGGATCAAGGTATCATGGTTCTCATGTTCCTTTACAAGCTATAAAAGATGGTTGTATTGACAGTTAATGCTAAAAGGGTCTCATGCCCTTAATCTTTAAGTCACTCAAGCTTCAAAAGTTTCTCATACCTCAAGACATCTCAATTATCTTATTGATCCCTCAGAAGATTGAAATTGCCAAGAGTATTGAAGTGACTCACTGTTCTCCTATTCATCTCTTAAGATTTGGGTTTTGGCTAAATGAAGTGTCTTTTACTTCTATGAACCAATTTTTTGAAGCGACATCTTATCATTGTTATATGAGACATCTTTGTTCAAGAGATTCCTCAACATGATCCATGGAACTAGGGTTTTGAGCCTTGATCAATCATCTCCTAGCACAAGTGACCAAATTAGGGTTTTTGATTTAATCAGGATTTCTATGACTTTTTGGGCAAGACTTGATTCCATATTTCTCAACATGTTTCTAAGCACCTTTGATTGAAGGATTGATCATCAATTTTGTTTGGGAATGGTTCAGTTGATCAATTTAGGGTAAAATAGTCATTTTGACAAAAGTCAACAAAAGTCAAAGTTGACCAAGTGAACTCTTGGTCAACCAATAGACCAATATTCATACTTTGATGTTGCATGGCCATTGATGGAATAAAATCAAGAGAAATGGTGAAAATAAGGATAACTTGTCAAAGAAGTCATTTTGGACACTTAGAAAAATTTCTAAGTTTTAAAGATTTTTAAGTGTTTTAGACCATATTTGAAAAATCATATCTCACTCATATTTGATTTAATTTGAGCAAACCTTATATCCATGGGAAGTGTAGAAATTTTTTTATAACTTTCTTTTTGAAGTCGAGTTTAAAAGGTAAAAGGAGAAAAAGTTATTCAACTTGGAAAAAGGATGCTTCACTAAGCATTTTGACACTTAAAAATTATGGGTCGTGCACTACAAATCTAGGTCTTTCGTAGCCATTTTTGGGGACTTTAATGGATTCATAAAAAATTCATCAACATGAAAGTTGTAGGAAATAATTTTCCCTTTCCAAAAAGTTTTGAAACTCGAGTTAACTCTAAAAAATGTGCGAGTTATGGATTTTGGAAGTATAGGCATCATTTATGCCATTTTCATGAACTAACTTGGCCAATTCTTCTTTTCTTGCAAAACCAATGCAATTTCTTTGGCCAAATTGTTATTTGGTCATGTACTTACCTCAACAAAGTTGCTAAATCCACTCATGCGAGCTCGTGCACTCATATGGTACAACTTTCTCCTTTTGGTCAAGAATAGCAAATTCTCTAGAACTTTCTCCATTCACCACCTCAAGGGCCCGTATTTTGTACACCTAAGTATGACCTTATAAGGCTCCCACAACGCACAAGAAAGCAAGGTTGGCACACATAAAACGCAAGCTTGAGCAACACTTCATTTTTTTGACCAAAAGTTCCAATTTCATGCTCCAACGAATTTGTATATCAAATGACAACCCTACCCTCTTCTACTTACTCTATATAAGAGCTACATTACATTCATTCATGCAGACACACTCTCTATTTCACAAAAATCATATATGAAATTTTTTTGCACCATTGAAGCTTCTTCTTTGAATCTGAGTTTTTAGGCAAGCAAGCTTCAATCTCTCATCACTTTCCTCTTATTCGGAGCAACACAAGAAGGATCTCTGGGTTTCTTTGGCTTTAAAGCTCAAAGAGATAGTGGGTTTATTTTCCACCAAATAAGTGTGTCTAACTTTAAATCACTCTCATCTTAGATTTTTTTGCTTAGAAATCATATCAAACATCTTTATTTGAACCATACACTAGGTATGAGGTGGTATTTGTGTGAATTTCTGCTTGCATTGCTTGTTGTGGATCTCTGAAAATTTTGTGAAATTAGCTTGTACCATGACCTTGTTGTTCATTTTTCTCTTTGATGCATGAATCATTTCTGAAAATTATTGATGTTATGATGTTCCTTGTAACTTGTACTACAATTTTTATGTATACATTTTTGAATTTCTTTGAGAAATAAAGAAGTTATGATTGTGAGAAGATTGATAAATGAAGTCGGAGTTAGATTGTTTTTCTTCATGTTACAGCATGTTCATGCGTGTTTGTGTTTGGCTAGAGGTTTGGGATGGACACGTGTCGAATCCTGATTTGCTACTTCGGTTTTTATCCTTTTCCCTTTAATAAAAAGGATGACCAATTAATAAAGAGTATCACATAATTTTGTAGGGCCCACCAATTTTGCTTTAAATCAGAATAATAGAGAAATAGTGGTACGTGGGAAGGTGTCCCTTGGTGCACGTGTGTGGCGCAGTTTCATGACTTCATAATTCTCCATGTGTTATCACAATATTATATTCCATATTTTTTGTTTCTTTTTTTCTCTTTTAATTTTTTATTTATTTAAAATACTTATGATTATCAAAAAAATTCCAAAAAAAATATATTTTAATGTCTTATTTGTCTATGAATTTTAATTTTAATTTTATTTTTATTCGTTTTGACAATTAATTATAATTTTAAGATTAAATGTGTCTTTTCTTTGAAAGCAATTGTTTAATAAATCTTTTGATTTTATTTTCAACATTTTCTTAACATAAAGAATACCTAAAAATATTTTTCATGATCTTTAATATCTGGAGATGGTTGTGATGATTTTTAACCAAATTTATTTTCAATTTTTTTTTATTTTAAAAATTGTTGAAGTTGAATACTATTTTTGGTCCTTTTCTTTCTTAGGTTAGATGTTTGACCTTATTTTTCATCTTCTTTTGATCTAAAAATCTTCAAATAATTTGTGGATGTCTTTGAATGTGTTGAGATGCTAAAAGTTATTTTTCAATAATTTTCCTTAATGGTTTTGATCCTGATTAAAAATGTTTTGTGAAGTGTGTTTCTTTGAGTGCCTTTTGTGACTAGTTTTTAACTTTGGATTTTATTTCTTATCGTCTCTCAATGTGTAAATGCTATTAAGAGTTGGTTCTGACCTTTGAATGTTTTAAGATAATGTCTATGATTTTTGTTTGAATTTTAAAACCTCTTTGCTATTTTTACATGATTTAACTTGCAAATATGATCATTGATGCTTACCTTGACAATTTTTGCTTTTGTTTGGTTACTTTTAAGTATGTGTTGGTGTCAATCTCTGGTTACAATATGGGTATATGTGTGCTTAAGTATCATATCAATTTATTTCAAATGTTAAATCCTCTTAAGGTCATTGATTGATTAAATTCTTTTAAAGTCTCACATGTACCTATCTTGTGAAACCTTAATTATGTTTTGATTGATCTGTTGAGAAAATTCTTGTTATCTTTTGGTGTTGAAAAAAAATGAAGAATGATATGCTCAAGGATAGTCCCTTAATGACTTGAGAATCATATGAATTCATTTGTACAATTCTTCTTTTGTCTTACTTTTTGAATCTACTTCTTTGTTGCTTGAGATATAAGGTATGTATTTGTGCAACCTATAAGGAACCAAGTTCTCTCTTCTTCCTCTTATTCTCATTAGCATGTGTAGATCCTTGAGTTCATGTCTATGAACCAATTAAGTTCTCTAACATATCACCTTTGTTTAGAAACCATTTACTTATCTTTTGTGATCATGGTTTAAGAGAATGTGTTTGTACATTTCCAATTGAGTATCCTTGATCCAAAAAGGTTTAAGTCCCTTTAATTATACTTCTTACCTCATGCCTTATGACCTATAAATCAATTCTCCTTTGATTCTTGGATTGACATTTCATTGTCAATTCATCATGATGACAAGTTAGGAGTCGCATTCTTTGTTTTGACCTAGTTTATTGTGATGTGTGATGAATGTTGCTTGAGGACTTTGAGTCCAACATTTCTATGTTTAAGTTTTGATCTTAACCTTTCTTCTCATCTCAATTATATATGCTTCTATGATCCTTTTGGTTAGTATTCACTTGCTAACCAACATGGTGGTGACACATTAAAAGCTACATTTGTCTTCTAATTTATGTTTTGAGCTTCATTCTTTAGTGATTTCTTCATGAGCCTTTGTCCCATGTCCCATGAATGTATCTTGATGTTGGCTACTATTTATAACATCTAATAACATTAACTTTGACTTATTTAAATCGCAATACTTGTGTGCATTAAGGGACTATACTTTGTCAATTTGTCATGACACTTAAGTACCTTATTTTGTTGTCATTTCTTGAGTCTTAAATTCTTGATTGATATCATGTTAGGGATTCACTATTACCCTATAACATATAAGATATCATTTCACTCTTACTTGATCTTTATCAACCTTATTTAATCTAAGTCAAGTATTATCCATCTTTAGGTGATTTTGTTCATCAATTAGATGACTTTTCTAGTGTATGAAGTTTCATCTTCTTACTTTGTTACTCATGAACCTCATCTTGAGTTAACTTTCTATACAAGTAACACATTCCATAATTCTTCAATTATGCTTTCATCATTTAATCTTTACATGTTTAAATTCAGTATATTTGCTTGTCTCATTTGAGTTTTTCTTTTGAGATCTTTGTGTGAAACTTTCTCCACATGCTTGTGATGTTTGAATATATGATATTAGAAGTCATTTTATACTGACTTATATGCTTTGACACCTTCTAAAAATGTTCCCTTTTAATCCATCCCTTTCTTTTGCTTCACTCAGCTTTAGAAACGTGTTAGGTTGTGCTATTGACCTAATCTTGCCTTAACTTTTGAATGTGTTCAAGTAGTGATACCTTAGGGTTATTAAAGGTTCTTTGACATGTGTTATATTTAGGTGTTTTCTTATAACTTCACACTTACTTGACACATCAAACCATGTTCACTTGATCACACACTTGTTCTCACTTTACATCACAACTTTGATTGGAAGTAGTTTGTATACATTGGTAATTATACCATGTTTTCAATGAATATTTTAGTTTGTTCTTGACCATGAGGTTTTTGCTAAGTTTAAAACATGTCTAAGTCTACCTCTTCCTCTTCACATCACCCTATTTCTTTTCATAAGATACTTGTGATGATGTTTGTGTGATGCTTTATCATCCTTCTCTTATCTTTGAGACTTGATGTTTTGTCATATTAATATGTGTGTGCTTGATGTTTTACCATTTATCCCTCTTATATTGTTTTCTTGTTTAAATATCTACCTATGTGTATTCTTACTTGATATTTTGTCATCCATTTTGGTGTGTTATCATCATTGTTCTTCTTGTGATAACTGATGTCTTGTTATCTTCATGTGATGTTTTATCATCATTTATTTTCTATCCTACTTTGATGACTTGATATTATTATTAGGTGTTGATGTTTACCATCTCACCTTCTGTATTTGATTAGTGTTTAGGTTTCTACCTAATTCCATGTGTGTTCATGTGATGTTTTCTTGTTTTCTCTCTTATTTAAGTGTGATTGCTTGTTTCTTCTTCTTCTCTTTTGTGAGATTGGCATGTTCCCCATAGGACCTTTAGTTCATTATTTTCTAAGATTGAACTAAATATAACTTAGGATGTTTATCCATGCATGATAATATTAGGTATATATCCCTCTTATCTCAACTTTAGATCCACAAGCATGACAACTTATAGGATTGAGACCCCCTTTTGTTAGTCTTTTCTCTTTTGCATCCATGTTAAAACCAAAACTTCTTCTTTTTTCTTTCAAACTTAAAAACACTTAATAAATAAATGATGAGAATCATACTTCTACTACGAAATGGAGATGATAAGAAGGTTTCTTCTCGATCTCATCGTTTTTTCATTCTTAGTCATTTATGTGGTTTGAATCTCAAAAAATCTTTTCTTTAGCAAATTTATAAAACACTATAAGATTACAAAATCCTTTTTCAAGATAAAAAACACCAACCAATGCAAACCTTTTTGTCTTATGACTTTTTCTTTTAAAACCTTTTCAAAAAGAACATGCTTTGCTAGCATCGTTCAAAAAAACATGCAACTCACCAGAACTTTTGAGGCGAACTACGAGTGCCCTGATCCTCTATTGCACAAAGGAGGTGCGTAGGAACTAAAGGTTCACAACCGCGGAAGACACGACTAATAAAATTTTTCTTTTTGTACATAATACTTTGCATGAATTCCATTTTAGTATTAAGCTTTAGACATACATTATACACCTTTAGATTAGAAAAAACTTAAGTGGATCATGTGGAGTACCACATATGTGAAGGGTGACAATACCTTCCTCTCATGTAACCGACTTCCTTACCCTTTTCTCTTGGTCGTGATGACCATACCCCTTTCCTTCCCCCAAGTTTACTTAGTGTTTTATTTCCATCTCTTGGGATAAATATCATTGATAGCGACTCTTCTGTATTTCGCCTTCGTTCGCGCTTCGATGAAAATCCCAGACGCGACAATGCTAAATGTCCCTTGCATATCCGACTTCTGAACCTAAATTTGGTTGGACGACCATTTTCTTCACCTTTTGGGGTTTTCTCGATGTTTCCTTATCCCTTTGGGATAAATAAAGTTCGATGGCGACTCTGTGATTTTTCGTCTAGCGACAAACTATAAATTGTGCCTTTAAACTTTTAGACTTCAATGTTCTCACCACTTTCATCTTTGTCTATATCCTCATTTCTGGGCATTGGAGTGTCAAAAAACACATAAAGATAAATTCTTTGAATTATCTTAGAGTGTGTAGTCATGTTTAGTGTGTAGTCACTTTAGTTGTACTTTCATTCTTCTCATTTTTAGGATCATCTTCCTCCTCTTCAGGTTTCACCATTCCAGGCTTATCAATTCCTTCTTTAGTGTCATTGAGTATGTCTTCAAAAGATACATCTGCATTATGAAAATTAATACTTTTCCCGATAATTCTAGGATAAGATTATCCTACAAAATCAATTAGGAGCTCTATCTACCTAATTCTCATTGGGTCCTTGAGAGTTGGTGAAAACTTAGTTTCATTTAGGCAACCACTAAAACACACCTTTAGGAACCACAAATCTCCAAAATTTTCACTTTACAATGGTATGAGCTTTCTTGCAACAATAGTGACAAGTCAAGTTATGATGAGAGTGACTTTTGCTATTTGATTCCTTTTAAGCAAAACTATACTTTTTGTATGGAAGGTTTAAATATTTTTTAAATTTTGTAGGATCAATAGAAAATGTAAATTTTTATTCTAAAGCCTTTTTCAATTTGGTTTTTAGAGTATTAACCTTTTTTTTTTCAAATATGACAAGTTTCACAACCAAACCAAGAGGGTTCTTCATCTTCATTCTTAAACTTTTGAATATCTAATAGGGATTGCTTAAGAGTTTCCATTTGTTTTTTTAATTTCTAAAACTTTGGCATATAAGAATGAAAATATTATTTTGTTCGAATCCAACCTTTTAAAAGCTTCTATGGCTTCACCATGTAGATTTTCAAAAGCAACGTGTAATTCAGAATAAGACATTTTATCAATAGGTTCATGTTTAGAATGACTTACATTCTTCTTTTTATGATAACCAGTCGTGAGGAAAAAGTTTGTCGTTTCATCATCATTACTTGAGCTATCTTCACTTGAAGATTCATTATCACTTTCCCAATAAATGTATGCTCTTCTAGGCTTGCTAGACTTATTGTATTGACTCTTTCCTTTATCTTTCTTAAGCAATAAACAATCTGGTTTATAGTGACTAACCTTCCAAAATTTTAACATGAACTTTTTGATTTCTCTTACTTATTCTCATCTTGCCTTGAGGAATTTGATTTCCTTCTAAAATTGATGAGAATTTTATCAGAATACTTCACTCCATTCCTTTTAATGTACTTATTTTACCTCTTAACAAACAACCTCATTTCTTCATCATTCAAACAATCATCATCACTAGATCCACTATCATCTTTCTTTTTAGTAGAGCACTTAGAGTAGAAGTCATTAGATTAATTGAATTCTTGTCTATATATTTTTCCTTTATCTTATTTTTCTTAATATTTTTTCTCATGATTCTCTAAGAAAATGATATCTTGCTCATGTTGTTCAAGCTTACCATAACAAAGTAGTAGTGTCCAGTATAAATAGATCATTATCTTCCTTGATTGCAATAACATTTGGTTATCATTCCCTATTAAGACATCACAACACTTTATTAGTAGAAACTCCTGAAATTATGGTAATACATATAACAATTGTCCTAACACATGTTGAGACAATGGTCTCTGTTAAAAATCACATGGACAGAGTAAAGCAAGCTGATATAAACATATCAAAACAGAATCATAACAGATGTTACAACATCTTATATGACATGTGATTCAATCAAGAAAAAAACAGAACAATGCAGAATAAAAATAACACAAAGATATGATGAATCAGTTTGGTGAATCATACCTACTCTGGGGGCTACAAAGCCAGGAAGGAAGTTCGCTGTCAGCAGTATTAGTTCAAAGCTAAACTCCCACGTTTACAACTTCCAGCCTAATCCAGACCCAATGCAAATTCTACCTAGGAACATTCTAAATATGAGAAATCGACACCCCACTTCATAAATCACCTCAGTGATAGCTATCAACCATAAAGTTCAATCAAGAGACTTGACTAACAAACCACACTTGGATTTACTTCAAAGCTTCATCTAAGAAGAATATACATTCAATGCTTAAAAGCTTAAGAATGAACAACATAGAATTACAACTCTATAACACCATTCTTACTCTCATACCAACATGGTACTCGAGAGGCTCACATATACCAACTCTCATAGAGAGTGGCTTACATACTCATCCCTAATAATCTAAACTTGTATTTTTGGCTAGTATCTTTTCTAGGTTAATAACCTTATATATAACCATCTTCTGGACTGGATTGGGCTTCAAAAACCGCAGTTGACCTGTAGCAAATAATGTTGCAAGTATAACTCCTAAATTATAGGACTTCTTATCATTAGTTACCTAATTTATCTCCATAATTAGAAACTAATAAACTCCTTGAAATCAGCTTGACTCTTCTTCAATCTTCAATTTGAACACCACCTAAGATAGCATAATATTCCCATAATATTCTGCATTAGATAAATCTTATACCAATCAAACACCCCATCCCAATATGGTTACAATGTCGAATGACTCTTCATAGGACATCTCATCCGACATATTGCTTCAGTTGATGAAACATCTCAACTCAACACATTTCTTCATAAAAAAAGACTTCTTGCTCAATATGTTAGAGAATCATATTAATCATACTGCTGCTATATTTGTTTTACTAAAATTAATGTCAATTATAAAATAGAGAACTAACAATCTTCCCCCTTTGGTAAATTTCGACTATAACAAATAAACAATTACAACTTAGATAATAGTAATTACAACCATCAGCTCTTGTCTTCAGTCTAAAGAGGCTACTGCTCATAGCAACATGGAGGAACATCTCTTCACCATCATAATGATGTTAGGACATCATTCTCGACATCAGCTCCCCAGATACTCAACACCAAAGAACAATAACCTTGGGATAAATGAGTACAAAGTCCTGAAGTCATTTGGTGCACATGAGGAAGAAGATAGATTGCACTCCCCCTTAATACAGAAACCTTCAGTTACCACTACAGCATGACTCTTTTTCTCAGGGGCATAAGATAACCATTAAGTTTCATAATAGAACCCATAATTGGCATCTACCAGTCAACCTGTGGCATAAGAGGAAACTTAAGAACAAATAATCCACCACTCCCGGTAATTCAGAACACAGGTCACAACTGTATTCATAACTCATATCACAAGTCACAAAACAAACCCAAACCAACATAGGGTCGAACTTCCTATCCAACATCTTTGTGACATATCTTGAAAAACACTTTCTCCCCCTTTTTAGCCAAAATTTAACAGAAAAACCCTTCACAAAACCATATCCAATAGGTACTAACCCATACCCGAACAAAAGGCATAGGTACCAATATGACAAACACCCAACCACAAGATGAAGGAAGAGAAGTAATGTCCTCTATAAATACCCAAGCAATTACTTAGGAATTAATGACCCTAGATTATAACAAATTGTCTTAGTCAAAGAGAGCGTTATTTGAGGAAGATAACCGTTTCGACCAATAAGTGTAGACCGACCAAGTCTGTTATGAATATTTCTTCTTTAATGAGCACCGTCCACAATGCATACTTCATATCATTATTCATTTTATATTGTTTCCCATGGAAGGTTAAAGTCCTAATGAATGCACATGCATGGTCAAAGATATATGGCAGATGACCTTCTGACATGTACATGTACTCGAATACACCATTCACAGAAACCCCTTGATGATCTACACAGAGTTAAGTCCTGGACAATGTCCTGACATCTAATCAGACATTTTCTGCTATCACTTATCTTCAAGTGAGCCAACACCTATTTCAGGCTAAGCACACAGAAATATTCCTCCACATATGATGAATTCTTCTGTAACAGTTGTCTTCTTCAAAAGGAATGATCAATCATACTACCTTTCTTTAGAAAACTATTTCTCCCCCTCAAGAGGAACAACTTGAGAAATAAGAAACTTTACCTTTGAAAGCATGATAGTCTTGATTATCTTCAGGTGATATTCTACTCAATACTATGTCCTTTCACAAGAAACTAAACCACGGTCTGCTCAACAACATTCATCATCATGATTGCATGAAGCACTTCTGAATGCTGCTCCAAAATCTCCTCATGATCTACTCTCTATCAGCAATGAGGAAAGAAATGAACCAACTCATCCTTCAGTCTTCTGTCTTTGATACTTTTGTAAATTCCTTCATACCATCAGATGCATCAGCTGTTGGAAGGAAAATCACACATACAACTTAGATAGATGTTTGAACAAGCCTTCACTTTAGCATACAAACAACTATGATTATTTAACACAGCCTAGAAGAAACTCAAACACATAACCCACAACTTCAGCATCAGTTAAGTAAAAAAAAGAAATAGACTCTCAAACATTATCTGGAAGAGATTTTATATTGAAGATTTGCACCAATACTACAAACAAATACACAACTCTTGTCATAGTATTTTCTATTAGTTATAGGCACACCTTTATCTGAGAGACATCCCCACACATTCCTTCCTTTACCGCTTTCCTTTACTGAAGTAGCAAACCACTGAGATGATGTTCCCACATCAATTCAGACATTAATGGATTTTACCATTTACTATGATTCTGAAGACACCACCCATAGTAATCCATCCACACTTCTTTGAAAGGATCTCAAATCATAATTTTATGCAGTAACCTACATATTACACACCACGAGAAACTTCTCTTTGAAAGGACAATGTACTTATATATGATATGTTCCTTGGATAGAACCTACAGAACTCAAACCCATCTTTAGAAGATATTAATCATAGATGAACAACCCTCTCTTGTTGAGTACCCAAGACATATATTATTCCATTTCTTTTTCCATCAGGATTATTTACATCACGATGGTTTGATGTTCCAACATCTTAGTAGAACATCCGTTTTCTTCAAGTTCTTTAAAAAATGTCCTTCTTTCAGCCAAACCAGAGATAGCAAACTCATAGTCACTTTCCTCATTTGTCCAATAACTAAGGAGACTCCTTTCTTCAAGAGTTCGTCGCATATTGGTCACACTTCTTGAATATGTCAGCCACATACTAAAGTGCCTTTATGAGTGGACTTTAACATTAAGTATCTTTGGCAACATTAAACAACTAGTTGATAGTTGTCTTTCATATATCCTAGCATCATAGAATGAATATGCTGAAAAGACCATAGCAAAATGCTCTTTAATTTTATGTCACAGGAAACACAAGGAACTATCATGAGTTGTTAGATGCATATGCAGTGGATTACACATCAACAATTCTTTAGCACCTTTTAGGGAAGAGCAATATACCCCTTTCCAATCATTACCATCATACTGGTGACATTAGATGTTTGAAAATAAATCAAACATAAATAACAATAGTCTTAACACATGTTGAGACAATGATCTCTATTAAGCATCACATGGACAGAGTACAACAAGCTGATACAAACATCTCAAAACAGAGATGTAATAGATTTCCAACATCTTATACGACATGTGAGTCGATCAAGAAATAAAACAGAATAATGCAGAATGAAAAGAACACAGAGATATGATGACCCAGTTCGGTGAATAACACCTACTCTGGGGGCTACCAAGCAAGGAAGGAAGTCCACTATAAGCAGTATTAATTCAAAGTTAAACTCCCTCATTTATAACTTCTCGCATAATCCCTACCCAATGCAACTTCTACCTAGAAACATCCTAAATATGAGAAATCGACATCCCACTTCCTAAACCACCTCAATGATATCTATCAACCATAAAGTTCAGTCAAGACACTTGACTACCAAACCACACTTGGATTTGCTTCAAAACTTCATCCAAGAAAAATATACATTCAATGCTTAAGATCTTAAGAATGAACAACATATAATTACAACTCTATAACATCAATCATATTCTCATACTAACATGGTATTCGAGTGGCTCACATATACCAACTCTCATAGAGAGTGGCTTACAGACTCATCCCTAATAATCTAAACTTGTATTTTTTGGCTCGTACCTTTTCTAGGTTAATAACCTTCTATATATAACCATCTTCTGGACTATATTGGGCTTTAAAAACCGCAGTTAATCTGTGGAAAATAAAGTTGTAGATACAACTCCTAAATTATAGAACTTCTTATCATTAGTTTCCTAATTTGTCTCCATAATTAGAAACTAATAAACTCCTTGAAATCATCTTGACTCTTCTTTAATCTTAAATTTAAACGCCACCTAAGATAGCATAATATTCCCAGAATATTCTTCATTAGATAAATCTTAGACCAATCGAACACCCCAGCCCAATATGGTTACGATTTCGAATGACTCTGCATAGGATATCTCATCCGACATGTTGCTTCAGTTATTGAAACATCTAAACTCAACATATTTCTTCATAAAAAAGACTTCTTGCTCAACATGTTAGAGAGTCCTATGAATCATACTGCTTCTATATTTGTTTTACTAAAATGAATGGCAACCATAAAATAGAGAACTGATGCGTTCGCAAGTGCACGAAAATATAGAAGTAATATAAAAGATTGATGAACCCACAGACACCAATGTCAATCTACTATAATCTATCATTGCTTTGTAAAGCTAAGGCTAATGCATAATTGATTTAGGGGAAACTAAGAACTAAAACAAAGACTAAAATAATATTAAAGAAATATATAATAAAAGAGAGTCCAGAATGTGGATTCCGCGTATCTCGGGGACTTCGTAACTTGTTGTCTTTTAATTATACTAAAGATTTTGTTGTACCCAAAAATTTTCCCTCTCATTTTACTCAAAACATGTCCATTGAGAGCCCTAACTTGCCCTAGGATGACCAAGAATTGACAAGACAAATTCTCCTCCTAAAGCAATAAACCTCTAACTAGGGTTTCGGTTTTAATCAAGATGCGTGAACTCCAAGGGTCTCAAATGTTTTCCATGGCCCTAATATATCCTCAAGATCATCCATGCCAAATTTCATGCCCTACACAACAAGTTTGTTCAGTCAACTGCTCAAATGCCTGGAAATCAACTATACTAGGTCAAAAGTCAATTGTGGCCTATATACAGTCAAATTTCAAAATTTTTGGTCAACATCAACATATTGAAGTTATATCCATCATTTGATCAAGGGTTGATCATGATTCCTCAAGAAATGCTCCTAACTCATCAAAAGTCAAAAATGGCAAATTAGGGTTTCTATAGGAAAAGTCAACCAAACTTTGACCAGGCATAACTTTCTCATACTTAATCATAAATTTTTCAACCAAAGCTCATTTTGAAGATAATCCAATTACCTACAACTTATATTCATCTCGCAAGTTCAAGAAATTCCTCAGTTAAAAGATAAGCTCAGACATTACAGGTCATTTCAAAAAGTCAACAAAAACACCTTTTGAGTCAAAGCTCCTTACATGAGCATGGAAGATCCAATTGAAATGAAACTAAAAGGGTTGTTTATAGGACATCCTAAGCTCTATAAAAATTCCAAGAACACCCTCTTAGGGTTAAAAATGAGAGAGATATGCATTTCTAAAGTTGACCAATTTTTGGAAAAGTCCATGAAGCCAATATTGACCAAACTTGAATTTTTTCTAAATGGGCCCATCTTTCATGTTTGAAACTTGTTTCTAGCATGGTCCAGGACCTCTAAATCCATTCTCACCTTTCCATGATTTTTATTTTTATTTATCTTGATTTTTATTCAATTAAATACAAAATAAATAAAATAAAATATCAAGTAAATGGTAAAAGGCACATGGATTTGATTTTGGATCATCATTGAAGCCCAAAGATTGTACAATCATCTCAAGAAACCGTTTGGAATATTTTTTAATCAAATCCTGGCTTAAAATGGAAAGAATGCATGTAATTCTAAATCAACTATTATACTTGATTACATATGATATGGTACCATATTTGTTACCCTAATTTGGTCCCATATATATGTACAAACTATTCAGACCTAACACACACACACGCAACTACCTCCACAAACCCTAAAATTTATTCGAAAAAATCAAAGAGAAAGTGAAACTCGTATCAAACAATCCCAACCCTTTTCAAGCCAAACTAAGGACTCCAATTTATTCCTGAAGACTCCAAGAGTCCATCCCTGTCAATCTCCAAGCTTGTAGCACTCCCAAATGCCCATACCACACATCACCGAATTGGTATTTTTTCTTGAATTCAAAAATATTGCATACTCTGATATAAATCGTTTCTATGTTCATATCCATATTTGCACTGATGATTATGAATGTCTAGAGCCATCACATGGTTAGTTTGACGCAGGGGTGAAGTTTTGCCATTATTAGGGCAAAGTTTCAGACGAGCTTCGTATCTCCCTTTACAGGGACTTTCAGACCAAACAGACACCACCACTAGATTCACAGCCTATAATTTAGGGGGGTAGGTCAAATTTCTGGATCGGAAACGTACTATTTTGTAGGTTAGGGTCTTGAAGGCGCTGGAGACGATGGTAGTCAACTACCATGAGGGGTGGTTTGACCCTCCCTGCATTGGCGTGGCTGGACAGCGTTCATTGATTGGTTCATTTAAACTCCAGGGCCCACTGAAGATGCGCGTGTTGACAACTTAGCACTAATGTTGTTTTAATATTATATTGTTTTGTTTTGTTTATATGCACGAATGAGCAGCATGGTCCAGTGGCAAGAACAAATGGTGTTAAGGCATTATATGTGTGGGAGGTCAGGGGTTCAACCCCTGCCTCTTGCATATTATTTTTCTGATTTGTGCATGTAGATCCAGTGCTCCAAGTCCCATCGTGTCCACCATGCACTACTATCTACATACTATAGGATCTCATCAAGACCATATCAAATGTTCCAGATCCAAACGCCCACGGTAAGCCCTCAGGGAAGGGCAATATGGGATCTCACGCAGTGGTGGGCCAACATATCTGGGCCTTACCAAAAAATTCAGTCAACACCCCCCAATTTGGTTTCTCACTCCAGGCCTATTTCTCTTTTTTAATTTACTTTATTTTCTTCTTTTAATTAGTTTATATTTTTTTAAATTCAATTTTTTAATCATAAAATCAACAAAAAATCACAAAAAAATAGATTTAGGTTTTTTTAATTAAAATTAATTCTTGAAAATTAATTTAATTTAATTGATTTTAACTTGTTTTCTTTAATTTAAAATTAATTAGAGATTAGGTTAAATCTCAAATTTTTCATAAAATACCAAAAAATATTTTTATTAAGCAGTTAGATTTTTAGGGTTTCAAACTTTTTCCCATCTTAATCTCCGCGCGCTTATTATTTTCCGTTTTTATCATTTTTTCAATTTATTATAACTATTTTCCGGATTGTAATAGCCCTAATTAGGATTTTTACTTTCCGCACTTTACATTTCAGTCAAATATAACTGTAACTGCCCCAAAGCATTGTAATAGTTGTAGGTTTCACTTTCCGCACTATATTATATGCATGTATGTAAACTGCTAGTAAATTAGGCGTGTATGGCAGGAACTAACCAATCAATCTTAGATCACTAACATCAAGATAAAAATATCTGGAAAAAAAGCACACTATTACACACTCACACCCCTAGGGTATCTCCCACTTTAGTTGCCTTCAGAAATGGTCATGTCCCTCGAACGTAGGGATACCCTTAGTAAAGACCCTCAGTTAAAGTCATCATAAAGATCATAGTCCCTCAATGTCCCTCGAGTTGCGTACGAGAAATGATCTTGTCCCTCGATGTTGCCTACGAATAGTCACTAATAGTAGGATAACACTATCTAAAGGAAAGGAGGAAAGAACACCTTTTTCGAGTAGGTAGATAGTTGTTAAGTACTTGCTCAAAACAATCTTTTTCACACCACACTTTCAAACATTTTCAAAAAATTCTTTATCAACACTCTTGAGGACTGATACAAGAGTTATCATAAAGCAAGCGAACTTTTCAAAACACACAAACATGAAAGCAATTTTTATAAATGAGCAAGTACCTAAGAGCCCGTGGAAAATCACGGATGGAAAGGGTGCTAACACCTTCCCTTTCCATAATCTACCCCTTACTCAGAAAATCTCGAAAAGGTATTTTTCTGTTCTTTTCACCCTTTCCTTTGTTGGATAAAATAAAAGTCGGTGGCGACTCTTCCTTACCACAACATTTGCGAATACAAAACGCAAACCAGTATAACAGTCGGTTCTGCCACTGTATCACATATGTATTTCATAGAAAATGTTAATTTAAAGACAATACCTCACACTCATGTTATTTTGAATAAAGTCACGCTCCTTAACCGTAGGATTTTTCTCTCGCTCGCCCACTTGAATCAAGGAACGCGTTTTGAAAACTGGATAATTTCTAATCAATCCTAAAGCGCCATCGCCGTGTTTAGAATTAATGCCTAGTTTCTACTATATGGTTTGACCCCCAGGCTCTTCCATTGCTGGATCGAACCTTAGTTAATTTCTCACTCTCTTGACAAAATCATGTTAAATAACCTCTCACTCTTGTGAAAAGGCTATTTAAATTAAGTTTAAAAACAAGAACCAAAAACAGGATTTTCATATAAATATTAAGCCAACAATGTTACCGATTCCGTCAGAAACGATGGTCCTTACATACCAGACTTAAAACAATTTAGCCGGACATACTTAAAGAAACAAATATGCAATTATAATTATTAACCATGAACATAGGCATATTTAGATTTGTAATGATAAAACAATATTGTAAAAATAAGAAACTAAAATAATTGCAAATAAATAAACCTGGAAGTAAAGTAGACGAAATAAACTTGAATAAAACTACGAACAAAATAAATCTTGAAACTTGAATAAAGATTTGAAATAATATCAGCAAGATTGCGATCCAAGAGTACATAGATTGTAGGCCTAAAACTAATGGTGTGGTAGTTCCCCAATGTGAGAAACTACCACTTTTACAAAGTGATTTCTGCCTAAAACTATGAACAACCCTTCAGCACACAAACTTGGATGTCTAAACTATGAATTCTAGGTCCTTTATATAGTGAGAAATGATGGAAGTTATCATGTGAGAGGTAGTGGATATCATAGTCATAGAAGTTGAGAAAATCATGGGGTGAGTGGGTGAAGTGGAGAAAACAAGTATGTGGCCTGCAGTATTAGAGTTATGGCGAGGGGCATGCCTTGTGTGTCGTAGGGCATACAATTCAAAGTTATGGTGACCGTAACACGTGTGTGCCGAGGGGCACACATAATTCCAAGGTGTGGCAACTAGCCGGAGGCTGTGACGACCATCACAGTCCTCTATCATGCAATTTCCTTCTATTTTCTGCTACAAAGTCATTTTCAACTCAGTTCTTTGTCATTTCTTCCTTTTTTCTCATGCAAGTATTATGGAATGTAAATACCTGAAATGAAATAGAAATATCGACATAACAAGATAAAAATGAACGAAAATGAAACTAAAATGAATGCGAGTCAAGTCGAATATACGATATAATTTCGCGTTATCAAATTCCCTCACACTTAAACTATTGCTTGTCCTCGGGCAATCAACCAACACAGTAAAAGAAATTATTAAGTGAGATTTGAAACAAGGGCACGACACAATCCTAATCATATGCGGCTGCTAGGATAATGTTAGATAGATAGGTACTAAATGTTCAATACCAAGGACACTGTAACGACACATTGTTCAAAGACTGCCTCTTTATGCAAACCAATTTAAATTATGCTATTATAACTCAACCTATATCTCTCGTTTTTATTTCACTCCATTCAAGCGCAATCACATTAAGCCTGTTATCCGTACATGCACATAGTAGGGAAATCGGTTAGTGACTGTGATCCTTTGTCTCGAGGCTATGGTACATAAGTTTGATAACCCTTTTTTTAACCAATCGCAGTTGTAAGGGATCAGACCGTAGTCCGCCCTACCAAATTCAGCACCAGACACCTCTGAACCAACTAAAGACGGGTTATTTTATAATATTTTTGTAGGTTCCACAACCGTTGGATTAAGTGACCGGGTGAGGGTCACCTAACTTAATAGGTGCATTCCCTATTTTAAATTTATTAAGGTGTTTTACCCCGAAATTTTCCCTCCCATTTTCTTTAAGATACCTCCTCATGCTCCTAGGGTTTTCAATTGCTCAAGCCTACTCAAATTCTCCTCTTATGCAGTTGACCTACAACTAGGGTTTCACTTTTCTCAAGCAAAATTTGAGCTTATAATGCCTCAAGTGGATTTCATGGTTCCTCATGTGTACTAAGGAATGCTCATGCCGAATTTCAAGCCTTGCATCACAAGTTTGCTCAGTCAATTGCTTAGATGACTAAAAATCAACTATATTGGACAAAAAGTTAATTGTGTGGTCAACATACAGTCAAACTTCAAGACTTTTGGTCAACGTCAATATTTTTAAGTCACATTCATCATATGGTCAAGGGTTGATCATGACTCATCAAGAAAACTCAAGATTCATTAAAAGTCAAAAGTTACTAAATTAGGGTTTTCTTAAGGAGAAGTCAACTAAACTTTTACCAAGCATAACTTACCCATGCTTCATCATATTTTTCTAAATCAAAGCTAATTTTGAAGGAAATTCAGTTATCTACAACTTTGTCTCTCTAAGCTCAAGTCCAAAAAATGCTTCATTTGAGAGATATGGGCCAAAACATTATAGGTCATTGCAAAAGTCAACAAAAAACCACTTTTTGTCAAATCAATTTACATCAAGATAAATCTTCAAATGGAAATAAGACCAGCATAGAGATTTTAGAGGACTCCTTGGGATTTCCAAAAAGTCCAAGATCACCTTCGTATGATAAAAATTGAAAGAGTTATGATTGGTGCAAGTTGGGCAATTTTGAGAAAATGCATGAAACCCAAAGTGAGAAAACATGGAATTTTGGGCTAATGGGATGATCTTTCAAGGTCCAAATGTGCAGAAGGCCTCATAGAGAACCTATGAAATTATTCATACACTCATTGGATTTTTATTCTATTTATTTTTTATTTTATTTATTTAAAATTCAAAAATAAATTAGATAAAATCAAGCCTTTCATACAAGGTCCAAGCCCACACTTGTTTGACCTAACTCATCCTTATATATTCCATGTATTTCAAACAAGGCATGACACAAAATCTTGCACGAAAAACTTTCCCAAAAATTCCAAAATTCTCAAAAAATAGGGAAAAATTCAAACCCTAGTTACAGACTCTCTCAAAGAAAACTAATTCTCCCAATCAATCCCTGAAGTATTGTAGGGTAAGAGTTGATCAATCTTGATGGTCTAAAGCATACGAAACCAACATGCATGCATCTCTGATTTCATTGTTTTTTGCAAATTCATATATTTGTTTTCTTCATGTTTTAATGCATACTAACGTTACTAACTTTCTTCTGAGATATCAAGATGCAGGACAAACCCATCGCATGGCTCCCATAATGGTTGAATTATGGTTTTCCATGTTTACACTATTTTACTTTATCTCCTTTGTATCTCTCTGTACTGAGGGAATCAGCCTTAGCCAATAGCACCATTAAACTCGCAACCCCCAAATTAGAGGGGTAAGGTCCCTGGGTATCATTAATGTGCTTTATTTTGCAGGAATAAAGAAGGAAGCTCGTCGAAGAAGATGACCAAAGCTAGGATTTTGGCGCCTCTCCGGCCCAAGAATTTGTTTTATTATTTATTTAATGATGTTCACTAATGTACCATATGAGAATCATGGCTAAGTGGAAAACATGTGCGTGATAAGGCATTGATATAGCAAGGCATGGGTTCGATCCCTGCCTTTTGAGGTTTTTCTCATATTTTTCAATGTTTTGCAAGATTAATATATATTGTGCTGCATTCATCCCCCTAACACCAAAGCATGGTTGGCTCAGTGGCAAAGAAGGGCGTTGATAACATCAAGGGCGTGGGATCAACACCCACCCCTGGCAGTTTCATATTTTTTTAAACCCTTTTCCAATTGATTTTCTTCCCCTATGAATTTTTTACTAACCTTAATTCTCTTCCCATAAACCCTATTTTATTTAATTAACCTAAAAACAAAACCCTTTTTTTATTAACTTAAAAAACCCCTTTTTTAAAACCCTATGGGTACTTACCTACGAACCCCATGCAAGCCTTTAAACCTAAGGCTCTAGCGTGATTTGTTTGTGCTTGCTATTTTTGTGAACATAAACATAACATCATGACATCATAAAATCATAACATGGAATTTTCACTAACCATTTCAAGGATCTTAGGGACCTTTGATGCAGGGTTATCATAAGTCGGTCTGCTAGTAAGGGGCAAGACGATTTATTTTCCTCTAACCTGATGCCGTCAAAGACTGAAGTACACTCCTTTGAGTCCAAGGCTAGGACCGACTTGAGATAGTGAGCTCGATTCTTATAGAAAGACATTCAAAAACAAATACGCAAAGTTCTCCAAACAAAGCTGCAGCCAGACTCAATTTCTGACATTTCATTTTTATTTATCCCTAAAGATCCTTGAAAACATTGCATATACATCCGAATACCATGCATATCATTACATAACAGGTATTCCTAAGACATGTTTTCTCATCTTATTGCTATTTATTTTAGTAAAAGATGGATCTCGAACAAATAGTCAAAGATCTTCAGGCCAAGAATGCTCAATTCCAACAAATGTTCCTTAACTTAGCCAAGGGGAAGGAAGAACTGAAGACCCTCATCACTAAAGAGAGGAATAAAAAGACAAGGAAACCAATCGGCATCCTCAACATGGGAAGAAGTTTCAGAGGTCCTATCAAGTAAGCTCAAGACTATGATATCCCGTCAAATGAAGATGACAACCAGGGCAAAGTTGGTAAGAGTGTAAAGGATGAGAAAGGAAGCAACTTTGCTTATGGCCAATATTCTGATGAAGATGAAGAAGACTTTTCAGATGAACAGTATCCTCCTGCTGATGAAAAATATAAACAGCTGGAAGATCATTTAAATGCTATGGAGATCCAGAGAGTTCCTGGATTGGATTTTGAAGAGCTAGGTTTAGTCTCGGGAGTTGTTATTCCTCATAAATTCAAGGTCCCTACTTTTGTAAAGCACGACAGTGTCTCTTGCCCGAAGCTTCATCTGAGATCATATGTCCAGAATATTCAACCACACACTGGTGATAGGAAGTTATGGGTGCATTTATTTCAAGAGAGCTTATCTGGAACACAATTGGAATGGTTCTATCAACTGGAAGGAACCAATATCCGTACTTGGGAATATTGGGCTGTTGCTTTCTACAAACAATACCAATACAATGCTGATCTTGCACCAACTCGTGTGCAACTACAGAGTATGACCATGGGCTCGAACGAAGGCTTTAAAGGGTACGCCTAGAAATGGAGAGACCTATCAGGAAAATTTCAACCTCCTTTTTCTGATAGGGAATTAGTTGATATGCTTATGGGAACTTTGATAGGTCCTTTCTTCAATCATTTGATCGAAAGCTCTTTAGCTGGATTCACCGAGCTGATATTAACAGGGAAACAAGTTGAAGGTGGAATCAGAAGTGGAAAATTTTAGGTGGCTGCATCTTTGAGTAGTGTAAAGAAGACATTCAACGGGAAAAAAGAAGCTAATGTTGTGTGTGTCCAGAAGGGTCGTGGTAGAAGTGACCGCAACCATTATGTGGGGGAAGTGCTAATTTCTAATCCTGCACAAATGCAACAACATCAATAAGGCAATCAGTGTAGGTCGGACGCACCCATGAGACAATTTACCAAGATCAACATGACATTGTCTCAGGTATTGCAACATCTATTGAAAGCATAGTTGATTAAAATGAGAGATCCTCCTTAGAATTCCAACACCTCCTATCCTCGGTACAATCCTAATGTAAGATGTGCCTATCATTCCAATAGTCTCGAACACGACAAAAATAACTGTTCGACTTTGGAAAATAAGATTCAAGATATGATTGACTCTGAAGAGATAGAGTTTGACCCTCCTAATACTCCTAATGTGATCACTGCTCCCATGCTAAATCATGACTAAAATTGAGAGCGTCCAGTTCATTTGAATTTTCAGTTGTAATTTCTTTTGTTTGTTCGAACACTTATCTTTATGGAAAACTTTGTTTTCTTTCCATTAATGTATTACATATGTTTGTCTTAAATTAATCCATTCATTTTCACTATACTTAAACATTGATTTTTACTTCCTTTTTGTGATATTCAACTCTCGTTAAAAGCAATAAGACTTTAGAGGGAGGATGACAAAAATGATACCATAATCTCATGTAGTATGATTTTGAATAGACCTTGCTGATGATGTAAAGGTGTTGTTTCAAGTCCTAAACAATGGAGATATAAGGAAGTTAATCCCTAGCCAACCCCTTTGAGCCTAAGAAGTAGGAGTTTTCTTTTTCACGCAAATTGAAACCCTTAATCATAACCTGGGGCAGGGTAGTTTCTCAGTTAATTTAATTGTGCATTCAATCGTAAGCTTTTCCTTCATACACAACAGGTAGTATCAAAGACATACTTCCAAATCAAAAGTCGGTGATGGTTCCCTGTAATCATTAAGTTGGGCAGTCATTATCTTTCAAAAGAAAAGCCCGCTAAGTCGAAACTAATTAAGGAGACTTAGGAAAAAACTGGGGCATCCCGCTGACTGTAATACCAAACAAAATAGTTCAGGAAAAAGTTAGGGATAATAAAGTCAAAAAGAGGTCGCTACAAATCCTCAACAAAAGAAAGATGTTACAAGAAAAAATGTCTGCCTTCTCAAATAAACTTTCGGTTTCTAAACCATCACCAAGTTTTAGTGCTATAATTACAAACTATATTGGAACTTAAATGTATAATTAATTGAGTATAGGACTGAATAACATCATGGAGAACATTTCGGGTAGAAATAAACTTTGATCCTTTATCCTTTGTTTCTTAAATCGTGAACCACGCCACTTACAACCCTTAAAAGTCCTAACTGAAGCATGGGTTAGTTCGAAAGCATACTGTTACAAAAAAGCATCCTCACTCCTGTAAGGCTTACTATACATCCTGAGTTGATATCACATTCTTACAAATTTTGTTTTACTAAAAAATTCATTTTTAAACTTCAAGACAGACATAAGCTTTGCATTTTAATACCACTGTTTGCATATGACTAAGTGTTTGACAATAGAGAAATTTGCATGATGAATATTCAATGAATGAAAATCCTCCCAATGGACAGAATTACTTCAAGAGATGTGTCAAAGAGAAAGAAAATTCGAGTAATAGGCCTTTCGTGGATCCAATTGGTTATAAATCAAGGGGAATGTTATTGTCTAACTCATTTGTGGTAGTCAAGTCAAGATTCAAAGGATCTCTCAAAAATGCTGAATAGCCAGGGGAAGATATCCATCTGAATCACTTAGGGCATGTTACATTGATCATGAGTTTCAGCAAAAGCCACTATGAAAATTGAATCTTCGGTATCACCAAATTACTTATCTATGTTCGTAGTATCAAACGCTTACATTCTGTCGTGACAGTTCTAAGAAAAATACTAAGGAAGGTCAAGACTATCAGAAAGTTTGCAATCAATGATTGATCAATAACTTCAAGCATCGGGTGCACCATACTAATCCCAATGGGAAATGGACTCCTGCATACGAAGGGCCACGTATGATCAAGAAAATATTTTCTGGAAGTGCTACAACACTTACTACCACAGACAGTGAAAATTGTCTGCACCCTGTGAACGCGGACATAGTAAAAAATACTACGCATGAAAAAGAGAGCTGTTAGGTTGATTGGCCTAGGCATAAATAAGGGCATCTCGATGAACTAAAAAAGTTCGGGAAAGAATTAGGGATATATAAATAAAATTGTAAACCCGGCAAGTCGAAAACCTGAAAAGGAGGCTTGGGCAAGAAAGGGTATCTCGATGGACTGAAAATCTGAAATGGCGGTCCAGGTAAAAGTTACGGACTAAAGCGTACGACTATGTATCGTTTATCAATAGAAGATTTATCACTCTGATCAGTATTTTCTAAATAATTTAGGAGTTGGGATAATGTTCCAAGTTATCCACAAATTCCCACAGAGCAATCTCTATGGAACTATCTCTACAAAGCTATCTTCACAAGCTCATCCCCGACAGAGACATATTCCCCGACAAATCTACTATGTCCTCAGATAAAAATTGGGGCATCTTCCAGTAGTTCACCTCCATTTTTATGAATATCTTGACATGATCATCTTCCTCAATGGGTCTCATAGCAAATAAGGAAGTTTGATCATTTCCCCAGCATACAGTGGAAACTTCCTCAGCAGAGTCTATGAATTTCTAATCAGAGATTATTTCCTCAATGCAGTCTACATGGTTTATTTCCCCAATAGAGTTTATTTCTCCAATACTGCAAATCCCCCGACATAATTCTATTTTCTGACCAGATATGATTCAACATTGTACTCCTAGAAGAATTGACATTCGTATTTGAAACCTGGATTATCCATCTCTTTTATCTGCAGTCGGGGTGTATAAGAATGAAATCCTTTAAAGAACGACGCATGGCCGACTCTCATTGAATGCTTCTATCCTAAAGCAAAAGTCAAACATCCCTAGTGGAGTGTCCTCAAATAGAAGGCGGGAATCCCCAGTAAAGTTATTCTAAACAAAGTTGAAGAATTACTTTATTTATCCCCAATAACGGTCTGGGATTTATTTTCTGCAGCCAGAGTCGTTACACGAAGCTACCGATATGCTCCATTGACATCTATACATCATTCACGAAATATCATAACATATGCATACTGAAAGGCATATAATATTCTCACTTATCTTGAGAGAATCATTAATGCATTACATGCATCACGGCATTACATAAAGCTAATTTTGTCTTTTTAGGTTAAATTCGAAAGCAGACGAATATCATCAACGATTTCCAAACAGGTCAGTGATTAATTCCTGAAACAAGACGGGGTAACTATATATATGACCAAATGGTGTGAATTCCCGAAATAGGACAAGTTTACCAACAAAAAAGTGGGCCATCGATTAATTCCCGAAACAGGACGTGACAATTATCTATATGACCAAACAGTATGAATTCCTGAAACATGACGAGTTTACCAACAAAAAAGCGGGACAAAGATTAATTCCCAAAACAGGAAGGGGTAACTATCTATATGACCAAGCGATATGAATTTCGGAAACATGGCGAGTTTACCAACAAAAAGTGAGTCAAAGATTAATTCCCGAAACAAGACAAGGCAACTATCTCTATGACCAGGCGGTATGAATTCCCAAAATAGGGCGGGTTTACCAATGAAAACAGATTGTAGATCAATTCCCGAAATAGTACGGGGCGACTATCTGCATGACCAAATGACTCCTTTCAGAGACTGAATTCTGAAAAAGCATCTCCCTCAGTGCCTTCATCCTGAAAAGCATTTTTCTTTATAAATTTTTCGAAAAAACATTCTTCACAGTCAGGCGTAGACTCGTTCTGATACTCCTATCAACAGTTACTTTGGATGGCATCTGCAAGTCCATCCCTGGCGGCATTCTATCATCTCTCTGAATGGCATCATTAAGCCCATTCAAGCAATACTATCAATCAACAATGTTACTTCATGCACCGACGAGTGCAAATTTCTGGGCACTTAAGTGTTCAATCCTCTTCCACCTTCAGATCACGAAAGGTGGACATGTCAATCTAACTCTTCAGGTTTAAGAAGATTGAACATGGGCAGCTACGGTACCCTGAAATCTTCCCTCCCATTTCCTTCAAGATACCTCCTCATGCTCCTAGGGTTTTCAATTGCTCAAGGCTACTTAATGTTTGACTGACAAATTCTCCTCCTAAGTAGTTGACCTACAACTAGGGTTTCACTTTTCTCAAGTAAATTTGAGCTTATAATGCCTCAAGTGGATTTCATGGTTCCTCATGTGTCCCAAGGAATGCTCATGCCAAATTTTAAGTCTTGCATCACAAGTTTGCTCAGTCAATTGCTCAGATGACTGAAAATTAACTGTATTGGATAAAAAGTCAATTATGGTTAACATATAGTCAAACTTTAGGATTTTTGGTCAACATAAATATTTTGAAGTAACATTCATCATTTAATCAAGAGTTGATCATGACTCATCAAGAAAACTCAAGATTCATTAAAAGTCAAAAGTTACTAAATTATGGTTTTCTTAAGTAGAAGTTAATTGAACTTTGACTCAGCATAACTTCCACATGATTCATAATATTTTTCTCAATCAAAGCTCATTTTGAAGGAATTCAATTATCTATATCTTTGTCTATCTAATCTCAAGTCCAAAAAATGCTTCATTTGAGAGATATGAGCCAAAACATTATAGGTCATTTCAAAAGTCAACAAAAAGACACTTTTTGTCAAAGCAATTTACATCAAGATAAAGTCTTCCAATGGAAATATGACCAGCATAGAGATTGTATAGGATATCTTGGGATTTCCAAAAAGTCAAAGATCACCTTCATATGATAAAAATTGAGAGTGTTATGATTGGTGTAAGTTGGGCAATTTTAAGAAAATGCATGAAACCCAAAGTGAGCAAACTTGGAATTTTGGGCTAATGGGCTGATCTTTCAAGGTCCAAACGTGCACAAGGCCTCATAGAGAACCTATGGACTTATTCATACACCCTGTTGTACCCCAAAATTTTCCCTCCCATTTTCAAATCAAATTATTTCAAGAGGTCTCCTCATCTTCCTAGGATTATCGATTGCTCAAGATTACTCAAGGAATTGATCAGACAAGTCTCCTCCTAAGCAATGGGCTCACAACTAGGGTTTTGTATTTCTCAAGGAAGATTGGGTTTCCAATGTCTCAAGTGGTTTTCATGGTTCTTCATATGCCTCTAAGAACGCTCATGTCAAATTTCAAGTCTTGCATCACAAGTTGGCTCAGTCAATGACTCAGATAACTGAAAATCAACTATATTAGGTAAAAAGTCATATGTGGTCAACATACAGCCAAACCTCAAGATTTTTGGTCAACATCTAGATTTTGAAGTCAAATTCATCATTAAATCAAGGGTTTATCATGATTCCTCAAGAAAAGCCCTCAAATCATCAAAAGTCAAAAGTTGCCAAATTAGGGTTTCCATAAGAGAAGTCAATTGAACTTTGACCAAGCATAACATTCACATGCTTCATCAACTTTTCCCCAACCAAAGCCCATATTGAAGGAAATTCAATTCTCTACAACTTTTTATCTTTAAGCTCAACTCGAAAAAATGCTTCATTTGAGAGATATGAGTCAATACATTACAAGTCATTCTAAAAGTCAACAAGAAGGCACTTTTTGTCAAGGCAACTTACATCAAGATAAAATCTTCAAAAGCAAAAATGATCAACACAGAGATTGTAGAGGACATCTTGAGCTTCCCAAAAGTCCAAGAAAACCTTTAAAAGATGAAATTTGAGAGAGTTATGACCAGTGCAAGTTGGGAAATTTTGGACAAATGCATGAAGTTCAAATTGAGCAAACTTGATATTTTGGACTATTGGGCCATTGTTTAAAAGTCCAAACGTGCTTTATACTCCTCATACACCTAAAATCTTGTTCTTACGCCCCTTCAACTATTTTTATTTTAATTATTTTAATTATTTTTTATTTATTCATTAATAATGCAAAATAAATAAAATAAAATACATAAGCCTTTATTACAAAGACCAAGCCTATATCTTTGCCCTAATTTCCATTATATATTCTCATCCATTTTCTTCATACAGGACACAAAAAACCTTGCCTCAACAACTTGTCAAAATTTCCAATTTTTTCAAAGAACCCTAAAACCTTGAAACCCTTATCACAAGCCCTTTCACCACAAATTTGCCATCCCAATCAACTCCATTCACTCCCAGGGTAAGATTGGATCGTTCACAACGATCCAAATGGTCAGAAAACACTTGTGCATGCATCACGATTTCATCTTTGTCTGAATTTCATATTTTTCGTTTCATTGCATTCTAACGTTTACTAATGCCTATTATATGTTTATGAGACTCAACTATGCATGAATGACTCATCATGGAGGTTCCATGAAATCAGAATCTCAAATAACAATTCTTGCACCGATTTATAGTATTTTGTTTATACCTCATTATACAAGATGATTCATCCCAAACTAAGGTCTCCAATAGATTTGTAGGTCTAATTTAGGGGGTAGGGTCTCCCTGCATCTCTAACGCGTGTTTGTTTTGCAGGAATAAAAACCTTCTCACCGGCGAAGACGATTGGAGCTAGGGCTTCAGCGTCTCTCCGGTCAATGCATTCATGTTTTATATTTATTCTATTTGTTTCATTTAAACTAATGGATATACAGCTGCCCCAATGATAGAAACACGCGCTTTAAAGTCACTTGTGTCAAAGGGCCAGGGTTCGGTCCAGCCTTTGGCCACTTATTTTTTTAACGTTTCCATATTTTGAAGGTTGATTACATAACACGATTAACCTATTATCCATCACCAAGGCGCGCTTGGCCTGGTGGTGATTGTGTTGTTGGAAAGTCTTAAGAGCGTGTGTTCAACACCCACCTCTACCATTTGGTTATTTTTTAACACCTTTTCTCCCTTTTTCATAAAACCTAACATTTTTCACAAACCCTTGATTTTTTTTAACAAACCCTAATTTAATTTTAGGTTTTTGATTTAATCAACCGTAATTTGATTTTTAGGTTTTCTTAATTAAATAAAAATCAACTTAGATTTTAGGGTTTTGATTAATTTAATTAACTAACTTTTTTTAATTAATTAAAATCAATTAGATTATTAGGTTAATCGCCAAAAACTCTTTTTTATCAAACAATCACAAAACAATTTGTTTTCCCATTTCTCTTTATTTTACCGCTTCGCGTATTTTACTGTCGCGTATTTCATTAATATTTTCCATTATGTAATTGCTTACGGTTGTAATAGTTTAATTAGGGTTTACTATTTCCCCTAATTTTATTGTTTTAACCCCCTTTTCCCGAAGCTTTGTAATAGCGTAGGACACTTTAATTTCTACCTTTACTTTCTGCATTTACCGCTTTCCTTATAACGTTTTAGCTTAATAGGATTGTATGGCAAGACATAAAAACAATCGTAGAAAACCCTAATTACAAGACTAAATAACTGAACATGAATCACTCTTCAGACATGCACCTCTAGGGTAACATCAACCGTTGCCTCGGAAAATAGTCATGTTCCTCGAACGCGGGGACGCTTTAGCAAAGACCCTTACGATAAGTTTCTAAAGTTCCCCTACGAGTTGCCTTTGCTAAACAATCTTATTCCCTTATGATAAATTGCTAAAGTGCCCCTACAAGTTGCCTTTATGACTGTACGATGACCCGCGCCTATCTTTTTACATCCAACAATAGGGATTCCTACTAACTAATGGTAGGATAGCATTATCTAAAGGATGAGGAAAATAACATGAAAGACTTTTGAGTAGGTAGATAGTTCTTAATTGCTTGCTCACAAACATTTCAATACATCTTTTTTGACAAACACTTTCTCTGAAATATTTTCAAAAACAAACACTTTGTACGCATTCTTAACTGATACAAGAATCAATACAAAGTTGCTATACTTAGGCATTTTCAAAATATTTTCAAAAAAACACATGCCCAAAGCATTTTCAAAGTGAGCTAGTGATCAAGAGCCCGTAGATAACTACAGATGAAAAGGGTGCTAACACCTTTCCTTTTCATAACCTACCCCCCAAACTCATGAAAATATTGAAGGTGTTTCATGTTCTTTTCACCCTTTCCTTATTGGATAAAAGAAAAGTCAGTGGCGACTCTTGTTATCCGCAACATTTGCGATAAAATGCAAAACCAAGTCAGTTCTCCCACCGTATTACAGAACTGGAAACTCTGTTGGGGAAAACTATAAGTGGGGTTACCTTTAGAGTTAGATCACTTTTAATGCTTTACTCATTCGCTTTGATTGATTTATATTTTGGGGTTTTCTTGGGTTTATTTTCTTGCAAAGATCCTACACCTGAATCTGGGGGCATTTTAGGTAATTATCAATAGATCATCGAAACTATACGGTGTATACCAATATGGTTGAAGTGATGGCTATGTTAGTGTGACACATTGGTTTGTACTGGTATCCCTCGAGTTAGTCGGGGAGAATACTAGTATGTCGTGTGGTGTCATAAGAACTAACTGACCTTAGAACCTTAATTGACCCAACTTAGCCATTAGAATGTTGTGAGGTAGCTGGCATTGGTGCAGTCTGAAGTTGGTTGATACTCGATACTACGCTCATTGAGATTCGACTCTTGGGTTTCATTTAGTGGCAAGTCAACTGTCGTGCTAGACAAAATATTTGGGAAAAATCAGTGATATTGAGATCCCTAGAACCCAGTTACTTCTTTAGGACAGGTTGAGCCAACTAAACTTCAAGAGGGTACTTACCTACAAACCCCATGCAAACATTAAACCTAAGGCCTTTGTGTGATTTGCTTGTGTTTGATTATCTATTTGATTATGACATTATAACATCATAACATCATAACATCATATCATGACTAACCATTTCAAGGATCTAGGGGATTTATCTCTGTTCTATGTTGCAGAGTCATAGCTTTCAGTCGTAGGAAGATATGATGAGCGTTCTTTTCCAGTTCTTTAATCTGAAGCATCACTATTTTACCTTCCCGGATTACCAGTTGGTTCCCACAATTGAAGAATTCTCTAAGTTGCTCGAAGTTCCTATTCTTGATCAGATACCCTTCACCAGTCTAGAGCAAGTTCCAAAACCTGAAGACGTTGTAGTAGCCTTACATGTGAAACGATCGGACATTGTATCTAATTGGGAAACAAGGAATGAAGTCAAGGGTTTTTCTCCTAAATTTCTGATAGAGAAGGCTCAGGGGTTTCTAGATGCCACGAGTCTTCGTGCTTTTAGGGATATGTTGGCTTTGTTGATTTATGGGTTGGTACTATTCCCTAATCCAGACCAATTTGTAAATGTGAATGCCATCAAAATATTTCTCACTCATAATCCGGTACCTACTTTGCTCGGAGATGTCCTTCATTCCTTCCACACTCGTACTATGAAGAAGCAAGGAACTCTTATGTATTGCATACCTCTACTATCTAGGTGGCTTATTTCAGACGTTCCCCGATCAGTGATAAAGAATGAACAAGGTTTAAGGTGGTCTCAAAGGTTGATGTTAGTCACTCATGCAGATATCCATTGGTGTTCTCGATCACAGGCAGGTGTCACTATTATTGATTTTTGTGGGGAATTCCCTAATGTACCACTCCTTGGTATAAGAGGGGGCATCACTTACAACCCTTCTCTAGCTTTTCATCAGTTTGTTTATGCTTGAAGGGACGACCCTTATGATATGCTGATCCAGGGTATTATGTTCGACTATGAGAACGATCCTCAAAATTACCATTAAAGGTTTATACGTGGCTGGGGTATGGTCAACAAGATTGACAGCAAGATTTTGGGACATAAGAATTCCATTCCTCTAGAGCCTTACCTCAATTAGGTGTGGTCTCGTGCTCAGAATATTAAAATGCCATATCCTACTATCTTACCATTAATCGTAGAGCCTGTTGTTGAAGGGGATGCTTCTCATACCGTTCTTCATCTCGATATGCCTACTGACTTCGAAGAGATACAAAAGTTGTGGATTCATATTAAGGAGGAAAGAGATACCTTCGAGGCTCAGTTCTATGCTAGTGAGAAGAAGGTACTGAAGCTGACAAAATGACTCCACAAAGAACAAAGCCTTAATGCATATGTCAACACAAAGAGGAAGCGTCCATGGGAGACTTGAATTCATATTTTTCTATTTTGTAACTCTTATTATTGAAAGCAATTATAATTTGAGCTTGTTACTAAAATTTCTTTTGTTTCTTTCTGTTTAAACAAATTTAAATCCCGCAAAGGTCCTTGAAAACATTGCACTTGCATTTACATATCATGCATATCATCACATAACAAGTACTCTATAAGCAGGTTTTCTCATCTTCTTGCTGTTTACTTCAGTAAAAGATGGCTCTAGAATAGACTGTCAAGGAAATCCAAGCACAGAATGTCCAATTCTAGGAAACACTCTTGAACTTACCTCAGGGGAAGAAAGATATGATGGTGTGATACGGTGGCAGAACCGACTGTTTATACTGGTTTTGCATTTGTGTTTGCAAATGTTGAGGTAAGCAAGAGTTGCCATCGTATTTTCTTTTATCCAACAAAGGAAAGGGTGAAAAGAACAGAAAAGACCTTTTGAGAGTTTTCTGAGTAAGGGGGGTAGATTATGGAAAGAGAAGGTGTTAGCACCATTTCCATCCATAGTTTTCTACATGATCTTAGATTCTTAGCTCATTTTGAAATACTTTGTGTTTTGTTTTTTTTGAAAAGTATTTTGAAATGCCAATAGTAAGGCAACTTGCTTTATGATAACTCTTGTATCAGTCCTCAAGAGTGTCGATAAAGCGTTTTGAAAATGTTTTTTGAAAGAAGTTTGTGTATGTGTAAAAGTTTGATTTTGAGCAAGCATCTAATCAGCTATCTACTTTACTTGAAAGGTTGTTCCTTTCCTCTTTTCCATTAGATAGTGCTATCCTACTATTAGTGAGTAGGTAGCCCTAATCGTTGGATGTTTGAGGGACAATCGAAGGGACGTTTATAGTCACAAAGGAAACTGGGCAAGGAACTTTAGTAACTACCCTAGGGTTTTAAGATCATTTTTACCGAGGCAACATCGAGAGGGTCATTTTTTATCTTTAAACCGGAGGGTAGCCACTAAAATCTCTCACGTTTCGAGAGTTGTGACTGTTTTCCGAAGGCAACCAAAGTGGGATACCCTAGAGGTGTGCATGTGAGAGTGTGTTGTATTCAGTTATTTATCTTGGCCTTTAGGTTTGCTAGAATTTTGATTATTAAACTCTTGTCATGCAATCCTATTACCATAAATCTAAACTGTTAATATATGTACAAGAAATATAAAGTACGAAAATTAATCCTACGATATTACATGGCTTCGAGGAGGGGGATTAATTACATATCCAAAATTAGGAAAAAGCAGTAAAGTAGAAAGTACTAGTTATTCTATTACAAACCGGGAAGTAGATACAATAATAATAATGCAAAAGTATATAAATGCGCACGAGTTGAAGATAACGTCTAAAACTAAAAGGAAAAAGTATTTTTGTTTGTTTTTTGTTTGTTTAATAAAAGAGAATAAAAATCTAAGTCTAGACTTAATTTTAATTTTAAGAAAGTGTTAAAGTCATTAATTAATTAATTAATTTGAGAAAATTCTAACTGTTGTACCCCAAAATTTTCCCTCCCATTTTATTCAAAACATACTCCTAGAGGTCCTCAATTGCTCAAGTTTACTAAGGATTGACTAGACAAATCCTCCTCTTAAGACAATGAGCCTCAAACTAGGGTTTCACTACTCATAAAGATGGTTGAGTTCCAAGGGTCCAAAATGGTCTCCATTGTCCTAATATATCCTCTAGATCATCCATGCCAAGTTTCATGCCTTGCACAACAAGTTTGCTCAGTCAACTACTCAAATGCTTGGAAATCCACTATACTAGGGCAAAAGTCAAATATGGCCCAAATACAGTCAAACTTCAAGTTTTTTGGTCAACATCAACATTTAGAAGTGATATCCATAATTTGATCAAGGTTTGATCATGATTCCTCAAGGAATGCTCCTAATTCATAAAAACTCAAAAGTTACTAAATTAGGGTTTGTATAGGAAAAGTCAACCAAACTTTTACCAGGCATAACTTTCTCATTTTTTATCAGAAATTTCTCATCCAAGGCTCATTTTAAAGAGAATCCAATTCCCTACAACTCGTATTCATCCCTCAAGTTCAAGAAATGTACTCATGAAAATATATAAACTCAAACATTATAGGTCCTTTTCAAAAGTCAACAAAAACACCTTTTGGTTCAAAGATTCTTACATGAACATGGAATACACAATGGAGATTAAACCAAAAGGGTTGTTTAGATGACATCCTAAGCTTTATAAAAAGTCCAAGAACACCCTCTTAGGGTCAAAATTGAGAGAGACGTGCATTGTCAAAATTGGTCATTTTTGGAAATTTGCACAAACTTAACAATGCCCAAAATTACATTTTTCCCACATGGGCCCATCTTTTCAACATTGAATCTCAGTCCTAGCATGGTCCACGACCTATGGGACCCTCCATGCCTTACTTATTTGTTTATTTAATTTATTTTTATTTTTATTCATTTAAAAATCAAATAAAATCAAATAAATCCAAATAAATCACATAATTTGTTTTAGGATCAATTTTTGCATTGAATGGAGATCTCGTGTGCTGTCAATAGCCAAAGAAATCGTGCAAGCTATGAATGGGAAAGGATATTCAAAATTGGAAAGATTTGAAGCAAAATTGAAAGGCATTTATATCTTTGGATTCTTGCCATACTAGTTTACCTAATGTGATTCACATATATATGCCAAGCCATTCCAACCCTAAGGATAGACAGTAACTCACGACCTGCCTCAAGGAGCCATCCAAAGTTTTTTTCAAAAAAAATCAAGAGAGGTGCAATCTTGTAACCAAAGATCCGGCGAGTCTCAGTCAAAGCCATGCATTCTATCATCATCCTGGGACTCCCAGCATCTCATCTAATCCATCTTTGAAGGTTAAAACACCCAGAATCACCCTAGCCCAATCCACACGACTTGGTAAAATTCTCAAACTCAAACTTGTGATTCAGTTGATATAAATGAATCTTTGTATTAGCGTATGTTCATAATGTAATTCTAAGGTGTTTTGAATCATTAGCTGCAAGCATGCATGCAGAAACAACAAGGTGCATTGTTAGGGCACGAAGGTTTTTATTTCTCGTATTTGTGTTTACATGCATTCTTAGGTCAAATGAAGGCTACCATCGTGATTACGACCCTCGAAATAAGGGGTAGGGTATCGTTTTCACTTTGATCCATCATGTTTGGCAAGTTTTGGCATTTTGATGCTACCAGAGAAGGGGACTGGAGCTGAGCTCCAACACCGTTGATTGGTTTGAATTTTGTTGGCCTGTTTGTCATCATATCATTGGTCCATGTCAAAGCTGATTGGGCGCATTTTGAATGTTTGACATTTGGATTATTTTTTTCATTATATTATAATATTTCTATTATATACATGAATGAGTTAACAACGCATATGGCAAATGAGCAAACATGTGAAACTAAAGACCTGGGTTTGATCCCAGAAACCATCAATTTTGCATTTTCCCAATATTGCTTGCAGGTTCCAGTGTGTGACATCCAGTGCGTATACCTTACGTTCTCCATATCTAACCATTGGATCTTCCAAAGATCAGATCCAACGCCCAATCAACCAATCCCCATGGTGAACCCCCAAATGAGAGCCTCACTGAGTCACGTGTAAGGCAGATGGGCCAGCTATTCCAGGCTTTGCTGAATTCAGCCATGCACCCCCAAAATCACTTCGAGCATCAGGCCTATTCTTTTTTCTTATTTATTTCATTATTTTGTGTTATTTATTTTATAGTTTTAAAAATCATTTTTTTAATATTAAATCATAAAATCAATAAAATCACAAAAAATAGAGAATTAGTTTTTTTTATTAAAACTAGTTTTTTTAGTTTTGGAAATTAATAAATTTAATGAATATTGAATTGATTTGTTTTCATTAAGTAAAATTAATTAGAAAAAATTAGGTTTAATTCACAAATATTTAGTTTTCTCAATAAAAAATCAAAAAAATTTTCTTTATTTAAGTAGATTCTTTAGGATATTTAATTTATTCTCGCGCGCATTTATTTATTTATTTATTTTCCAATTATTGTATCTGTTTCGAGTTTGTAATAGCTTTTAACTTAGGTTTATTACTGCTTTTATATACCGCTTTTCCCCCAAGTTTGGTTATGTAACCCCTTCCCCCGAAGCCCTGTAATAGCGTAGATTTTCTTTTCCGCTTTTAATTTCTGCAATTGTTTAAACTGTTAGATGATTGATAATTGGATTGTATGCGAAAGATAAGTTAATGTTTAAAGTAGTAGAAAATCCTAATTGTGCAAAGATAATTGACTGAAAAACAAACACTTGCACATGCTCACTCCTAGGGTTTTTCCCCACTTCGGTTGCCTCCAGAAATAAGGCCACTATTCTCGAACGTGAGAATTCTTAGTGACTGTCTTCTAATTCAGAGATCGAAAGCCCCTTTCGAAAGTTGCCTCGGTAAAACAAAATGCGATCTTAGAACTTTAGGACAATTACTAAGAGATCTTGCCCTGTTGCCTTAAGTGATCGTAATCGTCCCTTTCGATTGCCCCTCAAACTCCAACAATGGAGCTACCTACTCCTTAATAGTAGGATAGCACTATCTAAAGGAAGTAAGAAAATGAACAGTCTTTTTTGAGTAGGTAGAAACTCTTAATTACTTGCTCAAAACAACCGGTTTTTTTCACACTTACACTTTTCGAACAAAGTTTTCAAAAACGCTTTATCACAATCTTGAGGACCGACACACGAGTTACCATAAAGTGAAATGCCGCACTAAGGCATTTTCAAAGCTTTTCAAAATACACACAAAAGTAATTTCAAAATGAGCAAGTACCTAAGAGTCCATGGAAAATCATGGATAGAAAGGGTGCTAACACCTTCCCTTTCTATAAATATACCCCCTTACTCAGAAACATCTTGAAAAAGGTTTTTTCTGTTCTTTTTCCTTTATATTTTGTTGGATAAAATAAAAGACGGTGGCGACTCTTGCTTACCTTACATTTGCGAACAAAAAACACAAAAAACTAGTAGTAACTAAAAACAGTCAGTTCTACCACTATATCACAGAACTGACGACTCTGTTGGGGATTATTAATAAAGTGGGGTATACCTTAGGATCTAGGTTATTTTTAAATTTCTTTCTTGTTTGTTTTGCCTGCTTTATCTTTAAGGGTTTTTGCTTGGGTATTGTTGAAGATCCTACACCCGGATCTGGGACAATTTTTAGGTAAACAACAATAGATCGTGGAGACTGTATGGCATAGACCGATATGGTTGAAGCGATGGTTGTGTTGGTGTGGCACTTTGGTTGGTACCAGTATCCTTCGTGTTGAAACGAGGAGAATACGGGGCCGCCGCATGGTGTCATGAAGCACTAACGGACCTTAGAACCTTAGTTGAACAAACTTGGCCATTATAAAGTAGTGAGATAGTCGGCCTCGGTATAAAGCTGAGGATTGGTTGATACTCGATGCTACACTCATTGAGATCATACTTTCAGGATATTTCAGCCGCAGGAAAAGATTGCCTGAGCTAAAATAGTGCCTGATAAAGGATGATCAGTGATATTGAGAATCCTTAGAACCCGATTACTTTTCTAAGACATGTTTGAAACCAACTAAACTTAAAGAGGGTACTTACCTTTAACCTCATGCAAGCCTTTGAACCTAAGGTCTATTGTGTACTTTGCTTGTGTTTGATTTACTCTGTTTGAACACAACATCATGCATCATAACATAAAATCCATTCTTATTACACTAACCATTTCAAGGACCGGGGGGATTTATCTTTGTTCTGTTTTGTAGATCATGGCTCCCGCTCATAGAAACACTATCCTAATCATCTTTGTGAGAATACCTCTCCAACTCAATGAGCTAGTATCAAGGGTTCCTGAAACTTCTTCATTCACTAAGAGATATGGTCGACTTCTCAATCTGGTTACTTCGAGCTTTGATGAAAAGATGATGGGTGTAATCTTTCAGTTCTTTGATCCCAAGCACCACTGCTTCACCTTTCCAGACTATCAGTTGGTGCCTACTGTTGTACCCCAAAATATTTCCTCCCATATTTCTCAAAACATTGCAAGAAAGATCTCCAAGTTGCTCAAGGTAGTCCAAGGGTTGGCCAAACAAGCTCCCTCCTAAGGCAGTCTACCCCAAACTAGGGTTTCATGTTGCATCAATATAATTGATTCCAAGTGATCCCAAGTGTTCACAAATGTCCTAACACGTTCTCAAGATAATCCATGTCAAGTTTCAAGCCTTGCAGAGGAAGTTTGCTCAGTCAATTGCTCAAAGGTCCAAAAAACGACTATGCTAGGGCAAAAGTCAATTGTGGCCTACATACAGTCAAACTTCATGTTTTTTGGTCAACATCCTCATTTTTAAGTATATTTCATAATTTTATCAAGGGTTGATCATTATTTATGAAGGATTGCTCATAATTCATCAAGACTCAAAAGTTGCTAAATTAGGGTTTTGTAGGAAAAGTCAACTCAACTTTGACCAAGCATAACTTTCTCATACTTTATGAGAAATGACCCATCAAAAGATAATTTTGAATAGGATGCAATTCCCTACAATCCATCTTCATCTCCCAAGTTCAAAATATGCACTCACAAGAAGTTATGAATTTGGACATTATTTGGTCATTTTGAAAAGTAAAAAAAACACCTTTTTTGTCAAAGCTTCATACATGAGCATGGAATATAAAAATGAGATGATACCGAAAGGGTTGCTTAGAGGACATCTCAAGATTTCTAAAAAGTCCAATAACACCTCCAAAGAGTCAAAATTGAGGGAGTTATGCATTGTTGAAGTTGACCCTTTTTGCAAAATTGCCAAAAGTCAACTATGTCCAAAACATCAATTTTTGCCAAATGGGCCCAATCTTTTTCACTTGTTTTAAGTTGGCAACATAGCCCACGTGCTCTAGCCTTTGCAACTTGTCCATATCTTGTTTTTATTATTTATTTTGATTTTTATTTGAATTAATTTAATTTAAATCATAATAAATCAAATAAAATCCAAAACATTGATAACAAGAGATCTTGTGATTGTTTCAGGCTCTAATTACAGCTAGCAAGGCATTCAAATTCATGTAAAGGCTTGTGTGCACAAAAAGATTCAAAATAAGCCATGTTTGGAAAGATCTTCAAAGTGTATCAAATCAAATCCAACATCATTGAAAGAAGAAGATTTGAACCAGTTTTGCAACCCTAATCCCTTCACTAATACACAAGGAGTGCATGCAGATCAAAAGCAAGGTTAGAAATCAGGCGCAAAGCAAGAACCAGTTTTGAAAAAAGGCAAAAAAGTGTGAAATCAAAATCCAACTTAGAGGCATCCTCAAGGCTTGATACCTCTCCTAATCGCTTCCTAGCACTCTCCAGAAGCTAAAGCCATCAAGAACTTGTCCAATCCGGTCCCTAATCGCGCTGTAAGTAGCTTACAACTTCGTCCTGTTCTTGAATTCAAATCTCATATTTTAGGCATTTTTAGATGGAATTAATCATACATTCTTGATCCATGAAGCATTTGCAAACTTTTGGTATTAATGAATTTCATTTATATGGTCTGTAACGAAATCCACCATTGTTAGGGTTTCGGACTTTGGTTTAGGGCTTTTCATTTCAGGAACAATTAGCCTTCGTGAAGGGTACTATCATGTTCAGGGGGACAAGACGAGCTTAACCATGGCGCTAGCTTCCATTTATGTTGCCCATGGAGGATTTTGGAGTGAACAATGCCTTTAGCAACGGACGTTTGTCCGTAGGTATAGGTTGTCAAACTTTTACCCACGGTGCCAGGAAGAAGTCGACCCATGTGGCACCCCTCTATTGGCTTGTTTGAATTGGCACGCTAAAATCTCATTATTGTGTTCGTTTTATATATTATTATTATTGCATATTTTATGAACAAATAGAAACAAGTGTCCCAGCGGAAGCCATCTAAGCGTTAAGGCTTTGGAAGGCTGGAGGTCAGGGGTTCGATCCCTGCCTCCAGCATTTGTAATTTTTCCTATAGTATTTCAGGTGATTTAGTGCAAGCGAAGCCAGGATGTCCATCATGCCCCCTTATCATCCAACGCGCCAGATGGCCAGATGGCCAGATCTAGTGGCCACCATAGGGAGTCCACCATGAGCCAGGGTCAACGCATACGCACTGGAACCAAAGTCAAACGAATCTCATATTTGGGCCCAGAAAATTGCTTTCCACACCTCCTCAAAATTGCTAAACTCAGGCCCATTTCTCTCTTCATATCTTTTTATTTATTTTATTTAAATTGTCTATTTATTTTACTAATCATCAAATTAATTTTCTTTTTTTATCAAAAATCACCAAAAACATCTTTCTATCCAATTAAATTTTAGAAATTTATTTTTCATCAATAAATCAATTAATTTAATTAGGTTGATTAATTAGATAACTTTAATTTATTTTCATAAATAATTAAAATCAATTAGAATCAATAGGTTTTTATTACTAACTTGATTGTATTTATTTTTTAACTAAAATAACAAAAACTCCAAAAATATGTCATTTAATTATTTTTCATTAATCTATTTAATTAATTAATTTAGTATTTAATTTTAAGACTTAAATTCTTTTCTTAAAAAATATTAAAAACAACAAAAACATTTCCTTTTAATTAAGAGGGTCAAACCCTAGTTCTCGCATTCGATCTAATTTTCTCGCGCGCTTTATTTTTATCCAATTATTGTATCTGCTCCCGGTTTGTAATAATTAAATTAGGGCATTTATTTATTTTTACCGCTTTTAAATTTCAAAGGGTTTGTTTTTGGCTATGTAAATACCCGAAGCCTTGTAATAGCTTAGTTTAAATTCCGCACTTTAATTTCCACAAATATTTAATTGCTAGACATGTGAATAATTGGAACTGAATAATTGGAACTGAATCAATCGCACATGCGCACTCCTAGGGTATACTCCCACTTGGTTGCCTTTGTAAACGGTCATTGGGTATAGGTTGTTTTAGAGGTCACCCTCTTGTCTAAAAGATCATAGTTGCCTCAGATATCGTTGCCTCGGATAAATGATCTAACACATTAGGGTTACCACTAAGGTGACCTAACATTGCTTTAGTGACCGTATGTCCCTCTTTCAAATTGACCCTCAAACTCCAACGACGGTGCTACCTACTCACTAATAGTAGGATAGCGTTGTCTAAAGGAAACAAATACAGAACAATTCCTTTTTCGAGTAGGTAGATTAGTTCTTAAGTACTTGCTCAATCAAAACAAAATTTTTCACACTTACACTTTTATGAACAAGTTTTCAAAAAAAACTTCATTACACTCTTGAAGACAGACGCAAGAGTTAAATCGAAGTTAAAACAAAAAACTTTTCAAAACGCACAAACACAAAGAATTTTTTTTTGAAAACAATGAGAAAATACCTAAGAGCCCGTAGATAACTACGGATAGAAAGGGTGCTAATACCTTCCCTTTCTATAATCTACCCCCCGTACTCAAAAATATCTCGAAAAAGGAATTTTTTTGTGCTTTTTTCCTTTCCTTGTTGGATAAAATAAAAGTTGGTGGCGACTCTTGCTTACCGCGACATTTTGCGAAAACAAACGCAAAATGCAAACCAACCTTCCAAAACATGCCCGGTTCTGGCCACCGTATCACATAACTGGCGACTCTGCTAGGGAGTTAATAAGTGGGGTGTACCTTAGAATTAGTTCATATTGTTTTCAATTGTTTGATCTGTTTGCTTTATTTTTGTGGATTTGAATTGGAGTTACTATAGATCCTAACCCGGATCTGGGGATACCTTTTAGGTAAGTAGAAATAGACTGTGAGGGAACTGTACAGCGTGGACCGATACGGTTGAAGCAGTAGCTACGTAGGTGTGACACTTTAGTTTGTACCGATATCCCTTGTGGAGGAACAAGGAGAATATGGGGCTGCTAAGGGGTCATTAAGCACCAACTGACCTTAGAACCTATAATTGACCAACTTGGCCATAGAAAAGTAGCAGTATGCTACACTCATTGAGACCAAAATCTCGCGATGATTCCGGCCGTAAGAAAAGGTTGCTAAACTAGAATTATGACCGATCAAGGGTGGTCAGTGATATTGAGATCCTCTAGAACCCAGTTACTATTACTAGGACAGGTTGAACCAACTAAACTGAAAGAGGGTAGTACCTAAACTCCTTGCCATCCTGAAATTTAAGGGCTATATGTGTGACTTGTTTGCCCTTACCATGTTTGCTATCTGTGAATACCTGCGGTATGTTTCTATCATGACATCATGCATCATGAAATTGCATGCATATTGCATTGGACTAACCATTTCAAAGACCGATGGGATTCATCTTTGTTCTGTTTTGCAGATCATGGCATCTATGCGTAGAAACACTATTCGGATCAGCTTTGTACAGATTCCTAATCAGCTTAGAGATTTGGTTTCCAAGGTTCCTGACACTTCCTCTTTTGATAGAAGACATGGTCACCTCCTCAGTCTAGTCACTTCCAAGCTGGATGAACAGATGATGAGCGTCTTATTCCAGTTCTTTGATCCATTATACCACTGCTTCACTTTCCCGGACTATCAGTTGGTCCCTACTTTGGAGGAGTTCTCTGATCTACTCGGCATCTCTATTCTAGAGCAGACCCCATTTACAGGTTTGGAGACAGCTCCTAGGCTGGAGGATATTGCTTCAACCCTCCATCTTACAAGGGTTGATGTGGTGTCTAATTGGGAAACTCGGAGTGGGGTAAAAGCCTTCTTGGCTAAGTTCTTAGTTGATCAGGCTAATCAGTTCTGGGACAGTTTGGACTTTCAAGCGTTTGAAGACATCCTAGATCTTCTCATTTATGGTTTGGTTCTGTTTTCAAATTCAAATTCCTTTGTTGATATGAACATGGTGAAGATTTTCATGTCCCGTAATCCAGTGCACACTCTCTTAGGTGACATTCTACATACTCTTTATGCCCGTACTGCTCAGAAACGGGGAACCCTTATGTGTTATGCACCATTGTTGGCGAGGTGGTTTATTGCTCACCTCCCCAAATCTGTTTTGAAGAACGAGGAAGGCATGGGTTGGGCCTACAGAATTATGTCTCTTGCTCACACGGACATCATCTGGAGTACTAAAGACATGGAAGAAGTAGCTATTATTGATCGTTGTGGGGAATACCCCAATGTTCCATTGCTTAGAATTTGAGGAGGGATCACCTATAATCCTTGTTTGGCCTTACAACAGTTTGGGCGAGCTAGGAGGAATGGACCCCATGAGTTGCTGCTTCCAAGCATTATCTTTAACTTCTAGGGAGATGTTGAGGGACATCGCCGCAGATTCATACGAGCCTGGGATAGGGTCAACAGGTCTGATCCGCATGAGCTAGGCATGAAGACTTCTCTCCCAATGCCACAATATGTCCGGTGGGTTCGAGCCCGCGCTCAAAAGCTGGGGATGCCGTACGAAGCTGTCTTGCCAGGAATTGTTGAGAGTATTGATGAAGAAGGGGTTCCTCCTACCATCCTCCATCCATACATGACTACTGACATTGGGGCATTGAAGAGGTCTTGGATCCAGCTAAGGGAAGAACGGGATACTTACAGAGAAAAGTATCATGAGCAGGAGCGGAAGATCCTGAAGTTTACAAGGCAGCTGGAGAATGAGAGGGTCCTCAACGACTATGTCAGCACCAAAGGAAAACGGCCATGGGAGCGTTGATGTCTTTTATTGCTTTTAGTTTAGACTTAGTTTTCAGTATTTCTTTTTGTAACGCCTTAAAGGCATCTATTAAACATTGATTTCAAGTTTTTTATCTCCCTAAAGTATTTCATTTTGGTTTACGAATTTGAATCTCCCTAAAGTCTTTGAAATAATATCATACACATTCCATTCCCATGCACCTCATTACAGGTACCCTTACAGGTTTCTCATCTTCTTCGTTGTTTATTTTAGCACATCATGTCTTCTGAAACATCTACTGATCAAGCCATCAAGGCTCTGGAGGCTCAAAATGCTCAGTTACAGGAAATGTTCATGAACTTGGCCAAGGATCAGCAAGATCTGAAGACTCTTATCTTGAAGGATAAGAAGAAGAAGAAGAAGAAGAAGACAGTCGTCCTTAATATGAGTCATAGATTTGGAAACAGGTTACGAGAGGGAGCTGATCCGTCTCATTCATCTAGTAAATAAGAAGAAGATGATTTATTTGTGACCTCTGTGAAAGACGTTTCTACCCCGTTGATGACAGTAAAGAAGAACTTATTATTGGCCGGTTTATTTCCAAGCTGTGGCGAAGGTTGCCACCTGTGTTCCATCCTGCCTACTGGTTGCCATCTATTGAAGTCATGTGTCCAACGCCTAATGGATAACAAAGAAATTCTGTTCGAGAAAACTTTGGTTCCATCGATTCCTATTGAAGATGTTTCCATAATCACCATTTCCGCCAATTCTTCCAAGGCTTCATCGAGAAAGCCTGTTAGAATTACATCTGTTTCGAGAATTGCTGCATTGATCATTACCATTCCTGGACTTATCCCTTACACGTCAGATAAGGCTATCCCGTGGCACTATGGGGCTGTCGTGTATTATCACGGGATTAAACAAGACTTCAAGGTTGGAGAGGATGATACTGATGTTAGAAATATTATTGGATCTAGAAAGGTCACCCACAACAGAAGACTTTTCTCTCCTGAAATTTCCCCACCAACTATTCGGAAGCCTGTTGTTATTACACCCGCCAGTATATCTGTTGCTGTTCCAATTCTCACTCCAGTCATTACCCCTGTCGTCGAGTCATCTGACACTCGGGGCAAAGGGATCAATAGTGAGCCTGCCCAGACAGAGGCATCGAAGAAGCTTACTGTTGAAGCCTCTAGACAAGAGATAGAAGAAATTTTGAAGATCATCAAAAAGAGCGACTACAACGTAGTCGAGCAGCTGGGGCAAACCCCGTCAAATATCTTTATCTTGTTTTTGTTGCTATGCTAAGAAGCCCATGCCAAGGCTCTGATGGCTTTCCTGAAAACTGCACATGTGCCGCAAGAAACATCTGCTGACCAGTTCAAAGACTGTGTGGCTAGTTTGACTGCTGATAACAGGTTGGGTTTCTCCGATGCAGACTTGACTGCCAAGGGAAAGAATCACAATGACGCTTTGCATGTTTCAATCGAGTGCAGGGGCACTACTCTAGCTCACGTGTTGGTGGATACTGGGCCCTCGTTGAATGTTTTACCCAAGAAAGCATTAGACCGGTTGAACTGTGAAGGGTTGGTGCTGAAACCAAGCAATATTATGGTTAGGGCCTTTGATGGGTCCAAAAGGATGGTACATGGAGAAGTGGATATTCCTGTTAAGGTTGGTTCCTAAACTTTCGTGTCTACATTCTATGTGATGGACATTCGGCCATCTTATTCTTGTTTGCTGGGTCGCCCGTGGATCCACAAAGCTGGGGCAGTAACTTCTACGCTCCACCAGATGCTGAAATACCCAGTAAAGGGGAAAATTGTTACAGTACAAGGAGAAGAAGAGTACATGGTGAGCCACCTCAACTCTTTTCGGTATATGGAGATGGATGGAGAATTCATTGAAACCCCGTGTCAACATTTTGAAGAAGTCCCCCAAACGCTGGCATCGACTGAAACTGTTGCTGAAGATCCTCCAATGAAGTTGGCTTCCCTCAAGGATGCCCGGGCTGTTATTGAAAAAGGCGGGTGTGCGAATTAGGGCCAACTCCCTGACTTTACGCACAAGACTGACAAGTTTGGTTTAGGTTTTACTGCAGAAGCTCAGAGGGATGTTCGGCGGGCGCAGATTGGAAGACCTCCCTGCATATCACAAATTCGGAAGTGAATGCGATTGAAGATGATGATGAAGAGTCTGAGTTTGACAGCTGGATTTACCCAACTACCAATGGCGGATTAGGCAACTGGACGGCGAAGGACTTTGTTCCAGTTTCTTTTATTACGCAATAATAGACTTTTGTTTTGAGTTTGTAACAAACAATTTTAAACTTTACGGCCCGGTGCCTTGCCCGAGACACCGTGGCTTTGTTTGTGAGGGCTTTGTATTTGTCATCTCCATATGTCATCAATAAAAGCATTGGACGTTTTTCTTGCATTATGAATTTTGCACTCCTTGTTTTTCTTTTCTTTCTTGCAAAAACAGCTATTTGTCTTACACACACTCACATATCATGATCTACATCCACTCTGGATCCCACTGATAACGACTCTGCTACTGCCAGTTATGACTTTGAAAATCCGATCAACCAAGCCAAGGACGAAGGTGAGGACGATTGAGAAGTGCCTGGGGAACTTGCTAGACTATTGCTTCAAGAAGAGAGGGCCATACTACCTCCAAGCTACCAATTCTGATGCCTCCAATTGCAGGAAGACCGTTGATCTTATACTTAAAAGTGCTGGATAATACAAAGAGGTGTGCTGGGGCAGCATGACGAGTCTGGCCGAAAAGAGCATGCTATTTACTGCTTTAGCAAAAAGTTTACCGACTGTGAGACCCAATACTCATTGCTCGAGAAAACTTACTTCGATTTGGCATGGGCTGCTCGTCGGCTGACACAGTACAGGTTGGATCATATTACCCTATTGATATCAAAGATGTGAATATTGACAGCACCTTGGCCTTTTGCAATGTGGGGCATCGACATGATTGGCGAGATCAGACCTACTGCGTCCAACGAGCATCGTTTCATCCTGGTAGCTATTGATTACTTTACAAAGTGGGTTGAAGCAGCTTCCTTTGCTACTGTAACCAAGAACGTCGTGGCACGGTTCATTCGGCATAATCTGATCTGTCGATATGGTATACCAGAGAGGATCATTACGGACAATGGTACAAATCTCAACAATAAAATGATTACCGAGCTCTGCAAGCAGTTCAAGATACAACATCACAACTCTTCTCCCTACCGATCGAAGATGAATGGGGCTGTTGAAGCGGCTAATAAGAACATTAAGAAGATTGTGCAGAAGATGATGGTGACATACAAAGACTGGCACAAGATGTTACCATTTTCTCTTCATGGGTACCGTACCTCAGTGTGGACGTCAACGTGGGAAACACCCTATTCCTTGGTATATGGTATGGAGGCCGTCTTATCCATTGAAGTTCAGATACCCTCTGTGATACGGTGGGAGAACTGACTAAGAGTTTTGCGTTCGTATTCGCACTTGTGCGGTTGAGCAAGAGTCGCCACCGACTTTTTATTTTATCCTAAGGAAAGGTTTAAAAAAAACCTTTGAGATGTCTTCTTGGGTTCGGGGGGTAGATTATGAAAAGGGAAGGTATTAGCACCCTTTTCATCCATGGTTATCCACGGGCTCTTAGTTACTTGGTTTTTAGATCACTTGCCTTGATTTTCGATTGCTTGAAAATGGCGTGTGTGTGTGTGTGTGTGTTTGAAAATGTTTTGGAAGAAGATGCCTTGTCTTAGACTAACCTTGTAATAATTCTTTACTCGAATATTTTACAAAGGCGTGTATCTTTTTGAAAAGATGTTTCAAAATGTTTTGAGAGTTTGTTTTGAAAGTGCTTGTGGAATGTGGTTTTTGAAAAGAAGGCAAGTGTTTTTGCAAGTTGATCTCAAGTAACTAAGAGTTTTGTCTACCCTATTATACTCAAAGGTTTTCTCTATGTTTTCAACCCTTTTTAACAATTTTTTTCCACCATTGAATTTGGTGGACAATCTTGCGTTTAGGAAGTTTGTTCGGGACGGGCGCGGGTCATCGTATGGACCATGAATGCAATGGTGCCAAGTGTCTTTGGCAATTTGCTTTGAAGGGACTATGATCATTCCATTTTAGGCAACATTCGAAAGCGTCATCGAGGGACTTATGATCATTTGAATTTGTTTTGCCAAAGATACTCGACGTGCAAACATGGCCCATTTTGGAAGGCAACATGTAGGACTACCCTAGAGGGTGCAAATGTGATTGTGTATTGATTTCATGTATTTGTCTTGTATTAGGTTATCTAGCGTTTGATTTTATATACATGCAAAGCCTAGGTCTAACCATGGTATAATTCGAAAGCGGTAAATTGCGAAAATATAAAGTCTACGCTATTACAAAATAAGTATCCGGGAGTGGGGGTACAAATTTATGAATGGAGATGAGACTTAGGAATGTAATGTCCAATAAGTTACAACCAAATCGAATCGATCAAATGTAAATGTAACGAATATACAAATATAAGCAAGTGTGTATAGGAGCAATGTAAATGTATTGTGTAAGTGTATTGGGTACGCGTGTATGTAATTATTTACAGGTTAGAGACGTGAAATTAAATGTGTATTAAGTATTGTTTTGACCTAAAGAAAAATTAAATGTTTATTAATCCTTGATTTGTTATCTTGTATTTTCTTTAATATAAACAAAAAAGAATGTTTTGATTAAATGTTTTTAAGTATATAAAAAAATGTATTTCTATTCATGTGCAAAAATCTCTAAGAAAGGAAAATGTATTTATCTTTAAAAAGGAATTTATGTACAAAGAAAATTTAAGTCAAATGTTTTAAATTAAAAATGTGTTTTTTATGTATTTTAGTGTTAATGTATTAGTGAAAAATATATTAGGTTAGAGAAAAATAGATTGTGTTAAAAAACATTTTATATATAAAACAAAAGGGTTTATGTTAATTTATTAACAAAATAAATTTGTTTATATAACAAAAAAAAAGGGCAAGTTAAGAACTTGTTTTATAATAAAAAAGGTTAAGGCTTTTGAATGGGCCTTTGGTGGTTGGAACGGGCAAGGCCCAGAGTCTTGAAACAAACAGTTTTAGGGTTGATTGTTTTGTTGTTCAGTTGAAACGCGTAGGGTTTGTGAGTCAGCGGCGGCGTCGCTTGTTCGTTGTCTTCTCCGATCTCTCTTCTGAATACAATTCCTCCGCCTAGCCACCAGCACTACCCCTTAATCTCTCTTCCCTCCATAGCTCGAGCCCAGTGGTCTTATGAAAACAAGGTTTGATTTTGATGTTTACATTCTTTTTTTACGAACTGCATGCTTTATTTCAATTTGAATTTTGACCTTAAACTTGTGTTATTATGGAGGTGGTGGAGAAAAAAGAGAGAGAAAAGCTTACTACCTTCGTTCTTTGGAGATGGAGGAGAGGTAGGGTAGGTGGTGCTCCGGAAGCTTGCCGGCGGGGATGGTGTTGATGATCTCTTTGAGATCCCTGGTATCTTTGTATATTTCCTTTGGTTTTGTGATGATTATGAACTGAAAACCCCTTTTTCTTCTTCTTCTTTCTTGGTTGTATGCCTGTATTGCCTTCTGTATGCTTTTGTTATCTCTCTTCTTCGTCCCTGAGTTGCCTTGGATGCTTCTGTTTGGTTGACTTTGAATTGTCTTTGAACGTTTCACTTGCTTATGTTGGCTTGTGCATGCTTTTTGCCCAATGATGTATTTACTGATGGTCTTTTGGGTTTGGTTGCCTTTAACGCTTTGGTTATCTCTCTTCTTCGTCCCTGAGTTGCCTTGGGTGTTTCTGTTTGGTTGTTTAATGTGATGCTTGATGCCCTATGATGATGCAAATCTGAGGGCTCGTGGGGTTTGATTTTGAATGCTTCTTTTTTTTAGGCTTTTGATTTGAAACTGGCTTTACAGGTTTGTGAGGTTTCCACAGGTTTATGCTTAGGCCTGGGGTTTTTGCTGGTTTTTGTTAGGCTGGTTTAGAGCTTCAACAGGTTAATGGCCTTCTTGGATTTGCTCTTCATCTTGGACAGTTTGTTGGTATATTTTGTTTGACAGGGTATCAGGTTGGTTGGTTCTGGCTTAATGCTTGTGTTAGTTATGTTTGGTGTATAGTTTTTGTGTTGGGGATTCTGAACTGGTTTATGGCTTTGAATTTTGATGATAGGCTTTACAGGTTTTGATGGTTTAAGCAGGTGCAGGCTTGGCCTGGTTTCTTGGCCTGGAATGTTTTGAGGCTTTTTGGTGATAAGGCTAATGCAGGTCTGGTTTATACAGTAGGCTATAACTTGTTTATGCTTAGGCAGGTTGTGGCAATGCAGTAGCAGGTTTTTGCTTGGATTTGTTGGAGTTTTGATTTTAGGTTTGTATGTTTTATGCAGGGGGTCAGAGGCTTCAGCAGGTTCTTTCTTGAAACAAGCTTTTGTTTTGAGACTTGGTTTTTGTTCTCCTCTCTACTGTGCTCAGTTCTTGTGTTTTATATCTTTCTATCTTCCTGCCTAAAGCCTAAAAACCTGCTTTCTTTTCTCTCCTCTTCCCTCTCCAGTACACTTCAAAGAATATTAAAATATGTTTTTGTGTGTACTTTCTGAAAGGGCCCCTTCTTTGGGAAATGATGAAAATGAGTTTTATTGCTTGCATATCTTGCTTTCTCTGCATATTTGATCTCTTCTTGACAGCTTTTGTACTTTGTATCTTTTCCAAATCTTCTTCTTTGGTAGCCTTGAGTAGCTTTGTGACAGTTGCTTTATATTTTTGGCAGAAAGTTGAGTTTGGACCTTTGGTTTGGACTTGCTGTTTGCTTTGTAACATGCTGTTTGAGATTTGAACTTATGCAATTTTGACAATTTTTGAATTGTGCATTTTTTAAACTTGTGCATTCAATTTTAGCAAATAAACTCGTCCCTCTTTGTGAACCGGGAGAAATCCCGTGATTTGCAGAGAGGGTTAACTGATCCCAATCAGTGGCCCTTAATGATGAATTTCTTTTATCTGTCTCTTTAATTCAAATTATCTGTTTCTAACTTTTCTTCCTTTCTTTTGCAGATGAATATTTGAATGGAGAGGGGTACTAAATGAAGAATGAAGAATTAGAAAAAATAGGATAGTTTTCTTTTTATTTAAATTTAAATTAATGTAAAATCATTGCTTGTAATTAAATTATAAACAATAATTGTACAAATAATTCAAGAATAAATAAAAGTCTTTATTATCCAATCAATTTTATTTCCTCCTTCTTTATTGTTTATTTATTATTTAAAACTCTTTGAATTAAAATAATTGAAAAATAAATTTCAATCACTTAATTTAGAATAATAAATAATTTAAATAAACAATGCTTTAGCACATTGATCAGTTAAACCTGGTATCTCCAATATCCAAAGCAAAGCAACAGTTAATCAAAACACTGATCAGGCGCATTCCCTTTTCACCGATTTTTACCAAACACTGTAAATCCACACTGCATATATCTTTTGAATGGTTCAATCAAACAAACGTGAATTCAAATCAACTGCCTTCTTTTTACTGATTAAGTCAAATAATGCGAATTCAACCCAAATCTTGGAATGTCTTGCAAAGCACTGTAGAATTTAGATCTTTCCGAAAACGCACGCATAAACCCTAATTCCTGATTAAATGCCAAAGAAACGTTCGCCTGATCGAAATTTAGCCAAAATCAACCAAAACCCTAAGCCAACTGTTTGAAGCATTCCAGAGCCCTGAAAATCAATAAAACCCTAATTGTGTCTGATTGACGAGGAAAGTTCGTTTGACCGATTCTTGAGCCAGTCTGAAAAATCAGGAAACGCCTGAAGCTGTGATTTCTTGAGGAAAAATGCGAGGGAAAATTTTGGGGTACAACAGTTGCCCCTGTTCAATCTTCTTGGACCTGAAGAGTTAGATTGGCAAGTTTGCCTTTCGCGACTTGAAGGTAAAAGAAGATTGGACACTAAAGTGCCCAGAAAATTTGCACTCGGCGATGTGATGGTAGAGGTGAATGGGCTTAAAGATGCCATTTGGTGATGGGCTTAAAGATGCCATTTGGCGAATGCTGGTAGGAGGATGGGCTTATAGATGCCATCTGGACATGTTGAACTGTATGTCAATGGTGAGTGGACAAGTATCAGAAAGGCACCCATGTTTTGGAACATCTCTGAATTGGGGGTCCGAATAAGCAATAGATTGACATCCACGTCTGGAGAATCTGTAAACTATTTTCAGAAGTTGAGATTGAATAGGCAATAGAGCCACATCCGTTGTCGGGAAGCGTCCGTAAACTGTTTTCAAAAGTTGGCATCTGAACAAGTTGGTAGATTGACATCCGTTGTTGGGAAGAATCCGTAAACTGTTTTCAGAAGTCTTGAAGTCGAAGAGGAACCGGTGTAGGGTTTCCTGATGATGCGTCTGAATGGATCCGGAATAAGTATCAGAATGTCGCCGTGTCCGGGTCACATCTGAACTATTTCTGGATGAATCTCGGGAGGTGATCTTTGTCTGTCGACTGATCTTACCTAAAAAAGTAAAGGGTTAGTTGTATGCAATGTCATGATGCATGATGCAATGTATGTGACATCAATGTTTATGACATGAATGTGATGAATGCGCATGTAAGCCGATGAGCTATCTTGCTGAGGATAAATGAATCTGAGATGGCTGAAGATAAAAGCATCTTAACTGCTGCCTGGGAGAATAATTCTCTGGCTGCTGCTGTGGAAGAGAATTCCTGATGACCTCTACTGGGGAGTTCCAATATAATAGACTCATGCTGGGGATGTAAGACTGAGAATCTTTAGTCTGGCGGGAAGTAACTCTGGCGACTTCACTGGGGAACTCAAGATTTGCCCTCCTAAAACTCTGTGGGGAGAAGGCTCACTAGTCTGGCTCCGCTGGGATTGATAATTTGAAGTTTTAGCTTCACTGGGGATAATGAAACTTGACTCTGAGGGGAGTTAGCCTCTGGAAGGTTCTCTGGCTGGGGATTGCGAGAGTCCTCTGATTGCTGCAGGTGAAGGCTTGGAATCTGAACAAGTGATAGATTGACATCCATTACTGGAGAATCCGTAAACTGTTTTCAGAACATTGAGAAGAGTCTGAATAAGCGATAGGTTATCATCCGTTACTGGAGAACCTGTGAACTGTTTTCAGAACGTCTTGAGATTGAATAAGCAATAGAGCAGCATCCGTTGTTAGGAAGCGTCTGTAAACTGTTTTCAAAGGTTGCATCTGAACAAGCTGATAGATTAACATCCGTTGTTGGGAAGAATCCATAAACTGTTTTCAGAAGTCTTGAGAAGAATCTGAACAAGTGATAGGTTAACATCCGTTACTTGGAGAACCCGTGAACTGTTTTCAGAAATCTTGAGATTGAATAAGCAATAGAGCAGCATCCGTTGTTGGGAAGCGTCCGTAAACTGTTTTCAATGGTTGCATCTGAACAAGCTGATAGATTAACATCCGTTGTTGGGAAGAATCCATAAACTGTTTTCAGAAGTCTTGAAGAGGAACCGGTGTAGGGCTTCCTGATGATGAGCTCGTGTAAAGCTGCATCGGGTTTTTGAACACTTTTGACATTCGAATGCCCCAAGTGGTGATGTAGATAATTTCCTGGCTTGTTACAGGTGTTGATCTGGAATTCTTCAGACGTGCCCTGGCTGGATACAGGAATCGAGTCTGGAAAGGTGATAGTTAACAGATATGCCCTGGCTGGATACAGGAATCGAATCTTCAAACTCTTCAGATGTGCCCTGGCTAGATACAGGAATCGAGTCTGGAAATGTGGTCAACAGATATGCCCTGGCTGGATACAGGAGTCGAATCTGGAATTGTGATAGTTGATAGATATGCCCTGGCTGGATACAGGAATCGAATCTGGAATTGTGATAGTTGATAGATATGCCCTGGCTGGATACAGGAATCGAATCTTCAAACTCTTCAGACGTGCCCTGGCTAGATACAGGAATCGAGTCTGGAAATGTAATAGTTGATTTGTTGAACACTTTTGACATTCGAATGCCCCAAGTGGTGATGATGGAATCTTGAATCGGATTACTCTGCATATTGAGAGATTTCTTGAAATCTTGACTGGACTGCCCCAGGTTAATTGAATTTTGAAAGATCTGTTGGACCTTGACTGGACTGCCCCAGGTTAATGACATGTCATGCCCCTTGTTGATAGGAGATTTGATGGAAGTGTTATCCTCTTGAAGTGATTTTTACTTACTGAGAGAGTTTTCGTTCCTCCGAACATCCGCTGTATGAATTTCTTCGCTGTCAAACAAAAAGCCGAATGCAGACAGTGATATTCAAACAATGCAAAGTTTATGTTTGTCTCGAAGTTTTGAAAAATGCGTTTTTAGCAGAAAACTTTTTATAAGACAAATCAACACAAGATTTAGAGTAAAGCCTTACAGGAGTCAGGATACCTTTTGTAATAATATGCTTTCGAACTAACCCATGCTTCAATTAGGACTTTTGAAGGGTTGTAACGTGGCTTGGTTCACGGTTTAAGAAACAAAGGATAAAGGCTCGAAGTATATTTGTACCCACCCGCTCTTCGTGATGTTCTTCATACCTAAGCTCAGTTAATTGTGCGTCGCACTCTGTTTTGAGCTTGGAACGACTTTTGGGCGATGGTTCTCCAGTTGAATTTGGGGAGACAGTCATCATCTCCTTTTTCTTTTGCAACATTTTTCATGTTGTTGAGGATTTTGTAATGACCTCACTATTTTGATTTTGATTTGTTATCCCTAACTTTTGCCTGACTGTTCCCTTTTTGAGATTACAGTCAGCGGGATGCCCCAGCTTTCTTAAGCCTCCTTTATAGGTTTTGGCTCAGTGGTCTTTTTCTCTTTTGAGAGATTGACTGTCTATGTGATAGGGAACCACCCTTGTCTTTTGATTCCAAAGGAATGCTTTCTTTTTCGACGTTGTTCGTTGTGTTACGAACTGAGAGTTTGCGACTTCAATGCGCATTTTCTTTTGAATTAACTGAGACACTACCCTGCCCCAGGTTTATATCAAAGGTTTTGATCGTTTTAGAACAGAAAACTCCTACTTCTTTGGCTCGAAGGGGTTGACTAGGTATTATCTTCCTTATAACTCCAGTGTTTGGGATTTGAAAGAAATGCCTGTACATCATCAGCAAGGTCTGCTCAAAAGCATACTGTATAAGATCATGGTATTGTTTCGTCATCCTCCCTCTAAAGGCTTACAGCTTTTTATCAAGAGTCAGATGTCATAAAGAAAAGCATAAGAGTAGTGAAATGAATGGATGATTTCAAAACAAACATATGCAATGCATTAATGAAAACAGAGTTTAACATCAACAAATAATTGTTTGACAACAAAAGAAATTACAACTTTGAAAATTCAAAATGAAGCAAAAGTCTTTCAGCTTGAGCTTTGTCACTTCAGGTGGAGAACCCCTTAACGGAAGATTTTCATCTCGCTGTCTGGCATGAATTCCAGCACTCCAATGTCGATCAGATCTTGAATCTTGTTCTTCAAGGCCCAACAGTCGTTGGTGTCGTGTCCCGGGCTGTAGGAGTGGTAAACACAAAATGAGTCGGGACAATAGTTAGGAGAGGAGGTATTGAGCTTCTGAGGAGGATCCCTTAGGGTAAGCAGGTTGACCTCCAACAGGCGCTTCAATATGAAGAATGATGGTATTTCAGTCTCCGTGAACTGTCTTCCCGACGTTTCTTGCTTATGCCGATTACCCCGTTGACGCTGGCGAGGTTGTTGATGGGCTTGTGACCCTGAAGCAAGCAAAGGAGCTTTCCCCTTGTCTTCTTGAGTGGATGGAGGCTGAGCGGTGACTTGCTCTTCAACCCCAGATGTTTGCCCCAATTGTTTGTTTGGAAGCAGTTGGCGGACGAGAACTCTGAGTTCCTCTTGTCTTTGAGATAGGTCTTGGATGAGAGCCATCTGGCCCACCAACTGTCCCATCATTTGGGTCCTCATGGTTGTCAGATCAAACTGCAGCTCCGCTAGCTGATCACTCCTGGCATTGTTGGAATTCTCCAAGCCCTTTGTGAGGAGAGCTTTCATCTCTTCTTGCCCCAGAGACAAGTTCAGGAACATCTCCTGCAGCTGAGCAGTCTGGTCTTGGATGTCTTTGACAGGCCTTTCTAGAGCCATCTCTTACTAAAATAAACAGCAGGAGAGTAAGGAAACCTGAAAAAGGAAAGACTGTCAAAATGTAATGCATGATATGTGGATGCATGCTTTCAAGGATCTCTTGGGGTAAACACAAGAAAATGTTAGAGGTTGAACTTTGCTCTTGGATTGGAGATCTCCGCACCGGTGGACGTCTTTCCATGAGAATCAAGCTCACCCTGTCAAGTGGGTCATAGCCACTGATTCAAGTTGTTGTATTTGAACTTTGACTGGAGAACTTTGTATCGGTGGATGTCTTCCCACGAGAATCAAGCTCACCATGTCGAGTGGGTCATAGCCACTGATTCAAGTTGTTGCACTTGATCTTTGATTGGCATTGATTAGAGGAGAAACCTCTTTCCCCTTCGGTAGACGTCTGGTTCAACGTAACCCTGCATCAAAAGAACCCTCGAGATCCTTGAAATGGTTATTGAAAATGCTATGGTATGATGTCATGATGTTATGTACATGTATGCAAAAAGCAAGTGAGTGTATATACAAGCAAAATATATTCACACAAAGCAAACAAGTCCTGAGGTTCAGGCTTGCATGGGGTTCAGGTAAATACCCTCTTGAAGTTAGTTGGCTCATCCTGTCCTAAAAATAGAAACCGGGTTCTAAGGAGCTCAATATCATTGGATTGTTTTCTGTGTTCATTGTTTCGGTTTAGCCACTTACTGGCGACCAAAATATTCCAAGAAAACAATCCTCAAAAGAGTGTAGTATCGAGGATCTACCAACTTCGGACTGCACCAAAGTCGGTCATCTCACTACCCCTAAAAGGCTAAGATGGTCAATTAAGGTTCTAAGAGTTCGTTAGTGCTTCATGACATCACACAGCGGCCCCGTACTCTCCTTGACTACTCAAGGGTTACCGGTACTCACAAATATGTCACACTAACATAGCTTACTGCTTCAACCGTGTCGGTATACCCCGCACAGTTCCCTCGTAGTTTTTTGCTATTTACCTAAAAAGGTGCCCCAAATCCGGGTGGAGGATTTACAACAAACCCAAACAAGAACCCAAAAGATAAATCAATCAAGTCAATCAAAGCAAGAAAATAAAGGTGATCTAAACCCTAAGGTAACCCCACTTTTAAGAAATTATTTCCCCAGCAGAGTCGCCAGTTCTGTGATACGGTGGGAGAACTGACTAAGAGTTTTGCGTTCGTATTCGCACTTGTGCGGTTTAGCAAGAGTCGCCACCGACTTTTTATTTTATCCTAAGGAAAGGTTTAAAAAGCACAGCAAAAACCTTTGAGATGTCTTCTTGGGTTCGGGGGGTAGATTATGAGAAGGTAAGGTATTAGCACCCTTTTCATCCATGGTTATCCACGGGCTCTTAGTTACTTGGTTTTTAGATCACTTGCCTTGATTTTCGATTGCTTGAAAATGGTGTGTGTGTGTGTGTGTTTGAAAATGTTTTGGAAGAAGATGCCTTGTCTTAGACTAACCTTGTAATAATTCTTTACTCGAATATTTTACAAAGGCGTGTATCTTTTCGAAAAGATGTTTCAAAATGTTTTGAGAGTTTGTTTTGAAAGTGCTTGTGGAATGTGGTTTTTGAAAAGAAGGCAAGTGTTTTTGCAAGTTGATCTCAAGTAACTAAGAGTTTTGTCTACCCTATTGTACTCAAAGGTTTTCTCTATGTTTTCAACCCTTTTTAACAATTTTGTTCCACCATTGAATTTGGTGGACAATCTTGCGTTTAGGAAGTTTGTTCGGGACGGGCGCGGGTCATCGTATGGACCATGAATGCAATGGTGCCAAGTTTCTTTGGAAATTTGCTTTGAAGGGACTATGATCATTCCGTTTTAGGCAACATTCGAAAGCGTCATTGAGGGACTTATGATCATTTGAATTTGTTTTGCCAAAGATACTCGACGTGCAAACATGGCCCATTTTGGAAGGCAACATGTCGGACTACCCTAGAGGGTGCAAATGTGATTGTGTATTGATTTCATGTATTTGTCTTGTATTAGGTTATCTAGCGTTTGATTTTATATACATGCAAAGCCTAGGTCTAACCATGGTATAATTCGAAAGCGGTAAATTGCGAAAATGTAAAGTCTACGCTATTACAAAATAAGTATCCGGGAGTGGGGGTACAAATTTATGAATGGGGATGAGACTTAGGAATGTAATGTCCAATAAGTTACAACCAAATCGAATCGATCAAATGTAAATGTAACGAATATACAAATATAAGCAAGTGTGTATAGGAGCAATGTAAATGTATTGTGTAAGTGTATTGGGTATGCGTGTATGTAATTATTTACAGGTTAGAGACGTGAAATTAAATGTGTATTAAGTATTGTTTTGACCTAAAGAAAAATTAAATGTTTATTAATCCTTTATTTGTTATCTTGTATTTTCTTTAATATATACAAAAAAGAATGTTTTGATTAAATGTTTTTAAGTACATAAAAAAATGTATTTCTATTCATGTGCAAAAATCTCTAAGAAAGGAAAATGTATTTATCTTTAAAAAGGAATTTATGTACAAAGAAAATTTAAGTCAAATGTTTTAAATTAAAAATGTGTTTTTTATGTATTTTAGTGTTAATGTATTAGTGAAAAATATATTAGGTTAGAGAAAAATAGATTGTGTTAAAAAACATTTTATATATAAAACAAAAGGGTTTGTGTTAATTTATTAACAAAATAAATTTGTTTATATAACAAAAAAAAAGGGTAAGTTAAGAACTTGTTTTATAATAAAAAAGGTTAAGGCTTTTGAATGGGCCTTTAGTGGTTGGAACGGGCAAGGCCCAGAGTCTTGAAACAAACAGTTTTAGGGTTGATTGTTTTGTTGTTCAGTTGAAACGCATAGGGTTTGTGAGTCAGCGGGGGCGTCGCTTCTTTGTTGTCTTCTCTGATCTCTCTTCTGAATACAATTCCTCCGCCTAGCCACCAGCACTACCCCTTAATCTCTCTTCCCTCCATAGCTCGAGCCCAGTGGTCTTATGAAAACAAGGTTTGATTTTGATGTTTACATTCTTTTTTTACGAACTGCATGCTTTATTTCAATTTGAATTTTGACCTTAAACTTGTGTTATAATGGAGGTGGTGGAGAAAAAAGAGAGAGAAAAGCTTACTACCTTCGTTCTTTGGAGATGGAGGAGAGGTAGGGTAGGTGGTGCTCCGGAAGCTTGCCGGCGGGGATGGTGTTGATGATCTCTTTGAGCTCCCTGGTATCTTTGTATATTTCCTTTGGTTTTGTGATGATTATGAACTGAAAACCCCTTTTTCTTCTTCTTCTTTCTTGGTTGTATGCCTGTATTTCCTTCTGTATGCTTTTGTTATCTCTCTTCTTCGTCCCTGATTTGCCTTGGATGCTTCTGTTTGGTTGACTTTGAATTGTCTTTGAACGTTTCACTTGCTTATGTTGGCTTGTGAATGCTTTTTGCCCAATGATGTATTTACTGAGGGTATTTTGGGTTTGGTTGCCTTTAACGCTTTGGTTATCTCTCTTCTTCGTCCCTGAGTTGCCTTGGGTGTTTCTGTTTGGTTGTTTAATGTGATGCTTGATGCCCTATGATGATGCAAATCTGAGGGCTCGTGGGGTTTGATTTTGAATGCTTCTTTTTTTGAGGCTTTTGATTTGAAACTGGCTTTACAGGTTTGTGAGGTTTCCACAGGTTTATGCTTAGGCCTGGGGTTTTTGCTGGTTTTTGTTAGGCTGGTTTAGAGCTTCAACAGGTTAATGGCCTTCTTGGATTTGCTCTTCATCTTGGACAGTTTGTTGGTATATTTTGTTTGACAGGGTATCAGGTTGGTTGGTTCTGGCTTAATGCTTGTGTTAGTTATGTTTGGTGTATAGTTTTTGTGTTGGGGATTCTGAACTGGTTTATGGCTTTGAATTTTGATGATAGGCTTTACAAGTTTTGATGGTTTAAGCAGGTGCAGGCTTGGCCTGGTTTCTTGGCCTGGAATGTTTTGAGGCTTTTTGGTGATAAGGCTAATGCAGGTCTGGTTTATGCAGTAGGCTATAACTTGTTTATGCTTAGGCAGGTTGTGGCAATGCAGTAGCAGGTTTTTGCTTGGATTTGTTGGAGTTTTGGTTTTAGGTTTGTATGTTTTATGCAGGGGGTCAGAGGCTTCAGCAGGTTCTTTCTTGAAACAAGCTTTTGTTTTGAGACTTGGTTTTTGTTCTCCTCTCTACTATGCTCAGTTCTTGTGTTTTATATCTTTCTATCTTCCTGCCTAAAGCCTAAAAACCTGCTTTCTTTTCTCTCCTCTTCCCTCTCCAGTACACTTCAAAGAATATTACAATATGTTTTTGTGTGTACTTTCTGAAAGGGCCCCTTCTTTGGGAAATGATGAAAATGAGTTTTATTGCTTGCATATCTTGCTTTCTCTGCATATTTGATCTCTTCTTGACAGCTTTTGTACTTTGTATCTTTTCCAAATCTTCTTCTTTGGTAGCCTTGAGTAGCTTTGTGACAGTTGCTTTATATTTTTGGCAGAAAGTTGAGTTTGGACCTTTGGTTTGGACTTGCTGTTTGCTTTGTAACATGCTGTTTGAGATTTGAACTTATGCAATTTTGACAATTTTTGAATTGTGCATTTTTTAAACTTGTGCATTCAATTTTAGCAAATAAACTCGTCCCTCTTTGTGAACCGGGAGAAATCCCGTGATTTGCAGAGAGGGTTAACTGATCCCAATCAGTGACCCTTAATGATGAATTTCCTTTATCTGTCTCTTTAATTCAAATTATCTGTTTCTAACTTTTCTTCCTTTCTTTTGCAGATGAATATTTGAATGGAGAGGGGTACTAAATGAAGAATGAAGAATTAGAAAAAATAGGATAGTTTTCTTTTTATTTAAATTTAAATTAATGTAAAATCATTGCTTGTAATTAAATTATAAACAATAATTGTACAAATAATTCAAGAATAAATAAAAGTCTTTATTATCCAATCAATTCTATTTCCTCCTTCTTTATTGTTTATTTATTATTTAAAACTCTTTGAATTAAAATAATTGAAAAATAAATTTCAATCACTTAATTTAGAATAATAAATAATTTAAATAAACAATGATTTAGCACATTGATCAGTTAAACCTGGTATCTCCAATATCCAAAGCAAAGCAACAGTTAATCAAAACACTGATCAGGCGCATTCCCTTTTCACCGATTTTTACCAAACACTGTAAATCCACACTGCATATATCTTTTGACTGGTTCAATCAAACAAACGTGAATTCAAACCAACTGCCTTCTTTTTACTGATTAAGTCAAATAATGTGAATTCAACCCAAATCTCGGAATGTCTTGCAAAGCACTGTAGAATTTAGATCTTTCTGAAAACGCGCGCACAAACCCTAATTCCTGATTAAATGCCAAAGAAACGTTCGCCTGATCGAAATTGAGCCAAAATCAACCAAAACCCTAAGCCAACTGTTTGAAGCATTCCAGAGCCCTGAAAATCAATAAAACCCTAATTATGTCTGATTGATGAGGAAAGTTCGTTTGACCGATTCTTGAGCCAGTCTGAAAAATCAGGAAACGCCTGAAGCTGTAATTTCTTGAGGAAAAATGCGAGGGCAAATTTTTGGGTACAACACCCTCTCTTCGAATTATGAAGGATGTAGGTTTGAGCGAAGATGACTGGATCCAGACTCGGCTTGATCAGCTGAACTTAATCGACGAAAAGAGACTCACTGCTATTTGTCATGGTCAGACGTATTAAAAGTGGATGATCAAGGCATTTAACAAGAAAGTTAGACGACAAGAGTATCGAGTTGGGGATCTGGTGATCAAGCGCATCATCCTACCACAAGGTGATCCCAAGGGAAAATGGACCCCTACCTACGAAGGGCCATTTGTGGTTAACAACATTTTCTCAGGAGGAGCTATGATTCTAACCACCATGGACGGTGACGACCTTCCTCACCCCGTCAATGCAGATATAGTGAAAAAATACTACGCATAATCAAAGACCCGCTAGGTCGACTGGCCTATGCAAAAATAAGGGCTTCCCGGCGAACCAAAACAGTTTGGGAAAAAATAAGGGATGAAAATAAAAAAAAATCTGTAGACCCGGCAAGTCGAAAACCTGAAAAGGCGGCTTGGGCAAAAAAGGGTATCCCGGTGGACTGAAAACCCGAAAGGGCGGTCCATGCAAAAATTAGGGATTAAAGCGTAACACTATGTTTCATTGGATCACCTTTGCAACCAGACTTCGGTATCAACTATCAAGCTCAGATGGCACTAATCAATCTGATCTACCTTTAACTAAGTAGCAAAGTGATGAGATGCTCGAGGACATAAAGGCAATAGCAGAGTTGGAACCCAGTGGTATTTTTCACATAGCTGTTTTGTTTTTTTACAAACTGTATAAATTATTTTGTTCAGCGGCATTCTCTTACTAGAACGTCATCCTCTTGTACAAAACGCCTATTTACAGGCCAAACTTCAAAGTCAATACAATTCATTTTCAAAGAAATTTCAAAACTGTTTTTCCTTTTTTCTATTTTGTTTTGCAATAACATCCAATGTTCATTCTTGATATATGCATTTGACATTAATTTCTGCTCATGAATATTTACATGCGAAACAAAAGACGATTACTCATAATATCAACAACAGGGGCAATAAGAATTGTCCAAGCTTTACAGTTGCTCTGTCCACCAGGTACATGGATAGATTTAAGCTGAAGAATATGACTGAGGTACATTCACTCCCCGCAGAGTAAGAAAAAGACAGTAATGTTAACTCTCCCCAGCTGAGGCTCACAACCGCGAATGAGTCGACAACATTCTCCCCAAGCAGAATTTACCCGTCATCAGCACTAGACAATTATCCCCAGCGGAGTCTGGAAAAGCTTCCCCAGTGGAGTTTGGAGAAACGTCCCCAGTAGACTCTATAAAATTGTCCCCAGTAGACTCTAAAAGGTTATCCCTGGTGAAGTCACAATTGAAAGATCATCCCCAGCGGAGTTCTTTACTTTCACAAACGGAATCAATCCCCAACAGGATTCAGTATCGCCAGCAACGGTAATTCCTCCCTAGATGAATTGATCAGCGAAATCCTTAGCAGAGCATGTTCTCCCCACATAGCCATCTCCTCATCAGCTTATTCCCCAGTGGAGTTATCCTCTCCTGCAGGTTTATTCTCACAATCATCTTCATTCGCTATCCCCAGCGGAAGCGAAAAATTCACCTTTTTTCTCCAGCAGTAATGCGGGATTTATTTTCCCCAGCTACAAGCATCACATTTTCAAACATCATGACACATGCATATACGCATCATACAACACAATCTCATTTATTTTGAGAATATAATTGCCTGATACATATCATGCATTACATACAGCTAACATTTACCTTTCAGGAAAGATACAATCAGATTCTCACAAAATTCAAGCTATGAAGCTTTTACCTCAGTTGAATTATGGACGAGTTCCTAAATCTCAGCAGAGATGTTTCCTCAATTGAATTACGGACGAGTTCCTAAATCTCAACAGAGATGTTTCCTTAGTTGAATTACGGACGAGTTCCTAAATCTCAGCAGAGGTGTTTCCTCAGTTGAATTATGGACGAGTTCCTAAATCTCAACAGAGATGTTTCCTCAGTTGAATTACGGGCAAGTTCCTAAATCTCAACAGATATGTTTCCTCAGTTGAATTACAGACTAGTTCCTAAATCTCTGTAGAGATGTTACCTCAATTAAATTAAGGACGAGTTCCTAAATCTCAGCAGAGATGTTTCCTCAGTTGAATTACGGGCGAGTTCCTAAATCTCAGCAGAGATGTTTCCTCAGTTGAATTATGGATGAGCTCCTAAATCTCAACAGAGATGTTTCCTCAGTTGAATTACAGACGAGTTCCTAAATCTCAGCAAAGATGTTCCTCGGTTGAATTACAGACAAGTTCCTAAATCTCAACAGAGATGTTTCCTCAGTTGGATTACGGATGAGTTCCTAAATCTCAGCAGAGATGTTTCCTCAGTTGAATTACGGACGAGTTCCTAAATCTCAGCAAAGATGTTCCTCAGTTGAATTACGAACAAGTTCCTAAATCTCAATAGAGATGTTTCCTCAGTTGAATTACGGATGAGTTCCTAAATCTCAGCAGAGATGTTTCCTCAGTTGAATTACGGACGAGCTCCTAAATCTCAGCAAATATATTTCCTCAGCTGAATTACGGACGAGTTCCTAAATCTTGACAGAGATGTTTCCTCAGTTGAATTACGGGCGAGTTCCTAAATCTTGACAGAGATGTTTCCTCAATTGAATTATGGATGAGCTCCTAAATCTCAATAAAGATATTTCCTCAGTTGAATTACGGACGAGTTCCTAAATCTTGACAAAGATGTTTCCTCAGTTGAATTACGGACGAGTTCCTAAATCTCAGCAAAGATGTTTCCTCAGTTGAATTACGGACGAGTTCCTAAATCTCAACAGAGATGTTTCCTCAGTTGAATTACGGATGAGTTCCTAAATCTCAGAAGAGATGTTTCCTCAGTTGAATTATGGACGAGTTCTTAAATCTTGACAGAGATGTTTCCTCAGTTGAATTACGGACGAGTTCCTAAATCTTAGCAAAAATATTTCCTCAGTTGAGTACGAACGATCGAAGTTCCTAAATATCAGCAAAGACGATTCCTCGGTTGAGTACGAACGATTGAAGTTCCTAAATATCATCAGAGACGACTCACCAGCAGAATAACAAACACCGAAGCTCCTAAATGTTTACTTCTCTCAACAAAAATCAGCCTTCCCCAACGACATTTTCCTCAAACAACAGGTATACAAGCTCTCTCTAAGGAATCTCTTATGCGATCGACACTCCTTCGGATGGAATCTTTAATCCCATCCCCTCGTCAGCAATTTCCAAATGGAATCTATAAGCCCATTCCCGACATCACAAGACAATTACCATTTCATGCGAGTGCAAATTTCTGGGCACTCTAGTGTTCAATCATCTTCCACCTTCCGATCACGAAAGGCACCCAAGCCAATCTACATCCTCAGGTTTAAGAAAATTGAACAGGGGAAGCTGTTGTACCCCAAAATTTGCCCTCCCATATTTATCAAAACATTGCAAGAAAGATCTCCAAGTTGGTCAAGGTAGTCCAAGGGTTGGCCAGGCAAGCTCCCTCCTAAGGCAGCCTACCCCAAACTAGGGTTTCATGTTGCATCAAGATACTTGAGTCCAAGTGATCCCAAGTGTTCAAAAATGTCCTAACATGTTCTCAAGATCATCCATGTCAAGTTTCAAGCCTTGCAGAGGAAGTTTGCCCAGTCAATTGCTCAAAGGTCCAAAAATCGACCGTGCTAGGGCAAAAGTCAACTGTGGCCTACATACGGCCAGACTTCAAGATTTTTGGTCAACATCCTCATTTTGAAGTATATTTCATCATTTGATAAAGGGTTGATCATTATTCATCAAGGATTTCTTATAATTCATCAAGACTCAAAAGTTGCTAAATTAGGGTTTTGTAGGAAAAGTCAACTCAACTTTGACCAAGTATAACTTTCTCATACTTTATGAGAAATGACACATCCAAAGATCATTTTGAAGAGGATGCAATTCCCTACAATCCATCTTCATCTCCCAAGTTTAAAATATGCACTCACAAGAATTTATGAATTTGGATATTATAGGTCATTTTGAAAAGTCAACAAAAACACCTTTTTTTTCAAAGCTTCATACATGAGCATGGAATATCAAAATGAGATTAGACTGAAAGGGTTGCTTAGAGGACATCTCAAGCTTTCTAAAAAGTTAAACAACACCTCCAAAGAGTCAAAATTGAGGGATTTATGCATTACTGAAGTTGACCCTTTTTGCAAAGTTGCCAAAAGTCAACTATGCCCAAAACTTCAATTTTTGCCAAATGGGCCCAATCTTTTTCACTTGTTTTAAGTTGGCAACATAGCCCACGTGCTCTAGCCTTTGAAACTTGTCCATATCTTGTTTTTATTATTTATTTTTATTTTTATTTGAATTAATTTAATTTAAATCATAATAAATCAAATAAAATCCAAAACATTGATAACAAGAGATCTTGTGATTGTTTCAGGCTCTAATTACAGCTAGCAAGGAACTCAAATTCGTGTCAAGGCTTGTGTGCACAAAAAGATTCAAAATAAGCCTTGTTTGGAAAGATCTTTAAAGTGTATCAAATCAAATCCAAAATCATTGAAAGAAGAAGATTTGAACCAGTTTTGCAACCCTAATCCCTTCACTAATACATAAGGAGTGCGTGCAGATCAAAAGCAAGGTTAGAAATCAGGCGCAGAGCAAGAACCAGTTTTGAAAAAAAGGCAAAAAAGTGTGAAATCAAAATCCCACTTAGAGGCATCCTCAAGGCTCGATACCTCTCCCAATCGCTTCCTGGAACTCTCCAGAAGCTAAAGCCATCAAGAACTTATCCATTCTGGTCCCTAATCACGTTGTAAGTCGCTCACAACTTTGCCCTGTTCTTGAATTCAAATCTCATATTTTAAGCATTGTTAGATGGAATTAATCATACATTCTTGATTCATGAAGCATTTGCAAACTTTTGGCATTACTCAATTTAATTTATATGGTCTGTAACGAAATCCATAATTGTTAGGGTTTCGGACTTTGGTTTAGGGCTTTTTATTTTAGGAACAATTAGCCTTCGTGAAGGGTACTATCATGTTCAGGGGGACAAGACGAGCTCACCCATGGCGCTAGCTTCCATTTATGTTGCCCGTGGAGGATTTTGGAGTGAACAATGCCTTTAGCAACGGATATTTATCCGTATGTATAGGTTGTCAAACTTTTACCCACGGTGCCAGGAAGAAGACGACCCATGTGGCACCCCTCTATTTGCTTATTTGAATTGGCGCGCTAAAATCTTATTACTGTGTTCGTTTTATATATTATTATTATTGCATATTTTATGAACAAATAGAAACAAGTGTCCCAGCGGAAGCCAGCTAAGCGTTAAGGCTTTGGAAGGCTGGAGGTCAGGGGTTCGATCCCTGCCTCCAGCATTTGTTATTTTTCCTATAGTATTTAAGGTGATTTAGTGAAAGCGAAGCCTGGATGTCCATCATTCTCCCTAATCATCCAACGCGCCAGATGGCCAGATGGCCAGATCTGGTGGCCACCATAGGGAGTCCACCATGAGCCAGGGTCAACGCATACGCACTGGAACCAAAGTCAAACAGATCTCATATTTGGGCCCAGAAAATAGCTTTCCACACCTCCTCAAAATTGCTAAACTCAGGCCCATTTCTCTCTTCATATCTTTTTATTTATTTTATTTAAATTGTCTATTTATTTTACTAATCATCAAATTAATTTTCTTTTTTTTATCAAAAATCACCAAAAACATCTTTCTATCCAATTAAATTTTAGAAATTTATTTTTCATCAAACAATCAATTAATTTAATTAGGTTGATTAATTAGATAACTTTAATTTATTTTCGTAAATAATTAAAATCAATTAGAATCAATAGGTTTTTATTACTAACTTGATTGTATTTAATTTTTACCTAAAATAACAAAAACTCCAAAAATATGTCATTTAATTATTTTTCATTAATTTATTTAATTAATTAATTTAGTATTTAATTTTAAGACTTAATTTCTTTTCTTAAAAAATATTAAACACAACAAAAACATTTCCTTTTAATTAAGAGGGTCAAAACCCTAGTTCTCGCATTCGATCTAATTTTCCCGCGCGCTTTATTTTTATCCAATTATTGTATCTGCTCCCGGTTTGTAATAATTAAATTAGGACATTTATTTATTTTTACCGCTTTTAAATTTCAAAGGGTTTGTTTTTGGCTATGTAAATACCCGAAGCCTTGTAATAGCTTAGTTTAAATTCCGCACTTTAATTTCCGCAAATATTTAACTGCTAGATATGTGAATAATTAGGGCTTGCATGACAAGAATGTATGTTTAATCTTAAAACGGTTAGATAACCCTAAATGTGCAAAGATAAATAACTGAAACTGAATTACTCGTACATGGGCACTCCTAGGGTATACTCCCACTTGGTTGCTTTCGTAAACGGTCATTGATATAGGTTGTTTTAGAGGTCGCCCTCTTGTCTAAAAGATCATAGTTGCCTAGGAAAGGTTGCCTCGGATATCGTTGCCTCGGATAAATGATCTAAGACATTAGGGTTACCACTAAGACGTCCTAACATTGCTTTAGTGACCATATGTCCCTCTTTCGAATTGACCCTCAAACTCCAACGACGGTGCTACCTACTCACTAATAGTAGGATAGCGTTGTCTAAAGCAGAAAAATACAGAACGATTCCTTTTTCGAGTAGGTAGATTAGTTCTTAAGAACTTGCTCAATCAAAACAAAATTTTTCACACTTACACTTTTACGAACAAGTTTTCAAAAAAACACTTCATTACACTCTTGAAGACAGACGCAAGAGTTAAATCGAAGTTAAAACAAAAAAACTTTTCAAAACCCACAAACACAAAGAAAACAATTTTGAAAATAATGAGAAAATATCTAAGAGCCCGTAGATAACTACAGATAGAAAGGGAGCTAATACCTTCCCTTTCTATAATCTACCCCCCGTACTCAGAAATATCTCAAAAAAGGAATTTTTCTGTGCTTTTTTCCTTTCCTTGTTGGATAAAATAAAAGTCGGTGGCGACTCTTGCTTACCGTGACATTTTGCAAAAACAAATGCAAAACACAAACCAACATTCCAAAAACAGTCCCGGTTCTGGCCACCGTATCACACCTATCATGGAAGAGTTCTCTCAGTTATTGGATATACCTATTCTTGACCAGATGCCTTTCACAGGTTTATAAGAGGCTCCCAAGCCAAAGGTCATTTCCTCAGCTTTGCATCTGAAATGGGCCGACATGGTATCCAATTAGGACATAAGAAGCGGAGTCAAGGGTTTTCTAGCCAAGTTCCTAAAAGAGAAGGCCCAGCTGTTTTGGGATGATTTAGACTTTCAGGATTTTGGGGAGGTCTTGGCTCTTCTAATTTATGAGTTAGTACTGTTCCTTAATCCAGACTTACTCATATATGTGAATGCTATAAAGATCTTCCTCTCTCGCACCCCGGTGCCTACTTTTCTCAGAGATATCTTGCATGCTCTTCACACTCGTACCATGAAGAGAAGAAGGCTTCTTATGTGATACATGCCATTACTGTCGAGGTGGTTTATTTCTCACCTCCCTAAGTCAGTTCTGAAAAATGAAGAAGGTTTGGGTTGGTCGCAAAGGATAATGTCACTTTCTCACGCGGATATCCTCTGGTATTCCCGATCTATGGGAGATATTTATATTATTGACTGCTGTGGGGAATTCCATAATGTCCCACTACTTGGAATTAGGGGAGGCATAACTTATACTCCTTCTTTGGTTATGCAACAATTTGGTTACGCTCGAAGGGATGGCCCTCATGAGATGCTTATCCAGGGCATTATGTTTAACTATGAGGATGATGTTCAAGGGTACCATCGAAGGTTCATGCGAGCTTGGGGAATGGTAAACAGAGTTGATACCAAGACTTTGGGGCCAAAGACTTCCATCCCTATGGAACCTTATCTCCAATAGGTACGAGCTCGTGCTCAGAATCTTGTGATTCCATATATAGTCGTCCTACCAGTGATTGTGGAGCCCGTTACAGAAGGGGATATTCCCTACACGGTTCTTCATCCTGATATGCTCACTGATCTTGAAGAATTACAGATGTCCTGTATTCAGTTGAAGAAGGAGAGAGATACTTATAGGGACCAACTCTATGCCCAGGAGAAGAAAATTTTAGAGCTCACAAAGCAACTTCATGAGGAAAGAAGCCTTAATGTTTATCTCGGCATGAAATGAAAGCGCCCGTGGGAAACTTGATACTTTTTTAAGTTTTTAGAATTTTCAATTGAAACGCCTAAAAGGCAATTGTATTTTGAATTCTAATAATAAAATCTTTGTTTCATTTTGGTTCGCAAATTTAAATTTCCCGAAATCCTTGAAATTATTACATACATATGCCAAACATATCAATGCATAAACAAGTTTCATAACAGGTTTCTCATCTTCTTCGCTGTTTATTTCAGTAATAATGACTTATGAACAAAGTATCAAGGATCTTCGGGCACAAAATGCCCAATTTCAGCAAATGTTCGTAGCTTTGGATAAAGGGCAGGAATATCTGAAGGCCCTTATTCTGAAATATAGAAAGAAGAAGACGAAGAAGACCGCTGTTATGGTAAACCTGGGAAGAAGATTCAAGGGACCGTTGAAGCAAATGGTTGATCTGACCTCTTCATCCAAGGAAGGAGAGAATCAAGAGGGTGAGACAAGGGAGGAAGACCCTAGTCCAGGGGAATCTGATAATGACCCGGATTACAATGAATAGCAGTATCCTCCGACTGAAGAAAGGTACAAATAGCTAGAGGATCGTCTGGATGCAATGGAGATCCAAAGAGTACCAGGGATGGATTTTGAAGAGCTGGGTTTGGTATCTGGGATTGTCATCCCACAGAAGTTAAAGGTTCCGGTAATTGCAAAGTATGATGGGGTTTCTTGTCCCAAGCTTCATCTCTGTTCTTGTGTGAGGAAGATTCATCCCCACACTGCTGATAGGAACTTGTGGATCCATTTCTTTCAAGACAGTCTGTCCGGGACTCAGCTTGAGTGGTTCTATCAACTGGAGGTAATCAATGTCCGCAACTGGGAAGATATGGCTGCTGCTTTTTATAAGCAGTATCAATATAACACTGACCTTGCTCCTACCCGTACTCAACTACAGAGTATGTCTATGGGTGCAAGCGAAGGTTTTAAGGACTATGCTCAGAAGTGGAGAGATTTGGCAGGGAGAGTCCACCCCCCTTTGTATGATAGGGAGTTGGTGGACATGTTTCTTGATACACTATCTGGTCCGTTCTTTAATCACTTTATTGGTAGCTCCTCAGTTGGTTTTACTAAACTGATATTGACTGGAGAAAGGGTAGAAGCTGGGATCCGAAGTGGCAAGATACTGAAAGACACCTCTTCAAGTACAATGAAAAAGCCACTCATGGGTAAGAAGGAGGTCAATGCTATTTACAATCCCAGAAGTTAGAGTAGAACCGAGCACCATCCAACAGTAGGGGCTGTAATGATACCTATGCATATGGCTACTCAACAACGAAACAATCAGCCAAGGGTAGAAAGACCTCAAAGGAAGTTCACCCAGATCAAAGACGTTGTCTGAGGTTTTACCCCATATATTAAACTCTAACTTGTAAACCTTAAGGGAGGCTCCCAAGAACCCCAACACCAAATCTCCTTGTTACAATCCAAACACTTGGCGTGCTTACCATTATGAGAGTCCAGGCCACGATACAAACGACTGCTGGGCTCTGAATAATAACATACAGGATCTTATCAAAGCAAAGGAGATTGAGTTTGATGATCCTGAGATGCCTAATGTCATAACTGCTCCATTGTCCAAACACAACCGTGGTGTTAATGTCGTTGATATTGATCTTTTTATTACTTCTGTTTGTGAAGTTTCTACTCCTCTCATGACCGTCAAGAAGAATTTGTTGTTAGCCAGTTTATTTCTGGGTTGTGGTGAAGGTTGCCACATGTGTTTATCTTTGCCTTCTGGTTGTTATTTGCTGAAAGCAGGTGTTCAACGCCTGATGGATAACAAAGAGATTTTGTTTGAAAAGACTCCGGTTCCAACTGTTCTACATGAAGATGTTGTTATCATAACCATTTCCGTCAATCCTTCCAAGGTCTCCTCCAAAAGACCTGTTAAGATTACATCTACTCCAAGAATTGCTCCATTAATAATCACTTTTCCTGGCCATGTACCATACTCCTCGGACAAAGTTGTTCCTTGGAATTATGGTGCTGACGTTTACTACCATGGCTTCAAGCAGGATTTGTTAACCATTAAAGACGGAAAAACTGAAGAGGCTGATCCCGATATTAGTAACATTGTCGAGACCAGCAAAATTACTCGAAGTGGAAGGGTTTTCCCTCTCGAGATATCCCTAAAGACTATTGTTAAGCTTGTTGTTATTCCATCTATTGTTCCGGCTAGTACTCCTGCTACTACTCCCATCCTTACTCTAGTTGTTACCCCTGCCGATGAGTCATCTGGGGCTCGGGGCAAAGAAGTTGTAGGTGAGCTTGCCCGAACGGAGGCACCTAGAAAAGTTGTTTTGGAATCCTCTAAAGAAGAAATGGAGGAGATTTTAAAAATAATCAAGAAGAGTGACTACAATATGGTCGAACAACTGGGGCAGACCTCTTCGAAGATATCAATGTTGGCTCTGCTATTATGTTCTCAGGCCCATGCAAAGGCTTTGGTTACATTTCTCAAGACTTTGCATGTGCCGTAAGAAACCTCCACTGACCAATTCGAGGACTGTGTGGCCAGTTTGACTGTTGATAATGGGTTGGGTTTTTCAGATGTTGATTTGACACCCAAGGGGAGAAAGCAAAATGATGCTCTGCATGTCTCGATCGAATGCAGGGGCACTACTATGGCCCATGTTCTAGTGGACATTGAATGTTCTGCCCAAGAAGGCTCTTGATAGGCTAGATTATGAAGGTTTGACTTTAAAGCCCAGTAACATTGTGGTGAGGGCTTTCGACGGTTCAAAAAGAATGGTGCACGGGGAGGTGGACATCCCTGTCAAAGTGGGTTCCCAGACCTTTGAATCCACCTTCTATATGATGGATATTAGGCCATCTTATTCTTGTTTGTTGGGTCGTCCTTGGATCCATGAAGCTGGAGCCGTTACTTCTATGCTGCACCAAATGCTGAAGTATCCAGTGAAGGGAAAGATTGTCACCGTGCATGGTGAAGAGGAGTACATGGTAAGCCACCTGAACTCTTTCCGGTATGTGGAAATGGACGGTGAGTTCATAGAGACCCCTTGTCAAAATTTTGAAGAGGTTTCCCAGACTATGGCATCAACCGAGACTATTACCAGTGTGCCAAAGATCCCCAGACCTCCTTTGAAGATGGCTTCTCTCAAGGACGCCAAAGCAGTAGTTAAAGAAGGAGCTCAAAGGGTTGTTCGACGTGCTCGGGCTGGAGGACCTCCCCTATGCATTAGCAATCAAGGGGTCAATGCTATAGAAGACAATGATGAGGATTCTGATATTGACAGCTGGATCTACCCTACTACCAACGGTGGACCTAGTAACTGGACGACCAAAGATTTTGTGCCGATTACTTTTGTAAAGCAGTAATTGTCTTGCTTGTTTTTCGGATTTGTAATAACCAATATAAACTCTATGGCCTTGTGTCTTACCCGAGGCACAATGGTTTATTTTTGTGAGGGTTATTATATGTCATTATCATATGTCATCAATAAAACATTGGACGTTCTTGCATACAAATTTCGCGCTCTCTGGTTTTTCTTTCCTGCTTTTCACTTTATCAATACAGCTATGCTCTTACACACACTCACATATCAAACTGCAGATCCATATCCACTCTGGATCCCATTGATAACAGTTCTGCTATTTCCAGTTATAACTTCGAAAATCCGATCAACCAAGCCGAGGACGAAGGTGAGGAAGATTTTGAGGTACTTAGAGAACTTGCTAGACTATTACAGCAGGAAGAGAGGACTATACAACCTCATGAAGAGCCAGTTATGACAATAAAGTTGGGCACAGAGGTAGACAGAAAAGATGTCAAGATCGGCGCAAATCTAGAGCTTAATGTCAAACAGCGGTTGATACAAATGTTGCATGACTATGTCGAGATATTTTCCTGGTCATATGAAGACATGCCAGGATTGGATACGAATATCGTGGTTCACTGACTGCCAACTAAAGAAGAATGCCCTCCGGGAAAGCAGAAAGTCCGTCGCATGCGCCCTGAAATGTCAAAAAAGACCAAAGTAGAGGTTATGAAGCAATTCAGCGTTGGGTTCTTAGCTCTCACTTCTTAACCTAATGGGTTGCCAACATGGTGTCAGTGCCTAAAAAGGACGGTAAGGTACGAATGTGTGTGGACTACAGAGATCTGAACAGGGCAAGCCCCAAAGATGATTTTCCGCTCCCCCATATTGACATCCTAGTTGACAACACCGTGCAGCACAAGATCTTTTACTTCATGGATGGTTTCTCTGGTTACAATCAGATCAAGATGGCACCCGAAGATATGGAGAAGAAAACCTTCGTCACTCAATGGGGCACTTTCTGCTACAAGGTGATGCCATTTGGATTAAAGAATGCTGGGGAAACCTATCAGCGAGCCATGGTCGCCTTATTGCATGACATGATTCACCATGAGATAGAGGTATATGTGGATGACATGATAGCCAGGTCTGAAATTGATGAAGAACACCTTGATCATTTACTAAAGCTGTTTGATAGGTTAAAGACGTACAAGTTAAAGTTGAATCCGAACAAGTGCACCTTCGGGGTAAGGTCTGGCAAGCTATTGGGTTTCATTGTCAGTGACAAGGGCATTCAGGTGAACCCTGCAAAAGTAAATGATATACAAGAGATGTAGGCTCCTTTCACCGAGAAGGAGGTCAGAGGTTTTTTGGGATGCTTAAACTAAATTTCCAGGTTCATTTCCCATTTAACTGCTACTTGTGAACCCATCTTCAAGCTCCTGAAGAAAGATCAAGTGGTAAAATAGAATGACGAGTGCCAGACTGCCTTCGAAAGGATCAAGGAGTACCTTCAAGAACCACAAATTCCGATGCCTCAGATTGAAGGAAGACCTTTGATAATGTACTTAACAGTGTTAGACAATTCAATCGGGTGTGTGATGGGGCAGCATGACGAGTATGGTCAAAAAGAGAACGCAATATACTACCTTAGCAAAAAATTTACCGACTGTGAGACAAGATACTCACTGCTTGAGAAAACTTGCTGCGCTTTGGCACGGGTTGCTCGCCGACTGAGACAATATATGTTGACCCACACTACTTTGCTGATATCCAAGATGGATTCGATCAAGAACATCTTCGAGAAGCCCGCTCTCTCCAGAAGAATAGCAAGATGGCAGATGATCTTAACCGAATACGATATCCAATACACGACCTAGAAAGCAATTAAGGGAAGTGTATTAGCAGATCATTTAGCTCATCAGGCCGTGGATGACTACCAGTCCATGAATTTGGAGTTCTCTGGCGAGAATGTTATGCTAGTGACTAACTACGAAGAACCTGGACCAGATGAAGGACCTGAAGAAGGATCCCGATGGACTATGGTTTTTGACGGAGCTTCGAACGCACTCGGTAATGGCATTGGTGCCGTAATCATATCTCCTGAGGGTTTTCATACTCCTTTCACTGCCCGATTATGCTTCAACTGTACCAAGAACATGGTGGAATATGAAGCATGCATCATGGGTCTTAAAACTGCTATTAACCTGAGGATCAAGTTCTTGAGCGTTTTCTGGGATTCATCCTTGGTGATAATTCAGATCAAAGGAGAATGGGATATGAAGCACCCGAATCTCATCCCGTACAAAGAGCACGTGCTAACATTGCTTCCACACTTTGAGGAGGTAACCTTTGAACATTTCCCACGAGAGGAGAATCAGTTGGCGGACACGCTAGCTACCATGTCATCTATGTTCAATATCAGGTGGGACAACGAGGCCCCTCGGATCACTATTGAGAGATTAGATGAACCAACATACTTCTACGTGATCGACCCGAAAGTTGTACCAGACAAACCTTGCTTCTATGAGGTTAAGAGATATCTCGAGACTCAAGAGTATCCCGAGGGGGAATCTTTCAATGATAAGAAGTTTCCGAGGAGGTTCTCCGCAAAATTCTTCCTAAGTAATGGAATCCTCTACAAGCGCAACCATGACTCTACTCTACTTTGGTGCATAGACAAGAGCTAAGTAGAGAGAATTATGACAGATTTACACGAAGGTACCTTCGGAACCCATTCGAGTGGGCACACCATGGCTAAAAAGATCCTACGGGCAGGATATTATTAGTCCACTATGGAAGCAGACTGCTATCAGTATTCCCGAACTTGTCACCAGTGCCAGATCTATGATGATAAGGTGCATGTACCTCCAGTTCCGTTGAACGTCCTGACAGCTCCCTGGCCCTTTGCAATGTGGGGTATTGACATGATTAGAGAGATTAGACCTACCGCTTCCAATGGGCATCGCTTCATCCTGGTGGCCATTAATTACTTTATGAAGTGGGTTGAAGCTGCCTCTTTTGCTACTGTTACCAAGAACGTTGTGGCGCGGTTTATCAAACATAACCTGATCGGTCGGTGCAGTGTTCCAGAGAGAATCATCACTGACAATGGTACGAATCTTAACAACACGATGATCACCAAACTCTGTAAACAGTTCAAGACCCATCACCATAATTGTTTCCCTTACCGGCCGAAGATGAATGGCCCTGTGGAGGCTGCTAACAAGAACGTCATAAAGATCATACAGAAGATGAATGTGACATACAAACAATGGCATGAGATGTTACCATTTTCTCTTCATGGTTATCGCACCTCAGCATGAACATCGACAGGAGTAACACCATATTCTCTGGTATATGGCATGGAGATTGTCCTGCCTATCGAGGTCCAGATCCCTTCTCTAAGAATCATGAAGGATGTAGGTCTGAATGAAGATGATTGGATCCAGACTTGACTTGATCAACTGAATCTCATTGATAAAAAGAGACTTACTGCTATCTGTTATGGTCAAATGTATCAAAAACTGATGATCAAGGCTTTCAACCAAAAGGTCAGACGCCAAGAATATCAAGTCAGGGATTTAGTGATCAAGCACATCATACTGCCGCAAGGTGATCCCAGGGGCAAATGGACTCCCACATACGAAGGTCCTTTTTTGATCAAAAGTATATTTTCTGGTGGAGCCATGATTCCGACCACCATAGACGGTGACGACCTTCCTCACCCTGTCAATGTGGACATAGTGAAAAGATACTACGCGTGATTAAAGACTCGCTAGGTTGACTGGCCTAGGAAAAAATAAGGGCTTCCTAGCGAACCAAAATGGTTCGGGAAAAAATTAGGGATGGAAACAAAAAATCTGTACACCCGACAAGTCAAAAACCTGAAAAGGCAACTTGGGAAAAAAGGGTATCCCGGTGGACTGAAAACCCAAAAGGGAGGTCTAGGAAAAATTTAGGGATTTAAAGCGTATCACCATGTCCCATTGGATCACCTTGTGACCGGACTTCATCATCATCTATCAAGCTCAAAACGACACCAATAAATCCAGTCAGCTTCGGACAAGCAGCAAAGTGATGAGACGCTCCAAGACATAGCGACAATAGCATAATTAAAACTCAATGGGATTATTACACAAAGTTGTTTTATTCTCTTTGTACACTGTTGTACCCCAAAATTTTCCCTCTCATTTTTATTCAAGATACTATCCTAGGTCTTCTCGAATACTCAAATTGTCTCAGAAGTTTGATCAGACAGATTCTCTTCCTAGGCAGTAAGTCAACGATTAGGGTTTGACGTTTCTCAAAGAAAATTGATTTTTAAGGTTTCAAATGGTCTTCATAGATCTTCATGTATCCTCAAGGATGTTCATGCCAAGTTTCGAACTTCGCATTACAAGTTTGCTCAGTCAATGGTTCAGGCGACCGAAAATGACTCCATTAACCCAAAAGCTGACTTTTTACGAGACCGAGTTCAAGCGATTTTAACTTCTTTCTTATTATATATTTTTGAGCGGTTCCTTTTGCGTATGATTCTCCTCGATGTCATCTCCATTTTCTCTTCACAAATCAAGAGTTGATTACGTGTAGAGGATCACCAAAATTCGAATACGTTAGAAGTCGCATCATGAACTTTGACCTAATTTTAAGTAGCTGTAGTCTGATTTCTAAGGATTGTGATTTCCTCAATTTACAATATCTTGAGACGATTATTTATGTGCATGGTCATAAGTGATGTATCTCACGAGTTTATCTTCAAATATCGAAAGAAAATTGCATTTGGAAGACTTTGAAAGTTATCGAATCGTCGGAAGTCATTTGTTTGATTTCAAAGTGTTCTTAATCATCATTGATATTGAAATTTGTAAAGGTTAATGATGGTTCTCAAAGAAAGATTTTTTGGCAATGAAGTTCTATTTTTATCAAGCATGGCGTGCGAGTTTCATTTTGAATATAAATTTGGTGTGGACAAGAGGCGAAGAATAATACTGTCGTTTAGATTTCCATGGCTTTGGGATTGAGTTAACCAAGTTAGAATTGAATTTTTAAAAATTTATTTTGTTTAGAAGTTTGATTGGAGTACAAGGCGCATTGGTTATTTGATGATTTTGTGATTTCTTGAAATCCAAGTTACCAAACCAAGATGTTTTAATCCAAAACATCCAATTGAGAATTGCAAAGTTTAAATAAATTCAAGTCTTGATCAATAAACTTCATTACACCAAATTTATTCAAGGCTTCATATTTATTACATTACAAATGGAATAATTTACAAAGTTTTTGTTTTGTTATAAAAAACTACAAATTTTTTTGTCTACAAAGAGAGAACATTTATTTTGTTTCTTCAATTCTATATTGTTTCATCCTCAAGTAATCAATCCAATCTTCGTTTGCATCCACGCCTTGTGCCCATGAAACAAGAAAGGAAAAGTTAGCAAGCATCGTGAAAATTCAAGCAAGAATTGATGGTTAAAGCAAGTTTTAACTCATCATTAGGATTTGCATTTGGAATCAGAAATAAAAGGTTTTGTTCTTAATCATGGTCTATCTCCTACTTTTGCAAATCACAAATTTTTTATCTTTTGGTTCACAAAAGGGAAAAAGAAGTTTGCAAACATTACAAAAAAACAAAGTCAAACTGCAAACAATGTAAACAAAACAAGGCTGCAAACAGCAGATCAATAGCTAGGCTACAAACAGCAGATGCAATAGCTAGGCTACCAAATAAAACCAGGCTGTAAACAAAAGCCAACAACAAAAAAATGGAAAACAAAGTCAGGCTGTAAAAAAAGCCAGCAGTAGCAAAATGGGAAACAAAACAAGGCTGCAAATAGCAGATGCAGCATAACACAAAAACAGCAGGGCAAATCTGCAACATAGCAGCAACCAGCAAAAGCAAATTTGCAACCAAGCTGCAAAACACCCAAAACAACAAGGAACAGGCCAAATGGTCAAAAACACCAAAATGAAGCAATACAAGTTATCAAAACCCTTTCATCATTTTCCAAAAGAGTGCAAATCCTTCATAAAATTGTATAAAAAAGAAAAATGCTTTATTTCATTGAAAGATGAAAAGAGAAAGGGACAACAATATATCACTTAGCCTACAAAATAACCCTATATCAGTCCACTTGCATTCTTGTTGTCCAAACTGTCAAACCTGCAAAACCAATCCACAATGCTGTCCTGAAATTTCCCAAAATGGCTAAGTGCGAACCTGCACAATTAAGCCAAAATCCAGCCCTGCACTAGCTACTAATTTTCCCTACAAAACAGTCCAAAAGCTGCAATATTTCCCTGCAAAGTCTTCATCATAATAGTCCAACTATTGCACATAATTAGTTAAACCAAAACCTGATCCAAAAAGGCCACAAACAGTTTACCTAAATTGTTTAAAACTCATCTCATTTTTCCCTCCCAATTCAACTCCTCATGCTGCTATAAAAACCATAAGACAGTAGAAAGAAGGAAGAGGCCTGGTTCAACGCAAAACAGAAAAAAATAGAAGGAAACACATTCTAACCTCTCCCTAAAAACTCTATCAGAATATAATATTCAAACTCTGCAAGAAGCCAATTTCAATATTCACTCACCTAAACCTCCATCAAAAGGCCAGACTTGCAAATAGAAGCAACCGGCGACACCAACAATTCTCAATATCACAAAGCTTCAACAATTTTTCAGAATCATTCATAAAGCTCCAATCCTGTAAGTCTCCCTTTCTGGTCTCATAAATATATTGCTGCCTTGTGTTGCCTTGATTGGTTGTTGAACTTCTATTGTTTACGCTATTGTTTTGTTGTTATTTTCATAACTATTAAAATATACCAAAAAAAACTCTTGTTCAAAAAAATGAAAAGAAAGCAGTAGAGAAAAAAAACTCACTCAAAAAAAACCTATGCACTACATTAATGTCAACACCATTTTTTTTCTTTCTTCTTGTTTTTGTTAACTGTTGCTCATGTTCAAATGTAACGACACCGTGAGAAATACATTACACCGATGTCTCAGTTCAAGAAAAAGAAAGAATGAGGAATTATACCTTCTTCCCACTCTTACCATGACGTAGAACATCACATCCTCCTTTCCATCTCATACTCCACCATTTATTTCTACTTATCAACAACCAATAGATCCTTGTCTCAATAGAATAATCACCACTCTTCATATCACCACCAGCAACGTTCCATCTACTCCCTCCCTGTTTCTTCCGAATCACAACTCAGAAGAATGAAAACAAAAGCTCAGAAAATTTATCATCTTCATCGATCTCCCTCAAACCATCCACTTCTAACCATCAACTTCTCATCACACAACTCATACTCCACCCTAAGCCCGACCTTCTGTGCTCCAGACCAACATCAACTTCTTGCTACAACACTTTTCTGCAGCAATCTATGCTCAACGCCGCCCTCCCCATCCCATCCACCTACCGATCCCACTGCATTCGCACCCTCTACCGCAAAATCTCCACCATTGACCCCGAAATAGACCATCTCCAACGTCTAATCCAGCTCCAAGACACCATAGACTTAATCCGCAACAACCCCTTAAGAAAACCCAAAATGAACGAAGCACTCATGAATCTATTTCTCAATTGGTGGTCGTTAAACAATTAGGACCAGCTTTTTTTGAACAAATGGAAGAGAGTTTTTCAGAGATAAAGATGGTGATGGTGTTACGGATTAATGAGGAAGAGTAAACCAGCCGCTGCCTCATATTTTCCCTGGGGTTTCTATCAAACTTCCATCTTCCTTTGGGCCAATCACTAGAAACCTGACCCATCTTTTTTTTCTTTTCTTTTGCACTAAAATTCATTTTTTATTCTGGGCCATTAAACATTCAAAGCCCATCATTTTTTTAGTTAGAGCCCAACGTTTTTTTTGCTAAGGCCCAACGCTTTTACTCCTTATATTCCACTTACATTTTTATCTAATTAGTTTCTCATTGATGTTTTTCTTAGTTTTATTTGTTCTAATATTTTAGTTTAATTTTCTTAAAATTCAATTAATAATATACTTTTTTTACTAGTTAATTTTCTTAAATAGCTTAGTTTCAATTTAATTTTAAAAAAAATAATTTTAAAATGATTTTTGTCAACATTTTTATATAGACTAACAAACTTTCTTTCAAAATATTTAGTTTATACATAATAAAATTCAAATAATAATAATAGAATAGATCTTTATTTTCTTTTTTTAAAATTCTCACAAACAAAAAAATATCAAGAATTTTATTTCCATGCTTTGTTAATTAATTTTTACTCTATAGACTATTGTAGTTTTAATTTAATTCGTTCGATTCGATTTGGTTGTATTGTTTGCCTATTTGGACATTCAATCACATTGATTTCATCCCCATTTGTAAATTTGTACCCCCATTCCCGCAAACTCTGTAATAGCGTAGAATTTCAATTCCCCAATTTACTATTTTCCTTATACTATATAGTAACTAGGCGTGCATGGCAAGATTTAAAAATCAATCGCTAGATAACCTAATCAAAGAACAAAATAACTTGAATCGAACACACTTTTTCACACGCGCACCTCTAGGGTAACCTCGCTTGTTGCCTCGGAAATACAGTCATGTCCCTCGAATATGGGATACTTTAGCAAAGACCCTTCAATAAAAAATATCGTAGTCCCTCGATGTCCCTCGATGTTGCCTTCAATAAAACGATCTAGTTCCTTACGAAAATTGCTAAAGTGTCTCACAAGTTGCATTCTGTGACTGTATAAACGTCCCACGCCTGTCCCTTCATATCCAACGACGGGGCTTCTTACCAAATCAATGGTAAGATAGCAACATCTAAAGGAGGAAAAGAACATTTAAGACCTTTCAAGTAGGTAGATTCGCTCTTAATCGCTCGCTTGCTCACAACCAAACATTTTACACCAATACTTTCACATTAAAACCTTTTTCAAAAGACAAAACCTTTTTGTATACGTTCTTATAGAGAGGAAAACCATTACAAAAATATCTTTTCAAAATCACCTTCAATAAACACAATACACAAACACCTCTTTGAACTATTTTTCGAAACAACACTTTGTATGTGTTCTTATAGAGACGAGAACCATTGCAAAGACATTTTCAAAATACTTTCAAAAATCCCACCACAAGCACATTCAAACAAAAGAAAGTGATCTAGAAAGTAACTTAGAGCCTATGGAAAACCATGGATGAAAAGGGTGCTAACACCTTCCCTTTTCATAATCTACCCCCAGAACTCAAGAAACAATCTTGAAAGGTCTTTCCTGTGCTTTTTTAACTTTCCTTTTGGATAAAAGAAAAGTAGGTGGTGAGTCTTGCTAACCGCACAATTGCGATCAAATGCAAACGACCCAAGTCAGTTCTCTCACCGTATCATAGAATTGGCGACTTTGCTGGGGAAATTTCTAAAAGTGAGGTTACCTTAGGGTTTAGATCATATTTACTTTCTTTCATTGTTTGACTTGTATGCGTTACATTATGGTTCTTTGTTTGGGTTTGAATCCTCTACCCAGATTTGGGATACCTTATAGGTAAGTAGCAATACATTGTGGACACGGTCTAAGCAATAGCTATGTTAGTGCGACATATTTGTGGGTACCGGTAGCCCTTGAGTAGTCAAGGAGAATACAGGACCGCTGAGTGATGTCATGAAGCACTAATGAACTTTTAGAACCTTTACTTGACTAACTTGGCCATTAGGATGTAGTGAGATGACCGGTTATGATGCAGTCCAAAGTTGGTAGATACTTGATACTACACTCATTGAGGTTTGGTTCTTTGGGATATTTCGGTCGCCATTAAAGAGGCTTGTGCTGAAACAATGCCCAAGGAAACAAACCAGTGATATTGAGCTCCTTAGAACCCGGTTACTATTACTAGGACAAGTTTGAGACGACTGAACTTCAAGAGGGTACTTACCTATGAGACTCCATACAAGCCTAAACCTAAGGAATTGTTTGCTTTGTTTGTGTATATTTTACTTGTACATAACATCGTGAACATCATAACATCATGCTCATACTCACTAACCATTTCAAGGAGTTCTGGGATTTATCTTTGTTTCTGTTTTGTAGGACATGGATTCTCTTTGCAGGAAAACTATTCAAGTCAACCTTGTAAGGATTCCCCCTCAATTAAAGAGATAGCTTCAAGGATTCCTGAAAACTCTCCATTCACCGAGAGACATGGTCGCATACTAAACTTAGTCACCTCCAAAACTGATGAAGATATATTGAAGGTGCTCTTCCAGTTCTTTGATCCTTTACACCATTGCTTCACATTTCCTGATTATCAACTTGTGCCTACTTTGGAAGAATTCTCCCGAATCTTGAGGATTCCCATTCTCAATCAACTACTTTTCAAAGATACAGAAAGAAACCCAAAGCCAAAAGAGATTGCTCAAGCTCTACACTTGCAACCATCTGATGTCATAACTCATTGGGAAACAAGGAGTGGTGTCAAAGATTTCCTAGCAAAGTTCTTGTTCGAGAAAGCCCAAAACTGTTGGAACTCTTTGGATTTTCAAGCCTTCGAGGAAATTGTATCTCTCCTCATCTATGGGATGGTTTTGTTTCCAAATCCTAACCAACTCGTAGATGTGAACACCGTCAAAATCTTCATATCTCGCAACTCGGTGCCTACTTTGCTAGGGGACATCCTACATTCTTTTCACACTCGCACTATGAGGAAAAGAGGTATCCTTATATGTTGCACTCCTCTCTTGGCAAGATGGTTTATTTCACATCTTCCCCAATCTGTATTAAGGAATAAGCAAGGTTCGAGGTGGTCACAAAGGTTGATAACGCTCAAGCATTCAGACATCCATTGGTGTTCCCGGTCTATAGAGAATGTTATCATTGTCGACCGTTATGGAGAGTTTCATAATGTCCCATTACTTGGCATTAGGGGAGGTATCACCTATAACCCCTGATTTGCTTTAAGACAGTTTGGTTATGCCCGAAGGGATTGCCCACATGAGATGCTCATTCAAGGTTTGGTATTTGACTACGAGAATGACGATCAAGGTCTTTGCCAGAGATTTATCCGAGCTTGGAGGATGTTGAACAAGGTAGATAGCAAGACATTGGGGCATAAGATTCCATCCCTCTTGAGCCTTACCTCAAATTGGTACGAACTCGTGCTCAAAGTCTTATAATGCCTTATCCCTCCATTCTCCTGGTAATCATTGAGCCTGTCACAGAGGGAGATGTTCCATACACTATCCTGCATCCTGACACGCCCACCTCTCTTGAAGACTTACAAAGAGATTGGATAAATCTCAAGGGAGAGCGAGACACTTTTTAGGCCCAATTTTATGCTAGCGAGAAGAAGGTTTTGGAACTCACTAAGCAACTTCATGAGGAGTGGACCCTGAATGCCTACATCGCACCAAAGAGGATGAGCACAAACTTTTCATCTTAGAGTTTTTTGTTGTATTTCTGTGTAAGCCCAAAGAGGCATTGATGTACTCAAGATTTAATTTATTAATATAACATGTGTTTCCTTTTTATCTAAAACGAATTTGAATCTCTAAGTTCCTTAAAATCATTGCATACGCATTTATCATTCATCATAGCAATAGCAGGTTTCTTGCGACAAGTCTCCTTATATTTCTAATGTTTATTTCAGTAAGATGGATCTCGAGCAAACGGTGAAGGACCTCCAAGCACAAAACGCTCAGTTTCAACAGATGTTCTTAACTCTAGCCAAAGGACAAGAAGAGTTGAAGACCTTGCTGGTAGAAAAGAAAAAGAAGAAAACAAAGAAGATAACCGGAGTTCTAAACATGGGAAGAAGATTCCAAGGGAAGACAAGAAGGACCTTAGACTTTGCAACGTCATCTGGTGAGAAAGACAATCAAGTTAGGAAAGGAAATGAAACAGTTTTCCAGCCAGAGTCAGAAGAGGAAGAGGAAGAAGAGGATTATTCTGAAGAACAATATCCTCCAGCCGACGATAGGTATAAGTATCTAGAAGAATGGTTAAGTGCGATGGAAACCCAAAAAGTGCCCGAATTGGACTTTGAGGAGTTGGGGTTAGTATCGGGGATTGTCATCCCTCCAAAATTCAAAGCACCGGTATTCGCCAAATATGATAGAGTTTCATGTCCCAAAATGCATCTTCGGTCCTACGTAAGGAAAATCTAGCCTCATACCCTGACAAGGATTTATGGGTACACTTCTTCTAAGACAGTATGTCTGGAACTCAACTTGATTGATTTTACCAGCTAGAAAGAGCCAACATTCACAATTGGGAAGATCTTGCTGCATCCTTTTACAAACAATATCAATACAACACTGATCTTGCACCCACCCGTACTCAACTTCAGAGTATGGCCATAGTTTCAAGTGAAGGCTTCAAGGAATATGCACAGAAATGGAGGGATTTAGCCGGAAGAGTTCAACCTCCTCTATCTGAAAGAGAATTGGTAGACATGTTTTTGGGCACCTTGTCTGACCCCTTCTTCAATCACTTAATTGGGAGTTCATCGGCAGGTTTTACCAAACTGATATTGACCAGAGAAAGGGTGGAAGCCGGGATAAAGAGTGGAAAGATTCAAAAAGACGCATTCTCTGTTGCTGTAAGGAAACCATTCATCGGAAAGAAGGAAGTGGTTGTTGTATATCCTCAGAGAAATCAAGATAGGGCCAAACACCGTCCAATGATGGGGGCTGTTATGATTCCTAAACCTGCGCCTGATCAATAAAGAAACAACCAATCAAGAATGGAAAGACCAATCAGACAATTCACCCGAATTAACATGACACTACCTCAGGTATTACCACATCTGTTAAGATCCAATCTAGTGACCTTGAAAGAAGCTCCAAAGAACCCTAACACAACCTCTCCTCATTATCATCCCAATGCCCGTTGCGCACACCACTCTAAGAGTCCTGGCCATGACACTAATAATTGTTGGGCTCTGAATAACAAGGTACAAGATCTTCTGGAAGCCAAAGATATTGAATTCGATGCGCCATAAAAGCCCAATGTCATTTATGCCCCTATGCCCAAACACGGCCATAATACCAATGCCATTGAGGAAGATATGTTTGTTACTTCAGTTGATGAACTTATGACCCCACTCCTGACTATCAAAAAGAACTTGTTGAATGCCGGTGTTTTCTCAAGATGTGATGAAAGTTGTCATTTCTATTTTTCCTCACCAATCGTCTGTTCTTCATTGAAAACAGGCATTCAGTGCCTAATAGACACTAAGGAAATTTTATTCGAGAAGACTTATATTCCAACAATTTCTTATAATGATGTTCCATCATTACCATATCCGCCAATTCTTCCAGGGTCTCCACCAAAAGACCCGTTAGAATTACATCAGTTCCAAAAGTAGCTCCTTTGATAATTACAATGCCTGGACCAATCCCGTATTTGTCAGACAAAACCGTACCATGGAATTATGGAGGTGATGTCTACTACTACGATATTAAGCAAGATTGGTCAGCTGTTGAAGATTCAAGTTCTGAGAAAGTTGACTCTGATGCCAGTAATATTGCAGGGACTAGTAAGATAACCCGAAGTGGTAGGATTTTCTCTCCAGAAATTGCTCCTCCAAAGGCTGTTTCTGGACCCGTAATCATTCCTGTTGTTGTTGCTCCTCCAAAGGCTGTTCCCAGTCCTACAATCATCTCTACAAATACTCCTGCTGACAAAGCTTTTACAATCCCTATTATCACCCCTACTGACACTTGCTGCTGAGTCAGCCGAGACTCGAGGTAAAGGTATTCTGATTGAGCCTGTCCGGACGAAGGCTCAATCGGTGGCTATCTCTGAGACCTCCCAGAAAGAGATGGAGGAAATTCTAAAGATCATAAAAAGGAGGGACTATAATTTAGTCGAGCAACTGAGGCAAACTCCATCAAAAAGTTTCATGCTGGCTTTACTACTATGTTCCGAGGCTCATGCAAAAGCCTTGGTAAAGTTCCTTAAAACTGCCCATATACCCAAGAAACATCTGCCGATCAGTTCCAAGACTGTGTAGCCAGCTTGACTGTAGATAATGGTTTAGGTTTTCCGAATGCTGATTTAACGCCAAGAGGGAGGAAGCATAATGAGGCATTGCATGTCTCAGTTGAATGTAGGGGCACGACATTGGCTCATGTGTTGGTTGATATCGGTTCATCCCTGAATGTGTTGCCTAAAAAGGCTCTTGATAGGCTTGACTGTGAGGGATTGACTTTGAAACCAAGCAATATAGTAGTGAGGGCTTTTGACGGCTCAAAAAGGATGGTACATGGGGAAGTAGACATCCCTATAAAAGTTGGAACCCAAACATTTGAGTCAACTTTTTATGTAATGGATATTCGCCCTTCATATTCCTGCTTTCTAGGCCGACCATGGATTCACAATGCTGGCGCTGTTACCTCTACGTTGCATCTAATGCTGAAATATCCAATTCAGGGGAAGATCATCACTGTTCATGGAGAAGAAGAATATATGGTTAGCCATCTAAATTCCTTCAGATATATGGAGTTAGATGGTGAATCTATTGAAACTCCATTCCAGCACTTTGAAGAAGTCCCGCAGACTGTGGCAGTAACCAAGGCTGTGTCTCAAGTTCCCAAGATCACAAGGCCTCCACTCAAGATGTCGTCTTTGAAGGATGCAAAAGCAGTGATAGAAGAAGGTGGATGCATAATTTGGGGCCAACTCCCAGATATCCCATACAAATATGACAAATTTGGTATGGGTTTCACTTCAGTTTCCCAGAAGGTTGTACGTTGCGCTCGCGCCGGAGGACCACCCTTGAAGATCAGCAACAACGAAGTCTACACCGTGGAGGAGGATAAAGACAGTTATGACCTGGAGGATTGGATTTTCCCAACTGTCAGTGGAGGGCTCAGCAATTGGGAGGCTAGATATTTTGTCCCAATCACTTTTATCCCACAGTAATTTGTCTTTACATTTTGTCGGATCTGTAATATTAAAACAATTCAGACTCTTAAAACCTTGTGTCTTACCTGAGGAACAATGGTCCATTTGTAAGGGTTATTATCTCATTTCCATATGACATCAATGAATCATGGACGTTTTTGCATACAAACTTTGTGCTCATTGTTTTTATTTTTACATTTTTCATTTCTTTCAAAGATAGCTATACTCACACACACACACTCATACTCACAGTGCAGGTCTACATCCATTCGGGATCCCATGGGTAACAGTATTGCTATGGCCTTTCGTGACTCTGAGAATCTAATCTACCAAGCCAAAGACGAAGGTGAGTAAGATTGTGAAGTACCAGGGAAATTTCCAGATTACTACAACAAGAAGAGATAATCATTCAGCCCCATGAGGAACCCGTGGATACGATCAACCTAGGTACCAAAGAAGACAAAAGAAAAGTCAAGGTGGGTGCTAATCTGGAACCCAGTGTCAAGGAGCGTCTGATTCAGCTGTTACACGATTATGTTGAGGTCTTTTCCTGGTCGTACGAAGACATGTCGGGACTTGATGTAGATATCGTGGTACATCGTCTACCTACAAAAGAGGATTGCCCACCGGTAAAGCAAAAGGGTTGTCGCATGTGACCTGACATGTCAGAAAAGATTAAGGCAGAAGTCATGAAGCAATTCAATTCCGTATTTTTGGCTGTCGCCTCCTATCCACAATGGGTTGCCAATGTTGTTCCCGTGCCCAAAAAGGACGGAAAAGTGAGAATGTGCGTGGACTACAGAGATTTGAATAGGGCAAGCCCTAAGGATGATTTCCCACTTCCCTACATTGATATTCTAGTTGACAATACGACATAGCACAAAGTGTTTTCCTTCATGGATGGTTTCTCAAGCTACAACCAAATCAAAATGGCGCCTGGAGACATGGAGAAAATAACCTTTGTCACACAGTGGAGCACATTCTTCTATAAGGTTATGTCATTCGGACTGAAGAATGTTGGGGAAACCTATTAGCATGCCATGGTAGCTCTATTTCACGACATGATACATCATGAAATAGAGGTCTACATGGACGATATGATATCCATATCTCAAACGGAAGAAGAGCATCTTGATCATTTACAAAAACTGTTTGAGATGCTGAAGAAATACAAGCTGAGGTTGAACCCAAATAAATGCACGTTTAGAGTAAGGTCTGGTAAACTCCTAGGCTTTGTCGTCAGCAACAAAGGTATCGAGGTGGATCCTGCCAAGGTTAAAGCAATACAAGATATGCATGCTCCTCGTACTGAAAAGGAAGTCAGAGGATTCTTGGGACGTTTGAACTACATTGCCAGATTCATTTCTCACCTAACAGCTACTTGTGAACCGATCTTCAAATTATTGAAGAAAGATCAAGTAGTCAAGTGGAATGATAATTGCCAAGTTTATTTTGACAAGATCAAAGAGTACTTGCAAGAGCCTCCTGTGTTAATGCCACCAGTTGAGGGAAGACCATTGATCATGTATCTGACTGTTTTAGAAATTTCAATGGGGTGTGTGCTGGGGCAGCATGACGAGTCTGGCCAAAAAGAGCATGCTATTTATTACCTGAGCAAAAAGTTTACCGACTGTGAAACCATATATTCCTTGCTCGAGAAAACTTACTGTGCTTTGGCATGGGCTGCTCGCCGGCTAAGACAGTATATGCTGACCCATACTACCTTGTTGATATCTAAAATGGATCCAATAAAGTACATCTTCGAGAAACCTGCTCTCTCTGGGAGAATAGTGAGATGGCAGATGATCCTGACAGAATATGACATACAGTATACTACCTAGAAATAAATAAAGGGAAGTGTACTAGCTGATCACCTTGCTCACAAAGCTGTGGACGACTACCAGTCCATGAAGTTCGAATTCCCAGATGAAGACATAATGTTAGTAAACAACTGTAAAGAATTCAGGCCATATGACGGATCTGAATAAGGATATTGATGGACCCTGTTCTTTGATGGGGCATCCAACACACTTGGAAATGGTATTGGTGTTGTACTCATATCTTCTGAAGGGTGTCATACTCCCTTTACTGCAAGACTCTGCTTCAATTGTACAAATAACATGCCGGAATACGAAGCATGCATTTTTTGTCTCAAAGCTGCAATGGACTTGGGGATCAAATCCTTAAATTTATTCGGAGATTCAACTTTGGTCATCATCCAGATCAAAGGGGAATGGGACACCAAACACCCCAACCTTATCCCATACAAAGAACATGTGTTGACATTGATCCCACATTTTGAGGAGATTACCTTCGAGCATTTCCCGCGAGAAGAAAATCAGCTAGAAGACGCACCAGCCACATTGTCATCCATGTTTAAACTTAAATGGGATAACGAAGCTCCCCAGATCACCATTGAACGAATGGATGAACCATCTCACTGTCACGAGATTAATACTGAAGAAGTAGTGGACCGGCCTTGGTTTCACGAAGTCAAGAGGTATCTCGAGGCTTAGGAATATCCGGAAGGAGATTCAGTCAATGATAAGAAGTTCTTAAGGAGATTCTCTGCTAAATTCTTCCTTAGTAATGTAATTCTCTACAAATGAAACCATGACTCTATGTTACTTCGGTGCGTAGAAAAGGTTGAAGCGGAAAAGATCATGGCTCATCTACATGAGGGCACTTTTGGCACCCATTCCAGTGGGCATACGATGTCAAAGAAGATCCTACGGGCAGGCTATTACTGGTCTACCATGGAAGCATATTTCTATCAACACTCTCGAACCTGCCACAAGTGTAAGATCTAAGCTGACAAGGTGCACGTACCTTCGGTTCCTCTGAATGTCTTGACAGCTCCTTGGCCATTTACTATGTGGGGCATCTATATGATTGTGGAAATCAAACCAATGGCCTCTAATGGACACCGCTTCATCTTAGTGGCCATTGATTATTTTACAAAATGGGTTGAGGCAGATTCCTTCGCTTCTATTACCAAGAATATTGTCGCCCGGTTCATTAAACAGAATCTCATCTACCGGTATGGTATCCCGGAGAGAATCATCACAGACGATGGTATGAATCTAAAAAACACTATGATCACCTCCCTGTGTGAGCAATTCAAGATCCAACATCATAATTCTTCCCCTTATCGGCCAAAGATGAATGGTGTTATCAAAGCTGCAAATAAGAATATAAAAAAGATCATACAGAAAATGACAGTCACATACAAAGACTGGCATGAAATGCTACCATTCGCTCTCCACGGGTATCGTACCACGACACACACATCAATCGGGGCAACAACCTACTCTTTGGTTTACGGCATGGAAGTTGTCTTTCCTATTGAGGTTTAGATCCCCTCTCTGAGAATTATGAAGGATGTAGGGCTGAACGAAGAAGATTGGATCCAGACTCGGCTTGATCAACTGAACTTGATTGATGAGAAAAAGCTTATTGCTATCTGTCATGGTCAAATTTATCAAAAACGGATGATCAAGGCTTTCAACAAAAAGGTCAAACGACAAGTGTATCAAGTTGGGGATCTGGTGATCAAGCGCATTATACTGCCGCAAGGTGATCCCAGGGGAAAATGGACTCCTACATACGAAGGACCATTTGTAATCAAAAGCATATTCTCTGGTGGAGCAATGATCATAACCACCATGGATGGCGACGACCTGCCACACCCTGTGAACACGGACATAGTCAAAAGATACTATGCATAAAGAGATCTGCTAGGTTGACACACCTAGACAAAATAAGGATATCCCGGCGAACCAAAAAAGGTTCGGGCAAAAATTAGGGATAAAACAAAAAAAAAATATGTACACCCGACAAGTTGAAAACCCGAAAGGGCGACTTGGGAAAAAAAGGGTTTCCCAGTGGACTGAAAACCCGAAAGGGCGGTCCAGGCAAAAGTTAGGGAATTAAAGCGTATGACCATGTCCCGTTGGATCACTTTACAGACAACCTTTGGCTTCCACTGACAAACTCAGAGGTTCTGATCAATTCAATCATCTCCGGACGAGACAACAAATAGACAAGATGCTCGGAGATATGAAGGCTATAGTAGTATGGGAACCCCATGGGATTATTTCACATAGCTATCTTTTCTTTGTATCAAATTTTCATTTTTTACGACGGCATTCTCTTACTAGAGTGTCTGTCTCATTGTACAAAAATACTTATTCAAAGTCAATACAAAGATATCCCTTTGAAAGTGCAAAAACTATCTGTTTTCTTTACTCTTGTGTTTTGTTTGCAAAAATGTCCAATGATTTATTTTTGAACATATGCATTTGAACATAATTATTGTTTACAAATGAACAAAATAAAAAGACAATCACTGATGGCTTTAAGAGATAAGGAAATCTCTCTAAGTTCTCCGTAAAATCCCCTGCAGTGTGTAGTTTAATCCCCAGTGAAAAAAAACTTCCAATTATCACTCCCCGGTAAAAGTTGCCAAATTTCTCGGGATTCCCCAATAGGATTTCACAAGCACCACGGCGTTTCCCTTACAACAGCGTTTATTTCTCTAAGCGAAAACTCATCAACACTTCAATTTCACAACATGAAGACTTACCCTCCACACCCTCATCAGCAGTCAGGGATTTATTTTCCCCAATCCAACAAGCAGTACAACAAATTAGCTCACATACGCATACATCACATCCATATATCATAAACATTGATAACACGAATACATTACACTATGCATTTCATACAAAATAACATTGCATATTAGCTAATAATTTACCCTTTTCAGGATAAGGTTTAATCAACAACTACCATTAACAATGTTCAAAGGCTTTTCAGATACAGTTCGGATACGCTCTAGATACAGACGCCATTCTGATACTCATTCAGATTCAACTTTCAGATACATTTCAGATACGCTCCAGACACGGATGCCATTCTGATACTCTTTCAGATTCAACTTTCAGATACAGTTCTGATAGGCTCCAGGCACGGATTCCATTCTGATACTCATTCAGATTCAACTTTCAGATACAGTTCAGACATGCCCCTAACATGGATGCCATTCTGATACTCATTCATATTCAGCTTTCAGACACGGTTCAGATACGCTCCAGACACGGATGCCATTCTGATACTCATTCAGATTCATTTTTCAGATACAATTCAGATACGCTCCAGACACGGATGCCATCCTGATACTCATTCGGATTCAGCTTTCAGATATGCTCCAGGCAAGGATACCATTCTGGTACTCATTCAGATTCAACTTCCAGATACAGTTCAGATACACTCCAGATACGGATGCCGTCCTAATACTCACTCGGATCCAGGTTTTCCCTTCGAAGTAGCCTTGCTACCCAGGTTACTTCTCCCTTATCTCCAGACAACGGTTTACAACCCTATAAGACCTGGACCCGACCAAATACGGTCGATTTCACATTTCCCCAATTAAAGTCAAGCTTAGACTTGGTCTGATTTCTGCCACCAACCACCTTCGAATGGCATTTTTTAAGCCCATTTCCAACAACTTTCCGTTATCTCTCCAAATGGCATCTTTTAATCCCATTCCTTACACAATCAACCAATACATCATCGAGTGCAAATTTCTGGGTACTCTAGTGTTCAATCATCTTCCACTTTCAAGCTACAAACGATAAACATGCCGATCTAACTTTTAAAGTTTAAGAAGATTGAACAGGGGAAGCTGTTGTACCCCAAAATTTCCCCTCTCATTTTTATTCAAGATACTATCCTATGTCTTCTCAAATACTCAAATTGGCTCAGAAGTTTGATCAGACAGATTCTCTTCCTAGGCAGTAAGTCAACGATTAGGATTTGACGTTTCTCAAAGAAAACTGATTCTTCAAGATTTCAAATGGTCTTCATAGATATTCATGTATCCTCAAGGATGTTCATGCCGAGTTTCATACCTCGCGTTACAAGTTTGCTCAGTCAATGGTTTATACGACCAAAAATGACTCTATTAACCCAAAAGCTGACTTTTTGTGAGACAGAGTTCAAGCGATTGTAACTTCTTTCTTATTCGATATTTTTGAGTCGTTCCTTTTGCGTATGATTCCCCTCGATGTCATCTCCATTTTATCTTCACAAATCAAGAGTTGATTACGTGTAGAGGATCGCCAAAATTCGAATACGTTAGAAGTCGCATCATGAACTTTGACCTAATTTTAAGTAGTTGTCGTCTGATTTCTAAGGATTGTGATTTTCTTAATTTACAATATCTTGAGACGATTATTTATGCACATGGTCATAAGTGATTTCGCTCACGAGTTTATCTTCAAAGATCGAAAGAAAATTGCGTTTGGAAGACTTTGAAAGTTATCAAATTGTTGCAAGTCATTTGTTTGATTTCAAAGTGTTCTTAATCATCATTGATCTTGAAATTTGTAAAGGTTGATGATGGTTCTCAAAGCAATATTATTTGGCAATGAAGTTCCATTTTTATCAAGCATGGCGTGCGAGTTTCATTTTGAATACAAATTTGGTGTGGACAAGAGGCGAAGATTAAGATTGTCGTTTAGATGACCATGGCTTTGGGATTGAGTTAACCAAGTTAGAATTGAATTTTTGAAATCCAAGTTGCCAAACCAAGATGTTTTAATCCAAAACATCCAATTGAGAATTGCAAAGTTTAAATAAATTCAAGTCTTGAACAATAAACTTCATTACACTAAATTTATTCAAGGCTTCATATTTATTACAATACGAATGGACTAATTTACAAAGTTTTTGTTTTGTTACAAAAAACTACAAGTTTTTTTTGTCTACAAAGAGAAAAAATTTATTTTGTTTCTTCAAGTCTCTGTTGTTTCATCTTCAAGTAATCAATTAAATCTTCGTCTGCATCCACGCCTCGTGCCCATGGAACAAGAATGGAAAAGTTAGCAAGCATCGTGAAAATTCAAGCAAGAATTGATGGTTAAAGCAAGTTTTAACTCATCATAGGATTTGCATTTGGAATCAGAAATAAAAGGTTTTATTCTTAATCATGTTCTATCTCCTACTTTTGCAAATCACAAAATTTTGATCTTTTGGTTCACAAAAGGGAAAAAGAGTTTGCAAACATTACAAAAAAAACAAAGTCAAACTGCAAACAATGTAAACAAAACAAGGATGCAAACAACAAATACAACAGCTAGGCTGTAAACAGTAGATACAACAGCTAGGCTGCCAAACAAAACCAGGCTGTAAACAAAAGCCAGCAACAACAAAATGGCAAACAAAATCAGGCTGTAAACAAAAGCCAGCAGCAGCAAAATGGCAAACAAAACAAGGCTGCAAACAACAGATGCAGCATAACACAAAAACAGTAGGGAAAATCTGCAACATAGCAGCAGCCAGCAAAAGCAAATTTACAACCAAGCTGCAAAACACCCAAAACAACAAGCAACAGGCCAAATGGTCAAAAACATCAAAATGTAGCAATGCAAGTTATCAAAACCCTATCATCATTTTCCAAAAGAGTGCAAATCCTTCAGAAAATTGTATAAAAAAGCAAAATGCTTTATTTCATTGAAAGATGAAAAGAGAAAGGGACAAAAAGATATCACTTAGCCTACAAAACAGCCTTATATTAATCCACTTTCATTCTTGTTGTCCAAACTGTCAAACCTGCAAAACCAATCCACAATGTTGTCCAGAAATTTCCCAAAATGGCTAAGTGCGAACCTGCACAAATAAGCCAAAATCCAGCCCTGCACTAGCTACTAATTTTCCCTGCAAAACAATCCAAAAGCTGCAATATTTCCCTACAAAGTCTTCATCATAATAGTCCAACTATTGCACATAATTAGTTAAACAAAAACCTGATCCAAGAAGGCCACAAACAGGTAACATAAATTGTTCAAAACTCATCTCATTTTCCCTCCCAATTCAACTCCTCATGCTGCTATAAAAACCATAAGACAGTAGAAAGAAGGAAGAGGCCTGGTTCAACGCAAAACAGAAGAAAATAGCAGGAAACACATTCTAACCTCTCCCTAAAAACTCTGCAAGAAGCCAAGTTCCATATTCACTCACCTAAACCTCCATCAAAAGGCCAGACCTGCAAATAGAAGCAACCAGCGACACCAACAATTCTCAATATCATAAAGCTTTAACAAGTTTTTAGAATCATTCATAAAAGTTCCAATCCTGTAGTCTCCCTTTCTGGTCTCATAAATATACTGCTGCCTTGTGTTGCCTTGATTGGTTGTTGAACTTCTATTGTTTATGCTATTATTTTGTTGTTATTGTCGTAACTGTTAAAATATACCAAAAAAAACTCTTGTTCAAAAAAATGAAAAGAAAGCAGTAGAGAAACAAAACTCACTCAAAAGAAATCTATGAACTACATTAATGTCAACACCATTTTTTTCTTTCTTCTTGTTTTTGTTAACTGCTACGCATGTTCAAATATAACGACACCGTGAGAAATACATTACACCAATGTCTCAGTTCAAGAAAAAGAAAGAATGAGGAATTATACCTTCTTCCCACTCTTACCCTGACGTAGAACATCACATCCTCCTTTCCATGTCATACTCCATGATTTCTTTCTTCTTATCAACAACCAATAGATCCTTGTCTCAATAGAATAATCGCCACTCTTCATATCACCACCAACAACGTTCCATCTACTCCATCCCTGTTTCTGCCGAATCACAACTCAGAAGAATGAAAACAAAAGCTCAGAAAATTTATCATCTTAATCGATCTCCCTCAAACGATCCACTTCTCCCCATCAACTTCTCATCCCACTACTCATACTCTGCCCTAAGCCTGACCTTCTATGCTCCAGACCAACATCAACTTCTTGCTACAACACTTTTCTGCAGTACTCTATGCTCAACGCTGCCCTCACCATCTCATCCACCTACCGATCCCACCGCATTCACACTCTCTACTGCAAAATCTCCACTGTCGATCCCGAAACCGACCATCTCCAACGTCTAATCCAGCTTCAAGACACCATAGACTTAATCCGCAACGACCCCTTAAGTAAACCCAAAATGAACTAAGCACTCATGAATCTATTTCTCAATTGGTGGTTGTTAAACAATTGGGACCAGGTTTTTTTGAACAAATGGAAGAGAGTTTTTGCAGAGAGAAAGATGGTGATGGTGTTACGGATTAAAGAGGAAGAGTAAACCAGCCACTGCCTCATATTTTCCCTAGGGTTTCTATCAAACTTCCATCATCCTTTGGGCAAATCACTAGAAACCCGGCCCGTCTTTTTTTCTTTTCTTTTGCACTAAAATTCATTTTTTGTTCTGGGCCTTTAAACATTCAAAGCCCATCATTTTTTTAGTTAGAGCCCAACATTTTTTTTTGTTAAGGCCCAACGCTTTTACTCCTTATATTCCAATTACATTTTTATCTAATTAGTTTCTCATTGATGTTTTTCTTAGTTCTATTTGTTCTAATATTTTAGTTTAATTTTCTTAAAATTCAATTAATAATATACTTTTTTTACTAGTTAATTTTCTTAAATAGCTTGGTTTCAATTTAATTTTTTTTAAAAAACTTGAAAATAATTTTTGTCAACATTTTTATATAGACTAATAAACTTTCTTTCAAAATATTTAGTTTATACATAATAAAATTCAAATAATAATAATAGAATAGATCTTTATTTTCTTTTTTTAAAATTCTCACAAACAAAAAAATATCAAGAATTTTATTTCCATGCTTTGTTAATTAATTTTTACTTCATAGACTATTGTAGTTTTAATTTAATTCGTTCGATTCGATCTGGTTGTATTGCTTGCCTATTTGGACATTCAATCACATTGACTCCATCCCTATTTGTAAATTTGTACCCCCATTCCCGCAAACTCTGTAATAGCATAGAATTTCAATTCCCGCAATTTATTGTTTTCCTTATACTGTATAATAATTAGGTGTGCATGGCAAGATTCAAAAACCAAATGCTAGATAACCTAATCAAAGAAAAAAATAACTTGAATCGAACACACTTTTTCACACGTACACCTCTAGGGTAACCTCGCTCGTTGCCTCGAAAATACAGTCATGTCCCTCAAATATGGGACACTTTAGAAAAGACCCTTCAATAAAAAAGATCGTAGTCCCTCGATGTCCCTTGATGTTACTTTCGATAAAACGATCTAGTCCCTTATGAAAATTGCTAAAGTGTCTCACAAGTTGCCTTCTATGACTGTACAAAAGTCTCGCGCCTGTCCCTTCACATCCAAGGATGGGGCTTCTTACCAAATAAATGGTAAGATAGCAACATCTAAAGGAGGAAAAGAACATTTAAGACCTTTCGAGTAGGTAGATTCTCTCTTAATCGCTCGCTTGCTCACAACCAAACATTTTACACCAATACTTTCACATTAAAACCTTTTTCAAAAGACAAAAAATTTTTGTATACGTTCTTATAGAGACGAGAAACATTACAAAAATATCTTTTAAAAATAACCTTCAAAAAACACAATACACAAACACCTCTTTGAACTATTTTTCGAAACAACACTTTGTATGCGTTCTTATAGAGACGAGAACCATTACCAAGACATTTTCAAAATACTTTCAAAAACCACACCACAAGCACATTCAAACAAAAGCAAGTGATCTAGCAAGTAACTAAGAGCCCATGGAAAACCATGGATGAAAAGGGTGCTAACACCTTCCTTTTTCATATTCTACCCCCCGAACTCAAGAAACAATCTTGAAAGGTCTTTCCTGTGCTTCCTTACCTTTCCTTTTGGATAAAAGAAAAGTTGGTGGCGACTCTTGCTAACCGCATAATTGCGATCAAATGCAAACGAACTAAGTCAGTTCTCCCATCGTATCACATATACAATATTGTATAGCTTTCATTTTCACGGCGGTGTTCTCTTACTAGAGCGTCAGCTTCCTTGTACAAAAACACCTGTTATAGACCAACTTCGAAATTAATACAAGTCACTTTTACAAAACCATTTGTTTTTCTTTTTCTGTATTGTTGTGCAATAATGTCCAATGATTTATTCTTGACATATGCATTTGAATATGATTGCTATTCACAAATATTTGCATAAGAAACGGAAAGATAGTTGCTTATAACTTAAGAAACAGGGGAAAAAACTAAAAAAACATGTCAATCCCGACAGTTACTCCTCCCGGCAGGTACAGGGACAGGGATAACTTTGAAACAAAGTCACCATTACATGCGACCCTGTGACGCCTATGCTCCCCATAGAGTAGAGGCAACCAAAGCTTTGACATCATATTCCCCAAACAGGAGATACTTTCCCTAGCAAAGTTCCTTCAGAGAGCCGACATCTATATTCCCCAACCGAATTTTATAATCGCAAGTGGTTCATAAAGTTATCTCCCAACAGAATTTATTTCTCTAGATACAGAAGCTCATCCCCTGGAGGATTTTATTTCTCTGAATTGGCAAAATCTTCCAGCAAAGCATCTCCTCTCTTAAACAGAGTTATTCTCCCGCAGAGTTATTCTCAAGCAGAGACTCTCTTCGGCAGAATATTCACAAACAGAAATGAGTAAATCCATGGCATAGTCATCTCCGTTCACCATCCCTAGCGGAAGTAGAAGAACCAATTTTTCTACAACGGTCAGGAATTCAATTTCCAATACTCTCCAACAGCAGTCAGGGATTTATTTTCCTAAACTCAGATATGTCACAATAGCATTTCATATTCATACATCATGACATGCGCATACATATTGCGTACATTATAATCTCATTTATTTTGAGAACATCATCACACAAGGCATTTCATGCATCACATATAATTAATCTTGTACCTTTTCAGGAAAGATGGTTATCATCAACAGTTACAACAGTTCAAAGTTAAAACCATGAAGCTATACATGTCATATCTGTAGAAAACTAATGGAAAAATCAGTTCCCGAAACCGAACGGGTCAACTAATCTACGTGATCAAATGAGGCAACCTTACTACCCCGACTTTATTTCGAAGTAACCCTACTACCCAGGTTCCTTCTTACAGCCCTACTACCCAGGCTTTATTTCAAAGTAACCCTACTATCCAGGTTCCTTCTCACAGCCCCACCACCCAGGCTTTATTCCAAAGCAACCCTACTACCCAGGCTTTATTTCGAAGTAACCTTACTACCCAGGTTCCTTCTCATAGCCCTACCACCCAGGCCTTATTCCGAAGCAATCCTACTACCCAGGCTTTATTTCGAAGTAACCCTACTACCCAGGTTCCTTCTCACAACCCTACTACCCAGGCTTCATTTCGAAGTAACCCTACTACCCAGGTTCCTTCTCACAACCCTACTACCCAGGTTCCTTCTCACAACCCTACTACCCAGGCTTCATTTCAAAGTAACCCTACTACCCAGGTTCCTTCTCACAGCCCTACTACCCAAGCTTTATTTCGAAGTAACCCTACTACCCAGGTTCCTTCTCACAGCCCTACTACCCAGGATTTATTTCGAAGTAACCCTACTACCCAGGTTTTTTCTCACAGCCCTACTACCCAGGCTTCATTTCGAAGTAACCCTACTACCCAGGTTCCTTCTTACAGCCCTACTACCCAGACTTTATTTCGAAGTAACCCTACTACCCAGGTTCCTTCTCACAGCCTTACTACCCAGGTTTCATTTCGAAGTAACCCTACTATCCAAGTTCCTTCTCACAACCCTACTACCCAGGCCTTATTTAGAAGTCCTACTATCCAGGTTCCTTCTCACAACCCTACTACCCAGGTTTTATTTCGAAGTAACCCTACTACCCAGGTTCCTTCTCACAACCCTACTACCTAGGCTTTATTTCGAGGTAACCATACTACCTAGTTTCCTTCTCATAGCCCTACTATCCAGGCTCCTTTGTCATGAATTACCTGACACAGTTTTACATGGACTTGTCCCGAGAAAGCTCTATACAGGTTCCTTCTATTTAATCCCCGGACAACAGTTTACAACACTGTAAAACCTGGACCCGACCAGATACAGTCGATTTCATATTCCCCAGTAAGTCACCGTGAAACCAGGACTCGACCAGAAATAACTCACTTTTTTCTCATCAATCAAGAGTTAATTCCCCACTAGAGTAATGGACAACCGAAGCTCCTAGACTCTATTCCCCAAGAAAGTGACAAACATTCCTCAACGAAGTCCTCCCTAACAACAGGAACAGGAATTCCCACGAAGGAATATCTCACGAAATCATCATTATTCTGGATGGCATCTTTAAGCCCATCTCCGACGACTCTCCATCACATTCTCAGGATGGCATCTTTAAGCCCATCTCCGACGAATTTCAGTCATCTTCTCCAAATGGCATATGTAAGCCCATTCCCGATACTACTTATACAAATCAAGCATCATTTCAGATGAGAGCAAATTTCTGGGCACTCTAGCGTTCAATCATCTTCCACCTTCAGATCACGAAAGGCAGACTAGCCAATCTACATCCTCAGGTTTAAGAAGATTGAACAGGGGCAGCTGTTGTACCCAAAAATTTACCCTCCCATTTTACTCAAAACATACTCCTAAAGGTCCTCAATTGCTCAAGTTGACTAAGGATTGACCAGATAAATCCTCCTCTTAAGACAATGAGCCTCAAACTAGGGTTTCAATCCTCATCAAGATGGTTGAGTTCCAAGGGTCCAAAATGTTCTCCATTGTCCTAATATGTCCTCTAGATCATCCATGCCAAGTTTCATTCCTTGCACAATAAGTTTGCTCAGTCAACTACTCAAATGCCTGAAAATCAACTATACTACGGCAAAGTCAATTGTGGCCCAAATACAGTCAAACTTCAAGATTTTTGGTCAACATCAACATTTTAAAGTGTTATCCATCATTTGATCAAGGTTTGATCATGATTCCTCAAGGAATGCTCCTAATTCATCAAAACTCAAAAGTTGCTAAGTTAGGGGTTCTGTAGGAAAAGTCAACCAAACTTTTACCAGGCATAGCTTTCTAATACTTTATCAGAAATTTATCATCCAAGGCTCATTTTTAAGAGAATCAAATTCCCTACAACTCATCTTGAGCCCTCAAGTTCAATAAATGTACTCATGAAAAGATATAAACTCAGACGTTATAGGTCCTTTTCAAAAGTCAACAAAAACACCTTTTGGGTCAAATCTTCTTACATGAACATGGAATACCCAATGGAGATGAAACCAAAAGGGTTGTTTAGAGGACATCCTAAGCTTTCTAAAAAGTCCTAGAACACCCTCTCAGGATCAAAATTGAGAGAGATATGCATTGTCAAAGTTGGCCATTTTTGGAAATTTACACAAAGTTAACAATGCCCGAAATTGCATTTTTCCCACATGGGCCCATCTTTTCAAGATTGAATCTCAGTCCTAGCATGGTCCACGACCTATGGGACCCTCCATTCCTTGTTTATTTGTTTATTTAATTTATTTTGATTTTTATTCATTTAAAACTCAAATAAAATCAAATAAATTCAAATAAATCACATAATTTGTTTTAGGATTGATTTTTGCATTGAATGGAGATCTCATGTGCTGTCAATAGCCAAAGAAATCATGCAAGATATGAATGGGCAAGGATATTCAAAATTGGAAATATTTGAAGCAAAATTGAAAGGCATTGATATCTTTGGAATCTTGCCAAACTAGTTGACCTAATGTGATTCACATATATATGCCAAGCCATTCCAACCTTAAGGATAGGCAGTAACACACAACCTGCCTCAAGGAGCCAACCAAAGTTTTTTTCAAAAAAATTCAAGAGAGGTGCAATCTTGTAACCCATGATCCGTCGAGTCTCAGTCAAATCCAGGCATTCTATCATCATCCTGGGACTCCTAGCATTTCATCTAATCCATCTTTGAAGGTTAAAACACCTAGAATCACCCTAGCCCGATCCACACGATTTGGTAAACTTCTCAAACTAAAACTTGTGATTCAGTTGATATAAATCGAATATTTGCATTAGCATATGTTCATAATGTCATTCTAAGGTGTTTTGAATCATTAGTTGCGAGCATGCACGCAGAAACAACAAGGTGGCATTCTTAGGTCAAACGGAGGTCACCATCGTGATCGCAGCCCTACAAATAGGGGGGTAGGGTATCATTTGCACTTTGATCCATCATGTTTGGCAGGTTTTGGCATTTTGATTCTACCGGAGAAGGTAACCGGAGCTGAGCTTCGACACTATTGCCTGGTTTGAATTATGTTGGCTTGTTTGTCATCACATCATTGGTCCATGTCAAAGCTGTTTGGGCGTGTTTTGAATGTTTGACATTTGGGTTGTTTTTTACATTATATTATAATCTTTTTATTATATACATGAATGAGTTAACAACGCAGATGGCAAAGGAGCAAGTATGTGAAAACAAAGACCTGGGTTTGATCCCAAAAACCAGCAATTTTGCATTTTCCCAATATTGCTTGCAGGTTCCAGTGTGTGACATCCAGCGCGTATACCTTGCGTTCTCAAGATCTAACCATTGGATCTTCCCAAGATCAGATCCAGTGCCCAATCAACCAATCCCCATGGTGAACCCCCATATGAGAGCCTCGCTGAATCACGCGTAAGGCATATGGGCCAGCTATTCTGGGCTTTGTAGAATTCAGCCATGCACTCACAAAATCACTTCCAGCATCAAGCCCATTCTTTTTTCTTGTTTATTTCATTATTTTGTGTTATTTATTTTATAGTTTTAAAAATTATTTTTTAATATTAAATCATAAAATCAATAAAATCACAAAAAATAGAGAATTAGGTTTTTTTATAAATTTTTTTTTTTGGAAATTAATTAATTTAATGAATATTGAATTGATTTGTTTTCATTAAGTAAAATTAATTAGAAAAAATTAGGTTTAATTCACAAATATTTAGTTTTCTCAATAAAAAATCAAAAATATTTCCTTTATTTAAGTAGATCTTTAGGATATTTAATTTATTCTCGCGTGCATTTATTTATTATTTATTTTCCAATTATTGTATCTGTTTCGAGTTTGTAATAGCTTTTAACTTAGGTTTATTACTGCTTTTATTTACCGCTTTTCCCCCAAGTTTGGTTATGTAGCCCCTTCCCCCGAAGCCCTGTAATAGCGTAGATTTTCTTTTCCGCTTTTAATTTCAGCAATTGTTTAAACTGTTAGATGATTGATAATAGGATTGTATGCGAAAGAAAAGTCAATGATTAAAGCAGTAGAAAACCCTAACTGTGCAAAAATAATTGACTAAAAAACAAACACTTGCACATGCTCACTCCTAGGGTTTTTCCCCAGTTCGGTTGCCTCTGGAAATACGGTCACTATTCTCGAACGTGAGAATTCTTAGTAATTATCCTCTAATTCATAGATCGCAAGCCCCTTTCGAAAGTTGCCTCGGTAAAATAAAATGTGATCTTAGAACTTTAGGACAGTTACTAAGAGATCTTGCCCTGTTGCCTTAAGTGGCCGTAATAGTCCCTTTCAATTGCCCCTCAAACTCCAACGATGGAGCTACCTAATCCTTAATAGTAGGATAGCACTATCTAAAGGAAGTAAGAAAATGAACAGTCTTTTTCGAGTAGGTAGAAACTCTTAAGTACTTGCTCTAAACAACCGGGTTTTTTTTCACACTTACACTTTTCGAACAAAGTTTTCAAAAACTCTTTATCACACTCTTGAGGACTGACATAAGGGTTACCATAAAGTGAAATGCCACACTAAGGAATTTTTAAAGCTTTTCAAAATACACACAAAAGCAATTTCAAAATGAGCAAGTACCTAAGAGCCCATGGAAAACCATGGATAGAAAGGGCGCTAACACCTTCCATTTCTATAATCTACCCCCCGTATTCAGAAACATCTCGAAAAAGGTTTTTTCTGTTCTTTTTCCTTTCTCCTTTGTTGGATAAAATAAAAGACGGTGGCGACTCTTTCTTACCGTAAATTTGCAAATAAAAAACGCAAAAAACCAGTAGTAACTAAAAACAGTCAGTTCTGCCACCGTATCACACTAACCTAATATTTTTTGTGATGTTTTTGATTTAATGTTGGTTAAAAAAATGAGTAAAGCCATTAAAATTAATAAACAAAACAAAATAAAAGTACAAATGGGCCAGGACAGCAAATAGAAACAGGGGGTGTAAGTTTAAAAATGCAAGCCCAAATCAAGAAAGAGGCCCAAGTTGCCTTCTGATCCAATAAGGGAGGTTGCCTTTCGATCCAAGGAAGGAGGTTGCCTTTCGATCCAAGGAAGGAGGTTGTCCTTCGATCTAAGGAGGGAGGTTGCCTTTCGATCCAACGAGAGAGGTTATTGATAGTGTATGATGGATTTCCTGTGGAGGGTACTAGATCTGAACTCCTTGCCATCCATTGGCTAGAGCTTGAAGTCGCATGGGAAGTGTTTGAAACGTAGCACAATGTATCTGCAAGATAATTGTTAGAAAACAACATAATATACGACCTGGGTATCGAACCCATGCCCTTTCCACTACACACGTTCCCCTTTACTATCTGAGTTGTTTGTTCATTCATTGATCCAAACACAAAACAATGATTATATGATAATATGCAATAAAATTTTGAATGCAAATCCGCCAGCTTCAGTCAAGCATAAATATGCATGAACATGGTGATTCATGGTTCAGGCAGTATGAGGGTTCATCGAATGGCTCAAACCTGCATATTTGGATCTCAACAACACAATAATATGGATGATATGCACTGAAACACATAAAAATACAAATACGAATTCACATGATTATTGGAACCGGCGATGCATATGCGTGCGTTTTTAACAGCTTTGCTATCAATAACGACCCATTCTTACCCTATGAACCTTACAAAGATGATTTCAATGCTTGGCTTGGATGGAAATGGGTTGAATCGGACTGTAGGCGCCTGCACTGAGTTCAAAAAAATTGAAACAACTTCAAGATTTTGTGGAGTTTTTAGTGAGGCAATATGTACGTATAGGCAATTCGTTGTGTATAGGAAATGTCTGTCTGTATAGAAAATATGTGTCTGTCTTCTTTTACTTGCGCTTTAGCTCTGTATTTATAGGGGTGCAACGATGAAAGAAAATGGCAAGAATCAGCAATTAACCATGGATTTGAAGAAAGAATTGAAAGTCTTAAGAGGTTACCATTGTTGATGATTTTCTACCATTTTGGTTTTTTGAGTGAACCTGGACAGGTTTCACTCCCACATATTGAATTATCCAATGCTCCCAAGTTTTGTTCTTCGATGGTTCTGAGTTCCAATTTGAATGGTCCAAGGCCTCATTATTGTGGCTTTTTCGATTGAGCCACTATCTGCCTTAGTTGCTTGATCTGAAAACTATCCAATTAGCCAAATCGAACAGTTCTTGTTCCTTTCCTTCAATTCGACCAACTCTTCCTCTTTGTCTATTGAAGCTTTACTTTGTCATCTCCTTCAAATGTAGTTGTGTAGGTGGCTCTTTGATTCCAACTCCCACCCTTTGCTTATGTCTACAAAAATAACTTTTTTGCTGATCACTAGTTCACCTTCGATTGGTGAATATAGCTTATATGTGCCAATCGAAGGATAACTTAGGAGCACCAAGCCTTTACTTTGATTACCCAACTCATTCTTTTCCTGTTCAGGCACTTGCCTGAAACACATTGATCCCCAAAACTTTAAGATGACTCATATTTGGATGATTCATCTCTAACAGTCCTTCGATCACGCCATGCTTGAAGATGGCATGTCCTTCGAACCAATATATTTCCACGTGTTTCTTTGGATAAGATAATAGCTTTTTGAATTCGAAATATTCTTCTTTTTGAAGCGCCCATTCAGGCAACATGTCAATCGAAATATGTCTTCCTTGTAATGCTTCGAATGGCTTACATCTCCATGTTTGAAAATGAACCTTTCGATGGCACTCATTACCAGCTCTCCCAATCGAAGGCTTCATAAAAGCATTTTCACACTTTCTTTCGAACTAGCCCTCCTTCAATCCTACTGTTTCATTGGGCATTAAATTAGCCCGCATACTGTTGTCGAAGCTTCTTCGAACCAAAAGCCCTTAGGCATATTTTCAGCCTCCGACCTACACTTTGACATGTACACTTATTTTCTTTCTTTCAGCTGTGCCATTATGCTGAAGCATATAGGGTGTCATGGAAATCATTTGAAGCTCTGAAACTCACACATCTTGGTGAAAGGTGAAATTAGTTGAAAGGTCATTTCTTAGGAGGACAGTTTATCTGATCAATTCTTGGTCAACCTTGAGCAATTGGGGACCTTAATGAGTATGCCTTGAATAAAAATGGGAGGGAAAATTTTGGGGTACAACAGCTTCCCCTGTTCAATCTTCTTAAACCTGAAGATGTAGATTGGCTTGTTTGCCTTTCATAATATGAAGATGGAATATGATTGAACATTAGAGTGCCCAGAAATTTGCACTCGCATGAAGTAACGTCTTTGGTTGATGATGTCAGGAATGGGCTTACAGATGCCATTTGGAGAAGATGAATGAGAGTTGTTGGAGATGGGCTTAAAGATGCCATCCAGAGTAGATGCTGACTTCATAAGAGGTCTCTTTCTGGGGATTCCTGTTCCTGTTGTCTGAGGAGGACTTCACTGGGGAATGTTGATTTTTGTTGTTCTCCCGCTTGAGGAAAACTCTGTTGGGAATAGAGTCTAGAAGCTTTATCTGTCCATGGATCTACTGAGGAGTTATCTCTGGAATGGAGAGATGAACGATAGCTGTTTTCTAGCTGAAATCCAGGCTTCACAGTAACTTGCTGGGGAGAATGAAATTAATTGTTATCTAGAAATGTATTAGAAGGAGCTTGTGTAGGGCTGCTTTAGGATGAGTCCGTGTTAGACTTCATCTTGAGATATATAAGAAGGAACCTATGTAGAGCTGCTGCAGGATGAGTCCGTGTGAAACTGCATCTAAAAATATATGAGAAGGAACCTGTGTAGGGTTGCTTCAGGATGAGCCCGTGTGAAGCTGCATCTGAAAATATATGAGAAGGAACCTGTGTAAGATTACTTCGTCTGGTCGTGTAGATAGTCACCCCGTCTTGTTTCGGGAATTAATCCACAGTCAACTGTTCAGAGATAGTTGTCCTGTCTTGTTTCAGGTATTAATCTGGAACTTTCTTTTGTTGGTCATTGAGATAGTTGCCCTGTCTTGTTTCAGGAATTAATCTCTAACCTATTTGAGAAGGAAAGATAGTTTCCCCATCTTGTTCCGGGAGTTAATCTTCAATCTGATCATGTACATAGTTGTCCTGTCTAGTTCCAGGTATTAATCTACAATCAATCGTTCACATATAGTTGTCCTGTCTTGTTTCAGGTATTAATTTGGAACTTGTTTTTTGCTGGTAATTATGAAGCTTGACTGCGATGTATAATGAAGGAATCTTTAGCGACTACTACTTCAACAAATAATTAAGGAATCTTACAACTACTACTTCAACAGATAATGAAGGAATCTTTGACGACTACTACTTCAGCAGGTAATGAAGGAATCTTTGACCACTACTACTTCAACAGGTAATGAAGGAATCTTTAACGACTACTATTTCAGCAGGTAATGAAGGAATCTTTAACGACTACTACTTCAGCAGGTAATGAAGGAATCTTTGACGACTACTACTTCAGTAGATAATTAAGGAATATTTGACGACTACTACTTCAGCAGGTAATGAAGGAATCTTTGACGACTACTACTTCAGCAGGTAATGAAGGAATCTTTGACGACTACTACTTCAGCAGGTAATGAAGGAATCTTTGACGACTACTACTTCAGCAGGTAATGAAGGAATCTTTGACGACTACTACTTCAGCAGGTAATAAAGAAATCTTTGGTGACTAGACTTCAACAGGTAATGAAGGAATCTTTTGACGACTACTACTTCAGCATGGTACCCGAAGGAATCCGCACTTGATTTCGTATGAATGATGTACTAGAAGATGTCTACATCTGACTTCATCTAGAAGAGATATTTTTCAGAATGACTTTCTGGGGAAAGCCTTTGAGGGAAGTACTTGTCAGAATTTAGTTTCTGAAGAAATTTGTCTGATCATGTAGATAGTTTATAGTACTTGTCTGCTTGTGAACTTTCCTGAAAAGGTAAAGTCAGTTTCATGCGATGTCATGATGCATGAATTGCATGATGCTCTCAAAATAAATGAGAATGTTATATGCGTTTCAGTTATGCATATGATACGATGTATTGTAAAATGATGTATGAATTCAATATGTGAATGTATCAGTTGTTCTATTGTAGTGTTGTGGAGCTAGGGAAAATAAATCCCTAATTGTTGCTGGGGATGAAGAGTTTGTATATCTTCAATCTTCTGGGGATTATTTCCCGCTTTCTTGTTTGAGGGAACTCCGCTGGGGAACATTGATTTCTTGATTTTTTTCTTTAGGAAACTCTGTTGGAGAGTGTTAATTCCTTCTTGTGGAGAAGAGTTCCCTTGGACCGTAATGTTGAAACTCCACAGGTTGGTGATATTTCCAGGAAGATGTTTGCTTAATCGCGCATGGCCCCTTGCTGGAACTCATGTTCAATGCCCCAAGTGATTCATACGGAGGTCTGCCTCTGGCTATTTGGCACTCTTGAGAGATTCCTCGAATCTTGACTCGACTGTCCCTAGATCAGTTAGACACCATGTCATGCCCCTTGATTATAAAAGGCGTGTTACTAGAAATTACTTTGCATCTGAGGTGATTCTGTCCATTGAGAGGATCTTCGTTCATTGAATATCCATCGTGCGAATTTCTCTGTTGTTGAACAAATAGTTATATGCAAACAGTGGTATTAAAAATGCAAAGCTTACGTCCGTCTTGATGTTTTTGAAAACTAATTTTTTAGGAAAATAAAAATTTGCAAGAATGTGATATCAACTCAGGATTTATAACAAATCTTATAGGAGTCAGGATACCTTTTTGTAACAGTGTGCTTTCGAACTGACCCATGCTTCAGCTAGGACTTTTAAGGGTTGTAATGTGGCTTGGTTCACGGTTTTAGAAACAAAGGATAAAGGCTCGAACTTTATTTTTACCTAACCCATTCTTCGTGATGTTCTTCAGTCCTATGCCTAGTTAATTGTGCATTTAGATCCCAATTGAGTCTGGAACCTTGGATCTGATATTCCGGTGATGGTTCTAATACTGAAAGTTTATTTGAAAAGGCAGTCATTTTTGTAACCTTTTCTTTTTTCTTAGGATTTGTAGCGACCTATTTTTCTTTTATTATCCCTACTTTTTGCCTGAATTGTTTCTTTTGTGATTACAGTCAGCGGGATGCCCTAGTTTTTTTCCTTAAGTCTCCTTCATAGGTTTTGACTCAGTGGGCTTTTCTTTTGAGAGAGAATGTCTTCCTGTTTTGATGATTATGCAGAACCATCACTATCTTTTGATTTGGAAGGATACCTCTTACACTACTTGTCGTTTACGAGGGGAAAGCTCGTGATTGAAATGCACCATTGAATCAACTGAGAAACTACCCTGCCCTAGGTTATGATTAAGGGTGTTAATTTGTGTAAAAAGAAAACTCCTACTTCTTAGGATTAAAGGGGTTGACTAGGGGTTATCTTCCTTATAACTCCACTGCTTAGAATTTGAAACAACGCATGTACATTATCAGCAAGGTCTATTCCTAAGCATACTGTAGAGATTATGGTATTTTTTCTGTCATCCTCCCTCTAAAGGCTTAAGCTTTTAATTGAGAGTTGAATATCATAAAAAGGAAGTAACAACACAGTTTGAATATAGTGAATACGAATGAATTAATTTAAGACAAACATATGCGATACATTAATGAGAATACCCAAAGTATGTCATAAAGATAAGTGTTTAAGCAAACAAAGAAATTACAACTGATAATTCGAATAAAATAAACACTCTTAATCTTGGCCGTGATTTGGAATGGGAGCAGTGATCACATTGGGAGCCTTGGGAGGGTCAAACTCAATCTCCTTGTTGTCAATAAAATCTTGAATCTTCATTTTCAAAGACCAACAATTGTCAGTGTCGTGCCCAAGACTATTAGAATGATAAGCACATCTCGCATTTGGATTGTACTTAAGAGAGGAGGTATCGGTTTTGTGAGGAGGATCCCTTAGCATAATCAGTTCCGCTTTTAGAAAATGTTGTAACGCTTGAGACAATGGCATATTAATCTCAGTGTACTGCCTTTCTTGGAACTTTATCCTACGCCTATTGCCTTGTTGTTGAACAGGTGTAGGATTGGAAATCAACACTGCTCCCATGGACTAATGGTGGCTTCTTTGACCATAGACAACATTAGTTTCTTTTTTACCAACAAAGGGCTTTTTCAAATCATTAGAGGTTGAGGCCATTAGGATCCTCCCACTTTTGATTCCTATTTCAATCGTTTCCCCAATCAGAATCATCTCTGTAAAACCAGACAAAGAACTCCCAATCAGCAAATTAAAGAATGGGCCTGTCAGGGTGCCCATGAACATGTCTACCATTTCCCGATCATTCAGAGGAGGTTGCTCCCTGTCAGCTAAATCTCTCCATTTCTGTGCATATTCCTTGAATCCTTCTCTTGAGTCCATGGACATATTCTTCAATTGTGCTTGGGTTGGTGCCAGGTCAGCATTGTATTGGTATTGCTTGTAGAAAGCAGCAGCCAAGTCTTCCCATATATGAATGTCGATTCCTTCCAACTGATAGAACCACTCCAGTTGAGTGTCATCGAAATTTTCTTGGAAGAAATGGACCCATAACTTCCGATCAGCAGTGTGAGGCTGGATCTTTCTAACGTATGATATCAAGTGAAGTTTAGGACAAGAGACCCCATCATATTTGGCAAAGACAGGGACCTTGAACTTAGGTGGGATGACCACCCCTGGAACCAGCTTTAATTCACCGAAATCCAATCCTGGTATCTTCTGGATTTCCATGGCGTTGAGACGATCCTTCAGCTATTTGTATTTGTCATCAGCAGGAGGATACTGTTCCTTGAAGTAGTCAGCTTCATCCTCCTCAGACCCCGGACTGCTATCTTCTTCCTTGGTCTTCTTGTCATCTTAATCTTGAGCGCCTCCCTCCTTAGATGGAGTATCGAAATCTAGAGCTTTCTTAGCAGGTCCTCTGAATCTTCTTCCGAGGTTCAAGACACTAGCCTGCTTCTTAGTCTTCTTCTTCTTGTATTTCAAGATGAGAGCCTTCAGATCCTCTTACCCTTTATTTAGAGCCAAGAACATCTGCTAGAACTGAGCATTTTGGGCTTGAAGATCCTTGACGTTTTGTTCGAGTGTCATTTCTTCTTGGTGAAATAAACAGCGGAGGGATAAGAAACCTGTTTTGGACACCTGCTGATGTAATGATATGCATGATATGCTTATGCAATGTTTTCAAGGATCTCGTGGGGTAAACAGAAGAAGATGTCAATGGTTGAATTTTGACTGCAACTTTAACATAAGAACTTTGTATCATTGAATGTCCTTCTACAAGAATCAAGCTCACCATGTTGAGTGGTTCGTAGCCTCTGACTCAAGTTATTATGCTTTGGTCCTTTGACAGCATTGGCTAGAGGAAAATAAATCCCCTTTCCCCTTTCTAGACATCTGGTTCATCATAACCTGCATCACAGGCCCTTTGAGATCTTTGAAATGGTTAACAAAATGCTATGGCATGATGGCATGATGTGTGTGCCATGCACCAAGAAAAAGTGTAAGGTGGCTTAAACAAGTAAATCTGGCAAGAAATCTAGGTTGTTGGATAATGGATACAAATAGGTCCTGCAAGGAACTCACATCGTTAGGTAATGAAAACAAACAAGCCCTGCAAGGAGTTCAAGTTGTTAGATAATGAAAGCAAACAAGTTATATAAGTAGCCTTAGGTCCAGGCTTGCATGGAGTTTGTAGGTAAGTACTCTCTTGAAGTTTAGTTGGTTCAACCTGTCCTAGTAATGGTAACCGGGTTCTAAGGAGTCTCAATATCAATGGTCTTTCTTTATTAGGCATTGTTTCAGCTTAAGCGATCTTTTCTCGCGGCCGAAATATCCCGAAAGTACGATCTCAATGAGTGTAGCATCGAGTATCAACCAATCCCCAGCTTTATACCGAGGTCGTCTATCTCACTACTTTCTAATGGCCAAGTTTGTTCAACTAAGGTTCTAAGGTCTATTAGTGCTTTGTGAAACCACACAGCAGCCCCATATTCTCCTCGATTTAACACAAGGGATACCGGTACCAACAGATATGTCACACTAATGCAACCATCACTTCAACCATATCGATCTACTCTGTACAATCTCCACGATCTATTGTTGTTTGCCTAAAAGGTGCCCCAGATCCGGGTGTAGGATCTTTTAGTAACAACCCAAACAAACCCTTAAAAGTAAAGCATACAAAACACACAATGTAAAGAAAGTTTTAAAATGATCTAACTCTAAGGTAACCCCACTTTATATATTTTCCCCCAACAGAGTCGCCAGTTCTGTGATACGGTGGCATAACTGACTGTTTATACTAGTTTTGCATATGTGTTCGCAAATGTTGCAGTAAGCAAGAGTCGCCACCAACTTTTCTTTTATCCAACAAAGGAAAGGGTGAAAAGAATAGAAAAAGACCTTTTGAGAGTTTTCTGAGTAAGGGGAGTAGATTATGGAAAGGGAAGGTGTTAGCACCCTTTCCATCCGTATTTTTCTACGGGCTCTTAGATGCTTAGCTCATTTTGAAATACTTTGTGTTTTGTGTGTTTTTGAAAAGTATTTTGAAATGCCAATAGTAAGGCAACTTTCTTTATGATAAATCTTGTATCAGTCCTCAAGAGTGTTTGATAAAGGGTTTTGAAAATGTTTTTTGAAAGAAGTTTGTGTATGTGTAAAAGTTTATTTTTGAGCAAGCATCTACTATTAGACAGTGCTATCCTACTATTAGTGAGTAGGTATCCATAATCGTTGGATGTTTGAGGGACAATCTAAGGGCGTTTATAGTCACAAAGGCAACTGGGCAAGAAACTTTAGTAACTACCCTAGGGTTTTAAGATCATTTTTACCGAGGAAACATCAAGAGGGTCATTTTTATCTTTAAACCGGAGGGTAGCCACTAAAAACTCTCACATTTCAAGAGTTGTGACTATCTCCCGAAGGAAACCAAAGTGGGATACCCTAGAGGTGTGCATGTGAGAGTGTGTTGTATTCAGTTATTTATCTTGGCCTTTAGGTTTGCTAGCGTTTTGATTATTAAGCTCTTGTCACGCAATCCTATTACCATACATCTAAACAGTTAATATATGTACAAGAAATATAAAGTGCGGAAATTAAATCCTACTCTATTACATGGCTTCGGGGGGGGGGGATTAAATACATATCAAAAATTGAGGAAAAGTAGTAAAGTAGAAAGTCCTAGTTATTCTATTACAAACCGGGAAGCAGGTACAATAATAATAATGCAAAAGTAACTAAATGCGTGTGAATTGAAGATAACGTCTAAAACTAAAAGGAAAAGTATTTTTGTTTGTTTTATTTTGTTTAATAAAAGAGAATAAAAATCTAAGTCTAGACTTAGTTTTAATTTTAAGAAAGTGTTAAAGTCATTAATTAATTAATTAATTAATTTGAGAAAATGCTAACCTAATTTTTTGTGATGTTTTTGATTTAATATTGGTTAAAAAAGGAGTAAAGCCATTAAAATAAATAAACAAAACAAAATAAAAGTACAAATGGGCCAGGACAACAAATAGAAACAGGGGGTGTAAGTTTAAAAACGTAGGCCCAGATCAAGGAAGAGGCCTAGGTTGCCTTCTGATCCAATGGGAGAGGTTGCCTTTCGATCTAAGGAGGGAGGTTTCCTTTCGATCCAAGGAAGGAGGTTATCCTTCGATCCAAGGAGGGAGGTTTCCTTTAAATCCAACGGGAGAGGTTGTTGATAGTGTATGATGGATTTCCTATGAAGGGTACTGGATCTGAACTCCTTGTCATCCATTGGCTGCAGCTTGAAGGCACATGGGAAGTGTTTGAAATGCAACACACTGGATCTGCAAGATAATTGTTAGAGAAAAAACATAATATATGACTTGGGTATCGAACCCAAGCCCTTTCCACTGCACACGTTCCCCTTTACCATCTGAGTTGTTTGTTCATTCGTCGATCCAAACACAAAACAATGATTATATGATAAACTACAATAAAATGTTGAATGCAAATCTGCCACCTTCAGTCAAGCCTAAATATGCATGAACATGGTGATTCATGGTTCACGCAGTATGAGGGTTCATCTAATGGCTCGAACCTGCATATTTGGATCTCAGCAACACAATAATATGGATGATATGCACTGAAACACATAAAAATACAAATACGAATTCACATGATTATTGGAACCGGCAATGCATATGCATGCGTTTTTAACAGCTTTGCTATCAATAACGACCCATTCTTACCATATGAACCTTACAGAGGTGATTGCAACAATTGGTTTGGATAGAAATGGGTTGAATCGAATTGTAGGCGCCTGTAGTGAGTTCAAACAATTTGGAACAACTTCAAGGTTTTGTGGAGTTTTTAGCGAGGAATCTATACGTGTAGGCAATTCGTTGTGTATAGGAAATGTGTGTTTGTATAGACAATGTGTGTCTGTCTTATTTTGCTTGCGCTTTAGCTCTGTATTTATAGGGGTGCAGTGATGAATGAAAATGGCAAGAATCAGCCATTAACCATGGCTTTGAAGGCAGAATCAGAAGTCTTAAAAGGTTGCCATTTTTGATGATTTTCTACCATTTTAGGTTTTTGAGTGAACCTGGATAGGTTTCACTCCCACATCTTAAATTTTTGAATGCTCCCATGTTTTGTTCTTCAATGGTTCTAAGTTCCAATTCGAATGGTCCAACGCCTCATCATTGTGGCTTCTTCGATTGAGCCACTATCTGCCTTAGTTGCTTGATCTGAAAACTACCCAATTAGCCCAATCAAACAGTTCTTCTTTCAATTTTGTTTCCTTTAATTCGACCACCTCTTCATCTTGGTCTGTCGAAGCTTTTTTTTGTCATCTCCTTCAAATGTAGTTGTGCAGTTGGCTCTTTGATTCCAACTCCCACCCTTTGCTTATGTCTACAAAAATAACTTTCTTGTTGATCACTAGTTCATCTTCAATTGGTGAATATGGCTTATATCCACCAATCTAAGGATGACTTATGAGCACCAAGACTGTACTTTGATTACCCAACTCCTTCCTTTCCTGTTAAGGCACATGCCTGAAACATATTGATCCCCAAAACTCTAAGATGACTCATATTTGGCTGATTCATCTCTAACTGTCCTTCGATCATGCATGCTTGAAGATGGAATGTCCTTCGAACCAATAGGTTCCACGTGTTTCTTTGGATAAGATAAGAGCTTTTTGAATTCCAAATATTCTTCTTTTTAAAGCGCCCATTCAGGCAACATGTCAATCGAAAGGTGTCTTCCTTGTAACGCTTCGAATGGCTTACATCTCCATGTTCGAAAATGAACCTTTCGATGGTGCTCATTACTAGCTCTCCCAATCGAAGGCTTCATAAAATCCTTCTCACTCTTTCTTTCGAACTAGCCCTCCTTCGATCCTAGTGTTTCGTTGGGCATTAAATTAGCCTGCATACTGTTGTCGAAGTTGCTTCGACCCAAAAGCCCTTAAGCATATTTTCAGCTTTCATCCTACACTTTATCATGTACACTTCTTTTCTTTCTTTCAGCTGTGCCATTATGCTGAGGCATATAGAGTGTCATGGAAATCATTTGAAGCTCTGAAACTCACACATCTTGGTGAAATGTGAAATTAGTTGAAAGGCCATTTCTTAGGAGGAGAATTTATCTGATCAATTCTTGGTCAACCTTGAGAAATTGGGGATCTTAATGAGTATGCCTTGAATAAAAATGGGAGGGAAAAATTTGGGGTACAACAGATGGCTCTCATCGCCAAAAAGAAGAAGACTCGGAAGCCAATTGTTATCATTAATATGGAAGAAGGTTTAAAGGTCCCGCTAAACCGGTTCAAGCTGCTGATATCTCCTCTAATAAAGATGACAATCAAGAGGAAGACGGTAGGAGTGTTAAGGCTAAAGATCGAAGCAATCAAGGTTATGGGAAAATTCCTGAGGATGAAGACTATTCTGGTGAACAATATCCTCCCGCGGACGATAGATACAAACAGTTGGAAGATCGCCTCAAGGCCATGGAAATCCAGAAAATGCCTGGATTAGATTTTGAAGAGTTGGGTCTTATTCAGGGGGTAGTTATCCCTCCCAAGTTCAAGGTCCCTTCTTTCATTAAATATGATGGTGTTTCTTGTCCCAAACATCATTTGAGGTCCTATGTTCGGAAGATCCAACCCCATACTGCTGACAAAAAGTTATGAGTTCACTTCTTTTAGGAAATTTTGTCTGGTACACAACTCGAGTGGTTCTATCAGCTGGGAGGAACCAACATCCGCACTTGGGAATACCTGGCTGCTGGTTTTTACAAGCAAAGTCAATATAATGATGACCTAGCACCAACTCACATGCAATTACAAAACATGACTATGGGCTCGAATGAGGAGTTCAAAGAGTATGCCCAGAAGTGGATAGATCTGGCTGGAAGAGTGCAACCTCCTTTATTTGACAGAGATCTAGTTGACATGTTCATGGGCACTTTAATAGGACTGTTATTTAACCATCTGATCAGAAGCTCCTCATCTGGTTTTACTAAGCTAATTCTAACTGGAGAACGTGTCGAAAGTGGTATCAAGAGCGAAAAAATTCTAGTGGTTGCGTCTTCAAGTGTTGTGAAGAAAACATTCAGTGGTAAGAAGGATAACAATGTTGTTTATAGCCAGAAGGGCCGTGTTAAAAGTGATTGTAATCATTCTATGGGAGCGGTGCTAATTTCTAATCATGCCCCTTTTCAACAACAACAACAGGGAAATCAGCGTAGGTCACACGCTCCGAGAAGATTGTTTACGAAGATCAATATGCCATTATCCCAAGCATTGCAACATTTACTGAAAGCATAACTAATAACTTTAAGGGATCCTCCTCAAAATCCCATCACCTCCCCTCCTCGATACAATTCGAATGTGAAGTGTTCCTACCATTCCAACAGTCCTGGGCACGACACCAACAATTGTTGGGCCCTGAAGAACAAGATTCAGGATATGATTGAGAACAAAGAGATTCAGTTTGATCCTCCAGAAACTTCCAACGTGATTACTGCACCTATGCCGAAGCATGACAAAGGCATAAGTGCTATTGATGATGTTATTTATGTAGCTACTTGTTGTACCCCAAAATTCTCCCTCTCATGTTTTCCAAGAGCTTCCCCTACATGTTTGGTCACAAACCTTTTCCTAAAGAAAAGGAAAATTTGTGAGTTCTGTTTTTAAGCTTCCTTCGATTGGCATCTCCAAAATGCCTTTCGATTGGCATCTCCAAAATTCGTTTCGATTGGCATCTCCAAAATTACTTTCAATTGGCATCTCTAAAATGCCTTTCGATTGGCATTTACATAGCGCCCTTTGATTTGCATGGACAAAGGTCCTTCAATTGGCCTGTTAATAAGGCCTTTCGATTGGAATTTTAACAAGTACCTTTCGATTGGCATCGTAACAATGTCCTTCAATTGGAGTTTTAACAAGTACCCTTCGATTGGTATCTGGACAAAGGTCCTTAGATTGGCATGGATAAAGGCCATTCGATTGGCATTCCAAAAGGTCCTTCGACGGGAACTTCAAAGTTTCCCTCAATCAAAACATTAGAATAAAATGACCTTCGAATGGAATTTCAATGCAGAGTTTGTCATAATCTAAGATGCTCTGATGAAGGAAGTTTTGAATACTTCGAATTAGAACTTAGACTCATCACAAGGCCAAGGGCTGGTCGAAGTATTCTAATAGTGAATGTTCTAAATAGATTTAAATTAGACTTTGAAGCTGGCGAAGAAGGCAGATTCGAAGGAATGAAACAGGCTGGCATGACTAAGCAAAAACACATATCCTAACCTGTCCAGATTCACCCAAAGTTCAAAATGGCTTGTTTTCCTTGCAAATATGGCAAGAATTCAATGTTGATTATGGATTCAATTCCTGAGTTAAAGGCCAGATTCTTGCCTTGTTTTATCCCAACCCCACAAGAGCTGATTCGACCAGAGTGATTCTTTTCGAATCAAGCAATCAAAACAGAGGGAGGCTTAATCGAAGGGGATATGACATCGAAGCTGGAGATTTGAATTGGACTTTAAAGCCATCGAAGAGAGAAAATTCGAAGGGAAGTGGATCTATAGGGGCAGGTCAGCTTTCGATTTCGATCATATTAGAGGCCCAAACAAATCATAACAGACTGGAGGTAACACATGAAAATAGATTGGCACGTGATTGAATCAAATATAGCAAGTCTTTATGAAGAAATCAAATCAAATCTCTTCATCGTAATGGGCCGAGATTTGATACACAAATATTGACCTAAATTCCCTTGTCTATATAAACTTCATTCTCTCAGAGAAAAAGGGACGAAAAATGCACGGAGGCTGCCTCTGAAGAAAATGCTGCCTGCCCCACGAGATTCCATAAAGTTGCACAAATTTTCCAAGGGTTGTCAAACTCAAAGCCGGTTTTGCACACAGCGTCCATCCAGACTAACACCTGAATCGTGTTCTTGGGATTCACGCATAAGCATCCCTCATACAATCCCCCTGTTGGTAATTTTGCCTTTGATCTCAAACTTGTTAAATATAATTTAAATTCATGTTGAACATATATACATATTGCTGCTAATATTCATGTTTGTTTGAGTGTGTTACATGTGAGCAAAGATGCAGGATTGAGATCGTGCCATTGTTGGGGCACAATCTAAGCTTACCTTCAATTTTTACAGTTGTAGTTCGTGTTCAATGGGTTAACACCATAGGGGGCCACTGAGCATGCAGATTCGATATTTAAGTTAATACTGCGTTTTTGTTTCTAATGTAATATTGTTGTTTCGTTTGTACCAATGAATGTAAATCTTTCGCCAGGTTGGTGAGGAAGATGTGCTGCAACGAAAAGGACCTGGGTTCGATACCCAGGTCATATATTTTGTGTTTTTTCTAACAAACTTCCGTACAGATCCAGTTTTCCAGATCGAAGGATGTCACATCCAGATTGAACGCCCCGAGCGTACAGTCTCGCAGGCACCTTTGATCAGCCCTCTGGATCAAAGGCAACCCAAGCTTCTTCGATCCAGAAATTACTTCAAAGAATGCACTTTTTTCCCTTTACTGTTTTGACCTTTCGATTTTTCTTCCTTTCGATGGGTTGCTTGTCCTTACTTCTTCTAAGCTTTAATTAACACTAAAAAACCACAAAAACATTAGGCTTAGCTTTTTACATTAAATTAATTTTGTCAATTAATTAATTAATTATTTTAATATTTTCTTAAAAAACTAAAATTTAATATACTTAGGATTTTTTTTAATTCAATTTCTTTTTATAATAAAAACAAACAAAAAATTCCTTTCATTTAGGATTTTAGACGCATTTTCAATTCATGCGCGCGTTTATTTATTTTATCCTTTTTTGTGTTAATTATGTAATTGTGCCCAGTTTGTAATAGCTTAATTAGGGTTTTATTTCCGCACTTTATTTTTCAGTCAAATATAAATGTATCTACACCAAGTCCTTGTAATAGCGTAGGACCTTTTATTTCTCCCTTTTATATTTTATATGCTTATATATAAATTTCTAATAACCTAGGCGTGTATGATTAATCAATAAATCAGTAGATCACTAAATGCAAGATAAAATATCTGAAAGAAACACACTATTGCACACATGCACCCTTAGGGTATATCTCACTTGGTTGTCTCGGAAACAGTTCTCATGTCCCTCGAACATAGGGATACTCTTAGCAAAAAACCTCAATTTAAAGTCATCACAAAGATCATAGTCCCTAAATGTCCCTCGAGTTTCCTACCAGAAATGATCTTATCATGATAGTCCCTTCGAAATGCTAAGGTATCCTTACATGTTGCCTTCAATGACCATTACGCCCCTTTCGATATTCCCTCAACATCCAACGACTAGGGGTACCTACTCACTAATAGTATGATAACACGGTTTAAAGGATAAGAGGAAAAGAATAGTCTTTTCCGAGTAGGTAGATAACTGTTAGGTACTTGCTCAAACAAATTTTCACACCACACTTTCAAACACTTTTCAAACAAAGTTTTCAAAACGCTTTATCAAACTCTTGAGGAGGGATACAAGAGTTACCATAAAGTGAATCACCGCGCTAAGGAATTTTCATAACTTTTTCACACAAACACAAAAGAAATTTTCAAAAATGAGCAAGTACCTATGAGCCCATGGAAAACCATGGATGGAAAGGGTGCTAACACCTTCCCTTTCCATAATCTACCCCCCTTACTCAGAAATCTAGAAAAAAGGTCTTTTTCCGTTATTTTCACCCTTTCCTTATTGGATAAAAGAAAAGTCTATGGCGACTCTTACTTACCGCGACATTTGCAAACACAAACGCAAACCAGTATTAACAGTCAGTTTTGCCACAGTATCACAGAACTGACGACTCTACTGGGGACAATTATAAAGTAGGGTTTATCTTAGGGTCTAGATCATTTTAAAATTGCTTTCTTTGTTTGCTTTGACTGCTTTATCTTTGAGGCTTTGTTGGGGTATTCTTGTAAATATCCTACACTCGGATCTGGGGACACTTTTTTGGTAAACAACAATAGATCGTGGAGACTATATGGCATAGACCGATATGGTTGAAGTGATGGCTGTGTTGGTGTGACACTTTGGTTGGTACCGGTATACCTTTTGTTGAATCGAGGAGAATACGGGGCCACCTCATGGTGTCGTGAAGCACTAACGAACCTTGGCCATTAGAAAGTAGTGTGATAGTCGGCCTCTGTGTAAAGCTGGGAATCGGTTGATACTCGATACTACACTCATTGACATCAGACTTTCGGGATGTTTCGATCGCAAGAAAAGATTGCTAAATTGATTTAATATCGATAAAGAAAGATCAGTGATATTGATACTGCTTAGAACCCAGTTATTATTTCTAGGATAAGTTTGAAACCAATTAAACTCAAGAGGGTATTTACCTATAAGCCCCATACAAGCCTAAACCTAGGATCTTGTATGCTTTGCTTGTGTGAGATTAATTTGCTGAAACATGACATCATGCATCATAAACATCCATTCTTCATTATGTTAACCATTTCAAGGATTAGGGGAATTTATCTTTGTTCTGTTTTGGAGATCATGGCTTCCACTCGTAGAAATACCATCTGAATCAGCTTTGTGAGAATACCGCTTCAACTCAAAGAGCTATTATCCAGGGTTTCTGAGACTTCCTCATTCACCAAGAACTACGGCTGACTCCTCAATATGGTTACCTCAAGTTTTGATGAGAAGATGATGAGTGTGCTCTTTTAGTTCTTTGACCCTAAGCATCATTGCTTCACCTTTCCAGACTATCAGTTGGTACCCACCATGGAAGAGTTCTCTCAGATATTGGGTATACCTATTTTGGACCAGTTTCCTTTCACCGCTGTGGAAGAAGCTCCAAAACCAGAGATCATTGCAGCAGCTTTACACCTGAAACGGTCTGACATTGTATCCAACTGGGAAATAAGAAGCGGAGTTAAGGGTTTTCTATCCAAGTTCCTAATAGAGAAGGCTCAGCTGTTTTGGGATGATTTAGACTTCCAGTCTTTTGAGGAGGTCTTGGCCCTTCTCATCTATGGGTTAGTACTGTTCCCTAATCCAGACTTACTCATAGATGTGAATTCTATCAAGGTCTTCCTTTCTCGCAACCATGTGCCCACTTTACTCAGAGACATCTTGCATACCTTCCACACGTGTACCACAAATAAAAGAGGGATTCTTATGTGTTGTGTACCATTGCTTTAGAGGTGGTTTATTTCTCACCTCCCTAAGACAGTACTGAAGAATAAAGAAGGTTTGGGCTGGTCGCAAAGGATAATGTCACTTTCTCACACAGATATTTTCTGGTATTCCTGATCTATGGGAGATATTTCTATTATTGACAGTTGTGGGGAATTCGCTAATGTCCCATTACTTGGAATTAGGGGAGACATAACCTATAATCCTTCTCTGGATCTATGACTATTTGGTTACGCTCGAAGGGATGGTCCTCACGAGATGCTTATTCAAGGAATTATGTTTAACTATGAGGATGATGTTCAAGCGTATCGCCAAAGGTACATACGAGCTTGGGGCATGGTAAACAGATTTGACATCAAGACTTTGGGGTCGAAGACGTCCATCCCTATGGAACCTTATCTCCAATGGGTACGAGCTCGTGCGCAGAATCTTATGATGCCGTATGTAGCCATCTTACCAGTGATTATGGAGCCCATTACTGAAGGGGATATTCCCTATACGGTTCTTCATCCTGATATGCCCACTGATCTTGAGGAATTACAGAGGTCCTGGATTTAGCTGAAGAAAGAGCGAGATACCTTTAGAGACCATTTATATGCCCACGATAGGAAAGTTTTAGAGCTCACGAAGCAACTTCATGAGGAAAGAAGCCTCAATGTCTATCTCGGCACGAAAAGGAAGCGCTCATGGGAAACCTGATTTTTTTTAGTTTTGTGAACTTTCAATTGAAATGCCTAAAAGGAAATTGTATTTTGAATTCTACTAATAAAATCTTTGTTTCATTTCGGTTTGCAAATTTAAATTTCTCGAAATCCTTGAAGTCATTGCATACACATGTCATACATATCATTGCATAAACAGGTTTCATAGAAGGTTTCTCATCTTCTTCGCTGTTTATTTCAGCCGTAAAGAAATGGCTCTCGAAATAACTGTGAAGGACTTACATACTCAGAATGCACAATTCCAACAGATGATCATGGCTCTAGCCAAAGGGAAGGAGGAACTGAAAGCCCTGATTGTTAAAGACAAGACTAAAAAGCCAAGGAGGACAACTGGTGTGGTAAATCTGGGAAGAAGATTCAAGGGACCGCTAAGGCAAGTGGTCGAGCTGATATCTTCCTCCAAAGAAGGAGATAACCAAGACGGTGAGACAAGAGAGGATGACCCTAGCCCGCCAGAATCTAACAATGAGACTGATTACAATGAAGAGAAGTATCCTCCAGTCGACGAAAAGTACAAATAGCTGGAAGAGCGTCTGAGTGCAATGGAGATTCAGAAAGTGCCTGGGCTAGACTTTGAAGAGCTGGGTTTGGTGTCTGGGATTTTCATCCCGCCAAAGTTCAAGGTGCCAGTGTTTTCCAAGTATGATGGGGTTTCATGTCCCAAGATGCACCTCTGATCCTATGTGACAAAGATACAGCCTCACACTGTTGACAGAGACTTATGGGTCCACTTCTTTCAGGAGAGTCTATCGGGAAGTCAGTTAGATTGCTTTTATCAGCTGGAAAGGACCAACATCCATAATTGGGAAGACCTGTCCGCTTCTTTCTATAATAAATATCAGTACAACACAGACCATGCTCCCACCCGTACTCAACTCCAAAGTATGGCTATGGGTTCGAGCGAGGGCTTCAAAGACTATGCTCAGAAGTGGAGGGACTTAGCAGGAAGAGTCCAGCCTCCCCTGTCTGATAGGGAGCTAGTGGATATGTTTCTGGGTATCATGTCTGGTCAATTCTTTAATCACCTAATTGGAAGTTTCTCGGTCGGCTTTACTGAATTAATCTTGACAGGGGAAAGAGTGGAAGCTGGAATTAAGAGTGGTAAGATCCAAAAGAGTGCATCCTCCATTGCAGTAAGGAAGCCATTTGCTGGGAAGAAAGAGGTTAGTGATGTGTATAATCAAAGGAGTTAGGACAGAACCGAATGCCATCCAACGGTAGGGGCTTTAATGATCCATAAGCCTGCTCCCACTCAATAAAGGAATAATCAGCAGAGAACAGAAAGGCCGGTAAGACAGTTCACCCGGATAAATATGACTTTATCTCAAGTTTTGCCTCATTTGTTGAAATCTAATATGCTAACCTTGCGGGAATCTCCTAAGAATCCCAACACTACCTCTCCCCGCTATAATCCAAACACTCGTTGTGCTTATCATTCGGAAAGTCCAGGTCATGATACAAACGACTACTGGGCTTTGAAAAACAGGGTATAAGACCTTATCGAGGCGAAGGAAATTGAGTTTGATGCCCCTGAAATTCCAAATGTTATCACTGCTTCTATGCCTAAGCTTGGTCGTGGTGTTAACGCTATTGAATGTGATATGTTTGTCACTACTATTGAAGAGCTTGTTACTCCTCTTATGACTGTTAAGTGGAACTTATTGAAGGCCGGTTTATTTTCGGGTTGTGGTGAAGGTTTCCATTTCTGTTTATCTCTACCGGCTGGTTGTCATTTGTTGAAGGTGGGTGTCCAGCGCCTTATGGATGATAGAGAGATTTTGTTTGAAAAGAATACCGTTCCAACCATTTCTTGCAAAGATGTTTCAATAATAACCATTTCCACCAATCCTCCCAGGGTCTCCACCAAAAGACCCGTCAGGATTAAATCCGTTTTGAAGGTTACTCCTCTGATAATTACTATGCCAGGGCCAATCCCATACTCCTCAGACAAAACTATTCCTTGGAACTATGGAGGTGACGTCTACTACCACGGTGTCAAGCAAGATTGGTTGGCTATTGAAGACCAGGTTTCTCAGAATACTGATCTCGGCATTGTCAACATTATTGGAACCGGAAAAATAACAAGAAGTGGAAAAGTGTTCTCCCCTGAGATTTCTCCCCTGAAATCTGTTACCAGTCCTATGATCATTCCTACTTTCATTCCTGTTGATACTACTACTGCAATTCCTGTGATTACCCCTACTAACACCCCTATCATCGAGTCGACTGAGACTCGGGGCAAAGACATATTGTTTGAGCCTGTCTAGACGAAGGAACATTCGGTATCTACCCCAGAGGCTTCCAGGGATGAAGTGGAAGAAATTTTGAAGATTATCAAGAAAAGCGACTACAACATGGTCGAACAGTTGGGGAAGACCCCTTCAAAGATCTATATGCTAGCCTTTCTATTGTGCTCCAAAGCTCATGTGAAGGCTTTGGAGAAATTCCTGAAAACTTCCCATGTGCCCCAGGAAACCTCTGCTGACCAATTCGAAGATTGTGTGGCTAGTTTGACAGCTGATAACGGTTTGGGATTTTCTGATGCTGATTTGACTCCTAGAGGGAGGAAGCACAATGATGCGTTATGTGATGCGATGGGAGAACAGACTTGATTATTTTGCATTTGATCGCAAATGTTGCGGTTAGCAAGAGTCGCCACCAAATTTTCTTTTATCCGAAAGGAAAGGTGAAAAAGCATAGGAAAGACCTTTGAGATTGTTTCTTGAGTTCAGGGGGTAGATTATGAAAAGGGAAGGTATTAACATCCTTTTCATCCATGGTTTTCCATGGGCTCTTAGTTACTTGCTAGATCACTTGCTTTTGTTTGAAATTGTGTTTTATGTGGTTTTGAAAGTATTTTGTAAAAGAGGTCATTGTTTAGGCAATCGTTGTAATGATTCTCTTTCGTAAGAATGTATAAAAAGATGTTGATCTTTTTGAAAATGCTTTCAATTTTGTAAGATGTTTGGAAATTAGTGTGTTTATTTTGAAAATTGCAAGGATATTTGTTTTGAAATGGAGCAAGTAACTAAAAGTAATCCACCTACTCAAATGTCTTTCTTGTTCATTTTCTTTTCCTTTGATATTGTTGTCTTACCATTAATTTGGTAAGCAACCCTATCTTTAGATGTAAACGGGACAGGCGTGGGTCATCATATAGCCATGATTAGCAATGTTGCAAAGTATCTTAGCATTTTGAGGGACTAAGATCATTTTTTTAAGGCAACTTTGAATAGCGTCATCGAGGGACTATGATCTTGTATTTGTTTGTTTTTGCTAAGACACCTTACATGCGTAATATGGCCATTTTTGTAAGGCAACCGAGTGGGATAGCCCTAGGGGTGTTTTGTGTGAAAGTGTGTCATTTTCATGTTTGATTTTGTCTTGGATTAGGGTTTTCTATTTGATTGGTTTTATCTTGCCATACAAACCCTAATTACTAGCATGTTATATAAAAGCGATAAATTGCGAAATTTAAAGATTGCTACGCTATTACAACATTTGTGGGAGGGGGTATACAATTTATAAATGGGGATTGCAATAATATAAACCTGATTAATCTATTACAACCAAATTGAATATGTACAAATATTGGAATAAATAATATACAAGATAAATTAAATATGCAAAGATGTATGAATATAAAGAAGATTTTGTTTGGTTTTTTTATGTGGAAAAAGTTTTAACCTAAACCTAATAAATAAATCAAGATTATCTCAAATTAATTAGGAAAATAAATTATTTTTTAGAATTTTTTTTTTTTGTAAACCCTAATTCTATTTGATTAAAAGAAAATAAATTTCCTTAAGAAAAGGTAACTATTTTTGCATTTTTTGTCTTTAAAAATAATATATGGTATTTATGAGGTATCTTTGGTCCCTTTTTTTTATACTAAAATAATATATTTAATAGGTGTGAAGCAAAATAAATATTAAACTAGTCCTAATTTAATTTACAAGGTTTATTTAATAAAATAGGTAATATATAACTAGATAAAATATTTTTTGTGAGAAAAAATAAAATAAAATAAGCTAAAATATAAATCTATCATTTTTATATTTTTTGTGATTTTTAATATTAAGAAAAATATATTTAATAAAATAAAAATGAAAATAAAATGAATAATAAAAATATAATGGGCCAGGGGTGCTACAAGCAAACAGGAGATAACGTGTTAGAAAAAATCACAAGGCCCAAGATTCAGAAGCCCACGCTGCAAAGGGACAAAAAATGGAAAAATGTGAGAAAAAAATGCAAAAGGCAGGCGCCAAGGCTCGAACCCATGACCTGTGGCATTTTTGCGCGCTACCTTACCATTGGGGTGGCTGTACATCCGTTTATAGAAACACAAAGATAAATATATATTAGAAAATGCCACCTGAAGGAAAATTCATCTTCAACCTTGAGCCATGGTCGTACCACCTGTATCTCTCTCATTTCTCCATGAAAATAGAAAGTCCAAACATGAAAATTATAGGGTTTCTTCCCACGAGTTCAACCATCTAACTTATGTAAACTAACAATCAAAGATCAAAGCTAATTTTACTTGCCCTAATTTGAAACCTAATTTTTACAGAATTTTCAAATAAAAAGTTCTCTATACACAGTTAAGATAAATGAAAACTATGAACATGGTTAGCTTTAGGGAAAGGGTATTTACATTTTTCTTTCACAAATTAGGACCAAAGGATGCTTGTATGAAGAGATAGAAGTTTGATTTTTTACCTCTTTCAGTTGAGATCGTGAATGGAGTTTGAGAAAGTTTTGAGAAGGCATGAGGATCTGTTTAGCTTGCCTGGACCTCCCTGAGTGTATTCCAATCCTTACCTTGTATTGAAAGTCTCTAAATCTCCCTACTCAAGTCAATCTGCAAGCTTGATATTTGAAAATGGTGGATGGAGGAGGAGGAGTTACAGTGAGGTAACATGGGTCTGGATCACCTGGATATGAAGTATACTAAGTGTTCAAGTGGTTAAAACTCAAAACGCACGAGTGGTTTTGGAGATGGTTGTGTAAAATGAAAAACTGTCAAGTTATGGCAGATTTTCAATGGCAAAGTGTTTGAGAGTGTTTCTGAGTCTTAGAAATCGTTCCTTAGGTTCCAATACACTTTTGTATTAGTATGGTAAAGGTTAGACCTCAAACTTTCTCAAGATTTCTGAGTTATAGCCTTTTGGCTCTATTACTTGCTTTTGAAGAAAAGTGAGGAGACAAATCCCTAAGTTTGCACAAGCATGGTCTGGTTGGGTAGAGGTTTCAGGCAAGTTTCTTTTGGTTTTGGCTTTGCTTGTGTGCAGAGAAAACAAGTGCAAGGCTCAAGGAGTGGAAAATTGCAAAAGTTGTGCTTTATCAAAATGGAAATGACACCTTTGTGCCAAAAATGGAATTGTTCTTGTACAATGCATTAAATGCTTAGCTAAAAGCTTACAACAACTGTGAAAATTTTTAATTATGGAGTTAAAGTCAAGTTAGGAGCCTGCAAAGTAAGATTTGTTCAGCATGCTTGAGGATTTGAATTTTGTTCTTCATGCAATGGCTTGAAATCAAAGTGATAAATCACCAACTTCATCTCTTCGATTCTCCCTACTCAATAATGATCTCAAGGAGTTCTAGGACATTTTTGAAAGCTTGAAATGTGCTCTAAAACCTATCGTTGAAATCATTTTGGAAATTCCATTTGGAACTATGTGAAAAATTGTCATGAAGTTAGGTCAAAAATCTGCCTAATTAGGGCAAAATTTCACTAAGTTATTTTGGTTCATGAGCATGTATTCACAAAATTATATCTTTAGATCCAAGCATTTTTAGGAGATATTGTATGAATAAAAGTTGTAGATTTCATGGAGATCTACAACTTTCATGTTGGAAGTTTCCTTTGAATCATCTTGCATCATGGTGAAAATTTGGCTCAAAGTTGAGAAAAAATAAGAAATTTTCTATACTTAGAAAAATTTCTAAGTTAAAAGTTTTCAACTTTTCAAACCCAAATCTTAAATCCTTGGTTTCTTGATGAACAAATTTCACATTTTGACATGTTTTGATGAATTGTGATCCTTGGCATTTGATTTTGACCAAAAAGTCAAAGTTTGACTTTTCCGTATATAGTTGACTTTTGATCAGTTGACTGAAAAATTCATCTGTCAATCTAATGGATTTGTAATGTTTTGGGCCATGTCATTAGGTAAAGATGATGCAATTGAACTCTTGAAATCATTCTTCAAACCATTTGATCATTTGCTAGGTCAAAAATCAGAAATTGCCCTTTCTCAATTAAAACCCTAATTTTGACCATTTTGCCCTTTTGATGATTTGATCAAATTTCTTGAGGAATTATGGTCCAAACTTGATAAAATGATACATATGAGTCTAAGATGTTGATGTGGATAAAAAATTATGAAGTTTGACTGTAAATTGGCCATGGTTGACTTTTTCCCCAATACAGTTAATTTTTAGGTCAATTGTCCAATTGACTGATCAAAAATGTGATTCAAGGCTTGAAACTTGACATGAGTAATCTTGGGGGTCCATAATAATCCTTTAAATTCATATGAAGCATTGATAGTCCAAAAATCCTTGTGCAAACTTAAACCTTAATTTTAGTCATCAGTGCATGAGGAGGTGTCTTGAGCTAGTCAAACCCTAATGCAGTCATGATCCAAAGGAGATCTTGTGAAAATCCTTGATAATTGATAGGGAAAATTTTGGGGTACAACATCTGCCCATGTTCAATCTTCTTAAACCTGAATAGTTAGACTGGCGAGTTTTTCCATTCGTGACTCGAAGGTGGAAGATGATTGGACACTAGAGTGCCCAGAAATTTGCACTTGGCGATGCAGCGATAGAAGGAATGGGCTTATAGATGCCATTTGGAGAGGTGATAGAAAGCTGTGATTTGTAAGCTGAAAGAATGAGTACCAGAATGGCGTCCGTTTCTGGAGCTTATCCATATTGTATCTGGAAGAGGCTTTGATTAAATATTAGAATGGCATCTGTGTCTGGAGCGTATCTGAACTGTGTCTGAATGTTGAATTTGAATGAGTATCAGGATGGCATCCGTGTATGGAGCGTATCTGAACTGTATCAAAAGTTGAATCTGAATGAGTATCAGGATGGCATCCGCGTTTGGAGTGTATCAGAATTATATCAAAAGTGGTTCCGAATGAGTATCAGACTGGCATCCGTGTCTGGAGCGTGTCTGAATTGTATCTGAGAGTTGATTTTGAATGAGTATCAGAATGGCATCCGTGTCTGGAGCGTATCTGTATTGCGTCTGAAGTTTGAATCTGAATGAGTATCAGGATGGCATCTATGTCTGGAGCGTGTATGAGCTGTATCTGAGAGTTGATTTTGAATGAGTATCAGAATGGCATCCGTGTCTGGAGCGTATCTGTACTGCATGTAAAGTTTGAATCTGAATGAGTATCAGGATGGCATCCGTGTCTGGAGTATATCTGAACTGTATCAGGTTTTAAATATTGTTAATGGTAGATGTTAATCTTATCCTGAAAAGGGTAAAATGTTAGCTAAAACATAATGTTTATGTTGTATGAAATGCATAGTATAATGAATTCGTGTTATCAATGTTTATGATATATGGATGTAATATATGCGTATATGAGCTAGTTTGCTGCACTGCTGTTAGATTGGGGAAAATGAATCCCTGGCTGCTACTGAGGATATGGCGTATAAGTCTTCATGTTGTGAAGTATAAGTGCTAATGAATTTCCATTTTGAGAAATAAACTTTGTTGTAAGGGAAATGTCATGTACTGCTTGTAAAATCCTACTGGGGAATCCTAAGAAGTTTGACGACTTCTACTGGGGATTCACAATTTGAAACTTTACTCCGCTGGGGATTTTAAAGTGATGTACTGTAGGGGTTTACTTATGGAATAACTTAGAGATATTTTCCTATCCTTTCAATTTATCAGTAATTGTCTCTTTTCATTTTGTTTATTTGTAAACAGTAATTATGTTCAAATGCATATGCTCAACAATGAATCATTGGACGTTTTTGTAAACAAAACACAAGTGTAAAGAAAAGACAAATAGTTTTTGAACTTTCAAAGGAATATTTTTGTATTGACTTTGAGTAAGTATTTTAGTACAAGGAGACAAACATTCTAGTAAGAGAATGATGTCGTAAAAAATAAAATTTTGATACAAAGAAAAGATAGCTATGTGTGACAATCCCATGGGGTTTCCATTCTGCTATAGCCTTTGTATCTCCAAGCGTCTTGTCTATTTGTTGCCTTGTCCGAAGCTGATTGAATTGATCAGAAACTCTGAGTTTGCCAGTGGAAGCCAAAGTTTGTCCATAAAGTGATCCAACGGGACATAGTCATACACTTTAATTCCCTAACTTTTTCCTGGACCACCCTTTCGGGTTTTCAGTCCACCGAGAAACCCTTTTTTTCCCAAGTTTCCCTTTCGGGTTTTCAAATTGCCGGGTGTACAGATTTTTTTGTTTTATCCCTAATTTTTTCCCGAACCTTTTTGGTTCGCCGGGATGCCCTTGTTTTGCCTAGGTATGTGAACCTAGCGGGTCTCTTATGCGTAGTATCTTTTGACTATGTCTGCATTCGCAGGGTGCGGCAGGTCATCACCATCCATGGTGGTCAAGATAATTTCCCCACCAGAGAAAATGTTTTTCATTACAAATGGTCCTTCATAGGTAGTAGTCCATTTTCCCCTGGGATCACCTTGTGGTAAGATGATGCGTTTGATCACTAGATCCCCAACTTGATTCACTTGGCGTCTGACTTTCTTGTTGAAAGCCTTGATCATTCGTTTTTGATACATTTGACCATGTCAAATAGCAGTAAGCCTCTTCTTATCAATCAAGTTCAGTTGATCAAGTCGAGTCTGGATCCAATCGTCTTCGTTCAATCTTGCATCCTTCATAATCCTCAAAGAGGGGATCTGAACCTCAATAGGCAAGACAACCTCCATTCCATAAACCAAAGAATAGGGTGTTGCCCCGGTTGATGTGCGAGCCATGGTACGATAACTGTGGAGAGTGAATGGTAACATCTCATGCCAATCTTTATATGTGACTTTCATTTTCTGTATGATCTTTTTAATGTTTTTATTTGCAGCTTCTACAACACCATTCATCTTTGGCCGATAGGGGGAAGAATTGTGATGCTGAATCTTGAATTGCTCACACAAGGCGGTGATCATAGTGTTGTTGAGATTTGTACCATTGTCAGCGATGGTTCTTTCTGGGATACCGTACCGGCAAATAAAGTTTTGCTTGATGAAACAAGCAACAACATTCTTGGTGACGGAAGCGAAGGAGGCTCCTTCCACCCACTTTGTAAAATAGTCAATGGCCACTAGGATGAAGCGGTGTCCATTGGAGGATGTCGGCTTAATTTCCCCTATCATATCTATTCCCCACATAGCAAAGGGCCAAGGATCCATCAAGACATTCAGAGGAATTGGAGGTACATGCACCTTGTCAGCATAATTTTGACACTTAAGGCAGGTTCGAGAGTGTTGATAGCAATCTTCTTCCATGGTAGACTAGTAATAGCCTTCCCGTAGGATTTTCTTTGCCATCGTATGCCCACTAGAATGGGTGCCAAAAGTGCCTTCATGTAATTCAGCCATGATCCTTTCAACTTCAACCTTATCTACGCACCGAAGTAACACATAGTCATGATTGTGTTTGTACAGGATGCCATTACTAAGGAAGAACTTAGCAGAAAATCTCCTTAAGAACTTCTTATCATTGATTGGAGATCCTTCTGGATATTCTTGAGCCTCGAGATACCTCTTGACTTCTTGAAACCAAGGCTGGTCCACTACTTCTTCAATATTAATCTTGTGACGATGTGCTGGTTCATCCATTTGTTCGATGGTGATATGGGGAGCCTCGTTATCCCAATTAAGTTTAAACATAGATGAAATTGTGGCTAGAGCGTCTACTAGCTGATTTTCTTCTCGCAGGAAATGCTCGAAGGTAATCTTCTCAAAATGTGGTAGCAATGTCAAAAATGTTCTTTGTAAGGGATAAGGTTTGGGTGTTTTGTGTCTCATTCCCCTTTGATCTGACTGATGACCAAAGCTGAATCTCCAAATACATCCAAGGATTTGATCCCCAAGTCTATGGCAGCTCTGAGACCAAAGATGCACGCTTCGTATTCCTCCATGTTGTTTGTACAATTGAAGCAAAGTATGGCAGTAAAGGGAGTATGACACCCTTCCGGAGATATGAGTACAGCACCAATACCATTACCGAGTGCATTAGAGGCTCCATCAAAGAACAGGGTCCATCGGGATCCTCGTTCAGGTCCGTCATATGGTCTGAATTCTTCACAGTTGTCTAATGTCATGATGTCTTCATCCGGAAATTCGAACGTCATGGACTGGTAGTCTTCTACAGCTTGGTGAGAGAGGTAATCAGCTAGTACACTACCCTTTATAGCTTTCTAGGTAGTATATTATATGTCATATTCTATCAGGATCATCTGCCATCTCGCTATTCTCCCAGAAAGAGCAGGCTTCTCGAAGATGTATTTTATCGAATCCATTTTAGATATCAACAGGGTAGTATGAGTGAACATATATTGTCTTAGCCGGCGAGCAGCCCATGCCAGAGCGCAGCAAGTTTTCTCGAGTATTGAATAATCTAGTTTCACAGTCGGTAAACTTTTTGCTCAAGTAGTAAATAGCGTGCTCTTTTCGGCCAGACTCGTCATGCTGCCCCAATACACACCCCATTGAGTTTTCTAAAACAGTCAGATACATGATCAACGGTCTTCCCTCAACTGGTGGCATCAACACAGGAGGCTCTTGTAAGTATTCTTTGATTTTGTCAAAATCAACTTGGCATTCATCATTCCATTTGACTACTTGATCTTTCTTCAATAGTTTGAAGATTGGCTCACAAGTAGCTGTTAGGTGAGAAATGAATCTGGAGATATAGTTCAAATGTCCCAAGAATCCTCTAACTTCCTTCTCAGTATGAGGAGCATGCATCTCTTGTATTTCTTTAACTTTGGCAGTATCGACCTCAATACCCTTGTTGCTGATGATAAAGCCTAGGAGTTTATCAGATCGTACCCCGAATGTGCACTTGTTTGGATTCAACCTCAGCTTGTACTTCTTCAGTCTCTCAAATAGTTTTTGTAAGTGATCAAGACGCTCTTCTTTTGTTTGAGATCTGGCTATCATATCATCCACATAGACCTCTATTTCATGATGTATCATGTCGTGAAATAGAGCCACCATGGCACGCTGATAGGTTGCCCCAGCGTTCTTCGGTCTGAATGGCATCACCTTGTAATAGAATGTGCCCCACTGCGTGACAAATGTAGTTTTCTCCATGTCCTCAGGTGCCATTTTGATTTGGTTGTAACCTGAGAATCCGTCCATGAAGGAAAACACTGTGTTGTGCAGTATTATCAACTAGGATATCAATGTAGGGGAGTGGAAAGTCATCCTTAGGGCTGGCCCTATTCAAATCTTTGTAGTCCACACACATTCGCACTTTGCCGTCTTTTTTGGGCACAGGAACAACATTGGCAACCCATTGGGGGTAAGAGGTGACAACCAAGAATCCAGCATTAAATTGCTTCATGACCTCTGCTTTAATCTTTTCTGACATATTAGGCCTCATTCGACGTACCTTTTGCTTTACTGGCGGACAATCTTCTCTTGTAGGCAGATGATGTACCACAATATCTTCATCAAGTCCTGGCATGTCTTCATATGACCAGGAAAAGACTTCGACATAATCATGCAACAACTGAATCAGACGCTTCTTGATACTGGGTTCCAGATTGGCACCCACTTTGACCTCCTTTTTATCTTCTTCGGTACCTAGGTTGATCGTATCCACGGGTTCCTCGTGAGGCTGAATGGTTCTCTCTTCTTGTTGTAGCAATCTGGAAAGTTCCCCTAGTACTTCACAATCTTCCTCACCTTCGTCTCTGGCTTGGTAGATCAGATTATCAGAGTCATAAAAGGCCATAGCAGTATCGTTACTCATGGTATCTAGAATGGATGTATACCTGCATTGTGAGTGTGGGTGTGTGTAAGGGTATAGCTATCTTTGAAATAAAGTAAAATGTAAAGAAAAAACAATGAGCACAAAAGTTTGAATGCGAAAACATCCATGATTCATTGATGTCATATGAAAAATAAGATAATAACCCTTACAAATAGACCATTGTGTCTCGGGTAAGACACAAGGTTTTAAGAGTGCGAATTGTTTTGAATATTACAGATCCAACAAAATGTAAAGATAAATTACTGAGGGATGAAAGTGATTGGGATGACATCTCTAGCCTCCCAATTGTTGAGCCCTCCATTGACAGTCAGGAAGATCCAATCCTCCAGGTTGCATCCATTTTCACCATCTTCTACCATGTTGACCTCATGGTTGCTGATCTTCAAGGGTGGCCCTTCAGCACGAGCACGGCGTACAGCCTTTTGAGTACTTGAAGTGAAACCTAGGCCAAACTTGTCAGACTTATATGGGATATCTGGGAGTTGTCCCCAGATAGTGCATCCCCCTTCTTCCACTAATTATTTAGCATCCTTTAGTGACGCCATCCGGAGTGGAGGCCTTGTAATCTTGGGAACAACCTTAGTCACTGCCACCTCTTGAGGGACCTCTTCAAAGTCTTGAAATGGAGTTTCAATGAATTCACCGTCCAATTCCACACATCTAAAGGAATTGAGATGGTTGATCATGTATTCTTCCTCTCCATGGACGGTGATAATCTTTCCTTAAACCTTATACTTTAGGATCTGGTGCAGTGTAGAGGTAGCAGCGCTAGCATTATGGATCCCTGGTCGGCCTAGCAAGCAGGAATATGAAGGGCGAATGTCCATCACATAAAAAGTTGAATTGAAGTTTTGGGTTCCAACCATTTTGGGAATGTCCACCTCCCCATGTACCATCCTCTTTGATCCGTCAAAATCCCTTACCACTATGTTGCTCGGCTTCAAAGTCAACCCCTCACAGTCAAGTCTGTCAAGAGCTTTTTTGGGTAATACATTCAGGGATGAGCCAGTATCCACCAAAACATGTGCCAGAGTGGTACCCCTACATTCCACTGAGACATGCAACGCCTCATTATGCTTTCTTCCTCTCGGTGTCAAATCAACATCTGAAAAACCTAAATCATTATCCATAGTTAGGTTAGCCATGCAGTCTTGAAATTAATCAGCATATGTCTCTTGCGGTACACGGGATGTTTTTAAGAACTTCACCAAGGCTTTTGCATGCGCCTCGGAACACAGTAGTAATGCCAGCATGGAGATTTTAGAGGGAGTTTTCCCCAGTTGTTCAACTACATCGTAGTCGCTTCTCTTTATAATTTTTAAGATCTCCTCCATTTCCTTCTTGGAGGTCTCAGGGATAGTCAATGACTAAGCCTTTGTCTGGACAGGCTCAACCATAACACCTTTTCCTCGAGCCTCGGTTAACTCGGCAGCAGGAGTTTCAGTAAGAATGATTACAGGGGTTGTAACGGTTTTGTCAATTGGAGTACTATTAAAGATAAATGTATGACCGGGAACAGCCTTTGGAGCAGCCACAGGGATGATTATGGGTCCAGAAACTGCTTTTGGGGGAGCAATTTCTGGAGAAAAGATCCTACCACTTCGGGTAATTTTGCTAGTTTCGGAAATGTTACTGATGTCAGAGTCTTCTATCTCGGAATTTATCTCCTCGGCGGCCGGCCAGTCTTGCTTAATACCATGGTAATAAACATCCCCTCCATAATTCTATGGTATGTTTTTTTTTATATATATGGGACTGGCCCAGGCATTATGATTATTAGAGGAGCTGCTTTCGGAACTGATGTAATTCTAACGGGTCTTTTTGTGGAGACCCTGGAAGAATTGGCGTAAATGGTAATGATAGAAACATCTTTAACAGGAATAGGTGGAACATGAGTCTTATCAAACAAAATCTCTTTGTTATCTATCAGACACTGAATGCCTTCCTTTAACAAAGGACAGCCAGTTGGTGAGGATAAGCAGAGATGGCAAACTTTATTACATCCCGATAACACACCAGCTTTCAACAAGTTTATCTTAATAGTCGGAAGTGGGGTTATGAGCTCGTCAACTGAGGTAACAAACAAATATTCTTCAATGGCATTGGTATTGTGGCCATGTCTGGGTATAGGAGCAGAAATGACATTTGGCTTCTCGGGCGCATCAAACTCAATTTCTTTTGCTTCAATGAGGTCTTGTATTTTTTCTTCAAGGCCCAACAGTTATTAGTATCGTGACCAGGACTTTCAGAGTGATATGTGCAACGGGCATTGAGATGATAATGAGGGGATGTTTTATTGGGGTTTTTCAGAGCTTCTTTCAAGGTTACCAAGTTGGATCTTAGCAGGTGAGGTAATACTTGAGACTGAGTCATGTTGATTCTGGTAAACTGCTTGATTGGCCTTTATAACCTTGGTTGATTATTTCTTTGTTGATCAGATGTAGGCTTTGGGATCATAACAACCCCCACCAATGGTCGGCGTTCGACTCTATCTTGGTTTCTTTATGGATATACAGTAGCTACCTCTTTCTTCCCAATGAAAGGCTTCCTTACAGCTGTAGAAGAAGATGTGTCTTTCTGGATTTTTTCCATTCTTAATATCTGCTTCTATCCTCTCTCTGGTCAATATTAGTTCAGTAAAGCCTGCAGATGAACTTCCGATTAAATGATTGAAGAAAGGACAAGATAAGGTGCCTAAGAACATGTCTACCAATTCTCTCTCAGACAGAGGGGGTTGAACTCTTCCAGCCAAATCTCTCCATTTTTGTGCATAGTCCTTGAAACCTTCATTGGACACCATGGCCATACTCTGGAGTTGAGTACGGGTAGGCGCCAAATCAGCATTGTATTGATACTTCTTGTAGAAAGTTGCATCAAGATCTTCCCAATTGTGAACATTAGCCTTTTCTAGTTGGTAGAACCAGTCAAGTTGAGTCCCAGACAGACTGTCTTGGAAGAAATGCACCCATAAGTCTTTATCAGCGGTATGGGGTTGAATTTTCCTCACGTATGATTGGATATGCATTTTAGGGCATGCATTCCATCATATTTGGCAAATATAGGCACTTTGAATTTCGGAGGAATCACAATCCCCGACACTAAACCCAATTCCTCAAAGTCTAAGCCTGGAACCTTTTGGATTTCCATCGCGCTCAACCGCTCTTCAAGATTTTATACTTATCGTCAGCTGAAGGGTATTGTTCCTCAGAGTAGTCTTCTTCTTCTTCTTCTTCTGATTCTGACGGGACAACTGTTTCCTTGCCTTTCCCCTCTCCTTCACCGGATGTTGCTGCAAAGTCCAAAGTCCTTATTTTCTGCCCATGAAATCTTCTCCCCGTGTTTAAGACTCTGGTTACCTTCTTTGTTTTCTTTTTTCTCTCTTCAGCCAGCAAAGTCTTCAACTCTTCTTGCCCCTTGGCTAGGGCCATGAGCAACTGTTGAAACTGCGTATTCTGAGCTTGGAGATCTTTCACTGTTTGCTCGAGATCCATCTTACTGAAATAAACAGTAGAGAGATGAGGAGACTTGTTGCAAAAGACCTGTTTATGTTATGATGAAGGATATATGCATATGCAATGTTTTCAAGGATTTCAAAGATTCAAATTTGTTTTAGACAAAAAAGGAAACACGCGTTATATTAATAAGATAAAGTTTGAGTACATCAATGCCCCTTGGGCAAAATAATATAAAACTCTAAGATATAAAAGTAGTGCACATTCTCTTTGGTGCAATATAGGCATTCAGAGTTTGCTCCTCATGAAGTAGCCTAGTGAGTTCCAAAACCTTCTTCTCGCTTGCGTAGAATTGGGCTTCGAAAGTATCCCGCTCCCCTTTGAGTTGTATCTAATCTCTTTGTAGGTATTCAAGATATGTGGGCTTGTCGGAATGTATGATAGTGTATGGAACGTCTCCCTCTATGGCAGGCTCAATGATTACTGGGAGAATGGAGGGGTAAGGCATCATAAGACTTTGAGCACAAATTCATACCCATTTGAGGTAAGGCTCGAGAGGGATGGAATTCTTGTGTCCTAAAGTCTTGTTATCAACTTTGTTCAACATCCTCCAAGCTCGGATAAATCTCTAGCGAAGACCTTGATCGTTGTTGTCGTAGTCGAATACCAAACCTTGAATCAGCATCTCGTGCGGGCCATCCCTTCGGGTGTAACCAAACTGTCTTAAGGCTAAACATGGGTTGTAGGTGATACCTCCCCTAATGCCAAGTAAAGGGACATTAGTGAATTCTCCACAACGGTCGACAATGATAACATTCTCTTTGGATCGGAAGCACCAATGAATGTCTGAATGCTTGAGTGTCATCAACCTTTGTCACCACCTTGAACCTTGCTCATTCTTTAATATTGATTGGGGAAGATGAGAAATAAACCATCTTGCCAAGAGAGGAGTGCAACATATAAGGACACCTCTTTTCCTCATTGTGCGAGTGTGAAAAGAGTGTAGGATATCCCCTAGAAATGTAGGCATCAGGTTGCGTGATATGAAGATTTTGACGGCGTTGACATCTATGAGTTGTTCAGGGTTTGGAAACAAAACCATCCCATAGATGAGGAGAGCCACAATTTCCTCAAAGGCTTGCAAGTCCAAGGAATTCCAACAGCTTTGGGCTTTCTCAAACAGAAACTTTGCTAGGAAACCTTTGACACCACTCCTTGTTTCCCAATGAGTTGTGATATCAGATGAGTGCAAGTGTAGAGCTTGAGCAATCTCTTCTGGCTTTGGATCTCTTTCCGTACCGTTTAAAGGTAGTTAATTGAGAATGGGAATCCTCTAGAGTTGACAGAATTCTTCCAAAGTAGGCACAAGTTGATAGTCGGGAAATGTGAAGAAATGGTGCAAAGGATCAAAGAACTGAAAGAGCACCTTCATCATGTCCTCATCTATGTTGGAGGTGACCAAGTTGAGTAAACGACCATGTATCTCGGTGAATGGAGAGTTTTCAGGAATCCTTGAAGCTAGCTCCTTTAGTTGTGGAGGGATTCTTACAAGGTTGACTTGAATAGTTTTCCTGCGAAGTGAGTCCATATCCTACAAAACAAGAACAAAGATGAATCCCAAAATCCTTGAAATGGTTAGTGGATGTATATGATGTTCATGATGTCCATGATTTTATGTACAAGTATGCATATATAACAAAAAAAAGTCCTAGGTTTAGGCTTACATGGAGTTTTATAGGTAAGTACCCTCTTGAAGTTTAGTTGGTTTAAACCTGTCCTAGTAATAGTAACCGGATTCTAAGGAGCTCAATATCATTGGATTGTTTCCTTGGTCATTGTTTCAGCTCAAGCCTTTTTAATGGCGACCGAAATATCCCAAGAAACCAAACCTCAATGAGTGTAGTATCGAGTATCTACCAACTTCGGACTGCACCAAAGCCGGTCATCTCACTACATCCTAAAGGCCAAGTTGGTCAAGTAAAGGTTCTAGAAGTTCATTAGTGCTTCATGACATCACTCAGCGGCCCCGTATTCTCTTTGATTAACTCAAAAGCTACCGGTACCCACAAATATGTCGCACTAACATAGCTATTGCTTAGACCTGTCGGTATACCCCGCACAGTTTCCATAATGTATTGCTACTTACCTATAATGTATCCCAAATATGGGTAGAGGATTCAAACCCAAACAAAGAACCATAATGTAAAGCATACAAGTCAAACAATGGAAGTAAATAAATGTGATATATCCCTAAGGTAACCCCACTTTTAGAATTTTCCACGACAGAGTCGCCAGTTCTGTGATGCGGTGGGAGAACTGACTTGATTGTTTTGCGTTTGATCGCAAATGTTGCGGTTAGCAAGAGTCGCCACCGACTTTTCTTTTATCCAAAAGGAAAGGTAAAAAAGCACAGGAAATACCTTTGATATTGTTTCTTGAGTTCGGGGGGTAGATTATGAAAAGGGAAGGTATTAGCACCCTTTTCATCCATGGTTTTTCATGGGCTCTTAGTTACTTGCTAGATCACTTGCTTTTGTTTGAAATTGTGTTTTGTGTGGTTTTGAAAGTATTTTGTAAAAGAGGACATTGTTTAGGCAACCTTTGTAATGATTCTCTTTCGTAAGAATGTATACAAAGATGTTGATCTTTTTGAAAATGTTTTCAATTTTGTAAGATGTTTGGAAATGTGTGTGTTTATTTTGAAAATTGCAAGGATATTTGTTTTGAAATGGAGCAAGTAACTAAAATTAATCCACCTACTCAAATGTCTTTCTTGTTCATTTTCTTTTCCTTTGATATTGTTGTCTTACCATTGATTTGGTAAGCAACCCTATCTTGGGATAAAAAAGGGACGCACGTGGGTCATCGTATAGCCATGATTAGAAATGTTGCAAAGTATCTTAGCATTTTGAGGAACTAAGATCATTTTTGTAAGGCAACTTTGAATAGCGTCATCGAGGGACTATGATCTTGTATTTGTTTGTTTTTGCTAAGACACCTTACATGCGTAATATGGCCATTTTGGTAAGGCAACCGAGTGGGATAGCCCTAAGGGTGTGTTGTGTGCAAGTGTGTCACTTTCATGTTTGATTTTGTCTTGGATTAGGGTTTTCTATTTGATTGGTTTTATCTTGCCATACAAACTCTAATTACTAGCATGTTATATAAAAGCGATAAATTGTGAAATTTAAAGATTACTACGCTATTACAACATTTGTGGGAGGGGGTATACAATTTGTAAATAAGGATTGCAATAATATAAACCTAATTAATCTATTACAACCAAATTGAATATATACAAATATTGGAATAAATAATATATAAGATAAATTAAATATGCAAAGATGTATGAATGTAAAGAAGATTTTGTTTGGTTTTTTTATGTGGAATAAGTTTTAACCTAAACCTAATAAATAAATCAATATTATCTCAAATTAATTAGGAAAAGAAATTACTTTTTAGAAAAGATTTTTTTTTGTAAACCCTAATTCTATTTAATTAAAAGAAAATAAATTTCCTTAAGAAAAGGTAAGTATATTTGCATTTTTTGTCTTGAAAAATAATATATGGTATTTATGAGGTATCTTTGGTCCCTTTTTTTTATACTAAAATAATATATTTAATAGGTGTGAAGAAAAATAAATATTAAACTAGTCCTAATTTAATTTACAAGGTTTATTTAATAAAATAGGTAATATATAACTAGATAAAATATTTTTTGAGAAAAAATAAAATAAAATAAGCTAAAATATAAATCTATCATTTTTATATTTTTTATGATTTTTAATATTAAGATAAATATATTTAGTAAAATACAAATGAAAATAAAATGAATAATAAAAATATAATGGGCCAGGGGTGCTACAAGCAAACAGGAGGTAGCATGTTAGAAAAAATCACAAGGCCCAAGATTTAGAAGCCCAAGCTGCAAAGGGACAAAAAATGGCAAAATGTGAGAAAAAATGGTAAAAGGCAGGTGCCAAGGCTCGATCCCATGACCTATGGCATTTTTGCGCGCTGCCTTACCACTGGGGTGGTTGTACATCCGTTTATAGAAACACAAAGATAAATATATTAGAAAACGCCCCCTGAAGGCAACTTCATCTTCAACCTTGCGTCATGGCCGGACCACCTGTATCTCTCTCATTTCTCCATGAAAATAGAAAGTCCAAACATGAAAATTATAGGGTTTCTTCCCACGATTTCAACCATCTAACTTATGTAAACTAACAATCAAATATCAAAGCTAATTTAACTTTCCCTAATTTGAAACCTAATTTTTACAGAAATTTCAAATCAAAAATTCTCTATACACAGTTAAGATAAATGAAAACTATGAACATGGCTAGCTTTAGGGCAAGGATATTTACATTTTTCTTTCACAAATCAGGACCAAAGGATGCTTGTATGAGGAGATAGAAGTTTGAGTTTTTACCTCTTTCAGTTGAGATCGTTAGTGGAGTTTGAGCAAGTTTTGAGAAGGCCTGAGGATCTGTTTAGCTTTCCTAGACCTCCCTGAGTGTATTCCAATCCTTACCTTATCTTGAAAGTCTCTGAATCACCCTACTCAAGTCAACCCTCAAGCTTGATATGTGAAAATGCTGGATGGAGGAGGAGGAGTTACTGTGAGGGAACAGGGGTCTGGATCACTTGGATATGAAGTATACTAAGTGTTCAAGTGGTTAAAACTCAAAACGCACGAGTGGTTTTGGAGATGGCTATGTCAAATGCAAAACTGTCAAGCTATGGCAGATTTTCAATGGCAAAGTGTTTGGGAGTGTTTCTGAGTCTTAGAAATCGTGCCTTAGGTTCCAATACACTTGTGTATTAGTATGGAAAAGGTTAGACCTCAAGCTTTCTCAAGATTTCTGAGTTATAGCCTGTTGGCTCTATTACTTGCTTTTGAAGAAAAGTGAGGAGACAAGTCCCTAAGTTTGTACAAGCATGTTCTGGTTTGGTAAAGGTTTCAGGCAAGTTGCTTTTGGTTTTGGCTTTTCTTGTGTGCAGAGAAAACAAGTACAAGGCTCAAGGAGTGGAAAATTGCAAAATTTGTGCTTTATCAAAATGGAAATGGCACCTTTGTGCCAAAATGGAATTATTCTTGTACAATGCATTCAATGCTTGGCATAAAGCTTCCAACATCTGTGAAAACATTTAATTATGGAGTGAAAGTTAAGTCAGTAGCCTGCAAAGTAAGATTTGTTCAGCATGCTTGAGGATTTGAATTTGTGTTCTTCATGAAATGGCTTGAAATCAAAGTGATAAATCACCAACTTCATCTCTTCGATTCACCCTACTCAGGAATGACCTCAAGAAGTTCTTGGACATTTTAGAAATCTTGCAATGTGCTCTAAAACCCATCTTTGAAATCATTTTGGAAATTCCCTTTGGAACTCTGTGAAAAATTGTCATGAAGTTAGGTCAAAAATCTGCCTAATTAGGGCAAAATTTCACTAAGTTATTTTGGTTCATGAGCATGTATTCACAAAATTATATCTTTAGATCCAAGAATTTTTATGAGATATTGTATGAAGAGAGGTTGTATATTTCACGGAGATCTACAACTTTCATGTTGGAAGTTTCCTTTGAATCATCTTGCATCATGGTGAAAATTTTGCTCAAAGTTGAGAAAAAATAAGAAATTTTCTATACTTAGAAAAATTTCTAAGTTAAAATTTTTCAACTTTTCAAATCCAAATCTTAAATCCTTGGTTTCATGATGAACAAGTTTCTCATTTTGACATGTTTTGATAAATTGTGATCCTTGGCATTTGATTTTGACCAAAAAGTCAAAGTTTGACTTTTCAGTATACAATTGACTTTTGATCAGTTGACTAAAAAATTCATTTGTCAATCCAATGGATTTGTAATGGTTTGGGCCATGTCATTAGGTCAAGATGATTCAATTGAACTCTTGAAATCATGCTTCAAACCATTTGATCATTTGCTAGGTCAAAAATCAGAAATTTCCCTTTCTCATTCAAAACCCTAATTTTGACCATTTTGCCCTTTTGATGATTTGATCAAATTTCTTGAGGAATTGTTGTCCAAACTTGATCAAATGATACATATGAGTCTACGATGTTGATGTGGATCAAAAATTATGAAGTTTGACTGTAAATTGGCCATGGTTGACTTTTTCCCCAATACAACTGATTTTTAGGTCAACTGTCCAATTGACTGATCAAAAATGTGATTCAAGGCTTAAAACTTGAGATGAGTAATCTTGGGGGTCCATAATGATCCTTGAAATTCATATGAAGAATTTATAGTCCAAAAATCATTGTGAAAACTTTAACCCTAATTTTAGTCATCGGTGCATGAGGAGGTGTCTTGAGCTGGTCAAACCCTAATGCAGTCATGATCAAAGGAGATCTTGTGAAAATCCTTGATAATTGAGAGGGAAAATTTTGGGGTACAACATGTTGCATGCCTCTGTAGAATTCAAGGGCACTACTTTGGCACATGTCCTAGTAGATACTGGTTCATCGTTAAATGTGTTGCCTAAGAACGCTCTGGATAGAGTAAACTGTGAAGGTTTAACCTTGAAGCCCAGCAATATTGTAGTGAGGGCTTTTGACGGTTCAAAGAGAATGGTGCACGGGGAGGTGGACATCCCTATCAAGGTTGTTTCTCAGACTTTCGACTTTACCTACTATGTGATGGATATCACACCATCTTATTCTTGTTTGTTGGGCCGCCCTTGGATACATGGGGCTGGAGCTGTTACGTCCACTCTGCATCAGATGATGAAATACTCGGCCAAAGGGACAATTGTCACTGTACACGAGGAAGAAGAATACATGGTCAGTCACCTAAATTCCTTCAGATATATGGAAATGGATGATGAGTTCATCGAGACTTCGTTCCAGAATTTCGAAGAGGTACCTCAGACTCTGGCTGCAACTGAAACGGTTACCAATATGCCGAAGATCACCAGACCTCCCTTGAAGATGGCTTCTCTAAAGGATGCAAAATCGATCGTCGAAGAAGGTGGGTCTACTATCTGGGGTCAACTCCCTGATATTCCATACAATTCTGATAAATTTGATTTGGGTTTCTCTTGAGGGGATCAAAGGGCTGTTCGACGTGCTCGTGTTGGAAGACCTCCCCTACGCATCAGCAATCAGGGGGTCAACATTGTAGAAGACAGAGACGGTGACAATGACATGGACAGCTGGATCTTCCCTACTACCAACGGTGGACCCAGTAACTGGACAGAAAAGGATTTTGTACCGATTACTTTTGTTTAGAAGTAATTGTCTTTCTTGTTTTTTTGGATATGTAATAAACAATATAACTTTATGGTCTTGTGTCTTACCCGGGGCACATCGGTTTATTTGTGAGGGTTATCATGTTCTACTATCATATGGCATTAATAAAGCAGTGGACGTTTATGCATACAATTTTTGCGCTCTCTGTTTTTCTTTTCTACTTTTACTTTGCATATACAGCTATGCTCTTACACACACTCACATATCAAACTGCAGATCCATATCCATCATGGATCCCATTGATAACAGTTTTGCTATTGCCAGTTATGACTTTGAAAATCCGATCAACCAAGCCGAGGACGAAGGTGAGGAAGATTGTGAGGTACCTAGAGAACTTGCTAGGCTGTTACAGCAGGAAGAAAGGGCTATACAACCTCATGAAGAGCCAGTTGAGACAATAAACTTGGGCACAGAGGTAGACAGAAAAGAAGTTAAGATCGGCACAAATCTGGGGCTTAATATCAAATAGTAGTTGATACAAATGTTGCATGACTATGTCAAGATCTTTGACTGGTCGTATGAAGACATGCCAGGACTGGATACGGATATTGTGGTCCACCGTCTGCCAACTAAAGAAGACTACCCTGTGGTAAAGCAGAAGGTTTGTCCATGCGCCCTGAAATGTCAGAGAAGATCAAAGCAGAGGTTATGAAACAGTTCAATGCTAGTTTCTTAGTCGTCACCTCTTATCCCCAATGGGTGGCCAACGTAGCTCCGGTGCCTAAAAAAGACGGCAAGGTACGGATGTGTGTGGACTATAGAGGTTTGAACAGGGCGAGCCCCAAAGATGACTTTCCGCTCCACCACATCGATGTTCTGGTTGACAACATCGTGCAACACAAGATCTTTTCCTTCATTGATGGTTTCTCTGGTTACAATCAGATCAAGATGGAACCTGAAGAGAGGGAGAAGACAATCTTTGTCACGCAATGGGGCACTTTCTGCTACAAAGTGATGTCGTTTGGATTAAAGAATGTCGGGGTAACCTATCAGCGATCCATGGTCGCCTTGTTTCATGACATGACTCACCATGAGATAGAGGTATATGTGGATGACATGATAGCCAGGTCTCAAACTGAGAAAGAACACCTTGATCATTTACAAAAGTTGTTTGATAGGTTGAAGACATACAAGCTGAGATTGAATCCAAACAAGTGCACCTTCGCGGTAAGGTCTAGTAAATTGCTAGGTTTCATTGTCAATGACAAGGGCATTCAGGTAGACCCTGCAAAAGTAAAGGCTATATAAGAGATGTTGGCTCCTCGCACTGAGAAGGAGGTCAGAGGCTTTTTGGTACGACTAAATTGCATTTCCAGATTCATTTCCCATCTAACTGCTACTTGTGAGCCAATCTTCAAGCTCCTGAAGAAAGATTAAGTGGTAAAATGGAATGACAAATTCCGGATCTATGCCAACAAGGTAAATGTACCTCCGGTTCCTTTGAACGTCTTGATGGCTCCTTGGCCCTTTTCAATGTGGGGCATTGACATGATCGGAGAGATTAGACCTACCGCTTCCAATGGGCATAGCTTCATCCTGGTGGCCATTGATTATTTCACAAAGTGGGTTGAAGCTTCCTCTTTTGCTACTGTTATCAAGAACATTGTGGCACGGTTTATCAAGCATAAACTGATTTGTCGGTACGGTTTGCCAGAGGGAATCATCACTGAAAATTGTACGAATCTCAATAATACGATGATCACCGAACTCTGTAAACAATTCAAGATCCAGCATCATAATTCTTCCCCTTACCGGCCGAAGATGAATGGCGCTGTGGAGGCTTCCAATAAGAACATTAAGAAAATCATATAGAAGTTGATGGTGACATACAAATACTGGTATGAGATGTTACCATTTTCTCTTCATGGTTATCGCACCTCCGCATGAACGTCGACATGGGAAGCACCCTACTCTCTAGTATATGGTATGGAGGTTGTCCTGCCTATTGAGGTCCAAGTCCCTTCTATGAGAATCATGAAGGATGCGGGTTTGAGTGAAGACGATTGGATCCAGACTCGACTTGATCAACTGAACCTGATTGATGAGAAAAGGCTTATTGTTATCTGTCATGGTCAAATGTATTAAAATTAGATGATCAAGGCTTTCAACAAAGAGGTCAGACGCCAAGTATATCAAGTTGAGGGTCTAGTGATCAAGCGCATCATACTGCCGCAAGGTGATCCCAGGGGCAAATGGACTCCCATATATGAAGGGCTATTTGTGATCAAAAGCATATTTTCAGGAGGAGCCATGATTTTGACCACCATGGATGGTGACGACCTTCCTCACCCTGTTAACGCGGACATAGTGAAAAGATACTACGCATGTATAAAGACCCGCTAGGTTGACTGGCCTAGGAAAAAATAAGGGAATCTCGACGAACCAAAAGTGTTCGGGAAAAAATTAGGGATGAAAACAAAAAATATATGTACACCCGGCAAGCCGAAAACCTGAAAAGGAGGCTTGGGCAAAAAAGGGTATCCCGGTGGACTGAAAACCCAAAAGAGCGGTCCAGGAAAAAGTTATGGATTTGAAGCGTATCACTATGTCCCATTGGATCACCTTGCGATCAGACTTCAGTATCAACTATCAAGCTCAGACGGCACCGATTAATCCAGTCAGCTTTGGACGAGTAGCAAAGTGATGAGACGCTCGAAGACATAGCGGCAATAGCAGAATTGAAACTCAATGGGATTATTACACATAGTTGTTTTCTTCTTTTTTGTACACTACTTTGTATAGTCCTCATTCTCACATTGGCGTTCTCCTACTAGAACTTCAACCTCTTTGTACACAACTCCTTTTATAGGAAAACTTCAGAAATCAATACAAATCGTTTCTGTGGAAATACAAAACTATTTGCTTTTTTTTTCTCTTTCCTGTTTGTTTTGCAAAAATGTCCAATGACTTATTCTTGACATATGCATTTGAATATGATTGCTATTCACAAACATTTGCATAAGAAACAGAAGGACAGTTGCTCATGACTTAAGGAACGAGGCAAAGACTATAAAACCATTTCAATCCCGACAAGTTACTCTTTCCAGCAGGTATAGGGGAAGAGACAGTTTGAGGCAAAGTCACCATTACATATGACCCCGTGACATCTACACTCCCCACAGAGTAGAAACAACCCAAGTTTTGGTCTCTTCTTCCCTAAGAAGAAATTACTTTCTCTAGCAAAGTTCCTTCAGAGAGCTGATATTTATATTCCCCAACCGAGTTTTATAATCGCAAATGGTTTATAAAGATTTCTCCCGAGCAGAGTTTATGCGGAAGCTCAATTCCCAATAGAGTTTATTTCTCCAGCTATGGAAGTTCATCCCCCAGCGGATTTTATTTCTTCGAATCGGAAAAATCTTCCAGCAAGGCATCTCCTCTCTCAAATAGAGTTATTCCCCTGCAGAGTTATTCTTAGGCAGAGTCTCTCCTTGGCAGAATAGTCACAAACATAAAGGAGTAAATCCCCAGCATAGTCATCTCCATTCACCATCCCCAGCTGAAATGAAGAATTCAGCTTCCCAATACTCTTCAGCAGCAGTTCGGGGTTTATTTTCCCCGACTAAGAAATACCGCAATAGCATCCCATATTCATACATCATGGCATGCGCATACATATTGCATACAACACAATCTCATTTATTTTGAGAACATCATCATAATGCATTTCATACATCATGACATTTCATACGACTAACTCTTTACCTTTCAGGGAAAAGATCAAATCAACAAGCTACGTCTAACAAAGGGCTATTCCAAGATTTTCCTCAGAAAGATGTCCTCACAAGATCTTCTCTGGATCAGCCATATCGACACTAAGATCTCTCTGATTACCACTCCAGTTGAAGATATTCCAAGATTTTCGTCTGGGTCAGTTGAATCAATACTAAGATTCTCGTGATTACTATGCTAGTCAAAGTTCACCCAAGATTTTCCCTGGGTCAGACATGTCGACACTAATATCTCTCTGATTACTATTCCAGTTGAAGATATTCCAAGACTTTCATTTGGGTCTGCTGAATCGATACTAAGATTCTCCTGATTACTAAGCCAGTCAAAGTTAACCCAGGATTTTCCCTGGGTCAGACAGGTTGACACTAAGATCTCTCTGATTACTATTCTATTTGAAGATATTCCAAGACTTTCGTCTGGGTCAGCTGAATCGATACTAGGATTCTCCTGATTACTAAGCCAGTCAAAGTTAACCCAAGATTTTCCCTATGTCAGACAGGTCGACACTAATATCTCTCTGATTACTATTCCAGTTGAAGATATTCCAAGACTTTCGTCTGGGTCAGCTGAATCAATACTAAGATTCTCCTTATTTCTAAGCAAATCAAAGTTAACCCAAGATTTTCCCTAGGTCAGACAGGTCGACACTAAGATCTCTCTGATTATTATTCCAGTTGAAGATATTACAAGACTTTCTTCTGGGTCAGTTGAATCGATACTAAGATTCTCCTGATTACTATGCTAGTCAAAGTTAACCCAAGATTTTCCCTGGGACAGACAGGTCGACACTAAGATCTCTTTGATTATCACTCCAGTTGAAGATATTCCAAGACTTTCGTCTGGATCAGTTGAATCGATACTAAGATTCTCCTGATTACTATGCCAGACAAACTTAATTCAAGGTCTTCCCCTGTTTTAGTCAAATCGATACTAAGATTGCTATCCCAGTTGAAGACAACTCGAGACCTTTCTCTGGTTCAGTCAAATCAATATTAAGATTTCTATTCTAGTTAAAGGAGCTATAAAACCCAGAAACTGACCGGATAATAGTCAATCAACAATTCAAGACACTGTGAATCCTGAATCCTGACCAGATAACAGTTTAATCTCATCTCCCCAGTAAGTCGATGTGAAGCTTGGAGCATGACCAGATGACAATTAGCCTTATTATCCTCAGCAAGCCACTTTAAAGCCTAGATTCTGACCAGATAGCAGTTCACTTCCGTCTCTTCAATCAAGGGATGACTCCCCAGTAGAGTAACAGACAACTGAAGCTCCTAAAACTCTATGTTCTAAGACAGAGACCAACATTCCTCAGCGGAGTCCTCTCTAACAGCAAGAGCAGGAATTCCCACAAAGGAATATCTCATGAAATCATCATGGTTCTGGATGGCATCTTTAAGCCCATCTCCGAAGATCTTCCGTCATCTTTTCCAAATGGCATCTATAAGCCCATTCCCAATACTATCTACACAATCAAGTATCATCTCAAACTAGTGCAAATTTCCGGGCACTCTAATGTTCAATCATCTTCCACGTTCTGATCACGAAAGGCAGACCAGCCAATCTACATCCTCAGGTTTAAGAAGATTGAACAGGGCAGCTGTTGTACCCCAAAATTTCCCCTCTCATGTTTTCCAAGAGCTTCTCCTACATGGTTGGTCACAAACCTTTTCCTAAAGAAATGGAAAATTTGTGACTGATGTTTTTAAGCTTCCTTCGATTGGCATCTCCAAAATGCCTTTTGATTGGCTTCTCCAAAATTCCTTTCGATTGGCATCTCCAAAATTCCTTTCGATTGGCATCACTAAAATGCCTTTCGATTGGCATCTACATAGAACCCTTCGATTGGCATGGAGAAAGGTCCTTCGATTGGCCTGTTAACAAGGCCTTTCGATTGGCATTTTAACAAGTACCTTTCGATTGGCATCGTGACAATGTCCTTCAATTGGCGTTTTAACAAGTACCCTTTGATTGGTATCTGGACAAAGGTCCTTCGATTGGAATGGACAAAGGCCCTTCAATTTGGCATTCCAAAAGGTCCTTCAACTGGAACTTCAGAGTGTCCTTAAACTGGAACTTCAGAGTTTCCCTCAATTAGAACATCAGAATGAAATAACCTTCGAATGGCATTTCAGTGCAGAGTCTGTCTTAATCTAAGATTCTATGATGAAGGAAGTTCTGAACACTTCGAATATCAACTTAAACTCATCACAAGGCCAAGGGCTGGTCGAAGTTGTCTAATAGCGAATGTTCTGAATAGATTCGAATTGGACTTTGAAGCTGGCGAAGAAGGCAGATTCAAAGGAATGAAATAGGCTGGCATGACTAAGCAAAAACACATATCCTAACCTGTCCAGGATCACCCAAAGTTCAAAATGGAATGTTTTCCTTGCAAATATGGAAAGAATTCAATGTTAATTGTGGATTCAATTCCTGAGTTAAAGGCCATATTCTTACCTTGTTTTCTCCCAACCCCACAAGAGCTGATTCAACCAGGGTGATTCTTTTCGGATCAAGCAATCGAAGTATAAAGAGGATCAATTGAAGGGGCTATGACATCGAAGCTGGAGATTCTAAATAGACTTTGAAGCCATCGAACAGAGAAAATTCCAAGGGAAGTGGATCTGCAGGGGCATGTCAGCTTTCGATTTCCATCATATTGGAGGCCCAAACAACTCATAACAGGCTGGCAGTAACGCATAAAAATAGATTGGCACGTGATTGAATCAAACATAGCACGTCTTTATGAAGAAATCAAATCAAATCTCTTCATCATAATGGGCCAAGATTTGATACATAAATGTTGACCTAAATTCCCTTGTCTATATAAACCTTATGCTCTCAGATAAAAAGGGACGAAAAACGCATGGAGGCTGCCTCAGAAGAAAATGTTTCCCGCCCCATAAGATTCCATAAAGTAGCATAAAGTTTCCAAGGGTTGTCAAACTCAAAGCCGGTTTTGCATGCAGCCTCTGTCCAGACTAACACCTGAATCGTGTTCTTGGGATTCACGCAGAAGCATCCCTCATACAATCCCCCTGTTGGTAATTTTTCCTTTGGTCTCAAACTTGTTAAATATGATTTAAATTCATGTTGAACATATATACATATTGCTGCTAATATTCATGTTTGTTTGAGTGTGTTACATGTGAGCAAAGATGCAGGATTGAGATCATGCCATTGTTGGGGCACGATCTGAGCTTACCTTCGATTTTTACAGTTGTAGTTCATTTTTGATGGGTTAACACCATAGGGGCCACTGAGCACGCAAATTCGATATTTAAGTTAATATTGTTGTTTCGTTTGTACCAATGAATGGAAATCTTTCGACCAGGTTGGTGAGGAAGATGTGCTGGAACAAAAAGGACCTGTGTTCGATACCTAGGTCATATATTTTGTGTTTTTTCTAACAAACTTCCTTGCAGATCCAGTATTCCAGATCGAAGGATGTCACATCCAGATCGAACGCCCCGGACGTGCAGTCTCGCATGCACCTTCGATCAGCCCTCTGGATCAAAAGGCAACCCAAGCTTCTTCGATCTAGACATTACTTCGAAGAATTCACTTTTCCCCTTTACTGTTTTGACCTTTTGATTTTGCTTCCTTTTTATGGGCTTCTTGTTCTTACGTCTTCTAAGCTTTAATTAACACTAAAAAACCACAAAAACATTAGGCTTAGCTTTTTACATTAAATTAATTTTGTCAATTAATTAATTAATTATTTTAATATTTTCTTAAAAAAACTAAAATTTAATAGACTTAGGATTTTTTTTAATTCAATTTCTTTTTATAATAAAAACGAACAAAAAATTTCTTTCATTTAGGATTTTAGACGCATTTTCAATTCATGCGCGCATTTATTTATTTTAGCCTTTTTTGTGTTAATTATGTAATTGTGCCCAGTTTGTAATAGCTTAATTAGGTTTTTATTTCCGCACTTTATTTTTTCATTCAAATATAAATGTATCTACACCAAAGCCTTGTAACAGTGTAGGAGCTTTATTTCTCGCTTTTATATTTTATATTCTTGTATATAAATTGCTAATAACCTAGACGTGGATGATTAATCAATCAATCAGTAGATCATTAAATGCAAGATACAATATCTGAAAGAAGCACACTATTTCACACATGCACCCTTAGGGTATACCTCACTTGGTTTCCTCGGCAACAGTGGTCATGTCCCTCGAACATAGGGATACTCTTAGCAAAGAACCTCATTTTAAAGTCATCACAAAGATCATAGTCCCTAAATGTCCCTCGAGTTGCCTACGAGAAATGATATTATGATGATAGTCCCTTCGAAATGCTAAGGTATCCTTACGTGTTACCTTCAATGACCATTATGCCCCTTTCGATAGTCCCTCAACATCCAACGACTAGGTTACCTACTCACTAATAGTAGGATAACACAGTCTAAAGGATAGGAGGAAAAGAACAGTCTTTTTGGAGTAGGTAGATAACTGTTAGGTACTTGCTCAAACAAATTTTCACACCACACTTTCAAACACTTTTCGAACAAAGTTTTCAAAACGCTTTATCACACTCTTGAGGACTGATACAAGAGTTATCATAATTGAATCGTCGCACTAAGGCATTTTCAAAACTTTTTCACACAAACACGAAAGCAATTTTAAAAAATGAGAAAGTACCTAAGAGCCCATGGAAAACCATGGATGGAAAGGGTGCTAACACCTTCCCTTTCCATAATCTACCCCCCTTACTCAGAAATCTCGAAAAAGGTCTTTTTCTGTTCTTTTTACCCTTTCCTTGTTGGATAAAAGAAAAGTCGGTGGCGACTCTTGCTTACCGCGACATTTGCGAATACAAATGCAAACCAGTATTAACAGTCGGTTCTGCCACCGTATCACACTACTGTAAGTGAATTGGTTACTCCCCTCCCAATTATCAAGAATAATCTGTTATAGGTCGGTTTATTTTTAGGTTGTGTTGAAAAATGTTACTGCTGCACAGCCCAACCCAATGGTTACAAGTTACTAAAGAAATGTGTCCAACGCATAATGGACAATCACATAATTCTGGTTGAGAAGGTTCTATCTACTGAGAACCTGTTTCAAGACTTATTTGTAATATCTTGCACTCCTGTCAGGATTACCTCCCAAGGTCCTGTATGAATTACTGCCAATCCGAAAGTTGTTCCTCTGATCATCATTACACCTGGACCTATTGCATATTCTTTGAATAAAGCTATTCCTTTGAACTATGGATCCTACGTCTACTACCATGGCGTCAAGCAAGAACTACCAACTGTTGAAGATGAATTTATTGGAGTTGATGTCCCGACATTGACAATATTGTTGGGACTAGTAAGGTTACTTAAAGTGGAATGGTTTTATCCCCAGAAATCTCTTCAAAGACTATCACTACACCTGTTAGAGTTACCTCTGCCGAGTCAAGTGATAAGGCTCGGGGTAAAGAACAAATAACGGAGCCTACCTAGACGGAGGCGCCTAAGGAAGTTGCAGTTGAAGACACCTCTATGAAAGAGTTGAAGAGGTGTTGAAGATTATCCATAAGAGTGACTACAAGATTTTTGAACTATTGGGGCAGACCCCATCTAAGATCTCCATGTTATCCCAGTTACTGTGTTCTGAAGCTCGTGCACAGGCTTTAGTAAAATTCTTGAAGAATTCTAATGTGCCACAAGATATTTCTGCCGATCAATTTAGAAGTTATGTTGCTAGCTTAACGAGTGACAATGGATTAGTTTTCTATGATGCTGATCTGACTCCAGAAGGAAGAAATCACAATAAGTCCGTGTATGTCTCCAGTGAATGCAGTGGAACTACTTTGGCTCGTGTATTGGTAGATATTGGTTCCTCGTTAAATGTTCTATCGATAGGAGTTCTAGACTGACTGGATTGTGAAGGGGTTCTAATAAAACCTAGTGATATTATAGTTCGAGCCTTTGACGGGTCAAAGAGGATAGTGCATGGAAAAGTGAATCTTCTGATCAAGGTACATTCACAGATCTTTGAATCTACCTTCTATGTGATGGATATCCGGCCAGCTTATTCTTGCCTACTAGGGTGCCCCTGGATCCAAGGGGAAAGTGTTGTTACCTCTACCCTGCACCAAAAGTTAAAGTACTCTATGAACGAAAAGATTATTACTGTCTGCGATGAAGAGGAGTATATGGTTAGCCACCTGAACTCACTTTGACATGTTGAGATGGACAGAGAATTCATCGAGACTCCCTGCCATACTTTTGAAGTTATCCCTTCATCCGTTACTGAAGATGTTTCTGCCATTCCCAAGGTTACCAGGGTTCCCCCCAGGATGGCTTCGTTGAAGGATGCTAAAGTTGTTGTGGAAGAAGGTGGCTGTACTACTTGGAGTCAGCTTCCTGACATACCATATAAATCTGACAAATTTAGTTTGGGTTTCACTGCAGAGTATCAGAGGGTTGTTCATCACGCTCACGCTAGAAGACCACTATTTCGCATCAGCAACAACGGAGTCAACGTGATAGAAGACGCTGACAGTGATTATGACCTTGACAATTGGATCTTTCCTACCATTGGCAACGGGCTTACCAACTAGAAGGAGGAAGATATTATCTCTATCTCCTTTAGTCAGAAGTAATAGATACATCTATGTTTTTATTGATTTTAATTTTTGGCTTTGTAATATTTAAATAATGACTTTAAGCCTTATGCCTTACCCGGGGCACAACGGTTCATTTGTTAAGGGTTATCATTTCATAAACATATTTGCATTTAATAAAATCATTGGACGTTTTGCATTCAAATTTTGCACTCTCTATCTTTCTTTTTCTTTACTTTTACCATTTTCAAATAGATATGTGTTCTTACACACACCGACACAATAAATTGCAAATCCACATCAACTCTGGATCCTGTTGATAACGATTCTGCTATTTCCACTTTTGACTTTGAAAATCCGATCTACCAAGCCGAGGACGAAGGTGAGGAAGATTGTGAAATACCTGGAGAACTTGCCAGACTGTTAGTGCAAGAAGAAAAGGCCATACAACTGCATGAAGAGTCGATTGAAGTTATAAATTTGGGTACTAAGATAGACTGGAAAGAAGTCAATATAGGCACCAACCTAGAGGGAAGTGTCAAGAACAGGTTGATTCAGATGTTGCATGAATATGTTGAGATCTTTGCTTGGTTTTATAAAGACATGCCAGGGCTTGATACTCATATTGTGGTGCACCGCCTGCCGATGAAAGAGGGTTGTGCTTTGATAAAGCAGAAGGTTCGTCGAATGCGTCCTGAGATGTCAAAAAAGATCAAAGCCGAGGTCATGAAACAATTCAATGCGGGGTTCTTAGCAATGACATCCTATCCTCAATGGATTGCGAATGTGGTTTAGGTACCAAAGAAAGATGACAAAGTACGTATGTGCATAGACTACAGGGATCTGAACAGGGCAAGCCCCAAAGATGACTTCCCACTTCCATATATTGATGTTTTGGTGGACAACAGCGCTCAACATAAGGTATTCTCCTTTATGGATGGCTTCTCAAGTTATAATCATATCAAGATGGCACCTGAAGACATGGAAAAGACTACTTTTGTTACACAGTGGGGCACTTTTTGCTTCAAAGTTATGCCTTTTGGGTTGAAGAATGCCGGCGTGACATATCAGCGTGCTATGGTATCTTTGTTCCATGACATGATTCATCTCGAGATAGAGGTATATGTCGATGATATGATAGCCAAATCTCAGACTGAAGAAGAGAATCTTGACCATTTACACAAGCTGTTTGAGAGACTAAAGAAGTACAAGCTAAGATTGAATCCGAACAAGTGCACCTTTGGAGTGAGATTCGGTAAGCTCTTGGGTTTTGTTGTCAGCGGTAAAGGTATTGAAGTTGACCCCGCCAAAGTCAAAGCCATTCAAGAAATGCATGCTCCTTTTACCGAGAAGGAAGTAAGAGGTTTCTTGGGACAGTTGAGTTATATTTCCCGGTTCATTTCTCACATGACTGCTACTTGTAAGTCGATCTTCAAGTTGTTGAAGAAGGATCCGGTAATGAAATAGAACGACAACTGCCAAACAGATTTTGACAAAATCAAGTATTACCTCCAAGAACCTTTGATTCTGATGCCACTAGTTGAGGGAAGACCTCTAATCATGTACCTAACAGTGCTAGAGAGTTTAATGGGGTGTGTACTGGGCCAACATGACGAGTTTGGTCGAAAAGAGCATGCAATATACTACCTTAGCAAAAAGTTTACCAAATGTGAAGCAAGATACTCACTGCTCGAGAAAACTTGTTGTGCTTTGGCATGGGATGCTCGCCGACTAAGACAGTATATGTTGACTCATACTACTTTATTGATCTCTAAAATGGATCCTATCAAATACATATTCAAGAAGCTCGCTCTCTATGGAAGAATAGCCAGATGGAAAATGGTCTTGACAGAATAAGATATTTAGTACACCACTCTGAAAGAAATCAAAGGGAGTGTACTGGCAGATCATTTGGCTCATCAAGCCATAGAAGACTACCAATTTCTGAATTTCGAGTTCCTAGACGAGACATTATGCTAGTTACAGATTGTGAAGAGTATGGATCGTATGAAGGACCTGAGTCAGGATCCTGATGAACTATGCTTTTCGACGGAGCTTCTAATGCACTTGGCAATGGAATTAGTGTTGTAATTATCTCTCCTCAGGGTTACCATACTCCCTTCACCGCCAGATTATTCTTTGATTGTACCAACAACATGGCTGAATACGAAGCATGCATCATGGGTATTAAAGTTACTATTGACCTGAGAATCAAGTTCTTGAGCGTATACATGGACTCAACCCTAGTAATCAATCTAATCAAGGGATAATGGGATACAAAGCATCTGAATCTCATTCCATACCGAGAGCATGTGCTGACCTTAATCCCATACTTCGAGGAGATCACTTATGAGCACATACCAAGAGAATAAAACTAGTTGGCAGACGCGTTAGCTACCATATCGTCTATGTTTAAAGTCATATGGGACAACGAGGCTCCTAGAATTACCATTGAGAGGCTAGACGAACATGCACATTGCTATGAAGTTGACACAGACAGAGTAGAAGAAAAGCCTTGGTTTCATGAAGTGAAAAGATACCTTGAGACTCAGGAGTACCCCGAGGGGGCATCTATCAACGACATAAAATTCCTACGGAGGTTCTTAGATAAGTTCTTCCTGAGCAACAAAATTTTATACAAGCGAAACCACGATTCGACTCTACTTCGTAGTGTAGACAAGAAGGAAGCGAAGAAAATTATGGAAGATATGCACGGACGTATCTTTGGTACTCACTCCAGTGGATATACTATGGCTATGAAGATCCTGAGAGCGGGATATTATTGGTCGACTATGGAAAATGACTACTATCACCACTCAATAACTTGTCATAAGTGTCATATCTATGCTGACAAAGTACATGTGCCTCCAGTACCTTTGAATTTTTTGACTGCTCCTTGGCCGTTTGCAATGTGGGGAATTTATATGATTGGAGAGATCAAGCCTACTGCTTCTAATGGACATCGGTTCATCCTTGTTTCCATTGATTACTTCATAAAGGGGGTTTAAGCATGCTCGTTTGCCTCTGTCACTAATAATGTTGTCGCTCGGTTCATTAAGCATAACCTTATTTGTCGGTATGGCATCCCCTAAACGATTATCACATACAATGGTACCAATCTTAACAACACTTTGATCATGGAACTATGCATGCAGTTCAAGATCAAGCACCACAATTCTTCTTCGTATCGATCGAAGATGAATGGCACAGTGGAAGCCGCCAATAAAAACATTAAGAAGATTATATAGAAAATGATGGTAACGTATAAAGAATGGCAAGAAATGTTACCATTTTATCTTCATGGCTACCGCACTTCAGTATGAACATCAACTGGGACAACACCATTATCTTTATTCTACGGTATGGAAGTTATCCTACCTGTCGAAGTTCAGGTTCCTTCTTTGAGGATCATGAAAGACGCAGATTTAGACGAAGACAAATGGATTCAGACTAGGTTGGACCAGTTGAATATTATTGACAAGAAAAGTCTTGTGGTTGTTTGTCATGGTCAGATGTATTAGAAGTGTGTGATCAAAGATTTCAACAAGAATATCAAGCGTCGGGTATATCAGGCTGGTGATTTGGTAATAAAGCGTATTATCCTGCCGTAGGGTGATCCCAGAGGAAAATGGACTCATACCTACGACAGGTCATTCATGACCAAGAAGATATTTTCAGGCGGTGCTATGATACTTACCACCATGGACGGTAAAGATCTTCCACACCTGGTGAACATGGATATAGTTAAAATATACTACGCATAAAAAAAGACACGCTAGGTTGACTGGCCTAGGAAAAAATAAGGGCATCCCAACGAACCAAAAGGTTTCGGGAAAAAACCAGGGATATATATATATATATATATATATATATATATATATATATATATATATATATATATATATATATATATAAGATTGCACATCCGCAAGTCAAAAAGCTAAAAAGGAAGCTTGGGCAAAAAAGGGTATCACGGTGGACTGAAAACACGAAAAGGCGGTCCAGGCAAAAATTAGGGATTAACGCGTACGACTATGTCTCGTTGGATCACTTACAGCCAGCTTTATTACAAACGGCAAGTTCGAATCGTGCCGATCAATTCAATCAACATCTTCTAACAGTAAGGGATGAGATGCTCGAAGACATAGGGGCAATAGCAAAGTCAAAACTTGACGAGATCATTTACACATAGCTATATGTTTTGTTTTACTTTGTACTCCTTTCATTTCACGACTATTTCCTCTTACTAGGATTTCGGTCTCTTTGTACAACAATCGCTTGTTTATAGGCAAACTATCAATATAAACACAATCTCAAAATTCAAATTTTTACTTTTTCTATTTTGTTTGCAAAAACGTCCAATGACTAAATTGAATGAACATATGCATATGAATGCGGTTATTGTTAACAAATATATGTATAAAAACAGGAATAAGTATTTACTCAAGACTCTAGGACACAGGATAATGTTTAAGTCATCCTCAAATCCCTACATAACAACCTCCATGGAATAATCCCCACAAAGCAATCCCTATAAGATTATCCCACGGGGAGTCATCTTCAAAAGATCATCTTCAACAAAGATACCTGCCCCACAAGTCTGAAATGCCTTAAGATGGGAATTGGGACATTTTCCAACAATTAACCCAATCACACTCCCCAACAGATCTCCCTAGTAGAAAAATGAGTATGATCTTTTCCCCGAAAATATCTCCAATCTACGGAGTCCCAATCTTCGTCAAATATTATGACATTAGCACAATTCACAGGGATTCTCCTCCCTAACTGAGTTTATTGCTCTAAAATTATAAAATCCCTTGCAGAACTATCTTCTCTAGCAGGGCTTATTCCCTTATTAGAGTATTTCTCCAGCAGGGTTTATTTCCCCAGTAGGGTTTATTTCTCCAACAGGGTTATTCCCCCAATAGGATATAGTCTCCCCAGCTTGAGTCTATTCCTATGACTACTACACATCACCGACAAAATTCTCCTCTCTAGATATCGTTTAACCTTATCCTCCCCAGACAAGTCGGCATCCATATCAGAAACTCGATCAGACAACATCCCAGAAGGTTAACCTTCTCTTTTATCCCCATTCAGGATATATAAGAATTAAACTCCCCAGTAGAGCGATGATCGACCAATGTTCTTGAACTCTTCTCCCCAAGCAGAAATCAAATTCGCCAGCGGAGTTTCCTCAAACAGAAAGCAGAAATCCCCAGCAGAAACATTCTCGACAAGATCGAAGCTTACACATATTTTTCATCTCAGCATAAGTTAGGGATTTATTTTCCCCAGTCAGAGATGTTATACAAAGCTACCAATATGCTTCAACGACATTTCACATTCATACTTCATTTACAAATATCATAGCATATGCATACGAAACGCATGTAGCACTCTCATTTACTTTGAGAACATCATTATGCAATGCATTTCATACATCATGACATTGCATACAATTAACTCTTTATCTTTTCAGGTTAAGTCGACCAACAAACGGATATCATCAACAATTTTCAAACATGTCACAGATTAATTCCTCAAACAAGACAAGGTAACTATTTGTATGACCAAACATAGATTAATTCCTGAAACAAGACATGTCAACTATCTGTGAAAAAAAATTGTAGATTAATTCCCTAAATAGCATGGGGCAACTATCTACATGAAACAAGTTGAAGATTAACTCCTGAAACAAGACGGGAAACTATTTATACAACCGAGCAAAGATTAATTCCCAAAATAGGACGGGGAAACTATCATTCTATCTTTATGGCCAGATGAAGATCAATTCCTGAAACAGCACGGGGTGACTATATCTATCACCAAGCAGTATGAACTCCCGAAATAGGACGTATTTACCAACAAAAACAGATTGTAGATCAATTCTCGAAATAGGACGTGGCAACTATCTACATGACAAACACTTCCTTCAAATATTTACTCTTAAAAGCATTCCCGTCAAATAGGATCAGATAGATTCATTCTGAAAAGAATTCCTCAGATACAGTCAAACGTAGACTCATTCTGGTACTTCTATCAACACTTACCTTGGATGGAATTTATAAGCCCATCTCCAACGACTCTCCATCATCTCCCCAAATGGAATCTTTAAGCCCATTCAAGCAATATTATCAATCAACAAAATTACTTTTTGGGTAGGCGGGTGCAAATTTCTGGGTAGTTAAGTGTTCAATCCTCTTCCACCTTCAGACCACGAATGGCGAGCATGCAAATCTAACTCATCAGGTTTAAGAAGATTGAACAGAAGCAGCTGTTATACCCCAAAATTTTCCCTCCCATTTTCAAATCAGATTATTTCAATAGGTCTCCTCATTTTCCTAGGGTTCTCAATTGCTCAAGATTACTCAAGGAATTAATCATACAAGTCTCCTCCTAAGTAATGGACTTACAACTAGGGTTTTGTATTTATCAAGGAATATTGGCTTTCCAATGTCTCAAGTGGCTTTCATGGTTCTTCATATTCCTATAAGAACTCTCATGTCAAATTTCAAGTCTTGCATCACAAGTTAGCTCAGTCAATGGCTCAGATAACTGAAAATCAACTATATTGGGTAAAAAGTCATTTGTGGTTAACATACAATCAAACTTCAAGATTTTTGGTAAACATCAATATTTTGAAGTCATATTCATCATTTCATCAGAGGTTGATCATTATTCCTCAAGAAAAGCCCTTAAATCATCAAAAGTCATAAGTTTCCAAATTAGGGTTTCCTTAGGAGAAGTCAACTGAACTTTGACCAAGCATAACTTTGAAATGCTTCATCAAATTTTCCCTAACCAAAGCCCATTTTGAAGGAAATTCAATTCTCTACAACTTTGTATCTTTAGGCTCAAGTCCAAAAAATGCTTCATTTGAGAGATATGAGTCAATACATTACAGGTCATTCCAAAAGTCAACAAGAAGACACTTTTTTTCAAGGCAACTTACATCAAGATAAAATCTTCAAGAGCAAAAATGAACATAGAGATTGTATAGGACATATTGAGATTTCTAAAAAGTCCAAGATCACCTTTAAAAGATGAAATTTGAGAGAGTTATGATCAGTGCAAGTTGGGAAATTTTGGACAAATGCATGAAGTTCAAATTGAGAAAACTTGATATTTTGGACTATTGGGCCATTGTTTAAAATTCCAAACGTGCTCTATACTCCTCATACACCTGAAATCTTGTTCTTACACCCCTTCAACTATTTTTATTTTAATTATTTTTTATTTATTCATTAATAATGCAAAATAAATAAAATAAAATACAAAGGCCTTTCTTACAAAGACCAAGCCCATATCTTTGCCCTAATTTCCATTATATATTCTCATCCATTCTCTTCATACAGGACATAAAAATCCTTGCCTCAAAAACTTGTCAAAATTTCCAATTTTTTCAAAGAACCCTAAAATCTTAAAACCCTTATCACAAGCCCTTTCACCGTAAACTTGCCATCCCAATCAACTCCATTCATTCACAGGGTAAGATTGGATCATTCACAATGATCCAAACAGTCAGAAAACACTTGGCGTGCATAACGATTTCATCTTTGTTTTAATTTTGTATTTTTCGTTTCACTACATTCTAACATTTACTAATGCTTGTTATATGTTTATGAGACTCAACTATGCAGGAATGACCCATTGTGGAGGTTCCATGCAATCGAAATCTCAAATCACCATTCTTGCACCAATTTGCAGTATTTTGTTTATACCTCATTATACAAGATGATTTACCCTAAACTAAGGCTTCCAATGGATTCGTAGGTCTGATTTAGGGGGTAGGGTCTCCCTGGATCTCTAACGCACGTTTGTATTGCAGGAATAAAAACCTTCTCACTGGAGAAGACGACCGGAGCTAGGGCTCTAGCACCTCTCCGGTCAATGCATTCATGTTTTATATTTATTCTATTTGTTTCATTTTAACTAATGGATGTACTACTTCCCCAGCGGTAGAAGTGCGCGCGTTAAAGTCACTTGCATCAAAGGGCCTAGGTTTGATCCAGCCTTTTGCCACTTATTTTTTTAATGTTTCCATATTTCGCAGGTTGATTACATAACGCGCTGAACCTGTTATACATCACCAAGGCGCGCTTGGCCTGGTGGTGATTGTGTTGCTGGAAGGTCTTGAGGGCATGAGTTCAACACCCACCCCTACCATTTGATTATTTTTTGACACCTTTTCTCCCTTTTTCATAAAACCTAACATTTTTTAACAAACCCTTGATTTTTCTTAACAAACCCTAATTTAATTTTAGGTTTTTGATTTAATCAACCCTAATTTGATTTTTAGGTTTTATTAATTAAATTAAAATCAACTTAGATTTTAGGGTTTTGATTAATTTAATTAACCAACTTTTTTAATTAGTTAAAATCGATTAGGTTATTAGGTTAATCGCCAAAAACTCATTTTCATCAAACAATCACAAAACAATTTCTTTTCCCGTTTCTCTTTATTTTACCGCTTCACGTATTTTACTGTCGCGTATTTCATTATTTTTATCATTATGTAATTGCTTATGGTTGTAATAGTTTAATTAGGGTTTACTATTTCCCCCCAGTTTTATTGTTTGTACCCCATTTCCCAAAGATTTGTAATAGTGTAGGACTCTTTAATTTCTGCCTTTACTTTCTGCATTTACCACTTTCCTTATAACTGTTTAGCTTAATAGGATTGTATGGCAAGGCATGAAAACAATCGTAGAAAACCCTAATTACAAGACTAAATAACCGAACATGAATCACTCTTCACACATGCACCTCTAGGGTAACATCAATTGTTGCCTCGGAAAACAGTCATGTCCCTCGAACATGGGGATGCTTTAGCAAATACCATCGGTTAAAAGATCGTAGTCCCTCGACGACCCTTCGATGTTGTCTTTGGTAAACGATCTTAGTCCCTTACGATAAGTTGCTAAAGCGCCCCTACGAGTTGCCTTTATGACTGTACGATGACCCACACTTGTCCCTTCACATCCAACGATAGGTCTTCCTACTAACTAATGGAAGGATAGTACTATCTAAAGGAGGAGGAAAATAACACGAAAGAATTTTGAGAAGATAGATAGTTCTTAATCGCTTGCTCGCGAACATTTTAAAACATCTTTTTTCACAAACACTTTCTCTGAAATATTTTCAAAGACAAACACTTTGTACACATTCTTAACTGATACAAGAATCATTACAAAGTTGTCGTACTTATGCATTTTCAAAATATTTCCAAACGAACGATGCACAAAGAATTTTCAAAGTGAGCTAGCGATCAAGAGCCCGTAGGTAACTACGAATGAAAAGGATGCTAACACCTTCCCTTTTCATAACCTAGCCCCCTAACTCAAGAAAATATTGACGGTCTTTCCTGTTCTTTTCACCCTTTCCTTATTGGATAAAAGATAAGTCGGTGGCGACTCTTGTTATCCGCAACATTTGCGATAAAACATAAAAACAAGTCAGTTCTCCCACCGTATTACACACTCCTTGGATTTTTATTCTATTTATTTTTAATTTTATTTATTTAAAATTCAAAATTAAATTAGATAAAATCAAGCCTTTTAAATAAGGTCCAAGCCAACATTTGTTTGACCTAATTCATCCCTATATATTCCATGTATTTCAGACAAGGCGTGACACAAAACCTTGCACAAAAAACTTTCCCAAAAATTATAAAATTCTCAAAAAATAGGGCAAACTTCAAACCCTAGTTACAACCTCTCTCAAAGAAAACTAATTCACCCAATTGATCCCTGAAGCATTGTAGGGTAAGAATGGATTAACCTTGATGGCCTAAAGCACATGAAACCAGCATGCATGCATCTCCGATTTCATTGTTTTTTGCAAACTCGTATCTTTGTTTTCTTCATGTTTTAATTAATACTAAATTTTGTATCCCAAAATTTTCCCTCCCTTTTTATTCAAGACATTCTCCTAGGGTTCTCAAATGCTCAAGGTTGCTCAAGAATGGATCAGACAAATTCCCCTCCCAAGCAATTGATTTACAACTAGGGTTTCACTTTTCTCAAGGAAGATTGTGTTTCTAAGGTCTCAAGTGGTTTTCATTGTTTCCTATAGGTCTCCGAGAATGCTCATACAAAGTTTCATGCCTTGCATCACAAGTTTGCTAAGTTAATTGCTCAAATGACTGAAAATCAACTGTATTAAACAAAAAGTCAAATGTGGTCAACATGCAGTCAAACTTAAAGTTTTTTGATCAACATTAACATTTTGAAGTCATATTCATCATTTGATCAAGGGTTGATAACGATTCATCAAGAAAAACTCTCAAATCATCAAAAGTCAAAAGTTGCCAAATTAGAGTTTTCTTAAGGAGATGTCAACTGAACTTTGACCAAGCATAACTTTCACATGTTTCATCATATTTTTCACAACCAAAGCTCGTTTTGAAGTAAATTCAATTCTATACAACTTTGTCTCTCTAAGCTCAAGTCCAAAAATGCTTCATTTGAGAGATATGGACCAATACATTATAGGTCATTTCAAAAGTCAACAAAAATACACTTTTTGTCAAGGCAATTGACATCAAGATAAAGTCTTCAAATAAAAACATGATCAACATAGAGATTATAGGAGAAATCTTTAGCTTTCCAAAAAGTCCTAGATCACCTTCATATAATAAAATTTGAGAGAGTTATGGTTGGTGCAAGTTGGGAAATTTTGAGAAAATGCATGAAACCCAAATTGATCAATCACGGATTTTTGGGCTAATGGGCTTGTGTTTCAAGGTCCAAACGTGTATTAGGCCTTATAGTGAACCTCTGAACCTATTCATACACCCCTTTGATTTTTATTCCATTTATTTTTTATTTTATTTATTTAAATTCAAAACTCAATAAGATAAAGTCAAGGATTTTCGTACAAGGTCCAAGCCCACAATGGTTTAACCTAATTCTTCTCTATATATTGCTCTTCATTCAGACATAACATCACACAATAACCCTTGCAGAGAAAACTATTCCAAAACTTCCAAAAATTCAAGAAACTATGGCAAAACAAAACCCTTGTTTCCAGCCTTTCTCAATTGAAATCAAGCATTGCATTATCGTCTTGAAGTGCCCGAGAATCCATCCCAATCCTCAAGCAGTCAAAATTGTATCCATAATATCATGTTCATCCTCACCGGTTTTGGTACTTTTTTTAAATTCAAACCTTTGATTTATGCATTGTTAACTAATTTGATATGTTTACATGTGTTCATGTACATCATTAGAGCAGGTTTAATGCATAATACGTGAATTTTGGCGCAGTGGCAAGACAGACAGTGATAAAGACTAAGGGTGTGAGTTCAACATCCACCTCTGATATTTTGTGTGATTTTGCTTCTAACTTGTTCTTTTTCCCTATTTTTCCCCTTAAACCCTAAATTCACCTAACCGTAAAACCACATTCCTTTTTTTTACAAACCTAAAATAATTGTTTTTTGTAAACCCTAAAAATAATTAGGTTTTCGGTATTTTATCATTTACATTTTTTTAATTAATTTAATTAATCAATTATTTTATTAATTAAAGTTAATTAAATTTAATATTTTTCATCATTAAACTTTTTTATTAACTTAATTAATCAATTATTTTGTTAATTAGAATTAATTAATTTTTAGGTTTTTTATCATTAATGTTTTTTATTAATTTAATTAATCAATTATTTTGTTAATTAAAATTAATTAATTTTTAGGTTTTTCATCATTAACCTTTTTTATTAATTTAATTAATCAAATATATTTGTTAATTAAAATTAATTAGTTTTTTAGGTTTATTCATCATTAACCTTTTTTTAATTAATTTAATTAATCAACTATTTTTTTTAATAAAATTAATTAATTTTTATGTTTTTCATCATTAACCTTTTTTACTAATTTAATTAATCAATTATTTTGTTAATTAAAATTAATTAAATTTTAGGTTTTTTATCATTAACCTTTTTTATTAATTTAATTAATCAATTATTTTGTTAATTAAAATCAATTAATTTTTAGGTTTTTCATCATTAACCTTTTTTATTAATCAATTATTTTTGTTAATTAAAATTAATTAGTTTTTTAGTTTTATTCATCATTAACCTTTTTTATTAATTTAATTAATCAACTATTTTTGTTAAGTAAAATTAATTAGCTTTTTAGGTTTATTCATCATTAACATTTTTTATTAATTTAATTAATCAACTATTTTTGTTAATTAAAATTAATTAATTTTTAGGTTTTTCATCATTAACCTTTTTTATTAATTTAATAAATCAATTATTTTGTTAATTAAAATTAATTAGTTTTTAGGTTTATTTTAATCATCATTAAAAAAACCTTTTCCATAAAAAATCATCAAAAAACATTTCTTTTTTTTCTCTATTTTAATTTTATTTTATTTTCATAGATAAAGTGTATGGGCTTCGCAATTTGTAATAGCTTAGATTTCTCGCTTTCCTTTTTCATTATTAAGTTATTGTTTTTCGGGTTGTAATAGCTTATGATTTTTACTTTCCGCTTTCTATTATATTTTTATTTTCAAAACACTTACACAAAAAGAAAATTTTCAAAAGTGAGCTAGCGATTAAGAGCCGTAGATAACTACATATGAAAATGGTGCTAACACCTTCCCTTTTCATAACCTACCCCCCGAACTCAAAATCTTTAAGGTCTTTTCTGTTCTTTTCACCCTTTCCTTATTGGATAAAAGAAAAGTCGGTGGCGACTCTTGCTATCCGCAACATTTGTGATAAAATACAAAACAAGTCAGTTCTCCCACCGTATTACATAAGGCAACTAATTTTTTAGAATTTTTAGAACCATTCACTTATATTCATCGACTCCCTATGTAGTTTGTTCTTAAGATGGTGTTGACTGCTAATATAAACTACTTAAGAGCTACTTTGAAAACTTGAGCCTAAGTGTAATATGGTGGGAGAACTGACTTGGTTTTGCATTTTATCGCAGATGTTGCGGATAGCAAGAGTCGCCACCGACTTTTCTTTTATCCAATAAGGAAAGGGTGAAAAAAACATGAAAGACCTTCGAGATATTTTGAGTTCGGGGGATAGATTATGAAAAGGGAAGGTGTTAGCTCCCTTTTCATCTATAGTTATCTACGGGCTTTTATCGCTTAGCTCACTTTTGAAAAACTTGCTTTGTGTGTGTGTGATTTGAAAATATTTTGAAAAAAAATGCCTAAGTGCGGCAACTTTGTAATGATTCTTGTATCAGTTAAGGATGCTTACAAAGTGTTTGTTTTTGAAAATATTTCACAAGAAGTGTTTGTGAAAAAATATGTTTTTATGAGAAAGCGATTACGAGCTATCTACCTACTCAAAAGTCTTTCGTGTTATTTTCCTCCTCCTTTAGAGATAGTACTATCCATACCATTAGTTGGTAGGTAGCCCTATCTATTAGATATGAAGGGATAGGCGCGGGTCATCGTATGGTCATAGAAGGCTACATATAGGGATACCTTAGCAATTCGAAGGGACTGTCATCATATATTAATAGGCAACATCGAGGGACAAGATCATTTCTCGTAGGCAACTCAAGGGACGTCGCGGAACTATGATCTTTATGATGATTTTAAATGAGGGTCTTTGCTAAGGGTATCCCTATGTTCGAGGGACATGACCATTTTTCCGAGGCAATAAGTGAGGTTATCCTAGAGGTGCGGGTGTGAAGAGTGATTCAATTCAGTTATTTATCTTGTATTTAGAGTTAGTTATGATTGCTTTTAGATCTTGTCGTACAATCCTCTTAACTAAATAGTAATAGCAATAATAAAGCAGTAAAGTGAGGGAAATAAAAATCTACGCTATTACAAGACTTCGGGAGTGGGGGTACAAAATAGTAAAGATGGGGGAAAGAGTAAAACCCTAGTTAAAACTATTACAAACAATAGCAGTTACATAATCGAAAAAATAACACGAAAATAATAAAGTACGTGAAGATTGTAAAATAAAGGGAAAAAGGAAATTGTTTATAGAAAGAAAATGATTTGATGATTAACCTACAAAACTCTAATTGATTTTAATTAAAAAGGAAATTGGTTAATTAGATTAAAACAAAACCCTAAAATCTAAGCTAATTTTAATTTTTTTTAAAATGATTAATTAGTGAAAAACCTAAAAAAAATTAATTAGGGTTAATTAAAAAATTTAAAACCTAAATTAGGGAATATTAAAATAATCTTTTGAAAAAAAGAAGGTTTTGTAAAAGGTTTTAAAGAAAAAAAGGGTGAAAAAGAGTGAGAAACATAGAAAATAAACCAAAGGGTAGAGGTGGGTGTTAAACCCACACCCTCAGCAGTTTCACGCAGCAAGCGCGCCTTGGTGTTAGGATACGCATCCAATGCATTTTGTAACAAACCTGAAAAATATGAAATATTAGAAAAACAAAGTGGCAAAAGGCTGGATGGAACCCAGTCCCTTTGAAACAAGTTACTTATCGCATGCGCTTCTACCGCTGGGGCGGCTATACATCTGTTTATTTAATTGAATCAACATATATATATATATATATATATATATATATATATATATATATATATATATATATATATTAAGCCTGAATGTATTGACCGGAGAGGCGCCAGAGCCCTAGATCTGGTCGTCTTCTCCGGTTGCCCTCTTTTGTTCAACCTGCAAAATAAGCAAGATTAGTAATCAAAAACATCCTACCCCCCCCCCCCCCCCTCCTCTAAATCGAGGGTTGCAAATCCAATGGCAAGGTTATTTTGGTCTAAAAATTCATGGTTTGGCCGCTATAATGCAAACGGTGCAGATCGGAGCAAACATGGTATCCTATGATTCTGACTGCATGGGATCACGATGATGATCCGAAACTGTACTAGTGAAACTCAGGAATACATTAGTAGTGTTAATACATGTTAAAGCAAACAGAAAATCAAGATATAAATATTATGCATATTATGAAACTGGTGATGCCATGTAATGCGATTTCACACATTTTGGATCATCCAATTTGGTCCAAACTTACTCTATAGGCTTACTAGAAGACAATGGAATGGAGGTTTTATAGTGAAATAGCTTGTAAGTAGGGTTTTGAAATTCTAGGGTTCTTGAAAAAAGTTGATATTTTGACAAGTTTGAGAGGTAAGGTTTTTTCTGTGTCTTCTTGTATGAGAATTACTGAGATTATATAAGAGAAATTAGGTCCAAGATATGTGGACTTGGACCTTGTGTAAAAGGCTTTGTATTTTATTTTATTTTATTTTACATTATTAATGAATAAATAAATAAAAATTAAAATAATTAAAATAATTAAAATAAAAAAGGTCAAAGGTGTAAGAATAAGATTTGAGGTGTGTGAGGAGTATAATATATGTCTGGACTCTTAAACCATGGCCCAATAGCCCAAAATATCAAGCTTACTCAATTTGAACTTTATGCATTTGCTCAAAATTTCCCAACTTGCAATGGCCATAACACACTCAATTTTCATCTTTTGAGGGTAATCTTGGACATTTTGGAAATATCGAGATGTCCTCTACAATCCCTCTGTTGATTAGTTTTGCATTTGGAGAATTTATCTTGATGTAAGTTGCCTTGACAAAACGTGTTTTTTTGTTGACTTTTGAAATGATCTGTAATGTATTGACCCATATCTCTCAAATGAAGCATTTTTTGGACTTTAGCTTAGAGAGGAAAAGTTGTAGAGAATTGAATTCCCTTTAAAATGAGCATTTGTTGGGGAAAATCTGATGAAGCATATGAAATTTATGCTTGGTCAAAGTTCAGTTGACTTCTCCTAAGGAAACCCTAATTTGGAAACTTTTAACTTTTGATGATTTGAGGGCTTTCCTTGAGGAATCATGATAAACCCTTGATCAAATGATGAATATCACTTCAAAATGTTGATGTTGGCAAAAAATCTTGAAGTTTGACTATATGTTGACCATGGTTGACTTTTTACCCAATACAGTTGATTTTCCATCATCTGAGCAATTGACTGAGCAAACTTGTGATACACGGCTTGAAACTTGATATGAAAATTCTTGAATACATATGAAGAAACCTAAAAACCACTTGAGACCTTGTAAATCCAATTCTCCTTGATAAATAAAAAACCATAGTTGTTATTCTATTGCTTAGGAGGAGAATTTATCTGATCAACTCTTGAGCCACCTTGAGCATTTGAGAAACCTAGGAGAATGTCTTTGAAGAAAGTGGGAGGGAAAATTTTGGGGTAAAACAGATGTCCCTATTCAATCTTCTTAAACCTGAAAAGTTAGATTGGCATGTCGGCCATTTGTGACTTGAAGGTAGAAGATGATTGAACACTTAAGTGCCTAGAAATTTGCACTCGCATGTGCATGCGGTAACGCTGTTGGTTGATAATATTTCTGGAATGGGCTTAAAGATGCCATTCAGAGAGGTGACGGAGAGTCTTCAGATATGGGATTATAGATGTCATCCAACATAATTGTTGATATAAGTATCAGAAGGAGTCTACGCTTGACTTAATCTTAAGAATGCTTTCTAGAATGAACCTCTGGGGAAGGTGTTTGAGTAGTTGCTTGTCAGATTTAGTCTCTGATAGAAATGCTTATCAGAATGAGTTTCTGAAGGAGATGCTTTTTAGAATAATCCTTTGGAGGAAGATATTTTTCAGGATGATGCTCTGAAGGGAAATGCTTTTCTGAATTTAGTCTCTGAAGGGAAGTGTTTGTCATGTAGATAGTCGCCCCGTCCTGTTTTGGGAATTGATCTACAATCTATTTTTGTTGGGAAACATATCATGTTTCAGGAATTCATACCAATTGGTGATAAAGATAGTCGCCCCGTCCTGTTTCGAGAATTGATCTTCATCTGGCCATAAAGATAGAAAGATAGTTTCCTCGTCCTATTTCAGGATTTAATCTTTGCTCGGTTATATAGATAGTTTCCCTATCTTGTTTTAGGAGTTAATCTTCAACCTGGTCATGTAGATAGTCGTCCCATCTTGTTTCGGGAATTGATCTACAATTTACTTTCACATATTTAATCTGTGTCTGGTCATCCAGATAGTTGCCCCGTCTTGTTTCGGGAATTAACCTAGGACCTGCTTTTGGTTGGCCGTAGAGATAGTTGCCCCGTCTTGAGAAAAGAATTGTGTTGGGATTTTATAGTTTTGGAGAAATAAACTCAGCTAGGGAAGAGAATTTTTGTGAACTGTGTTGGTGACATGCTCTCTGACGAGGATTGGGACTCCGTAGGTTGGCGACATTGCCGAGGAAAAGATCATACTCCTTTCTTCGCTAGGGGGTCTGTTGGTGAGTATGATTAAGGTATTTCAAACTTGCGGGGAATGTGGAGAGCATGTGAAGATGACTTCACGGGGGATAATCTTATGGGAATTGCTCTGTGGGGATTATTCCGTGGAGGTTGTTCTGTGGGGATTTATGGACGACTTGAATGTTATCCTGTCTCCTATAGTCTTGAGTAAATACTTATTTCTGTTTTTATGCATGTATTTGTTAACAGTAATCGTATTCATATGCATATGTTCATTCAATTTAGTTATTGGACGTTTTTGCAAACAAAACATAAAAAGTAAAACAAAATTTGAATTTTAAAATTGTGTTTATATTGATAGCTTGCCTATAAACAGGAGATTGTTGTACAAGGAGACAGAAATCCTAGTAAGAGGAAATCACCATGAAATGAAGAGAGTACAAAGTAAAACAAAACATATAGCTATGTGTAAATGATCTCGTCGAGTTTTAACCCTGCTATTACCTCTATGTCTTCGAGAATCTCGTCTCTTGTTGTCGGAAGAAGTTGATTGAATTGATAGACACCACTCAAACTTGACGTTGGTAATAAAGCTGGATGTAAGTGATCCAACGGGACATAGTCGTACGCTTTAATCCCTAAATTTTGTCTGGACCACCCTTTCGGGTTTTCAGCCCGTCGGGATACCCTTTTTTTGCCCAAGCTGCCTTTTCAAGTTTTCAACTTGTCGGGTGTACATTATATATATATATATATATATATATATATATATATATATATATATATATATATATCCCTAATTTTTTCCCAAACCCTTTTGGTTCGCCGGGATGCCCTTATTTTTTCCTAGGCCAGTCAACCTAGCGGGTCGTATTTTATGTGTAGTATCTTTTAACTATGTTCGCGTTCACAGGATGTGGAAGATCTTCACCATTCATGGTGGTAAGTATCATAGCACCGCCCAAAAATATCTTCTTGATTGTAAATGGCCCTTCGTAGGTGGGAGTCCATTTGCCCCTGGTAAGCCTATTCTCGTTAATCAAACTCAACTAATCTAACCTAGTTTGAATACATTCATCTTCGTCTAAATTTACCTCCTTCATAATTCTCAGGGAAGGAATCTGAACTTCGACAGGTAGGACATCCTCCATCTCGTAGACTAGAGAGAATGGGGTTGTCACGGTTGATGTTCGTGCCGAAGTGAGGTAGCCATGAAGAGCGAATGGAAACATATCATGCCAATCTTTATAGGTCATTGTCATCTTCTGTATATTATTCTTAGTGTTCTTATTGGCGGCTTCCACTACGCCATTCATCTTCAGTCAATACGGATAAGAATTGTGGTGCTTAATCTTGAACTGCACGCAGAGTTCTGTGACCATAGTGTTGTTGAAATTGGTACCATTGTCTGTGATAATACTTTCGGGGATGTTGTACCGGCAGATAAGGTTATGCTTAATGAACAGGGTCGCGACATTCTTGGTAATGGAGGCAAACGAGGATGCTTCAACCCACTTCGTGAAGTAACCAATGGTGACGAGCATGAAGTGATGTCTATTAGAAGCGGTGAGCTTGATTTCTCTAATCATATCAATTCTCCGTGTTGCGAATGGACAAGAAGTAGTCAAGATATTCAGAGGTACTGGAGGCATATGTACTTTGTCAACATAGATTTGGCATTTGTGACAAGTTCTTGAGTGATGGTGGCAATCATTTTCCATAGTCGACCAATAGTAACCCGCTCTCAGAATATTCTTAGCCATGGTATATCCACTTAAGTGTGTACCAAAGATACCCTCGTCCATATCTTCCATAATTTTCTCCACTTCCTTCTTATCTACACAGCGAAGCAGAGTTAAATCATGATTGCGTTTGTACAGAACCCCGTTACTCGGGAAGAACTTGGCTGAGAACCTCCATAGGAATTTCCGGTCTTGATAGATGCCCCCTCGGGGTACTCTGGATCCTCAAGGTATCTTTTCACTTCATGAAACCAAGGCTTCTCTTCTACTCCATCAATATCAACTTCATAGCAATGTGAAGGTTCTCCTAGCCTCTCAATGGTAATTCGGGGAGTCTTGTTGTCCTATTTGACTTTAAACATAGACGACATGGTTGCTAATGCATCTGCCGACTGATTCTCTTTTTGTGGGATGTGCTTATTCTAAGTACGTAATTAAGGTCAGCACATGATCTCTATAAGGAATGAGATTCGGGTGCTTAGTATCCCATTCTCCCTTGATTTGACTGATAACCAGGGTTGAGTCCCCATATACACTCAAGAACTTGATTCTCAGGTCAATAGCAACTCTAATTCCCATGATGCATGCTTCATATTCGCCCATGTTGTTGGTACAGTCAAATCAAAGCCTGGAAGTAAAGGGTGTATGGAAATCCTGAGGAGAAATAATTACAGCACCAATTCTGTTTCCAAGTGGGTTAGAAGCTCTGTCGAAAACCATAGTCCATCGGGGTCCTGGCTCAGGTCCTTCATATGGTCCAGGTTCTTCATAATCTGTAACTAGCATAATGTTCTCGTCCGGGAATTCGAAGTTCATAGACTGATAGTCGTCTATGGCTTGATGAGCCAAATGATCTACCAGTACACTTCCTTTGATTTCTTTCTGAGTGGTTTACTAAATGTCGTATTCAGTTAATACCATTTGCCATCGGGCTATCCTCCTGGAGAGAGCGGGTTTCTCGAATATATACTTTATGGGATCCATTTTAGAGATCAACAAAAGTAGTATGGGTCAACATGTACTGTCTTAGTCGGCGAGCAGCTCATGCCAAAGCACATCAAGTTTTCTCGAGTAGTGAGTATCTTGTTTCACAATCGATAAACTTTTTGCTAAGGTAGTATATTGCATGATCTTTTTGACCAGAATCGTCATGTTGGCCCAATACACACGCCATTGAGTTCTCTAATACTGTTAAGTACATGATCATAGGTATTTCTTCAACTGGTGGCATCAAAATCAGAGGTTATTTTCCAGTCATCGTTCCATCTTACTACCATATCTTTCTTCAGCAACTTGAAGATCGGCTTACAAGTAGCAGTCAGATAGGAAATAAGCCTGGAAATATAATTTATTCATCCCAAGAAACCTATGACTTCCTTCTCAATACAGGAAGCGGGATGGATCATGTTATGGAATAAAGCTACCATGGCACGCATATATGTTGCATCGGTGTTCTTAAACCCAAAAGGCATAACCTTGTAGCAGAAAGTGCCCCACTGTGTAACAAAAGTAGTCTTCTCCATGTCTTCAGGTGCCATCTTGATCTGATTATACCCTGAGAAGCCATCCATGAAGAAGAATACTTTGTGTTGAGTAGTGTTGTCAACCAGAACATCAATATGTGGAAGCGGAAAGCCATCATTGGGGCTTGCCTTGTTCAGATCCCTATAATCTACACACATACGTACTTTTCCATCTTTCTTTGGTACCGGGACCACATTTGTAACCCACTGAGGATATAATGTAACTGGTAAGAAACCTGCGTTGAATTGCTTCATAACAGCCTTGATATTTTCTGACATCTCGGGATGCATATGACTAACCTTCTGCTTTATTAGAGAACAACCCTCTTTCATCGGTAGATGGTGAACCACAATATCAGTATCAAGTTGTGACATGTCTTCGTATGATCAAGCAAAGATCTCAACATAGTCATGCAGCATCTGGATTAACCTATTCTTGACATTGTCCTCTAGGTTGGCACCTATCTTGATTTCTTTCTTGTCTGTTTCAGTACCCAAGTTCACAACCTCGACTGGCTCTTCATGTGGTTGTATAGCCTTTTCCTCTTGCACTAATAGTCTAACAAGTTATCCAGGTATTTCACAATCTTCCTTACCTTCGTCCTCAGCGTGGTAGATCGGATTTTCAAAGTCATAAGTGGCAATAGCAGAATTGTTATCAACGGGATCCAGAGTGAATGTGGATCTTCAATTTATTGTGTGGGTGTGTGTAAGAATACATAGCTATTTTGAATGTGTAATAATAAAATAAAGACAAAGAGCTCAAAATTTGAATGCAAAATGTCCAATGCTTTATTAAATGAAGATATGTTTATGAGATGACAGCCCTAACAAATGGACCATTGTACCCTGGGTAAGGCACAAGGCTTAAACTCATTGTTTAAAAATTACATAACCAAAACTTTGAAAGCAATAAGAAACAGAAAATGGCATTTAATCCTGACTAAAGGAGATTGAGATAAGGTCTTCAGTCTTCCAGTTGTTAAGCCCATTGCCGATGGTAGGAAAGATCCAGTTGTCAAGGTCCTAGTCACTGTCAACATCTTCTATTGGGTTGACTCCATTGTTGCTGACGCAGAATGGTGGTCTTCTAGCACGAGCGCAGCGAGCATCCCTTTGAGCCTCTGCAGTGAAACCCAAACCAAATTTGTCAGATTTGTATGGAATGTCAGAAAGCTAACCCCAAGTAGTGCAACCACCTTCTTCTGCAACAGCTCTAGCATCCTTCAAAGAAGCCATTTTTGGCGGAACCCTGGTAACCTTGGGAATAGCAGAAACATCTTCGATAGCAGTAGGAGAGATAACTTCAAAAGTCTGGAAGGGAGTTTCGATGAATTCTCCGTCCATCTCAACATACTTGAATGAATTCAAGTGACTCACCATATACTTTTCTTCACCATAAACAATAACAACCTTTCCTTCGAACAGATACTTTAGCTTGTGGTGTAAGGTTGAAGTAACAACGCCTGCCCCATGAATCCAGAGATTTCCAAGTAAAAAAGAATAATCCGGTCGAATATCCATTACATAAAAGGTAGAATCAAAAACCTGCAAACCCACTTTAATTGGGAGATCCACCTCTCTGTGTACCATCCTCTTTAACCCGTCAAAGGCTCGAACTATAATATCATTGGGTTTCAGCATAACCCCTTCACAATCAAGACTATCCAGTGCACCCTTCGGTAGAACATCCAGCGAGGAACCCGTATCAACTAATACATGCGCTAAAGTAGTGCCCCTGTATTCAATAGAAATATACAGGGCCTTCTTTAGCTGCCTCCGTCTGGGAAGGCTCCGTCATTTACTCTTTGCCCTGTGTCTCAGTAACTGACTCGGTAGCGCTAACACGAACTGGTGTGGCGACAGTCTTCAGAGAAATTTCTAGAAAGAAAACCCTTCCATTTCTAGTAACTTTATTGGTCCCAAAAACATTGTCAACAGTGGAATTAGAAACTTCGGTGCATTCATTTTCAGTAGTCAATAGTTCTTGCTCGATGCCATGGTAGTAGACGTCAGCTCCATAATTTCACGGGATAACTTTATCTGAGGAATATGGAATTGGTTCGGGTGAAGTGATTATCAAGGGAGAAACTTTGGGTTTGGTAGTGATCCTTACAAGACCCTTGGAAGTGATCCTGATAGAAGTTTCGGATATTACAGATAACTCTTCCAGCTCCAAGTCTTGCAACAAATTCTCAACAGATGGGATCTTCTCAACTAGAATTAGGTGATTATCCATTAGATGCTGAATACCTTCTTTCAGCAACTTGCAGCCATTGGGTTAGGCTACGTAGCAGTAACATCTTTCAATATAACCCAGAAATAAACCGGCCCGCAACAGATTCTTCTTGATAATCGGGAGGGGAGTAGCCAATTCACTTATAGCAGAAACATAAAGGGCATCATCAATAGCACTTGGGCCTTTGTCGTGCTTTGGCAAGGAGCAAAAAATTTGAATGCAAAATCATTCAATGTTTTTCATTAAATGAGCATATGATATATGAAATCACAAACCCTTAACAAATGGACCATTGTGCCCCGAGTAATGCACATGGTTTAAAGTCATTATTTTTTGAAGGAAATTATACAGACAAATTTCTTATAAAAAAATTTAAAAAAACAGGAAATAGAAATTACTCCTGGTTGAAGGAGATTGAGATGAAGTATTTAGCCTTCCAGTTGTTGAGTCCACCATCAGCAGTTAGGAAGATCCAGTTGTCTAGGTCACCATCGCTATTAGTGTCTTTCAGTGCATTGACTTCACTCTTGCTAATATGGAGAGGTGGTCCACCAGCACGAGCACGTCAAACCTCTTTTTGAGCTTTTGAAGTAAAACCCAACCCAAATTTATCATATTTGTAGGGGATGTCAGGAAGTTGTCCCCAGATAGTGCAGCCTCCATCTTCTACCATAGCCCTAACATCCTTCAAGGAAGTCATCCTTGGTGTGCCTTTAGAGATTTCAGGAGTAGCAGGAGTAGCAACAACAATCATTGGAGGGATTACCTCAAATGCTTGACATGGGGTTTTAATGAATTTGCCATCCATTTCAACGTATTTGAAAGAGTTCAAATGACTGACCATATATTTTTCCTCTCCACAAACTGTGACAACCTTCCCTTTCACTGGGTATTTCAGCATTTGATGTAATGTAGAGGTAACCGCACCTGCCCCATGAATCCATGGGCGTCCGAGTAAACATGAATAGGCCGGACAAATATCCATTACATAGAAAGTTGAATTGAAGACTTGAGATCCCACCTTGATCGATAGATCAGCCTCTCTATGGACCATTCTTTTCGAACCATCGAAGGCTCTTACCACAATATTACTAGGTTTCAGCACCAGCCCATCACAGTCCAATCTATCCAAATCACCTTTAGGTAAAACATTTAAGGAGGGCCCAGTATCTACTAACACATACACCAGGGTGGTTCCTTTGCATTCAATAGAGATGTGGAGAGATTTATTGTGATTCTTCCCCTCCAGAGTTAAATCTGCATCAGAAAATCCCAAGCCATTGTCAGCAGTTAGGCTTGCTACACAATTTTCAAATTGATCAGCAGTAGTTTCTTGTGGGACATGGGAATTCTTCAGAAATTTCAACAAAGCTTGGGTATGTGCTTCGGAGCATAACAACAAGGACAACATGGATATTTTTTAGGGTGTCTGCCCCAGTTGTTCCACTATTTTGTAATCAATTTTTCGGATGATCTTTAGAATTTCTTCCATCTCTTGTCTAGATGGGTCTTCAATTGTCACCTCTTTTGGGGGTACCTCCGTCAGGGCAGACTCAGTAACTTTCTCTTTACCTCGGGTATTGGCAGTTGGCCTAGAAGTAGGAATGTGAACAGGTGTTATAGTAGTAGTTGGAGGACAGATCTCTGGAGAGAAGATCCTTCATGTTCTAGTGACCTGACTAGTTTCGGTTATGTTTGTGGTTTGGGCATCTTTGTTTTTAGCAGTCCATGGCTCTTGCTTGACACCATGATATTAAACTTCTGCCCCATAGTTCCAGGGCACAACTTTGTCAGATGAGTAAGGGACTGGCCCTGGTATAGTGATAATAAGAGGAGCCACTCTTGGCTTAGCAGGAATCCTTATAGGGTCTTTATAGGTGATCCTAATAAGGGGTGTTGGAGTTTTTTATTATGGAAACGTCTTGAGGTAAACATTTCATGGACAGAGTTTTCTCGAACAGAACTTCATGGCTATCAATTAGGCATTGAATACCTTTCTTCAACCATATACATCCATTAGTTTGGGAATCACAATGGTAACAATTTTCAAAGTATCCAGGAAATAAACCGGCCCTCGGCAGGTTCTTCTTAAAGGTCAATAATTGAGTAATCAAATCATTTATGGTGGAGACAAAAGAGACATCGTCAATGGCATTGACACCTTTACCATGACTAGGCATGGGCACCGTAATCACATTAGGGGTTTGTGGAGGGTCAAACTCAATCACTTTATTATCAATCAAATCTTGGATCTTGTTCTTCAATGTCCAACAGTTGTTTGTTTCATGTCCAGGACTATTTGAATGATAGGCGCATTTCACGTTTAGATTATTTTTGGAAGAGGAAGTATTGGGATTAGGGTGAGGATCTCGCAACGTTATCAAATACGCCTTCAATAGATGTTGTAAAGCTTGAGATTGTGGAATGTTGATTTTAGTAAACTTCCTCCTTGGGGCATCAGGCCTTTGTTGACTATTTGATTGTTGTGGTCGTTGAACTAGGGTCGGGTTTGAAATTAATACAAATCCTACCAATTGATGATGATCATTATTGATACGGCTCCTTTGTCCATAAATAACATTAGTCTCTTTCTTACTGTGATCGGTGGATCTGGAACTGACTGTTTAACGCTGGTTCGCGAAATGTCGCGGAAGCAAGAGTCGCCACCGTCTTTTATTTTCTCCAAATGGAAAGGACAAAAGCACAGAAAAATTCCTTATAGAGATTGCTCTCGGTTCGGGAGGTAGATTATAGAAAGGGAAGGTGTTAGCACCCTTTCTATCCATGGTTATCCATGGGCTCTTAGATACTTGCTCATTGTGTTTTCAAAATGGTTTGTTTGCTTTTCAACTGTGGGTTTAAAAAAAGGTTTCTTTGAAAATTCCAGTTCGACTCTTGTATCGGTCCTCAAGAGTGTTTGAAAAGTTGCTTTCGAAAGCTTTTTGAAAAGGTGTCGGTGTGAAAAGTATTTTTGAATTTGTTTTGAATTTAGAGCAAGTATCTAGAGTCGTCTACCTACCCTAAGGAATTCGTCTGTGTAAATGTCCTTAAGGTAATGCCATCCCACCATTGAGAGGTAGGTAGCACCACCATTGGAGGTGTTCGGGTCAATTCGAAGGTTCGGGACATGGTGATCACCAGAGCAATGGGAAGACACCTTAGAAGCTACCCTCATGCTAGGTTCCCGGATCATGAGGACTTACTAAGACATCCTCTACTCGACGATCACCTTTCGAGGCAAGGCAACAGTGAGGCGTACCCTAGGGGTGGTGTGTGATTTGTGTGTCGTTTTCAGTTATTTTGTCTTGTTCATGTATGAGTGATCTACGCTTTTATTTTTATTTAATCATTCATTCTTGTATGCATTTATTTAACAGTTAAAATATTGCGAGAAATAAAAGTTCTAAAGCTATTACAAAAGGCGCGGGTCCACATCGCCAAAATTTCCAGGACCCGATTTGACGGAAAAAATAAAGAATTAAGGTAAAGTAAAAGTGCGAGAAATATATTACACGGCTTTGGGAGAGGTACATAAATATTGAAAGAAAAAGAAGTAAATACGCGAATTAAAACTTTAAATTGAAACGAGGGCGTTGGACCCTTTTTAATGGAATTAAATTAATTTGTTAAATTAATTGAATTAAAATGAAAAGAAATTGTTTTTTGGTATTTTTGTATTTTTATGATTTTAATGAAAAAAGAATTTAATGAAATTAAAAGATTAACCCTAATTCTAATTGTTTTAGTTTATTAAGAAAGTATTAAATTTTAACCTAATATTAACCTAATTATTTACATGCAAATCTTGATTTATAAAAATAAATAATATTTAATTATTATGAAATAAAAGAAAAAAAGGATACAAAATTATTACAAACCCTAATTCTACCAATTTTAGGTTTTTATTGAAAATATTAGAATTAAACCTAATTTAATAACTAAAATTAATGAATAATATTTATTTACAAAAAATATATTAATTAAATAAAATACTTATTTTTTGTCTTTTTCTGATTTTTTGTGTTTTTTTATATTATTTGTGAAAATATTAAATTAATTAAAAAAACAATAATTGAAAGAAAGTAAAAATAATGAAAAACAAAGAATGTAAAAAAAGTTTGCAAACCTAGGGGGTTCTGCCCCTAATTTGGAGGTGTATATCAGCATTTTAGGCCCATCAAGACCTTGGCCTGTTTGACTTGTGCGCTGGCATGTGAGATGGTTGACTAGTACCCATCATGATCTCTGGATCCTGGCCCTTGGATTGGTGAAATTGGCCAAGTGGCGTGTTGGATGGAAGAGCATATGGTAGAGCTTTATGTTGAATCTGCATGGGATAACAGTTAAAGGCAAAATAATATGAAAGGGGGTGAGGACCTGGGGCTCGAACCCAGGTCCTGGAGGTTACCACTACAATGCCTTGCCAATCATACCAAGCGTGCTTTCTGTATATTGAATAACAAACAAATATTATAAGATAAAACCACGCGTTAGTGCTTTTTTAGCGCGAAATTTTGAATCAACCAGTCAGCGCCTTACACTTCATCATCTTCTTCATTGTTTTGTTTTTCCCTGAAAATTCAAAAGGGTTAGCGGGGGTTTTGAACCCCCTCAAAATACGCCATAACCAATAATAACGATTAAGCCATGGTAACACATAAATTAGGCGCGAGGATTGATTTGTCTTCGTCCAATCATGCTGAGTTTGGTCATGGTACTGAGAACTCCCAATTTTACAGCATGTAAAAGTACCCAATTCAAAGCTTGAAAAAACCTAAAAGATGACAATGGTGGAATCGCATACAGTGCTCAAAAACACAATTAACTTATATGGTTAGCTTCAGAAAGGTTTAATTAGCACAAATCCACAAATAAAATGCAATGAATATACCTAAATTGTAAAACACGATTATGAGAAAAAGGTGAAAAAGTTTGACTTCTGTACAATGATTCAAGGCGTTAGAATTGGTGCTTTTGATCCAGGAAGTTTCTTTGATGTCCCAGGAATGTGATAGAATCGTTGTTTCACCTTGAAAAGCACTGGAATATGGTTTTCAGTTTTGGAATTTTTAAGCAAAAACTCAAGTGTTACTTCTTGTCTATGGCGCAACTTTTAGTCAAAAGGCACGAGGGTTTGCATCCTTATATGTATATGAGTGATTAGGTCAAAGAAAATTGATCCAAAATCCATGAATTGATGAATAGGATATTTGATTTTTCATGCTATTATTTTCAAATCTTTTTCAAGCATTTTTGATACAAATCATGTCTAATTCCATTGATTCTTTCTATATTTAGTTAGGCACGAAATCATAAGCTTATTCCTTGCACAAAAAGATTTGGAAAATTAGATTTAGTATTTTTCATGTATTTTATTTAATTAAATGAATTATTAATAATAAAAAATCTAAATAAATAAATAAAAAATGATAAAAACTTCCCTTTGGGCCAAATGGTCGTGCACATGCCTTGGATGATGAATTGTGGAAGAAACAGAGGCCCATTAGCAATTTTAGGTCATTTGAATCAATGTTGACTTTTCAAAATATCCAAAAATTTCCCAACTTCCACAAGGCATAACTTGCTCAATTTTTAAGCTTTGCTCATGTTCTTGGACATTTTGGAAAGGTCGTTGAGTCCTTTAACCAATGCCTTTGGTCCCATGTCATTTTGATTTACCAATATCAAGTTATGGCCTTTGACTTAAAGTCCCTTTTTGTTGACTTTTAAGAATGACCTATAATGTTGAAATTGATAACTTTTTGTGAGAGCATTTCTTGGACTTGAAGTGTGAAGAGGAGTTGTAGAAAATGTCTTTATCTTCAAAATGAGCTTTGGATGGAATTTTTCTGATAATCCATGTGAAAGTTATGCCCTGGTCAATTTACAGTTGACTTTTTCAACTGTCCAAATAAGGAAACTTTTGCATCTTGGTGATTTTTGAGCCAAGCTTTGAGAATCATGATCAAGCATTGATCAAATGATGTTTGTGGCTTCAAAATGAGATTTTTGACCAAAAATTTAGACTTTTGACTGTCAAATGACCATTTTGCCTCTACAGTTGACTGTAGTGCAATTAGGGTTTTTGACTGTGCAATTTTGTGCTGAAAGTCTTGAAACTTAGTATGAGGATGCTTGATAATATTTGTAGGCATGTGGAACTTGATTGGACCCTTGGAAACTTCATTTTCTTTGTCAGAACCAAAACCCTAATTTTGACTGTTAGGAGGCCCTTGAACTGTGCAACCCTTAGGGAGATTTTGAAGCATGCTTTTGACAAATCTTGAAGAATATGGGAGGGAAAATTTTGGGGTACAACAGTTGCCCCTGTTCAATCTTCTTAGACTTGAGGATGCAGATTGGCTGACGTTCCTTTCGTAATCCGAAGGTGGAAGATGATTGAACACTAGAGTGCCCAGAAATTTGCGCTCACATAGTAGCAGTGTGATGGTGGAATGGGCTTATAGATGCCATTTAGAGATTGATGGATAGGATGATGGGCTTATAGATGCCATGCTGAGAGATGATGGAATGTGGATGGGCTTATAGATGCCATCTGGATGTCGATCGCGTAAGAGATTCCTTAGCGAGAACCTGCGTTCCTGCAAAAGAAAAAATGATTACCTGACCTATTACAGGAGCTGGTCTTCAGATAGATGTGCAGGTGTGTCCAGACTGGTTACAGGAGCTGGATCTGGAGCTTCAAACGATGATGAATGAACCAGAGATGGTTACTACCTCAACAGGAACGGTGAGAGAACCTTGGATAACTTTAACCTCAATAGCAATTGTTGAGCGAATCTTGGGATTACCACCTCCGCAGGATCGGGGAGAGAACCATAGGCGATTACAACCTCAATAACAATCATTGAGAAAACCTTGGATGGAATTATCATCTCCGCAGTATCGGGGAGAGAACCATAGGCGATTACAATCTCAATAGCAATCATTGAGAAAACCTTGGATGGAATTATCATCTCCGCAGTATCGGGGAGAGAACCATAGGCAATTACGACCTCAATAGCAATCATTGGGAAAACCTTGGATGGAATTATCATCTCCGCAGTATCGGGGAGAGAACCATAGGCGATTACAATCTCAATAGCAATCATTGAGAAAACCTTGGATGGAATTATCATCTCCGCAGTATCGGGGAGAGAACCATAGGCGATTACAATCTCAATAGCAATCATTGAGAAAACCTTGGATGGAATTATCATCTCCGCAGTATCGGGGAGAGAACCATAGGCGATTACGACCTCAATAGCAATCATTGGGAAAACCTTGGATGGAATTATCATCTCCGCAGTATCGGGGAGAGAACCATAGGCGATTACGACCTCAATAGCAATCATTGGGAAAACCTTGGATGGAATTATCATCTCCGCAGTATCGGGGAGAGAACCATAGGCGATTACGACCTCAATAGCAATCATTGGGAAAACCTTGGATGGAATTATCATCTCCGCAGTATCGGGGAGAGAACCATAGGAGATTACAATCTCCATAGCAATCATTGAGAAAACCTTGGATGGAATTATCATCTTCGCAGTATCGGGGAGAGAACCATAGGTGATTACAACTCAATAGCAATCATTGAGAAAAACTTGGATGGAATTATCATCTCTGCAGTATCGGGGAGAGAACCATAGGCGATTACAATCTCAATAGCAATCATTGAGAAAACCTTGGATGGAATTATCATCTCCGCAGTATCGGGGAGAGAACCATAGGCGATTACGACCTCAATAGCAATCATTGGGAAAACCTTGGATGGAATTATCATCTCCGCAGTATCAGGGAGAGAACCATAGGCGATTACGACCTCAATAGCAATCATTGGGAAAACCTTGGATGGAATTATCATCTCCGCAGTATCGGGGAGAGAACCATAGGTGATTACGACCTCAATAGCAATCATTGAGAAAACCTTGGATGGAATTATCATCTCCGCAGTATCGGGGAGAGAACCATAGGCGATTACGACCTCAATAGCAATCATTGGGAAAACCTTGAATGGAATTATCATCTCCGCAGTATCGGGGAGAGAACCATAGGCGATTACGACCCCAATAGCAATCATTGGGAAAACCTTGGATGGAATTATCATCTCCGCAGTATCGGGGAGAGAACCATAGGTGATTACAACCTCAATAGCAATCATTGGGAAAACCTTGGATGGAATTATCATCTCCGCAGTATCCGGGAGAGAACCATAGGCGATTACAATCTCAATAGCAATCATTGAGAAAACCTTGGATGGAATTATCATCTCCGCAGTATCGGGGAGAGAACCATAGGCGATTACAATCTCAATAGCAATCATTGAGAAAACCTTGGATGGAATTATCATCTCCGCAGTATCGGGGAGAGAACCATAGGCGATTACAATCTCAAAAGCAATCATTGAGAAAACCTTGGATGGAATTATCATCTCCGCAGTATCGGGGAGAGAACCATAGGCGATTACAATCTCAATAGCAATCATTGAGAAAACCTTGGATGGAATTATCATCTCCGCAGTATCGGGGAGAGAACCATAGGCGATTACAATCTCAATAGCAATCATTGAGAAAACCTTGGATAACTTCTACTGAGTCTTCATTAGAAAAATCTGTTTGGGGTCGATTTAACTTGACTAGAGAAGGCCTTAGACTGGATAAGAAACAGAGAATCTTAGGGTCGATTAACTGAACCGGTCTAGGTCTTGGAACGTCTTCAACTGGGTCTTTATCAGAAAAATCTGTTTGGGGTCGATTTAACTGGACCAGAGAAGGCCTTGGACTGGATAAGAAATCTTTGGAGTCGATTAACTGAACCGGTCTAGGTCTTGGAATATGATTGAGAATTTAACTGAATCTTTCCTGAAAGGTAAAGGTCAGTCATATGCAATGCATGATATGGATCAAGAAATGATGTTCTCAACATAAATGAGATTTGTAAGATATGATGCGTCTATGCATGCTATAATGATGTATGGAAGTGCGATGTTTATGAATGTGTTTTTTTCGTCTTAGGAAAATAAATCCTTGACGGGTTCCAGGAAGTCACTCCTGGGCTGATATTGGAGAATAGATCTTTGCTTCCGCTAGGGATGATAGTTGCAAGAATACTGGTAGGAGAAGATGATTCCGTCGGGGAATAAACTTGGCGAATGGATTACTCTGCGGGGAGAAAAGTACTCTAGTAGTCTTGCTGGGGGGGGCAATGCTCTGTGGGACGAGGTACTTTGTTGAGTGTTGATAATAACTTGCTGGGGATGCCCTTGTTGTATTGGAAGTGTTACTAGACTTTGCTGGGGATAAGAAGACTGTGTCGAGGACGCTCTTTCCGTGGCTTTTGGCTGAGGATAACCCGGTTATATCCTGGTAAGGAAATAACTCTTTGAATAAAGCCGGGAGACGCGTTCGTGCTCTGCGAGGATAAGCTTCCAGAATCTACTGGGGATAAGCTTACTGCTTGGGGAGATGGATTCCAACTTTCCTGGGGAACTGGATTGGACTCTCTTGGGGAATTTTTGAACTGTATCGGGGAAGTGACTTCATTGAATGTCTGATATACCGTCGGGGAACAATCTTTAGGTCAAGACTGCCGGGGATGCTTGTTAAGAATATCCGTATGTGCTGTGCCGGGGAACGTTGAGATCTGCGGGGGATACCCAACTTCCTTAAGGTTTGATGAAAGCTTTGCTTGGGGAGAGTGCACTGACTTGCTGGCTCACTCTCTGGGGAATTAAGATATCTGGTTATGTTCTTCAACGGAACCTACCTTGACACCTTGGAGGACAGAACAATCAGATTGCTTAGACCACCCATTATTGCCCCTGTTTCTGATGTGGGAGAGGAAGACCTGTGAGGTGCTGATAGTTGTTGATGGACAAACTCTTCTTCTGATAGGCCAGTGACAAGATGCCGGGACATAGTCGTACGCTTTTTATCCCTAACTTTTGCCTGGACCGCCCTTTCGGGTTTTCAGTCCACCGGGATACCCATTTTTGCCCAAGCCGCCTTTTCAGGTTTTCGACTTGCCGGGTGTACAGATTTTTTCATTTCATCCCTTCATTTTGCCCGAACCCTTTTGGTTCGTCGGGAAGCCCCTTATTTTTGCCTAGGTGTGTCAACCTAGCGGGTCTTTGATTTTGCGTAGTATCTTTTCGACTATGTCCACGCTCTTAGAATGTAGGGAGTTGCCCCTGTTAGAAGTGTTTTGTCATGCCACCAGAAGGTGTTTGATTAGGCAAGATTCGTTGCTGGAGTGCCCCAAATGACTCAGGCGGAGATTTGCCCCAGGTTATTTGGCCTTTGAGAGATTCTCCGAATCTTGCCTTAACTTCCCCAGATGATGGACAATAGTCATACCTGCCCCTTGATTGGAGGTACTTCTATTCATTAGGCATTCGTCGTGCGAATTTCTATGTTGTTCAAACAAAAGGTCATATGCAAACAAAGTTATGTTAAAAATGCAAAGCTTATGTCTGTCTTGAAGATTTCGAAAATGCATTCTTTCCATAAAACAAGTGATTGTTTGTAAAACGTGATGTCAACTCCGTATTTTATCGCAAGCCTTAAGGAGTCAGGATACCTTTCGTAACAGTATGCTTTCGAACTAACCCATGCTTCAGCTAGGACTTTTAAGGGTTATAACGTGGCCTGGTTCACGGTTTAAGAAACAAAGGATAAAGGCTCAAATTATTTGTACCCACCCACTCTTCGTGATGTTCTTCAAACCTAAACTCAGTTGATCGTGCGTTAGACCTTATTTGAGTCCTTGCTTTGATTTTCCGGTGATGATTCGGATGTTGATAACTTATTTTGAATAGACAGTCATTCCTTTTTGTTATTGTTGAGGGTTTGTATGACCTCTTTCTTGTTTGATTTTTTGTTATCCCTTTCTTTTTTTTTGCCTGAACTGTTTCCTTTTTTGGAATTACAGTCAGCGGGATGCCCCAGTTTTGTAAGTCTCCTTCATGGGTTTTGACTTAATGGGTTTTTCATTTTTTGAGATAATGATTGCCTTTCTTTATTGACTATTCGGAACCATCATTGTCTTTCTCTGTTTTGTAAGGACCTTTTTTTGGTGTCGTTTGCTATGCACCTGGATCAACTGAGAGAACTACCCTGCCCCAGGTTATGATTAAGGGTTTTAAATTTCGAAAAGAAAAACTCCTACTTCTTTGGCTCAAAGGGGTTGACGAGGGATTATCTTCCTTATAACTCCAGTGTTTAGGGATTGAAACAATGCCTGTACCTCATCAGCGGGGTCTGTTCAAAAGCATACTGTAGATTATGGTATCGTTTTCGTCATCCTCCCTCAAGAGGCTTAGAATTATTATTTAAGAGTTGATCATCAGAAAAAATATGAAAATAATTTGCATTTAGTGAATACGAATATATTGCTTCAAAACAGACATATGCGATGCATTAATGAAATAACAACGTTCTAATATGCGTAAATGTTTGAACAAACGAAAATTGCAACTTGAACATTCGAATGAACAAAAATTTCTCAATCCTAGCCATGTTTTGGCAAGGGAGCAGTGATCACGTTGGGAGTCTTGGGTACTTCAAACTGAATCTCTCCAGCGTCGATCATGTCTTGAATCTTGTTTTTGAGAGGCCAGCAGTTGTCCGTAGTATGCCCCGGGCTATCAGAATGGTATGCGCACCTATCGTTGGGATGATAGTTAGGAGCAGAAGTGTTTGGATTCCGGAGAGGAGCCCTTAAGGTGATCAGCCCTGCCTCCAACATTTGTTGTAGTGCTTGATCCAGCGACATGTTGATCTTGGTGAACTGCCTTTTAGGCTTATCTGGTTTGCTCTGATCAACCCGCTGTTCTTGGCGAGGTCGTTGTTGGACCTGAGAAGTAGTAGCAACTCGGAGAGGTCTATTCATTGGACCCGACCTTTGCCCTCTTGGAAGCTGTTCCATGACCTGGTCCCTGATTTGGGCTGGTTGCTTCATACCTTGAGGAAGCTGGCTGATCATGGCTCTCAGCTCTCCTTGTTCCTGAGCTAAACCTTGAATGAGGGCCCTTTGCCCCAGCATCTGGGTTTTCAATGTGTCTACCTCAGCTTGTAGACGTTTCAGCTGTTCGTCCTTGTCATCTTCAGGACTCTTTCTGATCAGATTCCCCATGAGGAGTGTCCTCAACTCTTCCTGCCCCTTGGATAGGCTTAGGAAGATTTCCCTGAACTGAGTCTCTTGAGTGTGAAGATTCTGGTTATCTTGTTGGCAAGCCATTGCTGAAATAAACAGCGAGAAAGGTAAGTGACCTGCAACAAGGATACTTGTTATGCAATGATGAGTATGACATGCATGTAATGTTTTCAAGGACCTCGTGGGGTAAACAAGAAAATTTGTTAGCATTTGGATCCAGTAGCTTGATTGAAAGAACTTCATATTTGTTGAGAATCTTTCTTCCAAGGGTCAAAGGCTCACCATATCAAGTGGGTCATAGCCCCTGACTCAAGTCATCAACCTTATTTTGCTTTCCAAACAACCTTGGCTAGGGGAACCTTCTTCAGGAGTCAAAGCTCACCATATCAAGTGGGTCATAGCCTCTGACAACTTTGGCTAGAGGAAAATAAATCCTCTTTGCCCCTTGCTAGATGTTTGATTCATCATGACCTGCATCACAAGCCCTTGAGATCCTTGAAATGGGTTAGGATGTATGCAATGGTATGATGTCATGATGCATGGGGTAATATGGATAAACCCTGTTATGAGCCCTTATTAAGGACTATAAACAGAAACCTGCAAGAAACTCAAGTAAAACCTGTCATGAGTCCCAGTTAAGGACTAAAAAACAAAACCTGCAAGAAACTCGGTAAACCCTGTTATGAGTCCTAATTAAGGACTGCAAACCAAAACCTGTAAGAAACTCAGTACACCCTGTTATAAGTCCCAATTAAGGACCACAAACAAAACCTGCAAGAATTTAGTAACCCTGTTATGAGTCCCAATTAAGGACTATAAACAAAACCTGCAAGAATATCAGTAAACCCTGTTATGAGTCCCAATTAAGGACTATAAACAAAACCTGCAAGAAACTCGAATGTCAGACAACAAGCATGCAAGTAGTCAAGTACGAAGGCACACAAGTCACACAAGAGAAACCCTTAGAGTTTAGGCCAGCATGGGGTCTGGGTATTACCCTCTTGAAGTTGGTGGGTTCAACCTGTCCTATTAGAAGTAACCGGGTTCTAAGGGTCCCAACATCACTGGATTGCTTTCATTGTTCATCGTTTCGATTTAGCCACTGAACTGGCGATCGAAATATTCCAGGAAAGCAACCCTCAATTGAGTGTAGTATCGAGTATCAACCAACCTCGGACTGCACCAAAGTCAGTTATCTCACTACCCTAAAGAGGCCAAGATAGTTCAATTAAGGTTCCTAAGGTCTGTTGATGCTTCATGACACCACGCGGAGGCCTCGTACTCTCCTTGACTGAACTCAAGGGTTACCGGTACACACCAAAGTGCCACATCAACGTAGCAGACTGTTTCAACCATGTCGGTATACCCCGCACAGTTCCCTCACAGTCTTGTTGCTACTTTCTAAGAAGGTATCCCCAGATCCGGGTTAGGATCTATAGAACTCCCAAGACAGTCCCACAATTTAAAGAAAACAAGGAAAGCAATTGAAAACACAGTTATGAACTAACCCTAAGGTACACCTCACTTTAAGTTTAAGTCCCCAGCAGAGTCGCCAGTTCTGTGATCGGTGGATCTGGAACTGACTGTTTAACGCTGGTTTGCGAAATGTCGCGGAAGCAAGAGTCGCCACCGTCTTTTATTTTCTCCAAATAGAAAGGACAAAAGCACAGAAAAATTCCTTATAGAGATTGCTCTCGGTTCGGGAGGTAGATTATAGAAAGGGAAGGTGTTAGCACCCTTTCTATCCATGGTTATCCATGGGCTCTTAGATACTTGCTCATTGTGTTTTCAAAATGGTTTGTTTGCTTTTCAACTGTGGGTTTAAAAAAAGGTTTCTTTGAAAATTCCAGTTCGACTCTTGTATCGGTCCTCAAGAGTGTTTGAAAAGTTGCTTTCGAAAGCTTTTTGAAAAGGTGTCGGTGTGAAAAGTATTTTTGAATTTGTTTTGAATTTAGAGCAAGTATCTAGAGTCGTCTACCTACCCTAAGGAATTCGTCTGTGTAAATGTCCTTAAGGTAATGCCATCCCACCATTGAGAGGTAGGTAGCACCACCATTGGAGGTGTTCGGGTCAATTCGAAGGTTCGGGACATGGTGATCACCAGAGCAATGGGAAGACACCTTAGAAGCTACCCTCATGCCAGGTTCCCGGATCATGAGGACTTACTAAGACATCCTCTACTCGACGATCACCTTTCGAGGCAAGGCAACAGTGAGGCGTACCCTAGGGGTGGTGTGTGATTTGTGTGTCGTTTTCAGTTATTTTGTCTTGTTCATGTATGAGTGATCTACGCTTTTGTTTTTATTTAATCATTCATTCTTGTATGCATTTATTTAACAGTTAAAATATTGCGAGAAATAAAAGTTCTAAAGCTATTACAAAAGGCGCGGGTCCACATCGCCAAAATTTCCAGGACCCGATTTGACGGAAAAAATAAAGAATTAAGGTAAAGTAAAAGTGCGAGAAATATATTACACGGCTTTGGGAGAGGTACATAAATATTGAAAGAAAAAGAAGTAAATACGCGAATTAAAACTTTAAATTGAAACGAGGGCGTTGGACCCTTTTTAATGGAATTAAATTAATTTGTTAAATTAATTGAATTAAAATGAAAAGAAATTGTTTTTTGGTATTTTTGTATTTTTATGATTTTAATGAAAAAAGAATTTAATGAAATTAAAAGATTAACCCTAATTCTAATTGTTTTAGTTTATTAAGAAAGTATTAAATTTTAACCTAATATTAACCTAATTATTTACATGCAAATCTTGATTTATAAAAATAAATAATATTTAATTATTATGAAAGAAAAGAAAAAAAGGATACAAAATTATTACAAACCCTAATTCTACCAATTTTAGGTTTTTATTGAAAATATTAGAATTAAACCTAATTTAATAACTAAAATTAATGAATAATATTTATTTACAAAAAATATATTAATTAAATAAAATACTTATTTTTTGTCTTTTTCTGATTTTTTGTGTTTTTTTATATTATTTGTGAAAATATTAAATTAATTAAAAAAACAATAATTGAAAGAAAGTAAAAATAATGAAAAACAAAGAATGTAAAAAAAGTTTGCAAACCTAGGGGGTTCTGCCCCTAATTTGGAGGTGTATATCAGCATTTTAGGCCCATCAAGACCTTGGCCTGTTTGACTTGTGCGCTGGCATGTGAGATGGTTGACTAGTACCCATCATGATCTCTGGATCCTGGCCCTTGGATTGGTGAAATTGGCCAAGTGGCGTGTTGGATGGAAGAGCATATGGTAGAGCTTTATGTTGAATCTGCATGGGATAACAGTTAAAGGCAAAATAATATGAAAGGGGGTGAGGACCTGGGGCTCGAACCCAGGTCCTGGAGGTTACCACTACAATGCCTTGCCAATCATACCAAGCGTGCTTTCTGTATATTGAATAACAAACAAATATTATAAGATAAAACCACACGTTAGTGCTTTTTTAGCGCGAAATTTTGAATCAACCAGTCAGCGCCTTACACTTCATCATCTTCTTCATTGTTTTGTTTTTCCCTGAAAATGCAAAAGGGTTAGCGGGGGTTTTGAACCCCCTCAAAATACGCCATAACCAATAATAACGATTAAGCCATGGTAACACATAAATTAGGCGCGAGGATTGATTTGTCTTCGTCCAATCATGCTGAGTTTGGTCATGGTACTGAGAACTCCCAATTTTACAGCATGTAAAAGTACCCAATTCAAAGCTTGAAAAAACCTAAAAGATGACAATGGTGGAATCGCGTACAGTGCTCAAAAACACAATTAACTTATATGGTTAGCTTCAGAAAGGTTTAATTAGCACAAATCCATAAATAAAATGCAATGAATATACCTAAATTGTAAAACACGATTATGAGAAAAAGGTGAAAAAGTTTGACTTCTGTACAATGATTCAAGGCGTTAGAATTGGTGCTTTTGATCCAGGAAGTTTCTTTGATGTCCCAGGAATGTGATAGAATCGTTGTTTCACCTTGAAAAGCACTGGAATATGGTTTTCAGTTTTGGAATTTTTAAGCAAAAACTCAAGTGTTGCTTCTTGTCTATGACGCAACTTTTAGTCAAAAGGCATGAGGGTTTGCATCCTTATATGTATATGAGTGATTAGGTCAAAGAAAATTGATCCAAAATCCATGAATTGATGAATAGGATATTTGATTTTTCATGCTATTATTTTCAAATCTTTTTCAAGCATTTTTGATACAAATCATGTCTAATTCCATTGATTCTTTCTATATTTAGTTAGGCACGAAATCATAAGCTTATTCCTTGCACAAAAAGATTTGGAAAATTAGATTTAGTATTTTTCATGTATTTTATTTAATTAAATGAATTATTAATAATAAAAAATCCAAATAAATAAATAAAAAATGATAAAAACTTCCCTTTGGGCCAAATGGTCGTGCACATGCCTTGGATGATGAATTGTGGAAGAAACAGAGGCCCATTAGCAATTTTAGGTCATTTGAATCAATGTTGACTTTTCAAAATATCCAAAATTTTCCCAACTTCCACAAGACATTACTTGCTCAATTTTTAAGCTTTGCTCATGTTCTTGGACATTTTGGAAAGGTCTTTGAGTCCTTTAACCAATGCCTTTGGTTCCATGTCATTTTGATTTACCAATCTCAAGTTATGGCCTTTGACTTAAAGTCCCTTTTTGTTGACTTTTAAAAATGACCTATAATGTTGAAATTGATAACTTTTTGTGAGAGAATTTCTTGGACTTGAAGTGTGAAGAGGAGTTGTAGGAAATGTCTTTATCTTCAAAATGAGCTTTGGATGGAATTTTTCTGATAATCCATGTGAAAGTTATGCCCTGGTCAATTTACAGTTGACTTTTTCAACTGTCCAAATAAGGAAACTTTTGCATCTTGGTGATTTTTGAGCCAAGCTTTGAGAATCATGATCAAGCATTGATCAAATGATGTTTGTGGCTTCAAAATGAGATGTTTGACCAAAAATTTGGACTTTTGACTGTCAAATGACCATTTTGCCCCTACAGTTGACTGTAGTGCAATTAGGGTTTTTGACTGTGCAATTTTGTGCTGAAAGTCTTGAAACTTAGTATGAGGATGCTTGATCATATTTGTAGGCATGTGGGACTTGATTGGACCCTTGTAAACTTCATTTTCTTTGTCAGAACCAATACCCTAATTTTGACTGTTAGGAGGCCCTTGAACTGTGCAACCCTTGGGGAGATTTTGAAGCATGCTTTTGACAAATCTTGAAGAATATGGGAGGGCAAATTTTGGGGTACAACACTTAACAACAAATGGTTTCTTTACAGCATTAGAGGTTGAGGCCATTGGGATCTTTCCACTTTTGATTCCACTTTCCACTTGTTCACCAGTCAAAATCAACTCAGTAAACCCTGACGAAGAACTCTCAATCAGAAAATTAAAGAATGGACTAGACAAGGTGCCCATGAACATGTCCACTAACTCTCGGTCAGTCAACGGGGCTTACACCCTTCCAGCCAGGTCCTTCCACTTTTGAGCATACTCTTTTAATCCTTCATTTGAACCCATAGTCATATTTTTCGACTGCACGCTAGTTGGTGCAAGATCAACATTGTATTGGTATTATTTGTAAAGGCAGTAGTTAGATCCTCCCAGGTGTGGATATTAGTCCCCTCAAGTTGATAGAACCATTCCAATTTTGTTCTAGATAAGCTTTCTTGGAATAAGCGCACCCATGACTTTCTATCAGTGGTGTGCGGTTAAATCTTACGAACATAAGACCTTAGATGCATCTTTGGACATGATACCCCATTGTATTTGGCGAAGACAGGGACCTTGAATTTGTGGGAAATGACCACCCCAGGAACCATACCTAAGTCTCAAAAGTCTAAACCATGCACTGTTTGGATCTCCACGGCCTTAATTCGGTCTTTGAGTTGTTTGTACTTATCATTCGCCGGTGGGTATTGCTCCTCCGAATAGTCTTCATCCTCAGTAGATTGGTTATTTCCACCCCCGGATCTAGTGCTTCTAGCTTCCTCTTCTTGATTATCTTCCTCCTTTGAAGAAGCCTCTTCTATTTGAGCTAGTCGGGCAGGCCCCTTGAACCTTCTTCCCATGTTGAGAATAACAGCCCTCTTCTTGTCTTCTTCTTGTTGGCAAGGAGTGCCATAATATCTCGATAACCTTTAGCTAGGTTAAGGAGAGTCTCTTGGAACTGTGCATGTTGGGTTTTCAGATCTTTGACAATTTGCTCTAGAGTCATCTTATACTGAAATAAACAGTAAAAAGATGAGGAAACCTAGTCGAGAAACTTGCTTATTATATGATGCATGCTATGCGGATGCAATGTTTTCAAAGACCTTAAGGAATATAAATTTTCTAGCCAAAAAGGAAAAAAAACACAACAATTGTATTAATAAGTTTAAAGATTACAACTCCTTCTTGGGCTTACAATGAAAAAAAACAAAAAGGTCTCAAAGAGACTACAAAATGAAATCCTAAAACAAAATAACCTAGCTCTCCCATCGGCGCTTCCTCTTTGGTTAAATGTAGGCATTCAAGCTTTGCTCCTCGTGAAGATGCCTTGTGAGCTCCAACACTTTCCTCTCGCTTGCATAGAATAGAGCTTCGAAGGTGTCTCGTTCCCACTTGAGTTGAATTCACGATCTCTGTAATTATTCGAAGTTGGTAGGCATGTTAGGATGAAGAATGGTATAAGGAACATCCCCTTCGGCAACAGACTCTACAACTATTGGTAGAATAGCAAGATATGGAATCATGAGACTTTGAGCCCAAGCTCCTACCCATTTGAGATAAGGCTTAAGAAGGATGGAATTCTTATGCCCCAAATTCTTTCTATCAACCTTTCTTACCATGCTCCAAGCATGTACAAACCTTCGATGATAACCTTAGACATCGTTCTCGTAATCAAAAATAATACCTTGAATGAGTGCATCGTGGGGGCCATCTCTTTGAGCATAGCCAAACTGTCGTGGAGCTAGATACGGGTTAAAAGTAATACCTCCCTGTTGTACCCTAAAGTTTTCCCTCTCTTTTCTCAAGACAATTCTTACAAGATCTTCAAATAGCTCAAGTTTGCACAAGTGTTGACTAGGTCAAACCACCTCCTAAACACTGATGCCCCAAATTAGGGTTTTGATTTTCACAAGGACAAATGGACTTATAATGTCTCAAGTGACTTTAATGGATCATTATAGACCTCCAAGAATACTCATGTCAAGTTTCAAGTCTAGAATCACAATTTTTCTCAATCAATTGATTAGATGACTAAAAAACAGTTGTATTGGTTAAAAAGTCAACTGTGGTCAACTTACAGTCAAACTTCAATATTTTTGACCAATATAAACATTTTGAAGTCATATTCATAAATTGATCAAGTTTGGATCATAATTCCTCAAGAAAAGTGTGCAAATCATCAAAAGGGCAAATTGGTCAAAATAAGGGTTTTTTACTAGAATGGCTGATTTTTTACTTTTGAGCTAATACCTGACTTATTGGTTTGAAACATGATTTCAAGGATTCAAGTACATCATTTTTACCTAATTTCATGACTCAATTCACCTCTCAAAATCAAACAATTGATATATGAAATTTGATCAACTAATGAAAAGTCAACTAATACACCAAAAGTTAAACTTTGACTTTTTGATCAAAATTGAATTTCAAAAGTCAAGATTCATCAAGACATTCAAAAATATGAAGCTTGATCATCAAGAAATTAAGAAAGTCAAAAATCAATTTGAAAAGTCAAACTTTTCAAGACTTAGAAATTTTTCTTATTTTTGTACATGATAATTTCACTACTTCATGCCAATTTTTCACCAAGATCCAAGATGATTCAATGAAAAATCTCAACATGAAAGTTGTAGATCTTGATGAAATCTACAACTTTGTATTAGATGGCTCATATCCAAAAAATGCTTAGATTTTAAGTTATAGGCCGATGAAGTCATGCACTTTTTCTTAAACACTTAGTGAAATTTTGACCTAGTTTAGGCAGATTTTTTGTCCCAACTTCTTGGCCATTTTTCACATAGCTCCAATTTGATTTAGAAAAAATGGAAAACATGAAAGTTGTATAGGATGTTTCTATATTTTCAAAATGTCAAATAACTTGAAGAGATCATTTTTGAGCTAATAGAATCGAAGAGAGGAAGTCGGGCATTCATTCTTGAATTACAAGGCATTTTTTGTGATGAACACTTGAGCAAAACCCTGGCCTATGCTGCATAACTTCACTTTGCAGGCTTCTAACTTGTGTTTCACTCCATAATTAATTGAATACACAACTGATAGAACCATTGTCCAGGCATTTGATCCCTTATCCAAGTTGCATTTCCATTAATGGCACAAAGTAACATTGCCATTCTAGTAAAGTGGCTTTAATCACAAAGTCAACTTGTCTTGAGTATTGCACTTGTTCTTTCTGCATAAGCATCCTCTACAAAGTCAGATAAACATGTTTAAAGTTTTCTATCCCCCCTACAATCCATGTACCTTGCCTTGGAACAATGCTTGTCAAGCTTACTTCAAAAATAAGTCAAAATCCATAAACATGTGATCTTGTGATTCTGACCACCTCAAGCCTCCAAACCTTCTCCTATAAATTAAGACATTATTATGCAACTTAGGACACAAAATGAGAAGCCTTTAATCTCCCTCAAACTAGAAATTTCTCTAAAAACACCATAACTTGTCATTTCTGCACAAGAATTTCTATCTCATAAACCACTCATGTGTTTATTCTCCAAATCAATCCTAAAGCTTCCTTACATCAAATATAACTCATCCCCCTCCATGTTTCACAATTGTAACACATCCATCGCCATTTTCTAAACCTCACTTTGCACCTTTGCAACATGAATTCTCCAGAACATTCCAGGCACTCTCAGCTCAAGCTAAGCATTGCATTAGCTTCATAGAGGTTCAAGGAAGCTAACCAGATCATCGCAGCACCTTGAAGTAAGCTCTAACTCAAAACACAATCTCCATCTGCAAGGTGAGTTTTCTGGAATTCTAACTCTTCATAAAAGCATCATTTGGCTTCCATTTTAAAAGATAAAATGTAGACATCATAGATCTGAAACTAACCATGTCCTTAGAATTCATGTATGTTGCTTGAGTAGTGTGAATTTTGAGTTTGAACTTCCTGGAAAAATTAGGTTAGCATTTAGTACCATTTAAAATCCGTGCTCATGTTTGATGTATTGCTTAAGTCAGTTACACATTTGAAATTGTAGTGAAATTTCTAACAAGTTTGTTGTTTACACTTTTGAGAATGGTTGAGAAATGATTAAGTTCAGAGATTCAAAAATGTGGCGCGAGGAAGAAGATGAAGTACAGTCAGGACTTGGTTTATTTTATATTTATTGCAAGTGGTTTACTTACCGGATGAAACAACACCCCAGTGGAAGCAAGTGTGTGTGTAAGGCATTACCCTATAAGGTCCTGGGTTCGAACCCCAGGGACCTTTTGTTTTATTTCATAACATTTTCCTTGTTTCTTTTTGTTCCAAAAACGCGTCTGGACCATCCAGATGTTGGGCCTTTATTTTTTTTTCTTTCTCTCACCTTCCATTTCATTTTTACCATGCAGCCCATTATACTCTTTTTTATTATTTTATTTTCTGGTTACAAAAAACTGTTTGGGCCTTAAACACAAAAAAAAAAATTGTTTTTACTCTCTAACCAACATTCCTTGTCTAACCCCCATGACTTTCAATTTTTATTTTTATTTTATTTTATTTCCTTTTAATATTATTATTTTTATTATTTCTAATTAAAAAAATACAAATAAAAATATTTTATTAAATACTTAGACTAAAATTATTATTTTTTTTCTATTTTAATTTAATTTCTTTCAAATATAAAACCCTAAAACAAAAACATTTTCTTTTCTTAAGTTAATTAAAATAGATTTAGACTTAGGTTTAATCTTAGTTTGATCTTTTTTTAATTAAATTAATTTAGAATTTGGGAATTTAATTAATTAACTTCTCTCCATTTATTTTAGTTTAACTAGTTAGGTTAAAACTTTTTCCATCCAAAACCATAAAAAACAATTTTCTTTTCTTTTAAATTTCCTTTATATTCTTGTACATTTTATTTTGCATTATTCAATTTGGTTGTATTAGGAACTAGGTTTTAATCGTTGTCATCCCCATTTGTAATTTGTATTCCCATCCCCTAAAACGATGTAATAGCGTAGAACTTTTAAATTCCGCAATTTATCGCTTTCCATATTATTGCTAGTAATTAAGTTTTGTATGGAAAGACATAAAATCAAACAAGTAGACAACCTTAATTCAAGACAAAATGCATGAAAACAAAAACAATTTGCACACTTTCACCTCTAGGGTTAACTCACACTTGTTGCCTTCGAATAAAGCAGACATATCCCTCGAACGCGGGATACTTTAGCAAAGACCCTTGATTACAAGATCGTATTCCCTCGATGACCCTTCGACGTTGCCTTCGGTAAACGATCTTAGACCCTTACGACAAATTGCTAAGGTATCTTACAATGTTTTCTTCTATGACTGTACGATGACCCACGCTTGTCCCTTCACATCCAATGATATGGCTTCTTACAAATAAATGATAAGATAGCAATATCTAAATAAGGAGGAAAAGAACAAAGACTTTTTGAGTAGGTAGAACACTCGTAGTTTCTTTCTCTCAAACAAAACCATTTTCACACTCACACTTTCAAAACATATTTACAAAAACAAACATCTCTTTTAACTATTTTTAAAACCAACACTTTGTCTACATTCTCGCCGAAATGAGAATCATTACAAAGTTTGCCAAAACAAAGGAGTTTTCAAAATATTTTCAAACTTACACTAAATACAAAAAAATTTACAAAGTATTTCAAAGTAAGCTAGCAACTAAGAGCCCGTAGATAACTACAGATGAAAAGGGTGCTAACACCTTCCCTTTTCATAACCTACCCCCCGAACTCAAGAAAATTCTCAAAAGGTATTTCCTGTTCTTTTCACCCTTTCCTTTATTGGATAAAATAAAATTCGGTGGCGACTCTTGCTATCAGCAACAATTACGTTAAAATGCAAAACACCCAAGTCAGTTCTCTCACCATATTACACTCCCCTAACGCCCAAAAGTGAAACATTAGGGAACTCCCTATAATGGTAAATAATAGTAATGTCTTATTGAGAACGAGAGCACCAATGGATATCTGCATGAGAAAGAGACATTATCCTTTGCGACCACCTCAAACTTTGCTCATTCTTTAATACTGATTGAGGAAGGTGCGAAATAAACCACCTAGACAGCAACGGAATGCAACACATAAGAGCCCCTCTCTTCCTCATGGTGTGAGTGTGAAGACAATGTAGAATTTATCCAAGAAACGTAGGCACGGGATTACGAGTAAGGAAAATTTTGACGGTATTCACATCTATGAGTTGGTCAGGGTTAGGAAAAAGCACCAACCTATAGATTAGAAGAGCCAAGATGTCCTCAAAAGCTTGTAAATCCATAGCATCCCAAAATAGTTGAGCCTTCTCTATCAGGAATTTAGACAAAAATCCTTTGACCCCATTTCTTGTCTCTCAATTGGCTACAATGTCAAGAACTCTTCAAATGTAAGGCTTTAGCAATAACCTCGTGCTTTAGAGTTTTATCTAAATCGATGAATGGCATTTGATCAAGGACTGGTACCCCCAATAGTTGAGAGAATTCTTCCATTATGGACACTAGTTGATAGTCGGGAAAGGTGAAACAATGATGTACAGGGTCAAAGAATTGAAAGAGCACCCTCATCATGTCTTCTTCAAAGCTTGAGGTAACCAGATTGAGAAGTCGACCATATCTTTTGGTGAACAAAGAATTTTCAGGAACCCTTGAATCTAACTCTTAGAGTTGAGGAGGCACCCTTATGAAGTTAATTTGAATGGTATTTCTTCGAGTGGAAGCCATATCCTACAAAACAGAACAAAGATAAATCCTTAGGTCCTTGAAATGGTTAGTGAAAAATGATATGGCATGATGTCATGATGTTTATGAACACATAATCACACACAAACAAAACACACAAGACCTTAGGTTTAGGCTTGCATGAGGTTTACAGGTAAGTACCCTATTGAAGTTTAGTTGGTTTAACCTGTCCTAACAAAAGTAACCGGGTTCTAAGGAATCTCAATATCACTGATCTTTCTTCATTGGGCATTGTTTTAGCTCAAGCATCCAAATTGCAGCCAAAATATCCTAAAAGTCCGATCTCAGTTAGTGTAGTATCGAGTATCAACCAACTTTAGTCTTGCACCAAAGCCATCTATCTCACTACTTTCTAATGGCCAAGTTATTCAATTAAGGTTCTACGGTCAGTTAGTGCTTTATGAATCCACACAGCGGCCTTGTATTCTCCTTGATTGGACTCAAGGGACACCGGTACCAACAAATGTGTCACACTAACATAGCCATCACTTCAACCATGTCGGTATTATGCCGCTTAGTCCCCACTATTTATTGATACTTACCTAAAATGCCACCAAATTTGGTTATAGGATTTTTACAAGTAAAACCCAAGCATAAACCACAAATGTAAAGCAAAAAAAATCAAGCAATTAAAGCAAATAAAGGTGATCTAACTCTTAAGGTAACCCCACTTTTAGTTTACAACATTCCCCAGCAGAGTCGCCAGTTCTGGGATACGGTGGGAGAACTGACTTGGTTGTTTTTTGTTTTATCGCAAATGTTGCAGATAGCAAGAGTCGCCACCGACTTTTCTTTTATCCAATAAAGGAAAGGGTGAAAAGAACAGGAAATACCTTTTGAGAATTTTCTTGAGTTCGGGGGGTAGGTTATGAAAAGGGAAGGTGTTAGCACCCTTTTCATTAGTAGTTATCTACGGGCTCTTAATTGCTTGATCACTTTGAAATGCTTTGTGTTTGTTTAAGTTTGGAAATATTTTGAAAAGTGTCTCTGCTGGGCAAACTTTGTAATGATTCTCGTCTCTATAAGAATGCATACAAAGTGTTCACTTTGAAAATATTTCAAGAAAGTGTTGGTGTGTTGAAAGATGTTTGTTTTGAAATGTTTGTGAGGAAGCAACTACGATCGTTCTACCTACTCAAAATAAAGTATTTGTTCTTTTCCTCCTCCTCTAGATAGTGCTATTCTACCATTAGTTGGTAAGGAGCCATATCATTGGATGTGAGGGACGGGCATGGGTCATCGTACAGTCATAGAAGGCAACTTGTAAGATGTTTTAGCAATTTATTGTAAGGGTCTAAGATCGTTTACCGAAGGCAACATTGAAGGGTCATTGGGGGACTACGATATTTTAATTGAGGGTTTTTGCTAAAACATCCCACGTTTGAGGGACATGATTGTTTAAATCCGAGGCAACAAGTATGGGTTACCCTAGAGGTGCATGTGTGCAAAGTGTTTTTGTTTTCATGTATTTTATCTTGAATTAGGGTTGTCTAATGTTGATTTTAAATCTTGCCATACAAACCCTAATTACTAGCAATAATATGGAAAGCGGTAAATTACGAAATTTAAATGTCCTATGCTATTACAATACTTTGGGGGATGGGGGATACAAATTTACAAATGGGGATGACCCTAATTACTATTACAAGGCTTTGACAATTACATGATTTGTAATGAGAAATAGTAAAATGCGCAGGAAAATGTAAAGAGGAAAGAAATTATTTTATGGTTTTTTGATGGAAAAAGTTTGATAATTAACCTAATACTATTTGGCATTAATTAGAAAAAGAATTAATTAATTTAAACAAAAACCTAAAAATCTATGTTAATTTAATTAAAAGGGAAATTAAATAAAACCTATTTCTAATTATTTTTAATTATAAAAAAAAAGATTAATTGGTTAAGAAAAATATTTTTGATGTTTTGTATAGAAAAAGTTTTTATGGTGTTAGGTTATCTCCCAGCAATGCAAAGTGTCTAGTGTACCTTTAACGATCCAAAATTATAGCAAAAATCTCAAAAAAATCAAGATTTCTAATGTTTGGGTTTACACGGGCTGTGTCATCGGACACGGACACCCATGTAAGAATTTGTTCATGGCCTTGCGCATTTTCCTTATCCCAGCTTAATTGACATGGGCCGTGCTGTGTGACACGGGCACCCGTGTCAGCTCCTGCCTTGCCCTTTTACACGTTTTCAATCCTAGTAAGTTGACATGGGCCGTGTCACATGACACAGGCACACGTGTCAGCATCTGTCCTGCCCTTTTTGCATATTTTCACCCTAACACGGCATGTGTCAGGTGACACAGTCACCCGTATCAGGGCTCCTGAAGCATTTTCTTTGAATTTTGGATATTTTCACTCTTATGCCTCGATTAGTCTTATTATTCTTTTGAAAACGAAAACAAATGATGTATGAATAAAGATATCAAAGTTTGAGGAAATTTACCTCTCTTGTAGAAAATTATGAAGCCTCTTCTAGTTGTTCCAGGTGCAATATTATTATTGATTGAGCTCCCTTGGACCTTCTTGAAGCTATGCCAATCCTCACTTTATGCTGAAAATTGTTGAATCACTCCAACAAAGTCAAGTTGCAAGGTAATATTTTTGAGTTTGGAAGATTGTGATAATGATGTTACAGAAGTTGTTCATGTGTTTGAACAACTTCTTTATGATGTATGTGAAATATTTGGATGGTTTGTTTGGGCAAAACTTGCAAGGTTTGAGAGATTCAAAGATTTGGACTTCAAAGCTCAAAAATGGAGGTTTTATGGAGAATTCTGGGTTTTTTTAGAGTAAAGGGGTTTTGAGGGCTTGTTCATCTCTCTCTATCTTTCCAATGATTTCTCTATTTATAGGTGTGATCGGTGGGAATAGAACTGACTGTTTTGGAATGCTGGTTCGCGTTTTACATTTGTTTTCGCAAAATGTCGCGGTAAGCAAGAGTCGCCACCGTCTTTTATTTTATCCAACAAGGAAAGGACAAAAGCATAGAAAAATTCCTTTTTCAGATATTTCTCGGGTTCAGGAGGTAGATTATAGAAAGGGAAGGTGTTAGCACCCTTTCTATCCGTGATTATCCACGGGCTCTTAGGTACTTGCTCATTATGTTCTCAAAAATTTGCTTTTCTTTGTGTTTGTGGGTTTGAAGAAGTTTTTTTTTTGTTTAGAAGTTGTGTAAGTGCGAAAAGTTTTGTTTTGTTTTAAAAGGAGCAAGTATTTAAGAACATCTACCTACTCAAAAAGGAATTAAATTGTGCAGATGTCCTTTAGACAGTGCTATCCCACTATTGAGGAGTAGGTAGCATCGTTGTTGGAGTTTTCGGGTCAATTCGATTAAGGGACGTGTGGTCACTAAAGCAATGTTAGGATGCCTTAGTGGTAACCCTAATGTCTTAGATCATTTTATCCGAGACAACCGTTTCGAGGCAACTTATGATCTTTAGACAAGAGGGCGACTTCTAAAACTTCCTATACTCAATGACCACGTTCGAGGCAACCAAGTGAGGTGTACCCTAAGAGTGGCATGTGCGAGTGTATTGTTTTTCAGTTATATTATCTTTGTGTTAATGGTGAGCTACTGTTGATTTTAGGTTAAAGATTTGATCTTGTCATGCATTCCCTATTATCAAACATCTAGCAGTTAATGGTTGCGGAAATTAAATTGTGGGAAATTAAATCTAAGCTATTACAAGGCGTCGGGTATTTACATCGCCAAAAACAAACCCTTAAAAATTAAATTGCGGAAAGTAAATAAAAGCGATAAATAAAATCCTAATTTAAACTATTACATTCCCGAAGCAATTACAATATTGAAATATGAATCAAAAATAATTCGCGCGCGAGAAAATTAAATCGGAGTGTCCTAGGGTTTTGACCCTTTTATTAAATAAAGCATATTTTTTTGTTATTTTGAATTAAAAATTAGTCTAAATTAATAATTGAATTAATTAATTACATGAAAATATTTTTGGGTTTTTATTTTAATTAAGGAAATAAAATAAGAATGGTTAAAAAGTTAATAAAAATCCTAATTCTATATTAATTTTAATTTAATGCAAAAGATATTAAAATTGTACCTAATTAAAAACTAAATTGATTGGTTAAAATTTATTTACAAAAATAATGAAATAAAAATATTATTTTTATTTTTGGGTTTTTCTGATTTTTATGAAAAAATGTTCATTGGTTAATTAATTAATAACAAAATAAATAATTAAAGCAAAAATGAAAATATGAAGGGAAAAAGAAATAACCCAGGGGGTGTTGGGCTTAATTTGGGTGTGAATCTGGCAATTTCCAAGGCCCAAAAGATCCATCCTGTTTGACCTTTGTGGTTTGCTATGCGTGCATTGACCTGGGTTCATGGTGGTTCTGCAGTTCTGGCCTTTGGATCTTGGTCTGAAGCCACTTGGCGCGTTGATCCTTGAGGCGTATGGTACACCACACTTTAAGAGCTGCGTATGAATACATGAAGAAAAAATTGAATAAAGTTTTGGGGGACTTGGGATTCGAACCCAGGTCCCAATGCTCACATGCCAGCGTGCTCAACCACCCAACCAAACTGCTCAATTGTTATGGGAATAGAAAATAAATATAATATAGGCAAATCAATTAATATGCTGGAAAATAAGAAAATATGGCGCGCTATTCAAACGCACCAATCTGGCCACGCCACATTATCATCCCTGTCATGGGGATTATGGCTAAATGTCCTTTTACCTATACCAACGGACGACTGTCCGTAGCTATACGTCATGTTGTCTCAAAATCCACCACGAGCCACTAAAATGCAAACTAAAGGCGTGGTTCTGCTCGCCTCTCTGCCCCGGTTCCAACCATGGTCCTTTTATTTACCAATTTGCCCTGTAACGAAAACCCCTGAGAGAACCCTAAAACAATCTACAATGGCATTTTATGATATATGGCATGATAATGAAATTGAATAATACAGAAACTTCACAAATGATGTAAGGAATTCAAATATGCAATTATCTCAAAGAATGGATGCAAGACTGAAGCTTTACGATTCCATGAGTATGACTGTTTTGAGCGACACTTACAGGGCTTTTGGAGGCAGGAGAACGCGTGATTATGATTGGTACTGCTTCAGTGAAGTGCCAGGAAGCGATTGGGACCTTTGTTTGATCCTGAAAAGGCCTCCAAGTACGATTTCAGATCCAAGGTTTTCAAGCTTTTTTTCTCAAGTTCTTCTGGCCGTTTCTGCAGTGTTTTTTGCGTGTCCTTGGTCTGGCTTGCTTCTGTGCATATAATAGAATGTGTTTAGGTCAAAATTTGGGCATTAAACCTTATGCATTGAATAATCAAGATTTGCTTTTGATCACCATAATCAAGTTGCCATATTTGCATCAAATCTGAGATTTTGTGCTTGTTTTAACTTGGCACGAGTTTGATTGAGTATCACATGATATTTGCAAGTTGTAATGATCACAAGAATCCCCTTACATCAATTTTTAGATTTTATTTGATTTAATATTGATTTAATATTGATTTAAAATGAATTAAATCAATAAAAATTAAATAAAATAGAAAAATAAATGAATGGCCATGAAATCAAATATGGGACACGTGTGTGGCATTACAAGACCATATCAAGTGTAAAAAAGTGGGCCCTTTTGTCAAAAATTGGAGTTTTGAGGATAGTTGACTTTTGGCAACTTTGGAAAAATGCCCAACTTCAACAATGCATAACTTCTTCAATTTTGAACTTTTTGAGGTTTTCGTGGACTTTTTAGAAAACTTGAGATGTCATCTAATCAACCCTTTTGGTCTCATCTCATTTTGATGTTCCATTCTCAAGTTATAAGCTTTGGCAAAAAAGGTGTTTTTGTTGACTTTCAAAAATGACCTATAATGTCCAAATTTGTAACGTTTTATGAGAGCATTTATTGATCTTGGAGTGTGAAGATGGATTGTAGTAAATTGCATCCTCTTCAAAATGAGCTTTGGATGGGTAATTTCTCATAAAGTATGAGAAATTTATGCCTGGTCAAAGTTGAGTTGACTTTTCCTATAAAACCCTAATTTAGCAACTTTTGAATCTTGATGAATTTTGAGCAATCCTTGATGAATCATGATCAACCCTTGATCAAATGATGAATTATCCTTCAAAATGAGAATGTCGGCAAAAAATCTTGAGGTTTGACTGTATTTGGGACACAGTTGACTTTTGCCCTAGCACAGTCGATTTTTGGACCTCTTGAGCAATTGATTGACCAAACTTCCTCTGCAAGGCTTGAAATTTGACATGGATGAACTTGAGAACATATTAGGACATTGGGGAGCACTTGAGGTCATTTTGATGTAAAGACCTTGATGCAACACAAAACCCTAATTTTGACTTGACTGCCTTAGGAGGTTATTTGACTGTCCAACTCTTGAGTCATCTTGAGCAACTTGAAGATCATTCTTGACAAATCTTGAGAAATATGGGAGAGAAAATTTTGGGGTACAACATTTTCCCCTGTTCAATTTTCTTAAACCTGAGGATATAGATTGGCTTTTGAGCCTTTCGTGATCCGAAGGTGGAAGATAATTGAACACTAGAGTGCCCAAAAATTTGCACTCGCATGGTGTAGTATCCTTTGTGATGTCGGGAATGGGCTTACAGATGCCATTTGGAGGTTGTTGGTAGGAGGATGGGCTTATAGATGCCATCTACAGGAGTCTCGATCGCATAAGAGATTCTTCATCGAGAACTTGCACACTTGTTGTTGTAAAAGACTCCACTGGGGGGTCTAACCTTTATTGAGATTTAGGAACTTGCTTATACTATAACTGAGAGAAAGCTTCAGCTGAGTTTTAAGAACCTATTCATCATTCAATTAGGGGGAAACATCTTCATCAAGATCTAGGAACTGTCTCGTGCTTAATGGAGTATACCGTTGAGGTTATAGAACCTGTCCACACTATGATGGAGGAAAACATCAAGATCTAGGAACTGTCTCGTGCTCAATGGAGTATACCGTTGAGGTTATAAAACTCGTCCACACTATGACGGAGTAAAACATCAAGATCTAGGAACTGACTCGTGCTCAACGGAGTATACCGCTGAGGTTATAGTACTCGTCCATACTATGACGTAGGGAAACATCTTCATCAAGATCTAGGAACTATCTCGTGCTCAATGGAGTATACCGTTGAGGTTATAGAACTTGTCCACACTATGACGGAGGAAAACATCAAGATCTAGGAACCGACTCGTGCTCAATGGAGTATACCGTTGAGGTTATAGTACTTGTCCATACTATGACGTAGGGAATCATCTTCATCAAGATCTAGGAACTGTCTCGTGCTCAATGGAGTATACCGTTGAGGTTATAGAACTTTTCCACACTATGACGGAGGAGAACATCAAGATTGAGGACCTTATCTGAAATTCAACCGAGGATAAATCAATTGAGATTTAAGAACTGGTCAGGTCTTTGACTAAGCTGGGGACTTAACTGCATCTTTCGTGAAAGGTAAAGGTCAGTCATATGAAATGCATGATATAGATCAGGCAATGATGTTCTCAAAATAATGAGATTGTATTCGTATGATGCGTATATGCATGTAGCATGATGTATGGGAATATCATGCTTTAGCTGGGGAAAAGAAATCCCAGAGCTGCTGGAGAATAGAGTTGAGTTCTTTGTTTCCGCTGGGGATGACGAACGAAGATGGTAAACCTGTAGGAGAAAATAACTCCGTTGGGGAATAAACTGATGAAGAGGTTACTCCGAGGGGAATTACTCTATGGGGAAGAGACGTTCTGCTGAAGATTTTAATAATAACTCTGCTGGGGATTCTGTTGATAAGCTCTGTTGGGGATTTTAATGATGAACTCCGCTGGGGATAGAAAGAACTTCGCTGGGGATGATCTTTCAGTCGCAACTTGCTAAAGATAACCCAGTTAGACTCTTGTGAGGATAACCTTCTGAATTTGGTTGGGGAGATTTATTTTTGCTCTGCAGGGGATAAGCTTCCAGAATCTACTGGGTAAGATGATTCAACTCTGGCGGGGACGCTTTTTAGACTGCGCTGGGGAAATGACTCCACTGGGGTATCTTGTATTCCGCCGGGGAACATTCTTATATTCTATTGAGGAATATTAAGACTGTCGGGGATGCTCTCATACTTGTTGGGGAATGTCTTTATACTCCACTGAGGACTATTAAGACCTTCTGGGGATACCAAACCTTTTCAAGGTTGATGGTAGATTAACTCTTCTTGGGGAGAGTGTTGCTGATTCGTTCATAGTTGTAAGTCTCAGTGGGGAGAGCTACCATTACTGTTTTACTCTATGGGGAGTGACAGTATCTTGGTCATATTCTTCAGCTGAACCTCCCTTGGTACCTTGGTGGACAGAGAAACCAGACAGCTCGGGCGATTCTTATTGCCCATGCTTCTATTATTACTCGTAATTCGTCCTTTGTTTCGCATGTAAATTTTATGAGCAGCAATTAGTGTCAAATGCATATATCAAAAATGAACATTGGACGTTCTTTGCAAAACAAAACAGATAAAGGAAAAACAATTTGAAATTTGTCTGAAAATGAATTTATATTAATTTTGAAGTTTGCCTAAAAATAGGCGTTTTTGTACAAGAGGTTGACGTCCTAGTAAGAGAATGCCGCCGAACAAATAGAATGTATACAACTTGTGAAAAGAAAACAAAACAGTTATGTGAATAACCCCACTGGGTTCCAACTCTGCTATTGCCTTTATATCTTCAAGCGTCTCATCACTTTGCTGCTTAGTTGAAGGTGAATCTGATTGATTGGTGCCGTCTGAGCCTGATAGTTGATACCGAAGTCTGGATGCGAGGTGATCCAATGAGACATAGTGTTACGCTTTAATCCCTAACTTTTTCCTGGACCGCCCTTTCGGGTTTTTAGTCCATCGGGATACCCATTTTTTCCCAAGCCGCCTTTTCAGGTTTTCGACTTGCCGGGTGTACAGATTTTTTCATTTCCATCCCTTATTTTTGCCCGAACCCTTTTGGTTCGCCGGGAAGCCCTTATTTTTTCCTAGGCCAGTCAACCTAGCGGGTCTTTGATTATGCGTAGTATCTTTTTACTATGTCTGCGTTGACGGGGTGAGGAATGTCGTCACCGTCCATGGTGGTTAGAATCATCGCTCCTCCTGAGAAAATGTTCTTAACCACAAATGGCCCTTCGTAAGTAGGGGTCCATTTTCCCCTGGGATCACCTTGAAGTAGAATAACGCGCTTGATTACCAGGTCCCCAACTTGATACTCTTGTCGTCTGACTTTCTTGTTAAATGCCTTGATCATCCGTTTTTGGTACATCTGACCATGACAAATAGCAGTAAGTCTCTTTTCGTCAATTAGATTCAATTGATCAAGTCGGGTCTGAATCCAGTCATCTTCGCTCAAACCTGCATCCTTCATGATCCGAAGAGAGGGTATCTGAACTTCAATGGGCAAGACTGCCTCCATGCCATAAACCAAGGAGTAGGGTGTTTCCCCTGTTGACGTCCGTGCTGAGGTACGGTACCCATGAAGAGCAAATGGTAACATCTCGTGCCAGTATTTGTATGTCACTGTCATCTTCTGCACAATCTTCTTAATGTTCTTATTGGCCACTTCGACAGCCCCATTCATCTTCGGCCGGTAGGGAGAAGAGTTATGATGCTGTATCTTGAATTGCTCGCAGAGCTCAGTGATCATCTTGTTGTTAATATTGGTACCATTGTTCGTAATGATCCTCTCTGGTACACCTTATCGACAGATCAGGTTATGCTGAATGAACCGTGCCACGAAGTTCTTGGTTACCGTAGCAAAGGAAGCTGCTTCAACCCACTTCGTAAAGTAATCAATCGCTACCAGGATGAAACGATGCCCGTTGGATGTCGTAGGTATGATCTCGCCAATCATATCAATACTCCACATTGCAAAAGGCCAAGGTGCTGTCAGAACATTCAGAGGAACTGGAGGAATGTGCACCTTATCAGCATAGACCTGGCACTTGTGACATGTCCGAGAATGCTGATAACAGTCAGCTTCCATTGTGGACCAGTAGTATCCTGCCCGAAGGATTTTCTTTTCCATGGTGTGTCCAATGGAATGAGTTCCGAAGGTACCTTCATACAGCTCTGCCATGATTCTTTCTGCTTCAGTCTTATCCACACAACGCAGTAAGGTTGAATCATGATTACGCTTGTAAAGGATGCCATTGCTGATGAAGAACTTTGCCGCGAACCTTCTCAGAAACTTCTTATCATTAACAGATGCACCCTCGGGGTATTCTTGAACTTCAAGGTACCTCTTCACCTCATGATACCAAGGTTTTTCTGTTACCTCTTCAGTCTCAAGATCACAGCAATGTGCAGGTTCGTCCAATCTTTCAATAATGATCCGGGGAGCCTCGTTGTCCCAATTGACTTTGAACATAGAAGACATCGTAGCCAGCGCGTCCGCCAACTGATTCTCCTCTCTAGGAAAGTGTTCAAAGGTTATCTCCTCAAAATGGGGAAGCAACGTCAATACATACTCCTTGTAAGGAATAAGATTTGGGTGTTTCGTATCCCACTCGCCTTTGATCTGACTGATCACAAGAGCAGAATCTCCGAAGACACTTAGAAACTTAATCCTTAGGTCAATTGCAGCTCGAAGACCCATGATGCACGCTTCATACTCTGCCATGTTGTTGGTGCAGTTGAAACATAGTCGGGCGGTAAACGGAGTATGAGAGCCTTTAGGAGATATGATCACAGCACCAATGCCATTACCCAAAGCGTTCGAAGCTCCATCAAAGTACATAGACCATCAGGATCCTTCCTCAGGTCCTTCATCCGGTCCAAGTGTCTCACAATCAGTCACTACCATGATATTCTCGTCCGGAAATTCAAAGTTCATAGAGTGGTAATCATCCACTGCCTGATGTGCCAAATGGTCTGCCAATACACTTCCCTTAATTGATTTTTGAGTAGTGTACTGGATGTCATACTCAGTCAATATCATCTGCCATCTTGCTATTCTTCTGGACAAGACGGGCTTTTCGAAGATATACTTGATTGGATCCATTTTTGAAATCAACAGAGTAGTGTGAGTCAGCATATACTATCTCAGCCGGCGAGCAGCCCATGCCAAAGTGCAACAAGTTTTCTCAAGCAGTGAGTATCGGGTCTTACAGTCGATAAACTTTTTGCTAAGGTAATAAATAGCATGCTCTTTTCGTCCAGACTCGTCATGCTGACCCAGCACACACCCCATTGAGTTGTCAAGTACTGTCAAGTATAAGATCAGAGGTCTCCCTTCAACTGGTGGCATCAGAATAGGTGGCTCTTGGAGATACTCTTTGATTCTTTCGAAAGCGGCCTGACATTCATCGTTCCAACGTACCACTTGATCTTTCTTCAGTAGCTTGAAGATTGGCTCACAAGTAGCAGTTAGGTGCGAGATGAATCGGGAAATGTAGTTCAGTCATCCAAGAAAGCCTCTGACCTCCTTCTCTGTCTTGGGGATTGGCATCTCTTGTATGGCTTTCACCTTTGTCGGGTCCACTTGAATACCTTTTTCGCTCACGACGAAACCCAGTAGCTTACCAGACCTCACCCCGAAGGTGCACTTGTTCGGGTTCAATCTCAGCTTATACAACTTCAACCTGTCAAACAGCTTCTGTAGATGGTCAAGGTGTTCTTCCTCAGTCTGGGACCTTGCAATCATGTCGTCGACGTATAATTCAATCTCATGATGGATCATGTCATGAAATAAAGCAACCATGGCACGCATACGTTGCCCCAACATTCTTCAATCCAAAAGGCATGACCTTGTAACAAAAGGTACCCCACTGAGTAACAAAGGTGGTCTTCTCCATGTCTTCGGGAGCCATCTTAATTTGATTATATCCGGAGAAACCATCCATGAAGGAGAATACCTTGTGCTGAGCAGTATTGTCAACCAGAACGTCGATGTGAGGTAGAGGGAAGTCATCCTTGGGACTGGCCCTGTTCAAATCTCTATAGTCAACACACATTCGGACCTTACCATCCTTCTTTGGTACTGGAACCACATTGGCCACCCACTGAGGGTAAGAAGTCACTGCTAGAAAACTGGCATCAAACTGTTTCATAACTTCAGCCTTGATTTTCTTAGACATCTCTGGGCGCATACGGCGAACCTTCTGTTTTACGGGAGGGCAGTCTTCCTTGGTAGGAAGGCGATGAACCACAATGTCAGTATCCAACCCAGGCATATCTTCGTAAGACCGAGCAAATATATCAACATAGTCATGCAGCATCTGAATCAACCGCTGCTTCACACTAAGCTCCAGATTTGCACCGATCTTGACTTCCTTTTTGTCTGTCTCAGTACCCAGATTCAATGTTTCCATTGGCTCTTCGTGTGGCTGAATGGCCCTCTCTTCCTGGAGTAGCAGTCTTGCAAGTTCACCAGGCACTTCGCAATCATCTTCACCTTCGTCTTCGGCTAAGTTGATCGGATTTTCGAAGTCATAACTGGCAGTAGCAGAGCCGTTATCAGTGAGATCTAGAGTGGATGCGGACCTGTATACGTGAGTGTGTCTAAAATAGCTGTTTTGCAATATATAATAAAGAAAAACAAAGAGCACAAAATTTGAAATGCAAGAAAATTCCAATGCTTTTATTAATGATATATGAAAATGGCACACAAAAGCCCTCACAAATGAAGCCACGGTGCCCCGGGTAAGACACCGGGCTATAAAGTTTCACAGCATTGTCTGTTACAAATTCAAAACAAAGAGTTCATTACTGGTTAACAAAAGTAATAGGGATGAAGTCCTTTGTTGTCCAGTTGTTTGGTCCACCGTTGGTCGTAGGATAGATCCAGCTGTCGAATTCAGACTCTTCCACATCATCTTCAATGACATTTACTCCCGAGTTGCTGATGAACACAGGAGGTCTTCCAATCCTTGCACTTCGAAAGCCCTTCGAGCTTCTGCAGTGAAACCCAAACCAAATTTGTTAGTCTTCTATGTAAAATCAGGAAGTCAGCCCCAATTTGCACACTCACCCTTCTCAATAACAGCCCGGGTATCCTTTAAGGAAGCCATCTTCATAGGAGAATCTTCAACCACAGTCTCAGCTGATGCGAGCGTCTGAGGAACCTCTTCAAAGTGCTGAAATGGGGTCTCAATGAACTCCCCATCCATCTCTACGTATCGGAACGAGTTGAGGTGGCTGACCATATACTCTTCCTCCCCTTGAACTGTCACAATCTTCCCTCTGACCAGGTACTTCAGCTTCTGGTGGAGCGTTGAGGTTACAGCTCCAGCTTTGTGGATCCATGGACGACCCAGCAAACAAGAATAGGATGGCCGAATGTCCATCACGTAGAATGTAGAATTGAAGACCTAAGAACCAACTTTAATTGGAATATCAACCTCACCATGCACCATCCTTTTAGACCCGTCAAAGGCCCTGACAATGATGTTACTTGGCTTTAGCTCCAACCCTTCGCAATCCAACCGGTCTAGAGCTTTCTTGGGCAAGACGTGTACAGTGAGGAACCAGTGTCAACTAATACATGTGCAAGAGTAGTGCCCCTACATTCAATGGAGACATGTAGGGAATCATTATGATTTTTCCCCTTGGCAGTCAAATCAGTGTCGGAGAAACCCAAACCATTATCAGCAGTTAAATTGGCCACACAATCGGTAAACTGATCAGCTGATGTCTCTTGTGGCACGTGGGCAGTTTTCAGGAAGGTAATCAGAGCCTTAGCATGGGCCTCTGAGCACAGCAATAGTGACAACATAGAAATCTTGGATAGGGTTTGCCCCAGCTGCTCAACTACGTTGTAATCACTCTTCTTAATGATCTTCAAAATCTCTTCCATCTCCTGTTTGGAAGCTTCAACGGTAATGGTATTCGGTGCCTCCGTCTGGGCAGGCACATCAGTGGTGATCCCTTTGCCCCAAGCGTTAGATGACTCAGCGACAGGGGTAGGACTAAGAACTTGATCAGGAATGGCAGTAGGTACACTTGCAGGTGTAATGACAACAGGTCTTTGAACAGTTGGTGGAGAAATATCAGGTGAGAAAAGCCTATCACTGTGGGTGACTTTAGCAGGTCCAGTAATGTTGCTGACGCCGGTATCAGCATCCAACTCTTGCTTAACCCCAAGAACATAAACATCTGCCCCATAGTGCCAAGGGACAGCTTTGTCAGAGGTGTAGGGGATGGGCCCCGGAACAGTGATGATTACAGGTGCGATCTTGGAAGAATTGTCGAAAATGGTAATAATGGCAACTTCTTCAGAATGAACGGATGGAACAACAGCCTTTTCAAACAGGATCTCTTTACTATCCATCAGGTTTTCGATACCTGACTTCAGGAATGGGCAACCAGTAGATAAAACGGAACACATGTGGCAACCTTCGCCACAGCCCGGAAATAAACCGGCTAGCAACAGGTTCTTCTTAATAGTCATCAGAGGGGTAACAATATCATCCACGGAAACTACAAATAAGTCTTCCTCTACAGCATTTACTCCATGTTTGGGCATGGGAGCCGTCACAACATTAGGCCTCTCGGGCGCCTCAAACTCAATCTCCTTCGCATCAATTAGGTCTTGCACCTTGTTCCTCAAAACCCAACAATCATTTGTATTATGCCTCGGGCTATCAGAGTGAAAAGTGCAGTGGGCATTAGGGTTGTACTTTGGTGATGTGGTACTCAGATTCTTCGGAGCTTCTTTTAGAGTCACCAAATTGGTCTTCAGCAACTGTGGCAGAATCTGAGACAAAGTCATGCTGAGACGAGTGAATTGCCTTCGAGGTCTCTCGTCCTTTTGTAGATTGTGATGCTGAGGAGCACCAGCAGGTTTTGAAATAACAACCGCGTTTACAGTTTGGCGGTGTTTAGGCCTATTCTGTCTTCTTGAACTGTAGACAGCACTGGACTCTTTTTTAAATGGTTTCTTCTCGGTGCTCGATGAGGCACCCTTCTGTATCTTCTCAGCCTTAATACCAGCTTCAATCCTCTCACCAGTCAAAATAAGATCTGTAAACCCAGCTGAAGAGCTTCCAATCAGATGGTTAAAGAATGGACCAGACAGGGTCCCCAAAAACATGTCAACAAGCTCACGATCAGCCAAAGGTGGTTGCACCCTTCCAACAAGATCTCTCCATTTTTTAGCATACTCTTTAAATCCTTCACTCATTCCTATTGACATACCCTGGAGTTCGGTATGCGTAGGAGCGAGGTCGGAGTTGTACTGATACTACCTGTAAAATGCAGTAGCCAAATCTTCCCAGCTGCGGATACTAGCTCCGTCGAACTGATAGAACCACTCAAGCTGAGTCCCTGAGAGACTGTCTTGAAAGAAATGGATCCATAAGTTCTTATCAGCAGTGTAAGGTTGGATCTTCCTCACATATGACCGGAGATGCAGCTTTGGACAGGAAACTCCGTCATACTTGGAAAAGGCAGGTGCCTTGAATTTATGGGGAATCACCACCCCAGATGATAGACCCAGATCTCCAAAGTCCAGACCAGGCACCTTCTGAATTTCCATAGCGCTTAAACGGTCTTCCAGCTGTTTGTACTTATCCTCAGCAGGAGGATATTGTTCTTCATCATAGTCTGTCTCGTTGTCAGAGACCATAGGTCTAGGAGCCCTCCTTTCTTGTAGACTATCCTTCCCTCCAGATGAGGTGGTCAAATCAACTTCATTTTGCAGCCCGTTTCCAAACCTGTGTCCAGTGTTGAAAAAGATGGTCCTCTTCTTCTTCTTCTTCTTATTCTCTTTCAGAATCAAGGTCTTCAGGTCCTGCTTACCCTTAGCTAGATTCATGAATAGCTCTTGAAATTTGGCATTCTGGGCCTGGAGGGCCTTGATAGCTTGCTCGGTTGAAGGTTCAGCAGACATGATGATTGCTGAAATAAACAGCGAAGAAGATAAGAGACCTGTGATGAGGTACCTGTTTATGAAGTGCATGGGATGAAATGCGTATGATTTATGATTTCAAAGACAATCGAGATTCAAATTTGTAAACAAGAAAGGAAACACACTTTATTAGATTTAAACTTCAAAATTTGAATTGTTCAACAAACTGCCCTTAGGCGTTACAAGAATGGAAATACTGAAAAGTAAATGAAAACTGTAAAAGAAATCCTCAAAGGTCCATCAATGCTCCCATGGTCTCTTCTTCTCAGTGCGGACTTAATCATTCAGGATCCGCTCGTTCTCCAGTTGCCTAGTCAGCTTCTGGATCTTCTGCTCCTGTTCATTGAACCTCTCCCGATAAGAATCTCGTTCTTCCCACAGTTGCATCCAAGACCTCTTCAGTGTCCCAATATCAGTGGGCATATAAGGGTGGAGAATAGTTTGAGGAACCCCCTCCTCATTAGCAACTTCAAGAGTAACAGGCCTGACAGCTTCATATGGCATACCTAGCTTCTGGGCACGGATGCGGACCCATCTGAGATATGGCTCCATTGGCAGGGAAGTCTTTGGTCCCAACTCATGTGGTTCAGATTGGTGAACTCTGTCCCAAGCCCTTATGAATCTACGACGCAGCTCGCCGCTATCTCCCTGAAAATCAAAGATGATATGAGGCATCAACATCTCATGAGGCCCTTCTCTTCTGGATCTTCCAAACTGACGGAGAGCTAACCATGGATTGTAAGAAATCCCTCCATGGGTTCCGATCAATGGAACATTAGGATACTCTCCACAGCGATCAATGACAGTCACCTCATCCATACCTTTGAGAGTCCAGATAATGTCATTATTAGAAAGGGACATCACCCTATAAGCCCAGCCCATTCCTTCTTTGTTCTTCACTACGGACTTAGGGAGGTGCGAAATAAACCACCTCGACAATAAAGGAGCACAGCACATCAAAGTTCCCTGCTTTCGGTCAGTACGAGCATAGAGCTGATAAAGGATATCACCCAAGAGAGTGGATACCGAATTCGTAGAGATGAAGATCTTTATGGCATTAATATCAACAAAAGTGTCAGGATTCGGAAACAATACCAGACCATAAATCAAGAGATACAGAATGTCCTCGTACACCTTGAAGTCTAAGCTGTCCCAGAAGTAATAATCTTTGTCAACCAAAAACTTAGCCAGAAAATCCTTAGCTCCACTTCTAGTCTCCCAGTTAGCCATTGCCTCCTCTTTGGTCAAGTGAAGGGCTGCAGCAATTTCTTCGGGCTTAAGAGTCTTTTCCCAACCAGTAAATGGAGTCTGTTCCAGGACAGAGATACCGAGCAGCTCAGAGAACTCTTCTAGGGTAGGAACCAGCTGGAAGTCTTGGAAAGTAAAACAATGGTACAGCAGATCATAGAATTGGACCAGAACACTCATCATTTGTTCGTCCAATTTTGAAGTGACCAAACTGAGAAGAGAACCATGCCTTCTGATGAAGGAAGTAGTGTCTGGAATCCTGATAACCAACTCTTTAAGCAAAGTAGGGACTTGAACAAAGTTGATCCGGATAGTATTCCTACGCATGGGCATCATGATGACCTACAAAACAGAGCAAAGATGAAACCCTATTGTCTTTGAAATAGGTTAGTCCTTATGCAAAATGTATGCAATGTTATGATGTCATGATGTCATGATAAAGGTACACCACAAGAATCCACAAAAAGCAAACATGGTAAAGGCATACAAGTCACACAAAAGAGCCCTTAGATTTCAAGCTGGCATGAAGCTTAGGTACTACCCTCTTTCAGTTTCAGTTGGTTAAGACCTGTCCTAAAAAATAGTAACCGGGTTCTAGAGGATCTCAATATCACTGACTACCCTCAATCGGTCATAATTCCAGTTTAGCAACCTTTTCTTGCGGCCGGAATCATCGCGAGAGTTTAGTCTCAATGAGTGTAGCATACTGCTACTGTTCTATGGCCAAGTTGGTCAATTTAAGGTTCTAAGGTCAGTTGGTGCTTAATGACTCCTTAGAAGACATATATTCTCCTCGTTCCAACACAAGGGATATCAATACAGACTAAGGTGCCACACCAACGTAGCTACTGCTTCATCCGTGTCGGTCTACGCCGGACAGATCCCTCACAGTTTATTGATACTTACCTAAAGGGTATCCCCAGATCCGGGTTAGGATCTATAGAACTCCAATACAAGCCAAAAAAATTAAAGTATACAAAGCAAACAATTGAAAACACAATGATCTAATCCTAATGTACACCTCACTTATATAATATTGTCCCCAGCAGAGTCGCCAGTTCTGTGATCGGTGGGAATAGAACTGACTGTTTTGGAATGCTGGTTCGCATTTTGCGTTTGTTTTTGCAAAATGTCGAGGTAAGCTAGAGTCGCCACCGTCTTTTATTTTATCCAACAAGGAAAGGACAAAAGCACAGAAAAATTCCTTTTTGAGATATTTCTCGGGTTCGGGAGGTAAATTATAGAAAGGTAAGGTGTTAGCACCCTTTCTATCAGTGGTTATCCACGGGCTCTTAGGTACTTGCTCATTATGTTTTCAAAATTTTGCTTTTCTTTGTGTTTGTGGGTTTGAAGAAGTTTTTTTTTGTTTGGAAGTTGTGTAAGTGCGAAAAGTTGTGTTTTGTTTTAAAATGAGCAAGTACTTAAGAACATCTACCTACTCAAAAAGGAATTAAATTGTGCAAATGTCCTTTAGACAGTGCTATCCCACTATTGAGGAGTAGGTAGCATCATCGTTGGAGTTTTCAGGTCAATTCGATTAAGGGACGTGTGGTCACTAAAGCAATGTTAGGATGCCTTAGTGGTAACCCTAATGTCTTAGATCATTTTACCCGAGGCAACCGTTTCGAGGCAACTTATGATCTTTGGACAAGAGGGCGACCTTTAAAACTTCCTATACTCAATGACCACGTTCGAGGAAACCAAGTGAGGTGTACCCTGAGAGTGGCATGTGCGAGTGTATTGTTTTTCAATTATATTATCTTTGTATTAATGGTGAGCTACTGTTGATTTTAGGTTAAAGATTTGATCTTGTCATGCATTCCCTATTATCAAACATCTAGCAGTTAATGGTTGCGGAAATTAAATTGTGGGAAATTAAATCTAAGCTATTACAAGGCGTCGGGTATTTACATCGCCAAAAACAAACCCTTAAAAATTAAATTGCGGAAAGTAAATAAAAGCGATAAATAAAATCCTAATTTAAACTATTACATTCCTGAAGCAATTACAATATTGAAATATGAATCAAAAATAATTCGCGCGCGAGAAAATTAAATCGGAGTGTCCTAGGGTTTTGACCCTTTTATTAAATCAAGCATATTTTTTTGTTATTTTGAATTTAAAATTAGTCTAAATTAATAATTGAATTAATTAATTACATGAAAATATTTTTGGGTTTTTATTTTAATTAAGGAAATAAAATAAGAATGGTTAAAAAGTTAATAAAAATCCTAATTCTATATTAATTTTAATTTAATGCAAAAGATATTAAAATTGTACCTAATTAAAAACTAAATTGATTGGTTAAAATTTATTTACAAAAATAATGAAATAAAAATATTATTTTTATTTTTGGGTTTTCCTGATTTTTATGAAAAAATGTTCATTGGTTAATTAATTAATAACAAAATAAATAATTAAAGCAAAAATGAAAATATGAAGGGAAAAAGAAATAACCCAGGGGGTGCTGGGCTTAATTTGGGTGTGAATATGGCAATTTCCAAGGCCCAAAAGCTCCAGCCTGTTTGACCTTTGTGGTTTTCTATGCGTGCATTGACCTGGGTTCATGGTGGATCTGCAGTTCTGGCCTTTGGATCTTGGCCTGAAGCCACTTGGCGCGTTGATCCTTGAGGCGTATGGTACACCACACTTTAAGCGCTGCGTATGAATACCTGAAGAAAAAATTGAATAAAGTTTTGGGGGACCTGGGATTCGAACCCAGGTCCCAATGCTCACATGCCAGCGTGCTCAACCACCCAACCAAACTGCTCAATTTTTATGGGAATAAAAAATAAATATAATATAGGCAAATCAATTAATATGCTGGAAAATAAGAAAATATGGCGTGCTATTTAAACGCACCAATCTGGCCACACCACGTTATCATCCCTGTCATGGGGACTGTGGCTAAAAGTCCTTTTACCTATACCAACGGATGATTGTCCGTAGCTATACGTCATGCTATCTCAAAATCCACCACGAGCCACTAAAATGCAAACTAAAGGCGTGGTTCTGCTCACCTCTCTGCCCCGGTTCCAACAATAGTCCTTTTATTGACCAATTTGCCATGTAACGAAAACCCCCGAAAGAACCCTAAAACAATCTACAATGGCATTTTGTGATATATGGCATGATAATGAAATTGAATAATACAGAAACTTCGCAAATGATGTAAGGAATTCAAATATGCAATTATCTCAAAGAATGGATGCAAGACTGAAGCTTTATGATTCCATGAGTATGGTTGTTTTGAGCGACACATACAGGGCTTTTAGAGGTAGGAGAACGCGTGATTATGATTGGTACTGCTTCAGTGAAGTGCCAGGCAGCGATTGGGACCTTTGTTTGATCCTGAAAAGGCCTCCAAGTACAATTTTAGATCCAAGGTTTTCAAGCTTTTTTTCTCAAGTTCTTCTGGCCGTTTCTGCAGTTTTTTTTGTGTGTCCTTGGTCTGGCTTGCTTGTGTGCATATAATAGAATGTGTTTAGGTCAAAATTTGGGCATTAAACCTTATGCATTGAAGAATCAAGATTTGCTTTTGATCACCATAATCAAGTTTCCATATTTGCATCAAATCTGAGATTTTGTGGTTGTTTTAACTTGGAACGAGTTTGATTGAGTATCACATGATATTTGCAAGCTGTAATGATCACAAGAATCCCCTTACATCAATTTTTAGATTTTATTTGATTTAATATTGATTTAAAATGAATTAAATCAATAAAAATTAAATAAAATAGAAAAATAAATGAATGGCCATGAAATCAAATATGGGACACGTGTGTGGCATGACAAGACCATATCAAGTGGAAAAAAGTGGACCCTTTTGTCAAAAATTGGAGTTTTGAGGATAGTTGACTTTTGGCAACTTTGGAAAAATGCCCAACTTCAACAATGCATACCTTCTTCAATTTTGAACTTTTGGAGGTGTTCTTGGACTTTTTAGAAACCTTGAGATGTCCTCTAATCAACCCTTTTTGTCTCATCTCATTTTTATGTTCCATGATCAAGTTATAAGCTTTAGCAAAAAAAGGTATTTTTGTTGACTTTCAAAAATGACCTATAATGTCCAAATTTGTAACTTTTTGTGAGAGCATTTCTTGATCTTGGTGTGTGAAGATGGATTGCAGGAAATTTCATCCTCTTCAAAATGAGATTTGAATGGGTCATTTCTCATAAAGTATGAGAAAGTTATGCCTAGTCAAAGTTGAGTTTACTTTTCTTGCAAAACCCTAATTTAGCAACTTTTAAATCTTGATGAATTTTGAGCAATCCTTGATGAATCATGATCAACCCTTGATCAAATGATGAATTATCCTTCAAAATGAGAATGTTGACAAAAAATATTGAGGTTTGATTGTATTTGGGACACAGTTGACTTTTGCCCTAGCACAATCGATTTTTGGACCTCTTGAGCAATTGACTGACCAAACTTCCTCTGCAAGGCTTGAAATTTGACATGGATGAACTTGAGAACATATTAGGACATTGGGGAGAACTTGAGGTCATTTTTATGTAAGTACCTTGATGCAACACAAAACCCTAATTTTGACTTGACTGCCTTAGGAGGTGATTTGACTGTCCAACTCTTGAGTCATCTTGAGCAACTTGAAGATCATTCTTGACAAATCTTGAGAAATATGGGAGGTAAAATTTTGGGGTACAACAATATGCAATAGGTTTTAACACAAGGGTTGATCAGATTTGAAACATCACATATTATGGCTAGGTTGGATTGTAAATGAAGCAAGATTGAATATCATAGTTCCAATGCTTTGTGCTTTGCTTCATAGAGTTGTTGGATACTTTAAGCATGCTTGTCTGATTTTGTATGTTGAGTGTATGTAAAAGGAACAAGTTAGAGGCTCAAGAAGAGTTGACTTTGTGATTAAAGCTACTTTTCAAGAATGGAAATGTTAACTTTGTGCCAAAATGGAAAAATCATTTGGACAATGCTTAAATCAAATTGACCATAGCTCAAAAGTTTGTGTAAACATTAAATTATGGTGATATTTGCAAGTTAGGAGGCCTGCAAAGAAATATTGTGCAGCATAGCATGTAGATTGGATTATGTGTTCTTCACCAAAATGATTTATAATTCAAGAATGGATGTCCAACTTCATGCCTTTGAATCTGCTAGCTCAAGTATGATAAATTCATGCTCTTGGGTGTTTTGGAAAGATTGAAAAAATTTCTACAACTTCCATTTTTAAAGTTTTCTTTGAATCATCTTGCATCTTGGTAAAAAAAATGTCATGAAGTAATGTAATTATCAAGTGTAAAAACACTTAGAAAATTTCTAAGTTTTGAAAACTTTGACTTTTTGTGGACTTTCTTAATTTTCTTGATTCTTGATGATCAAGTTTGATATTTTTAAATGTCTTGATGAATTTTAACCTTTGGAATGTAATGTTGACCAAAAAGTCAAAGTTTGACTTTTTTTTACCAGTTGACTTTTCATTAGTTGATTAAAATTTCAACTATCAATCTTTTGAGAAATGATTTGAGTCATGAAATTAGGTCAATATTTTATGTTTGAGTCTTTGAGATTATGTTTCAAACCATTAGATTATTTATTGGGTCAAAAGTCAATGATCAGTCAACTTCGGTCAAAACCCTAATTGTGGTCTCAGTGCTTAGGAGGTGGGCTTGTCTGATCAAACTCTTGAGAACCCTTGAGAAATGTCTTGAGAAAAGAGGGAAAAATTTTGGGTACAACACATTATCAATCAGCACATTGGACAAAGAGTCATTCTTACAATTCATGGAGATATGGAGAGCCAGGTTATGGTTCCTTCCCTCATCGGGAAATTCGTCATCACAGAAACTCAGGTTATTACAAGATGTAATATTCCCCACAACACTGTTGAATTGGTCCAGACACATCACTTTCAACAAACGTTTGACCCAATACTATCATCAAATATTCCCTATGGGCAGAAGAGTTCACTAGCAATGCTAGAATGGATATCTTAAATGGAGTTTGCAACAATTGATCTACAATCTTATAGTCACTCATCTTAATAATCTTCAACAAGTCGTCCACATCTTTTTCCAAAGCAGTGTCGCTATATTCTCCTATTGTTTTCTTAGATTCAGTACTTTTAGCAACCCTTTTATCAGAATTAACAATCCCTCGAATGACAGGTGCGAAAACAAGGTTGTTGTGGGTTACTCGACTAGCTTCAGCAATATTCTTGTCATCAGACAAAGGTTGGATAGGAATTTCCACACCATCCTCCAGGATTGTCACGTTGTATTTATATGGCACGGCTTTGTCTGATTTATATGGGACATGACCCGATAAGAAAATAACCACTGGAGCAATAGTTGGCTCGCTATGGTACTCAATCTCTATTGGGGAGGGAACACCAAAACACGGCATAATAACATTCAACCCTTGTTCAGAATACTTAGATATCACTGAATCATTATTGGAGGACACATTTTCATCAAAAGAAAATAACTCATCTGCAAAAACATAATCATCATCTGACACAGTCTCGGTTGAGCAATCTTCAATCACGTTAATTCCATTGTAGTCATCTCTATTTCCTGAGACTTTGATAGTACCATTAACTAACAATAACTGAACACCCCTTTTCACAATGGAACAACCACGTGAATCTCTACAGCACATCTAGCAAGACCCATAATGGTGTTCTTCTTGGCCATGCATATGACAGAATGTAGCGTGTAGATGCACCAAATCATCATTCATATAATTCACGTCAAAAATCCAGAATTCACCGGGACATCCATACACCATATTCACATCTTCTTCGTATTCTTCCCTTGGCCTGATTATATAAATGAGACCTTCGTCCATCATTTCTTGAAGATTAGCTTTTATCTTATCACATCCCTGGATATTTGTACTGCAAATACTACAGCCATCATGGTCCTACGTATAGTAGCTGAATTCATAGATGTCAGCATGCATCTTCACCAAATCGGCTTTAACCAGGTTGATATCAAAAATCTGGAAGTTCCCAGGACAAACAGTAACCATATTTAAAAAATTTGCACCTCCATGTTTAGGCAAAGCATTATCTTTCATGTTATGACCAACATCTTTAAAGGATAGGAGGTCAGATCTCACCATCTTTTGTACTTCAGATTTCAAAGGATAACATTTCTTGATGTTGTGCTCTGGGGCTCCTTGATGAAAAGCGCATGTTTGATCTGCCTTATAATACTAGGGTAAATGTGAATGTATAGTAGGGGAGGCCTGGTTTGGACCAACTTCTTCTGAATCAAAGTCGGGAATAACTCTGCATAGCTCATTAGAATAGAGTCAAAGGCCTCTCTCTTCTTACTTTTCCCTTGATTTCCTTGAGGAGGTGGTCTCTGATAAGAAATAGTGGTTGGATCTACATTGAGAACTTGAGTCACAGAAGCAACCTATTGCTGATACTGATGATGTCTTATAGGTGGTTAAATCTTTCTTTCCCCAATAACAGCATTTGTTTCACTTTCTTTCTAGAAAATACATACGATGGCTTCTTTGTCCCCTCGTCTTTCGTCAAGCATCCTTCCCTGACAACTTCTTCTAAACGAACACCCATGCTTACCATTTCGGTGAAATCACTTAGCGCACTGGCAACCATCCTTTCATAATAAAATGATCCAAGGTATTTTAGGAAGACCTTGGTCATTTCTTATTCTCCCTGAGGTGGTACCACCTGGGCAGCTATCTCGCGCCAACGTTGTGCATATTCTTTGAACGACTCCTTGTCTCTCTGAGCCATCGCCCTCAATTGGTCATGGTCTGGCGCCATGAACATATTATACTTATAATGTTTGATGAAGGCTTCCCCTATATCATCAAAGGTGCAGATATTGCTACTGTCCAAACTCATATACCACTTCAAAGCGGAACCGGTTAAACTATTTTGGAAGAAATGAATAAGAAAACTCTAATCATCAGTATGGGTGGACATATTTTTGATATACATCACTAAGTGGTCATGAGGACAAGAGTTTCACTTGTATCTCTCAAATTCTGGCACTTTAAACTTTGTTGGAACCTTTACGTTGGGAACTAGGCAGAGTTCACTGACGTTCTGTCCAAATAATTCTTTTCCTTGAAGGGCCTTCATTTCCTTTTTCATCTCCTTGAATTGATCCTGAAAATTATATAATCAGTCATAGAAACCCACACTTTCACTCGATGGAGGAACAGTTCGATAAACTTCATCATTAACAAACGACATAGCATTCACCGTAGGAGTTGCAGTATAACATATCTCATTTCTATCCACAGGAGTAACATGCACCACAGGAGGTGCAGGAGTAGCAGAAACTTGAGCAACTGGAGCATCAAGATTATAACCTTCTGGCATGAAATTTTCAGGCATTCCCTATAGGTAACCCTGAGGCATACGGTTCTGAGCAACAGTAACTAGAGTAGAAGAAACGGGAACTGATGGACCTTCGGTAGTAACTATTGTTTGTTGTGGCTGAGCATAAGGAGGAACAAGTGGTGGTCGATTCTGAGAAGCCACCAAAAATTCCATCAAAGCAGTTAGATTAGCCATACAGGCCTTCAAAGAAGTAACCTCTTTGCGCATTTCGCGATTTTCTTGTTCAAGATTCTCCATTTTCTTCCTGGAATTAGCCCGAGTATTATACCGGTGAGACAACTTGCTTGTGAACGAGGTAGAGAAACACAGTAAGACACTTGGGTATGAATAGAAATGCAAGAAATATGTACAAGGTGATGCATGATATGCAATGCACGTGATTTATTTATCATTATTAATAATATTTCAAGAAACTCAAAGGTTTATAGACAATTTGCAAATACTAAAGTACTAACACATTTTGAAATACTGAAAATCTCATTATAATAATTTCAAAATGGATTACAACTTTTAGTATAAGTTTCAACAATCCTAAGTACAAGAGAAGATAGAGTCTAAAATCCTAAGGAGGAAATGTTGATGAAGATCTCTCCACACACTGATGCTTTCCTGTGAGTCTTACAATCTGAGCCTTCAACTGCTTGTTCTCTTCTACATACCTGTCGGTGAATTCTTTCCAATCACCAGAGTAAGGAAGTGAGTAACTAAGATTTGATTAAGCTCTAGAGGAAAATAAATCCTCTTGCCTCTCCATCATCTCCACAACATGACTCTCAAGAATCTCAATCAGGTCATTCTTCTCTTTCAGGTCTGCTCGGTAGGACATCTCTAAAGTATGACACTTATTCTTCCAGACTTCCTTCTCCTGCTGCATCCTAACTAGGGAAAGCTGAAGCTCTTCCACATCATCTAAAAAGGGAGGAGTGGTCTTCACAAACATATAAGGTATAGGATCTTCACGGGAATATGGCATCTTCAACTGAATTTCCCTTGTTTGTACCCACCGGAGATGAGGCTCCAAAGAAACAGCTTCTCTTGGTCCCAAGTCTTTTCTACTCTTCCTGTGAATATGGCGCCAAGCCTTTGTAATTTCCTCCTTAGCTTCCTTATGGTCCTCTCTTTCTTTGATAAATAAACTACTCAGATGAATACTATTTGGCTTGTCTCTTATCGGATATCCGAGTTGACGTCGTGCAAGAACGGGATTGTAGTTAATTCCTCCCTTTGCACCGAGAAGAGGTACATTTGGGAAACTACCATAACTATCAACAATCTCCATATCATAGTAAGCCTGATAATACCAAACAATGTCGGAATGAGTGAGAGCCATAATCTTCGGAGCCCAACATGGATTCTTATTAATATCCCAGAAAGCATCAGACAGAGGTAAGTGAAAAATAAACCACTTATATAACAAAGGCGTGCAATAAATGATCATTCCTCCATGATAAGAATCCCAAAGATGAATGGAATAATAAGCATCTCCTAATATTGTAGGAACTATATTTGCAATCAAAAAGATCCTGATGGCGTTGATATGCACAAATTTGTCGATGTTAGGGAACAAGAATAACCCTTAGGCAAGTAGAGTAAAGATGGCCCCAAAAGCAACCATACTCTTTATCCTATCAAAGTAGCGAGCTTTCTCCAATAAAAACTGAGCGGGTAGTCCTTTGATTCCTCCTTTGATAGTCATGTTGGCCTCGATCTCAGACTTCCCCAAATGAATCCTAGAAGAAATCTCATGAGACTTGGGCTCTCCCTACAAACTAGTGAAAGGAACACAATCAGTAACAGGTAAACCCAGTAGGTAAGAATACTCCTCCAATGTAGGCATCAACTGGTAATTAGGGAAAGTAAAACATCGATACATTAGATCATAGAACTGGACCAAAGTAGAAAGAATACCGTCCATCATCCTGAGCTTCATAAGAGACACGATGGATCCATATTTCTTCTGAAAATTTGTAGAGCTCTCGATCTCGGGAATCAAAATCACCAATTTATCTATCTTAGGATTCTTGAAATTGTAATTTCGAGTCTTTCTTTTTCCAGAATCCATGGTCAAAATGAACCTGAGATATTTGCAAAAATTCCAATTTAAGTCCCTTGAAACAAATGTTTTAAAGGATGCTCATGGATGCATGAATGCATGATGCAACAATCACAAACAAGATCATAAACATGGGGGTTCATAGGTTCGACATCGCGAGCATGAAGTCAAAGATACTACCCACAAGGTAAGGAATAATAGTTTATCACCTGCTGAACAAGGTTCTAAAAGGCTCCCAGAGTCTACATCCTTCCTTCGGATATTACCAACATCCAGATTAACTTGGTAATCAGTAATATTCTCAAGAAAAACTCGCCTAAGTGTAGTATCACGTGACAACCACTTTCGGATAACTCTGTCATAGTTTCCGCACTACACCTAAAAGGCCAAGATGGGTTAAGGGTTCTACGGTTCTAGGTCGAAAGCAGCACGTCTTCCTGATTACATGGTAAATGACACTACACTCAAAGGGATCTCCACTGAGTGGGGGATCTCATGCCTCCTTTTTTGGGATCACTCCTTCAAAGTTAACATGACTATACCGCCTGTCCTATCTTAAGTTTGCCCAAGTAAGGGTAGAGGACTTATGAGAAATCACCAAGCACACTGAAAACCAGGAAAATCCAGACAAACATATACAACACATAATATACAACAAATAATAACACATATACAAATAAACAAAGATAGGCTCAACCCACTTAGAGATGGACCAGCATTTGGTTGATCTTTCCCCAGTGAATTCGTAATTTTCTGTAGCGGTAGAAATGTTGAGACTAAGCCATTGGATTAACATAACTCGCATAGATCAAATAAAAATAGCCACCGCGCTTTATTGTTTCCAGAGGAATGGGAAAAGAGAGAATAACCCAAAAAGAGAGCGGGGGAGAATCTAGGTACGCGGGTTGGTTATGCAAATGGAAGGTATTAGCATCCTAAACATCTATTGTACTCCGCAAGAACCTCTTTGAAAACTAAAAGTAAAAGTAACAATGTATTATTAAGTTGTTTAAAGTTTTATTAATAAAAATGTTTTTGAAAATGCATGGATGTAATTCTAAGTTTATTATACAAGCAGTTCGAGTTTAGAAAACAAGAATAGTTTTGAAAAGGTGGGGGAAGATTTTTTAAATTAAAGAAGATGAGAGGAGATGAAGGGACTATCCTAAAGCATAAGGTAAAAGCTAGGGAAAATAATCATCTAACCAACAAGAAGAAAACACCACAATGAGTCAATGTAGAACTCTCATCCTTTGGATTGAAACCAAACAAGCAAAGATATTAACCTCTTAAGAATACCAAGCTTCAAATGCATTAAGTCTTCATAAAAATTCGGCAGAGTAAAGGCTGTATACAGATGAATTCTCAATCATAGACAAAGCACATAATCAGAATAACCTGCACACAAAGAAAAACAACCCAATGTCTTAGGGTAAACCCCAAGAACTCCAGACAAAATAACAATAGAAGTCACCAAGGTATCAAGGGTAGTCAAGATCTCTAATCCTAAGTCCAAGAAGCCCATAACTCTATCATGCCAAGGATAGTAACCAAATAGTCCAAGTAATCTTAAATTTTTTTATTGTTCAAGTTGGTTATTAGGTATCTTCAAAAAGAAAATTAAAGCTCGCGTAAGTAAAATAAAAATGACATAAAGATAAATGCTCAAGCGAGCAAAGATGAAAATAGCATGAAATGTAAATGCTAAAATAAATGGTGCTTAAAGTAAAGATATAAAGTAAAAGCATAAAATAAAAGTAAATTGTTAATGAGTTAGAAATTAGAGGTTAGTTGAATGACCATCTTGAATCTTGCATTTGAAAACTCATTAGAAGATTGATAAAATCAAAGCCTCTCGACAACAAGTTTCATTTGATTTTTGGCAAGTGTATCATTCATTTCAAATTCTCGAGACAATAACAAATGATCAACGATGTTTAAATGATTCACTTAGACCAAAATTTATGATAATTCATTAGAGGATTGATAAGATCAAAGCCTCCTAGCAATAAACCTCAAGCTTATTGGATCAAAGGTTTCAAATTAAACATACTTGGGCTTGCACGAATGATCGTTTCTCGAATCAGGAAAAAATTTAGCGCTATGTTAAGCAATCGTAAGTGGACTTATGTAGAAGTCACACCTATTTTGAGGCCAGTCAATAGCAATCTATGTATCATATGTTTAGAGAAGTGATATGTAGATCATTCTCTAATAACATGTAGCACAAGTAAGAAAGAGATAAGATGAAGAGGGAGGGGATGTATTATATGAAATTAGGGTTTCAAATATCATCAACATCATTCATCCATTTTGGTGAATTTGGTTTCTCAACCTATCAACATCCAAGATCCAATGAGGTTGAGGAATTTGTCACCAAATGAAATCCAAGTCAGGACCAAATAAAAAATAATAAAATAATATTTAATAAAACAAAATTAAAATGGTTAATAAAGAGGAAAATAATTGGTAAAATACATAAAGTATATTAAAATACTAAATAAAAATCCTTTCAAAAAAGTCAGAGGTCAAGCATGATTCAATAATAGTTGATATAAATTTTCATAATTTTTTAAATTCAGAAACTATTTTTAAAATTTGGAGAAAATAAGCAAAATAAACCAAAATTTGTGAAAAATAGTAAAATCAGAAATAAAAATAAAATGAGGTCACCAATATTTGTCAAGAGGTCATTGGATCCTTCCATAATTTTTTTCAGAATTTAAAAAGGCCAGAAAGTATTTTTAAAACAATTAAAATATGACAAACAAAACAAAAATTATGAAAGATATCAAACATCAAAATAAAAATATGAAGAAAAAAAATTCATAGAGTCATAAATAAATCAAAGTATTTTTGTATATTTTTTTTCATAATTTTTGGATGAAAAATAAGAGTTATGAATTTTTGAAATTAAAATAAATTTAAAACAAATTTTGTAAAAATAAATAAATCAAATAATGTGAGGCGTTAGACCTGGTTCATTAAAACACGTTGGCACATCTAGTGGATCAAGAGTGATGATGTATGGTAATCCACGGTCAACAAGCGCACACTGAAGTCATGATAGTCAGACCAATCAAAACATTTCAATTATCTTGTTCTCATTGGTTGAAGAAGACGTGTAGGTCATCTTCAACCACTAACTACCTTGCAACTAGGGAAAAATCATTATTCTTAAATCTGTAAATTTAGACACTCATAGTGGTATCATAAGACGCGTCTCTTCAAGACAATCACAACCATATCCTAGCACCAAATTTATATAAAACACAACTAACTCGGTTTGGAAAAAAACCAGAGATGTTTTGAAAATTTTGAAATTGAAAACAGATACATCAAATGCATTAATTCCCCAAAATTGAGTTAGTACCAAGCATCAGTGAACATCATAGACCATTCTAGTAATTTGAGTTAGAAGATTTGGTGCCTTAAACTATCTGAATGAAGTCAGGTGAATTTGCTCTGCAATTGTACTTGGCTAGCACGATTTAGGGCACCTCAAGGCTTGGTTCTTCTTCTGTTAGCTTCAGTGAAGTTCAAGGATGAAGAATCAACGAAGAAATTGGATTAAAAAGTGGAGAAAAGAGGAATTCAAAAACTCAGAAAAGTGATTTATGGAGGGAGTTTGACAGGGTGATTTTGGTTTTTCAAGCTTGCGAAAATGAGTGGAACAAAGTATGTATTTACAGGAGAAGTGAATGGGATCAAGAGAAGGGGTGAATGATGTAATTTCAAATGAATTCGTGCACACCTATGTTCACGAGAAAAGTGTGCTCGCATGTGCATCAAAACTCATCTAAATGATGCGTTTTATCACTCTAAATAATCCAAATATCTTTGTTGATCATGTTTAAGTGAAAAATACGTGGTAATTTGGTGATTAGAAGTCACATTATGGAAATTACAATCTGACTGCAAGTGAAACTTCAGTTCTATGGTACCAACTTTGAGTCCATGGTGTTCACAGCTCAAGAGGTCTTAGGGCATAATTCTTGAAGCATTTGAAAGATAAGGTCACAATCTTTACAATGTCCAAAGAGAGATATCATTTGGATTCTTGAGCTAGAATTTATGTTTGGTCAAAATCATAAAGAATGCACTGACTTTCTATACTTAGAAAAATTCTAAGTTTTTTCTCAAAAAATGACCTATAATGTTTTGACTCTAAACAGGGTCTTTCTTCAAAATTGATCTTTGATCATTGGTGCTAGCTTGAAGTGGACTCCTTAAAGAGTATTGTGAAACTTGTTTCTATCAAAAATTCCAAATATTGAACAAGTTATGATCCTTTGAATTTGGTGAAAATCCATGAAATGACCTATAATCTTTTGAGTTTTTGAGGCATCTTCTAACCATTTTCAAGCTTTGCATATAAAATAAAAGTTGAAGTTCACATTCTTAAGATCGTTGTGGAAAACGAATAGGCTAAAGGAGATAAAAATTGATCAACTTATGACTTTTTGAAGTCACATAAGGGAATTTGATGGCCTATATAGAGGACTTGTAATATTTCTCCATCATTAGGAATCTTCCACACAAAATTTGTTTGTAACTTTTGAAGAGATTGGTAAATAACCCTTTAAAGAGAATCATATCTTTGGAATCACTCAAAAATCTCAAAAGATGAACAAGATATAGCCCTTAGAAGTTCAAAACCCTAGCTCCTAGAGCACCAAAATGACTTGGAAACCCCTTTCAATTTTGACAATATTTCTTGCATAATCACTTTTTCCATGTGAATACAAGTTGTTGTGGATGATAATAAGAAACCATATAAACAATAACCACTTCCAAATATTAAGAATTGCGAGAGTTATGCACTTGTGATCAAGGAATCAAAAAACTTGTCCAATTAGGTCAAACCTCTTCAATCAATTATTGCATTTTTTTTACTTCTTTTGACAAATTGAGGCATGATGAATCATAGTAGACCTTGTAATGATATTACTTTAACTCATTCTCAATTATGAAGCTTTAATCTCAATGAAGCTTTGTTGAAGAAGGCATGGAAATAAACTCATGAACCTATGAATCAACCTGATGAAATGTGTTGTGCCCTCACCTATAGTATCATCATTTAGAGAAAACATTCATTATATTTTTTAGTTAAAAGTTAATCCACACAAGACATATATGATCACAATATAAAAATCAAAGTGCTTGGTGATCCCTCATGAGCCAACCTAGAGATAGGGAGAAGAACCAATCCCAAGTGTAATCTTGATATGATTGAGTTGATATGAGATGATAGAGGAATCTTAGGGGGAAAATTGGGGTATAACACATACATCATGACCCTGCATAAAACTAACTTTGTCTTTTCAGGTTAGTTCCCAAACAAATAGATATTGTCAACGGTTTATCACCTTTCAGATACAATTAGACAGTGATTCATTTTGATCCACTTCTAGATACAGTCGGGCATAGACTCAATCTAATACATTTTTTGGATACATTCCGGCGAAGACTCACTCTGAATCACTTCTGAATATAGTCAGGCATAGACTCATTCCAATACATTATTCAGATACCGTCGTGCAAAGACTCATTCTGATCTATTTCTAGATACAGTCGGGCTTAGACTCATTCTAATATATTTGTCGGATACAGTCAGGAGAAGACTCATCCTGGCCCACTTCTATATATAGTTGGGCGTAGACTCATCCTAGTACATTTTCCAGATATAGTCGGGCGAAGACTCATTCTGATCCACTTCTGGATACAGTCGGGCGTAGACTCATTCCAATACATTGTTCAGATACAGTCAGGCGAAGACTCATGTTCATCCTCTTATAGATACAGTCAAGACATAGACTCATTCTAGAACATCGTTCAGATACAATCGAGGCATAAGATTAATTCTTATGCTCCCTAACACGTCTGCTAGATACAGTCAGACACATACTCATTTTGGTATACTTTTTCAGATATAGTCGAGCATAGACTCATTCTGATACTCCTATCAACATTTACTTCGGATAGTATCTAAAAGCCCATCTCCGGCGAAACTTTATCACCTCTATGAATGGCATCTTTAAGCCCATTCTCGGTTGTGATCGGTGGGAACGAGAACTGACTGTTTTGGAATGTTGGTTCGCGTTTTGCGTTTGTTTTTGCAAAATGTCGCGGTAAGCAAGAGTCACCACCGTCTTTTATATTATCCAACAAGGAAAGGACAAAAGCACAGAAAAATTCCTTTTCGAGATGTTTCTCGGGTTCGGGAGGTAGATTATAGAAAGGGAAGGTGTTAGCACCCTTTCTATTCGTGGTTATCCACGGGCTCTTAGGTACTTGCTTAAAAGTTTTCTTTTCTTTGTGTTTGTGGGTTTTGAAAAGAGTTTTGTTTTTGAAGGGAGTGTAAGTGCGAAAAGTTTTGTTTTGTTTTTAAAAGGAGCAAGTACTTAAGAACCTCTACCTACTCAAAAAGGAATTAAACTGTGCAAATGTCCTTTAGATAGTGCTATCCCACTATTGAGGAGTAGGTAGCACCGTCGTTGGAGTTTTTTGGTCAATTCGATTAAGGGACGTGTGGTCACTAAAGCAATGTTAGGACGCCTTAGTGGTAACCCTAATGTCTTAGATCATTTTTATCGAGGCAACTGTTTTGAGGAAACTTTGATCTTTGGACAGGAGGGCGACCTCTAATACTTCCTATACTCAATGACCACGTTCGAGGCAACCAAGTGAGGTGTACCCTAGGAGTGGCATGTGCAAGTGTGTCAATTTTCAGTTATATTATCTTTGCATGTCATGGTGAGCTACTGTTGATTTTAAGTTAAGAGTTAATCTTGTCATGCATAGCCTAGTTAGCATACATCTAAACAGTTAATATATGTACAGGAATTTAAAGTGCGGGAATTGTAAATCCTACGCTATTACAAGGCTTCGGGGAGGGGAATTATTTACATGTCCAAAATTGGGGGAATAAAGCAGTAAAGTGTAAAAGTCTTAGTCAAGCTATCACAAACCAGTAGGCAGTTACAATAAAATAAACGCGCACGAAAATTGAATCGGAATGTCCTTTAGGGTTTTGACCCTTTTATTGAATAAAGCATATTTTTGGTCATTTTTTATTTAAGAATTAAGCCTAACTAATGATTAATTAATTAAAAAGAAAATATTTTTGAGTTTTATTTTAATTAAGGAAATAAAATGAGAAATATTAAAAAAACCTAATTCTAAGTCAATTTTAATTTATTGCAAAATATGTTAAGATTAAACCTAATTAAAAACTAAGTTAATTTGCTGCAATTTATTTACAAAAATAATAAAATAATGAAATTAAAAAAATATTATTTTTTTGGGGTTTTCTGATTTTATGAAAAGTTAATTAGTTAATAATAATAAAATAAAAAAAATAGAAAATAGAAAGTAGTGAAAAGAAAGAAAAAAATAAACAAACTCAGGGGGGTGTTGGGCCTGAATTTGGTGTTTGGGAATTGACAGGGAAAGCTTCGATTGTAGGGAGAAGGGGGGCTTCGATTCAGAGGAAGAAGGCTGCCTTTCAATTCTATGAAGGGTGTTGCTGGAAAGGCCTGAAGGGTCACCTGTGGAGGCACTGCATCTACAAAAATATGTTAGCAAAATAAAACGCATGACCTGGGTGTCGAAACCCAGGTCCTTCGATCCTGCGCGCGCTGGGTCTTTTTAGGCTATATATGTAGCAAGTGTTAGCAACAAAAATATGACCTGGTGCCAAAACCAAGCCCTTTGATTCTGTCTAGAATGACAATCGAATGAAATAACAAATATGGATATGTTATGTAAACACAAGATTTGACATTTTACCCTCTCTTACCAATAGTTGGAACCTTCGATTTGGCACTTTCTGGATGTGAGTACCTTCTGTGATACGGTGGGAGAACTGACTTGGGATTTTGCGTTTGTGTTCGCAAATGTTCGGTTTAGCAAGAGTCGCCACCGACTTTTTATTTATCCTAAGGAAAGGTCAAAAAGCACAGGAAAGACCTTTGAGATGTTTTCGTGGGTCCGGGGGGTAGATTATGAAAAGGGAAGGTGCTAGCACCCTTTTCATCCATGGTTATCCATGGGCTCTTAGTTACTTGTTTTTTAGATCACTTGCCTTTGCTTTTAAATTGTTTGAAATGGTGCTTTGTGTGTGTGGTTTTGAAAAATGTTTTGAAAAAGATGCCTTGTCTAGGCAACCTTTGTAACAATTTTTGTTTGAATGTTTTACAAAGGAGTTTGTCTTTTTGAAAAGATGTTTCAATGTTTTTTAAAGTTGTTTTTGAAGTTATGTTGTGGAGTGTGTTTGAAAAATGGCAAGGATGATCTGCAAGTTTGATCAAGTAACTAAGAGTTGTCTACCCTATTTTACTAAAAAAAGATCTTTCTTATGCTTTTTAACCCTTTTAACAGTGTTGTTTCACCATTGTATTTGGTGAACAACCTTGCGTTAGGATGTTGAACGGGACGGGTGCGGGACGTTTGTATAGTCATAGAAGGCAACATATGGGAAGTTTTAGCAATGTTGTTTTAGGGACTAGATCGTTTACCGAAGGCAACATCGAGGGTCATCGAGGGACTACGATCTTTTATCAAGGGTCTTTGCTAAAACGCCCATGCTCGAGGGACATGACTATTTTTCGAGGCAACAAGTGAGATTACCCTAAGGGTGCATGTGTGCAAAGTGTGTTATTTACATGCATTTAGTCTTTGATTTTTTGGGTGGTCTATTTGTTGGTTTTATCTTGCCATGCACACCTATTTACTAGCATTTGTATAAAGCAATAAAAAAAAGGTGCAAAAAATAAATCCTACACTATTACAACCATATTGAAGTGCATAGAAATATAAAGGCAAAAAATAAGATAAAAATAAATAAAAAGAGTGTCTTTTGATCCAGGCGGTGGCATCCTTCGATTGGGACTAGTAGCCTTCGATTGGCATTTTGCTGGCCTCCTTCAATTGGGGCTAGCACCAGCAAAGTCACGTATTTTGATTGGGCATTGGCAGGGGCGAAGTCTTGTCCTTCGATTGGGAGAAGGCAGCAGCAAGTTGTATCTGTGATCGGTGGAAATAGAACTGACTGTTTTGGAATGCTGGTTCGCGTTTGCGTTTCACAAAATGTCGCGGTAAGCAAGAGTCGCCACCGTCTTTTATTTTCTTCAACAAGGAAAGGACAAAAGCACAGCAAAATTCCTTTTCGAGATGTTTCTCGGGTTCGGGAGGTAGATTATAGAAAGGGAAGGTGTTAGCACCCTTTCTATCCGTGGTTATCCACGGGCTCTTAGGTACTTGCTCACTATGTTTTCAAAATGTTTTGCTTTTCTTGTGTTCGTGGGTTTTAAAAAAGTTTTGTTTGAAAACTTTGATTTTTAACTCTTGTTTCTGTCCTCAAGAGTGTATGAAGCGTTGTTTGAAAACTTTGTTTGAAAAGTGTAAGTGCGAAAAGTATTTTTGTTTTGAAAGAGCAAGTACCTGAGAACCTCTACCTACTCAAAAGAAATTAAGCTGTGTAAATGTCCTTTAGACAGTACTATCCCACTATTGAGAAGTAGGTAGCACCGTCGTTGGAGTTTTCGGGTCAATTCGTTTTTAGGGGCATGTGGTCACTAAAGCAATGGTAGGACGCCTTAGCGGTAACCCTAATGTCCTAGATCATTTTTTATCGAGGCAACCGTTTCGAGGCAACTTTGATCTTTAGACAGGAGGGCGACCTCTAAAACACCCTATACTCAATGACCATGTTGAGGCAACCAAGTGAGGCGTACCCTAGGAGTGGCATGTGCGAGTGTGTCAGGTTTCAGTTATGTTATCTTTGTACATGTTATAGTGAGCTACGATTGATTTTAATTTAAGAGAGATCTTGACATGCATAGCCTAGTTAGCATACATCTAGCAGTTAATGGTTGCGGAAAATAAAACTAAGCTATTACAAGGCGTCGGGTATTTACATCGCCAAAAACAAACCCTTGAAAAGTAAATTGCGGGAAATTAAAGAAAAGCGATAAATAATCCTAATTAAAGCTATTACATCCTCGGAGCAAATACATATATGGATCAAAAATATGAATCAAGAATACACGCGAGAAAAAATTGAATCGGAGAGTTTTTTAGGGTTTTGACCCTTTTTGAGAAAGGAAGAGATTTTTATCATTTATGAATTAAATTAAATTAAACCTAGACTAATTAATTAATAAAAGAAATATTTTTGGTTTTTTTGAATGTTTAAGAAAATAAAAATAAAAGGATTAAAATTGTCAAGAACCCTAATTCTACATTGATTTTTTATTTATTGCAAAAAGTATTAAAATTAACCTAATTAAAACTAAATTAATTATGTTAGTATTTATTTACAAAATAACTAATTAAGGGTGAAATTAATTTTAATAAAAAATATTATATTTTAGTTTCCTGATTTTATTATGAAAAAAATTAATTGGGTTAATTAAGTAATAATAATAATTAATAGTAAAATAATTAAATGAAAAATATAAAAGAAGAAAAAAAAGGAATAACCCAGGGGGTGATGGACCCAAGAGGAGGTGTCTTTGGCAATTCTGAAGGCCCAATTATATTCCAGCCACGTTGACTATGGCCATCCCATGCATAGGCGTTGACTGGAGACTATGGTGAGGACTCAGCTTTGGCCATTGGATTTAATTTGCTGGCCATCTGGCACTTGGAAATTTGAGATGCATGGTGGACTTCCTCTTGAATCATGCATGTGAATACCTGTGAGATAAAAATAATAATGTTTTGGGGGGACCTGGGATTTGAACCCAGGTCCTAATGCTTCCAGGCCAAGGCACCAACCACTACACCACATGCATCCTTTTGATATTATAATGATAAGCAATTAATATATATGAAAACAAAATAATATGTTGTAAATAAAAACAAAATGCGCGCTTTTCAAATTGGTCAATGGGACGTCAACACGTCATCGTCTTCTTCGTTTGCCCTGTATAATTAACATCAGATAGTGGGGGTTTTTAACCTCCACTATCTATCTGTACGAAAAATAGTGATTAGAACCACAGTGATCATAAATATTTCACGAGGGGTGTGTTATGTTCGTCTTGGTCTCACGATTTCAGTCATGTATCTCACTAGTCCCAATTTTTCCTGGTTCATAAAGCCCTAATTCAAAGCTCAAGAACCCTAGAAATTTGATCAGGGCATCTCACGATTCAGGGCATTATAATTCAATTAAACAATTCCATCGGCTTGGTATGATCTCTAGCAATGTAAAATAATCACTAAAACATGTTAAATGCGCATGAATTAGGATATATGATTATGAAATATAAGTGCAAACCGTGGGGCTGTAGGTAGCGATTCCTTGAGCTTTGATGCTTGATTTTGATTGCAAAATGTTCCTGGAACCTCCTGCAGTGTGTTTGGATGAATAGCACGCCTTGAATTGGCCTGGAATGCAAGAACAGATTTTCAATTTTCTTGGAATTTTTCGAATTGGACAGGGTCTTTTCTGCAGCTTTTAATCGTCCTTTAGGTCAGGGTTAGCTTGCTTATGTATAAGGGAAACAAATTAGGTCAAAAAATTGGATCCAACCCATGTGCATTGATGTTTAAATCTTTGATTGAAAAATCAAATATTCTTGATTTTCATGATTGAACAAACTTGCCAAATTTGAATTTTTTTATATCTTTGACTTGTGCACGAATTTGCCAGCATGTTTAGGTCATATTTGCTTCACAAAAAGATTTAAAAAGCAAATCTTCTATTTTTCTTATGATTTAAATTAATTAAATGGATTAATATTAATTAAAAATCCAATTAATCAATAAAAATAAGAAAATAAATCCAATTAATCTTGATGGGTCGTGCATAGGTCATGGGTGAAGTTTTAAGAAGAGATTTGAGGCCCATTAGCAAAAAGAAGGTGTTTTGAGCAAAGTTAACTTTTGCAAATTCATGAAAATTTCCCAACTTCTCCAACGCACAACTTGCTCAATTTTGATCATATGACCATGTTCTTGGACATTTTGGAAATCTCTTGAAGTCCTCTAACCAATGCCTTTGGTCCCATGTCATTTGGATTTACCAATCTCAAGTTATGGCCTTTGACTCAAAGTGTACATTTGTTGACTTTTGAAAATGACCTATAATGTAAAAATTGGTAACTTCTTGTGAGAGCATTTCTTGAACTTGGAGTGTGAAGATGGATTATAGGAAATTTCATCCTCTTCAAAATGAGCTTTTGATGGAATTTTTCTGACAAACCATGAAAGAGTTATGCCCTGGTCAAAGATACAGTTGACTTTCTGCTGTCCAAAAATAGTAACTTTTGCATCTTGATGATTTTTGAGCTATTCTTGTGGAATCATGATCAAGACTTGATCAAATGATGATTGTGAACTCAAAATAATATGTTGACCAAAAATTCTGACTTTTGACTACAAAATGACCATTTTGCCCTTGCAGTTGACTGTATATCAAATGGAGATTTTGACTGTGCAAATTGGCACTGTGAGTCTTGCAACTTGGTATGTAGGTGCTTGAGAATGCATATAGACCTATGAGACTTGATTGAACCATTGAAAACTCCAAATTCCTTGAAAGAACCAAAACCCTAATTTCAGTTGTCCTAGGAGGTGGTTTGACTGTCTACCTCTTGAGCAATCTTGAGCCATTTGAGGATCATTCTTGACATATCTTGAGGAATATGGGAGGGAAAATTTTGGGGTACAACAGTTGCCTCTGTTCAATTTTCTTAAACCTGAGGATGTAGATTGGCTTGCGTTCCTTTCGTGATCCGAAGGTGGAAGATGATTGAACACTAAAGTGCCCAGAAATTTGCACTCGCATGGTGTAGTATCAGCAATGTGATGTCGGGAATGGGCTTACAGATGCCATTTGGAGAGATGATGGATAGGAGGATGGGCTTATAGATGCCATCTGGAAGTTGTTGGTAGAAGGATAGGCTTATAGATGCCATCTGGAGATTGTTGGTAGGTAGTTTTGTCTTTGTTGACAGGTTGTCTTCATTGACGGGTTATCTTCATTGACGGGTTGTCTTCATTGACGGGTTGTCTTCATTGACGGGTTATCATCAGAAAAATCTTTAGGAATCTATTTAGCTGGGTTTGTCTTCTTTGGATTAGTGTCAGAAAAATCTTTAGGAATCAATTCAACTAATTTGTCTTCTTTTACTGGATTGCCTCAGAAAAATCTTTAGGAATCGATTTAACGGGTTTTGTCTCCATTGACTAGCTTCAGAAAAATCTTTAGGAATCAACTTAGCTGATTTTGTCTCCTTTGACTGAATTAGCATCAGAAAAATCTTTAGGAATCGATTTAACTGATTTTGTCTCCTTTGACTGAATTGGCCTTAGAAAAATCTTTAGGAATCGATTTAACTGGTTTTGTCTCCATTGACTGGCTTTGCCTCAGAAAAATCTTTGGGAATCGATTTAACTAATTTTGTCTCTGTTGAGCGGCTTTGCCTCAGAAAAATCTTTAGGAATCGATTTAGCGGATTTTGTCTCCATTGACTAAATTTGTCTCTTTTGACTAGATTTGTCTCCTTTGACTAGATTTGTCTCCTTTGACTGGATTTGTCTCCTTTGACTGGATTGTCTCAGAAAAATCTTTAGGAATCGATTTAACTGATTTTGTCTCCATTGACATAGTTGAGAATTTGACTGTATCTTTCCTAAAAAGCAAAGGTCAGTCGTATGCAATGCATGATATGGATCAAGAAATGATGTTCTCAACATAAATGAGATCGTATGATATGATGCGTATGTGCATGTGCATGTATCATGATGTATGAAGATGTGATGTTTTAGCTGGGGAAAATAAATCCCAGAGCTGCTGGAGAATAGAGTTGAATTCTTCGCTTCCACTGAGGATGATGAACGAAGATGATTGTGTGAATAAACCTGTAGGAGAAGATGACTCCATTGGGGAATAAATTTGATGAAGAGATTACTCTGTAGGGAATTACTCTGTGGGGAAGAGATATTTCGCTGAGATTTTAACGATAACTCCGCTAGGGATTTCGTTGATAAGCTCTGTTGGGGATTTTAATGATGAACTCCGCTGGGGAATAGAAAGAACTTCGCTGGGGATGATCTTTCTATTGCAACTTGCTGAGGATAACCCAGTTAGACTCTTGTGGGGATAACCTCTGAATTTGGCTGGGGAGACTTATTTGTACTCTGCAGGGGACATGCTTCCAGAATCTACTGGGGAAGATGATTCAACTCTGGCGGGGAAGCTTTCTTAGACTGCGCTGGGAAATGGCTCCACTGGGGGTATCTTGTATTCCGCCGGGGAACATTCTTATACTCTATTGAGGAATATTGAGAACGCAGGGGATGCTTGCTGGGGAATATCTTTATACTCCGCTGGAGAATATTAAGATCTACTGGGGATACCCAACTTTTTCGGGACTGACGGTAGACTAACTCTGCTTGGGGAGAGTATTGCTGATTCGTTCATAGTTGCAAGGCTTAGTGGGGAATAGCTATCATCACTGTCTTACTCTTGGGGAGTGAAGGTATCTTGGTCATATTCTTCAGCTGAACTTACCTTGGTACCTTGGTGGATAGAGCAACTAGATCGCTTAGACAATTCTTATTGCCCCTACTTCCGATGTCACCCGTAATTAGTCCTTTGTTTTGCATGCAAATATTTGTGATCAGCAATTTAATGTCAAACGCATATATCAAAAATGAACATTGGACGTTCTTTGCAAAACAAAACAGATAGAGGAAAACAATTTGCAATTTGTTTGAAAATGAGCTTGTATTGATTTTGAAGTTTGCCTGTAAATAGGCGTTTTTTGTACAAGAGGCTGACGTCCTAGTAAGAGAACGCCGCCGAACAAAATAGAGTTTATACAATTTGTGAAAAGGAAACAAAACATCTATGTGAAAAATCCCACTGGGTTCCAACTCTGCTATCGCCTTTATGTCTTCAAGCGTCTCATCACTTTGCTGCTTAGTTGAAGAGGAATCTGATTGATTGGTGTCGTCTGAGCCTGATGGTTGATACCGAAGTCTAGATGCAGGGTGATCCAATGAGACATAGTATTACGCTTATCCATAAATTTTGCCTGGACCGTCCTTTCGGGTTTTCAGTCCACCGGGATACCCATTTTTGCCCAAGCCGCCTTTTCAGGTTTTCGACTTGCCAGGTGTACAGATTTTTTTATTTTCATCCCTTATTTTTTCCCGAACCCTTTTGGTTCGCCGGGAAGCCCTTATTTTTTCCTAGGTCAGTCGACCTAGCGGGTCTTTAATCATGCGTAGTATCTTTTTACTATGTCTGCATTGGTGGGGTGAGGAAGGTCGTCACCATCCATGGTGGTTAGAATCATCGCTCCTCCTGAGAAGATATTCTTAACCACAAATGGCCCTTCGTACATAGGGGTCCATTTGCCCCTGGGATCACCTTGAGGTAGAATGATGCACTTGATTACCAGGTCTCCGACTTGATACTCTTGTCGTCTGACTTTCTTGTTAAATGCCTTGATCATCCGTTTTTGGTACGTCTGACCATGAAAAATAGCAGTGAGTCTCTTTTCGTCGATTAGGTTTAGTTGATCAAGCCGGGTCTGGATCCAGCCATCTTCGCTTAAACCTGCATCCTTCATAATCCAAAGAGAGGGGATCTGAACTTCAATGGGTAGGATTGCCTCCATGCCATATACCAAGGAGTAGGGTGTTTCCCCTGTTGACGTTTGTGCTGAGGTACGGTACCCATGAAGAGAAAACGTTAACATCTCGTGCCAATCCTTGTAGGTCACTGTCATCTTCTGCACAATCTTCTTAATGTTTTTATTCAGTGCTTCTACAGCCCCATTCATCTTCGGCCGGTAGGGAGAAGAGTTGTGGTGTTGTATCTTGAATTGCTCGTAGAGCTCAGTGATCATCTTGTTGTTAAGATTGGTACCATTATCTGTAATGATCCTCTCTGGTACACCGTATCGACAGATCAGGTTATGCCGAATGAACCGTGCCATGACGTTCTTGGTTACGGTAGCAAAAGAAGCTGCTTTGACCCACTTTGTAAAGTAATCAATTGCTACCAGGATGAAACGATGTTCGTTGGATGCCGTAGGTCTGATCTCGCCGATCATATCAATGCCCCACATTGCAAAAGGCCAAGGTGTTGTCATGACGTTCAAAGGAACTGGAGGAATGTGCACCTTATCATCATAGACCTGGCATTTGTGACACGTCCGAGAATGTTGATGACAGTCGGCTTCCATTGTGGACCAGTAATATCCTGCCCGAAGGATTTTCTTTGCCATGGTATGTCCACTGGAACGCATTCCGAAGGTACCTTCATGCAGCTCTGCCATGATCCTTTCTGCTTCAATCTTATCCATATAACGCAGTAAGGTTGAATCATGGTTACGTTTGTAAAGAATGCCATTGCTGACGAAGAACTTTGCCACGAACCTTCTCAGAAACTTCTTGTCATTAACGGATGCACCCTCGGGGTATTCTTGAGCTTCAAGGTACCTCTTCACTTCATGATACCAAGGCTTTTCTGTTATCTCTTCAGTCTCAAGATCACAATAATATGCAGGTTCATCCACTTTCCAAATAATGATCCGGGGAGCCTCGTTGTCCCATTTGACTTTGAACATAGAAGACATCGTAGCTAGCGCGTCCGCCAACTGATTATCCTCTCTTGGGAAGTGTTCAAAGGTTATCTCCTCGAAATGGGGAAGCAACGTCAATACATACTCCTTGTAAGGAATAAGATTTGGGTGTTTCGTATCCCACTCGCCTTTGATCTGACTGATCACGAGAGCGGAATCTCCGAAGACACTCAGATACTTGATCCTTAGGTCAATTGCAGCTCGAAGACCCATGATGCATGCTTCATACTCTGCCATGTTGTTGGTGCAGTTGAAACATAGTCGGGCGGTGAGGGAGTATGAGAGCCTTTAGGGGATATGATCACAGCGCCAATACCATTACCCAACACGTTTGAGGCTCCGTCAAAGTGCATAGACCATCGGGATCCTTCCTCAAGCCCTTCATCCGGTACAGGTATCTCGCAATCAGTTACTACCATGATATTCTCGTATGGAAATTCAAAGTTCATAGACTGGTAATCATCCACTGCCTGATGTTCCAAATGGTCGGCCAATACACTTCCCTTGATTGCTTTTTGAGTCGTGTACTGGATGTCATATTCAGTCAAGATCATCTGCCATCTTGCTATTCTTCCGGACAAGGCAGGCTTTTCGAAGATATACTTGATTGGATCCATCTTTGAAATCAAGAGAGTAGTGTGAGTCAACATATACTGTCTTAGCCGGCGAGCAGCCCATACCAAAGCGCAGCAAGTTTTCTTGAGCAGTGAGTATCGGGTCTCACAGTCGGTAAACTTTTTTCTAAGGTAATAAATAGCATGCTCTTTTCGGCCAGACTCGTCATGCTGACCTAGCACACATCCCATTGAGTTGTCCAGCACTGTCAAGTATAGGATTAGAGGTCTCCCTTCAACTGGTGGCATAAGAATGGGTGGCTCTTGGAGATACTCTTTGATTCTTTCAAAAGCGGCCTGACATTCATCGTTCCAACGTACTACTTGATCTGTCTTTAGTAGCTTGAAGATTGGTTCACAAGTAGCAGTTAGGTGCGAGATGAATCGGGCAATGTAGTTCAGCCGTCCTAGAAAGCCTCTGACTTCTTTCTCTGTCTTGGGAGTTGGCATCTCTTGTATGGATTTCACCTTGGCAGGGTCCACTTGAATACCTTTGTCGCTCACGACGAAGCCTAGTAGTTTTCCAGATCTCACCCCGAAGGTGCACTTATTCGGGTTTAATCTCAGCTTGTACAACTTTAACCGGTCAAACAGCTTCTGTAAATGGTCAAGGTGTTCCTCCTCAGTTTGGGACCTTGCAATCATATCGTCGACATATACTTCAATCTCGTGATGGATCATATCATGAAACAGAGCAACCACGGCACGCTGATACGTCGCCCCAGCATTTTTCAACCCAAACGGCATGACCTTGTAGCAAAAGGTACCCCACTGAGTAACAAAAGTGGTCTTCTCCATGTCCTCAGGAGCCATCTTGATTTGATTATAACCGGAGAAACCGTCCATGAAGGAGAATACCTTATGCTGAGCAGTATTGTCAACCAGAACGTCGATGTGAGGCAGAGGGAATTCATCCTTGGGGCTCGCCCTGTTCAAATCCCTGTAATCAACACACATTCTGACCTTACCATCTTTCTTCGGCACCGGAACCACATTGGCAACCCACTGAGGGTAAGAAGTTACTGCTAGAAAACCGGCATCGAATTGTTTTATAACCTCAGCTTTTATTTTCTCTGACATCTCTGGACGCATACGGCGAACCTTCTATTTTACCGGAGGGCATTCTTCCTTGGTGGGCAGGTGATGAACCACAATGTCGGTATCCAACCCAGGCATATCTTCGTAAGACCAGGCAAAGATTTCCACGTAGTCATGCAGCATCTGAATCAACCGTTGTTTCACACTAGACTCCAGATTGGCACCAATCTTGACTTCCTTCCTGTCTGTCTCAGTACCCAGATTCATTGTTTCTACTAGCTCTTCATGTGGTTGAATGGCCCTCTCTTCCTGGATTAGCGGTCTTGCAAGCTCACCAGGCACTTCGCAATCATCTTCACCTTCGTCTTTGGCTAAGTTGATCGGATTTTCGGTCATAACTGGCAGTAGCAGAGTCGTTACCAGTGAGATCCAGAGTGGATTGGGACCTGTATATATGAGTGTGTGTAAAATAGCTATTTTGCAATATAATAAAGAAAGACAAGGAGTGCAAGATTTGAAATGCAAAAAACGTCCAATGCTTTTATTAATGATATATGAAGATGGCACACAAAAGCCCTCACAAATGAAGCCACGGTGCCCCGGGTAAGACATCGGGCCATAAAGTTTCACAATATTGTCTGTTAAAAATTCAAAACAAAGGAGTTCATTACTGAGTCACAAAAGTAATAGGGACGAAGTCTTTCGCTATCCAGTTGTTTGGTCCACCGTTGGTCGTAGGGTAGATCCAACTGTCGAATTCAGATTCCTCTATGTCATCTTCGATGGCATTTACTCCCGAGTTGTTGATGAACACAGGAGGTCTTCCAATCCTTGCACTACGAACAGCCCTTTGAGCTTCTGCAGTGAAACCCAAACCAAACTTGTCAGTCTTCTGAGTGAAATCAGGATGTCGGCCCCAGTTTGCATACTCACCCTTCTCAATAACAGCCCGGGCATCCTTTAAGGAAGCCATATTCAAAGGAGAATCTTCAATCACAGTCTCTATTGATGCCAGTGTCTGAGGGACCTCTTCAAAGTGTTGAAATGGAGTCTCAATGAATTCCCCATCCATCTCTATGTACCGGAACGAGTTGAGGTGACTGACCATATACTCTTCCTCCCCCTGAACTGTCACAATCTTCCCTCTGACCGGGTATTTCAGCTTCTGATGCAGTGTAGAGGTCACAGCTCCAGCCTTATGGATCCATGGACGACCCAGCAAACAAGAATAGGATGGCCGAATATCCATCACGTAGAATGTAGAATCGAAGACCTGAGATCCAACTCTAATTGGAATATCGACCTCCCCATGCACCATCCTTTTAGACCCATCAAAGGCCCGGACAACAATGTTACTTGGCTTTAGCTCCAACCCTTTGCAATCTAACCTGTCTAGAGCTTTCTTGGGTAAGACGTTCAGTGAGGAACCAATGTCAACCAGCACATGTGCAAGAGTAGTGCCCCTGCATTCAATGGAGACATGCAGGGCGTCGTTATGGTTCTTCCCTTTAGCCGTCAGATCAGCATCGGAGAAACCCAACCCATTATCAGCAGTTAAGTTGGCCACATAATCGGTAAACTGATCAGCTGACGTCTCTTGTGGCACGTGGGCCGTCTTCAGGAAGGTAATCAGAGCCTTGGCATGGGCCTCTGAACACAACAACAGTGATAACATAGAAATCTTGGAGGGGGTTTGCCCCAGCTGCTCAACTACATTATAATCACTCTTCTTGATGATCTTCAGAATCTCTTCCATCTCCTGTTTGGAAGCTTCAACATTGATGGTCTTTGGTGCCTCCGTCTGGGCAGGCATATCAGTGGCTATCCCTTTGCCCCGAGCTTCAGATGACTCGGCAGCAGGGGTAGAAATAGGAACTTGATCAGGAAGGGAAGTAGGCACACTTGCAGGTGTGATGACAATAGGTCTCTGGATAGTTGGTGGCGCAATATCTGGTGAGAAAAGTCTACTGCTGCTGGTGACTTTGGCAGGCCCGATGATGTTTCTGACGCCGGCATTAGTATCAAACTTTTGCTTGACTCCAAGGACATAAACATCTGCCCCATAGTGCCACGGGATAGCTTTGTCGGATGTATAGGGGATGGGCCCCGGAACAGTGATAATTATAGGTGCAATCTTCTAAGCAGGCATAATTTTGACAGGCTTCCTCGAGGGAGCCTTGGAAGAATTGTTGAAAATGGTAACAATGGAAACTTCTTCAGTAGGGGTGGCAGGAACAGCAATCTTCTCGAACAGGATCTCTTTATTATCGATCAGGTTTTGGATGCCTGACTTCAAAGATGGGCAACCAGTAGGTGAAACAGAACATAGATGGCAACCTTTACTACATCCCGGAAATAAACCGGCTAGTAACAGGTTCTTCTTGACAGTCAACAGCGGGGTGACAATATCATCCAGAGGCTACAAACAAGTCTTCCACCACAGCATTCACTCCATGCTTGGGCATGGGAGCAGTCACAACATTAGGCCTCTCGGGCGCCTCGAACTCAATCTCTTTTGCATCAATCAAGTCTTGGACCTTATTCTTCAAAGTCCAGCAATCATCTGTATTATGCCCCGGGCTCTCAGAATGATAAGCACAGCGGGTGTTGGGGTTATACTTTGGGGATGTAGTATTCGGATTCTTTGGGGCTTCCCTTAGAGTTACCAAATTGGTTGTCAGCAACTGCGGCAATATCTGGGATAAGGTCATGCTGAGGCGAGTGAATTTCCTTCTAGGTCTCTCACCCCTTTGTTGGTTGTGATGCTGAGGAGCACCAGCAGGTTTTGAAATGACCACCGCGTTGACAGCTTGGCGGTGTTCAGATCTATTTGGTCTCCTTGAACCATAGACAGCACTGGATTCCTTCTTGAAGGGTTTCTTCTTGGTGCTCGAGGAGGCACCTTTCTGTATCTTTCCAGCCTTGATACCAGCTTCAATTCTCTCACCAGTCAAGATAAGGTCTGTAAACCCGGCTGAAGAATTTCCAATCAAATGGTTGAAGAACGGACCAGACAGGGTCCCCAGAAACATATCAACCAGCTCACGATCAGTCAAAGGCGGTTGCGCCCTTCCAGCAAGGTCTCTCCACTTTTGAGCATATTCTTTAAATCCTTCACCCGTCCCTATTGACATACCCTAGAGTTGGGTACACATAGGAGCAAGGTCGGAATTATACTGATACTGTTTATAGAACGCAGTAGCCAAATCCTCCCAGTTGCGGATACTGGCCCCATCCAGCTGATAGAACCATTCGAGTTGAGTCCCTGAAAGACTATCCTGAAAGAAATGGATCCACAAATTCTTGTCAGCAGTATAAGGTTGGATCTTCCTTACATACGACCGAAGGTGCAGCTTTGGGCAGGAGGCTCCGTCATATTTGGCAAAAGCAGGTGCCTTGAATTTATGGGGAATCACCACCCCAGAGGATAAGCCTAGGTCTCCAAAGTCCAACCCGGGCACATTTTGTATCTCCATGGCGCTCAAGCGGTCCTCCAGCTGTTTGTACCTATCCTCGGCAGGAGGATACTGCTCTTCATCGTAATTCGTCTCGTTGTCGGAGACCACTGGACTAGGAACCCTTCTCTCTTGTGGACTATCTTTTCCTACAGATGAGGTAGCCAGATCAACCTCAATCTGCAGTCCATTCCCAAATCTGCGTCCAGTGTTAAACAAGACGGTCGTCTTCTTCTTCTTCATCCTCTCTTTCAGAATCAGAGTCTTCAAATCATGTTGACCCTGGGCTAGGCTCATAACCAACTCTTGGAACTGGGCATTCTGGGCCTGGAGGGCCTTGATAGCTTGTTCAGTGGAAGGTTCAGTAGACATGATGACTGCTGAAATAAACAGCGAAGAAGATAAGTGACCTGTAAAAGGGGTACCTGTGATGCATATGATGAAATGAAATGCGTATGATTTATGTATGTAATGTTTTCAAGGACCTCGCGGGGTAAACAAAGAAACTGGTTAGAATTTGAATTTTGCGACTTGATTGAAGGAACTTCATTTTGCTGAGGGTCCTTCTTCAAGATTCAGGCTCACCATATCGAGTGGGTCATAGCCCCTGACTCAAGTTATCATGTTTTGATCTCCAAACAACCTTGGCTAGAGGAAAATAAATCCCCTTTTCCCCTTGCTAGACATTTGGTTCATCATGACCTGCATCACAAACCCTTGAGATCCTTGAAATGGGTCAGTCCTTATGCAGGATGTATGCAATGTTATGATGTTATGATGTTATGATGTCATGATAAAGGCACACCACAAGTATTCACAAAAGGCAAACACGGTAAAGGCACACAAGTCACACAAGAAAGCCCTTAGATTTCAGGCTGGCATGAAGTTTGGGTACTACCCTCTTTCAGTTTCAGTTGGTTAAGACCTGTCCTAAAAAATAGTAACTGGGTTCTAGAGGATCTCAATATCATTGACTACCCTCGATCGGTCATAATTCCAGTTTGGCAACCTTTTCTTGCAGCCGGAACCATCGCGAGAGTTTAGTCTCAATGAGTGTAGCATACTGCTACTGTTCTATGGCCAAGTTGGTCAATTTAAGGTTCTAAGGTCAGTTGGTGCTTAATGACTCCTTAGAAGACCCATATTCTCCTTGTTCCAACACAAGGGATATCGGTACAGACCAAGGTGTCACACCAACGTAGCTACTACTTCACCCGTGTCGGTCTACGCTGGACAGGTCCCTCACAGTTTATTGCTACTTACCTAAAGGGTATCCCCAGATCCGGGTTAGGATCTATGAAACTCCGATACAAGCCCATAAATTTTAAAGCATACAGAGCAATACAATTGAAAACATGGTGATCTAATCCTAAGTTACACTTCACTTATTATGTGCCCAGCAGAGTCGCCAGTTCTGTGATCGATGGAAATAGAACTGACTGTTTTGGAATGCTGGTTCGCGTTTGCGTTTCGCAAAATGTCGCGGTAAGCAAGAGTCGCCACCATCTTTTATTTTCTCCAACAAGGAAAGGACAAAAGCACAGCAAAATTCCTTTTCGAGATGTTTCTCGGGTTCGGGAGGTAGATTATAGAAAGGTAAGGTGTTAGCACCCTTTCTATCCGTGGTTATCCACGGGCTCTTAGGTACTTGCTCACTATGTTTTCAAAATGTTTTTCTTTTCTTGTGTTCGTGGGTTTTGAAAAAGTTTTGTTTGAAAACTTTGATTTAACTCTTGTGTCTGTCCTCAAGAGTGTATGAAGCGTTGTTTGAAAACTTTGTTTGAAAAGTGTAAGTGCGAAAAGTATTTTTGTTTTGAAAGAGCAAGTACCTGAGAACCTCTACCTACTCAAAAGAAATTAAGCTGTGTAAATGTCCTTTAGACAGTACTATCCCACTATTGAGAAGTAGGTAGCACCGTCGTTGGAGTTTTCGGGTCAATTCGTTTTTAGGGGCATGTGGTCACTAAAGCAATGGTAGGACGCCTTAGCGGTAACCCTAATGTCCTAGATCATTTTTTATCGAGGCAACCGTTTCGAGGCAACTTTGATCTTTAGACAGGAGGGGGACCTCTAAAACACCCTATACTCAATGACCATGTCGAGGCAACCAAGTGAGGCGTACCCTAGGAGTGGCATGTGCGAGTGTGTCAGGTTTCAGTTATGTTATCTTTGTACATGTTATAGTGAGCTACGATTGATTTTAATTTAAGAGAGATCTTGACATGCATAGCCTAGTTAGCATACATCTAGCAGTTAATGGTTGCGGAAAATAAAACTAAGCTATTACAAGGCGTCGGGTATTTACATCGCCAAAAACAAACCCTTGAAAAGTAAATTGCGGGAAATTAAAGAAAAGCGATAAATAATCCTAATTAAAGCTATTACATCCTCGGAGAAAATACATATATGGATCAAAAATATGAATCAAGAATACGCGCGAGAAAAAATTGAATCGGAGAGTTTTTTAGGGTTTTGACCCTTTTTGAGAAAGGAAGAGATTTTTATCATTTATGAATTAAATTAAATTAAACCTAGACTAATTAATTAATAAAAGAAATATTTTTGGTTTTTTTGAATGTTTAAGAAAATAAAAATAAAAGGATTAAAATTGTCAAGAACCCTAATTCTACATTGATTTTTTATTTATTGCAAAAAGTATTAAAATTAACCTAATTAAAACTAAATTAATTATGTTAGTATTTATTTACAAAATAACTAATTAAGGGTGAAATTAATTTTAATAAAAAATATTATATTTTAGTTTTCTGATTTTATTATGAAAAAAATTAATTGGGTTAATTAAGTAATAATAATAATAATTAATAGTAAAACAATTAAATGAAAAATATAAAAAGAAGAAAAAAAAGGAATAACCCAGGGGGTGATGGACCCAAGAGGAGGTGTCTTTGGCAATTCTGAAGGCCCAATTATATTCCATCCACGTTGACTATGGCCATCCCATGCATAGGCGTTGACTGGAGACTATGGTGAGGACTCAGCTTTGGCCATTGGATTTAATTTGCTGGCCATCTAGCACTTGGAAATTTGAGATGCATGGTGGACTTCCTCTTGAATCATGCATGTGAATACCTGTAAGATAAAAATAATAATGTTTTGGGGGGACCTGGGATTCGAACTCAGGTCCCAATGCTTCCAGGCCAACGCACCAACCACTACACCACATGCATCCTTTTGATATTATAATGATAAGCAATTAATATATATGAAAACAAAATAATATGCTGTAAATAAAAACAAAACGCGCGCTTTTTCAAATTGGTCAATGGGACGTCAACACGTTATCGTCTTCTTCGTTTGCCCTGTATAATTAACATCAGATAGAGGGGGTTTTTAACCTCCACTATCTATCTGTACGAAAAATAGCGATTAGAACCACAGTGATCATAAATATTTCGCGAGGGGTGTGTTATGTTTGTCTTGGTCTCACGATTTCAGTCATGTATCTCACTAGTCCCAATTTTTCCTGGTTCATAAAGCCCTAATTCAAAGCTCAAGAACCCTAGAAATTTGATCATGGCATCTCACGATTCAGGGCATTATAATTCAATTAAACCATTCCATCAGCTTGGTATGATCTCTAGCAATGCAAAACAATCACTAAAACATGTTAAATGCGAATGAATTAGGATATACGATTATGAAATATAAGTGCAAACCGTGGGGCTGTAGGTAGCGATTCCTTGAGCTTTGATGCTTGATTTTGATTGCAAAATGTTCCTGGAACCTCCTGCAGTGTGTTTGGATGAATAGCACGCCTTGAATTGGCCTGGAATGCAAGAACAGATTTTCAATTTTCTTGGAATTTTTCAAATTGGACAGGGTCTTTTATGCAGCTTTTAATCGTCCTTTAGGTCAGGGTTAGCTTGCTTATGTATAAGGGAAACAAATTAGGTCAAAAAATTGGATCCAACCCATGTGCATTGATGTTTAAATCTTTGATTGAAAAATCAAATATTCTTGATTTTCATGATTGAACAAACTTGCCAAATTTGGATTTTTTTTTTGTATCTTTGACTTGTGCACGAATTTTCAAGCATGTTTAGGTCATATTTGCTTCACAAAAAGATTTAAAAAGCAAATCTTCTGTTTTCTTATGATTTAAATTAATTAAATGGATTAATATTAATTAAAAATCCAATTAATCAATAAAAATAAGAAAATAAATCCAATTAATCTTGATGGGTCGTGCATAGGTCATGGGTGAAGTTTTAAGAAGAGATTTGAGGCCCATTAGCAAAAAGAAGGTGTTTTGAGCAAAGTTAACTTTTGCAAATTCATGAAAATTTCCCAACTTCTCCAATGCACAACTTGCTCAATTTTGATCACATGACCATGTTCTTTGACATTTTGGAAAGCTCTTGAAGTCCTCTAATCAATGCCTTTGGTCCCATGTCATTTGGATTTACCAATCTCAAGTTATGGCCTTTGACTCAAAGTGTACATTTGTTGACTTTTGAAAATGACCTATAATGTAAAAATTGGTAACTTCTTGTGAGAGCATTTCTTGAACTTGGAGTGTGAAGATGGATTATAGGAAATTTCATCCTCTTCAAAATGAGCTTTGGATGGAATTTTTTTGACAAACCATGAAAGAGTTATGCCCTAGTCAAAGATACAGTTGACTTTCTGTTGTCCAAAAATTGTAACTTTTGCATCTTGATGATTTTTGAGCTATTCTTGTGGAATCATGATCAAGACTTGATCAAATGATGATTGTGAACTCAAAATAAGATGTTGACCAAAAATTCTGACTTTTGACTGCAAAATGACCATTTTGCCCTTGTAGTTGACTGTAGATCAAATGGAGCTTTTGACTGTGCAAATTGGCACTGTGAGTCTTGCAACTTGGTATGTAGGTGCTTGAGAATGCATATAGGCCTATGAGACTTGATTGAACCATTGAAAACTCCAAATTCCTTGAAAGAACCAAAACCCTAATTTCAGTTGTCATAGGAGGTGGTTTGACTGTCTACCTCTTGAGTAATCTTGAGCCATTTAAGGATCATTCTTGACATATCTTAAGGAATATGGGAGGGCAAATTTTGGGGTACAACAGTATCCTTCGACTGGGCGAAGGCAGCAGCAAGTTATATCCTTCGACTGGGGCCTTTCTGCCTTGTTGCCTTCTTCGATTGGGCCGGTGAAGTAAGTGTGAGCGTGTCTCTGGCTGGGCCTGGAAGTCAGTGTGGAAACCAAAGGTTTCGTTTCATACTCTTGTCTCCTGTTTCTTTCATTTCAAGCATTAAATGGCAACATGGCCTAAGTGCATGCTAGTATTTATCTTTCAAACCGTTTAATAATTAAAACTAGTTCAGGTAAACAGAAAGCAAAACGAAACATGTTAACAGGGTGGAAACGAAAGGAACAGCAGTATGTACATGCTTGGAATGAACAAGAATATTTACATGTCATGTCATGAAACGAAAAGCTCAAAGGTAAGAATAACCTACCTTGCTTCAGGCTGGAACGTGTGTTGGGCCTTTAAGTGGTCTCCTTGAATGCTTCTGGATTCGGAGGGAGAAACCAGGGGTTATGTCCTTGATATTGGATTCAACAGAGAAGAACAAGTGTAAGGTTATTCCTACTGGATTCGAAGGGTAACAAGGTGTATGGATATTTCAGGTTCTAAGGAAACAAGTGTTTGGATTCTGGATATTTTTGATTTCTCAAGTGTTGATGAACTTGAGATTTTTTGTTGTGTTTGAGAATAATTTTCTGCAGATTCGTTCCTCTGGCTCGAAAGTCCTCCTCCTTAGCTGTTGCATAAATTCTTGTGTTTATAGAGAAAAATAATGGATATGTTTGAAAACAGCCAGCCTTGCAAAAATAATAAAATACTGTAACATGACAGTACAAGTGGGGGGGGCCTGTTGGTAGCAGCAGCAGTGGGGTGCAGAAGATGCCTCTGACGTTGCTTGTGCTCAGACTGAAATCATATGGAAAGCTGCTTTTGTGATAAAGTACTCTCTGCTTGAAGAGAAAGTATGTAGCCTTTAGCCCAGAATAGTAGTATCCAACAGACAAAGTTTGAAACCCTTGTGCAAACTTCTGACTATGTAAAGATCTGGACGCAACACAGCCAGGCAAACGAGATTTGGTTTTGAGTCAAAGGCAAGAGTGAGATCGAAGCGCACTGGTTTGAAGGAAGCCTTTGTCTCATTCGAAGCCTGTGGTCGAAACAAGCTAACTGGAAGGAAGCTATTGCCCAATTGAAAGCTCCTGCTCGAAGCAAACATATTTCCCAATCGAAAGTCCGTGTTCGAAGGAAGCAATGTTGCCCAATCGAAGCATGTTTGTAGGCAGTAAACTTGTCCAAATCGAAGCAGGCTTGCAGGCAGCTACTTGTCCAAATCGAAGCAGGCTTGCAGGCAGCTACTTGGTGAATCGAAAAGGGTTTCCTTGCAGGGGCATGTGTGGCCAGTAGGTCATGGCCTTCGATTGCAACCATGCAGGCAACACGCTTGTCCAATCGAAAGGTTGAATCGAAGGATGTTTCCAATCCAAACTAAGGATGTACCCAAGTTGCATTCGAAAGAGGCATACAGGAGGCCAAATGTCCAGGTTCGAAAGAGGCATACATGAGGCAAAAAGTCCAGGTTTGAAAGAGGCACGCTAGTAGCCATTTTGAGCAATCGAAAGAGGCCAAGAGTCAATCGAAGTATGCTGAATCGAAGGAGACATGTTTTCCACCAAATTTGTCAAAATGTTATTTTTATCTATTTTCTCCATTTTTGACTGTTTCCTTTTAATTTTGGTACTGGAAAATCCCAATGCACTTGTGCAAGCTTGAACCTTGAGAATCCTTGTAAGAAAAACCTTGAGAATTGAGAGGGCAAATTTTGGGGTACAACAGTTGCCTCTGTTCAATTTTCTTAAACCTGAGGATATAGATTGGCTTTCGAGCCTTTCGTGATCCGAAGGTGGAAGATAATTGAACACTAGAGTGCCCAAAAATTTGCACTCGCATGGTGTAGTATCAGCATTGTGATGTCGGGAATGGGCTTACAGATGCCATTTGGAGATGTGACAGAAACTTGTTGGAGATGGGCTTAAAGATGCCATCCAAGAATGTGACAGAATCTTGTTAGAGATGGGCTTAAAGATGCCATCCAAGAATGTTTGTTGTAAGTGCAATGTTGTAGGTCAGAAGAATGAGCATCAAAATGGTATTCGTGTCTGGAATGTCATTGAACTGTATCTGGGGACTGAGTCTGTATGAGCAAAAAAATGGCGTCCGTGTCTGGAGCGTATCTGAAATGTATTTGAATGAGTGACAAAATGACATCTGAATCTGGATCGTATTTGGACTGTATTTGAATGAGTGACAGAATGACATCCGAATTTGGATCGTATCTGGACTGTATTTGAATGAGTGACAGAATAAAATCCGAATCTGGATCGTATCTGGACTGTATTTAAATGAGTGACAGAATGACATCCGAATCTGGATCGTATCTGGACTATATTTTGAATGAGTGACAGAATGACATCCGAGTCTGGATCGTATCTGGACTGTATTTGAATGAATCTGGAATAAGTATCAGAATGTCAGCCATATCTGGATCGCATCTGAACTGTCTCTAGAAGGAATCTGGAATAAGTATCAGAATGTCAGCCATATCTGGATCACATCTGAACTGTCTCTAGGAGGAAATCTGGAATAAGTATCAGAATGTCAGCCATATTTGGATCGCATCTGAACTGTCTCTAGAAGGAATCTGAAATAAGTATCAGAATGTCAGCCATATCTGGATCGCATCTGAACTGTCTCTAGAAGGAATCTGGAATAAGTATTAGAATGTCAGCCATATCTGGATCGCATCTGAACTGTCTCTAGAAGGAATCTGGAATAAGTATCAGAATGTCAGCCATATCTGGATCGCATTTGAACTGTCTCTAGGAGGAAATCTGGAATAAGTATCACAATGTCAACCATATCTGGATCGCATCTAAACTGTCTCTAGAAGGAAATCTGGAATAAGTATCAGAATGTCAGCCATATCTGGATCGCATCTGAACTATCTCTAGAAGGGATCTCAGAAGATGATGATCCTTGCCTGTTGATTGATCTTTCCTGAAAAGGTAAAGAGTTAGTTGTATGCAATGTCATGATGTATGCATTGTGTAATGATGTTCTCAAAAATAAAATGAGATTTGTGCCATATGTATTTTGTATGCATATGTTTTGAATGTTGTTGAAGTGTAATTGTTAATGAATGTATTTTTGTCTGGGAAAATAAATCCTTGACAAAAGCTGGGGAGTCATTAAATCCTGGACTGTTGTTGAAGAGTATGTGTGCCTTCAAACTTTGCCTATAATGTTCCCACCGGGGATCCCTGCTTTGTTGTTTGAGGAGAACTCCGCTGGGGGAAGTTGAAAACTCTGTGGGGAGAATGTTTATTCTTGCTTGGGAAAAGAGTTCAGGAGTCTCGGTTGTCTGTTGCTCTACTGGGAAGTCGAAGTTGAACTGATATCTGGTCGGGTCCAGGTTTCGCAGTAACTTGTTGGGGATTGTAGAGTAGTTTACTGAGGAAGAGGAGTTGTGGTCCTTTGATTTATAGTAGTCGGAGAGGCAAACTCAAGCTGGGGTCCTGTTGTTTGTTGGGGAAATAAACCATGTTGCTTAGTCTTCTAGAGAGGTGACATCTTCGTTGGGGGAAGTCCTCGAGGATTCTTGAGGTTGATTCAGCTGGGGAAAGGTTTTCAGAGATTAAACCCTGGCTAGGGAATCATCCTATGAGAAGGATTTTGGAGAGATTCGGCATTGCCCCTAGTAGCGAGTGTTTGTGGCACTGCCTGGAAATATTTGACTGTACGTTACCCTTCGTCGGAATTGACGTTCAATGTCCCAAGTGACGGAGACGGAGACCTTCCCCTGGTTACTCTGCAATTCTTGAGAGATTTCTTGGAATCTTGACTGGACTGCCCCAGGTGTGCTGGATGGTGATATGTCATGCCCCCTTGTTGATAGGAGATTTGTCAATGGAAGTGTCATCCTTTTTGAAGTGATTTTGTTCACTGAGAGGGCTTTCGTTCATCGGATATTCATTGTGTGAATTTCTTCGCTGTCAAACAAATAGCCAAAATGCAAACAGTGATATTCATGGAATGCGAAGTTTATGTTTGTCTTGAAGTTTTAAAAAATGCGTTTTTAGCAGAAAACTTTTTATAAGACAAATTCAACACAAGATTTAGGGCTAAGCCTTACAGGAGTCAGGATACCTTTTGTAACAGTATGCTTTCGAACTAACCCATGCTTCAATTAGGACTTTTGAAGGGTTGTAACGTGGCTTGGTTCACGGTTTAAGAAACAAAGGATAAAGGCCCAAAGTTTATTTGTACCCACCCGCTCTTCGTGATGTTCTTCAATCCTAAACTCAGTTAATTGTGCGTTTGAACTCCAAATGAGTATGGAACGACGTTTTTGGTGATGGTTCACACAAGTTGAATTTGTTGGAAGGCAGTCATTTTTACAACATTTTTCATGTTGTCAAGGATTTGTAATGACCTTGTTATTTTGATTTGGTATCCCTAATTTTTGCCTGACCGTTCCTATTTTGAGATTACAGTCAGCGGGATGCCCCATTTTTCTTAAGTCTCCTTTGTAGGTTTTGACTTAGTGGGCTTTTCTTTTTGAGAGATAATGACTGCCTATTTGGTAGGGAACCATCACCATCTTTTGATTCCAGAGGAATGTTTTTGATGTCATTTGTTGTATTACGAGATGAGAGTTTGCGGCTTAACGCGCGTATGAATTAACTGAGAGACTACCCTGCCCCAGGTTTTGATTCAAGGTTTCAATTTGTGTTAAAAACAGAAAACTTCTACTTCTTTGGCTCGAAGTGGTTGACTAGGGATTATCTTCCTTATAACTCCAGTGTTTAGGATTTGAAAGAAACGCTTGTACATCATCAGCAAGGTCTGTTCAAAAGCATGTTGTATGAGATTATGGCATTGTTTCGTCATCCTCCTTCTAAAGGCATGTAACTTTTAGCAAGAGTTGAATGTCATAAAGTGAGTAAAAAGCATAGTTTAAATGTAATGAAAATGAGTGGATCAAATCAAGACAAACATATGCAATGCATTAAGGAAATAAAGTTTGACATTAATAGATAATTGTTTGAATAACAAAGAGATTACAACTTGAAAATTCAAATGAACAAAAGCTTCTAATGATTCGTCATAGGAGCAGTGATTATGTTTGGAGTCTCCGGAGGGCCAAACTCGATCTCCTTGGCATCAATCATGTCTTAGACCTTGTTCTTCAGGGCCCAACAGTTGTTTGTGTCATGTCCCGGACTGTCAGAATGATAAGCGCATGTTGCATTAGGATTGTAGTTAGGAGAAGAAGTCTTGGGGTTTGGATGAGGTCCTATCAATGTAATTAGATTCATCCTCAACAAGTGTTGCAACGCTTGAGACAATGGCATGTTGATGTTGGTGAACTGTCTTTTAGGCTCATCTGGCTTTCGTTGATTTCCCCTTTGCTGTTATCGATGTGACGCAGAACCAGAGATCAGGACTGCCCCTACGTGTTGGTCATGACGACTCTTTTGACTGTACACAGCATTGGACTCTTTCTTCCCACTGTAAGGCTTTTTCTGAGCATCAGAAGGTGTAGCTTCTTGAATCTTCCCACTTTTGATGCCAGCTTCGACCCTTTCGCCGGTCAGTATTAGCTCGGTGAACCCGGCTGAAGAGCTTCCGATCAAGTGTTTGAAGAAAGGCCCTGTCAAAGTTCCCATGAAGATGTCAATCAGCTCCCTGTCAGTTAAAGGGGGTTGCACCCTACCATCCAGATCTCTCCACTTTTGGGCGTATCCTTTGAAGCTCTCGTTGGAACCCATGGTCATGTTCTGCAATTGCACACGAGTTGGTGCAAGATCAGCATTGTATTGATACTGCTTATAGAAAGAAGCAGCTAAATCCTCCCAAGTGTGGATGCGGGAACTCTCCAATTGATAAAACCACTCGAGTTGAGTCCCTACTAGGCTTTCTTGGAAGAAATGGATCCAAAGCTTTGGATCAGTTGTGTATGGTTGAATCTTGCGGACGTAAGACTTTAAGTGCATCTTAGGGCAAGAAACTCCATCGTACAGGGCAAAGGTAGGGACTTTGAACTTTGGAGGGATGACCACTCCAGAAACCAAACCCATGTCTCCTAAATCTAAGCCAGGTACTTGTTGAATCTCCATAGCACTGAGGCGATCCTCCAACTGTTTGTATTTGTCATCAGCGGGAGGATATTGTTCTTCATCATAGTTTGCCTCGTTGTCGGAGACCATAGGGATAGGAGCCCTCCTTTCTTGTGGACTATCCTTCCCCCCAGATGAGGTGCTCAGATCAACTTCATTCTGCAGCCCGTTTCCAAACCTGCGTCCAGTATTGAACAGGATGGTCCTCTTCTTCTTCTTCTTCCTCTCTTTCAGAATCAAGGTCTTCAGGTCCTGCTAACCCTTAGCTAGGCTCATGACCAACTCTTGAAATTGGGAATTCTGGGCCTGAAGGGCCTTGATAGCTTGATCAGTGGAAGGTTCAGTAGACATGGTAATTGCTGAAATAAACAGCGAAGAAGGTAAGAGACCTGTACTGGGAGACCTGTTATGTAATGATATGTATGATATGTGTATGCAATGTTTTCAAGGATCCCGTGGGGTAAACGCAAGAAAATGTTAGAAGTTGAACTTTGATCAACATATTTGATTGGAGAACTTTGTTATTGGTGGATATCTTTCCACGAGAATCAAGCTCACCATGTCGAGTGGGTCATAGCCCCTGATTCAAGTTGTTGCACTTGATCTTTGACGGCGTTTGTTTAGAGGATAACCCTCTTGCCCCTTGGTAGACATCTGGTTCAACGTGACCCTGCATCGAAAGACCCTCGAGATCCTTGAAATGTTTATTGAAAATGCTATGGTATGATGTTATGATGTTATGTACATGTATGCAAAAGTAAGCAAGTGTATATACAGGTAATCATATTCACACAAAGCAAACCAGTCCTTAGGTTTAGGCTTGCATGGGGTTTGTAGGTAAGTACCCTCTTTCAGTTTAGTTGGTTTAAACCTGTCCTAAAAATAGTAACCGGGTTCTAGAGGATCTCAATATCACTGACTACCCTCAATCGGTCATAATTCCAATTTAGCAACCTTTTCTTGCGGTCGGAACCATCGCGAGAGTTTAGTCTCAATGAGTGTAGCATACTGCTACTGTTCTATGGACAAGTTGGTCAATTTAAGGTTCTAAGGTCAGATGGTGCTTAATGACTCCTTAGAAGACCCATACTCTCCTCGTTTCAACACAAGGGATATCGGTACAGACCAAGGTGTCACACCAACGTAGCTACTTCTTCATCCGTGTCGGTCTACGTCGGATAGATCCCTCACAGTTTATTGCTACTTCCCTAAAAAAGGTGCCCCCAAATCCGGGTGTAGGATTTACAACAAACCCAAACAAGTAACCCAAAAAGTAAAGCAATCAAAGAAATCAAAGCAAGCATGTAAAAGTGATCTAAAACCCTAAGGTAACCCCACTTTTAGAAACCTCCCCAGCAGAGTCGCCAGTTCTGTGATACGGTGGGAGAACTAACTTGGGATTTTGCATTTGTGTTTGCAAATGTTCGGTTTAGCAAGAGTCGCCACCGACTTTTTATTTATCCTAAGGAAAGGTCAAAAAGCACAGGAAAGACCTTTGAGATGTTTTCGTGGGTTCGGGGGGTAGATTATGAAAAGGGAAGGTGCTAGCACCCTTTTCATCTATGGTTATCCATGGTCTCTTAGTTACTTGTTTTTTAGATCACTTGCCTTTGCTTTTCAATTGTTTGAAATGGTGTTTTGTGTGTGTGGTTTTGAAAAATGTTTTGAAAAAGATGCCTTGTCTAGGCAACCTTTGTAACAATTTTTGTTTGAATGTTTTACAAAGGTGTTTGTCTTTTTGAAAAGATGTTTCAACGTTTTTGAAAGTTGTTTTTGAAGTTGTGTTGTGGAGTGTGTTTGAAAAATGGCAAGGATGTTCTGCAAGTTTGATCAAGTAACTAAGAGTTGTCTACCCTATTTTACTCAAAGATCTTTCGTATGCTTTTTAACCCTTTTAACAGTGTTGTTTCACCATTGTATTTGGTGAACAACCTTGCGTTAGGATGCTGAACGGGACGGGCACGGGACGTTTGTATAGTCATAGAAGGCAACATATGGGACGTTTTAGCAATGTTATTTTAGGGACTAGATCGTTTACCAAAGGCAACATCGAGGGTCATCGAGGGTCTTTGCTAAAACGCCCATGCTCGAGGGATATGACTATTTTCCGAGGCAACAAGTGAGATTACCCTAAGGGTGCATGTGTGCAAAGTGTGTTATTTACATGCATTTAGTCTTTGATTTTTTGGGTGGTCTATTTGTTGGTTTTATCTTGCCATGCACACCTATTTACTAGCATTTGTATAAAGCAATAAAAAAAAGGTGCAAAAAATAAATCCTACACTATTACAACCATATTGAAGTGCATAGAAATATAAAGGCAAAAAATAAGATAAAAATAAATAAAAAGAGTGTCTTTCGATCCAGGCGGTGGCATCCTTCGATTGGGACTAGCAGCCTTCGATTGGTATTCCGCTGGCCTCCTTCGATTGGGGCTAGCACCAGCAAAGTCACGTCTTTCGATTGGGCCTTGGCAGGGGCGAAGTCCTGTCCTTTGATTGGGCGAAGGCAGCAGCAAGTTGTATCCTTCGACTGGGGCCTTTCTGCCTTGTTGCCTTCTTCGATTGGGCCAGTGAAGTCAGTGTGAGCGTGTCTCTGGCTGGGCCTGGAAGTCAGTGTGGAAACCAAAGGTTTCGTTTCATACTCTTGTCTCCTGTTTCTTTCATTTCAAGCATTAAATGGCAACATGGCCTAAGGCCATGCTAGTATTTATCTTTCAAACAGCTTAATAATTAAAACTAGTTCAGGTAAACAGCTTAATAATTAAAACATGTTAACAGGGTGGAAACGAAAGGAACAGCAGTATGTACATGCTTGGAACGAACAAGAATATTTATATGTCATGTCATGAAACGAAAAGCTCAAAGGTAAGAATAACCTACCTTGCTTCAGGCTGGAACGTGTGCTGGGCCTTTAAGTGGTCTCCTTGAATGCTTCTGGATTCGGAGGGAGAAACCAGGGGTTATGTCCTTGATACTAGATTCAACAGAGAAGAACAAGTGTGAGGTTATTCCTACTGGATTCGAAGGGTAACAAGGTGTATGGATATTTCAGGTTCTAAGGAAACAAGTGTTTGGATTCTGGATATTTTTGATTTCTCAAGTGTTGATGAACTTGAGATTTTTTGTTGTGTTTGAGAACAATTTTCTGCAGATTCGTTCCTCTGGCTCGAAAGTCCTCCTCCTTAGCTGTTGCATAAATTCTTGTATTTATAGAGAAAAATAATGGATATGTTTGAAAACAGCCAGCCTTGCAAAAATAATAAAATACTGTAACGTGACAGTACAAGTGGGGGGGGGGGGGCTGTTGGCAGCAGCAGTAGTGGGGTGCAGAAGATGCCTCTGACGTTGCTTGTGCTCGGACTGAAATCATATGGAAAGCTGCTTTTGTGATAAAGTACTCTCTGCTTGAAGAGAAAGTATGTAGCCTTTAGCCCAGAATATCAGTATCCAACAGACAAAGTTTGAAACCCTTGTGCAAACTTCTGACTATGTAAAGATCTGGACGCAACACAGCCAGGCAAACGAGATTTAGTTTTGAGTCAAAGGCAAGAGTGAGATCGAAGCGCACTGGTTCGAAGGAAGCCTTTGTCTCATTCGAAGCTTGTGGTCGAAACAAGCTAACTCGAAGGAAGTTATTGCCCAATTGAAAGCTCCTGCTCGAAGCAAACATATTTCCCAATCGAAAGTCTATGTTCGAAGGAAGCAATGTTGCTCAATCGAAGCATGTTTGTAGGCAGTAAACTTGTCCAAATCGAAGCAGGCCTGCAGGCAGCTACTTGTCCAAATCGAAGCAGGCTTGCAGGCAACTACTTGGTGAATCGAAAAGGGTTTCCTTGCAGGGGCATGTGTGGCCAGTAGGTCATGGCCTTTGATTGCAACCATGCAGGCAGCACGCTTGTCCAATCGAAAGGTTGAATCGAAGGATGTTTCCAATCCAAACGAAGGATGTACCCAAGTATCATTCGAAAGAGGCATACAGGAGGCCAAATGTCCAGGTTCGGAAGAGGCATACATGAGGCAAAAAGTCCAGGTTCGAAAGAGGCACGCTAGTAGCCATTTTGAGCAATCGAAAGAGGCCAAGAGTCAATCGAAGTATGCTGAATCGAAGGAGACATGTTTTCCACCAAATTTGTCAAAATGTTATTTTTATCTATTTTCTCCATTTTTGACAGTTTCCTTTTAATTTTGGTACTGGAAAATCCCAATGCACTTGTGCAAGCTTGAACCTTGAGAATTGAGAGGGAAAAATTTGGGGTACAACACCTTCGATCTGGGATTTCTGGGCATGGAGATGTTTGCTGAATGGCTGCTTTGGCTTGGATTACTTCTGAAAATGTTGACAACCTTTGGTGGGTTTGTGGGCAGTGTATCTCCAAATCCTCCGTTTTTTTATGTGTTTCGTTATCCTCTGTAATGTGTCAGTGGCTTCGTATTTATAGGAGTGTGAGGGTGCATGAAAATGGCAAGGGACGGCCATTTAACCAGGCCTTTAAAGCCATGAGACAAGAATCAGACACATTAAAAATTTTCCTTTTTTGAAATATTCATGTCTCTTGAATGAACCTGGACACTTTTGATTTTCGAATGCCTTCAGGCCATGCTCTTCGATTGGTCTTAAGTTGCCTCCTTCGAATGGAATTCTTCTACTTTGACTGCTTGATTTGAAAAGAGTCACTCTGGTCGAATCAGCTCTTGTGGAGTTAGGAACAGAAAAGGCAAGAATCTGGCCTTTAACTCAGGAATTGAATCCCCAATCAGCATTTAATTATTTCTATATTTGCAAGGAAAACATGCCATTTTCTCATGTTCAGTGTACCTGGACATGTTTTTTGAGTGCCCTCTTGATGGCCTCTTTCGAATGGCCTGGAAGGAGTTCTTCAAATGGCCCTTGTCCAAATATCAATCGAAGGGTATTTATTAAAATATCAATCGAAGAGTCCTTTGCTACGCCAATCGAAAGATCTTGTTCAGATACCAATCGAAGGGTACTAACTAAAATTCCAATCGAAAGGCTTTTGTTAACAGGCCAATCGAAAGGTGTTGTTCATGCTAATCGAAGGACATTGTTAACATGCCTGTCGAAGCTTCCTTGACACAATGCTAAATTAAAGGATCCTTTGGAATGCCAATTGAAAGGCTTGGCCCAGGGTTCCAAATGAAAAGGTCTTTCAGAATTCCAATCGAAGGCCTTGACACAATGCCAATCGAAGTGCTTGTCCATAATGCCAATTGAAGTGCTTGTCCATAATGCCAATCGAAGCATTTTTGGAATGTCAATCGAAGTGCTTGTCCATAATGCCAATCGAAGGGAATTATCCATTCCAATCGAAAGGCTCCTTCAGAATACCAATCGAAGGGTCTTTCAGAATGCCAATCGAAAGGTACTTAAAGCACCACTCAAAAAATTTCTTTTTCCTTAGGTAAGGGTTTGTGATCAACCATGTAGGGGGAAGACTTTGGAAAACATGAGAGGGTAAATTTTGGGGTACAACATCAGTATAATCAACAAACAGTGTTATTTCAAGCATCCGTGAGTGCAAATTTCTAGGCACTTATAAGTATTGAATCCTCTTCCACCTTCAGATCACGAATGGCGAACATGCCAATCTAACTCTTCAGGTTTAAGAAGATTGAACATAGGCAGTTGTTGTACCCTAAAATTTTCCCTCCCATCTTTGAGAAAAATTGATTCAAGATGCCTCCTCATGCTCATGAAGGTCTCAATTGCTCAATACTACTCAAGGGTTGACCAGACAAACTCTCCTCTTAAGTAATTGACCTACAATTAAGGTTTTGCTTTTCTCAAAGGAAGTTGAGTTTCTAATGCCTCAAATGGACTTCATGGTTTCTCATATGTCTCAAAGTATCCTCATACCATATTTCAAGCCTTACAATACAATTTGCTCAGTCAGATGATTGAAAATCAACTATATTGGACAAAAGTCAACTTTGACCAATTTACAATCAAACTTCAAGATTTTTGGTAAAAATCAACATTTTGAAGTCACATTAATCATTTGATAAAGGGTTGATCATGATTGTGATAAGGTGGGAGAACTGACTTGAGAGTTTTGCGTTTGTGTTTGCAAATGTTGCGGTTTAGCAAGAGTCTCCATCGACTTTTCTTTTATCCAAAGGGAAAGGTGAAAAAGCACAGGAAAGACCTTTAGAGATGTTTTCTTGAGTTCTGGGGGTAGATTATGAAAAGGGAAGGTATTAGCAACCTTTTCATCCATGGTTTTCCATGGGCTCTTAGTTGCTTGCTAGATCACTTGCTTTTGTTTGAAATTATGCTTTGTGGTGTGGGTTTTGAAAGTATTTTGAAAATGTAACTTTGTAATGATTCTCGTTTCTATAAGAACGCATATAAAGTGTTTGTTTCGAAAAAAGTTCAAAGAGGTGTTTGTGAGGTGTTTTTGAAAGTGATTTTGAAAAGGGTTTCCTTTGTAATGGCTCTTGTTTCTATAAGAACACGTACAAAGTGTTGTCTTTTGAAAATGTTTCAAAGTGAGAGTGTTGGTGTATAAAATGTTTTTTGTTGTGAGAAAGCGAGCAACTGAGAGAGAACCTACATACTCAAAAGGTCTTAGATGTGCTTTTCCTCCTCCTTTAGATATGGATATCTTACCATTGATTTGGTAAGAAGCCCCATCATTGGATGTGAAGGGACAGACATTGGGACATTTTGTATAGTCATAGAAAGCAATGTTGCAAGGTATCTTAGCATTTTTATTTTAGGGACCAAGATCATTTGTAAGGCAACTTTGAATAGTGTCATCGAGGGACTATGATCTTGTATTTCGATTGGTTTTGCTAAGACACCCCGCATGCGTAACATGACCACTTTTAGGAAACAAGTGGAGTTAACCTTAAGGGTGCTAGTGTGAAAGTGTGTTTGATTACATGCATTTTAGTCTTGATTAGGGTGATCTATTTGTTGATTTTATCTTGACATACACACCCTAATTACTAGCATTTATATTCGAAAGCGATAAATTGCAGAAATGTAAAGTCCTACGCTATTACAATATTTGGGGGATGGGGGTACATATTTACGAATGGGGATTGCAAATAAAGTTAAATCCTAAATTATTATTACAACCATATCGAATGGATAAGAATGTACAAAAGATGTAAACTGGACTAATTTTATTTTAAGTGAATATTTTTGATCTTTTGTTTTAAGAAATAAAATAAAGCATGTAAAAAATAATTAAAAAAAAAAATTTGGTGTCTTTTTAATTAATGAAAAAGAATGTAATATAAAAAATAGTGAGAAAAAAGAAAAATAGAATCAGCGTATTGCTGACTAAAGGAGGTCAGAAGTTCTGACTCTGGCCTGCTACAAAACAGATATCCTGTTAGTGAAAAAATGGGTGAAGTCAGAAGTTCTGGGTCCACTAGAAACGAGGTGGTTTTCAGAAGTTCTGGTACCACTGGCAGAACTTGATTTCCCTCTCCATTCTAGTCAGAACATCTGCAACTTGGTCATTTCTCAACAAAACAGAAGATGTGCTTATGACAGTTATAACAGGTGTCATAGTGTTTCAGAAACAAGAAATATCAGAACTATAAATTAGAGGCAAGTATGAATTTGTTAATCCTAATTCTGATTTTTAATTTCTTCAAGAAGTTCTGAACTGATTTATTCCCTACTTAGGCAGGCAGATGCATGAGATCTTAGAATATGTACAACAGCAGAAACATGATATCTACATTGTATTTTTGAACATGCAAATCTGGTAATGCTTAAGTAATGTGGTGAGAGTCAGCAGAAGCTTACCTTACAACTGGAAGAGATTTTGTGAATCAGAGTTAACCTTAATTCTGATGATGTTCTGAGCAGCTTCTTCACGTACTCAGCAGGCTGGAAGTTTTCAACTTCTGGAACAGCAAAGGGGTGATATTCTGATTTCTTTGAGCAGGAGGTGGATGGAGAGTGTATAGTAGTATGAACACAGAAGTTTGGATAACTTCTAATATGTGAATCAGCAACTGCATGGATGGCTTCAGTCAAGAAGCACTTGAGGACAAATGAAGTTTGAATGCAAGGAATCAAAAGTTAACAGTTTTTGTATGTTGTGTTTACAGTTTTTGGAACTCTTGGAATTTTGGCAGGGGTTCAAGGCTTTTCTTTTCTCGAATTTTCGACCCTTTCACAGTTGCAAATGTAGTTCAATTTATAGGCATGGATTTAGTATCTTGAAGAAATCAAAGGTACAACCATCATATGCTAGGAGTTGACTTGTTCTTGAAGCAAGTTCGAACAAGTATGGTTCAAGGCACAAAGTAAGGTGGTTAGCAGCTTTTAGTCGTGCCTAAGCTGAATTAGTAAGCATGAATCAAGGAAAAGTATCCTCAAAAGCAAAAGCGAAGCATGGGCCCAGCAATACTTTGTACAAAATCTGCTTTTCAAGGACAACAAAGGTACTTTTATGCCACACGTGGGGAAATCCTTTGGATGAAGACTCAAACGTGGTTGTGAGCATTAAATTAGCATTAAATGATGATGAGATTTTTCAAATCAGAAATCCTGCCATGTGAAACTCTGCCTCATTGTTTGATTCTGGGTTAGAAGTTTAGCTTCAGCATCATTTAGAGTGAACATCCAACTTCTGATCTTTGTATCTTCTGGCTCCAGCATGTTCTGAAGGAGCTCTCAGACTTTCTGGGAAGCTTGAAGCACGCCTTGTAACCTTCTTTGAATTACCCTGGAAAACTCGGACTGATCCTTTGTGAAAACCTGCCCAGAAGTTCTGACCAAACTCTGCCTTGAGAGTATCCAGAATTTCTGAATGTTATAGTGATAATCTGGTCAGAAGATCAGAAACGTAACCTCCAAATGCTCAAGGGGAATGTTCTGACCGGAGCGTTGAACATAGCCTCCATATGCTGAAGAATCATGTTCTGACTAAAGCATCATGTTCTGACCAAAGAGCATTGCTTCTGCATGTTCTGATTGAAGCGTCATGTTCTTAACCGTGTTTGCAACTTCTGACTGCACTTGCATAGAGCCTGGCTCAGAAGTTTTGAAGTATCATATTCTCTAGACACTTAGAAAATTTTCTAAACGTTTAGAAAATTTGATTTTCAAAGTAACTTATGACTTTTGATTTTTGATGAACCAATTTCATGCCTTAATGAAATATGATTCTTAGAACTTGATTTTTGATTCAAAAGTCATAGTTTGACTTCTTTGGTGTGCAAATGACCTTTTTACCCTTGTGAGTGATTTTCTTGAAAAGTTGTAATTCAAGACTTGGAACTTGATAGAAACAAACCTGAGAGTCCAAGATGATCCTTTGAGAAATGGGAGGGCAAATTTTGGGGTTCAACATTTGCCCCTGTTCAATCTTCTTAAGCCTGAGGATGTAGATTGGCTAATCTGCCCTTCGTGATCTTAGGCGGAAGATGATTGAACACTAGAGTGCCTAGAAATTTGCACTCGCATAAAGTAATACTGATTGGTGATGTCGAGAATAGCCTTACAGATGCCATTTGGAAGGCAACGGGAAATCACAGGAGACAGGCTTAAAGATGCCACCCGAAAAAGATTGGTTGCTTAAGAAATTCCTAGATGAGAGTTCTTGTACCTACTGTCGAGGGGGAACTTTTCCGGGGATGTTGACTTATGCACTGAGAAGTAAAGTCTAGGAGCTTCGGTTGTCCATTACTCTACTGGGGAATTATCTCCTGACTAAGGAAGTGAAATTAGAATGTATACCTGGTCAGGTTCCAGGCTGTACAGCCACTCGCTGGGGAAATATGAAATCCAACATATCTGGTCGGGTCCAGGCCTTGCAGTGTTGTAAACTGCTGCTTAGAGATAAAGGAGAAGGAACCTGGATAGTAGGTTTACTTCAAAATGAAAGCCTGGGTAGTAGGGCTTGGTGAAGGAACCTGGGTAGTAGGGTTACTTCGAAATGAAAGCCTGGATAGTAGGGCTTGGTGAAGGAACCTCCGTAGTAGGGTTACTTCGAAATGAAAGCCTGGATAGTAGGGCTTGGTGAAGGAACCTGGGTAGTAGGGTTACTTCGAAATGAAAGCCTGGATAGTAGGGCTTGGGGAAGGAACCTGGGTGGTAGGGTTACTTCGAAATGAAAGCCTGGATAGTAGGGCTTGGTGAAGGAACCTGGGTAGTAGGGTTACTTCGAAATGAAAGCCTGGATAGTAGGGCTTGGTGAAGGAACCTGGGTAGTAGGGTTACTTCGAAATGAAAGCCTGGATAGTAGGGCTTGGTGAAGGAACCTGGGTAGTGGGGTTACTTTGATATGAAAGCCTAGATAGTAGGGCTGCTGAGAAGGAACCTGGATAGTATGGTTACTTCGATATGAAAGCCTGGATAGTAGGGCTGTGAGAAGGAACCTGGATAGTAGGGTTACTTTGAAATGAAAGCCTGGATAGTAGGGCTTGGTGAAGGAACCTGGGTAGTAGGGTTACTTCGATATGAAAGCCTGGATAGTAGGGCTGCTGAGAAGGAACCTGGATAGTAGGGTTACTCTGATATGAAAGCCTGGATAATAGGGCTATGAGAAGGAACCTAGGTAGTAGGGTTACTTCGAAATGAAAGCCTGGATAGTAGTGCTTGGTGAAGGAACCTGGGTAGTAGGGTTACTTCGAAATGAAAGTCTGGATAGTAGGACTTGGTGAAGGAATCTGGGTAGTAGGGTTACTTTGAAATGAAATCCTGGATAGTAGGGCTTAGTGAAGGAACCTGGGTAGAAGGGTTACTTCGATATGAAATCTTGGATAGTAGGGCTGCTGAGAAGGAACCTGGATAGTAGGGTTACTCCAATATGAAAGCCTGGATAGTAGGGCTGTGAGAAGGAACCTGGGTAGTAGGGTTACTTCGAAATGAAAGCCTGGATAGTAGGGCTTGGGGAAGGAACCTGGATAGTAAGGTTACTACGAAATGAAATCCTGGATAGTTGGGCTTGGGGGAAGGAACCTGGATAGTAAGGTTACTTTGTTTGATCTTGTAGATTAGTTGACCCGTTTGGTTTCAGGAACTGATTTTCTCTTGGTTACCTGCAGATATGACATGTATAACTGTTGGAATTGTTGGAGATAATTGTCTTTCCTAAAAAGATAACAGGGTTAGTTATATGCGATGCATGAAATGCAGGGTGAGATGATGTTCTCAAAATAAATGAGAATATGATGTATGTGATATGTGTGCGCATGTCATGATGTATGTTCATGAAATGCTAGTTGTGACACATCCGATTCTGGGAAAATAATTCCCTGACTGCTGCTGAAGAATAAATATTTTGTCGAGAAGAGATGCTGGAAGATAACTCTACGGGGCCAATTTAGAGGAAGAGATACTCCATTGACCTGGAGGAATAGACCCAGCTGGGGATGAAATTCCGTTGCTGGAGATGTTGAGCTCTCGTTGGAGATTGAGTTTTCGCACCCAGGTTCTTAGGCCCTGCTTGGGGAGATGAAAATTGTTGACTCGCCTGCGATTATGAACCTTGGTTGTGGAATGTTATTCCCTGTGTCTGGAGTTGAGTACGAGTAAGGGCCAGGTCGGCATTGTATTGGTACTGCTTATAAAAAGCGACAGCCAAATTCTCCCAGTTTCGGACATTGATTCCCTACAATTGGTAGAACCATTCAAGCTGAGTCCGCGACAGACTGTCTTGAAAGAAGTGGACCCACAAATTTCTATCAGCGGTGTGGGGCTGGATCTTCCTTACATAGGAACAGAGATGAAGCTTCGGGCAAGACACCCCATCATACTTTGCGAAAACCGGAGCCTTAAATTTTTGTGGGATGACTACTCCTGACACCAATCCCAGTTCTTCGAAATCCAACCCTGGTATTCTTTGGAACTCCATAGAACTTAACTGATCCTCTAACTGCTTATACCTATCCTCAACAGGAGGATGCTGTTCATCATTGTAATCGATATCATTGTCAGAGACTTCAGGACTGGGGTCCTCTTCCTTTGTCTTCCCCTCTTGATTTTCCCCCTCTTTGGATGAGGAAGTCACATCAACTGATTGCTTTAGTGGCCCCCCGGATCTTCTGCCCATATTGAGGGCACCGACGCGCTTCTTCTTCTTCTTCTTCTCTTTCTCTTTCAGGATGAGGGCCTTCAGATCCTCCTTCCCTTTTTCCAGAGTTACGAACATCTGTTGAAATTGGGCATTTTGTGCCTAAAGATCTTTGATGCTTTGTTCAGAAGACATGTCTGCTTGAAATAAACAGCGGAGGAGATGAGAAACCTGTAACAGAACCTGTTTATGCAATTTCATGGATGGTATGCGTATGCAATGATTTCAAGGAATTTAGAGATTTAAATTTCTTCAGACCAAAAAAGGAACACACGTCATATTAATAAATCCAAATTTGAGTACATTATGCCTCTTTGGGATTACAATGAAAGAAACAAATATACAACAAAACTCCTAAGACAAAAAGGTTGAACACACCCTCTTTGGTGCAATGTAGGCGTTTATATTCTGTTCTTCATGAAGCTGCTTGGTGAGTGCCAGAACCTTCTTCTCACTGGCGTAAAATTGGGATTCAAAGGTGTCCCGCTCTTCCTTCAACTGAACCCAAGATTTTTGCAATTCTTTGAGGGAGGTGGGCATGTCAGGATGAAGTACAGCGTATGAGGCATCTCCTTCAACAACAGGTTCTATGATAACAGGGAGGATAGAAGGGTAAGGCATTAAGAGACTTTGAGCACGAGCCCGTACCCACCTAAGGTAAGGCTCGAGTGGGATAGAGTTTTTGTGTCCCAAAATCCTACTGTCCACCTTGTTCACCATTCTCCAAGCTCGTGTAAACCTCTGCGATAAGCTTGGTCTTCCTTGTCGTAGTCGAACATCAGACCTTAAATGAGCATCTCATGAGGGTCGTCTCTTCGAGCATACCCAAACTGTCGAAGAGCTAAGCAGGGATTGTAGGTGATACCTCCCCTAATACCAAGCAAAAGGACGTTAGGTAATTCCCCACAGTGGTCAATGATAGAGACATCTTCCAAGGATCTCGAGCACCAATGGATATCAGAGTGGGCAAGGGACATCATCCTTTGAGACCATGTCAGTCTTTGCTCGTTCTTTAATACGGATTTAGGTAGGTGTGAAGTGAACCACTTGGCGAGTATGGGAATACAACACAAAAGAGTACCTCTCTTCTTCATGGTGCGGGTATGAAGACAATGCAAGATGTCTCCCAATAAGGTAGTTACGAGATTGCGAGAGAGAAAGACTTTGATGGTGTTAACATCTATGAATTGGTCCGAGTTGGGGAACAGAACCAAACCATAAATGAGAAGAGCCAGGATGTCTTCAAAATCTTGGAAATCCATGTCGTCCCAGAGTGAACGAGCCTTTTCCAATAGAAACTTGGCTAGGAAACCTTTAACCCCGCTTCTCGTCTCCCAATTGGCTATGACGTCGGCTCTCTTCATATGTAAAGCTTCGGCGAGGACTTCAGGTTTTGGAATCCCTTCTAGACCGGTGAATGGTATCTGATCAAGCACGGGAACCCCTAAGAGTAGAGAGAACTCTTCCAGTGTAGGTACCAACTGATAGTCCAGGAAAGTGAAACAATGATGTACGGGATCAAAGAATTGGAAAAGTACACACATCATTTCTTCTTGGAAACTGGATGTAGAAAAACCTGAGGAGTCGACCATATTTCTTTGTAAAAGGAGAATCCCCGGGCACTCTTGAGGCTAACTCTTGAAGCTGAGGGTGTGCTTTTACAAAGCTGATTTGGATGGTGTTTCTTCGGACGAAATCCATGACCTACAAAACAAAAACAAAGATAAATTTATAAATCCTTGAAATGGTTAGTGAGCATGTGTATGATGCTCATGATGTTTATGATGTTATGTACAAGTAGATATATATACACACAAAGCAGACAAGTCCTTATGTTTTAGGCTTGCATGAGGTTTTATAGGTAAGTACCCTCTTGAAGTTTAGTTGGCTCAACATGTCCTAGTAATAGTGATCGGGTTCTAAAGGATCTCAATATCACCGACCTTTATCTTAGGCATTATATCAGCACAATCAATCTTTTCTTGCGGTCGAGATATCCCAAAAGTCCAGCCTCAAAGAGTGTAGCATCGAGTATCAACCAATTTTCAGCTCTACACCGAAACCGGTTATCTCACTACGTCCTAATGGCCAAGTTGGTCAAGTAAGGTTCTAAGGTCAGTTAGTGCTTCATGACGCTGCTCAGCAGCCCCGTATTCTCCTCAATTCACCATGAGGGATACCAGTACCCACAAATGCGTCACACTAATGTAGCCATTGTTTCAACCATATCGGTCTACGCCGTATAGTTTCCACAATCTATTGCTACTTACCTAACAAACATGCCCCAAATCCGGGTAGAGGATCAAAACAAACCCAAGCAAGGAACTAATAATGTAAAGCAAGCAATTCAAACAAATCAAGGCAAGTAAATGTGATCTAACCCTAAGGTAACCTCACTTTTAGGTAAATCCCCAGAAGAGTCGCCAGTTCTGTGATACGGTGGGAGAACTGACTTGAGAGTTTTACGTTTGTGTTTGCAAATGTTGCGCTTTAGCAAGAGTCACCACCGACTTTTCTTTTATCCAAAAGGAAAGGTGAAAAAGCACAGGAAAGACCTTTAGAGATTTTTTCTTTATTTCGGGGGGTAGATTATGAAAAGGGAAGGTATTAGCACCCTTTTCATCCATGGTTTTCCATGGGCTCTTAGTTGCTTGCTAGATCACTTGCTTTTGTTTGAAATTGAGCTTTGTGGTGTGGGTTTTGAAAGTATTTTGAAAATGTAAATTTGTAATGATTCTCGTTTCTATAAAAACGCATACAAAGTGTTTGTTTAGAAAAAAGTTCAAAGAGGTGTTTGTGAGGTGTTTTTGAAAGTGATTTTGAAAAGGGTTTCCTTTGTAATGGCTCTCGTTTCTATAAGAACGCGTACAAAGTGTTGTCTTTTGAAAATGTTTCAAAGTGAGAGTGTTGGTGTATAAAATGTTTTTTGTTGTGAGCAAGCGAGCAACTAAGAGCGAACCTACCTACTCAAAATGTCTTAGACATGCTTTTCCTTCTCCTTTAGATATGGCTATCTTACCATTGACTTGGTAAGAAGCCCCATCATTGGATGTGAAGCGATGGACATTGGGACGTTTTGTATAGTCATAGAAAGCAATGTTGCAAGGTATCTTAGCATTTTTCTTTTAGGGAACAAGATCATTTGTAAGGAAATTTTGAATAGCGTCGTCAAGGGACTATGATCTTGTATTTCGATTGGTTTTGCTAAGACACCCCGCATGCGTAACATGACCACTTTTAGGAAACAAGTGGAGTTAACCTTAAGGGTGCTAGTGTGAAAGTGTGTTTGATTACATGCATTTTAGTCTTGATTAGGGTGATCTATTTGTTGATTTTATCTTGACATACACACCCTAATTACTAGCATTTATATTCGAAAGCGATAAATTGCAGAAATGTAAAGTCCTACGCTATTACAATATTTGGGGGATGGGGGTACATATTTACGAATGGGGATTGCTAATAAAATTAAATCCTAAATTATTATACAACCATATCGAATGGATAAGAATGTACAAAAGATGTAAACTGGACTTATTTTATTTTAAGCAAATATTTTTTATCTTTTGTTTTAAGAAATAAAATAAAGCATGTAAAAAATAATTTAAAAAATGCTTTTGGTGTCTTTGATTAATGAAAAAGAAAGTAATAGCAAAAATAGTGAGAAAAAAGAAAAATATAATCAGCATATTGCTGACTAAAGAAGGTCAGAAGTTCTGACTCTGGCCTGCTGCAAAACATATATCCTGTTAGTGAAAAAATGGGTGAAGTCAGAAGTTCTGGGTCCACTGGGAACGTGGTAGTTTTCAGAAGTTCTGGTACCACTGGCAGAACTTGATCTCCCTCTCCATGCTAGTCAGAACATTTGTAACTTGGTAATTTCTCAATAAAACAGAAGATGTGCTTATGACAGTTATAGCAGGTGTCATAGTGTTTCAGAAACAAGAAATATCATAACTATAAATCAGAGGTAAGTATGAATTTTCTAATCCTAATTGAGTTCTAATTTCTTCAAGAAGTTCTGAACTGATTTATTCCTTACTTAGGCAGGCAGATGCATGAGATCTCAGAATATGTACAATAGCAGAAACATGATATCTACATTGTATTTTTGAACATGCAAATCTGGTAATGCTTAAGTAATATGGTGAGAGTCAGCATAAGCTTACCTTGCAACTGGAAGAGATTTTGTGAACCGGAGTTAACCTCAACTCTGATGATGTTCTGAGCAGCTTCTTCACATACTCAGCAGGCTGGAAGTTTTCAACTTCTGGAACAGCAAAGGGGTGATATTTTGATTTCTTTGAGGTGGAGGTGGATGGAGAGTGTATAGAAGTATGAACATAGAATTTAGGATAACTTCTAATATGTGAATCAGCAACTGCGTGGATGGCTTCAGTCAAGAAGCACTTGAGGACAAATGAAGTTTGAATGCAAGGAATCAAAAGTTAACAGTTTTTTAAGAAGTTAGGATAACTTCTAATATGTGAATCAGTAACTGCGTGGATGGCTTCAGTCAAGAAGCACTTGAGGACAAATGAAGTTTGAATGCAAGGAATCAAAAGTTAACAGTTTTTGTATGTTGTGTTTACAGTTTTTGGAACTCTTGGAATTTTGGCAGGGGTTCAAGGCTTTTCTTTTCTCAAATTTTTAACCCTTTCACTGTTGCAAATGTAATTCAATTTATAGGCAAGGATTTAGTAGCTTGGAGAAATCAAAGGTACAACCATCATATGCTAGGTGCTGACTTGTTCTTGAAGCAAGTTCAAACAAGTATGGTTCAAGGCACAAAGTGAGGTGGTTAGCTGCTTTTAGCCGTGCCTAAGCTTGATTTGTAAGCATGAATCAAGGAAAAGTACCCTCAGAAGAAAAAGTGATGCATGGGCCCAGCATATACTTTGTACAAAATCTGCTTTTCAAGGACAGCAAAGGTACTTTTATGCCACACGTGGGGAAATCTTTTGGATGAAGACTCAAAAGTGGTTGTGAGCATTAAATGAGCATTAAGTTATGATGAGATTTATCGAATCAGAAATCCTGCCATATGAAACTCTGCCTCATTGTTTGATTATGGGTTAGAAGTTTAGCTTCCGCATCATTTAGAGTGAACATCCAACTCCTTATCTTTGTATCTTCTGGCTCCAGCATGTTCTGAAGGAGCTCTCAGACTTTCTGGGAAGCTTGCAGCATGCCTTGTAACCTTCTTTGAATTACCCTGGCAAACTCTGACTGATCCTTTGTGAAAACCTGCCTAGAAGTTCTGACCAAACTTTACCTTGAGAGTATCCAGAATTTGCTGAATGTTATGGTGATAATCTTGTCAGAAGATCAGAAACGTAACCTCCAAATGCTGAAGGGGCATGTTCTGACCGGAGCGTTGAACATAGCCTCCATATGCTGAAGAATCATGTTCTGACTGAAGCATCATGTTCTGACCAAAGAGCATCGCTTCTGCATGTTCTGATTGAAGCGTCATGTCCAAACCATGTTTGCAACTTCTGACTGCACTTGCATAGAGTCTGGCTCAGAAGTTCTGAAGTATCATATTCTCTAGACACTTAGAAAATTTTCTAAACGTTTAGAAAATTTGATTTTCAAAGTAACTTATGACTTTTGATTTTTGATGAACCAATTTCATGCCTTAATGAAATATGATTCTTGGAACTTGATTTTTGATTCAAAAGTCATAGTTTGACTCCTTTGGTGTGCAAATGACCATTTTGCTCTTGTGAGTGATTTTCTTGAAAAGTTGTAATTCAAGACTTGGAACTTGATAGAAACAAACCTGAGAGTCCAGGATGATCCTTTGAGAAATGGTAGGGCAAATTTTGGGGTACAACAATTGCCCCTGTTCTATCTTCTTAAGCCTGGGGATGTAGATTGGTTGATCTGCCCTTCGTGATCTGAAGGCAGAAGATGATTGAACACTAGAGTGCCCAGAAATTTGCACTCGCATGAAGTAATACTGATTGGTGATGTCGGGAATGGGCTTACAGATGCCATTTGGAAGGCGACGGGAAATCACAAGAGACGGGCTTAAAGATGCCATCCGGAAAATAATGGTTGCATAAGAAATTCCTATATGAGAGTTTATGTACCTGCTGTCGAGGGGGAACTTTGATGGGGGATGTTGACTTATGCACTGAGAAGTAAAGTCTAGGATCTTATATTTTCCATTACTCTACTGGGGAATTATCTCCTGACTGAGGAAGTGAAAGTAGAACGTATACCTGGTCAGGGTCCACGCTGTACAGCCACTCGCTTGGGAAATGTGAAATCGACCGTATCTAGTCGGGTCCAGGCCTTGTAGTGTTGTAAACTGCTGCTTGTAGATAAAAGAGAAGGAACCTGGATAGTAGGGTTACTTTGAAATAAAAGCTTGGGTAGTAGGGCTTGGTGAAGGAACCTGGGTAGTAGGGTTACTTCGAAATAAAAGCTTGGATAATAGGGCTTGGTGAAGGAACCTGGGTAGTAGGGTTACTTCGAAATGAAAGCCTAAATAGTAGGGCTTGGTGAAGGAACCTGGGCAGTAGGGTTACTTCGAAATGAAAGCCTGGATAGTAGGGCTTGGTGAAGGAACCTGGGTAGTAGCGTTACTTCGAAATGAAATCCTGGATAGTAGGGCTTGGTGAAGGAACCTGGGTAGTAGGGTTACTTTGAAATGAAAGCCTGGATATTAGGGCTTGGTGAAGGAACCTGGGTAGTAGGGTTACTTCGAAATGAAAGCCTAGATAGTAGGGCTTGTTGAAGGAACCTAGGTAGTAGGGTTACTTCGATATGAAAGCCTGGATAGTAGGGCTGCTGAGAAGGAACCTGGATAGTAGGGTTACTCCGATATGAAAGCCTGGATAGTAGGACTGTGAGAAGGAACCTGGATAGTTGGGTTACTTCGAAATGAAAGCCTGGATAGTAGGGCTTGGTGAAGGAACCTGGGTACTAGGGTTACTTCGATATGAAAGCCTGGATAGTAGGGTTGGTGAGAAGGAACCTGGATAGTAGGGTTACTCCGATATGAAAGCCTGGATAGTAGGGCTGTGAGAAGGAACCTGGGTAGTAGGGTTACTTCGAAATGAAAGCCTGGATAGTAGGGCTTGGTGAAGGAACCTGGGTAGTGGGGTTACTTCGAAATGAAAGTCTGGATAGTAGGGCTTTGTGAAGGAACCTGTGTAGCAGGGTTACTTCGAAATGAAAGCCTAGATAGTAGGGCTTGGTGATGGAACCTAGGTAGTAGGGATACTTCGATATGAAAGCCTGGATAGTAGGGTTGCTGAGAAGGAACCTGGATAGTAGGGTTACTCCGATATGAAAGCCTGGATAGTAGGGCTGTGAGAAGGAACCTGGGTAGTAGGGTTACTTCGAAATGAAAGCCTGGATAGTAGGGCTTGGTGAAGGAACCTGGATAGTAAGGTCACTTCGAAATGAAATCCTGGATAGTAGGGCTTGGGGGAAGGAACTTGGATAGTAAGATCACTTCGTTTGATCTTGTAGATTAGTTGACCCGTTTGGTTTCGGGAACTGATTTTCTCTTGGTTTCCTGCTGATATGACATGTATAACTGTTGGAATTGTTGGTGATAACTGTCTTTCCTGAAAAGATAACAGGGTTAGTTATATGCGATGCATGAAATGCAGGGTGAGATGATGTTCTCAAATTAAATGAGAATATGTTGTATGTGATATGTGTGTGCATGTCATGATGTATGTTCATGAAATGCTAGTTGTGACACATCCGAGTCTGGGAAAATAAATCCATGACTGCTGCTGGAGAATAAATATTCTGTCGAGACGAGATGCTGGAGGGTAACTCTACGGGGGCCAATTTAGAGGAAGAGATACTCTATTGACCTAGAGGAATAGACCCTGTTGGGGATGAAATTCTGTTGCTGGAGATGTTGAGCTCTCGTTGGAGATTGAGTTTTCGTACCCAGGTTCTTAGGCCCTACTTGGGGAGATGAAAATTGTTGACTCGCCTATGATTATGAACCTTGGCTGGGGAAAGTTATGCCCCGTGTCGGGAAAGCTGACATTAATGCCTTTGGATACTCTTACTCTGTGGGGAGTGTATGTAACAACAGTTATGTTTCCAAGCTGGCTCTATCCCGGTACCTGCTGGGCAGAGTAACCGTGGGGCTTGGCACTTCTTGTTTTCCTTGTTTCTGAAATTACGAGTAATTGTCTTTGTTTCTTATGAGCAGCAATTATTTTCAAATGCATATATCAAAAATAAATCATTGGACATTCTTGCAACACAAAACAGAAAAAGAAAAAAATTGAAGTTTTGTAAAAATGACTTGTATTGATTTTGAGATTGGCCTGTAATACGCATTTTGTACAAGGAGGCTAACGCTCTAGCAAGAGAACACCGCCGAAAGATAGAAATTATACAATTTGTGTAAAAAGAAAAACAGATATGTGAAACAACCCCATTGGGTTCCAACTCTGCTATTTCCTTTATATCTTCAAGCGTCTCATCACTTTGCTACTTGGCCGAAGGTTGATCAGATTGATTGGCACCGTCCGAGCTTGATAGTTGATATCGAAGTCTGGTCGTCAAATGATTTAATGAGACATAGTGGTACGCTTTAATCCCTAACTTTTTCTTGGATTTCCCTTTCAGGTTTTCAATTCACCGGGATACCCCTTTTTGCCCAAGCCGCCGTTTTGGGTTTTCGACTTGCCGGGTGTACAGATTTTTTTCATTTTCATCCCTTATTTTTGCTCGAACCCTTTTGGTCTGTCGGGAAGCCCTTATTTTTTCCTAGCCTAGTCAACCTAGCGGGTCTTTTATCATGCGTAGTATCTTTTCACTATGTCTGCATTGACAGGGTGAGGAAGGTCGTCACCATCCATGTTGTTTATAATCATAGCTCCTCCCGAGAAAATGTTCTTAACCACAAATGACCCTTCGTACGTGGGGGTCCATTTGCCCCTGGGATCACCTTGCGACAGTATGATGCGTTTGATTACTAGATCCCCAACTTGATAATCTTGGCGTCTGACCTTCTTGTTGAAAGCCTTGATCATTCACTTTTGATACGTCTGACCATGACAGATAGTAGTAAGTCTCTTTTTGTCGATCAAATTCAGCTAATCAAGTCAAGTTTGGACCCAGTCGTCTTCGTTCAAACCTGCATCCTTCATAATCCTAAGAGAAGGTATCTGGACTTCGATGGGTAGGACTGCCTCCACGCCATATACTAGAGAGTAGGGCCTTGCCCCTGTCGACGTCCGTGCTGAGGTACGGTACCCATGCAGAGCAAATGGTAACATCTCATGCCAGTCTTTGTATGTCACCGTCATCTTTTGTACAATCTTCTTGATGTTTTTGTTAGCTGCCTCAACAGCGCCATTCATCTCCGATCGGTAGGGAGAAGAGTTGTGATGATGTATCTTGAATTGTTTACAAATCTCGGTGATCATTATGTTGTTGAGATTCATACCATTGTCGGTAACAATTCTCTCTGGTACACCGTATCGACAGATCAGATTATGCCGGATAAACCGCCCCACAACACTCTTGGTTACTATGGCAAAAGAGGCTGCTTCAACCTACTTCGTGAAATAATCAATGGCCACTAAGATGAAGCGATGTCCATTGGAAGCAATGGGCCTGATTTCGCCAATCATGCCAATGCCCCACATTGCAAAGGGCCACGGAGATGTCAAAACATTTAAGGGGACTGGAGGCACATCCATCTTATCAGCATAAATTTGGCATTTATGACAAGTTCGAGAGTGTTGATAACAATCGACTTCCATGGTGGACCAGTAATATCCTGCCCGTAGGATCTTCTTAGCCATGGTATGTCCACTGGAATGGGTTCCGAAAGTGCTTTCATGTAGATCTGTCATGATCCTTTCTGCTTCGCTCTTGTCCACACATCGTAGTAGTGTGGAGTCATAGTTGCGCTTATAGAGGATTCCATTACTAAGGAAGAACTTTGTGGCGAACCTTCTCAGAAACTTCTTATCATTGACAGATTCCCCTTCGGGATACTCTTGAGCCTTGAGATACCTTTTGAATTCGTGAAACCAGGGTTTGTCTTCCACTTCTTCGGTATCGATCTCGCAGCAGTGTGTTGGTTCATCTAACCTCTCAATGGTGATTCGGGGAGCTTCGTTGTCCCACCTAACTTTGAACATGGAAGACATGGTAGCTAGCGCGTCCGCTAACTGATTCTCCTCTCATGGGAAATGTTCAAAAGTTACTTCCTCAAAGTGAGGGAGCAATGTCAGTACGTGTTCTTTGTAAGGAATGAGATTCGGGTGCTTTGTATTCCACTCGCCTTTGATCTGACTTATCACCAAAGAGGAATCCCCAAATACACTAAGAACTTGATCCTCAAGTCAATAGCAACTCGAAGGCCCATGATACATGCTTCATACTCCGCCATGTTGTTGGTGCAGTTGAAACATAAACAGGCATTGAACAGAGTGTGACAGCCCTCGGGAGATATGATCACAGCGCCAATGCTGTTACCTAGTGCGTTTGAGGCTCCATAAAAATACATAGACCACTGGGATCCTTCCTCAGGCCCTTCATCTGAACCAGGTTCTTTGTACTCAGTTACCGACATGATATTCTCATCCGGGAACTCAAAATTCATGGACTGGTAGTCATCCACGGCCTGATGAGCCAAATGATCAGCCAATACACTCCCCTTTATTACTTTCTGGGTCGTATATTTTATGTCGTATTCAGTTAAGATCATTTTCCACCTTGCTATCCTTCCGAAGAGAGCGGGCTTCTTGAAAATGTACTTGATTGGATCCATCTTTGATATCAACAAGGTAGTGTGAGTCAACATATACTATCTTAGCCAGCCAGCAGCCCATGCCAAAGCGCAACAAGTTTTCTCGAGCAATGAGCATCGCGTCTCACAGTCGGTAAACTTTTTGCTAAGGTAATAAATGGCGTGCTCTTTTTGTCCAGACTCGTCATGCTGCCCCAGCACACACCCCATTGAATTGTATAGTACTGTCAAGTATAATATCAAAGGTCTTCCTTCAACTGGAGGCATCAGAATTGGTGGTTCTTGAAGGTATTCCTTGATTCTTTCAAAAGCAACCTGGCATTCATCATTCCATTTTACCACTTGATCTTTCTTCATACGCTTGAAGATGGGCTCCACAAGTAGCAGTCAGATGTGAAATGAACCTGGCGATATAATTCAGACGTCCCAAGAAACCCCTAACTTCCTTATCTGTGTGGGGAGCCGGCATCTCTTGTATGGCCTTTACCTTTGCAGGGTCTACCTGAATACCTTTGTCACTGACGATGAAACCCATAAGCTTACTAGACCTTACCCCGAAGGTGCACTTTTTCAGATTCAATCTTAGCTTGTATATCTTCAACCTGTCGAACAACTTTTGGAGATGATCGATGTGCTCTTCCTCAGTCTGAGACTTAGCTATCATGTCATTAACATAGACTTCGATCTCGTGGTGAATCATATCTTGGAACAAAGCAATCATGGCTCGTTGATAGGTTGCCCCATCATTATTTAACCCAAAAGGCATCACCTTATAATAGAAGGTCCCCCACTGTGTGACGAAGGTAGTCTTATCCATATCTTCAGGAGCCATCTTGATCTGGTTGTAGCCAGAGAAACCATCCATGAAGGAGAAGATTTTGTGTTGTGCAGTGTTGTCAACCAGAACATCAATATGGGGAAGTGGGAAGTCATCCTTGGGGCTTGCCCTATTCAGATCTCTAATCCACACACATCCGTACCTTTTCGTCCTTCTTAGGTACTTGAACGACGTTAGCAACCCATTGCGGATAGGAGGTGACAACTAAGAACCCTGCGTCAAACTGCTTCATGACCTCTGCTTTGATCTTCTCTGACATTTCGGGACGCATACGACGGACCTTCTGTTTAATCGGAGGACAATCTTCTTTATTTGGCAGGCGATGTACCACAATATCAGTGTCTAAACCAGGCATGTCTTCATAGGACCAGACGAAGATCTCAACATAGTCGTGCAGTATCTGTATCAACCTCTGTTTGATGCTGAGCTCCAGAATTGCACCTATTCTAACCTCTTTTTTGTCCTCCTCAGTACCCAAATTCACTGTCTCAACCGGCTCTTCATGAGGTTGTATAGCCCTCTCTTCCTGTTGTAGTAGTCTAGCCAATTCTCCAGGCACCTCACAATCTTCCTCGCCTTCGTCCTCGGCTTGGTTGATCGGATTTTCGAAGTCATAACTGGCAATAGCAGAGCTGTTATTAATGGGATCCAGAGTGGATATGGATCTGCATTGTGATACGTGAGTGTGTATAAGAGCATAGTTGTATTGATAAAGTAAAGGTAGAAAAGAAAAAATAGAGAGCGCAAAATTTGTATGCAAAGAACGTTCAATGCTTCATTGATGAAATATGAGATGACATATAATAACCCTCACAAAAAGAACCATCGTGGCTCGGGTAAGACACAAGGTCAAAAAGTTTAAATTGTTCATTACAAACTCAGAAAACAGATAAGACAATTACTGCAGAATAAAAGAAACTGGAACAAAATATCTAGCCGTCCAATTACTCAGTCCACCATCGGTAGTTGGGTAAATCCAGCTGTCAATATCAAAATCTTCCTCACTGTCTTCAATAGGATTGACTCCTTGATTACTGATGCGTAGAGGAGGTCCTCCAACTCGAGCGCGTCGAACAGCCCTTTGAGCCCCTGAAGTAAAGCCCAAACCAAATTTGTCAGTTTTATGAGTGAAATCAGGGAGTTGACCCCAATTGGCACACCCACCCTCTTTAACCACAACCCTGGTGTCTTTGAGAGAAGCCATATTCAAAGGAGATTTGTTGCTAGCAGTTTCAGTTGATTCCAAGATCTGAGAGACCTCTTCAAAATTCTGACAAGGAGTTTCGATAAATTCTATGTCCATCTCTATGTAGCGGAAGGAATTGAGATGACTCACCATATACTCCTTTTCACCTCGTACAGTGACAATCTTTCCTTTCATCGGATATTTCAACATTTGGTGGAGTGTGGAAGTAACTGCCCTAACCTCATGGATCCAAGGACGACCCAGCAAACAAGAATACGATGGCCTGATATCCATCACATAGAAAGTGGACTTGAAAGTTTGAGAGTCTATCTTTACAGGGAGGTCCACTTCCCCATGCACCATTCTTTTTTACCCATCAAAAGCTCTTACCACAATGTTACTAGGCTTTAAAGTCAAACCCTCGCAATCCAACCGGTCCAACGCCTTCTTGGGCAGAACATTTAGCGAAGACCCATTATCTACCAGTACATGAGCCATGGTAGTGCCACTGCATTCAATTGAGACATGTAGAGCATCATTGTGTTTCCTTCCCTTCGGTGTTAAGTCTGCATCTGAAAAACCCAGCCCATTGTCAGCGGTTAGGCTAGCCACGCAATCTTTAAATTGATCAGCTGAAGTCTCTTGCGGAACATGTGTAGTTTTGAGGAATGCAATCAAAGCCTTTGCATGGGCTTCGGAGCACAATAGCAGGGATAACATGGATATCTTTGAGGGGGTCTGCCCCAGCTGCTCGACCACATTATAGTCACTCTTTTTAATTATTTTCAGAATTTCCTCTATTTCTTGCTTAGAGGTTTCCACAACAATCCCCTTAGGTGCCCCCGTCCAGGAAGGCTCACCTACAAATTCTTTGCCTCGAATCTTAGATGACTTATCGGTAGGGGTAACAACTGGAGTAGGAACAGTAACTGAAGTACTAGCGGGAGCAGAAGATGAAATAACGACAGGCTTAGTGACAGTCTTCAGGGAGATCTCAAGAGAGAAAACCCTTCCACTTCTAGTAATCTTACTCGTCCCGATAATGTTACCGACATCAGGATCGACTTCTTCGGTCTTCAAGTTTTATTTAACACCATGATAGTAAACATCGGCGCCATAATGCCAAGGGACAGCTTTGTCCGAGGCGCATGGGATAGGACCAGGACATGTGATTATTAGCGGAGCAATTCTCGTTGCGGGTGTAATCCTAACGGGTTTTCTTGAGGAAACCTTGGAAGGACTGGCGGAAATGGTTATAATGGCAATATCTTCACACGGAGTGGTTGGAATCAAAGTTTTTTCGAACAAAATTTATCGGTTGTCCATCAGGCGTTGGATACCTGTCTTTAGCAAATGGAAACCATAAAGCAGGGATGAACATATGTGGCAATCTTCATCACAACCTGGAAATAAACCAGCCAACAACAAATTCTTCTTAACAGTCATAACAGGAGTAGAAACTTCATCGACTAAGGTCACGAATAGGTCAGTATCAATGGTGTTAACTCCATGGTTGTGCTTAGGCATGGGAGCAGTTATGACATTGGGCTTCTCCGGAGCGTAGAACTCAATCTCTTTAGCTTCAATCAGATCTTGTACTTTATTTCTTATAGTCCAACAGTCATTTGTATCGTGACCAGGACTCTCATAATGGTAAGCACACCGAGCGTTAGGATTGTACCGAGGAGATGAGGTATTAGGATTATTGGGAGCCTCTTTTAAAGTTGTCAAGTTGGATCTCAGCAGGTAAGGTATAACTTCAGCTAATGTCGTGTTGATGCGAGTAAACTGCTGTTGTGGTCTTTCCACCCTTTGTTGATTGTTGCATTGTGGAGTAACTGCAGATCTAGGTATCATTACGGCACTTACTGTCTGACGATGTTCAGCCCTGTTTTGGCCCCTCGGGTTATAGATGGCGCTGGCTTCCTTCTTACTAGTAAATGGCTTCTTTACTGAGCTTGAAGAGACATCTTTCTGTATTTTACCGCTCCAAATCCCAGCTTCTACCCTCTCTCTAGTTAATATCAACTCAGTAAAACCAACCGATGAGCTACCGATCAAATGGTAGAAGAATGGACCAAACAGCGTCCCAAGAAACATGTCGACCAACTCTCTATCAGACAAAGGGGGTTGGACTCTCCCGGCCAAATCTCTCCACTTCTGTGCATAGTCCTTAAAGCCTTCACTTGCACCCATGGATATACTCTGGAGTTGAGTACGAGTAGGGGCCAGGTCGGCATTGTATTGGTACTACTTGTAAAAAGCGGCAGCCAAATTCTCCCAGTTTTGGACATTGATTCCATCCAATTGGTAGAACCATTCAAGCTGAGTCCCCGACAGACTGTCTTGAAAGAAGTGGACCCACAAATTTCTATCAGCGGTGTGGGGTTGGATCTTCCTTACATAGGAACGGAGATGAAGCTTCGAGTAAGACACCCCATCATACTTTGCGAAAACCTGAGCCTTAAATTTCTGTGGGATGACTACTCCTAACACCAATCCCAGTTCTTCGAAATCCAACCCTGGTATTCTCTGGATCTCCATAACACTTAACTGATCCTCTAATTGCTTGTACCTATCCTCAGCGAGAGGATATTATTCATCATTGTAATTGGTATCATTGTTAGAGACTTCAGAACTGGGGTCCTCTTCCTTTGTCTGCCCCTCTTGATTTTCCCCCTCTTTGGATGAGGAAGTCACATCAACTGATTGCTTTAGTGTCCCCCTGAATCTTCTGCCCATATTGAGGGCACTGACGCGCTTCTTCTTCTTCTTATCTTTCTCTTTCAGGATGAGGGCCTTCAGATCCTCCTGCCCTTTTGCCAGAGTTACGAACATCTGTTGAAATTGGGCATTTTGTGCCTGAAGATATTTGATGCTTTTTTCATAAGACATATCTGCTTGAAATAAACAGCGGAGGAGATGAGAAACCTGTAACAGAACCTGTTTATGCAATGTCATGGATGGTATGCATATGCAATGATTTCAAGGAATTTAGAGATTTAAATTTGTTCAGACCAAAAAAGGAACACACGTCATATTAATAAATCCAAGTTTGAGTACATTATGCCTCTTTGGGCTTACAATGAAAGAAACAAATATACAACAAAACTCCTAAGACAAAAAGGTTGAACGCATCCTCTTTGGCGCAATGTAGGCATTTAGATTCCGTTCTTCATGAAGCTGCTTGGTGAGTTCCAGAACCTTCTTCTCACTGGCGTAAAATTGGGCTTCAAAGGTGTCCCGCTCTTCCTTCAACTGAACCCAAGCTTTCTGCAATTCTTAGAGGGAGGTGGGCATGTTAGGATGAAGGACAGCGTATGAGACATCTCCTTCAACAATAGGTTCTATGATAACAGGGAGGATAGAAGGGTAAGGAATTAAGAGACTTTGAGCACGAGCCCGTACCCACCTAAGGTAAGGCTCAAGTGGGATAGAGTTTATGTGTCCCAAAATCCTACTGTCCACCTTGTTCACCATTCTCCAAGCTCGTGTAAACCTCTGGCAATAACCTTGGTCTTCCTTGTCATAGTCGAACACCAGACCTTGAATGAGCATCTCATGAGGGTCATCTCTTCGAGCATACCCAAACTGTCGAAGAGTTAAGCAGGGATTGTAGGTGATACCCCACAGCGGTCAATGATAGAGACATCTTCTAAGGATCTCGAGCACCAATGGATATCAGAGTGGGCAAGGGACATCATCCTTTGAGACCATGTCAGTCTTTGCTCGTTCTTCAATACGGATTGAGGTAGGTGTGAAGTGAACCACTTGGAGAGTAGGAGAATACAACACAAAAGAGTACCTCTCTTCTTCATGGTGCGGGTATGAAGACAATGCAAGATGCCTCCCAATAAGGTAGGTACGGGATTACAAGAGAGAAAGAATTTGATTGCGTTAACATCTATGAATTGGTCCGAGTTGGGGAACAGAACCAAACCATAAATGAGAAGAGCCAGGATGTCTTCAAAAGCTTGTAAATCCATTTCGTCCCAGAGTGAACGAGCCTTTTCCAATAGAAACTTGGCTAGGAAAAATTTAACCCCGCTTCTCATCTCCTAATTGGCTATGACGTCGACTCTCTTCATATGTAAAACTTCGGCGAGGACTTCAGGTTTTGGAATCCCATCTAGACCGGTGAATGGTATCTGATCAAGCACGGGCACCCTTAAGAGTAGAGAGAACTCTTCCAGTGTAGGTACCAACTGATAGTCTGGGAAAGTGAAACAATGATGTACGGGATCAAAGCATTGGAACAGTACACACATCATTTCTTCTTGAAAATTGGATGTAGCCAAACTGAGGAGTCGACCATATTTCTTGGTAAAAGGAGAATCCCCGGGAACTCTTGAGGCTAACTCTTGAAGCTGAGGGTGTGCTTTTACAAAGTTGATTTGGATGGTGTTTCTTCGGACGAAATCCATGACCTACAAAACAAAAACAAAGATAAATTTCTAAATCCTTGAAATGGTTAGTGAGCATGCGTATGATGCTCATGATGTTTATGATGTTATGTACAAGTAGATATATATATACACACAAAGCAGACAAGTCCCTATGTTTTAGGCTTGCATGAGGTTTTATAGGTAAGTACCCTCTTGAAGTTTAGTTGGCTCAACCTGTCCTAGTAATAGTGATCGGGTTCTAAAGGATCTCAATATCACCGACCTTTCTCTTAGGCATTGTCTCAGCACAATCAATCTTTTCTTGCGGCCGAGATATCCCAAAAGTCCAGCCTCAAAGAGTGTAGTATAGAGTATCAACCAATTTTCAGCTCTACACTGAAATCGGTTATCTCACTACGTCCTAATGGCCAAGTTGGTCAAGTAAGGTTCTAAGGTCAGTTAGTGCTTCATGACGCCGCTCAGTGGCCCCGTATTCTCCTCGATTCACCACGAGGGATACCGGTACCCACAAATGCATCATACTAACGTTGCTATTGTTCCAACCATATCGGTCTATGCTGTATAGTTTCTAGAATCTATTGCTACTTACCTAAAAAAGGTGCCCCAGATCCAGGTAGAGGATCAAAACAAACCCAAACAAGGAACCAATAATGTAAAGCAAGCAATTCAAAAAAATGAAGGCAAGTAAATGTGATCTAACCCTAAGGTAATCCCACTTTTAAGTAAATCCCCAGCAGAGTCGCCAGTTCTTTGATACGGTGGGAGAACTAACTTGAGAGTTTTGCGTTTGTGTTTGCAAATGTTGCGGTTTAGTAAGAGTCGCCACCGACTTTTCTTTTATCCAAAAGGAAAGATGAAAAAGCACAGGAAAGACCTTTAGAGTTGTTTTCTTGAGTTCGGGGGGTAGATTATGAAAAGGGAAGGTATTAGAACCCGTTTCATCCATGGTTTTCCAAGGGCTCTTAGTTGCTTGCTAGATCACTTGCTTTTGTTTGAAATTGTGCTTTGTGGTGTGGATTTTGAAAGTATTTTGAAAATGTAACTTTGTAATGATTCTCGTTTCTATAAGAACGCATACAAAGTGTTTGTTTCGAAAATAGTTTAAAGAGGTGTTTGTGAGGTGTTTTTGAAAGTGATTTTGAAAAGGGTTTCCTTTGTAATGGCTCTCGTTTCTGTAAGAACGCGTACAAAGTGTTGTCTTTTGAAAATGTTTCAAAGTGAGAGTGTTGGTGTATAAAATGCTTTTTATTGTGAGCAAGCGAGCAACTGAGAGCAAACCTACCTACTCAAAAGGTCTTAGGTGTGCTTTTCCTCCTCCTTTAGATATGGCTATCTTACCATTTATTTGGTAAGAAGCCCCATCGTTGGATGTGAAGGGACGAACGTTGGGACGTTTTGTATAGTCATAGAAAGCAATGTTGCAAGGTATCTTAGCATTTTTCTTTTAGGGACCAAGATCATATATAAGGCAACTTTGAATAGCGTCATCGAAAGACTATGATCATGTATTTCGATTGGTTTTGCTAAGACACCCCGCATGCGTAACATGACCACTTTTAGGCAACAAATGGAGTTAACCTTAAGGGTGCTAGTGAGCAAGTGTGTTTGATTACATGCATTTTAGTCTTGATTAGGGTGATCTATTTGTTGATTTTATCTTGCCATACACACCCTAATTACTAGCATTTATATTCGAAAGTGATAAATTCCAGAAATGTAAAGTCCTACGCTATTACAATATTTGGGGGATGGGGGTACATATTTACGAATGGGGATTTCAAATAAAATTAAATCCTAAATTATTATTACAACCATATCGAATGGATAAGAATGTACAAAAGATGGAAACTAGACTTATTTTATTTTAAGCAAATATTTTTTATCTTTTGTTTTAAGAAATAAAATAAAGCATGTAAAAATAATTTTAAAAAATGTTTTTGGTGTCTTTTTGATTAATGAAAAAGAAACTAATAGCAAAAATAGTGAGAAAAAAGAAAAATATAATCAGCGTATTGCTGACTAAAGGAGGTAAGAAGTTCTGATTCTGGCCTGCTGCAAAATAGATATCCTGTTAGTGAAAAAATGGGTGAAGTCAGAAGTTCTGGGTCCACTGGGAATGAGGTAGTTTTCAGAAGTTCTAGTACCACTTCCAGAACTTGATCTCCCTCTCCATGCTAGTCAGAACATCTGTAACTTGGTCATTTCTCAACAAAACAGAAGATGTGCTTATGATAGTTATAGTAGGTGTCATAGTGTTTCAGAAACAAGAAATATCAGAACTATAAATCAGAGGCAAGTATGAATTTGCTAATCCTAATTCTGAGTTCTAATTTCTTCAAGAAGTTCTGAATTGATTTATTTCTTACTTAGGCAGGTAGATCCATGAGATCTCAGAATATGTACAACAGCAGAAATATGATATCTACATTGTATTTTTGAACATGCAAATCTAGTAATGCTTAAGTAATGTGGTGAGAGTCAGTAGAAGCTTACCTTGCAACTGGAAGAGATTCTTTGAACCGGAGTTAACCTCAACTCTGATGATGTTCTGAGCAGCTTCTTCACGTACTCAGCAGGCTAGAAGTTTTCAACTTCTGGAACAACAAAGGGGTGATATTCTGATTTCTTTGAGGTGGAGGTGGATGGAGAATGTATAGCAGTATGAACACGGAAGTTAGGATAACTTCTAACATGTGAATCAGCAACTGCATGGATGGCTTCAGTCAAGAAGCACTTGAGGACAAATGAAGTTTGAATGCAAGGAATCAAAAGTTAACAGTTTTTGTATGTTGTGTTTACAGTTTTTGGAACTCTTGGAATTTTGGCAGGGGTTCGAGGCATTTCTTTTTTCAAATTTTCGACCCTTTCACAGTTGCAAATGTAGTTCAATTTATAGGCAAGGATTTAGTAGCTTGGAGAAATCAAAGGTACAGCCATCACATGTTAGGCGTTGACTTGTTCTTGAAGCAAGTTCAAACAAGTATGGTTCAAGGCACAAAGTAAGGTGGTTAGCATCTTTTAGCCATGCCTAAGCTGGATTTGTAAGCATGAATCAAGGAAAAGTATCGTCATAAGCAAAAGCGAAGCATGGGCCCAGCATATACTTTGTACAAAATATGCTTTTCAAGGACATCAAAGGTACTTTTATGCCACACGTGGGGAAATCCTTTGGATGAAGACTCAAAAGTGGTTGTGAGCATTAAATGATGATGAGATTTATCAAATCAGAAATCCTGTCATGTGAAACTCTGCCTCATTGTTTGATTCTGGGTTAGAAGTTCAGCTTCAGCATCATTTAGAGTGAACATCCAACTTCTGATCTTTGTATCTTCTGGCTCCAGCATGTTCTGAAGGAGCTCTCAGACTTTCTGGGAAGCTTGCAGCACGCCTTGTAACCTTCTTTGAATTACCCTTGCAAACTCTGACTGATCCTTTGTGAAAACCTTCCCAAAAGTTCTGACCAAACTCTACCTTGAGAGTATCCAAAATTTATTGAATGTTATGGTGATAATCTGGTCAGAAGATCAGAAACGTAACCTCCAAATGCTGAAGGGGCATGTTCTGACCGGAGCCTTGAACATAGCCTCCATATGCTGAAGAATCATGTTCTGACTGAAGCATCATGTTCTGACCAAAGAGCATCGCTTCTGCATGTTCTAATTGAAGCGTCATGTTCTGAACCGTGTTTGCAACTTCTGACTGCACTTGCATAGAGCCTGGCTCAGAAGTTTTGAAGTATCATATTCTCTAGACACTTAGAAAATTTTCTAAACATTTAGAAAATTTGATTTTCAAAGTAACTTCTGACTTTTGATTTTTGATGAACCAATTTCATGCCTTAATGAAATATGATTCTTGGAACTTGATTTTTGATTCAAAAGACATAGTTTGACTCCTTTTGTGTGCAACTGACCATTTTTCCCTTGTGAGTGATTTTCTTGAAAAGTTGTAATTCAAGACTTGGAACTTGATAGAAATAAACCTGAGAGTCCAGGATGATCCTTTGAGAAATGGGAGGGAAAATTTTGAGGTCAACAATGATTCATCAAGAAAACTCAAGATTCATCAAAAGTCAAAAATTATTAAATTAGGGTTTTCTTAAGGAGAAGTCAACTAAATTTTGACCAAGCATAAATTTCACATACTTCATAAGAAATTCCTCAACCAAAGCCTATCTTGAAGGAAATTAAATTCTATACAACTTTTACTCTAAGCTCAATGCCAAAAGTGCTTCATTTGAGAGATATGGGCCAAAACATTATAGGTCATTTTAAAAGTCAACAAAAAGACATTTTTTTGTCAAAGCAATTTACATCAAGTTAGAAAATGTAAATGAAAAAATGACCAACATGAAAGTTGTAGGAGAGAAATTGAGGTTCCCAAAAAGTCAAAGATCATATTCATATGACAAAAATTGAAAGAGTTAGGATTTGTGCAAGTTGGGCAATTTTGAGAAAATCCATGAAGTTTAAATTGAGCAAACTTGAATTTTTGGGCTAATGGGCCTAAGTTTAAAGGTTCCAACATAATCATGACCTCATAAGGGACTCCTAAATCCATTCATGTATCTTTGTGATTTTTATTTATTTTTATTTTTATTTTTATTCAATTAAAAGAAAAATAAATCAAATAAAATACCAAATAAATGATACAAGGTGTGTGGACTTTTGTTTTGATCAGATTTGAAGCCCAAAAAGATGGTGATAACTTGCCAAAACCGTGTGGATCATGAGTATTTGATTTGGCCTAAAATAGAAGCTTTTCATGAAAAATTCCAATAAAATATTACATCATGAATTACAAAGATTGGATTCAGTTTTGTTGACCTAAAACACTTCTCTATAAATACGACACCTTCAGACATCAAGAAACACGCAAGGTTGCCTCAAGAAGAACCCTAAAATCATCAAATTTTCAAGAAACTAGGGAAAACTCAAACCCTTATCTCCATACGTTTTCATTACATTCCAAGCATCAAGAAAGCTTCCTGAAGACTCCAAGAACTCATTCCAATCATCCCTAAAGCTTGAAGCACACCATAACTCGCTCCCTCAACAGCACTGGTTTGGTAACTTTTGTTAATCTCAAACTTTTAATGTACACATTGTTGAATGATTTGATGCATACATATGTATTCATGATGATGTTTGGAATTGTTTTGATCCATCATTTGCAAGCTTTGACGCAGGAATAGAGAGTTGTCATTGCTAGGGCAGTTTGAAATATTTTCATCGAATCTCACGTTACAGGAATTTTTAGAACAAAATAAGATCACCAATGGATTCAGGGGGTCCAAATTAAGGGGACACGATCCCTCTTGGTATTTGATTCTAGATATTTTTGTAGGTTGAGTTTTGAGGCCACTAGAGAAGACGATCGAAGTTTGACTCTAGCGTCTCTTTGTGTTGTTTGACTCCGGAAGGGCTTGCATAGCCAAACCTCTCAATATGATTGGTCTATTCAAAAAATCTGACCCCAATAACACGTGTGTGTCTAATTTTGTTTGATTTCTGATTTTTTTTTTAATTGATTTTATTATATATTGAACGATAGTGGTGTTATGAATGCGCAACAACAATTGGTCTGGTGGTGAGTGATATGTTTGGCATAGCAAAGGGCATGGGTTTGATTCCAAATTGTGTTAATTTATTTTTCTTTTCAGGATAATGCGTATGTTTACAATATGTTGATTGATTCTCATTCTTAAACACAAACAACATCAAAGCGTCGTGGATGAAGGGCATACCTTTGAGATCCAGGGCGTGGGTTCAAGTCCCACCCCATGCAATTATTTTTTTCCTTATTTTACTAACCCTAATTTTCATTCTATTTTACTAATTAATTCATAACTAATCTATTTTCTAACCTTAAACTTTTTTCAAAATTATCACAAATTAGGATTAGGGTTTTCTAGTTAGTAAATGATTTTTTTGACATGTTTTTATTTATTAAGTAATTAGGTTAATTAGATTTTCTTAACATTAAAATAAATTAGAATTTAGGTTTTAATTACTATTATTAACTTAAATTATTTTCTACAAAAAGAAACACCAAAAACATTGACTTAGAAATTTAGGTCTTTAAACATTTTTCTAACATTTTTTATTTCTTTTTGTAATTTCAATTCCTAGAAAAACTGTATAGGTCGCACTCCTCGGTGTAATAGCTTAGATTTACATTCCCATATTTTTTTCCAATTATGTAACTGCTCACATGATGTAATAGCTTAGGTTTTACTTTCCGCATGTTATTTAACTGCTATTAATTAGGGTTTGCATAGAAAGACTAACAAAGCAACATAGAAAACCCTAATTCAAGATTAACATAACTGAAAATACACACTCTTCACACTTTCACCTCTAGGATAACCTCTCTTGTTGCCTTACAAATATTGGTCACGTCCCTTGAAAGTAGGGATAGTTTAGGAAAAGACCTGTAATATATAATATCATCATAGTCTCTTTCGAATAAAGATCATAGTCCCACAATGACCCTCGAAGTTTCCTACAAAATGATCTAGTCCCTTGATAACCCTACAAGCAAAATGATGATAGTCCCTCTGATATAATAGCGTCGGTGTATTTTTCTCAATCTCTACTCTTTTCTCATCAGAACTATTCTCAACCTCATTTTTACTTTCCTCAACCTCATTATCACTCTCCTTAGTATTTTCGATTTGTTTTTAACTACTGGTTATTACAATATCCACATGCTTCTCAGGGAAGGGTCCTAGAGGTTTTTTTCAAGCAACGAGATTTGAGTCTCTAAGGCCATGTTGTGAGTCACAAGGGACCCGACCGCATTGTTCAGCTGCCTAAAGGTTTCATTATTATGAAGACTTTTTTTCTTAACTCTTCACTTTGGACAGTTTGGGTCTCTACAAAGTGATCTATCATAGATTTTAACCTAGAGTGAGTCAGCATCGCATTGAAATACTCCATTGATGTTTAGAGGTTTAAATTATGGGATTTCTATGGTTCCTCAAAGTGTGTTTGCATCTCATTTTTTGTCTCCATAAAGCTCTGTTTCATCATGCTTTCTAGCCTAGAGCGAGTTAGTGTTGCAGTGAGATCCTCCATTAATGTGTCGATAGTTGAATTTTAGGATTCTTGTGATTCCTCAAAATATTGGGCATGGTGATTGTAGAGGAAATTTGATTGAGGATAAGTTAGAATTGCATTGTAATCCTCCAATAATGTTTCAAGATCGGATTTATGGGATTCTTCTAACTCTTTGAAATGTTGGGATTGGTAGTTGAGGTAATTGGGGTAAGAGTGAGTTAGTGATGCATTAAAATCCTCCATTAATATTTCGAGGTCGAATTTATGGGATTCGTTTGATTCCTCAAAATACTGAGAGTGAGAGTTGTAGAAAAATTTGGGTGATACATATTAATTAAGGTTAGAGTGCCTTGGTCTATACGGTGCAACAACGGAAATAACAATATTGATTGTTGGTCCCCGGAAACAGCGCCAAACACTTGATGCATCTGCAAGTGCATGGAAATATCGAAGTAATATAAAAGATTGTCTAACCCACAGAGACCAATGACAACCTATTGTAATCTATCGTCGCTTTGTAAATCTAAGGCTAATGAATAATTTATTTAGGGGAAACAAAGAATTAAAATAAAGACTAAAATAATATTAAAGAAATATATAATAAAAGAGAGGCCAGAATGTGGATTTCGCGTATCTCGGGGACTTTGTAACTTATTGGCTTTTAATTATACTAAAGATGTATTTCGTAGAAAATGTTAATTTAAAGACAATATCTCACACTCCCTGGGTTTTGAATAAAGTCACACTCCTTAACCGTAGGATTTTTCTCTCGCTCGCCCACTTGAATCAAGGAACGCGTTTTGAAAACTGAACAATTTCTAATCAATCCTAAAGTGCTCTCGTTGTGTTTAGAATTAATGCCTAGTTTCTACTATTTGGTTTAACCCCCACGCTCTCGCAGTGTCGGCTCGAACCTTAGTTAATTTCTCACTCTCGTGACAAAATCATGTTAAGTAACCTCTCACTCTCGTGACAAGGATATTTAAATTAAGTTAAAAAACATGAACCAAAAGCAGGATTTTCATATAAATATTAAGCCAACAATGTTACTGAGTCCCGTCGGAAACGACGATCCTCACATTTCGGACTCAAAACAATTTAGCCGGACATACTTAAATAAACAAATATGCAATTATAATTATTAACCATGAACATAGGCATATTTAGATTTGTAATGGTAAAACAATATTATAAGAACAAGAAACTAAAATAATTGCAAATAAATAAACCTAGAAGTAAAGCAGATGAAATAAACTTGAATAAAACTACGAACGAAATAAATCTTGAAACTTGAATAAAGCTTTGAAATAATTTCGGCAAGATTCTAATCCAAGAGGACATAGATTGTAGGCCTAAAACTAATGGTGTGGTAGTTCCCCAATGTGAGAAACTACCACTTTTACAAAGTGATTTCTACCTAAAACTATTGACAACACTTCTGTGCATAAACTTGGATGTCCAAAAAATGAATGTTAGGTCCTTTATATAGTGAGAAATTCTAGAAGTTATCATGTGACAGGTAGTGGAGATCATGGTCGGAGAAGTTGAGAAAATCATGGGGTGAGTGGGTGAAGTGGAGAAAACAAGTATGTGGCCTGAAGTATTAGAGTTGTGGCGAGGGGCATGCCTAGTGTGCAATGGGGCATATAAGTCAAAGTTGTGGTGACTGTAACACATGTGTGCCGAAAGAAACACATAATTCCAAGGTGTGGCGACCGGCTGAAGGCTTTGACGACCGTCACAGTCCTCTGTCATGCAATTTCCTTCTGTTTTCTGCTAGAGTCATTTTCAACTCATTTCTTTGTCATTTCTTCCTCTTTTCTCATGCAAGTCTTGTGGAATGTAAATACCTGAAATGAAATAGAAATACCGATATAACAAGATAAAAATGAATGAAAACGAAACTAAAATGCATGCGATTTAAGTCGAATATATGATATAATTTCGCGTTATCAAGAACTAACAATTTCATTGGAAACGGGTTTATCAAGTGCATTCAAACGATTAAAAAGATTACTGAACTTCTTTTTCATATCACCAATGCTTTCACCATGCTTCATATGAAATAGTTCAAACTCATGATTCAAATTGTTAACTCTAGCTCGTTTGACCTCATTAGTACCATCATGGGCAACTTGCAATGAGTCTCCTATAGCTTTAGCGGTTCTGCAATGAGAAACACGATAATATTCATCAACTCCTAAAGAGGATATGATAATATTTCTTTCTTTCCAATCATGACACCACTTTTTCCCATCTTCTGCATCCCATTGTGCTTCCGATTTAGGTACAACAACATCGGCCACATAAGTCATAGTAATTTGAAATAGACCATTTTGGATGATGCTCCATATTTTACTATCAACAGAATTAATATGGACACATAATATTTCTAATAACCACAATTTTTCCATTGAAAATGGGCGCTCTATTGGACGCCCCTTTAGGTTCGGAATCCATTATCTAATAAGCAATTTCAAAGCACAAGATAATTTGTTGCTCGTGAGACCACTTGTTATACAATAGGTTACGATATAGGGGGGTGAATAGATTGCAAATGGAACTTTCCTATTTAAAAAAAATGTTTTAAAAATGTTTAATTATGGCACGCGGAAACAATCTCAAATCAACAATTGTCTATCCCGAACCGTTATCGAAAAGATCGGATATGCATTAAACTGATAGAACAATTACGTAAGATGAGAAAAACAATCAATATTTTTAGTAACCATGTTTGAATTATATCACACAATAGTAATAGATTTCAAGAAAATATCAAACAATAATTGACTTAAGCGATTTGTCGAACACTTGACATGAAATCAAATCAAACAAGATTTTTCTTTGATTTTGTTGATATGAGAAAGAAATTACAATCATATAGATTTCAATTAACTCAACAAACTATTTGAAGTATTAAACCAAGAAATCATCTCTATGTATCGATTTCACAATCATTTATTTCACAATTTGCAAGTAAATGTAAAAGAGGAGAGAGAGAGAGAGAGAGAGAGAGAGAGAGAGAGAGAGAGAGAGGGAGGGAGATAGAGATATAGAGATAAAGACACACACAAGGATTTGTTAGGAAATTCCCTAATTGGCCCGTTATGGGTACGTCTGTCCCCAATTCCAATGGAATTGAGATAATGAAAATTAACCTTTGCAAATGAAGTGTACAAGAGAAAAAGTAGCAATCCAATCCTCTAATCCCTAAGTTTTATGTTGACCTTATCTTCTTATCTCCCCTTGATCAGAGCTTGATCATGTAACCCGATACTTCTAATTTGATCCTTCGGTTACTGTTACTCAAATTTGATAAAACCCTCGTTCTTCAAAGTTTTCACTTGGCTGAATCTAAACTGCAAACTCACTGTGACCAATATTACCAAATTAATCCTTCAATTATCATTACTCCTTTGACAAAACCCTCGTTCTTCAAAGCTTTCACTTGGCTGAATCTAAATTATGTAATCTTATGAAAAATTCCCAAATCAATCCTTGATGTTGGAAGAAAATCCCAAATGGATTTATCTTGAAACCCCCAAAGAATTTTCAACCAAATTTGATTACACAAATCCTAAATTGGAGCTTCTTAAACTATCTCTTAACCACATAACAAAAATGATTATGTGTAGTTGTTATATGTGTGTGTGTGTGTGTGTGTGTGTGTGTGTGTGTGTGTGTGTGTGTATGTATGTATGTGTATGTGTGTGTGTGTGTGAGAGAGAAAAAATTAGGTTGCAAAATTACACATTCGGACATTTTAAAACAGAGGAAGTTGACTCGTTCAAGTATAGAGTCGACTCCAAAACCCAAGAAAAACTTTTAAACAAAAATGTTTCAGTATGAGTCGACTTCATCATGCTTTGTATCGACTCGAAAGTTCCTGAGAGTCGACCCATACTAGACAGGGAATTATTTTTCAAAACGTTTTCAGTGGGAGTCGACCCAAATCTCGAGGGAGTCAACCCTTCTGAACTGGAGACTCAATCTCCAACATATCAGACATGTTGTCTAGAATATCTTGTTTGACATCTTCATTACCATATTCATTGACATTTCCAATGATATCTTTAGACACATTAATATCATAACCAATCTCTTTAGGTCCAAAGTGAGTAGGGGAATTATACATGGAGTTATTGGGACCGTTTCAGATGTGAGAACCTCAACATTCAGAATAACATGAATCATATTCTTAAGACAAGAATTATCACTATAATTAAAGGCATTTATTGCATCAATAACAAATTTATTGTTGTAAACCATAAAAATAATATCCCACAAGATAAAAGTTCCAAAGGTTTTACCTAGAGTATCCTTAGTCTTGACGAGAGAAGAAACATCATCGGGCTTACCATCCGCCTTTCCTCTAATCAATATGCCTTTCATAGGAACTCCAGCATATATTATTTGGCAATCAAATATGTTATCCTTCTTTTTCTTCACTTGAAAATCAGGTAAGTAAGTAAGCTCACCTTCCATACCCATCTTGAATTTAGCTTGCATTCTTTGAGCAAAATGATCTAACATCTTACTTAAAATACTTTGAAACACAATGTCATAAACATAAATCAGAACTATCATAAGAATTCCACTGTCTTTCACAATGATATCCTCCAACAATTTAACAAGATCTTCAATTGTTAAAGCTTCCTGTTGTACCCCAAAATTTGCCCTCGCATTTTCCACAAGAAATCACAGCTTCAGGCTTTTCCTGATCTTTCAAACTGGCTCAAGAATCGGTCAAACGGACTTTTTCGTCAGTCAGACGCAATTAGGGTTTTATTGATTTTTCAGGGCTCTGGAATGTTTCAAACAGTTGGTTTAGGGTTTTAGTTGACTTTGGCTCAGTTTCGATCAGGCGAACGTTCTTTGGCATTTAATCAGGAATTAGGGTTTTTGTGGGCACATTCTCAGAAGGATTTAAATTCTACAGCACTTTGCAAGTTATTCCAAGATTTGGGTTGAATCCGCATTGTTTGATTTAATCAGTAAAAGAAGGCATTTGGTTTGAATTCACATTTGTTTATTTGAACCAGTCAAAGAATACATTCAGTTTGGATTTACAGTGTTTGGTAAGAAATCAGTGAAAAGGGTAATGTGTCTGATCAATTATTGTGTTTGACTGTGCTTTGCTTTGGATGTTGGAAGCGCCGAGTTTATTATTTGATCAACGTTGAATCAATGTTTAGTTAATTATTTATTATTCTAAAGATTAAATAGCTGGAATTTAATTTTCAGTTATTTTAATTTAAAGAACTATAAATAATAAATAAATAATTGAAAAGGGATAAAAAGATAACTGGATCAATAGAATTTTTATTTCATATTTAAATATTTGTTACAATTATTATTTAGATACAAGTATTCATTTACGAGGTATTTATAATAATAATAGTTACAATGATTAAATTGAAAATAAAACTATCCTATTTTTCTAAATATTCCTAAGTCTCCAATTCTTCATTTCTTCATCTGCCATCCTTTGCTCCAGTGCTCCATTCAATTATTCATCTGCAAAAGAAAAAAAAAGGAAAGTCAATAGCAGATAAATAAAAGAGACAGATATAAAATTCATCATTAAGGGCCACTGATTTGGATCAGTTAACCCTCTCTGCAAATCACGGGATTTCTCCCGGTTCACAAAGAGGGACAGATATTTATTTGCTAAAAATGAATGCACAAAAGTCAAAATTGCACAATTCAAAAATTGTCCAAACTGCATAAGTTCAAATCTCAAAACTACAAAGTCCAAACTGAATCACAATTTTCAAACCATCCAAAAACTGTCAAAGTACAAGTTACTGTCACAAAGCTATTCAAAAGATTTGGAAAGATGTCAAAAGCACAAAATCTGGAAGAAAAGAGACAAGAATGCAGAGAAAAATTGATATGCAAGCAACTATCTCACTTTCATCATTTCCCAACAAAGTGGCCCTTTCAGAACAAAAGTACAGCATAAGCATATTTTAAATATATAAACTGTACTGAGAGAGAAGGGAGAAGAGAAAAAGAAAGCAGGTTACAGGCTTTAGGCAGGAAGAAAATATAAAACAAACTGAACACAGTGGATAAAAGGAGGAGATCACAAAGATATCAAAGGGAGATAACCCCAACTGTCAAAACTTTCCAGCCTAAGCATCCAAAAGGCAAAACCTGCTGAACAAAAAGCCAAGCCTGCTGAACCTGTCAAATAGATATAGAACAAGTTCCCAAAGCCATAAGCTAAAAAACCTCATAAGCCTAAGACCTTAACCCTATCCAGCCTTAACCATCAAACATTAAAACCTCTAAAAACCCTGTCAAACTGATCCAAAAAAATAACCAACAAACATAAACCCAATACTCACCCAAGTTCACAATACCAGTTCATAACAAAAGCCTTCCAGCCTTAAACCAAAAACAAGCACAAGATAACCTGTCAAAGGCCTAACCTGAAGCCTGAGCCTCAAGGCCATTAACCTGCTAAAACCTGTCCAGCTCAAAATAAAAACAAAATGATCCAAACACAAAAGGCCTGAACAAACCAAGCATAGTACCTGTTTCAAACCTTGAATCATGTCAACAAAAACCCAGTAACATAAAAACCTGTAAAGCCTATCATCAAAAGACAAGCAACTAACCTGTGAAACCTCATAAACCTTAACCTGTCAAGCATTAACCTGTAAACCCTTCAAAACTCTTACCATTCAATCCAAACACAAAAAAAGAGCATGAACTGTAAAAGCATAAAGAGCCAAAAAACTTGTCCTGCCTTAACCATTAACATAGAAACCTTTGTCAAAGACAGTGCTAAGCATAACCTGCCTATCATCACACTCAAAACAACCAAACCCAAAACGAATTAACCTGTCAAGCCCCAGAACCAACCAACTCAACATATGTCCAAAACCATTCAACAATAGCACATATCAAGCAAACATATAAGTCTCAGAAAAAGCTTCTTCACAGGCATCAAACACCAAATATCCAAGCATACTCAGGCCATTCAATGTCAAACATAAGCTCTTAAGCTTTTCAAAGCCTAAAGGCTCCAAAAAAGCATCAAACCTTCAGGGCCCTCAGAACCCTAGGCTCATCATGGGGCAAGGAAGAAGTAAATAGGTAACTCAATAAGGCAACAGAATCGAGAGAGAAAGAAGTGAAGAATGGGCAACACAAGAGCCTCAGAAAAGGCTTCTTCATTGGCAAATCAAAAAAATCAACATTCAGAAGCATACTAAACTCAAGGCAACATTAACAAACCAAAAAGGCATTCAAAGGCAACACAGGCATCATACGATACTTAAGCACACTCAAACATCCAAGGCAATCAAACAGAAGCAACGAGGCAACAGGGAGAAGAAGAAAAGAAATGATATCAAGTTAAGTTCTCAGAATACATCATTGAACCCTAAAAGATAAAGAGTACCAGGAGTCCTTGCTAAGCTAGCTTCATCGCGCGTACCCATTCACCATCGAGCCTCCTAAGCACCTCCACCACTCCTTCCCCTCTTCAGTAAAGGTAATACATTTTCTTTCATCCCTTCTCGCGTACCTCCAACAAAATCAATAATGAACACAACATAAGAAATCAAATCAAACAGTTAATCAAAAAGGCAGTAATTCATAACATGTAAAAGGGATTCAAACCCTAAACGCGCTAGACAAAAGGCAAAGCAAGAGGATTACCCTTAAATTACGCTTCACAGGACCAAGGGAGAAGGAGGCGGAGGCGCTGATGGCTGGGCAAAGGGGAGAATAGATATCCATGGCGAAAGATGAACGAAGACGAAGAGGATAGAAGACGAACGCCGCCGCTGCTCACAAACCCTAAGCTTATTCCAGAATGAAAACAAATCAACAAAACCCTAAAACTGTTCGTTCAAACGAGTGGGCCTAATCTGTTTCATAAAACCTAAAGCCCAAGCTAACTCCTAATTCACCCCCCCCCCCCCCCCCCCCCCCTTGTTCTATTCATTTCCCCTAATTTGCATTTGGGCCTCAAACCCTTGAGCCCATTTCTGACTTATTTCACACTATTTTTTAAACCATCATATTCTTTTCTTATACATAAATTAACATAACTCTTTTTTTTTTTACATCAAATATTGATTTTCTCTAAAATTACATTTTTCAATTGCAATATTTTCCCTCTAACTTAAATTTTGTTACTTTGTATATTATTACATTAATACTAAAATACATAAACATACATTTTTAATTTAAAACATTTAATTTAAATATTCTTTGTACATACATATAAAGATACATCTTTTATACACAATATAATTAAAATTGAAAACATTTTTGTACATAATAAATAAAAATACATTTTTTTACATAATTTAAATTCTTAACATTTAATGAGAATATCCTTTTGTATCTACAAATTATAAAGATACACTTTATATCAAAAATGTAAAATGACAATTTGCAAACTTAGAATATTTTCTTTTCTTAAAACATTCTTTTTGTACATATCAAAGAAAATACAAAAGACTAAGTAAATAGATATTTAATTCTTTTCATTTAGGTTAAACAATGTTTAATATACATTCGAATTCACATCTCTAACCTGTAAATAATTACATATACACGTATACACATACACTTACACAATGTACTTATATTTGATACATTTGCTTATTTTCGTATATTCGTTACATTTACATTTGATCGCAAATTCGATTTGGTTGTAACTTATTGGACATTACATTCCTAAAGTCTCATCACCGTTCGTAAATTTGTACCCCCACTCCCGGATACTTATTTTGTAATAGCGTAGATTTTAAATTCTTGCAATTTACCGCTTTCAATTATACCATGGTTAGACCTAGGGTTTGCATGTACATAAAATCAAACGCTAGATAACCTAATACAAGACAAATACATGAAATCAATACACAATCACACTTGCACCCTCTAGGGTAATCCCACATGTTGCCTTCCAAAATGGGCCATGCTTGCACGTCGAGTTTCTTTGGCAAAACAAATTCAAATGATCATAAGTCCCTCGATGACGCTTTCGAAAGTTGCCTAAATGGAATGATCATAGTCCCTTCAAAACAAATTGCCAAAGACACTTGGCACCATTGCATTCATGGTCCATACGATGACCCGTGCCCGTCCCGAACAAACATCTTAAACGCAAGATTGTCCACCAAATTCAATGGTGGAACAAAATTGTTTAAAAAGGGTTGAAAACATAGAAAAAAACCTTTTGAGTACAATAGGGTAGACAAAACTCTTAGTTACTTGAGATCAACTTGCAAAAACACTTGCCTTCTTTTCAAAAACCACACTCCACAAACACTTTCAAAACAAACTCTCAAAACATTTTGAAACATCTTTTCGAAAAGATACACACCTTTGTAAAACATTCGAGTAAAGAATTGTTACAAGGGTAGCCTAAGACAAGGCATCTTCTTCCAAAACATTTTCAAAAACACACACACACACACCACATTTTCAAGCAATTGAAAATCAAGGCAAGTGATCTAAAAAACCAAGTAACTAAGAGCCCATGGATAACCATGGATGAAAAGGGTGCTAATACCTTTCCTTTTCATAATCTACCCCCCGAACCCACGAAATATCTCAAAAGGTTTTTGCTGTACTTTTTTAACCTTTCCTTTAGGATAAAATAAAAAGTCGGTGGCGACTCTTGCTCAACCGAATAAGTGCGAATACAAACGCAAAACTCATAGTCAGTTCTCCCACCGTATCACACTTTCTTTGAGAGATCCCTTTTAAGGGTTATCCTCTTGTGATACACATTATTCCACTTTAACACACTTTCCTCATAGTGGAAAGACACATTATTTAAGGGAACAATAAGATTGTTTGTGGGAATCATTTTTCCACCAACAACTTTTCTTGTTTTTATTGAATACCAGAATGTCATACAAAATACCCTTTACATTATCTTCCACATCTTTCACTTCAGTTTGAAAATCATTAACAAAGACTTATATGAACCCCCATCATAGATTTTGTGTGATAGTTAAACACTATATACACCCTGCTATTAATGGAACACCTAAAAAATATGCTTTCATTACTACTTACCATGTATTCACCCAATGTCTCAACATATTTCACATCATCTCGGACAACAACTTGAGAATATGATGCACCAGCAGCCTTTGAATTCAACATTTGGTTAAGACTTTCAATCACAGCCTCTTTGGTAGTGTATGTAGCAATTATTTCATGTAAGGCCTCAGATTCTTATGTAAGAACTTTAATTAGATGCTTCCTAATAGGTATATACGTGGGAGAGACTCCAAGAGCATCTTCACTAGTAACCAAATTAGGCTCATCAAAATATGGAATATTATCAATGTCTAAAACATGTTTCCTAACAAACAATTTATAACTGAAATTCAACTGACTTAGTGGAACACCAATGTCATCTTCAACAAATATAATATCATGTTTTTAATCAAGAATCCAGAAATCAAAGAAGGAAAACCAATATGAAGTTATATGGCATAGTGCTTTACTTTCGCCATTTCTGGTAAGGTATGATTCTTCCTTTCGAAAATCCTAATTGGTTGGGGAGAGATGGGAGTATAAATATGATGAGAAGTTCCTTTAGTAGTGCATAAAAATTTAAAGTTGGAATTCTCAAATTCTCTTCCATGTTGAATTATAGTGTGAATGATATTGTCAATGTCTTCACTTTTTTTCACGCTGTAAGTGATGGCAAAGAGCTTCAAAGGCAGTGGGGGTATGAGGCTTCTCATGAATAAACTCAATTATGGAGTATTCAACATAATAGACACAAACATATTTCTTTCCTCCAAGATTCTCATCTTGCATGATTCTCATAAGATCCATGTAAAGTAATCAAGGAACATGAGTAAGATGTTGAATCTTCTTATATGACATCATGGTTTGCTTTCTAACTTGACAATCGTCATAAATTTTACCTTCTTCAATTTTGGAATTAGACATACATATGACAACTTTCTCTGCAACAAGGTTCCTCGTACTCCTAAGCTTTATGTGCCATATCTTAGTTTTTGCATCTAAAATGTCATTCATGATGTCAGTAACATGAACTTCAACATTTTGTATTACAATGTTAGCATTAGTCATCTTCTTCCCAACACATTTATTTCTCGTAGTGCTATCTGTTGTACCCCAAAATTTCCCCTCCAATTATCCAAGACATTCTCCTATGGTTTCCAGTTGCTCAAGGATTCTCAATGCTTGATCGAAAAAAATTCTCCTCATAAGCAGTTGACCTACAACTAGGGTTTCACTTCTTTTAAGGAAAATTGGACTTATAATACCTCAAGTAGAGTTCATGGTTTATCATATACTTCAAAGAATCCTCGTGCCAAGTTTCAAGCCTTGCAACACAACTTTTCTCAATCAACTACTCGGATGATTAAAAATCAACTATATTGGACAAAAAGTCAACTTTGACCAATTTACAGTCAAACTTCAATATTTTTGGTCAACATCAATATTTTGAAGTCACGTTCATCATTTGATCAAGGGTTGGTCATGATTCATCAAGAAAACTCAAGATTCATTAAAAGTCAAAAATTACTAAATTAGGGTTTTCTTTAGGAGAAGTTAACTGAACTTTGACCAAGCATAACTTTCACATGCTTCATCAGATGTTTCTCAACCAAAGCTCGTTTTGAAGGAAATTCAATTCTCTACAAATTTGTCCCTCTAAGCTCAAGTCCAAAAAATGATTCATTTGAGAGATATGGGCCAAAACATTACAAGTCATTTTCTAAGCAATTCCACGTCCAAAACAACCACTTCCATGCATCGTCGGTTTCATGTTTTTTTGTGAAATTCATATTTTAATATCCATGATGCTTTGATTGAAACTAACAATTCTAATGTGTTTCTGAGATGAATTAATGCAGGTTTCACATATATTATGCAGCGCCTATTCTCAAACACCAACGAGCGCCTGACTCAGTGGTAAATGGGGCATTGTGAAAGCCAAGAGGGTGTGGGTTCAACACTCACCCCATGCAATTTTTTCCCTATTTTTGTCTTAATCTAATTTCTTTCCCTTTTCTCTTTTCTAACCCTTTTTTTAATTAACCAATTATTGAACTAACCTAAATTTTTTACTAATAAATTAGGATTAGGTTTTTTAACCAATATTTAGTTTTCATGATATATTAAATTAATTAACATTTTTCTTAATATTAAAATTAATTAGAATTAGGATACTTTTTATCAATAATCAATTTTGACATATTTTTCATTTATTAATTAATTAGGCTAATTACGTGTTTTCTTAAATATTAAAATCAATTTTAATTTAGGTTTTAATTACTATTATCATTTAAATTATTTTCTATAAAAATACAAAAATACAAACTTAGGTTTTATAACATTCAAACAGTTTTCTAAACATTTTCTTATTTCTTTTGGCTATTTATTTTCTTAGAAAAGTGTATAGGTTGCACTCTTTAATTTTAATAGCTTAGATTTATTTTCTCGCACTTTTTCTCTATTATGTATCTACTCTCAGGATGTAATAGTTTTAGGGTTTACTTTCCCGCATTTTTATACTTATTTACCTCTCTCAAAGCAATGTAATAGCTTAGGACTTTAAATTGCGCACTTTATTTTTCTGTACATATTATTTAACTTCTAGTAATTAGGATTTATATGAAAAGACTAAAAACAATCTAGAAAACCCTAATCTCAAGATAGAATAACTAAATCAATACACTTTTCACACTTGCACCTCTAGGGTACCCTCTCTTGTTGTCTTACAAAATATTGGTCACGTCCCTCGAAAGTAGGGATACTTTAGTAAAAGACCCTCGATCAAATCATCATCATCATAGAAAAGATCATAGTCCCTCAATATCCCTCGAGTTGCCTATGAAAAAAGGATCTAGTCCCTCGAATTATGTACAAATAATATGATGACAGTCCCTTTCGAAATTGCTAAAGTATCCTTACATGTTGCCTTCGATGACCATATGATGACCCTACGCCTGTCCCTTCACATCCAATAGATAGGACTACTTACCAACTAATGGTATGGATAGTACTATCTCTAAAGGAGAAGGAAAAGAATAAGAAAGACTTTAGTGGGTAAGAAACTCTTAATTGTTTGCTCACAACTTTTCTCAAAACTTTTTTTCACACATCACTTTCGAACAAATATTTTCAAAAAAATACTTTGTAAGCATTCTTGAGGACTGATACAAGAATCATTACAAAGGTATCCTTAAATTGTCCTTTCAAAATATTTTGAAACAAATCACACACACACAAAGCAAGTTTTTTTAAAAGTGAGCTAAGCAATTAAGAGCCCGTAGATAACTACGGATGAAAATGGTGCTAACACCTTTCCTTTTCATATCTTACCCCCCCCCCCCCCCCCCCCCCCGAACTCAAAATCTATCAAGGTCTTTCCTATTCTATTCACCCTTTCCTTGTTGGATAAAATAAAAGTCGGTGGCGGCTCTAGCTATCCGCACATTTGGATAAAACCAAAAAAGTCAGTTCTCCCACTGTATTACAGAGTTGGCGACTCTGATGAGGATCTAATTAAAAGAGGGGTTACCTTAGAGTCTTAGATTACTTTTATTTTCTTTACTTGTTTACATTGTTTGCTTTATTTTAAGGGTTGCGTGTGTTATATTCTTGCAAGATCCTACACTCGGATCTAGGGATGCCTTAGGTAAGTAGCAATAGATCATAGAAACTATACAACATAGACCGATATGGTTGAATTGATGGCTATGTTAGTATGACACTTTGGTTTGTACCAATGTTCCTTGAGTCAGTCGAGGATAACATTGGGTTGTCGCGTGGTGTCATAAGCATTAACTGACTTTTAGAACCTTAATTGACCCATCTTGGCCATTAAAAGGTAGTGAGATAGCCGGCTTTGGTGCAGTCCAAGGTTGGTTGATACTCGAAGCTACGCTCGTTGAGATTCAAATTTCGGGGTATTTTTGTGACAAGTCAGTTACTGTGCTAAAATAAAACTTGCAAGAAAGATCGGTGATATGAGATTCCTAGAACCCGGTTACTATTTTAAGACAGGTTGAGCCAACTTAATTTCAATAGAAAAGGGTACTTACTTATGGAACTCATGCAAGCCTTTAAACCTAAGGCTCTTGTGTAGTTTATTTGTGTTTGCTACTTGTTTAAACGTAACATCATAACATTATATCATCATGACATGGAATTTTCACTAATCATTTCAAGGATCTTAGGGACCTTTGGTGCAGGTTTATCATGAACCATAATTCTAGCAAGAGGCAAGAGGATTTATTTTCCTCTTACCAGATGTCGTCAAAGATCAAAGTACATTCCTTTGAGTAAGAGGCTATGACCCACTTGACATGGTGGGATTGATTCTTATAGAAGGACATTCAAAGATGGAGACACAAAATTCTTCAAGACAAAGCTACAGCCAAACTCAATTTCTAACATTTCATTTTTGTTTATCCCGTGAGATCATTGAAAACATTGAACATGCATCTACATACCATACATATCATCACATTAAAGGTTTCCAAGACAAGTTTTCTCATCTTCTTGCTATTTATTTTAGTAAAAGATGGCTCTCGAACACACGGTCAAAGATCTTCAGGCCCAAAATGCTCACTTCCAACAAATGTTCCTCAACTTAGCCAAGGGGCGGGAAGAACTGAAGACCCTCACACCATAGAGAGGAAGAAAAAGGCAAGGAAACCAATTGGCATCCTCAACATGGGAAGAAGGTTCAGAGGTCCTATCAAGTGAGCTCAAGACTGTGATATCCCATCAAACGAAGATGACAACCAGGGTGAAGATGGTAAGAGTGTGAAGGCTGAGAAAGGAAACAACTTTGGTTCTGGCCAATATTCTGATGAAGATGAAGAAGATTTTTCAGATGAACAATATCCTCATGCTCATGAAAAATATAAACAGCTGGAATATCGTTTAAACGCTATGGAGATCCAGAGAGTGTCTGGATTGGATTTTGAAGAGATGGGTTTAGTCTCAGGAGTTGTTATTCCTCACAAATTCAAGGCCCCTACTTTTGAAAAGTATGATGTTGTTTCTTTTCCTAAACTTCATTTGAGGTCTTATGTCCGGAAGATCCAACCGCATATTGCCGATAGGAAGTTATGGGTGCATTTCTTTCAAGAGAGCCTATCTGGAACACAATTGGAATGGTTCTATCAATTAGAAATAACCAATATCTATACTTGGGAAGATTTGATTGCTTCTTTTTACAAACAATACCAATACAATGCTGGTCTTGCACCAACCTGTGTGAAATTACAGAGTATGACCATGGGCTCTAACGAAGTCTTCAAAGAGTATGCCCAGAAATGGAGAGACCTAGCAGGAAGAGTTCAACCTCATTTGTTTGATATGAAGCTGATTGATATGTTAATGGGAACTTTGACAAGTCCTTTCTTTAACCATCTGATCAGAAGCTCTTAAGTTGGGTTCACCGAGCTGATATTAACAGGGGAACATGTTGAAGGTGGAATTAGAAGTGGAAAAATTCAGGTGGTTGTGTATTCAAGTACTATAAATAAGAAATTCAATATAAAAAAGGAAGCTAATGATGTGTAAGGACAGAAGGGTCGTGGTAGAAATGATCATAACCAATTTGTGGGGGCAATGTTAATTGTTAATCCTGCATCTGTGCAACATCAACAAGGTAATCAGCATAGACGGGTGCACCCAGGAGAATATTTACCAAGATCAACATACCATTGTCTCAAGCATTGCAACATCTATTGAAAGCAGAGTTGATTATGTTGAGAGGTCCTCCTCAGAATCCCAACACCTCCTCTCCTCGGTATAATCCTAATGTAAGATGTGGCTATCATTCTAATAATCCTGGATATGACACAAATAACTATTGGGCTTTGAAAAATAAGATTCAAGATATGATTGACTCCAAAGAGATTGAGTTTGAACCTCGTGAGACTCCTAATGTCATCACTGCTCCCATGCCAAATCATGACTAGAATTGAGAGCGTCCAGTTCATTTGAATTTTTAGTTGTAATTTCTTTTGTTTGTTCAAACACTTATGCTTATGTCAAACTCTATTTTCTTTCCATTAATGCATTACATATGTTTGTATTGAATTAATACATTTGTTGCACTATATTTAAAATGTGCTTTTTACTTCCTTTTTGTGATATTCAACTCTCGTTAAAAGCTAAAAGCCTTTAGAGGGAGGATAACGAAAATGATACCATAATATCATATGGTATGCTTTTGAACAGACCTTGCTGACAATGTACAAACATTTCTTCAATTCCTAAATAATGGAAATGTAAGGAATTTAATCCCTAGTCAACCCTTTTGAGCCTAAGAAGTAAGAGTTTTTTTTCACGCAAATTGAAGCCCTTAAACATAACCTGGGGTAGGGTAGTTTCTCAGTCAAATCAATTGTGTATTCACAAGCTTTACCTTCATACACGACGAGTAGTATCGAACACATCCTTCCAAATCATAAGCCGATGATGGTTCCCCGTAATCATTAAGTCATGAAGTCATTATCTTTCAAAAGAAAAGCCCACTAAGTCAAAACCTATGAAGGAGACTTATGGAAAAAACTGGGGCATCCCGCTGACTGTAATCTCAAACAAAACAGTTCTAGAAAAAGTCATGGATAATAAAGTCAAAAAGAGGTTGCCACAAATCCTCAACAAAAGAACAATGTTACAAGAAAAATGGTTGCCTCCCCAAATAAACCTCCGGTTTTGGAACCATCACCAAAATATTAGTTCTATAATTGGAACCTGAATGCATAATTAACTGAGTATAAAACTGAAGAACATCACGGAGAATGGGTTAGGTACAAATAAACTTTGAGCCTTTATCCTTTGTTTCTTAAACCATGAACCAGGCCACGTTACAACCCTTAAAAGTCCTAATTGAAGCATGGGTTAGTTTGAAATCATATTGTTACAAAAAGGTATCCTGACTCCTGTAAAGCTTACTATAAATCCTGAGTTGATATCACATTCTTACAAATTTTGTTTTACTAAAAAATGTTTTTAAAAAAAACTTCAAGACAGACATAAAGCTTTTCATTTTAATACCACTGTTTGCATATGACTAAATGTTTGACAATAGAAAGATTCACATGACGAATATTCAATAAATGAAAATCCTCCCAATGGACAGAATTACTTCAGATGATGTGTCAAAGAGAAAGACACTTCCAGTAACAGGCCTTTCGTGGATCCAATTGGTTATAAATCAAGGGGCATGACATGTTATTATCCAACTCATCTGAGGCAGTCAAGTCAAGATTCAATGAATCTCTCAAAAGTGCTGAATAACCAGGGGCCGATTTCCATATAAATCACTTTGGGCATGTTACATTGATCATGAGTTCCAGCAAAAGCCACTATGAAAATTGAATCTTCGGTATCACCAAATTACTTGTCTATGTCAGTAGTATTAGACGATTACATTCTTCCATGACAGTTCTTAGAAAAATACTGAGGAAGGTCAAGACTATCAATAACTTCAAGCATCGGGTGAATCAGACTAATCCCAGGGGAAAATGGACTCCCGCATACGAAGGGCCATGTATAATCAAGAAAAATATTTTCTGGTAGTGCTACAACACTTACTACCATGGACGGTGAAAATTCTCTGCACCCTGTGAACATGGACATAGTAAAAAATACTACGAAAGAGACATGCTATGTTGATTAGCCTAGGCAAAAATAAGGGCATCCCGACGAACTAAAAAAGGTTCGGAAAAAAATTAGGGATATGTAAATAAAATTGTAAACCCTGCAAGTCGAAAACCTAAAAAGGCGGCTAGGGTAAAAAGGGTATCTCAGTGGACTGAAAATATGAAAAGGGGATCCAGGTAAAAGTTAGGGATTAAAGTGTACGACTATGTCTCGTTTATCAGTAGAAGATTTATCACTCTGATTAGCATTTACAAAAGACTCTAGGAGTTGGGATAATGTTCAAGTTATCCATAAATTCCCACAGAGCAAGCTCCATGGAACTATCTCTACAGAGCTATCTTCACAAGCTCGTCCCCAACAGAGATATATTCCCCAGTAAATCTAATATGCCCTAAGACAGAAATTGGTGCATCTTCCAACAAATCAGCTCCATATCCCTGATGGATAGCTTAACATGATCATCTTTCCCAATAGGTCCCCTAGCAGATAAAGAAGTTTGCTCATTTCCCCAGTATACGGTGGAAACTTCCTCGGTGCAGCCTATGAATTTCCAATCCCCATCAAAGATATTTCCTCAACACAGTCTATAGGATTTATTTCCCCAATAGAGTTTATTTCTCCGATATTGCAATTCCCCGTCAAGATTCTCTTCTCCGACCAGATATCATTCAATGTTGTCCTCCCTAGAAGACCTAATACTTACATCTGAAACCTGGTTAAATAGTGTATCGGATGATTATTCATCTCCTTGTATCCCCGGTTAGGGCATATAAGAATCAAATCCTTTAAAGAACGATGAACGACCAAATCTCCTTGAATTCCTCTATCCTCAAGCAGAAGTCGAAGATCCCAAGCGGAGTATCCTCAAACAGGAAGCAGAAATCCTCAGCAAAATTATTCCCGGCAAAAGTTGAAGAATCACTCTCTTCATCCCCAGCAACAGTTAGGGATTTATTTTCCCCAGCCAGAGTTGTTACAAGGAGCTACTGATACACTTCAACAACATATTACGTCCATACATCATGTCATAATACATCATAGCATATGCATACCGAAACGCATATAACAGTCTCATTTATCTTGAGAGCATTATTGATGCATTACATGCATCGTGACATTACATAAAGCTAATTTTGTCTTTTCAGGTAAAATTCGGAAACAGAGGAATATCATCATCAATTTTCAGATAGGTTAAAGATTAATTCCCAAAACAAGACATGGCAACTATCTATATGACCAGGCGGTATGAATTCCCGAAGCAAGACGAGTTTACCAACAAGAAAGCAGGTCAGAGATTAATTCTCGAAACAAGATGGGGCAACTATATATGACCGGGTGGTATGAATTCCCGAAGCAAGACGAGTTTACCAACAAGAAAGCATGTCATAAATTAATTCCCGAAACAAGACAGGGCAACTGTCTATATGAACAGGCGGTATGAATTTTCGAAATAGGACCGATTTACCAACAAAAAATAAATTGTAGATCAATTCCTGAAATAGGACAGGGCAACTATCTGCATGACCAAATGATTTCCTTCAGAGACTGAATTCTAACAAGCATTCCCCTTCAGAGACTGAATTCTTAAAAGCATCTCCTTCAGGGCCTTCATTCTGAAAAAACATTCTTCTTCGAAAATGTTCTTTCCATTAGATCAAGTTAAGCATGGACTCATTCTGATACTCCTATCAACAGTCACTTTGGATGGCATCTTTAACCCCATCCTCGATGGAATTCTATCATTCTTCGAATGGCATCTCTAAGCCCATTCAAGCAATACAATCAACCAACTAGTGTTACTTCGTGCATATGCAAGTGCAAATTTCTAGGTACTTAAGTGTTCAAATTTCTTCCACCTTCAGATCCCGAATGGCAAGCATGCCAGTCTAGCTCCTCAGGTTTAAGAAGATTGAATAGGGGAAGATCTTGTACCCCAAAATTTTCCCTCCTATTATCCAAGACGCTCTCCTAGGGTTCTTAATTGCTCAAGGTTGCTCAATGTCTAATCAGAAAAAATTCCCCTCGTAAGCAGTTGACCTACAACTAGGGTTTCACTTCTCTCAAGGAAAATTGGACTTATAATGCCTCAAGTGGAGTTCATGGTTTATCATATGCTTCAAAGAATCCCCGTGCCAAGTTTCAAGCCTTGCAGCACAAGTTTGCTTAGTAACTACTCAGATGATTAAAAATCAACTGTATTGGACAAAAAGTCAACTTTGACCAATTGACAGTCAAACTTCAATATTTTTGGTTAACATCAAGATTTTGAATTCAAATTCATCATTTGATCAAGGTTTAATCATGATTCATCAAGAAAACTCAAGATTCATCACAAGTCAAAAATTACTAAGTTAGGGTTTTCTTTAGGAGAAGTCAATTGAACTTTGACCAAGCATAACTTTCACATGCTTCATCATATTTTTCTCAACCAAAGCTCATTTTGAAGGAAATTCAATTCTCTACAACTTTGTCTCTCTAAGCTCAAGTCCAAAAAATGATTCATTTGAGGGATATGGGCCAAAACATTACAAGTCATTTCTAAGCAATTCCACGTCCAAAACAACCACTTCCATGCATCGTCGTTTTCATGTTTTTTTGTGAAATTCATATTTGAATATTCATGATGCTTTGATTGAAACTAACAATTCTAATGTGTTCCTGAGATGAATTAATGCAGGTTTCACATATATTATGCAACACCTATTCTCAAACACCAACGAGCTCCCGACTTAGTGGCAAACAAGGCATTGTGAAAGCCAAGAGGGCGTGGGTTCAACACCCACCCCATGCAGTTATTTTCTTCCAACTTTTGTCTTAACCTAATTTCTTTCCCCTTTCTCTTTTATAACCCTTTTTTACTAATAAATTAGGATTAGGTTTTTTTAACTAATATTTAATTTCATGATATATTAAATTAATTAACATTTTTCTTAATATTAAAATTAATTAGAATTAGGATTCTTTTTATCAATAATCAATTTTTGACATATTTTTAATTTATTAATTAATTAGGCTAAATATTATTTTCTTAAATATTAAAACCAATTAGAATTTAGGTTTTAATTACTATTATCATTTAATTTATTTTCTATAAAAATACAAAAATACAAACTTAGGTTTTATAACAATCAAACAGTTTTCTAAACATTTTCTTATTTCTTTTGGCTATTTATTTTCTTAGAAAAGTGTATAGGTTGCACTCTTTAATTTTAATAGCTTAGATTTATTTTCTCGCACTTTTTCTCTATTATGTATCTGCTCTCAGGATGTAATAGTTTTAGGGTTTACTTTCCCGCATTTTTATACTTATGTACCTCTCTCAAAGCCATGTAATAGCTTGGGACTTTAAATTGCACACTTTATTTTTCTGTACATATTATTTAACTTCTAGTAATTAGGATTTATATGAAAAGACTAAAAACAATCTAGAAAACCCTAATCTCAAGATAAAATAACTAAATCAATACACTTTTCACACTTGCACCTCTAGGGTACCCTCTCTTGTTGTCTTACAAAATATTGGTCACGTCCCTCGAAAGTAGGGATACTTTAGTAAAAGACCCTCGATCAAATCATCATCATTATAGAAAAGATCATAGTCCCTCAATATCCCTCGAGTTGCCTATGAAAAAAGGATCTAGTCCCTCGAATTACGTACGAATAATATGATGACAGTCCCTTGCGAAATTGCTAAAGTATCCTTACATGTTGCCTTCGATGACCATACGATGACCCTACGCATGTCCCTTCACATCCAATATATAGGGCTACCTACTAACTAATGGTGTGGATAGTACTATCTCTAAAGGAGAAGGAAAAGAATAAGAAAGATTTTAGTGGATAAGAAACTCTTAATTGCTTGCTCACAACTTTTTTCAAAACTTTTTTTCACACATCACTTTCGAACAAATATTATCAAAAAATACTTTGTACGCATTCTTGAGGATTGATACAAGAATCATTAAAAAGTTAGCCTTACATTGGCTTTTCAAAATATTTTGAAACAAACCACACACACAAAGCAAGTTTTTTTAAAAGTGAGTTAAGCAATTAAGAGCCCGTAGATAACTACGGATAAAAAGGGTGCTAACACTTTTCCTTTTCATATCTTACCCCCTCGAACTCAAAATCTATCAAGGTCTTTCCTGTTCTTTTCACCCTTTCCTTGTTGGATAAAAGAAAAGTCGGTGACGGCTCTAGCTATCCGCACATTTGGATAAAACCAAAAAAGTCAGTTCTCCCACCATATTACACTATCACTAAATGTAACGTAGTTTCTTTCTAATATCAACTATGTAGTGCAACTACTATCAAGATAACAATCTCCACAAGAAAATACCTTGATGGAGATACAAGAAATACGAATAAGAACATTATGATTTCCACGCCAAATTTGTTGATGATGCATTTCATACTTCTCATTCCATTCAGAATACATATGTTGATGTTGTGGTTATCTACCATACAATTTATAACAGTACAATGGAATAAAGTATAACAAATTAATGCAATGGTAATCATGTTTGACAGGATGTTGAGACTTGTTACCTGACATTGTGCATTTTTTTAATAGGAGTAGCACACATATTCTTTGAATTGGATTGATCACCAGTATATCTAACACCTTTCATATCTTTAATGAGTAGTGAAAGTCACAAGATTATTTGCTTGATCACATTCACCTTATTCATCTATCTTATCATTAGTGACATTGTAGATTTTTCTTTGTTACCTTAGAAAAATTGAGCATTCAGCTAAAATATGTCCAAAGCCTGTGCATTTAAGGTATTAGATCTTGTTGCCTCTGTAAGAATAGTTGATATTTTGTCTTTCACCATCTTTTCCTTATGTAGAAAGTTGCACCAATTGAAGTTTTAAGGTTGATTGTCCTTGACATTGGTATGGAAATTATTCCCAGATCTCTTGTCTAGTATTCTCATGACCTTTCTCAATATCTTAGCAAACTTGATATTTTCTTCAGTATCATATTCTACTTGGTCTTCACAATCTTCATAATTTTCTTCAGCTACAATCTTTGGAGGATTCTTAGAACCATCAAGAATCATTGGTTGTGAACTGATCCTCCTTCTTTGGCATTCTCCATCTTGAACAGAATAAGAAGCCTAGAACACACCCAAATAGAATAGGGTGTATGCTTTGATGCCAATTAAAATTCTATTCGCTGGATGGAAAGATGTTAGATACAATGTCTGGCACAATGTGTATGACAATATAATTATGTAGTATACATAATAAAAGCAAAATATAAATAACACGAGAATTGGTAACCCATTTCGATGCAAAATCCCATACGTCGGGAAGGCATTAACCCAATGAAAGGAAATTCACTCTTAATAGTCAGAAGTACAAAATGGACTTAGTTAAACCCCCATGTTTCAATTCCTCTTTCCTAATACTACCCATGAAATTCTATCTAGGACTCCATATAGAAAGAACTTCACTCTTAATGGTCAGAAGTACATTTGGCCTTATCTAAACTCACTTCACCCAGCGCCGCATTCTTAATACTACCCGTGAAGATTCTATTAGAGCCTCCCTTGAATCTGAGACTCCTCTCACTTTCACTCAAACACTCTCTCAAGTGCTTGGACAATTACAAAAGTATGATAATGGTGAAACAAAGTTACAACTCAAAATAAACTTTATTTCTTTATATAGGAATGACATTTGCAAATAGAGTTCCACAAAAAAGAACAAAAAGGACTAAACTAAAACTCGCATGTAGTGTAGATTTTTCTCTTAAGTTTTGAGTCTCTCAAGAATATGTCTCACGGATAGTGGAACATTTGGCTTGATATCTGCCCACGTAAAATAATTTTGAATCTTGAACAAATCAAATAAAAATCTTTACTTGATATAAATCATAATTCCAACTTTTAAAGTAAAGGATTAAAAAATAAATATATTGATTAAATAAAATTCAATCCTGTTTCATTTAAACCAAAAATAACTTAATAAATCAAATTTTTTATTATATATAAAAGGAAACAAACATCCTTTAAATAAACCATCTTCAAATCTTTTAATAAATGTAAATTCAAATATCTTGTTTAAAACATATTCAATTAACATCTTCTCCAAATAAATATATGATTTAATAAAATCATTTTCCAAACTGATATGGATTAAAATGCTTCTTTCTAAGCACAACTTTAACAAACTTTTATAATGATTAAAACTGCAAATCTTGAATAAAATATGAAGTGAATGAGAACCCAATCTGTGTAGAACATGCGCCAAGATGCCACATGACATGTTCCATACTTCTCTATCAACAAGTTGCTTACAATCAACTCTTTCTTTCAAGCAACTTTAAACGAAACTTGGACTAAACTAACATGGATCAACTCTTCTAAAAACCTTTGGAATCAAACACATAACAAAAGGAGCCAAGATGTACTCATCAACTTTCACATTGTTTTACTTTTCATGTTTCCTTTAAAAATAAGCCAATCCAAATGTAATAACAGTTCTGAAACCAATCCATAAATAACCATGTTTAGAGCAGGGAACAAAACCCTAATGGAATTATTGCCACTTTATCAGTAGGGGTTGTTGGGACTTCATCAATATTATGTTGATCAAGGTTGGCACTACAGTCTTGTACATGATTGTTAGATAGTTCATTCATGTCTTCTGATTCTTCAAACATAACAATTTAATTTGGTGATATAGCCTCACAATTAATTATTGATTTAATTCCAAAGGCAATCTTATATAAATTGGAATTTTCTATCATGCACGTATTGTTTTGGCTATTATGTTGTGTAACACCCAACAATTTAGAATTATTTATTTGAGTGATTATTTGTGTTTATGTGTGTGATGTATGATGATATGTGGCGGGACTTTAATGAGAGACAAATGATAACTAGAATTAGTTAGATTTAAATAATTTTAGTTTATATTGTTTAGAATTATTAATAATAATTAAATAGAATACTAAGGTGAAAAGTAGAACAAGGGCATAATGGTAAGTGTGTATGAGTTAAGTGAGGGCATAAGGGGAATAACTTAGAAAGGGTCTAAGGGGTAACATATGAAAATAGAAAATAAGAGTGATGGGTTCATTATGTACGATCGTAGAATTTGGGAGTACTTGAAGAGAGGTTGGGGTTTACAGAGGAACAAGAGGAGAAACACGTAAAACGTGAAAGAAGAGAATCAAATTGCTAGAAATTCAAGGTAAGGGGTGTAATCGGGTTTATTGTGATTTATATGGATTAAGGTAAATGTAGGGTTTTGTTTGTATGATGATTCAGTGAAAATCTTGATGAATTATATGTTAAAATTGTGCGATGATGATGCATGTATGCTAGATTTATGTCTATAATGATATAATGGTGTGTTTTGATGTTAATATGTAGTGTATGGTGATTAAAATGCATTTTGTACTGAGTATGATGCATGGAATCATAATTGGTATGGTCTGGACATAAGCAAAATTGCAACTGAGAAGTTGCTAAATCGCTAGCATCACCAACCGAGCCAGATGCCCCAGCATCTTCGGGCGAGCCAACTGGCGAGGGGAATGGTGGAAAAGAGGACTCCTGGAATTTTTTTGGGAGGGGATCATCGTCATAGCTTCTTCGGGAGAGTGAAGTAGCGATGGACCCAATCGCTCAGTTCGACAAGCGAGCATCAGGCGAGAGGGAGGTGAGCAGAGTGCCCTCAGGTTCGTCAGGCGAGACTTAGGCAAGCAGTCTGGCAGTAATAACTTCAAAGTGTCGTAAGTTGAGTTTCAGGACTCTGTTTGACATGTCGTTCAAAGTGTTGGGAAGCTAACACACAAAATTATCTTATGGAAGAATTATATGAAGCAATTGGTTTATTATTCCTGTGTTTATATATTTATGAGTTTGGATTGTTATATGTTAGGATACTATGATGTCTTGTTGAAATTACATAACTTGATGTATTTTAATGATGTTACCATGATACTGGTATTTGATGATAACTATGATGATGTTTTAATGATGTGCATGTGTAATGTGTATGCATGCCATTTTAAGATGATTATGTGAATGATGATGCAATTTACTAGTCGTGGTCAAACTTATTATGACATTGTTGTGCATCATACATTCATAACATTTTTGGACAGTGGTCTGCTTGAGCCTCAATCCTATTGTGCGGATTGAGTGCATTTTGTGATATGATCTGGTTCCAAGAGGGAATCGATCTTATGATGGGGATCATGAAGGGGGATGAACTAGGTGTTTATAAATTTTGGTACCACATGTATTGAGTCAGTATTGTTGTATTAGCATCCTATGTGACATTGCATGAATTTTGTTGATGCATTGTGATGTGACGACAATTGTGAACTATGTGATTTCATGATGATTTGATGATGAAATATGTGTAAGTGCTATTATGATGTATAGGTGAGTATGAAGTGTTGATGAATGATATGTGTTGATTATATGATGATGTTGTTTACAACTACTAATCTTTTCCTTATATCTTTTATAATGAATCATGATTACTCACCCTTTCTGTTTGAATGTTGCTTCCATGTGGATAACATGCAGATGCTCAGGAGTAGCTGATAGAAGTACTAAAGATACAGCTTTTAGCGTATTATATTATTTTTGTTAAGTATAAGGTGTCTTTCTTTGATATATAACATCGGGTTGGGAACGCTTTGTTTTATAAATGTTATGTTCCTTTTTATGATGATATACTTTATGATGGTTTTGATTGTTAAACTGATTTTAATTCCAACTTTTGATGAGATTAAAACATTATGAGTTTTGTTTTATGAAAAAGTTTATCTATGACGATGAATCTGCTGCGATGTTGTTAAATGACTGGTTTAAAGTACAACGAGGTGTATTTACTACTGATGTAACCCGTGTTACTGAGTATGATTTTTATTATGATATTTTCTATGAAGTGTGACACCCTTGAGTGGTGATTTTACTTGAATTATTTCGTAAATTATATGAGAAATAAATGTAAGTTATAAGGGTGTTATATTAGTGATATCAGAGTAGGTCGTTTTGTTCGGCTAGGTTTTTATACGATGTTTATGTCTTGGTGGTCAATTTGTGTGTAAACATAATCGATAATTCGTTCCTTTAATGATGTTTTCCATATGCAAAGAGGAAAGTATGGAGGAAGAAATAACGATGTAATTGTTGAGGCTTTGGATTCATTAGCTCAGGAAATGACCCAAAATAAGTTGATTCCCCATAACGCTAGAGGGAATGATGAGATTCGTGTTTTGGAAAGGTTTCAACGAAACAACCCGTCGATCTTTAAGGGAACACATGATCCTGATGGTGCATAGGTGTGGCTCAAAATGATCGAGAAGATATTCAGAGTGATGGCTTGCTCATAGGAGTAGAAGGTGCAGTTTGGTACCCACATGTTAGAAACAGGGGTTGAAGACTGATGAGATAACGCACGTCAGAGGATAGAGATTTTGGGTGCTGAGATCAGTTGGGCTATTTTCAGAGCTTTTGGAGAAGTAATTTCCTGAAAATGTGTGTGGCAAGAAGGAGATTGAATTCCTTGAGCTAAAACAAGGGAAATAGACGGTTGCTAAGTATGCTACCAGGTTTAAAGAATTGGTGAAGTTTTATTCACATTACAATAATCTGGCAGCTTAGACATCTAAGTGTATAAAATTTGAGAATGTGATGCATCCAGAGATTAATCAGGGAATTGGAAATCATGATACTCACCAGTTTCCTATGCTGGTGAATAAGTGCAGAATATATGATCAGGACACCAGAGCTAAATCTTCTTTTTATAAGAGTTAGAATGAGAAGAAGAGGAAGAACCAGGATCGTGGTAAGTCGTATAATGCTCCTGTTGACAAGGGGAAAAATAAAGTTTTTAAGGAGAAGAAGCCAAGTGAGGGAGTAGATCCTGCTTCTGTCAAGTGCTTTAAGTGTGGCAAGCAAGTGCACCATTCTGATAGTTGCAACAATAAGGTGTTGAGATGTTACAAATGTGGTAAAACAAAGTCATCGTGCTTCTGTGTGCAAAAATGAAGGTTCAACTTGTTTCAACTGTGGTGAGCAGGGTCACATCAATACCTAGTGTCAGAATCCAAAGAAGACTGCTACTACTGCTCAAACTAATGGCAAAGTTTTTGCTTTGAATGGTTCAGAAGTTCCCAAGAAGGATAATCTGATTCGAGGTACTTGTTTTATTAACAATACTGAGTTGATTGATATTATTGATATTGGTGCTACTCATTTCGTTTATTTTTCTTGAATGTGTTGTGATGTTGGGATTGAAATTGTCTGCTATGAATGGTAGTATGGTGATAGACACTCTTGCTAAGGGTTTTGTTACTACTACTTTGGTATGTTCGAGTTGTCCTTAAACTATCTTTGGTAAGAGTTTCGTGATGCATTTGGTGTGTCTACCCTTGCACCAAATTGATGTTATCATTGGAATGAACTCGTTGGAGTTCAACTAAGTTCATATCAACTGTTATAATAAGATTGTGAGGTTCCCTAAGTTTGGTGATAGTGGAGAGTTGATGTTTCTATCTGCTAAGCAAGTGGAATAACTCATAGAAGACGAGGTCGTGATGTTTGCATTATTACAAGTTGATCGTGAAGCTGCAAGTATTGAGTTACATGTTTCCAGTGATTTCCTATAGGTGTTTTTAGATGAAATCAGTTATTTACCTCTAGAGCGTGAGGTAGAGTTTTCTATAGAGTTAGTACCAGGTACTAGTCTGGTGTTGATGGCTCCTTATAGGATGTCAGCTTCAAAGTTGAGTGAATTGAAGAGATAATTGGAATAATTTCTTGAGAAGAAGTTTGTTCGATCGGGTGTTTCTTTGTGGGGTGCTCATATGTTGTTGGTTAAGAAGAAGGATGGTAGTATACGATTATATGTGGACTACGAATAGTTGAATAAGGTGACTATCAAGAATAAGTATTCACTTTCAAGGATTGATGATCTAATGGATCAGTTGGTAGGTGCCCATGTGTTTAGTAAGATTGATCTGAGGTCCAATTATCATCAGATTCATGTTAAACTAGATGATATCCCAAAGATAACTTTCAGAACAAGGTATGGTCATTATAAGTACATTGTAATGTCGTCTGGTGTATCTAATGCAACATGTGTTTTCATGGAGTATATGAATCAAACTTTCCATTTTTATCTGGATAAGTTTGTAGTTGTCTTCATTGAAGATATTCTGATCTATTCTAAATTAGAAGAAGAGCATGTTGAGCATTTGTGAATTATGTTGCAAGTGTTGAAAGAGAAGAAATTGTATGCAAAACTGCCAAAGTGTGAGTTTTGGTTGAAGGAAGTGAGTTTCCTTGGCCATGTAATTTCAAGTGATGGAATTGTTGTTGATCCTTCTAAAGTTGATGATGTGTTACAATGGGAGACGTTGAAGTCTACTACTGAGATACAAAGTTTTCTTGGTTTAACAGGTTATTATCGCATGTTTGTTGAAGGCTTTTCTAATTTGGAATTACCTTTGACTCAGTTGACTCGAAAAGGTCAAGCTTATGTGTGGGATGTTACGTTTAAAGAAAGTTTTGTGGAATTGAACAAGAAGTTGACAATTTCTCCAATATTGGCTTTGCCTAAGTCGAATGAGTCTTTTGTAGTGTATTGTGATGCGTCGAAGATGGGTTTTAGTGGTGTATTGATGCAGAATGGTCAAGTTGTTGCTTATGCCTCCATACAACTGAAAGTTCATGAAAGGAATCATCTTACGCGTGACTTGGATTTGGAAGAGGTGGTATACGTGTTGAAGACTTGGAGATGTTATCTGTTCGGGTCCAAATTCAAGGTGTTTAGTGATCATAAGAGTCTGAAGTACTTGTTTGATCATAAGGAATTGAATAAGAGGCAAAGAAGATGGCTTGAGTTGTTAAAGGGTTATGATTTTGATTTAAGTTACCATCCTGGTAAAGCAAATGCTGTAACAGATGCTTTGAGTATGAAGTCCTTACATATGTCAATACTTATGGTGCACGAGTTAGAATTGATCGAACAATTCAGAGACATGAGTTTTGTGTGTGAAGAAACTCCTAACAATGTGAAGTTGGAGATGTTGAAACTAACTAGTGGTATTCTTGAAGATATTCAAGGAAGTCAAAAACATGATTCGATTTTGGTTAACCATTTGTTACTAATTAACCAAGGTAATGGAGGTGAACTTTGAGTTGATGAAAATGGTGTAATGAGGTTTAGTGATATGGTGTGTGTTCCGGATGTGCCGGAGCTTAAAAAGAGTATTTTTGAGGAAAGACATCAAAGTGGCTTAAGTATTCATCCCGGTGCTAGGAAAATGTATCAAGACTTAAAGAAATTGTTTTGGTGGCCCGGTATGAAAAAGGAAGTTGCTGAATTTGTTTATGCTTGTTTGACTTGTAAGAGGTCAAAGATTGAGCATCAGAAGCCTTTGGGTCTAATGCAGCCGTTGAATATTTCAGAGTGGAAATGGGACAATATTCCCTGGATTTTAGGTCAGATTTTCCAAAGACTTATAAGGGCAATGATCGATTTGGGTGATAGTGGATAAATTGACTAAATCGAGTCATTTCTTGCCAAAGAAGATCAAACATCCCATGCAGAAGTTAGCTGAGATGTATATCAAAAAGATTATGAGATTACACGGTATACCTTCGAGTATCGGGTCAGATAGGGATCTGAGGTTTACGTCAAAGTTTTGGAAAGGTTTGCATAAGGCTTTTGGTACTAAGTTGAAGTTGAGTTCTGCTTACCATCCATAGACGGACGGGCGAATGAAGAGGACTATCTAATCATTAGAAGATTTGCCAAGGGCTTGTGTGCTAGAACAAAGAGGTGCTTGTGATAGCCACTTGCCATTGATTGAGTTTACATACAACAACAGTTTCCATGTTAGTTATGGAATGACACCATATGAAATGTTATACGGTAGAAGGTGTAGGACTCCGTTGTGTTGGTATGAGTCAGGTGAGAGTATTGTGCTCGAACCTGAGATTGTGAAGGAGACGACTGAGAAGATCAAGATAATCCAATAGAGGATGAGAGCTTCGCAGAGTCGTGAAGAGTTATCATGAAAAAAGGAGAAAGGAACTTGAGTTCCAGAAAGGGAGTTCACAATTTTTTGAGAGTTACTCTAGTAACTGGTGTTGGTAGAGCTTTGGTCACAAAAGCTTACGCCATATTTTTTGGTCCATATCAGATTTCAGAGATGATATATGAGGTGGAATATCAGATTACTTTACTTTCGTCTCTTGTGAATCTTCATGACATGTTTCATGTATCTCAGTTGAGGAAATACATTTTGGATCCTTCGCATGTGATCCAAATTGATGATGTACATGTGAGAGATAACCTGGCAGTTGTAGCATCGCCCCGTGCGGATAGAAGGTCAGAAAAAGAAGCAGTTGTGGGGAAAAGAGATTTCCTTGGTGAAGGTACTATGGGGTGTACCAGCTGGTGGAAGTTTAACTTAGGAGCGTGAGGATCAGATGAGAGATTCGTACTCAACTCTGTTTTCCTCAGGTAATTTTCGAGGACGAAATTTCTTGAAGTAGAGGAGAGTTGTAACACCCCATAATTTAGAATTATTTATTTGATTGATTATTAGTGATAATCTGTGTGATGTATGATGATATATGGTGGGGATTTATTGAGAGAGATATGATAATTAGAATTATTTAGATTTAACTAATTTTAGTTTATATTGTTTAGAATTATTAATAATAATTAAATAGAATATTAAGATGAAAAGAAGAACAAGGACATAATGGTAAGTGTGTATGAGCTAAGTGAGGGCATAAGGGGAATAACATAAAAAGGTCTAAGGAGTAACAAACAAAAAGAGAAAATAAGAGCGATAGGTTCATTCTGTACGATCGTAAAATTTGGGAGTACGTGAAGAGAGGCTAGGACTTATAGAGGACCAATAGGAGAACTCCATATAACGAAAAAGAAGAGAATCAAATCGCTATAAATTCTAGGTAAGGGGTGTAATCAGATTTATTATGATTGATAGGGGTTAAGGTAGATGTAGGGTTTTGTTTGTATGATGATTTGGTGAAAATCATGATGAATTATATGTTGAAATTGTGCGATGATGATGTATGTATGTTATGATTTATGTCTATAATGATATAATGATGTGTTTTGATGTTAATATATGGTGTATGTTGATAAAAATACATTTTGGACTGAGTATGATGCTTGAAGTCAGAATTGGTATAGTTTGGACAAAAGTGAAATCGCAACTGAGAAGTTGTTGAATTGCTAGCATCGTCGGATGAGCCAGAGGAAAGCAAGAGGTGAGCCAATTGCCCCAGCATTATCGGGCAAGCCAGCTAGCGAGGGGAATGGTGGAAAAGACAGCTCCTAGAAAATGTATGGGAGGGGGTCGTCGCTAGAGCTTCGTCGGGAGAGTGAATCAGCGATAAACCCAATTGCTCAGTTCGTTGGGCGAGCATCAGGCGAGAGGGGGGCGAGCATGGTGCCTCCAGTGTCACCGGGCGAGGCTTAGGTAAGCAATGTGGTAGTAAAAACTTCAAAGTGTCGTAACTTGAGTTTCAGGAGTCTATTTGACACATCGTTCGAAGCGTTAGGAAGCTAACGCACAAAGCTATCTTATGGCAGAATTGTATGAAGCATTTGGTGTATTATTCCTGTATTTATATATTTATGAGTTTGTATTATTATATATTGGGATACTATGATGTCTTGTTGAAATGATGTAACTTGATGTATTGTAATGATGTTACGATGGTGCTGGTATTTCATGATAATTGTGGTGATGTTTTAATGATGTACATGTTTAATGTGTAAGTATTCTATGTTAATATGATTATTTGAATGATTCCACAATTGACTAGCCGTGGTCGAACTTATTGTGACGTTGTTTTGTATCATACATTTATAACATTTTTGGACGGTGGTCCGCTTGTGATGAGCGTCAATCCCATTGTGAGAATTGAGTGCATTTTGTGATGTGTTATTTTTCTAAGAGAGAATCAATCCTATGGTGAGGATTATGGAGGGTGATGAAATAGATGTTCATAAATTTTGGTACTATATACATTGAGTCAGTGTTGTTGCATTAACATCTTATGTGATATTGCATGAATTCCCTTGATGAGTTATGATGTGACGATGATTGTGAACTATGTGATTTTATGATGATTTGATGATGAAAGATGTCTACGTGCTATTATGATGTATAGGTGAGTATGAAATGTTGATGAATGATATGAGTTGATTATATGATGATGTTGTTTACAACTACTAATCTTTTCCTTATATCTTTTATAATGAATCATGATTACTCACCCTTTCTGTTTGAATGTTGCCTTCACGTGGGTAACGTGCAGATGCTCAGGAGTAGCTGATAGAAGTATTGAAAATAGAGATTTTGGCGTATTTTATTAGTTTTGTTAATTAGAAGGTTTCTTGCTCTGATATGTAACATCGAGTTAGGAACACTTTATTTTGTGAATGTTATGTTCCTTTTTATGATGATATACTTTATGACGATTTTGATTGTTAAACTGATTTTAATTCCAATTTTTAATGAGATAAAAACATTATGAGTTTTGTTTTATGAAGAAGTTTATTTATGATGATGAATCTGCTGCGATGTTGTTGAATGACTGGTTTAAAGTATAAAGAGGTGTATTTACTATTGATGTAACCCATGTCACAGAGCATGATTGTTATTATGATGTATTTTATGAAGTGTGACACTATTGAGTGATGATTTTACTTGAATTATTTCGTAAATTATATGAAAATACATGTGGGGCTAAAAGGGTGTTACATGTTATGCATTGGACTCGAAATTAACTCCATTAATCTGATGTCTTTTACAGGGGTGTGTTTGGATCATTGGGTTAGATAAAGACAATAGACCCCACACCAAATTTATGCGACTTTCTTGCTTTTCTTTTGTTATAATCCAAATCAATAACATCAATTAACTTTCCTTTTTCTTTTTCATGTGCCCATTTTTAGCATGATATTCCTTCATTAAAATAAAAGATTTAGCATTAATATCTTTAACTGCATTAATAACTTTATCGTTGAGAGTTTTTTTTTCCCCTCTTAACTACTGGGCAGTGTCTATGATCTTCTCCGCTATCTTGTAAAAGTTGTACCCTCACTTTTTTGAAACAGATCCCATAATTGGTGTAACAAATAAATTAGCAACACCATTTGATATAGTCTTCACTATGTTAACGAATTTTCCCTTTTTCTTTGGCGTAGCTTTAACGATGCATTGTCTTGTGAAATGTCCATAATAACATCATATACGATGAAGTCCTTCATATTTCACTTGATACTATAAATTTAGGCAAAATACTCATTTTGGTCCCTTAACTATATCTTTGGGTTCACATTGGTCCCTTAACTTTTTTTCGTGTCATTTTGGTCCCTTAACTTTCAAAATATTTCATTTTAGTCCTTTTTGTCTAATTAGCTACGAATTTAGCGGCTGATTTCAAAGTTTTTCCGTCTAATTAGCTACGAATTTAGACAAAAAGGACTAAAATGAAACTTTTTGAAAGTTAAGGGACCAAAATGACAAAAAAAAAAGTTAAGGGACCAATATGAACCCAAGGGTATAATTAAGGGACCAAAATAAATATTTTGCCATAAATTTATCATCTAAAAATTTACCTACAATGAGTCCCCTCTCAAAATAATTGATCTCAAAATACTATGGCAACCCCTAAGATTCTATGTCATTAGTATACTTTAAATACATTGCAACAACTTTTAAATTTGTATTAGATATTGTTATCTATAATTAATAAAACAAAATTAATAATATTTAAAATATCTCTAATATAAATTATGTTTGGCAGTAAATAGCTTATAAATTTATGAGAGATTAAAGATAGTAAATTAATTAGTGTAAAATAGTTTTACATCATCCTCTATTAAAATTTTATATCACTATTTTAAAAATAAAAATGTGATTAAACTAAATACACAATGCATATTCTTTTTTCTAATGAAAGATAAACTTATAGATTAGTTGAAAAAAGATAACCCAGTTGATTGAATACTATATAGTATCATTAAAAGATTAACAACAGAGCATTGATTAAATTCTCCTGATGTTTTCTTATGAGATAAGTGATGTTATGATATGATAAACTTTATAAAAATATCATTTATAATTTTTTAATCAGAAATTTTCATATATTTTGTGGTTTTGAAAGAAAAAAACATGTTTTTAAAATCATTTATAACTTGAACTAAAAACCAACCACAAAAACTAAAATGCAATTCTAAATTAAAATAAATAACAAAAAATGTGGAGCTAAGTAATAGGAAATGAGGTAGTATTAAAAATACAAAATAAAAATATAAAGGTTGGGTCTCAAAATTAAGCTTCTTCCAGTTTCCATTTGCGGCATCCCCGAATAATTCTTTGGCATCTTTTCTATATTTCCTCTTTGTTCAATTTTTTCTCAGCTTATTTTAAGGTTTTGCACCACCGCTTCAATTTTCACCGATTTATCACTATGTCTTCTTCACTCGTCAAGATCCAAGACCTACACCTCCTCCCCAAAGATCTCCACAATCTTTCAATCAGAGATCTGGTAATTGTTATGAAGGTTTATTCTTCTGTATCATAGGTGTGTTTTTAGCGATTACTAGGTGATTTTGCTTGTTTGATGGTAAATTGCTTTTTCAATTTTCTATGCAAGTTTCAAAATTCGCGTGTTTGGGTTAATTCTTTTTTGCCACCATTACCTAATTCTTTTGATGTTATTTTTCTAGGGTTATCTGTTTTTTTTCCAAATGAATTGATGCATGTGTTTGATTCTATTGTTTATTTTTGCTATTGATGTTCAGAGTGGAAAGGTGAGTGAAGAAGAAGAGAATCAGCCTGTAGGATTTGGTAAACATGGAGGAATATGCGCAATTTGCTTAGACGTGATAGTGCTACAAGAAACTGCGCTTGTAAAAGGTTGCGAGCATGCTTACTGGTAAAGAAACAAACATATCTTGCTGTTACTCTTGGAATCAAGCTTATGGAAATCGTGTTTTCTTGCTTTACAAATTCTAACATATGTTTCAACAGTATGTATTTCTGTTCTGTTTTTAAACGTTTGCATGAGATTTGTGAACTCGGATAATATCAATGTAAATAGTTTTACAATACATCTAGCACGTGACATTTGTTAATTACTGACTAGTTTATGATGAATTTATGGTTGTGATTAAGGCATGAAAAACTTATTTATGATTACATCAAGTTGGCCTGGTTTTTGTATTGGTCTTTTTAATTAATAAAATTTGTAACTTGAGGTTAGCTTCTTAAAGTCTTATATGTTATATTAGATACTCTAGCCATGCAATTACCTTATCTGATTTCCCTTTAGGGCATGTTATATTAGATACTCTAGACATGCAATTACCTTATTTGATTTTCCTTCAGTGCGTCTGATTAAATTCTTTTGGTATTTTTTCTGAGATTAGTGATGGTCCGATGTATATTTGTTGAGTTTTAAACCGTAATATTTGATTTAGAGCTATTGAGGTTTAGATATTTTTCTAGGTGTTATGTAATTGTTTTTAATGGTAATGCTTTGTTTTTGTGTAGTATAACATGTATCCTTCATTGGGCCACATACAGTAAGAAAGTTACCTGCCCTCAGTGCAAACATCCATTTGAGTTCCTCGCTGTTCATCGCACTCTTGATGGAAGGTAATAGTACTTTTCATTTTTGTTTTTATATTTGATTTAGGTCTTATGGTTAAGAGTCCTACATCGGACAATATATGGCCTGAACATATCCTTATAAGTGGGGGCAATCCTCATCTTACAAGTCGGTTTTGTAGGGTTGAGTTAATCAAAGGAACTGAATTTGTTGAAAGGATGTCGCTGTGTCTATAGAATGGAAGCAGTCTTTCTTTAAAGGAGATACATGATGAATTGGATACAAAAACTATATATTTTGGAAATACCTTGGATACAAACTATATATTTTGGAAATACCTGTTTTATTAATATCTGTTTAAAAAATATAAAGATGAAAATTTTAGTGTCTGGTTTGAATTCCTTTGTATCCAATTCAATAGTTTAAATTGTTTTGGACTCCAGGAAGTATATTCCTTTGTATCCAATTCAATCATTTAAATTTTTTTAGACTCCAGAAAGTATTCTGAATAATTAGATGATTGCAATCTTGCTTTAGATGTTAACGGTTGCATTTTTCTCAAAATTCTCGGCTCCTTCAATTATGCTAAATAAAATACTACCATCTCCTGGAACATAAACTTTTTAAGTACAAGGAAGTATGTCAAACAAATAAATAGTCAAATTACTCAATTTCTTGTTCCTATTATACAACTTTATAGGTTAAATGTTGCATTAGTTTTCTTTTTGACAACTCAATTTCTCTTTGGCAATAATTTCAATGCAATGCTTAATTCAGAGAAGTGGCTGAAATTGTGTGCTAACTGCTTAACCTTTTATGCTTGGCAGTATTCAAGATTACATGTTCGATGAAAGTGTTTGCCTCCTACTTCGGGCCAAGTGGTTCAAGCCTTTATCTGTTGAAGATCGGGCTGTTGTTGAAGAAGATATCTATGCAGAGATAGAAGACTATTATTATCAGTATGAAGAAGCTGACGATGATCTAGACGACGACGAGGCTTACTATGGTGCTTCAGCAAATGTCCGTCTTGGCAACCGTAGATGGGGAGACAACGGTTTTGTAAGGGCTGGGCGTCAAGAAGCTCGGCCAGTCCATCGACCAAGCTTCCATGATTCAGGAGCGAGTTCATCGCGCGAGCCAAAGAAGAAAGAGCAAGAGTCTCCAAAAGTTATGACAGGAAGACGGGCAAAGAGGGCACTGAAAAGGGAAGCTGCTAATAAGGCAGCTGAAGTGAAGCACCAGAAGCATCTGGATAGGTTGGGTAGGAACTAGGAAGTGATTCTAATTTAATTATGTCAACCGAAGCCTCCTTCCCTGAAAATATATTTTTTCTTTTTTCTTCATTTGCATATTTTTTGTACAGTGTTCCAGTGGTTTGAAACATCTGATAGAACACATGGGAAGCTGTTTTTTTAAATAATGGCTTGGTTGATGCATCCTTAACTCACTGTATCATTGAGCAATTTAGGTTTTCAATAAGTAGTCAATACATCTCTTAGTTGTACATAATTTTCCTGGGATGATGATCTTGTACCTTTATGATGCTGATATCTTGTAATTTTTTTTCAAAGTTAACCATTGAAATAAAGAGAACTCCTACTGTGGAGATATCAAAGAAGTTGTGCCAAATCCTAGATTTAAGAATTGCTCTAACCTTTTACTCTAATGGTTTAGCTCTCTGTAAGAAGTTGTAATGAATCAAAATGTGTTAGAAAATCAGATTTATTGAGAAAAATGGCTTGTATGACTTTTAGCTTGAATATCCATTCTTCATTATTTCTACTTTCTATGATAATAAAGAAAATCAAAATGAAAAACAACAAATATTGTTTCTACGTTTCCATCATGGAAAGTAGGATAAAGTTTTCAAAGTGGGTCCTCCAATACCCATTGTAAGTGGAGCAAGTGAGTAATTGAAATGAAAAGCTACATTTTCAACTAAAGCAAAGAAAAGAAAATCTTCTAAATTACTACCCACCAAGAGAAATTGTTCCTAGCATTAATCAAGGTATATAAAAAATCTAAATATTTCTCCAACTCAAATTCTAAAATCAATACTGAGGTGGTAAAATGAACTCATAAATCGGACATTTTTTTCTATTTTATCTGTATTTTTTTTTAGAACGGATCAAAGTTTTATGTCTGTATTCTTTAATATGTCATTTTTTTAAAAATTTTTGCGGACACGGACATTAAAATATATTTCGTTAAATTTTAAATAATACCTGTTTACCACATTCAACTAACAAATTACGTCATCATAATTTTCCTTTTTGATTTTCATGCTTCATCCTTCATTTTTCCACCTACTTCACCACCACAAGTTCCTTAACCATCACTCCATTTCCATCATACAAACAGAATTCATTCATTCATCTTACACCACAAGGTTTACAAAATGAATTCATTCAACCAGAATCATCAAAGTAGCAGCTTCAGGTACAATCCAAACTCAAACAAGATGAACAATTTAGATGATGATGATGATGTTGAATTTTCAGGTTTTCTTGATATATATGTTCATCATGCTAAGAATATTCATAACATATGCATATATGATAATCAAGATGTGTATGCTAAATTCTCTCTTACTTATAACCCTGATGAAACCCTCTCCACAAGAATCATTAATAGAGGTGGAAAAAATCCAATTTTTAATCAAAATTTGAGGGTAAAGATTATTCAAGTGGATGCTGTTTTAAAATGTGAGATTTGGATGTTTAGTAGGTCAAGAAATCACTTAGAAGATCAACTTTTAGGGTTTGCTTTGGTACCAATTTCACAAGTTTTTGGTAGAGGAAAAGTGACAGAAGATTATAGTCTTTCTTCCACTGATCTTTTTCATTCTCCTGCTGGAACTGTTCAATTAACACTTTCATTAGATACATCTCTTGAAATGAATTCCAATTTGAGCTCAATACCACAACCGGCTACTAAATCTTCATCGATATCTTCTGAAGTTGTTTTGCTTGATCCAATTGAGTATTCTAGAATTGAATTTCCTGATATCAATGTGATGAATGAGAATCACAAAATGGTTTGTGAGTACTTTAATTCGGAATCTTACGAGCCTAATTTAGTAGGATCATTGCCATTTCTTCACCTTGGTGGTTCTCCTCAAGTTGTTGATTGTGAAATGACAATGAATTCGTCAGGCGAGAATCACGAATCCGTTATTTCTCCGAATGAGAGCAATCACAATTCTAGGTTTCCTAGCTCTACTACTACAAGCTTAAGCGATGATAGAAACTCGAATGATTCTGTTGAGAAAAAGAGTAATTTGAGGAACGACTCGTCGAATTCTTTCAACGTGTTAGTCTCGGTTGAAGATAATCAGAACTCTGTTGCTTGTCCAGATACTCCAACTTCCAAGAAAGAAAGTGAAGGTGGAAATGAAAACCAGGAGCTAAAATTCTTAAGCAAGGAAATGGAGACTAATAAGGGTATCAATCTAGATGCTGCAAAATTCGGTCAAGTTTATTCTGTTCCATCTCGAAACATCGATATGGAGGCTGAACAATCATCTATGCAGCAACAAATAGTTGATATGTATATGAAAAGTATGCAACAATTCACCGAGTCTTTAGCGAAAATGAAACTACCAATGGACCTTGATCATAAACCTAGTAATGAAGATCAAGGTGATGTGTTTCAAAATCACAACAACAGCAAATTAGAAGCTGCTGACAAGAAGAAAAGCGACGGGTCGCGTGTGTTTTATGGTAGTCGAGCGTTCTTCTAGTTATCTCTTGAGGGAGCAGCTACATAACGAAATGAAACTTCAGTTTAATGTGACTTCAGGTGCTATAGTTTCTTTGATGATATATATATAACAGCTTTTAATTAATCATATTTTGTTTAACCAATTTTCTATTGTACTGCAGCATTGTATTGTATCCAGAAAAAAAAAACCTCGATGACTATTCAATATTTATATGATTCTCTGTAGTGTGATCATTGGAGTGCTATTGTAAGTTTCCTGTGCCATTGAAATCAATGAGCATTTTGAGATGTTTTTATGTTCTATGTACTAAAATTCTGAAACTTCATTGATTGCTACTATGTAATGATAGCAATAGTAAATCATTTTATGGTGAAGTAAATTGCAAGAAAGTAGCTATTGGTATAAACAAGTGAAGTATTAGATTTTTAAGTTAATGCTTTATTTTGAAATGATTGGTAAGCCTTGCTAGAGAAAACCTTGGTGTAACGCTTAGCCACACTTATAATAGTATGTTTTTGTGTGCGAATTCGATATTCTAACACGTAATTGCAGAGAAAAATCTTTCGAACGGCTCAAACAATAGTGAGCCGCAAAAGAAGTATCATATCTACACAAATTCTAAACTTGTGTTGTGGCTTTGTTTTGGGACAAAGAAGGGTCCCATATCACGTCATGAATCATGATGAAAATTTGAGAAATCTGAGCCGGGATATTGTAAATCTGGTGAGTGGTAGGGTAAGTTTTGCACCAAGTTTGTCAGCAATTGTGTAATGGTTTCCGAAAGGAGTGAAAGAAATGTACTCAGTGATAGGCGGAAAATGAAACCAAAGATTAGGAATCCAAAGAACTAATTAAGTTATAGACAAAGCTGCAATTACCGCCCTTTAAATGAAGCATTTTATATTTTAAGTTTGTCAGTACATCTTTCAATCTTTCAGTTCGGAAAAATAAACCTTGATTTATCAAGTTAAACTCAACTTTAGTAAATAGGATTGATAAAAAAACCGTTGAACTGAATCAAATCGTCGAACTAAATCAAATCAAACTGAAATTAAAATAATTGAATTATTTTATTTGATTAATAAACCGAATTATATTGTACAATTAGTTTTAGAATTGAACTGAATGGCAAATAAACTAAATTGAAACTGAAAATATAAGTTTAAAAACAATTTACATTTTTTATTAAAACAAATTGGAAAAATGGTATGATGGATTTGTTTCTTTAACAAATGATTTAGTTTGGATAAAACTTTCTTCTAACTATTTGGTATAGTTTGGAATTTGGAATGAGTACATCAAATTAATTAATTTAATTTGGTTTGTTTAAAAAATTAAATAAGCATAATTTCATTCTAATGATCTTTTACTATAATCGGTTTTCTAACTATATGTAGCATGAAGAACTCTACTTTAAAACATTTTTTATAAGAGCCAATGGCGAAATAAATGATCTATTACCTAGGGTGTACAAAACAAGACCCGGTCTTCTAATCCATCCCGTTCAAAATAATAATAAGCCAAATTCTCATTTAGTCTCGAAATAAAACTTACACAAAATTATGAAACAAGAATTAAAGGTAGAGGAATTCGCGGTTCGATTTGAATCGATTTTAAAATAAAAATTCATCTGATCTAAAGATAAATTTATTTACGATTCGATTTGATTTTAAATAATATATTAAAAAAAATTCAATTCAATTCAATCCAATTTTATGCGATTTAATTTAGATCGATTTTTGAATATTCAAATTACATATTATATTTTTATTAATATTATAAAACTATTAATAAATTATAAATTTAATATAATATATAACATATAGTATATTAAAAGTTAATATTATAAACTGAGAGTAATCGATTATAGTTGAAATAATAAAAATAAATAAATTATATCAAACTAATAAATATTATTAAAAAAGTTATTATCATCTAATAATAAATTCATATAATATATCATATTAATAAAAAGTAAATAAATATAAAAATATATGTATGCGGTTCGGTTTGGTTTGGATCAGATTTAAAAAATTTATCTGAAATCCGATCTGAATCGATCGATTTTCATAAAATAACATTCAAACACATTTAATAAATTTCAGTTTTTTAAGATTTTCGATTTTTTGAATCGATTTTCGATTTTTTATTTGAATTGATTTGAATTTAAACACCCCTAATCAAAGATAATTAAAATAAAAATATATTATAATTATCTCTCAAATTGCTCTCGGCTTGTCCTCCCAGACCCATATAAAATTTGAAAAGAAAACATTTTTATATTTCATTCGTTTTAAAATGAATTTTGTGTTAAAAAATAAAATTTATTTTAAAATAAATGTTATTTTTTTTAATATAGAAATGATAATTATTCTTTGAATTGTTTTATTTAATTATTACTTTATAAAATTAATTTAGTAAAAATTTAATGTCTTGATAATATTATTATATTCTTTATTTTATATATAAAAAATTTAAATAATATTCATTTGAAACAGAGAGTGGTATTTATTTTTTATTTTTGTAATATAGAAGACAAACTATTAATTTATTTGTAAGACACTGATGCCACTATTTTTTATTAGTTTATAAGATAATGTTTATGTTTGATAATTAATTTGTTAATTAATTTGTATGATAATTAATTTTTACAATTATGCATCGACATTTTAAGGTGTTTAGTTCTATTTGTTTCCTCCTAGTCAAAATATATCAAACTAACTATAGGTATATGCGATCTAGCATATATAAATTTAGACTAGATTAGATTTTATATTAAATAGAAAAAAATTAATTTTTTTAATAAAAATATTTGGTTAAAAAGACTAGACTATAAACTAGAAACTTTTTTTTTAAATTTAACTGACAAATTTATTTAAATACAAACATAAATTGTATATATTTTAAGAGAAAAAAATACTAAGAACAATGTTATTAGTTATTTTTATAAATTTTTTAAATAAATAATATCATAAAGTTTATATTATTAAATAAATATATAAATAAATATTTAGTCTAACTGATCTTATAATTCATTAGTGTATTTAAATACTAGTTGAATTATTTATTTATAATCGTTTAAATATAATAGACTTCATTCGAAAATATCAAACTCAAACTTAAAAATTAACCTATAATAGATTATAGACTAGACTTAAACTTTAAATTTGTTAACATGTTAAGCTCAAGTTTCGCAAAATTAGCTCGATCCAATATATTTTCAGCCATGATAAAAATTAATATCTTTTGTATTGTTTCGTTTTTGTTGGATTTATAACTCATCGAGTTTAGAGAATTTCTTTCTCCACCTTGTTATATTGAATTATACCACTGAAAATTCAAAAATACTCTTCGAATGTACATATCCGAACACACTTTGTGAATTTGGGATATTAGGTTATTTCGTCTATATTTCATTTTCAGGGAGATTTCATATATGTATATCCGAAATAATCCAATATTCTAAATTTCTTTTGATTTTATTTTGATTTTATTTTGAAAAAATATTTATTTTTAATATAATTATAATATAATTAAATTGAGTTATTATTAATAAAGAATAAGTTAAATTTATAATTAAAAATTAAATGTTAAAATAAATTTATGATATGAAATTAAACAATGAATATAATAATTGAATTTTTAATTATAATGGTGAAATGTAATTGTCTTTTAATTTTTTATTTAAAATTATGAATAATTTTTGATAAAAAAATATAAGAAATATTTTTTAATTGTAACTTTGAAAACTAAATTTAATCTAGATGACACTTTTTAGTTTTTATTATAGAATTGATAATTAATTATTATGTTGTAATTAGAAAATTTATAATCATCCTCTAATGTCAGAAGTGATCTCAAACATTTTTATAAATTTTTTGATAATTTTTTAAAACAGAAAAGTATTTTTAAACTAATTAAAATCACTCAAATAAATGGAAAAAATCAAAAATAGTAAAAATCAAAATAACTATAGAAAAATTTCAGAAAGTCAAAAAACAAAGAAAATGATTTTCATGAAAAAAATTTAGAATTTAAAAATACAAAAAAATATTTTTAAACAATTAGAAACAAGTCAAAATAAAAGAAAAATTCTAAAAAATACCAAATCTGAAAATAAAATCACGAAGAAATAAAAATCAGAAAGAGAATATTTAAAAATATTTTTGCGAATTTTTTTCATAATTTTTGAGTCAGAAATGAATTTTCTTTGTTTTTTTGAAGTTTGATGTAAAAAATAAAATAAAATAAAGTTTAAAAAAAATATGGACCATTGGATGAGAGGCAAAACACGCCAGTAATCAGATCCAAAGGACCAGGCACACTGTGCATATCATGGTCAACTTTGAAAATTGCACCTGATCACCTTTTAATAATTAAAAAACAACTAAAATTCTGACGCGTTGGATGGAGTCTGACTAATAGAACTAATCAGATCCAAGGGCTCTCAAAACGCGCGTATGATAAAGCAAACACACTGTATAGGATTAAAAAAAATTACATGTCACACCCTCATTGGTTGAAGCACGACACGTAGGTCGTCTTTAACCTCCAGACGCCCTAGATTGAGGTTCCACAAACTGTAAAATTAGAGGACCAGACCGGTACCATTAGATTCGTCTCTTCATAACGATTCTAATGGTACCCTCACGCCAAATTTATATAAATTGAGCAAGGCTTGAATTGAGAAAAAGTAGAAATAATAGTGAGCACGAAATTCTCTAATATCTCACTCAAATCTCAATGAAATCATAAATTATAAGAAAGAATCAGAAGGATGAGGAGAGTAGATTAGTCTTTTATTTGGATTGATTTGACTAAGAAATATACCTGAACGAAGTAGCAAAAAGTTGCTCTGAAACTGGACTTCTGTAGCTCAAAATAGGCCACGATTCTTGAAGGTAAGAGTATGGTTAGCTTCAAAGAAGTTCAATGGAGCTAATTGAATGGAGTTTTTAGTGTTTTGAGGTGAGAATGAAAGAAATCAAAAATTCAAATTCAGAGTTCGTGTGGGATATGAACAGGGTTCAATTGGCTATCAAAAGCTTGTGAAAATGGGTGAAATGTGCATCTTATTTATTATAGGAGAGGATGAGGCAATTCTTAAGCGTGTGAATGGGAGAGTAATTGAGTGAATTCGTGTGAATCTCACCTTGATCTTTTCTGGAAACTTCTCTTTCTGCGGCCTTCTTTTAAGTTGTTTCCTTTTCAGCTGCTCTTTGAGCTTTCAAGATTAGAGCCTTTTCTGTTGTCTTAGTCAAATACTCTTTCTTGGTCTGATTAGATAATTCTTGTAATCTTAGAAATTCAGCATTCATCCATTTGTTGAACTCATTCCAGTTGTTGCTTATAAGAGATGAATCAGTTCTTGAGCCAGATATGTTTCGAAGCTTCCCAATTTGTGTTAAAGCATCTTCTATGAACAACGAGATGCTTTCTTCAAGATCTAGTTCTGGTACATCGAAACTTTGATGGAGTGGGGAGGTGACATTGGTTGTGGGGAACACTATGGATGATGAGGGAAGAGGTAAGACAATTTTCCTAGGATCAGAGCTGGGGCGAGGGGCATTAGATTCATTCATATCCATAAATGAATCTATCCTTTTCTTTTTCTTCTTTTTCTTCTGAGATGTTTCAGGTTCTTGAAACATGGCATTTATGGCTGACCTTTTCTTGCTAGACAAATTCTCTTATGGTGAAAAGAGATGTGGTTTCTTACAACATCGTCTTCTTTCTTCTTAAGTTCTTTTTCATCTAGATACTTTAGATCGATACTCTCATTGATGATACTGGATAAGAGTCTTCTCAGAGGAATATAACTTTTCCTTATATCACTTCTGTGATCGGTGGATCTGGAACTGACTGTTTAACGCTGGTTCGCGAAATGTCGCGGAAGCAAGAGTCGCCACCGTCTTTTATTTTCTCCAAATGGAAAGGACAAAAGCACAGAAAAATTCCTTATAGAGATCGCTCTCGGTTCGGGAGGTAGATTATAGAAAGGGAAGGTGTTAGCACCCTTTCTATCCATGGTTATCCATGGGCTCTTAGATACTTACTCATTTGTGTTTTCAAAATTGTTTGTTTGCTTTTCAAGTGTGGGTTTTAAAAAAAGTTTCTTTGAAAATTTCAGTTCGACTCTTGTATCAGTCCTCAAGAGTGTTTGAAAAATTGCTTTCGAAAGCTTTTTGAAAATGTGTTGGTGTGAAAAGTATTTTTGATTTGTTTTTGAGATTAGAGCAAGTATCTACGAGAACCTACCTACCCTAAGGAATTCGTCTGTGTAGATGTCCTTTAAAGTAGTGTCATCCCACCATTGAGAGGTAGGTAGCACCACCGTTGGAGGTGTTCGGGTCAATTCGAGGTTCGGGACATGGTGATCACCAGAGCAATGGGAAGACACCTTAGAAGCTACCCTCATGCCAGGTTCCCGGATCATGAGGACTTACTAAGACATCCTCTACTCGACGATCACCTTTTGAGAGGCAAGGCAACAGTGAGGCGCACCCTAGGGGTGGTGTGTGATTTGTGTGTCATGTTCATTTGCATTTATCTTGTTCATGTCATGGGTGATCTACGCGTTATTTTTATTTTAACATTCATTCTTGCATGCATTTATCTACAGTTAAAAGGATGCGGAAATTAAAAGTTCTAAACTATTACAAAGGCGCGGGTCCACATCGCCAAATTTAATCCAGAACCCGATTTGACAGAAAATAAATAAAGTGTGAGAAATAAAATGTCCGAGTTTACAAGGCTTTGGGAGAATTACATTAATATTTACAAGAAATAATAAGAATAAATGCGCGAAAGAAACTAAAGTTGAACGTTCGAGGGCGTTGGACCCTTTTGAAGTTAAATTGAAATTAAAAATTAATTAATTATTTATTGAAATAAAAGATGTGTTTTTTAGATTTTTTTTGTATTTATGAAATAAGAAAATTAAAATTAAAATTAAAAGAAACTCTAATTCTAAGTTATTTTTAACTATTTGAGAAAAATGTTAAAGTTTAACTTAATTTACTAAAGAATTTATGTACATGTTTATTTACAAAATAAATTAGTAGTTAATAATAATAATAATGATGATGAGAAAATTATTTATTAAAAAAAATGATGAAAAAGTAAAAAACCCTAATTTCTACATATTTAATTTATTAAGAAAAATATTAAGGTTTTGAAACCTAAATTAATCTAATTAATTGTTTAAACTTTATTTACAAAAATAATAATAGTAAAATTAATATTAATAAAATAAACATTTTTTTGATTTTTCTGTATTTTATATTTATTATGAAAATTATTTTATGGAATTAAAAGAAAACAATTAAAAAACAATTAAAAGAATAAAAAGGAAAAACAAATAAAAATTAAAAATTGAGCAAACCATAGGGGGTGTCTGGCCCAAGGGGAGGTTTTTTGAAGTATTGACTCCTGAGTACCGTGGTCTGCATTCTTTGGCCATTGGATTGAGTTTCATGCATAAGTTGTTCTACTTTGGCCATTTGGCTTTTGGCTTTTGGCCATTTGTGTTCTGCCTTCAACGTTCCTTAATGTCTGGCTTAATGTCTGCCTCGCCATGTATTGGTTGCATGCATATGTTTTTCTACTGTGGCCATTTAGCTTTTGGCTTTTGGCCATTTGGCTTTTGCCTTCAACGTTCCTTAATGAACCTGCATGGGATCCTGTCTAAATCTGCAGTGTTGAATCTCACGAACACATTAAATAAAATCATAAAATGCAAATAAAGCCAATATATGAAGAAATTTAATGTTTAGGCACAATATGGCATGTATGAATGATTATACCCTTTTGATCATGAAGATCAAATCAACCTTACCCTTACTGGAAAATTAGTGACCTGGATGCTTTTATGCCTTACTGGAAAATTAGGATCATGGAGATCAAGCCAGCCTTATCCTTACTGGAGAAGTAGTGAGGTGTTGGTTTGTAACTGAGATGGCTTTGTTTGTAGTGAGAGAGAGATTTGTAATAAGGATTTCAAGGTTTTAGGGTTCTTGAAAGAGTTTGATATTCCAACAGTGTTGTGGCAAGGTTTTTTCTCTCTTTTTCTCTTCTCCTCTTTTCTCTTCTGGTTTGTGTGACAAGAAGGTGATTATATAGTAGAAATTAGGGTAAAGCAAATGGGCTTTAAATGTGCAATTGGGCCTCCAATATTCACCTGAATTCGTCACTTTCCAGGCTAAATCGCAGGGACTTAAGTGCATTTTTTGAAGTTGAAATGTGAAAACAAAATGTAGCCGACATCGAGAACTAACTCCTGTCCGAAAATCGACTCAATCGGATAAACGGTGAATTAGTTATGAATTTTTGAAGTTTCAGCTCAGACAAACTTATTTTGGGCTTCAGTGTCGACTCTGACACGTTCTTCAATAAAAAACTGGTATTGATCGGTGCATAATTTGGTCTCGACTTTTGAAGCAAAGTTGTAGATCTATGAGTCAGGGACCTTGTGTAAAAATATGAGCCCAATCCGATAAAAATTGACCGAGTTATGAATTTTCGAAGTTTCGGCCCAGATGAAATAATATTCAGCATTCAGGATTTTCAGCGTGTCACGCACTCTGAGCAAAAAACGAAGGCCTTTTGAATACCGTTTGAACTCAATTCCTTCTGTGAAAATGTAGTCAACTCAATTTGTGAAATTTTGGCGCCGGAACCAGCTCGATACGATGAAAATCGACCAAGTTATGATTTTTTGAACATGACGCAAATAAACTTCTGTCACAAATTTTCTGCACGAAAATACCTGATAAATCCACATTTTTGAAGACCTTCTGATCGAAATTGGCTTCCAGCCGTGAGAGATGAAAACGTAGATGATGTCAAGACGGAATTTTGGCCACCGGAACGGGTTCAAAACAAGCCACGATCTTCAAGTTATGAATTTTTTAGCGCGTAAAAACTGCACTTTCAGCACACTTTTTCACCATATTTCTTCAAGAAAACTCACACATTCGGATACCTTCTTTAAAGAATTATCTCTTGAGCCGAACCTGAATTTGAGAATATGTTATCAGAGATATCTTGGCGAAAGAATACCTGAATATGACGCGCCGGGTTGGACTTGTGAATTTTTCTTGGAATATTTTGAGAAATATGGGAGGGCAAATTTTGGGGTACAACAGTTGCCCCTGTTCAATCTTCTTAGACCTGAGGATGCAGATTGGCTGACGTGCCTTTCGTAATCCGAGGGTGGAAGATGATTGAACACTAGAGTGCCCAGAAATTTGCGCTCACATAGTAGTGTGATGGTGGGAATGGGCTTATAGATGCCATTTAGAGGTTGCTGGATAGGATGATGGGCTTATAGATGCCATCTGGATGTTGATTGCGTAGGAGATTCCTTAGCGAGTACCTGCATACCTGCAAAAGAACAAATGAGTACCTGACACGTTGCAGGAGTTGGTTTTCAGATGCTTGGTATAGATGTGTCCTGACTGGTTACAGGAGCTGAGTCTGGAGCTTCACATGACGATGAATGAACCAGGGATGATTACTGCCTTAGCATGAATGGTAAGAGAACCTTGGGCGACTTTAACTTCAACAACGCTCGTTGAGAAAATCTTGGGTGTCTTCTACTGGGATAAGAATCAGGGAGATCTTAGGGTCGATCTGACTGAACCAGAGGAGGTTTTTTTTGATAAGGATGTGATGAAGGAATCTGAGACAATTACTCTGGGACGATTACTACCTCAGCGGGATGATGAAGGAATCTGGGACGATTACTACCTCAGCAGGATGATGAAGGAATCAGGAGCGATTACTACCTCAGCAGGACGATGAAGGAATCTGAGACGATTGCTACTCCAAATATATGATGAAGGAATCTGGGACGATTACTACCTCAGCAGGACGATGAAGGAATCTGAGACGATTGCTACTCCAAATATATGATGAAGGAATCTGGGACGATTACTACTTCAGCAGGACGGTGAAGGAATCTGAGACGATTGCTACTCCAAATATATGATGAAGGAATCTGGGACGATTACTACCTCAGCAGGACGATGAAGGAATCTGGGACGATTACTACCTCAGCGGGATGATGAAGGAATCTGGGACGATTACTACCTCAGCAGGACGATGAAGGAATCTGAGACGATTGCTACTCCAAATATATGATGAAGGAATCTGGGACGATTACTACCTCAGCGGGATGATGAAGGAATCTGGGACGATTACTACCTCAGCAGGACGATGAAGGAATCTGGGACGATTACTACCTCAGCGGGATGATGAAGGAATCTGGGACGATTACTACCTCAGCAGGACGATGAAGGAATCTGGGACGATTACTACCTCAGGGGGATGATGAAGGAATCTGGGACGATTACTACCTCAGCAGGACGATGAAGGAATCTGGGACGATTACTACCTCAGCAGGACGATGAAGGAATCTGGGACGATTACTACCTCAACGGGATGATGAAGGAATCTGGGACGATTACTACCTCAGCAGGACGATGAAGGAATCTGGGACGATTACTACCTCAACGGGATGATGAAGGAATCTGGGACGATTACTACCTCAGCAGAATGATGAAGGAATCTGGGACGATTACTACCTCAACGGGTAAAGACTTTTATCTGTTGATCGTTCTTTCCTGAAAAAGTAATGAATTAGTTGTATGCAATGTCATAATGCATGCATTGCCTGATTTTAAGATGTTCTCAAAGATAAATGAGATTGGGGTGATATGATGCGTCTATGCATGCTATAATGATGTATGTGACGTTTTATGAATGTGTTTTTTCGTCTAGGAAAGTAAATCCTTGACGGGTGCCGGGAAGTCGTATCCTGGGCTGATGTTGAAGAATAGATTTTGCTTCCACTGGGGATAGAAGACTGCAAGAATACCGGTAGGAGAAGATGACTCCGTTGCGGAATAAACTTGGCAAATGAGAGATTCTGCGGGGAGAAAAGATACTCTAGCGACCATGCTGGGAAGCAAAACTCTGTGGGGATAGAGATGCTTCTGCTGAATGTTGATAATAGTTTGCTGAGGATGTCTTGTTGTTGGAAGTGTGAATAGACTTCGCTGGGGATAGAAGACTTCGTCGAGGACGCTCTTTCCGTGGCTTTTGGATGAGGATAACCCAGTTATATCCTGTTAAGGAAATAGCTCTTTGAATAAAGCCGGGAGACGCGTTCGTGCTTTGCGAGGATAAGCTTCCAGAATCTACTGGGGATAAGCTTACTGCTTGGGGAGATGGACTCCAACTTTCCTGGGGAAACTGGATTGGACTCTCCTGGGGGGTCTTGGAACTGCGGGGGAGTGATTCCTTTGAATGTTGGTATACCGCCGGAGAACAATCTTTAGGCCGAGACTGCCGGGGATGCTTGTTAAGAATATATGCTGCTGGGGAAGTATTGAGATCTACGGGAGGATACCCAACTTCTTTAAGTTTGATTGTAGCTTTGCTCGGGGAAAGTGTATTGCTTGCTGGCTCACTCTCTGGGGGATTAGGATATCTGGTTATGTTCTTTAGCTGAACCTACCTTGGTACTTTGGAGGACCGAACAATTAGATTGCTTAGACAACTCTTATTGCCCCTGTTCTATGGGGGAGAGGAAGACCTGTGAGGTGCTGATAATTGTTGATGAGCAAACCTTCTTCTGGTAGGCAGGTGACGAGATAACAGGACATAGTCGTACGCTTTAATCCCTAACTTTTGCCTGGACCGCCCTTTCGGGTTTTTAGTCCACCGGGATACCCATTTTTGCCCAAGCCGCCTTTTCAGGTTTTCGACTTGCCGGGTGTACAGATTTTTTCATTTCATCCCTCATTTTTCCCGAACCCTTTTGGTTCGCCGGGAAGCCCTTATTTTTTGCCTAGGTATGTCAACCTAGCGGGTCTTTGATTGGGCGTAGTATTTTTTCGACTATGTCCATGCTCTTAGAATGTAGGGAGTTGCCCTTGTTAGAAGTGTTTTGTCATGCCACCACAAGGGATTTGATCAGGCAAGATTCGTTGTTGGAATGCCCCAAGTGACTCAGGTGGAGATTTTCCCCAGGCTATTTGGCCTTTTGAGAGATTCTCTGAATCTTGATTGGACTGCCCCAGATAATTGGATCATGATCATGTCGTGCCCCTTGATTGGAAGTGCTTTTGTTCACTAGGTATTCATCGTGCGAATTTCCCTGCTGTTCAAACAAAAAGTCATATGCAAACAAAGTTATGTTAAAAATGCAAAGCTTATGTCTGTCTTGAAGATTTTGAAAATGCATTCTTTTCATAAAACGAGTGATTGTTTGTAAAACGTGATGTCAACTCCGTATTTACCGTAAGCCTTAAGGAGTTAGGATACCTTTCGTAACAATATGCTTTCGAACTAACCCATGCTTCAGCTAGGACTTTTGAGGGTTATAACGTGGCCTGGTTCACGGTTTAAGAAACAAAGGATAAAGGCTCAAATTATTTGTACCCACCCGCTCTTCGTGATATTCTCCAAACCTAAACTCAGTTGATCATACGTTAGACCTTGTTTGAGTTTTTGCTCTGATTTTCCGGTGATGATTCGGATGTTGACAACTTATTTTGACTAGGCAGTCATTTCCTTTGCCGAGGGTTTGTAGGACCTCTTTCTTTTTTTTTGTTATCCCTTTCTTTTTTTGCCTGAACTGTTTCCTTTTTTGGAATTACAGTCAGCGGGATGCCCCAGTTTTGTAAGTCTCCTTCATGGGTTTGGACTTAATGGGTTTTTTATTTTTTGAGATAATGGCTGCCTTTCTTTATTGATTATTCGGAACCATCACTGTCTTTCTTCGTTTTGTAAGGATCTCTTTGGTGCCATTCGTTATGCACTTGGATCAACTGAGAGACTACCCTGCCCCGGGTTATGATTAAGGGTTTTAAATTTCGAGAAGAAAAACTCCTACTTCTTTGGCTCAAAGGGGTTGACGAGGGATTATCTTCCTTATTACTCCAGTGTTTAGGAATTGAAACAATGCCTGTACCTCATCAGTGGGGTCTGTTCAAAAGCATATTGTAGATCGTGGTATCGTTTTCGTCATCCTCCCTCAAGAGGCTTAGAATTAACGAGAGTTGTCATCAGAAAAGATATGAAAACAATTTGCATATAGTGAATGCGAATATATTGATTCAAAATAGACATAAGCGATGCATTAATGTGATAACAATGTTTAACATGAATAAATGTTCGAACAATCAAAGAAAAATACAACTTGAATATTTGAATGAACAAAAGACATTCTCGATGATTCGGTGTAGGATCAGTGTTCAAACTCGACCTCCTTGGCGTCAATCAAATCTTGGATCTTGTTCTTCAAGGTCCAACAGTCGTCGGTGTCATGTCCAGGACTGTCAGAATGGTAGGCACATCTCACACCCGGGTTGTACTTGGGAGAGGAAGTGTCAGGATTTTGAGGAGGATCCTTAAGTGTGATCATTTTCGCCTTCAGCAATTGCTGTAATGCCTGAGACAAAGACATGTTGATGTCAGTATACTTCCTGTCTTGATGCTTTATCCTACGCCTATTGCTCTTTCTTGGTTGAACGGGCGTGGGATCAGAAATCTGGATTGCCCCCACATCATGATGACCCTTTTTACCATGTATAGCATTGGACTCCTTCTTCCCACTGTAGGGCTTTTTCTGAGCATCAGCAGGTGCGGTTTCTTGAATCTTCCCTAACTTGATACCAGCTTCGATTCTTTCCCCAGTCAAGACAAGATCTGTAAACCCAGCAGCAGAATTCCCAATTAGGTGGTTGAAGAATGGACCAGACAGGGTCCCCAAGAACATGTCGACGAGCTCGCGGTCAGTCAGAGGTGGTTGTACCCTTCCAGCAAGGTCCCTCCATTTTTGAGCATACTCTTTGAAGCCTTCGCCTGTACCCATAGACATCCCCTGAAGCTGAGTACGCGTGGGAGCGAGGTCGGCATTATACTGGTAGTGTTTGTAAAATGCAGTGGCCAAGTCTTCCCAGGTACGGATGTTGGCTCCATTCAGTTGATAGAACCACTCGAGCTGAGTCCCTGAAAGACTCTCTTGGAAGAAATGGATCCATAAGTTTTTGTCAGCTGTATAGGGCTGGATCCTCCTTGTATAAGCCCTGAGATGCAACTTAGGACAGGATGCCCCGTCGTATTTAGCAAAGGCAGGTACCTTGAATTTGCGCGGGATCACTACCCCCGAAGACAGACCTAGATCCTCGAAGTCCAGGCCAGGCACCTTTTGTATCTCCATAGCACTTAGCCGGTCTTCCAACTGTTTGTACTTGTCCTCAGCAGGAGGGTACTGTTCGTCGTTGAAATCTGTCTCGTTGTCGGAGACCACTGGACTAGGCACCTCTCTCTCATGGTGACTGCTTTCCCTCACAGATGGGGTAGTCCTCTCAGTTTTAGTCTGCGGTGTATTCCCAGATCTGCGTCTAGGGCTGAACAAGACAGTCCTCTTCTTCTTCTTGTCCTTCTTCAAGAGCAGAGCCTTCAGATCTTGCTGCCCCTGGGTCAAATTCATGATCAGCTCTTGGAACTGGGCGTTCTGAGCCTGGAGGTCCTTGATAGTCTGCTCGGCTGATGATTCAGGATTCATGACGATCGGCTGAAATAAACAGCGGAGACGGGTAAGCAACCTGTTAAAGGGATACCTGCAATGCAATGAGATGTATGACGTGCATGTAATGTTTTCAAGGACCTCGCGGGGTACACAGAAAATTTGTTAGCATTTGGAACCGGTAGCTTGACTGAAGGCACTGCATATTGTTGAGAGTCCTTCTTCAAGGGTCAAAGGCTCACCATATCCAGTGGGTCATAGCCCCTGACACCCTTGGCTAGAGGAAAATAAATCCTCTTTGCCCCTGGCTAGATGTTTGATTTATCATGACCTGCATCACAAGCCCTTGAAATCCTTGAAATGGGTTAAGATGTATGCAATGGTATGCAATGGTATGATGTCATGCTATGCATGGGGTAATGTGAGTAACCCTGTTATGAGTCCCACTTAAGGACTATAAACAAACCCTGCAAGAAATTCAGCATACTTTGTTATGAGTCCCAATTAAGGACTATAAACAAAACCTGCAAGAGATCTAGTAAACCCTGTTATGAGTCCCAGTTAAGGACTATAAACAACACCTGCAAGAAATTTGGTAAACCCTGTTATGAGTCCTAGTTAAGGACTATAAACAAGACCTGCAAGAAACTTAGTACCCTGTTATGAGTCCCAATTAAGGACTATAAACAAGACCTGCAAGAAACAAGTGTCAGGTAACAAGTACATAGATAGTCAAGTACGAAGGCACACAAGTCACATAAAAGAAACCCTTAGAGTTCAGGCCAGCATGGGGTCTGGGTATTACCCTCTTGAAGTTGGTGGGCTCAACCTGTCCTATTAGAAGTAACTGGGTTCTAAGGGTCCCAATATCACTGGATTGCTTTCATTGTTCATCGTTTCAATTTAGCCACTGAACTGGCGACCGAAATATTCCAGGAAAGCAACCCTCAATTGAGCGTAGTATCGAGTATCAACCAACCTCGGACTGCACCAAAGTCAGTTATCTCACTACCCTAAAGAGGCCAAGATAGTTCAATTAAGGTTCCTAAGGTCTGTTGATGCTTCACGACACCATGCGGAGGCCCCGTACTCTCCTTGACTGAACTCAAGGGTTACCGGTACACACCAAAGTGCCACATCAACGTAGCAGACTGTTTCAACCATGTCGGTATACCCCGCACAGTTCCCTCACAGCCTTGTTGCTACTTTCTAAGAAGGTATCCCCAGATCCGGGTTAGGATCTATAGAACTCCCAAGACAGTCCCACAATAATAAAGCAAGAAAGTCAATACAATTGAAAACACATTTATGAACTATCCCTAAGGTACACCTCACTTTAAGTTTAAATCCCCAGCAGAGTCGCCAGTTCTGTGATCGGTGGATCTGGAACTGACTGTTTAACGCTGGTTCGCGAAATGTCGCGGAAGCAAGAGTCGCCACCGTCTTTTATTTTCTCCAAATGGAAAGGACAAAAGCACAGAAAAATTCCTTATAGAGATCGCTCTCGGTTCGGGAGGTAGATTATAGAAAGGGAAGGTGTTAGCACCCTTTCTATCCATGGTTATCCATGGGCTCTTAGATACTTACTCATTTGTGTTTTCAAAATTGTTTGTTTGCTTTTCAAGTGTGGGTTTTAAAAAAAGTTTCTTTGAAAATTTCAGTTCGACTCTTGTATCAGTCCTCAAGAGTGTTTGAAAAATTGCTTTCGAAAGCTTTTTGAAAATGTGTTGGTGTGAAAAGTATTTTTGATTTGTTTTTGAGATTAGAGCAAGTATCTACGAGAACCTACCTACCCTAAGGAATTCGTCTGTGTAGATGTCCTTTAAAGTAGTGTCATCCCACCATTGAGAGGTAGGTAGCACCACCGTTGGAGGTGTTCGGGTCAATTCGAGGTTCGGGACATGGTGATCACCAGAGCAATGGGAAGACACCTTAGAAGCTACCCTCATGCCAGGTTCCCGGATCATGAGGACTTACTAAGACATCCTCTACTCGACGATCACCTTTTGAGAGGCAAGGCAACAGTGAGGCGCACCCTAGGGGTGGTGTGTGATTTGTGTGTCATGTTCATTTGCATTTATCTTGTTCATGTCATGGGTGATCTACGCGTTATTTTTATTTTAACATTCATTCTTGCATGCATTTATCTACAGTTAAAAGGATGCGGAAATTAAAAGTTCTAAACTATTACAAAGGCGCGGGTCCACATCGCCAAATTTAATCCAGAACCCGATTTGACAGAAAATAAATAAAGTGCGAGAAATAAAATGTCCGAGTTTACAAGGCTTTGGGAGAATTACATTAATATTTACAAGAAATAATAAGAATAAATGCGCGAAAGAAACTAAAGTTGAACGTTCGAGGGCGTTGGACCCTTTTGAAGTTAAATTGAAATTAAAAATTAATTAATTATTTATTGAAATAAAAGATGTGTTTTTTAGATTTTTTTTGTATTTATGAAATAAGAAAATTAAAATTAAAATTAAAAGAAACTCTAATTCTAAGTTATTTTTAACTATTTGAGAAAAATGTTAAAGTTTAACTTAATTTACTAAAGAATTTATGTACATGTTTATTTACAAAATAAATTAGTAGTTAATAATAATAATAATGATGATGAAAAAATTATTTATTAAAAAAAATGATGAAAAAGTAAAAAACCCTAATTTCTACATATTTAATTTATTAAGAAAAATATTAAGGTTTTGAAACCTAAATTAATCTAATTAATTGTTTAAACTTTATTTACAAAAATAATAATAGTAAAATTAATATTAATAAAATAAACATTTTTTTTGATTTTTCTGTATTTTATATTTATTATGAAAATTATTTTATGGAATTAAAAGAAAACAATTAAAAAACAATTAAAAGAATAAAAAGGAAAAACAAATAAAAATTAAAAATTGAGCAAACCATAGGGGGTGTCTGGCCCAAGGGGAGGTTTTTTGAAGTATTGACTCCTGAGTACCGTGGTCTGCATTCTTTGGCCATTGGATTGAGTTTCATGCATAAGTTGTTCTACTTTGGCCATTTGGCTTTTGGCTTTTGGCCATTTGTGTTCTGCCTTCAACGTTCCTTAATGTCTGGCTTAATGTCTGCCTCGCCATGTATTGGTTGCATGCATATGTTTTTCTACTGTGGTCATTTAGCTTTTGGCTTTTGGCCATTTGGCTTTTGGCTTCAACGTTCCTTAATGAACCTGCATGGGATCCTGTCTAAATCTGCAGTGTTGCATCTCACGAACACATTAAATAAAATCATAAAATGCAAATAAAGCCAATATATGAAGAAATTTAATGTTTAGGCACAATATGACATGTATGAATGATTATACCCTTTTGATCATGAAGATCAAATCAACCTTACCCTTACTGGAAAATTAGTGACCTGGATGCTTTTATGCCTTACTGGAAAATTAGGATCATGGAGATCAAGCCAGCCTTATCCTTACTGGAGAAGTAGTGAGGTGTTGGTTTGTAACTGAGATGGCTTTGTTTGTAGTGAGAGAGGGATTTGTAATAAGGATTTCAAGGTTTTAGGGTTCTTGAAAGAGTTTGATATTCCAACAGTGTTGTGGCAAGGTTTTTTCTCTCTTTTTCTCTTCTCCTCTTTTCTCTTCTGGTTTGTGTGACAAGAAGGTGATTATATAGTAGAAATTAGGGTAAAGCAAATGGGCTTTAAATGTGCAATTGGGCCTCCAATATTCACCTGAATTCGTCACTTTCCAGGCTAAATCGCAGGGACTTAAGTGCATTTTTTGAAGTTGAAATGTGAAAACAAAATGTAGCCGACATCGAGAACTAACTCCTGTCCGAAAATCGACTCAATCGGATAAACGGTGAATTAGTTATGAATTTTTGAAGTTTCAGCTCAGACAAACTTATTTTGGGCTTCAGTGTCGACTCTGACACGTTCTTCAATAAAAAACTGGTATTGATCGGTGCATAATTTGGTCTCGACTTTTGAAGCAAAGTTGTAGATCTATGAGTCAGGGACCTTGTGTAAAAATATGAGCCCAATCCGATAAAAATTGACCGAGTTATGAATTTTCGAAGTTTCGGCCCAGATGAAATAATATTCAGCATTCAGGATTTTCAGCGTGTCACGCACTCTGAGCAAAAAACGAAGGCCTTTTGAATACCGTTTGAACTCAATTCCTTCTGTGAAAATGTAGTCAACTCAATTTGTGAAATTTTGGCGCCGGAACCAGCTCGATACGATGAAAATCGACCAAGTTATGATTTTTTGAACATGACGCAAATAAACTTCTGTCACAAATTTTCTGCACGAAAATACCTGATAAATCCACATTTTTGAAGACCTTCTGATCGAAATTGGCTTCCAGCCGTGAGAGATGAAAACGTAGATGATGTCAAGACGGAATTTTGGCCACCGGAACGGGTTCAAAACAAGCCACGATCTTCAAGTTATGAATTTTTTAGCGCGTAAAAACTGCACTTTCAGCACACTTTTTCACCATATTTCTTCAAGAAAACTCGCACATTCGGATACCTTCTTTAAAGAATTATCTCTTGAGCCGAACCTGAATTTGAGAATATGTTATCAGAGATATCTTGGCGAAAGAATACCTGAATATGACGCGCCGGGTTGGACTTGTGAATTTTTCTTGGAATATTTTGAGAAATATGGGAGGGCAAATTTTGGGGTACAACAACTTCCATCTCTGGTTGTTCTCACATTATCTCTTAAATGATGGAAAATAAGAGAGGGGGTATTTATACAAACACCTAAGGAAATGAAGTACAATATGTATAAAAAATCTCCAGGAACAGTTGATGCATGCTTCCTTTGAGGTACTTGGATTATTGATGATTCAAAGATTTTGGCCCAAATCTTTAGATAATCATGAAGACTATCACTCTTCGAGGCTTTCTATAACTTGAAGATGACTTGATAGACTTCCAACATTTATAACCATGGACTGTTTGTCTCATAGCACCTTATTCCTTTTCCATCAAGATTAAGAACTTTGGCGATGATTTGTTCATTAACGATAGCCTTCTTTCCTTTAACAAATGATACCACTTGGAAGATTGATGACTTTGAATGTATCCATGAGTCTTTCACAAGGTGAGGAAGAACAGGTCCGTTGAGAAGGTTGAAGTAGTTTTCCCATCTTTGGTTTGTAAAATCAGCCAAAAGATCAAAACCATTATCTTTAATGTTTTGAAAATCTACTAAGGGTTCACAAAGAACATTTAAGAAATCCAAATTTGTAGACAGAGTACTTTCATGAGCATCATATGGTTTTTCTTATAAACTCTTTTGATCATTTCCATGTGATAAAAGGAGAATATGAGGAAAGGATTATCGGTTGGGAGGAGAGAGTCTTTCGAGAGCAATTTTGATTTAAGAGTTCATAACTGGTTTTTGGAGCTTAGGGTTTGAACTAGAACTAAACCTAAGTAAGCGGTAAAGGAGGGGAAGGTTATTTAAAAGACATTTAGAGAAAGTTATAGAAACGTGTACGCAAGGAAAGTAATGATGGCCTATTACTATTTTAAAGAAAATGTTATAGCCCATGTTATGACATATTACAGCGAAATGAAGAGAGAGCACATATAAAATGTCTAAATAAAAAACAAAAAACATAATAAGAGAGAGTTTAGATGACTGATCAGTGGTATTTATACAGTTATTTATCGTTAATTGCAGTTACCTTTTCTTTTAGTGCCGAGTGTTTTATTTCATTTTACTACATTTTATGCTTTGGTTGCGTGTTTTAGTGTTTTTAGGGTCAGCAGAATAAAACAGGACAATTCAGGGCGAAAAGTGTAAAAACTCGGAGTTTAAGAGAAAGTCAAAAATCCACCTATAGGAGGCCTGAAACAGGCCGTGTCAGGATGGGTGAGTGAAGAAATATGGAACTCAAGGGTGCAACATGGGCAACCGTGTTGCCTAACACGGGCTGTGTTGCAACCCCTGGGAGTTGAAGTGGAGAACTAAAAGCTTGATGGCCAACACGGGCGGCCGTGTTACCCAACACAGGCCGTATGGGTCTGTGACACTAATTTCAGATCTTTTTTATATTTTCCCCATTTTTTAAGATGTGGGGGCATTTTGGATACTTCCATCCAACCTAAATGAGTTTTTGCTATTTAGAGGAGTTTGCACGATGAATTGAAGTACTTTTTTCCAGCGGAGAATTTTGACGATAGAAGAGAGCAACATATGAGATTATTAGAGGATGGAGATTTTTCATGAATGGAAGCGATTGAAGATCAAAGTTCATCAGTTATTTGTAATTTCTAATTTTTATATCATTGAAATTACTTTGAACAATATGAATAGCTAAACCCTCCAATGCTAGGGGGTGTCCCTAATTTGAATTTGTAATGACGTTGAATTTCTGATTTTATCAATTCCATGGTTTTTTTATTCAATTTAATCGTGCAATGTTTTTATGCTTTCTTGATCAGACCAATTAGGATCAATTTACGGTTAACAACCAGCTGGACCGTGGTTGTTAAGGTTTTTGTACGATTAGACTATAGTAGATATCACATAGGACTAGGGATACCCTATAGTTACCAGTTAACTCTTGATAAAACAAAGACTTGATTTCATCATAACTCTATATGGACTTAGGATTTAAGATGAATGTTTAAAGGTTTTCCCACTAAGGACTTAGGGGAAAATAACCTAAAGAGCTGGTAATTGGTATTATGAACTTGTTGAAGAAATCAGGATTCAAGGTTGTTACAGGGAAAATTACACACCACACCCTAGTTGTTGATTTACAATTTGCAACAGCTATACAATAATATTTATGTATCATGTCACTGTTCAATGATAGCTTTCAACCTTTTCCTATGAATAATGTTTTTCTATTAATCTTGTAAACAAAGATTTGTTAAGTAAAGAAAGATAGATGTAAATTCAACTGTTTATTCCCAACAGCCACAATGAGAGTGGTTGTCAATACAGTATAAAGGAATGTCCTTACGCCACTCTAGAGGGTAGAGGTCACAAACACTTTATGTACCTTTTTCAAAACATCACACGTTAACCATTTGAACTTTCTTCTTATCTTCAGAGGCTTCAAATATTTGAATGTTGAACGTTGAAGCTTGTTGTAGAAGAATATTTATTATGAGCCTTAGAACCTACGGGGACGCACCTTTGAGGCTTTAGATCTAGAATTTTCAAATTTCTGCGTCAAAACTTAAAAGCAATGGTGCTAAAACATTCTAAACATTAGTATGAACATGCATGAAAGCTTATAAACCATTTACAACGTAAGAATTGAGAGTTTGTAATTAAGAATTTTTACCCAACCGGAGCTACTTGGTGTGACTATTTTGGGCGTGGATTGACTTGGCAAGAGGCCTGAGTAGACTCCTGGAAGTCTCAGAAATGTGATTTGCTCACTTGTTTGGACTGATAGCGCCTGGGAATATAGCTGCCAATTCGTGCAACTTTTAGCAATTTTTGAGAATTTTGTAGAGCTTTCTTGTAGCTTTTGGAGATCTTTTGCATGTAGAATTTCGTTCTCTTTCTTGCTTCCAATGTATTGTATTTATAGAGTTAGGAGAAGAGCAAGTATGACAAGAAACAAATCTTTCAAGGCCATGAGACAAAAATTCAACATATTGAAAGTTTACCATATTTGGATGATTCTTGTCATTATTGATGCTACATGAACCTGGACAGTTTTTTTTGGTCTTTGCACGAAATATTGGGCTCCATGATGGGTCAATCCAAGCCCAAATGCATTATCCCATTATTTCTTATATTTTTATTTAATTTATTTGATTTAATTCATATTTAAATGAATAAAAATTCAAATAAATAGAAATAAAAATCAAAATAGTGCATGGTTAGGTTTAGAGATCCTTGGGTATATCATAAACATGTTTTAACCCTAAAAGTTAGGTCCATTAACCTAAAAATGCAATTTTGCTCAAAGTTGACTTCATGCATTTTTCACAAATTTTCCCAACTTGTGCAAACCATAAATTGCTCAATTTTCATCTTTTGAAGATGATCCTTGACTTTTGGGAAATCCCAAGATTTCATCTACAATATCTATGTTGATAATGTTTGCTTTTGAAGACATTATCTTGATGTAAGTTGTCTTGACAAAAAGTGTCTTTTGTTGACTTTTTAAAAATGACATGTAATGTATGAGCTCATATCTTCCATATGATACATTTTATGAACTTGAGAATAAAAACAAAGTTGTAGAGGATTGTATTCTATTCATAATGAGATTTGGTTGGGGCAAAATGGATGAAGCATGTGAAAGTTATACCTGGTCAAAGCTCAACTGACTTTTCCCAAGAAACCCTAATTTAACAAACCTTAACTTTTGATGATCTGAGGACTTTCCTTGAGGAATCGTGATCAACCCTTGATCAAATTATGAATATCACTTCAAAATGTTTATGTTGACCAAAAATCTTGAAGTTTGACTGTATATTGACCTTATTTGACTTTTGACCTAATACGATTGATTTTCAGTCATCTGAGCAATTGACTGAGCAAACTTGTAATGCAAGGCATGAAAATTGGCATGATCATTCTTTGGGACATATTAGGAACTAAGAAAATCACTTGTGGTCTTTGAAACCAAAACTTCTTTGTGAAAAATGAAACCCTAGTTGGAAATCCATTGCTTAGGAGGAGAATATGTCTGGTCAATTCTTGGTCAACCTTGAGCAATTGAGGACCTCTATGAGCATGTCTTGAAAAGTGAGATGGAAAATTTTGGGGTACAATAGTTGCCCCTGTTCAATCTTCTTAAACCTGAGGATTTAGATTGGCTTGTCTTCCTTTCGTGATCTGATGGTGGAAGATGATTGAACATTAGAGTTGCCCATAAATTTGCCCTCGCCTGTGTACAAAATGATGTTGTTGGTTGATGATATCAGGAATGGGCTTACAAATGCAATTTGGAGAAGATGACAGAGAGTCTTCCAAGATGGGCTTATAGATGCCATCCAAAATAAATGTTAACTTCGAAGTGGAAGAAGTATCAGAATAAGTCTTTGGTCGATTTACCCTGAGTCATAAGAGGTCTCTTCGTTTGACTTCGTATAAGAAGTATACTAGAATGAGCTTGTGTCTGATTGTATCTTAGCAGATGTGTTAGGGAGTGTCAGAATGAATCTATGTCACGATTGTATCTAGAGATGTATTGAGTATGGGTATCAGAATGAACCTATATCTTGATCGTATTTGAACTAAAAGATATATTAAATGAGCATCACAATGACATTCGTATCTGGAGCGTATCTGAAATGTATCTCTTTTTTTAGAATGTTTTCGCTGGGGAATTATTTCTTGACTGGGGAGAATTAAAGTTAGTTGTTATCTGGTCGAAATCCAAGCTTCACAGTAACTTGCTGATGATAATAAAATTGATTGTTATCTGGTCGTATTCCAGGATTCACAATGACTTACTGGGGAATATGAAATTAACTATTATCTTGTCAGATTCTAGGCTTCACAGTAACTTGCTTAAGCTTAAACTGTTATTTGGTCGAATTCCAGGCTTCGAAATAACTTAGATGAAAGGATGAAGTTAATTGTTATCTGGTCAGATTCTAGGCTTCGCAAAAACTTACTGAAATTAATCTGTTATCTGGTCGTATTCCAGGCTTCATAGAAAAATGAAGTTAAACTGTTATCTGGTCACATTCCAGGCTTTGTAGTAATTTTCTTGAAAGGATAGAAGTTAATTGCTATCTGGTCGGATTCCAGGCTTTGCAACAACTTGGATGTAAGGACGAGGTGAGTTACTATCTGGTCGGATTCCAGGCTTCATAGTAAATTGAAATTAAACTGTTATCTGGTCGTATTCCAGGCTTCACAACGACTTACTGGGGAATATGAAATTAACTGTTATCTGGTCAGATTTCAGGCTTCGCAGTAACTTGCTTAAGGTTAAACTGTTATTTGGTCGAATTCCATGCTTCACAGTAACTTAGATGAAAGGATGAAGCTAATTGCTATTTGGTCAGATTCCAGGTTTCGCAACAACTTACTGAAATTAATCTGTTATCTGGTCAGATTCCAGGCTTCACAAAAAAATGAAGTTAAACTGTTATCTGGTTGTATTCCAGGCTTCGTAGTAATTTTCTTGAAAGGATAGAAGTTAATTGCTATCTGGTCGGATTCCAGGCTTTGCAACAACTTGGATGTAAGGACGGGGTGAGTTACTATCTGGTTGGATTCCAGGCTTCATAATAAATTGAAATTAAACTATTATCTAGTCGGATCCAGGCTTCTCAATAATTGAAGAAGTTAAACTATTATCTGGTCGGATTCCAGGCTTTGTAGTAACTTAAACTGTTATCTGGTCAGATTCCAGGCTTTACAGTAAATTGAATCAACCGTCCTCTGGTTGTATTGTTGAGCTGTTACTTCAGATAGCTGCCCCGTCTTATTTCAGGAATTAATCTGGAACCTGCTTTTGTTGGTTGTTGAGATAGTTTCCCTGTCTGGTTTCAGGAATTAATCTCTAACCTGGTCTTGTAGATAGTCGCCCCGTCTTGTTTCAGGAATTTATCTATAATCAGTTGTTCATAAATAGTTGCCATGTATGGTTTCATGAATTAATCTGGAACTTTTGAAAATCGTTGGTGATATTCGTCTGTTGATCTTTCCTGAAAAGGTAAAGAGTTAGCTGTATGAAATGTCATGATGCATGAAATTCATTGGATAATGATGTTCTCAAAATAAATGGGACTGTGCTATATGCATTTTGTATGTATATGCTATGACGCTTGTAAAATGATGTAGGAATGCAATAAGTAAATGTATCAGTTGTTCTTTGCAGTGTCGTTGACCTGGGGAAAATAAATCCCTAATTGTTGCTGGGGATAAAGAGTATGTGTATCTTCGATCTTCTGGGGATTGTTTCCGCTGGGGACTCCTTCTTTCTTGTTTGAGGAAACTCCACTGGGGAACATTGAATTCTTGCTTTTTGCTTGTGGAAACTCTGTTGGAGAGTGTTAATTCCTGCTTGGGGAGAAGAGTTTAAGAACGTTGGTTGTTCATTGCTCTACTAGGGAGTCTATACCCTGACTGGGGATAAAAAAGATGAATATTCCTTCTGACTCACTTGGGGAGGATAAAGTTGACTGACATCTGGTCCGGTTTCAGGTTCCGTAGCAACTCCCTGGGGATAATGACGACTTCACTGGGGAAGGGTGTTTTGCTGGTGACTTATGGCCATCAGAGGAAAAGACTCAAGCTGGGTAGATTGGACCTCATTGGGGAAATAAATCTTGTTGGGGAAATAAACCCTGTTGACGGAGGTCTGGACTCCGTTGGGAAATAAACCCTGTTAATAGAGGTATATCCTGCTGAGGAAATTCTTTGCCGATTCGAATAAGCTCTGCCGGAGAGAATTAGTTTGCAAGGGCTTTTATAGTTTTGAAAACTCAGCTGGAGAAGAATTCCCATAAACTATAATGATTGGGATCCTGTAGATAAGCAATATTACTGGGAGGAATCCTTCACTCCTTCATCTGCTAGAGTGATCTGCTGGGAAAATTGTGGGGAATGTATGTACTTTGCGAAGATCACCATCTAGGGATAAACCTCCTAAAGTCGCTATGTGGGGATCCGTGGAGACTTGAACATACCTCTACTTCTAGAGCCCTTGGTGAATGCTAATTAGGGTGATAAGTCTTCTACTGATAGATAAGTGACGAGATGAAGGGACATAGTCATACGCTTTAATCCCTAACTTTTTCCTGGACTTTCCTTTCAGATTTTCAGTCCACTGGGATACCCTTTTTTGCCCAAGCCGCCTTTTCAGGTTTTCGACTTGCTGGGCGTACAATTTTATTTATATATCCCTAATTTTTGCCTGAACTCTTTTGGTTCTCCGAATACCCTTATTTTCGCCTAGGCCAGTCAACCTAGCGGGTCTTTTTTGTCATGGTAGTATTTTTCGACTATGTCCATGTTCACAGAGTGTGGATAATTATCACTGTCCATAGTAGTAACTGTTGTAGCACTTCCAGAAAAATGTTCGCTTGATTGTATGTGGCCCTTCATTGGAACTCATGTTAAATGTCCCAAGTGATTCAGATGGAGATCTGCCCCTGACTATTCAAAACTTTTGAGAGATTCTTTGAATCTTGACTTGACTGCCCTGGATCATTTAGACACCATGTCATTTCACTTGATTATGAAAGGCCTGTTACTGGAAATGTCTTTCCATCTGAGGTGATTCTGTTTATTGAGAGGATTTCTGTTCATTGAATATGCGTCGTGCGAATTTCTTTATTGTCGAACAATTAGTCATATGCAAACAATGACATTTAAAAAGTGCAAAGCTTATGTCTGTCTTAAAGTTTTAAAAATACATTTTTAGTAAACAAAAATTTGTAAGAATGTGATATCAAACTAGGATTTATAGCAAGACTTAGAGGAGTCGAGATACCTTTTTGTAACAATATGCTTTCGAACTAACCCATGCTTCAACTAGGACTTTTAAAGGTTGTAGCGTGGCCTGGTTCACGTTTTAAGAAACAAAGGATAAAGGCTCAAACTTTTTTTGTTCCCAACCCGTTCTTCGTGATGTTCTTCAGTCCTATACTCAGTTAATTATGCGTTTAGATCCCAATTGAGTCTGGAATCTTTGCCCTGATATTTTGGTGATGGTTCAGATACTGAAAGTTTATTTGAGAAGGCAGTCATCATTTTTTTTGTAATATTTTTTGTCGAGGATTCGTAGCGACCTCTTTTTAGATTTTATTATCCCTACCTTTTGCCTGAACTGTTTCTTTTGTGATTACAGTCAGCGGGATGCCCCGATTTTTCCTTAAGTCTCCTTCATAGGTTTTGACTTAACGGGCTTTTCTTTTGAAAAATAATGACTGCCTATTTTAACAATTATGCAGAACCATCACCATCTTTTGTTTTGGAATGATACCTCTGACTCTACTTATTGTGTACAAGGGGGAATCTTGCAATTGAATGCACCATTGAATTAACTGAGAAACTACCCTGCCCCAGGTTATGATTAAGGGTTTCAATTTGCGTGAAAAAGAAAACTCCTACTTCTTAGGCTTAAAGGGGTTGAGTAGGGATTATCTTCCTTATAACTCCACTATTTAGGATTTGAAACAACGCCTGTACATCGTCAGCATGGTCTTTTCAAAAGCATACTGTAGAGATTATGGTATCTTTTTCGTCATCCTCCCTCTAAAGGTTTAAGCTTTTAATCGAGATTTGAATATCACAAAAAGGAAGTAAAAGCACAGTTTCAGTATAGTGACAACAAATGGATTAATTCAAGACAAACATATCCAATGCATTAATGGAATAACAAAGTTTGACATGAAATAAGTGTTTGAACAATCAAAAGAAAATTATAATTTGAAAATTCTAATGAACAAAAAGCCTCTTTGTCTGAACTTGTCACTTCAGATGGTGTGCCTTTGAGGGATGGCAGAAGAATTCAGTCTGACCATCTTGTGTGAACTCCAGCACCCTTTTGTCGATCAATCCCTGAATCTTATTTTTCAATGCCCAACAACTATTAGTGTCAAGCCCCAGACTATTGGAATGATAAGTGCATCTCACATTAGGGTTGTACTGAGGAGAGGCGGTGTTGGGATTCTTAGGAGGATGATTCAATGTTATCAACTCCGTCTTCAACATATGTTGCAATACTTGAGCCGAGGACATGTTGATTTTTGTGAATTTCCTTTTGCGCGCGTCCTGCTTACGCTGATTTCCTTGTTGTTGTTGTTGCACCGTTGCTGGATTAAAGATCCGCACTGCCCCCACAGATTGGTTGAGATCACTCTTATTACGACCCTTTCTGGTCGTACATGGTACTTGACTCCTTCTTTCTGTTGTATGATCTCTTTTGAGTAGTTGAAGATGCAGTCCCCTGAATCTCACCTCTCCTGAGTATATTTTCAACATCTTCCCGCATGAACATGTCACCCAATTACCTGTCTACCAAGAGAGATTGATCATTGATTAGTCCCCAAACTCTAACAAATTGCCCCAGACAGTTGTATCTGTCCTGATGAAGCTTGCTGATGAGAATCCTCAACTCTTCTTGTTCCCGAGTTAAACTTTGGATAAGAGCCATCTGACTACTCATCTAGACTCTCATCCTTTCCATCTCAGCTTGCAGTTGTTCCAACTGGTCATCATTGTTGTGTTCAGGATTTTTCTGGGTCATGTTCCCAGCGAGGAGTGTTTTCAATTCTTCTTGCCACTTGGATAGATTTAGAAACATTTCCTCGAACTGAGCATATTGAGCTTAGAAACCTCCGCCATTATGTTCGAGAGCCATTTTTCTGCTGAAATAAACAACGAGAAAATGAGAAACCTGTACTGGAAGACCTGCTATTTAATGACACGCATGCAATGTTTTCAAGGATCTCACGGGATAAACACAAGAAAATGTTTAAATTTTGGTTGCATCTTTGACGGAAGAACTTTGTATCATTGAATGTGCTTCTACAAGAATAAAGCTCACCATGTCGAGTGGGTCATAGCCTCTGACTTAATTTATCATGCTTTAGTCTTTTGATGGCATTGGCTAGAGGAAAATAAATCCCCTTTTCCCCTTGCTAGACGTCTGGTTCATCATAACCTGCATCACAGGCCCTAGAGATCCTTGAAATGGTTAACGAAATGCTATAGCATGATGTCATGATGTATATATTATGCACCAAGCAAAAGTTTAAGGTGATGAAGACAAGTGAGTCTTGCAAGAAGTCCAGGTTATTGGATAATGACTACAAACAAGTCCTGCAAGGAACTCACATTGTTAGATAATGAATACAAAAAAACCCTGCAAGGAGTTCAAGTTGTTAGATAATGAAAGCAAACAAATCACACAAGTAGCCTTAGGTTCAGGCTTTCATGGAATTTGTAGGTAAGTACCTTCTTGAAGTTTTAGTTGGATCAACCTATACTAAAAGAAGTAACCGGGTTCTAAAGAATCTCAATATCATTGATCTTTCTTCATCGGGCATTGTTTCAGCTCAAGTGATCTTTTCTCGTGGCCGAAATATCCTGAAAGTCCGATCTCAATGAGTGTAGTATCGAGTATACACCAATCCTCAGTTTTATACCGAAGCCGGCTATCTCACTACTTTCTAATGGCCAAGTTTGTCCAACTAAGGTTCTAAGGTCAGGTAGTGTTTCATGACACCACACAACGGCCCCATATTCTCCTTAATTCAACACAAAGGATACTGGTACCAACAAATGTGTCACACTAACGTAGCCATCACTTCAACCATGTCGATATTACGCCACACATTCCCCACGATCTATTGCTACTTACCTAATGTTCCCCAGATCCGGGTACATAATATATACAAGAATACCCAAACATAAACCCAAAATGTAAAGCAAGAAAGTCAAACAAGTTAAGCATTTTAAATATGATCTAGCTCTAAGGTAACCCCACTTTTAGTGTCATATCCCCAGCAGAGTCGCCAGTTCTGTAATACGGTGGGAGAACTGACTGTTATATTGGTTTTGCGTTTGTATTTAAAAATGTCGCGGTAAGAAAGAGTCGCCATCGACTTTTCTTTTATCCAACAAAGGAAAGGGTAGAAAGAATAGAAAAAGATCTTTTGAGATTATTTCTGAGTAAGGGGGGTAGATTATGGAAAGGGAAGGTCTTAGCACCCTTTCCATCCGTAGTTATCTATGGGCTCTTAGATTCTAGCTCATTTGAAAATACCTTGTGTTTGTGTGTTTTAAAAAAAAGTATTTTAAAAAGACGCCTTAGTGCGGCGAACTTTGTAATATTTCTCGTATTGTTGAGAACGTATACATCGTGTTTTTGAAAATATTTTTGGAAAGGAGTGTAGGTGTGGAAAATGTTTTGTTTTGAGCAAGCATCTAAGAACTATATACCTACTAGAAAAGGTTTATTCTTTTCCTCTTTTCCTTTAGACAGTGCTATCCTACTATTAGTGAGTAGGTAGCCCCATCATTGGATGTTTGAGGGAAAATCGAGGGTCATCGTACAGTCACAAAGGCAACTTGGCAAGATACTTTAGTAACACCCCTAAGGTTTTAAGATCATGTACCGAGGCAACATCGAAAGAGTCATTTTATGATCTTTGAACCAAAAGGGTTGCCACTAAAATCCCTCACGTTCGAGAGTTGTGACTGTTTTATTCCGAAGGCAACAAGTGGGGAAACCTTAGAGGTGCGCATGTGCGAGTCTGTTGTGTTTCAATAATTTATCTTGCATATTTGGTTTTCTAACTTTCACTTTTAGTCTTATCATGCAATCCTATTAACATACATCTAACAGTTAATATATGTACAGAAAATAAAAATGTGGGAATTTAAATCTACACTATTACAAGGCTCTAAGATGGGGGAATTACAAACCAAAACGGGGAATAGAAAAGTGAATGGTCCTAGTTAAACTATTACAATCCATAGGCAATTACATAATATTCATGAAAAATAATGCGAATAAATAAATTAACGCATAGAGGAGAAAGAAATAAAAATGAAAGGATGAAGAAAAACTATAAGAAAAATTTCTAAGTGATAAAAGAAATATTTTTGTTGTTTTTTTATTTAGGAAAAGTAATGATTAAATTAAATTAAGACAACCTAATTCTAATTATTTTAAAAAAAAGATGATTAAAATAATTAATAAAAAAAATAATTTAATTAATAAAACCTAAGTCTAACATTTTTGTGATTTTGTGATTTTGTGATTTTATAATTTTTTGATTTTTTTAATAAAAGGAAATTAATTGAAATAAAATAAAAAAAATATAGCAAAAAAACAAAATGGGCCGCGATTCAAAAATGAAAATGAGGGGTGAAAAAGAAGCAGAATTGAAAGCTCAAACAGGACAATGCCCAATTCTGCGCTGGATCCAGTATAGATAACGTCTTGGGGTGCACCACGAGGACGTGCCTTTGAGGCTTTAGATCTGGCATTGTCAAATTCCTGCATCAAAACTTAAAAGAAACGGGGCTAAAACATTCTAAACATTAGTATGAACATGCATGAACGCTTATAAACCATTTACAACGTAATAATTGAGAGTTTGTAATTAAGAATTTTTACCCAACCAGAGCTACTTGGTGTGGCTGTTTTGGGAGTGGATTGGCTTGGCAAGAGGCCTGAGTAGACTCCTGGAAGTCTCAGAAATGTGATTTTCTCACTTGTTTGGACTGATATTGCATGAGAATATAACTACGAATTCTTGCAACTTTTAGCAATTTTTAAGAATTTTGTAGAGCTTTCTTGTAGCTTTTGGAGAGCTTTTGTATGTAGAATTTCATGCTCTTTCTTGCTTGCAATGTTATATATTTATAGAGTTAATATAAGAGCAAGTATGGCAAGAAACAAAGCTTTCAAGGCTATGAGACAAAAATCTAACATATTAAAAGTTTGCCATATTTGGATGATTCTTGCCATTCTTGATGCTGCATGAACCTTGACAGTTTTTTGTTGGTCTTTGAACGAATTATTAGGCTCCATGATGGGTCAATCCAAGCCCAAATGCATTAGCCCATTATTTCATATATTTTTATTTAATTTATTTGATTTAATTCATATTTAAATGAATAAAAATTCAAATAAATAGAAATAAAAATAAAAATAGTGCATGGTTAGGTTTAGAGGTCCTTGGGTATGTCATAAACATGTTTGAACCCTAAAAGTTAGGTCCATTAATCTAAAAATGAAATTTTGCTCAAAGTTGACTTCATGCATTTTTCACAAATTTGCCCAACTTGTGCAAACCATAACTTTCTCAATTTTCATCTTTTGAAGATGATATTTGACTTTTTGGAAATCCCAAGATGTCCTCTACAATATCTATGTTGGTCATGTTTGATTTTTAAGACATTATCTTTATGTAAGTTGTATTTACAAAAAGTGTCTTTTGTTGACTTTTTGAAAATGACCAGTAATGTATGAGCTCATATCTTCCAAATGATACATTTTGTGAACTTGAGAATAAAAACAAAGTTGTAAAGGATTGGATTCTCTTCACAATGAGATTTGGTTGGGGAAAATGGATGAAGCATGTTAAAGTTATGCCTGGTCAAAGTTCAATTGACTTTTCCTAGGAAACCCTATTTTAGCAAATATTGACTTTTGATGATATGAGGACTTTCCTTGAGGAATCATGATCAAACCTTGATCAAATGATGAATATCACTTTAAAATGTTGATGTTTACCAAAAATATTGAAGTTTGACTGTATATTGACCATATTTAACTTTTGACCTAATACAATTGATTTTCAGTCATTTGAGCAATTGACTGAGCAAACTTGTAATGCAAGGCATGAAAATTGGCACGAGTATTCTTTGGGACATATTAGGAACTATGGAAATCACTTGAGGTCTTTGAAACCAAAACTTCTTTGTGAAAAATGAAACCCTACTTTGAAATCCACTGCTTAGGAGGAGAATATGTCTGGTCAATTCTTGGTCAACCTTGAGCAATTGAGGACCTCTATGAGCATGTCTTAAAAAATGAGAGGGAAAATTTTGGGGTACAACAGCTGCCCCTGTTCAATCTTCTTAGACCTGAGGATTTAGATTGGCTTGTCTGCCTTTCGTGATCTGAAGGTGGAAGATGATTGAACACTAGAGTGCCCAGAAATTTGTACTCGCTTGTGTACAAAATGATATTGTTGGTTGATGATATCAGGAATGGGCTTACAGATTCCATTTGGAGAAGATGAAGGAGAGTCTTTGGAGATGGGCTTATATATGCCATCCAAAATAAATGTTGACTTCTAACTGGAAGAAGTATCAGAATAAATCTTTTGTCGATTTACCCTGAGCCATAAGAGGTCTCTTCATCTGACTTCATATGAGAAGTATACTAGAATGAACTTGTGTCTGATTGTATCTTAGCAGATGTGTTGGGGAGTGTCAGAATGAATCTATGTCATGATTGTATATGGAGATGTATTGAGTATGGGTATCAGAATGAATCTATATCTTGATCGTATTTGAACTGAAAGATATATTGAATGAGCATCAGAATGACATCCGTATCTGGAGCGTATCTGAACTGTGTCTCTTTTTTTAGAATGTTTTCGCTGGGGAATTATTTCTTGACTGGGGAGAATGAAAGTTAGTTGTTATCTGGTCGAAATCCAGGCTTCACAGTAACTTGCTGAGGATAATAAAGTTGATTGTTATCTGGTCGTATTCCAGGCTTCATGATGACTTCCTGGGGAATATGAAATTAACTGTTATCTGGTCGGACTCTAGGCTTCGCAGTAACTTGCTTAAGGTTAAACTGTTATCTGGTCGAATTCCAGGCTTTACAATAACTTATATGAAAGTATGAAGCTAACTGCTATCTGGTCGAATTATAGGCTTCACAATAACTTACTGAAATTAATCTGTTATCTGGTCAGATTCCAGGCTTCATAGAAAAATTAAGTTAAACTGTTATCTGGTCGTATTCCAGGTTTCGCAGTAATTTTATTTAAAGGTTAGAAGTTAATTTCTATCTGGTCAGATTCCAGGCTTTGCAACAACTTGCATGTAAGGACGAGGTGAGTTACTATCTGGTTGGATTCTAGGCATCATAGTAAATTGAAATAAAATTATTATCTGGTCGTATTCCAGGCTTCACAACAACTTACTGGGGAATATGAAATGAACTGTTATATGGTCAGATTCCAGGCTTCACAGTAACTTGCTTAAGATTAAACTGTTATGTGGTCGAATTCCAAGCTTTGCAGTAACATAGATGAAAGGATAAAGCTAATTGCTATCTTGTCGGATTCCAGGCTTCACAATAACTTACTGAAATTAATGTGTTATCTGGTCGGATTCCAGGATTCACAGAAAAATGAAGTTAAACTATTATCTGGTCGTATTCCAGGCTCCGCAGTAATTTTCTTGAAAGGATAAAAGTTAATTGCTATCTGGTCGAATTCCAGGCTTTGCCACAACTTGGATGTAAGGAAGAGGTGAGTTACTATTTGTTCGGATTCTAGGCTTCATAGTAAATTCAAATTAAACTGTTATCTAGTCGGATCCAGGACTCGTAGTAATTGAAGAAGTTAAATTGTTATCTGGCCGGATTCCAGGCTTCACAGCAACTTAAACTGTTATCTGGTCGGATTCCAAGCTTTACAGTAAATTGAATTAACCATCCTTTGGTCGTATTATTAAGTTGTTACTTCAGATAACTGCCCCGTCTTGTTTCGGGAATTAATCTGGAACCTGCTTTTGTTGGTTGTTGAGATAGTTTCCCCGTCTGGTTTCAAGAATTAATCTCTAACCTGGTCTTGTAGATAGTCTCCCCGTCTTGTTTTGGGAATTGATCTACAATCAGTTGTTCACAGATAGTTGCCCTGTCTGGTTTCAGGAATTAATTTGGAACTGTTGAAAATCGTTGATGATATTCGTCTGTTGATCTTTCCTAAAAAGGTAAAGAGTTAGCTGTATGAAATGCCATGATGCATGAAATGCATTGGGTAATGATTATCTCAAAATAAATGGGACTGTGCTATATGCATTTTGTATGTATATGTTATGACGCTTGTAAAATGATGTATGAATGTAATATGTGAACATATCAGTTGTTCTTTGCAGTGTTGTTGACCTGGGGAAAATAAATCCCTAATTGTTGCTAGGGATGAAGAGTATGTGTATCTTCGATCTTCTGGGGATTGTTTTCGTTGGGGACTCCTGCTTTCTTGTTTGAGGAAACTCCACTGGGGAACATTGAATTCTTGATTTTTGCTCGAGGAAACTCTATTGGAGAGTGTTAATTCCTGCTTGGGGAGAAGAGTTTAAGAACATTGGTTGTTCATTGCTCTACTAGGGAGTTTATACCCTGACTGGGGATAAAAAAGATGAATATTCCTTCTGACTCTCTTAGGGAGGATAAAGTTGACTGACATCTGGCCCAGTTTCAGGTTCGGTAGCAACTCCCTGGGGATAGTGACGAATTCATTGGGGAAGGGAGCTTTGCTGGTGACTTATGACCATCTGAGGAAAAAACTCAAGCTGGGGAGATTGGACCTCATTAGGGAAATAAACCCTGTAGGGGAAATAAACCCTGTTAACGAAAGTCCGGACTCTGCTGTGAAATAAACCCTGTTAATGGAGGTATATCCTGCTGAGGGAAATTCTTTGCCGAGGCGAATGAGCTATGCTGGAGAGAAGTAGTCTGCAAGGGATTTTACAATTTTGAAAACTCAGCTGGAGAATAATTCCCATAAACTATAATGATTGGGATTCTGTAGATAAGCAATATTACTGGGAGGAAGCCTTCACTCCTTCATCTGCCAGAGTGATTTGCTGGGAAAATTATGGGGAATGTATGAACTTTGCGAAGATCACCATGTAGGGATAAACCTCCTAAAGTGGCTCTGTGGGGATCTGTGGAGACTTGAACATACCTCTACTTCTAGAGCCCTTGGTGAATGCTGATTAAGGCGATAAGTCTTCTACTGATAGACAAGTGACGAGATGATGGGACATAGTCGTACGCTTTAATCCCTAACTTTTTCTTGGACTTCCCTTTCAGATTTTCAGTCCACCGGGATACCCCTTTTTGCCCAAGCCGCCTTATCAGGTTTTTGTCTTGTCGGGTGTACAATTTTATTTATATGTCCCTAATTTTTACCCGAACTCTTTTGGTTCACCGGGATGCCCTTATTTTCGCCTAGGCCTGTCAACCTAGCGGGTCTTTTTTGTCATGCGTAGTATTTTTCGACTATGTCCACATTCACAAAGTTTGGAGAATTATCACTGTCCATAGTAGTAAGTGTTGTAGCACTTCCAGAAATTTTTTTGCTTGATTGTACGTGGCCCTTCGTTGGAACTCATGTTCAATGTCCTAAGTGATTCAGATGGAGATCTGCCCTTGATTATTCGACACTTTTGAGAGATTCTTTGAATCTTGACTTGAATGCCCTGATCAATTAGACACCTTGTCATGCCCCTTGATCATGAAAGGACTGTTACTGGAAATGTCTTTCCATCTGAGGTGATTCTGTTTATTGAGAGGATTTCCGTTCATTGAATATCTGTCGTGCGAATATCTCTGTTGTCGAACAATTAATCATATTCAAACAATGACATTTAAAAAAATGCAAAGCTTATGTCTATCTTGAAGTTCTAAAAATGCATTTTTAGTAAACAAAAATATGTAAGAATGTGATATCAAACCAGGATTTATAGCAAGCCTTAGAGGAGTCGGGATACCTTTTTGTAACAGTATGCTTTCAAACAAACCCATGCTTCAGCTAGGACTTTTAAGGGTTATAGCATGGCCTGGTTTACAGTTTAAGAAACAAAGTATAAAGGCTCAAACTTTATTTGTGCCCAACCCGTTCTTTGTGATGTTCTTCAGTCCTATACTTAGTTAATTGTGCGTTTAGATCCCAATTGAGTCTGGATTCTTTTCCCTGATATTCCGGTGATGGTTCGGATACTGAAAGTTTATTTGAGAAGGTAGTCATCATTTTTTTTGTAATATTTTTTGTTGAGGATTCGTAGCGACCTCTTTTTTGATTTTATTATCCCTACCTTTGCCTGAACTGTTTCTTTTATGATTACAGTCAGCGGGATGCCCCAGTTTTTCCTTAAGTCTCCTTCATAGGTTTTGACTTAGCGGGCTTTTCTTTTGAAAAATAATGACTGCCTATTTTAACAATTATGCGGATCCATCACCATCTTTTGTTTTGGAATGATACCTCTGACTCTACTTGTCGTGTACAAGGGGAAAGCTTGAGATTGAATGCATCATTGAATTAACTGAGAAACTACCCTGCCCTAGGTTATGATTAAGGGTTTCAATTTGCGTGAAAAAGAAAAATCCTACTTCTTAGGCTTAAAGGGGTTGACTAAGGATTATCTTCCTTATAACTCCACTGTTTAGGATTTGAAACAACACCTGTACATCGTCAGCAAGGTCTGTTCAAAAGCATACTGTTGAGATTATGGTATCTTTTTCGTCATCCTCCCTCTAAAGGTTTAAGCTTTTAATCGAGAGTTGAATATCACAAAAAGGAAGTAAAATCGCAGTTTTAGTATAGTGACAACGAATGAATTAATTCAAGACAAACATATGCAATGCATTAATGGAATAACAAAGTTTGACATGAAATAAGTGTTCGAACAATCAAAAGAAAATTACAATTTGAAAATTCTAATGAACAAAAAGCCTCTTTGTCTGAACTTGTCACTTCAGATGGTGTGCCTTTGAGGGATGGAAGAAAAATTTAGTCTGACCATCTTGTGTGAACTCCAGAACCCCTTTGTCGATCAAATCCTGAATCTTATTTTTCAATGCCCAACAACTATTAGTGTCATGCCCCAGACTATTGGAATGATAAGTGAATCTCACATTAGGGTTGTACTGAAGAGAGGCAGTGTTGGGATTCTTAGGAGGATGCTTCAATGTTATCAACTCCGTCTTCAACATATGTTACAATACTTGAGCCGAGGACATGTTGATTTTGGTGAATTGCCTTTTGGGCGCATCCTGCTTACGCTGATTTCCTTGTCGTTGTTATTGCACCAGTGCTGGATTAGAGATTTGCACCACCCCCACAGATTGGTTAAGATCACTCTTATTACGACCCTTTCTGGTTGTACATGGTACTGGACTCCTTCTTTCCGTTGTATGATCTCTTTTGAGTACTTGAAGATGCAATCCCCTTAATTTCACCTCTCTTGAATTTATTTTCAACATCTTCCCGCATGAACATGTCACCCAATTCCATGTCTACCAAGAGAGATTGATCATTGATAAGTCGCTAAACTCTAATAGTTTTCCCTAGACGGTCGTATCTGTCTTGATGAAACTTGCTGATGAGAATTCTCAACTCTTATTATTTCCGAGCTATACTTTAAATAAGAGCCATCTGACTACTCATCTGGATTCTCATCCTTCCCATCTCAGCTTGCAGTTGTTCCAAATGGTCATCCTTGTTGTCTTCAGGATTTTTCTGGTCATGTTCCCAATGAGGAGTGTTTTCAATTCTTCTTTCCACTTGGATAGATTTAGGAACACTTCCTCGAACTAAGCATATTGAGCTTGGAAACCTCCGCCATTCTGTTTGAGAGCCATTTTTCTGCTGAAATAAATAGCGAGAAAATGAGAAACCTGTACTGGAATACCTGTTACGTAATGACATGCATGCAATGTTTCAAGGATCTCGCGGGATAAACACAATATAATGTTTGAATTTTGATTGCATCTTTGACGGAAGAACCTTGTATCGTTGAATGTCATCATGCAAGAATCAAGCTCACCATGTCGAGTGGGTCATAGCCTCTGACCCAAGTTATCGTGCTTTAGTCTTTTGACGACATTTTCTAGAGGAAAACAAATCCCCTTGCCCCTTGCTAGACATCTGGTTCATCATAACCTGCATCACAGGCCCTAGAGATCCTTGAAATGGTTAACGAAATGCTATGGCATTATGTCATGATGTGTATGATATGCACCAAGAAAAAGTGTAAGGTGATGAAGAAAAGTGAGTCTTGAAAGAAGTCCAGGTTATTGGATAATGACTACAAACAAGTCCTGCAAGGAACTCACATCATTAGATAATAAATACAAAAAAAAACACTGTAAGGAGTTCAAGTTGTTAGATAATGAAAGCAAACAAGTCACACAAGTAGCCTTAGGTTCAGGCTTGCATGGAATTTGTAGGTAAGTACCCTCTTGAAGTTTTAGTTGGCTCAACCTGTCCTAAAATAAGTAATCGGGTTCTAAAGAATCTCAATATCAGCGATATTTCTTCACCGGGCATTGTTTCAGCTTAAGTAATCTTTTCTCGTGGCCGAAATATCCTAAAAGTCGAATCTCAATGAGTGTAGTATCGAGTATCAACCAATCCTCAGTTTTATACCAAAGCCGGCTATCTCACTACTTTCTTATGGCCAAGTTTGTTCAACTAAGGTTCTAAGTTCAGTTAGTGCTTCATGGCACCACACAACGGCCCCGTATTCTCCTTGATTTAACACAAAGGATACTAGTACCAACAAATGTGTCACACTAACGAAGCCATCGCTTCAACCATGTCAATATTATGCTTCACAGTCCCCATGATCTATTGCTACTTACCTAATATGCCCTAGATCCAGGTATAGGATCTATACAAGAATACCCAAACATAAACCCAAAATGTAAAGCAAGCAAGTCAAACAAGTTAAGCATTTTAAATATGATCTATCTCTAAGGTAACCCCACTTTTAGTGTCATATCCCCAGCAGAGTCGCCAGTTCTGTAATACAGTGGGAGAGCTGACTGTTATACTGGTTTTGCATTTATTTTCACAAATGTTACGGTAAGCAAGAATTGCCACCGACTTTTCTTTTATCCAACAAAGGAAAGAGTGAAAAGAACAGAAAAATACCTTTTGAGATTATTCCTGAGTAAGGGAGGTAGATTATGGAAAGGGAAGGTGTTAGCACCCTTTCCATCCGTAGTTATCTATGGGCTCTTAGATGCTAGTTCATTTTAAAATACCTTGTGTTTGTGTGTTTGAAAAAAAAGTATTTTGAAAAGACGCCTTAGTGCGGCGAACTTTGTAATGTTTCTCGTATTGTTGAGAACGTATACAAAGTGTTTTTGAAAATATTTTTGGAAAGGAGTGTAGGTGTGGAAAATGTTTTGTTTTGAGCAAGCATCTAAGAACTATCTACCTACTCAAAAAGGTTTGTTCTTTTCCTCTTTTCCTTTAGACAGGGCTATCCTACTATTACTGAGTAGGTAGCCCCATCGTTGGATATTTGAGGTACAATCGAGGGTCATCGTACAGTCACAAAGGCAACTTGGCAATATACTTTAGTAACACCCCTAAGGTTTTAAGATTATGTACCGAGGAAACATCGAAAGGGTCATTTTATGATCTTTGAACCAAAGGGTTGCCACTAAAATCCCTCACGTTTGAGAGTTGTGACTATTTCATTCTGAAGGCAACAAGTGGGGAAACCTTAGAGGCGCGCGTGTGCGAGTGTGTTATGTTTCAATTATTCATCTTGGATATTAGGTTTTCTAACATTCACTTTTAGTCTTATCATGCAATCCTATTAACATACATCTAACAATTAATATATGTACAGAAAATAAAAATGCGGGAATTTAAATCTACGCTATTACAAGGCTTCAGGGTGTGGGAATTACAAACCAAAACGGGGAATAGAAAAGTGAATGGTCCCAGTTAAACTATTACAATCCATAGGAAATTACATAATATTTATGAAAAATAATGCGAATAAATAAATGAACGCACAGAGGAGAAAGAAATAAAAATGAAAGGATGAAGAAAAACTCTAAGAAAAATTTCTAAGTCATAAAAGAAATATTTTTGTTGTTTTTTTGTTTAGGAAAAATAATAACTAAATTAAATTAAGACAACCTAATTCTAATAGTTTAAGAAAAAGATGATTAAAATAATTAATAAAAAATTAATTTAATTAATAAAACCTAAGTCTAACATTTTTGTGATTTTGTGATTTTATGATTTTAATGATTTTTTTAATAAAAGGAAATTAATTGAAATAAAAGAAAATAAATAAAGCAAAAAGACAAAATGGGCCGCACTGCAAAAATGAAAATAAGGGGTGAAAAAGAAGTAGAATTAAAAGCCCAAACTGGACAAAGCCCAATTCTGCGCTGGATCCAATATGGATAACGTCTTGGGGTGCACCACAGGGATGCGCCTTTGAGGCTTTAGATCTGGCATTTTCGAATTCACGCGTCAAAAATTAAAAGAAATGGTGCTAAAACATTCTAAACATTAGTATGAATACGCATGGACGCTTATAAACCATTTACAACGTAAGATTTGAGAGTTTGTAATTAAGAATTTTTACCCAACCGGAGCTACTTGGTGCAGATGTTTTGGGCGTGGATTGGCTTGGCAAGAGGCCTGAGTAGACTCTTGGAAGTCTCATAAATATTATTTGCTCACTTGTTTGGACTGATAGTGCCTTAGAATAGAGCAGCATATTCTTGCAACTTTTAGAAATTTTTGAGAATTTTGTAGAGCTTTCTTGTAGCTTTTGGAGAGCTTTTGCATGTAGACTTTCATGCTCTATCTTGCTTGCAATGTTATGTATTTACAGAGTTAGGAGAAGAGCAAGTATGGCAAGAAACAAAGCTTTCGAGGCCATGAGACAAAAATCTAACACATTGAAACTTTGCCATATTTGGATGATTCTTGCCATTCTTGATGCTGCATGAACCTGGACAATTTTTTGTTGGTCTTTGCACGAAAAATTAGGCTCCATGATAGGTCAATCCAAGCCCAAATTCATTAGCCCATTATTTCTTATATTTTTATTTAATTTATTTGATTTAATTCATATTTAAATGAATAAAAATTCAAATAAATAGAAATAAAAATCAAAATAGTGGATGGTTAGGTTTAGAGGTCCTTGGGTATGTCAGAAACATGTTTGAACCCTAAACGTTAGGTCCATTAACCTAAAAATGCAATTTTGCTCAAAGTTGACTTCATGGATTATTCACAAATTTGCCCAACTTGTGCAAACCATAACTTGCTCAATTTTCATATTTTGAAGATGATATTGGACTTTTTGGAAATCCCAAGATGACCTCTACAATCTATATGTTGATCATTTTTGCTGTTGAAGACATTATCTTTATGAAAAAAATGACCTGTAATGTATGAGCTCATATCTTACAAATGATGCATTTTATAAACTTGAGAATAAAAACAAAGTTGTAGAGGATTGTATTCTATTCACAATGATATTTGGTTGGGTCAAAATGGATGAAGCATGTGAAAGTTATGCCTGGTCAAAGTTCAGTTGACTTTTCCTAGGAAACCCTAATTTAACAAATCTTGACTTTTGATGATCTGAGGACATTCCTTGGGAAATCATGATCAACCCTTGATCAAATGATGAATATCACTTCAAAATTTTAATGTTGACCAAAAATATTGAAGTTTGACTGTATATTGACCATAATTGACTTTTGACCTAATATAGTTGATTTTCAACCATCTGAGCAATTGATTGAGCAAACTTGTAATGCAAGTCGTGAAAATTGGAATGAGCATTCTTTGGGACATATTAGGAACTATGGAAATCACTTGAGGTCTTTGAAACCCAAACTTCTTTATGAAAAATGAAACCATAGTTAGAAATCCATTGCTTAGGAGGAGAATATGTCTGGTCAATTCTTGGTCAACCTTGAGCAATTGAGGATCTCTATGAGCATATTTTGAAAAATGAGAGGGAGAATTTTGGGGTACAACAGAGGTTAAGAAATGAAATTTTTTTCAACAATGTTGTACTTGATCTAGATGAAATTGTGTATAAATTCAAGATGTTCTCGTGGAGGCGGCTTGAATTAGGGTTCAAAGTTATAATTAAATGTAATTTCTATGAATGGTGTAAATGCCCTATTTATTTTTCTTAAATAGGGTACTTTGATTTTTTGGTTGTATGGTTTACTATTGTATTTGAGTTTGAGTACCCCTGATACTCATATTTGAATATAATGTTGCTTATTAAAAAAGTATGCATAAATGCAGTTTTGGGCCCATGGGTTTTCCAATTGCTTGATTTTGACCCCCCAGGTTTCATTTGCTTGATTTTGGTCCCCATGTTTTCCAATTGGTTGATTTTGGCCCTCCAAGTTTCAATTGTTTGATTTTAGCCCTTGAAGTTTGTCAATTGTTTGATTTGGAGTCCTCAAGTTTGCCCCCTTTTGAATTTGATAGTCCCTTAGTGACATGGAGACTATTTTTTTTAATAACTTTTTTTCTTCTTTTTTTTAAACTTATTTTTTATAATTTACTTCTCTATAATTCTATTTTTATCTTCTTAAATAGTTACACTTTGAACGAAATATGTTGAAAATCTTAATCATTTCATTCAATATATACTAAATGGCAAATTATTTTGATAACAAAAATGATACACCACTTGCTAATTAAAATACCATACTTTTTAACCAATAATATGTGTGGACCTTTTAACAAAGTTATTTTAGAATATAGGAACAAACATACAATATCCCTTGTAAAAATATTAAAATACTATATGACCAATTGGATTGTTAGATTTTGGGACTTTATGTTTAAATATGAGAGAGTTAATGGCCAAAGAGTTAATTATTTTAATTAGTTAGGTCTACCTTTTTTGTTGTCAAAATAATTTGTCATTAGACATATGTTGTATGAAAAATTTAAGATTTTCAAGATATTACATTCAAAGATTAACTATTAAAAAGAGAAAGAAAAAAACTATAGAGAAGAATTTTTTTAATAAAATAACAAAAAAAGAGAAATTTAGTCTATATTAGGGAACTATAAAATGAAAAAGGAGACAAATTTAAGGGGCCAAAATCAAACAATTGAAATTTGAGAGGTTAGAATCAAACAATTAGAAAACTTGAAGAGCCAAAATTAAACAATTAAAATTTGATAGACTGAAATTAAATAATCGAGAAACTTGAGAGAACAAAAATGCATTTAAAAAAGAAAAAAAAGTATGAAATAAGAATGTGTATCCTCTATTTTAATTCATTACTTTTTTTTATTAAACTCTTGAGCTAACACAAATATTAATTTGTTCCAAGTATTATATTATTTTGAAGCTCATAATTAGAGGTGTATAAATGACAACTTATGGAGGTAGATTATATATAACTCGAACTTGACTATAAAATTCAATCAAACCAATTGTATAGATATGAACCCGACTATAAAGCTGATTAAACTCGGAAAATTTCTTTCTTCATCTTGTTGTCCTTTTATAGGTCTCTGGCAAAAAATCTAAAATATATCCCGACTTTAGATATACATATCTGGACGCACCAAATTTAAGTTTATTAAGCATTCGTTTGGATATGCATATCTAAAATAATCCAATAGTTCAATATTGGATTATTTCAGATATGCTATTATCCCATACCTTGTTTGGCAGGTGATAAACTATTAGTCCATACCTTGTGGGTAGTACCTTTGACCACATGCTCGTGACGTCAAACCTATGAACCCCCATGTTTGTAATCTTGTGTGTGATTGTTACATCATGCATTCATGCACCCATGAGCATCCTTTAAAACAATTGTTTCAAGGGACTTAAAGTTGACTTTTTGCGAATATCTCAGGTACCGTTTAACCATGGATTCTAGAAAAAGAAAGACTCAAAAGTACAATTTCAAGGATCCTAAGATAGATGAATTGATGAGTCTAATTCCCTAGATCGAGAGTTCTACAGATTTTTGGAAGAAGTATGGATCTATCGTGTCCCTTATGAAGCTCAAGACGAAGGAGGGTATTCTTTCTACTTTGGTCAAGTTCTATGATATGATGTATCAATGTTTTACTTTCCCTTATTATCAGGTGATGCCTACATTGGAGGAATATTCTTACCTACTGGGTTTACCTGTTACCGATCGTGTTCCTTTTATCAGTTTATAGGGAGAGCCCAAGTCTCATGAGATTGTTGCCATGGTTCATTTGGGGAAGTCTGAGATTGAGGCCAACATGAATACCAAAGGAGGAATCAGATGCTTACCCGCTCAGTTTTTATTAGAGAAAGCTCACCGCTTTTCTAAGATGAAGAGTACAGTTGCTTTTGAGGCCATCTTTGCTTTGCTTACCTATGGGTTGTTCTTATTTCCTAATGTCGACAAATTTATGGATGTCAACGCCATCGAGATCTTTTTGATTGGGAATCCAAATCCTACGTTATTAGGAGACACTTATTATTCCATTCATCTTCGGAATTTTTAGCATGGAGGGATGATTATTTATTGTACGCCTTTGTTATATTAGTGGTTTATTTCTCAGTTGCCTCAGTTTGATGCTTTCTAGGATATCAAGAAGGAACCTCATTAGGCTCCAAAGATTATGGATCTCACTCATTCCGACATTGTTTGGTATCACCAGGCTTATTATGATGTGGAGATTATCGATAGTTATGGTAGTTTCCCTAATGTACCTCTTCTTGGTACAAAGGGAGGAATTAAATGCAATCCCATTCTTGCATGTCATCAGCTTGGATATCCGATAAGAGACAAGCTAAATAGTATTCATCTGAGTGGTTTCTTTCTCAAAGAGGGAGAGGATCATAAGGAAGCTAAGAAGGAGATTGCAAAGGCTTAGCGCCATATTCACAAGAAGAGTATAAAATACATGGGACCAAGAAGAGATGTTTCTTTGAAGCCCCACCTTAGGTGGATACAAGCAATTCAGTTGAAGATGCCATATTCCTGTGAAGAACCTATACCTAATATGTTTGTGAAGACCACTCCTCCCCTTTTAGATGATGTGGAAGAACTTCAGCTTGCCTTGGTTAGGATGCAGCAGGAGAAGGAAGCTTGGAAGAATAAGTGTCATACTTTAGAGATAAACTACTGTTGTACCTCAAAATTTTCCCTCCCATTTTTACTCAAGACATGCTCATTGAGGTCCTCAATTTCTCAAGGTTGACCAAATAATTGATCAGACAAATTCTCCTGCTAAGCAATGAACCTCCAACTAGGGTTTCACTTTTCACCAAGATGTTTGGGTTGTAAAGGATCCAAATGATTTCCTTGGTCCCTAATATGTCTTCCAGTTTGTCCATGCCAAGTTTCATTCCTTACACTACAAGTTTGCTCAGTCAATTGCTCAAGTGTTTGAAAATTAACTGTACTAGGTCAAAAGTCAACTGTGACCAATATACAGTCAAACTTCAAGATTTTTTGTCAAACATCAACATTTTGAAGTGATAATCATCATTTGATCAAGGGTTGATCATGATTCCTCAAGGAATACTCTTATTTTATCAAAAGTCAAGAATTGCTAAATTAGAGTTTCTATAGGAAAAGTCAACTGAACTTTGACCAGGCATAACTTTCACATACTTCATCCATTTTTCCCAACCAAAGCTCATTTTGAAGATAATCCAGTATCCTACAACTTCTCTTTTATCCTCAAGTTCAAGAAATGCATTATTTGGAAGATACAAGCTCATACATTACATGTCATTTTTAAAAGCTTCCAATACAAAGGGAGGACTGAAGCAGTATCCAGGAGGTTCACTGAGGCTACCACAGCATCTTGGAAGAGGTTCAAATTCAAAACAAATTGCAGTCTCAAAAACAATGTTTAAGGAAAAAGAACTGCAACATGAGTCGACACATACCCACACGATTCGACTCATTTTAGTGACAGAACAGGGTATGATCCACACAAAGCCTTATATGTCGATACATAAGGATGAAAGGTGTATGAGTCAACACAAAGCCTTATGTGTTGATACATAAGGATGGAAGGTGTATGAGTTGACACAAAACGCGTATGTTTCAACACAAACAGGTGCATGAGTCGACACATCCCATTATGCATCGACTCATACTGAGTTGATTTTGTTTTACAAGAGCAAGAAGAGTTAAGTGTAGATGCATAGCAGCATTGTGTCGACACATAATAGTTCAAAATACAATCTTTATGTCTTTTTTTACTGTCTTTACATTTTTCACAAAATTTCTTCATTATTGTCCAACTATTCAATATGGGCTGATGTTTGGATTTGTTTTAGAGGACCCATTTTTCGTGCAAGATACATTAGAAAAGTCCAGGTTCATGCAAAGATAAAAATGGCTAGAGAATCACCCAAAATGGCATGTTTTTTAATTCTCTGATCTTGTTTTTAAAACCATGTTTAATGGATGATCCTTGCCATATTTATCAAGCCATTATGCTCTCCTATAAATAAGAATCACATATGCAAGCCTAAGACACGTGAAGACTGCCTTCAAACTAAGAGAAAAAGTTCCAAATTTTCAAAAAAGGTGTAAAACTGTTCCACAAATCTAGGTCTCCTCAATCCAAAACAAACACTCCACTCACTCCCTGAAGGTTCCAGGAGACGCTTCCCAAGCCTTAAGCAGTTCCAACACGCGCAAAAGCTCCTTCACCCAATCTCACTGTTTGGTAAAAATTCCTCGATCTCAAACTCATAGAATACACGATTTAAATTCATATTGATCATATATACATATTGCTGCTGATGTTTATGTTTTATTGAACGTGTTACATGTGAGAAAAGATGCGAGAATGAGGTCGTGCCATTGTTAGGGCACGAACTGAACTTACCTTCGAAACATACGATTCAGCCCATTTAAGACCAAAATAACCCTAAATTTAGATTCAGGGGATGATTTTACACGGGGTAGGGTCTTTAGATTTGCTTTAATCTAACGTTTGATCAGGTTTCAGGTTTTGTAGGATTGGAGAAGACGACCAGAGTTTGACTCCAGCGTCTCTCCGTCCGTTGACTCAGGCGAGGGAGTTACGTGTATCAAAGCCATGTTCTAATTGGCTGGTTCAAAAACAATAGAGGCCCACTGAGCGCGCGGATTTTATGTTTAAATAATACTATGTTTTTTCTAATATAAAATTAGTCTCATTTGTATCAATGAATTGTAAGCTGGCACGGCTGGTGAAGAAGACACGTTGCAATGAGAAGGACCTGGGTTCGATACCCAGGTCGTGCATTTTATTTTTTCTAACACGTTTCTTGCAGATCCAGCGTGATGTGATCCTTGGTGTGCATCATATGCCCTCAGATCCACACCATCAAATCTCAACTGAATCAAATCCAAGCGCCTCAATATGCAGTCCACGATGCACCTCCTGAAGGTCAGCAACACCAGATCCAACGCCAGCCTGGGCTTCTCTCACCTGGGCTCAAACGAAATTTCAAACTTATACCCCCCTGTTTTCTAATTAACACCATGCCCATTTGCTTATTTTTTTAATTCTTTTTAGTTTATTACTTTCAAAAAACATTTTTTATTTAATCATAAAATAAAAAAAAAATCAAAAAAACTTAGATTTAGTTTTTTTTATTAAATTTCATTTTTTATAATTTAATCTAATTAATTACTTTGACGTATCTCTTTAAGTTAAAATTAATAGATTTAAGATTTAATTAGTTTCATTCATTTTCATAAAAAAATACAAAAAATAGTAGATTTATTTTAGAATCAATTTTTGATTAATAATTTTCTTTTCCTTTTTAGTTAATTTAGGTTAGAATTGATTTAATTTAAAATTTTCCAAATAAACAAAACAACAAAAAGGCTTTCTTTTAACTTAGATGTACCTTAGGGTTTTAGACGTTATTTTCAATTCGTACGCGTTTATTACATCGTTACTATTTTTCATATTATTGTAATTTCTTGTGGGATGTAATTGATTTAAACTAGGATATTTACTATTTTATTTCCCCCAAGTTTTGGACATGTAATTAATCCTGGAGCCTTGTAATAGTTTAGGATCTATTTTTCCTCACTTTAAATTCCCACACACTATTACTTGTCTAGATGCATGATAAATAGGATGGTATGACAAGAGATAATAATAAAATGCTAGCAAACCTAAAACAAGACAAAAATTATTGAATACAACACAATTGCACATATAAACCTCTAGGGTATCCCTACTTTGGTTTCTTTCATAAAATAGTCACAACTCTCGAAATGTGAGCGACTTTAGTGGCTACCCTTCAATTCAAAGATAAAAAACGACCCTCTCTATGTTGTCTTGGTATTATCTTAAAACCCTAGGATAGCTACTAAGTTATCTTGCCCAGTTGCCTTTGTGACTGTAACGACGTCCCTTCGATTGTCCCTCAAACATCCAATGATTAGAGCTACCTACTCACTAATAGTAGGATAGCACTGTCTAAAGGAAAAGAGGAAAAGAGGAAAAGAACAAACTTTCGAGTAAAGTAGATAGTTCATAGATGCTTGCTCAAAACAAAACAAACTTCTACACGTACACAAAACTCTTTCCAAAAACATTTTTAAAACCCTTCATATATGTTATCAACAATACGAGAAACATTACGAAGTTCACCGCACTAAGGCGTCTTTTCAAATACTTTCTCAAACACACAAGCACAAGGTATTTCCAAATGAGCTAGCATCTAAGAGCTCGTAGATAGCTACGGATGGAAAGGGTGCTAACACTTTCGTTTTCCATAATCTACCACCCTTACTCAAAAATAATCTCGAAAGGTATTTTTTCTTGTTCTTTTCACCCTTTCCTTTGTTGGATAAAAGAAAAGTCGGTGGCGACTCTTTCTTACCGCAACATTTGTGAATACAAACGCAAAATCAGTACAATAGTAGGTTCTGTCACCGTATCACAGAACTAGGGACTCTGCTGGGGAATTATAAAAGTGGGGTTACCTTAGAGCTAGGTCATATTTAAATTGCTTTCCTTGTATGCTTTGCTTGCTTTACTTTAAGGGTTTGTTTGGGTTTACTTGTAAAGATCCTATACCCGGATCTGGGGAACTTTTAGGTAAGCAGAAATAGATCATGGAGACTGTACGGAATAGACCGATATTATTGAAGCGATGGCTGCATTAGTGTGACACATTTGTTGGTACCGGTATCCCTTGTGTTAAATCGAGGAGAATACGGGGCCACTATGTGGTGTCATAAAGCACTAACTGACCCTAGAACCTATAGTTGAACAAACTTGGCCATTAGAAAGTAGTGGGATAGCCGGCCTCGGTATAAAGTTGAGGATTGGTTGATACTCGATGCTACACTCATTGAGATCGGACTTTCGGGATATTTCGGTCGTGAGAAAAGTTTGCTTGAGATGAAACAATGCCTGATAAAGAAAGATCAGTGATATTGAGACTCCTTAGGACCCGATTACTTTTCTAGGATAGGTTGAACCGACTAAACTTCAAGAGGGTACTTGCCTATAAACCCCATGCAAGCCTAAACCTAAGGTCTTGTATGTTTTTCTTGTGTGTGATTAAATTGTTCAAACATAACATCATGCATCATTACATCCATTCTTATTTCACTAACCATTTCAAGGATCTCTAGGGCATGTGATGCGGGTTATGATGAACCAGACGTCTAGCAAGGGGAAAGGGGATTTATTTTCCTCTAGCCAATGTCGTCAAAAGACTAAAGCACGACAACTTGAGTCAGAGGCTATGACCCACTTGACACGGTGAGCTTGATTCTCGTAGAAGGACGTTTAATGATACGAAGTTCTTCAATTAAAGATGCAGTCAGATTCTTACATTTTTTGTGTTTATCCGGCGAGATCCTTGAAAACATTGCATAAACATGTCATACATATCATTACATAAACATGTATTTCAAAGGCAGGTTTCTTATCTTTTCGATGTTTATTTCAGCAAAAAGAAATGGCTCTCGAACAAAATATTAAGGACCTTGAAGCACAAAATTCTCAATTTCAGTAGATGTTCCTGGATCTGGCTAAGGGGCAAGAAGACCTGAAGGCTCTTATTCTCAAAGGCAAGAAGAAAAATAAAAAGAAACCAATGGGTGTCCTGAATATGGGAAGGAGATTCAGACGGCCAGCAAAGCGAGCTCTAGAATTCACAACTCCGTCAAATAAGGGGGACAATCAGGAAGAGAAGCCAAAAGAAGAAGACCATATTCTAGAGTCTGATGAAGAAGAGACTGATTATGCTGAAGAGCAGTATCCTCCTGCTGATGACAAATACAAACAGCTGGAGGATTGTCTCAATGCAATGGAAATTTAGAGAGTACCTAGTCTGGATTTTGAAGAGTTAGGGCTGGTTTCTGGAGTGGTCATTCCACAGAAGTTCAAGGTTCCCTCATTTTCTAAATATGACGGGGTTTCATGTCCTAAGCTGCATCTAAGATGTTATGCGAAGAAGATCCAATCTCACACCGCTGATAGGAATGTGTGGGTGCATTTCTTCCAGTAAAGTTTATCGGGGACTCAATTGGAATGGTTCTATCAGCTGGAGGGAACCAAGATCCACAACTGGGAGGATCTGGCTGCTGCTTTCTACAGGAAGTACCAATACAATGCTGATCTCGCTCCAACCCGTACATAACTTCAAAGCATGTCTATGGGTTCTAGTGAGGGCTTCAAAGATTATTCCCAAAAGTGGAGAGATCTTGCAGGAAGAGTCCAACCTCCTCTGTCTGATAGAGAGCTGGTAGATGTGTTCTTGGGTACTTTGTCTGGTCCATTTTTCAGCCACTTGATGGGAAGCTCTTCAGTTGGGTTCACCGAGATGATATTGACAAGTGAAAGAGTAGAAGCTGGTATCAAGAGCGGTAAGATTCAAAGGGATACATCTTCAAGTACAATGAAGAAACCCTTCATTAGGAAGAAAGAGGTCAGTGCTGCTTATGACCAGAGAAACCAAATAAACTGAACACCGTCCAACGGTAGGAGCTGTGATGATTTCTAACCCTACATCGACTCAACGACAAAATAATCAGTGCAGGCAGGATTCGCCTAGAAGACAATTCACCAGACTTAACATTCCCTTATCTTAGGTATTGCAACATCTATTGAAGGCTAGCCTGGTCACTTTGAGGGAGCCTCCTCAAAATCCAAACATTACATCTCCCCGTTATAATCCAAATGCTCGGTGTGCCTATCACTCCAACAGTCTAGGGCATGATACAAATGATTATTGGGCTCTAAAGAATAAAGTGCAAGATCTTATTGATGCAAACTGTTGTACCCTAATTTTCTCCACTAAATTTTTTAGTCGCACTTTCATATCAGATTTTGTCATTTGGTCACAATCATTAATAAATAACTTCATTCATCACATTTGCATCTTATCTTTAAGTTTTCTCTTGTGTTGTTGACTAACTTCTAATCAAAATACAAAAAATATTTGTCTTTGAATATTTGTGTTTTGTAGGTACCGAGTCAAAGCATCTGACAAATAAGTTTTTCTGGTATTATTTTCCTAAAATCTCTATTTGCAAAGAATTTTTTTTTTCATTTATTGAAAAAAAATTAGCAATTTCAAGCTTGTCAATTTTGGCTCCAATTTTTAATTTTTTGAAAGATATATCATTAATTCAAATTTTGGCTCCAATTTTTCATTTTTTTGAAAGATATATCATTAATTCAAATTTTGGCTCCAACAAATAATTACCAAACCACCACTAATCCCAAGCCTAAACTCTATAAATAAAGCCCTCATTTCATTCAAATTTCAAGCTTTTGATAGCCAAACTCATTTTGCTAAAAAATCTCTCAATTCTCTCCATCTATCAAATTCACTCAAAGCTCCATTGTAAAAAAAAAAGTTAGTAAGCTTTTCATAGAAGCTTACTAATTTTTGAGCTAAACCTTCATCCAAACAATTTTTCTTCATCAATTCTCCACATCCAAGCTTGGGAAATTGATTCTTGGGGCTCAAGTGAAGCAAATTCTTGAAGTTGTTTTGATAATTCTCTAGATCTACCTTTGGTAAGTTGGATTTTTCATCTTTCGCAATGTGATATCTTGTTGATCTTTGGGCTTGATTCATTGAGTATTGTTTTGTGATTCCATTGGTGCTATTTTCTCATAATTTTATGGAATTTTCGTGCTCAATTGAATCAATGATCATAAGGTGTTTGATGGAAAGTTTGAACAAGAATTTGGCCTTTTAAAATACTATTTTTCAGTTTTTATCAGGGCGCAATTGATTGCTATAATAGTGCAATCGATTGTCACAGTAGAATTTTACGTTTTTTTTTAAAAATGCACCGATGCAATCGATTGTTGCTAGAGTGCAATCGGTTGCAATAGAACAAAAATGTTTTTTTGTTTTGTTTTAGGGGCCGTTTTGATCCATCTATCATTTTCTACTCACTCCTTTTGATTGTTGATTTGGATTGCAATTTTAAATGTCTAATTTCTCTTTAGATTCAATGGACTTTGGGTGTAGATGAAGCTGGATAAATGATTATTAATTCAAATCTATCAAAGATTGAATTATTCAATTCATTTTTTGTGCTTTGGATTAATGATATGTTTAGTACTTTAATCCATCTAGATGAGTGATTGAACTTAAAGATGAAAGAAATTTGAGGTAGTGATCCATATTAGCTTATCATTTCCCTCCTTCTTTATCTTATCCCTTTCTTTTTTATTTGTGCTACATGTTATGGGATGATACTCTCTCTATATCATTTATCCAAACATGAAGTACGTAGGTTGCTATTGACCGACCTCAAAATAGGTGCAACTTCTACATAAGTCCACTTACGATTGCTTAACATAGCGCTAATTTGTACCGATTCGAATAAATGATCATTCGTGGCCCAAACCTATGTTTTCAAGCCCAAGTATGTTAATTTGAACCCTTTGATCTAATAACCTTGAGATTCATTGTTAAGAGGCTTTGGTTCTACCAATTCTCCAATGGATCTTCATCAATTTTGGTCAACGCGGATCACTTGAACATCATTGATCATTAAATGTTACCTTGAGGATTCTTATATGGATGATATACTTGACAAAAATCAAATGCAACTTGTTGTTGAGAGGCTTTGGTTCTACCAATCCTCTAATGAATTCTAAATACAAGTTTCAAGATGGTTATCCAACTAACCATTAACTTCTAACAATTGACTTTACTTTATGATTTTTATTTTTATGCTTTTACTTTATGTACCATTTACTTTAGCATTTACATTTCATTCTATTTTCATCTTTGCTCACTTGTGCATTTACTTTTATGTCATTTTTATTTTGCTCACTTGAGCTTTTATTTTCCTTTTTAAGATAATTAATAATCAACATGAACCATAAAACACATTTATGATTCTTAGACTATTTGGTTACTATCCTTGGAATTATGGAGTATTGGACTTCTTGGACTTAGGATTAGAGACCTTGATCATATGTTGGAGACCTTGTGACCTTAATTTATATTTTGTCTAGAATTCTTGGGGTTTCCCCAAGAATTGGGTTGTTTGTTTGTTTTATGTGCAGGTTATTGTGATTACATACTTTGTCTGTAATATGGAATTCATCTGTATACAACCGTTACTCTTCCCAATTTTTGTGAAGATTTCATGCAATTAAAGCTTGGTTTTCTCAAGAGGTTTAGTATCCTTGCTTGGTTTCAATCCAAAGAATGGAAATTATATCTTGACTCATAATGCAAAGTGTTGGCTTGTTGTTGGTTAGTCGGTTCTCTTCCTTAGCTTTTACCTCATGCTTTAGGATAGTCCCTTTATCTCCTCCCATCTTCTTTAATTTTCATAATCTTCTCATCTTTTTCAAAATCTTCTTTGTTTATAAACCCGAACCACTTTCATAATAAACCTCGACTTTGTTGAGTTCCTTTTCTTTTAAAAAACTTATTTTCTTTAAACAAACTTCAATTCACTTAATCTTACTTTGACATCTTTCAAAATTAACAAAAAAACACTTCAACTCATTCAAACTCTTTTGTGCGCTCGAGCAACTTTTACCCTTCAAACCTTTTTTTCAAGATGAGACATGACTCATTTATAGTCGAGAAACATTCTCCTATCCCCATGGTTATAAAGGTTCCGACTTTTCCACTTGAGTGCTAGAGGCATTCTCAAACCCCCACTCTTACTGACGCATGGTCCATCTTTCTCACACCTTGTGGGTGTTAGTCGAGATTTCTCTCCTAACAATGACGACTTGTCTCTTCGTTTAAAAATAATCAACATACAAGTCTTTTCGAGCCGAACTACGACACTCTGAATTTCCCATTACACGATGGAGTACGTAGGCACTAAGTCTTACGACCCAAGGCGAGCAAGAAAAATAACAAAAAAACATTTCATTTCTTTTATTTGCAAATAAACATTCATTCTTTTCCTTTAGCAAGTAAACCTTTACATGACACTCATTTTGAAAGAAACCAAACAAAGTGGATCCTGCGGAGTACCGTAGATGCTTAGGGTTCTAACACCTTCCCTTTGCATAACCGACTATTGTACCTTGATCTCTGATCTTTTATTACATTATGGGTTTTGTTCGCTTTTTTCCCATATCCCTTTGAAACAATAAAGTGCTGTGGCAACTTCATTATGTTGAGATAAGTCAATTGATGGCTTAATCTCAAATCTTTATCGCTATATCTTCTCTTATGTTCGCATTTCAACCGGTGCGACAGAGTTTGGCGACTTCACTGGGGACAGATTGACCTATTGCTGGCCCATTCCTAAGTGGGTCAATCCTAGCTTTGTTTATTTCTTTTCTATGAGTGTTTATATATTGTTTTACTTGCTGTTTATTACTTCCCATTATTCTATATATATGTTTGTCTGGATTTTTCCTGGTTTTCAGGGGCTTGGTGATTTCTTATGAGTCTTCTACCCAGACTTTGGGAAAAATTAAGATAGGACGGGAGGTATAGTCATGTTAGCTTTGAGGGAGTAATCCCAAAAAAGGAGACATGAGATCCCCCAATCAGTGGAGGCCCCTTTGACTGTAGTGTCATTTACTGAGTAATCGGGAAGACATACTGCTTTCGACCTGGGAGCCTACTGAAGCTGAGGACCATAGATTACCTAACCCATCTTGGCCTTTTAGGTGTAGTGCGGAAGCTATAACAAAGTAATCCGAACAACACAACATGGAAGTCAGTTTGGAAATTGACGAGTTGAAGTCAAGCATGGCCAAACTTACTAAGATGATGTAAGTCCTGATTTCTAGAGGAGAGCCACCTTAAAGGACAATGATATCTGAAATCCCAACTGCTGCTGTTTACACTCAACCTATCCAGCATACATCTACTACATGGCCAAAGTTTGGGTTACCTCAGAATTACTCTCCGCCTGTTGTAATTACTTCAATGGTTGGCCAGTCTTCCCGAACAATTTTTTCAAGCTCCAGTTTTCATTGAATCTCAGCCAATCGTTCATACTGCTTCTCATCAACCTGCTGCACAAGCTTCTTTTGGGAACCCTCTCTTTGAGTACCATGCTTCCAGTCCTCGAAGTATGAGTCAGGGAGACATTGGTGAGTTGGAAGAGTTCAAAGAACAATATCATACTTTAGAGAAGAGACTTAGAGCTATGGAGGGAAATGAGTTCTTCAGTGTTGATGCTAACAACATGTGCCTATTTTCTGATCTGGTTATGCCTGTAAAGTTCAAGACTCCCTAGTTTGAGAAATACCGAGGGCACACTTGTCCAAAAGTCATTTGGTGATGTACTTTCGAAAGATGTCTGCTTACATAAATAATGACAAGCTGATTATCCATTGTTTCCAAGATAGTCTGAGTGGAGCTTCATTGAAATGGTATATGGGACTTGAGAAAGGTCGTATCTAATGCTTCCAAGATCTTGTTGATGCTTTCATAAATAAATACAAATACAACCTTGATAGGGCACCTGATCAGCGCCAACTGCAAAATATGTCTCAGAATGAGAAATAATCTTTCAAGGAATATGCTCAACGATGGAGAGAATTGGCATCTAAAGTTGAACCACCTCTGGAAGAGAAAGATCTAGCTGGATCGTTCATGGATACTCTGTCCTCTTTCTTTTAGGAGAAGATGATTGGTAGTGTTTCCTCCATCTTCACAGACCTGGTGACAATTGGCCAAATATTAGAAGAAGGAATCAAGATGGTAAAGTGCCTAAAGCTGCTGAATCTTCTAATGGTGCAAAGAAATACCTTGGGAACTTTCATAAGAAGAAAGAGGTAGAAGCCAATGCTGTCTCGACAAATAGAAGAGGACCTCACCGTAGGCCTTAATACATTGATCAACCACAAGTAGCAGCTGTTACTCATGCGGTTAATGCTCAACCAGTTTAGGTTCCTCAACAACAAAATATTGCGCAGAATCAGAATCGTTATGTAGGGAATAGGGCTCAATTTGATCCCATCCCTATGACATACACTGAATTGTATTCTGTAATGGTGCGGAAGGGCTTAAATATAACTAGGCCTCTGATTCCTCGAAATCCTCCTCCAACCAGGTTCAGATCTGACCTTCACTATGAATTTCATCAGGGAGCTTCCGGTCATGATTTAGAAAGCTGATATGCATTGAAAAACAGAGTGCAAGAATTGGTGAAAGCAAATATTCTCACTTTCAAGGAGACATGTCATAATGTTATTAGCAATCCTTTGCCAAAACAAAATGGATGAAGACTGATTCGATGTACCCTCAAGTCACTTCCTAAAGCCAGTGTTTCAGACAGGACAACTCATCCTTGTTACTGATTAGTCACTAGGCCATCTTTCTTTCTGTTTGCATTTTCCCCTTGCTTATGTTAAAATTGTTGCTTTCAAATGTTGTTTGTGCTTTCATGTTAAGTTTAATGAAATGAGAATTGCAATGTTTTGATTCAAATCATTTTCATTTACTGCTTTCAAATATATTTATCTTGTTTACTCTCTTTATCAAGCTTTTGTTTAAGCAAAGATTTGAGGGAGGATGATGAAAACGAAATACCCATAATTGTTGCTGGTATGTTTTCGAATAAAACTTTGCTGAGGATGTACAAGCATTATTTCATCTCCCAAACACCAGAGTAATAAGGAAGTTAATCCCTCGTTCACCCCTTTTGAGCCTAGAAGTTGGAGTTTCTTTATATACAAAAAAACCCGCAATCTTAACCTAGGGATGGGTAGTTCTAAGTTAATTTGGCTGTGCATTCAATTACAATAGAAATCGTACAAGACACCTTTCAATAAAGGTCGTGATCAAGATTTCCTTTGCACACAGCAAGAAGTGTCAAAGATGCTCCAAACCAAAAATGACAAAGATGGTTCCCCGTAACAAAAGTCCTCAAAACAGCAAACTGATGTAAGAAGAAGTGACTGCCGTCTAAAAAATTCTTTAGCTTTTGAGCCATCATTATTGCTACCAACAGTGCAATTCCAAAATCTATTGGAACCTGAATGCATATTCTGAATTAACAGAACGTAGGACTGAAGAACATCACGAAGATTGGGTTGGGTAAAAATAAACTTTGAGCCTTTATCCTTTATTTCTTAAACCGTGAACCAGACCATGTTACAACCCTTAAAAGACCTAATTGAAGCCAATTTTATTTTGAAAGCATACTACAGCAAGGTTGCATAAACTGACTCCTAATATCTTTTGCAAACCATTTGTTTTGGTATCATACCTCTGCTTTCACTTTAAAAGTATAAACCACTGTGTTTTAACTAGTGGTGCATTTTCTATACACCAATAATATAATTTCAAAAATAACTTTGATTTCAAAAACTTTTGCATGAACCTTGCATTGAAATTACCATGTTTGAATAAACAATTTTGCTTGCAAACAAACTTTCCTTGTCAAGGAATTTCAAACAGTTGAGAGACTTGGTCAGTAACCCTATCAGGGGCAAGTATCTTCCAGGTCCAATTGCGAATCAGTTCAAGATTTTTTTCTCAGTGCGAGTTTTCTCAGAATTGGTTATCCAGAAAATCATTTTCAAGACTCGTACTGGGGCATTCCTTCCCAACAAATATCCCAAGAACCTAAGCGATGATTAGTTTATTTCCAAAAATCATTTTAGAGCTGAAGCCATGAACAATTTATTTCCAACAATCATATCAGAACTGAATCCATGATCAATTTATCTCCAACAATCATTTCAGAACTGAAGCCATGATCAATTTATTCCAACAAATATTTCAAGAACTGAAGCCATGATCAATTTATCTTCAACATTCAGCTAATCTGGGACAAATCCCCAAGCAGCTCTCCATGTCTTTCCTTAGAAAATCATCAGTTCAATACAATTTACAAGTGTGACAAATTTGGGTTCAAGATATTTTCTTTCCAAGAAAATTTGGCGGAGTTCTTCGTGTTGATGAATCAAACTTCCAATCTTACCTCCACAAAAGAGTCAAATTTTGTTGTAGTAAACGTCTGCATTACATGCATAGATCATTCATATATCATGCATAACAAAATTCATACATAATGAATAACAAGAGTGTTTCATCCTCATTTAGATTTTCCGAGGTCTTGTTGCAATTTACATGTCACCTTGAGATCAAAGTCCAACTTACTTGACAACTACCAAAATAGATGCCAGTTCAGATGTCTCTCCTTATTCCAATGCTAAACTTGGGTGAACTGTTTCTCTCTTTCGTCTAATGCTAATCTTGGATATGTTGTCTCTTTTGTTTCCATCTAAAGCCAATATTAGATGTTGTTACCTTTTGTTGCCATCCAAAGCCAATATTCGATGCCACCATCTTTTCTTTCATTCAAAGCCAATATTGAATGTCAGGATCTTTTGTTTCCATCCGAAGCCAATATTGGTTGATGTTCCCTTTTCTTTCGTCCAAAGCTAATATTGGATGTCATGATTTTTGCTTTCATCCAAAGCCAATATTGGATGTCTTGATCTTTCGCTTCATCCAAAGCCAATATTGGATGCCGTGACCTTTTCTTCCATCCAAAGCCAATGTTGGATGTTGTTATCTTTTCATTCATCCAAAGCAATTATTGGATGCCATGATTTGTATCACCTCATTCAAAGCCAATATTGGATGTTGTGATCTTTTCCCTCATCTAAAGCCATTATTAGACGTTTAGTTTTCCATTCATCCAAAGCCAATATTGGATGTTGTGGTCTTTTCTCTCGTCTAAAGCCATTATTAGATGTTGAGTTTTCCCCTCATCCAAAAGACAATACTGGATGTCATGTTTCTTTTCTGTCGAGCGTCTTTCCTAGATGACTCTGACGTAACTTCAGATTTGGTCTCATCCCATATCTAATGTTCTTCTAGATGTTTCTGACTGTATTTTCCAGAGAGTTGCTCGCCTCATTCAATTCCATTCTTGGATGTTGCTGCTTTCCTTCTCAGATTTTATCTTTTTTCCAAGTATTGATGGTTACTCTTGGTCACCCTGACAGATATCCAGAAATATCTTGCTGTTTCCCTAGCGTGTCTTTCCACGTCATTTCATCTGAACTACCATAAGTTTCCAGTTTCTAGTCTTTCCATATTACCACAAAGTCTGTCTCATCTCATACATCATTCAAAAAAATATATGTAAAAAAAAAAGTCCATGCATTCATTCATAACATATGCTATCATCTCATCACATCAGGGACGAAATTCAGGTCTGTTTGTATTTAATTACTTTAGGCCTATCTGGAAAAAGATAATTAAATAGGGACAACGTTCGTTACGCAGTGGGGTACCTTTTGCTATAAAGTCATGCCGTTCGGATTGAAGAATGCGGGGGCAACGTATCAGCGCGCCATGTTCGCTTTGTTCCATGACATGATTCATCATGAGATTGAGGTATACGTTGATGAGATGATTGCAAGGTCCCAGACTGAAGAGGAACATCTTGACCATCTCCAGAAGCTATTTGACAGGTTGAAGATGTACAGGCTGAGGTTAAACCCGAACAAGTGCACCTTTGGGGTAAGATCTGGTAAGCTGCTGGGTTTCGTTGTTAGTGATAAAGGTATTCAGGTGGATCCTGCCAAGGTGAAAACTATACAGGAAATGCCATCTCCCCGAACAGAAAAAGAGGTTAGAGGCTTTTTGGGACGTCTGAACTACATTGCCCGATTCATTTCGCACCTGACTGCTACTTGTGAACCTATCTTCAAGCTTTTGAAGAAAGATCAAGTGGTAAAGTGGAATTATGAATGTCAGGCCGCTTTCAAAAGGATCAAATAATATCTCTAGGAACCACCTATTTTGATGCCACCAATTGAAGGGAGACCTTTGATCTTATACTTGACAGTACTCGAAAATTCAATGGGGTGTGTGCTGGGGCAGCATGACGAGTCTGGCCGAAAAGAGCACGCTATTTACTACCTTAGCAAAAAGTTTGCCAAATGTGAGACCCGATACTCACTGCTTGAGAAAACTTGCTGCGCTTTGGCATGGGCTGCTTGCCGGCTGAGATAGTATATGCTGACTCACACTACCCTATTGATATCAAAGATGGACCCAATCAAGTATATCTTCGAAAAGCATGCCTTGTCCGGAAGAATAGCAAGATGGAAGATGATATTAACTGAGTATAGCATCCAATACACAACCCAAAAGGCAATCAAGGGAAGTGTGTTGGCAGATCATTTGGTGCATCAGGCCGTGGATGCTTACCAGTCTATGAACTTCGAGTTTCCGGATGAGAACATCATGTTGGTGACTGACTGTGAAAAACCTGGACCGGATGAAGGACCTGAGGAAGGATCCTGATGGTTTATGTATTTTGATGGAGCTTCGAACGCGTTGGGTAATGGCATTAGCGCCATGATCATATCTCCTGAGGGCTGTCATACTCCATTCACTGCCCGATTATGTTTTAATTGCACCAACAACTTGGAGGAGTATGAGGCGTGTATCATGGGCCTTCGAGCAGCTATTTACCTAAGGATTAAGTTCTTGAGTGTGTTCGGAGATTCCGCTCTAGTGATCAGTCAGATCAAAGGCGAGTGGGATATGAAACACCCAAATCTTATTCCTTACAAAGAGTATGTGTTGACGTTGCTTCCCCACTTCGAGGAGATAACCTTTGAACACTTCCCAAGAGAGGAGAATCAGTTAGCGGATGCGCTAGCTACCATGTCTTCTATGTTCAAGGTCAGGTGGGACAATGAAGATCCCCAGATTACCATTGAGAGGTTAGACGAACCTGCACATTGCTGTGACATTGAGACTGAAGAGGTAGTAGATTAACCCTGGTTCCACGAGGTAAAGAAGTATCTTGAGGCTCAAGAGTACCCCGAGGGTGCATCTGTTAATGATAAGAAGTTCTTGAGGAGGTTCGCTGCGAAGTTCTTCATCAACAATGGTGTCCTTTACAAGCGTAACCATGATTCAACCTTACTACGATGTGTGGACAAGAACGAGGAAGAAAGGATTATGGCAGAGTTGCATGAAGGTACTTTCGAGACTCATTCCAGTGGACATACCATGGCAAAGAAAATCCTACGGGCAGGATACTATTGGTCTACTATGGAAGCCGATTGTTATCAGCATTCGCCGACCTGTCACAAGTGCCAAGTCTATGCTGATAAGATGCACATACCTCCAGTTCCTCTGAACGTCTTGACAACTCCTTGGCCCTTTGCAATGTGGGGCATCAATATGATTGGTGAGATCAGACCAACTGCATCCAACGGGCATCATTTCATTCTGGTGGCTATTGATTACTTTACGAAGTGGGTTGAGGAAGCTTCCTTTGCTACAGTAACCAAGAATGTCGTAGCGCGATTTATCTGACATAATTTGATCTGTCGATATGGTGTACCAGAGAGGATCATTACGGACAATGGTACAAATCTCAACAACACGATGATCACCGAGCTCTGCAAACAGTTCAAGATACAACATCACAATTCTTCTCCTTACCGGCCGAAGATGAATGGGGCTATAGAAGCGGCTAATAAGAACATCAAGAAGATTGTGCAGAAGATGACGGTGACATATAAAGATTGGCACGAGATGTTACCATTTGCTCTTCATGGGTACCGAACCTCAGCACAGACTTCAACAGGGGAAACACCATACTCTTTGGTGTATGGCATGGAGGCAGTCTTACCCATTGAAGTCCAGATACCTTCTCTTCGGATTATGAAGGATGCAGGTTTGAGCAAGGACGATTGGATCCAGACCCGACTTGATCAGTTGAACTTAATCGACGAAAAGAGACTTACTACTATTTGTCATGGTCAGACATATCAAAAGCGAATGATCAAGGCATTTAAAAAGAAAGTCAGACAACAAGAGTATCAAGTTGGGGATCTGGTGATCAAACGCATCATATTACCTCAAGGGGATCCCAGGGGCAAATGGACCCCTACGTACGAAGGGCCATTTGTGGTTAAGAACATTTTCTTAGGAGGGACTATGATCTAACCACCATGGATGGTGACGACCTTCCTCACCCCGTCAATGCAGACATAGTGAAAAAATACTATGCCTAATCAAAGACCCGCTAGGTTGACTGGCCTAGGAAAAAATAAGGGCTTCCCGGCGAACCAAAAGGGTTCGGGCAAAAATAAGGGATGAAAATAAAAAAAAATTGTACACCCGGCAAGTCGAAAACCTGAAAAGGCGGCTTGAGCAAAAAAGGGTATCCCGGTGGACTGAAAACCCGAAAGGGCGGTCCAGGAAAAAATTAGGGATTGAAGCGTAACACTATGTCTCATTGGATCATCTTGCAACCAGACTTCAGTATCGACTATCAAGCTCGGACGAAACTAATCAATCTGATCTACCTTCAACCAAGTAGCAAAGTGATGATATGCTTGAAGATATAAAGGCAATAGCAGAGTTGGAACCCAAAGGGATTTTTCACATAGCTGTTTTTCTTTGCTTTACACAAATTGTATAATTTCCACCATTCGGCGGTGTTCTCTTACTAGGACGCCAGACTCTTGTACAAAAGCGCCTATTTACAGGCCAACTTCAAAATCAATACAATTCATTTTCACAAAGAAATTCCAAATTGTTTTCCTTTTCCTGTTTTGTTTTGCAAAAACGTCTAATGTTCATTTTTGATATATGCATTTGACAATAATTGCTGCTCATAAATATTTACATGCGAAATAAAAGACGATTACTCGTAATATCAGGAACAGGGGAAAACAAGAAATGTCCAAACCTTACAATTTCTCTATCCACCAGGTATAGGGATATACCTAGCTGGAGAATACGACTAAAGGTACATTCACTCCCCGCAGAGCAAGAGGTATCTAAAAACAGTGATTCTCCCTAAGCAGAGTTTATCTATCACCAGTACTAGAAGATTATCCCCAGCGGAGTTTATTTCTTCCACAAGAAGAAGCTCAATCCCCAATAGGGTTCATTATCGCCAGCAATGATAATTCATTCACAGCCGAGGTTATTTCTCCAAATCAACGAGTCCTATAGCAGAGCATCTCCTCCCCACAGAGTCATTTTCTCATCAGTTTATTCTCCAGCAGGAGTATTCTCACAATCATGTTCATTCACTATCCCCAGCAGAAACGAAGAATTCAACTTCTCGCACTCTCCAGCAGCAATCCGGGATTTATTTTCCACAATTAGAGAACATCATAAAAACATTGCATGTCCATACATCTTGACATGCGCATACGCATCATACAACACAATCTCATTTATTTTGAGAACATCATTTCTTGATGCATAGCATACATTACATACAAATAACTCTTTACCTTTCAGGAAAGATACAATCGAATTCTCACAAAGTTCAATCTATGAAGCCCGGATCCGCCCGAATAGTATCTTGATTTCTACAGCATACTGTGAAGCCCGGAGAAACGACCGGATAACAGTATCAAACACCGCGAAGCCTGGATTCGACCAGATAATGGTTTATCTCTAAGCTATGAAGCCCGGATTCGACTGGATAATAGTTTAATCCCCAGCAAGCCGTGAAACCCGGATTACGACCGGATAACAGCTCAACAAGTTACTGTGAAGCCTGGATTACGACCAGATAGCAGTGCAAGACACCATGAAGCCTGGATTCGATCAGATAGTGGTATATCATAAACACAAGCCGTGAAGCCCGGATTACGACCGGATAACAGCTCAGCAAGTTATTGTGAAGCCTGGATTACGACCAGATAGCAATACAAGTTTCTATGAAGCCTGGATTACGACCAGATAATAGCCAAAGACACCGCGAAGCCTGGATTACGACCAGATAGTGGTATATCTTTAATACAAGTTATGAAGCCTGGATTACGACCGAATAGTATCTTGATTTCTCCGAACACCATGAAGCCTGGATTTGACCAGATAATGATATGAGACATCGCGAAGCCTGGATTACGACCAGATAGCGGTAAGAGACACTGAAGCCTGGATTACGACCAGATAACAGTGAAGGACACTGTGAAGCTTGGATTACGACCAAATAGCAGTTCACCTGGCTAATTACTATGAAGCCTGGATTCGACCGGATATTAGTAGGCCTAAAATCAAATGGAAGCCCGGAGGCGACCGGATAACCACTTGATTTCTTCTGAAGCCTGGATTACGACCAGATAAGAAGTAAGGTATTGTGAAGCCTGGATTACGACCAGATAGCAGTACAGGACACCATGAAGCCTGGATTCGACCAGATAATGGTATAAAGCATCGTGAAGCCTGGATTATGACCAGATAACGATAAAAGGACTGAAGCCTGGATTACGACCAGATAATAGTACAAGACACCGCGAAGCTTGAATTTCGACCAAATAGCAGTTTACTTGGACAAAAACTAAGAAGCCCGAAGTCGACCGGATATTAGTGTGCCTTAAGTTCAAGTTGAAGCCCGGATGCGACCGGATAACAATTTAATTCATTCTGAAGCCTGGATTACGGCCATATAAGAATTGAGAAACTGCGAAGCCTGGATCACGACCGGATAACAAGTTTAATCTCATCTCCCCAGTAAGTCACTGTAAAGCCTGGATCACGACCAGATAGCAGTTGGTCTTATCACTATGAAGCCTGAATTACGACTAGATAGTAGTTCATTTTCACCTCTTCAACTAAGAGACGATTTCCCAGTAGAATAATGGACGACTGAAGCTCCTAATATTCTATTTATCCCAAGACAAAGATCAACATTCCCCAGCGTAGTCTTCCTCAACAATAGGTATACTGACTCTCACTAAGGAATCTCTTATGCGATCGACCCTCCTTCAGATGGCATCTTTAAGCCCATCTTACATCATCAATCTCCAAATGGCATCTATAAGCCCATTCTCGATATCACAAGACAATTACCACTTCATGCGAGTGCAAATTTCTGGGCACTTTAGTGTTCAATCATCTTCCACCTTCGGATCACGAAAGGCAAGCAAGCCAATATACATCCTCAAGTTTAAGAAGATTGAACAGGGGCAGCTGTTGTACCCCAAAATTTTCCCTCCCATATTTCTCAAAACATTTCAAGAAAGATCCTCAAGTTGCTCAAGGAAGTCCAAGGGTTGACCAGACAAACTCTCTCCTAAGGCAATCTACCTCAAATTAGGGTTTCATGTTGCATCAAGATACTTGAGTCCAAGGGATACCAAATTCTCCTTATTGTCCTAATATGTTCTCAAGATCATCCATGTCAAATTTCAAGCCTTGCAGAGGAAGTTTGCTCAGTCAATTGCTCAAAGGCCTGAAAATCGACTGTGCTAGGGCAAAAGTCAACTGTGGCCTACATATAGTCAAAATTCAAGATTTTTGGTCAACATCCTCATTTTGAAGTATTATTCATCATTTTATCAAGGGTTGATCATGATTCCTCAAGGATTGCTGATAATTCATCATGAACCAAAAGTTGCTAAATTAGGGTTTTGTAGGAAAAGTCAACTCAACTTTGACCAAGCATAACTTTCTTATACTTCATGATAAATGACCCATATAAAGCTCATTTTGAATAGGATGAAATTATATACAATCCATATTTATCTCCCAAGTTCAAAATATGTACTCATAAGAAGTTATGAATTTGGACATTATAGGTCATTTTGAAAAGTCAACAAAAACACCTTTTTTGTCAAAGCTTCATACATGAACATGGAGTACCAAATTGAGATGAGACAAAAAGAGTTGCTTAGAGGATATCTTAGGCTTTCTAAAAAGTCCAAGAACACATTTAAATAGTCAAAATTGAGGAAGTTATGTATTGGTGAAGTTGGCCTTTTTTGCAAAATTGTCAAAAGTCAACTATGCCTCAAATTGCAATTTTTGCTAAATGGGCCCAATCTTTTGCACTTGTTTTGAGTTGGTAGCATGGTCCACGAGTCCTATCTCTTCTCACTTGTCTTTATCTTATTTTTATTATTTATTTTGATTTTTATTTGAATTAAATCAATTTAAATCAAAACAAATCATAGAAAATCCAAATCATTGAAACCTCAAGATATTGTGCATGTTTCAGGTTCTATATCCAGCTAGTAAAAGATTGAAATCATGCAAAGCCTTTGTGTGCACAAAAATATTGGTTTTGACCTATTTTTAGAAAGATTTTCAAGTGAATCAAATCCAAATTAAAAGCTGTAATGGAGGAAGATTGAGAGCATAATTTTAAACCTAATTCATTCCTCAGTATATAGGGAACAATTGCAGACCTAAAACAAGAAGGCTTGAGAGGCGCACAAAGGCAGAACAAACTTGAAAAAATCAAAGAAAAGTGGTGATTCGATTTTTTACTTCCAGGCACTTTCAAGGTCCCTTAGCGATCTCATTCGAAACCTGGGATCACAAGCAAGCTATACCAACCAAGAACAAGGAGTTTCCAGCACTATAACTCACTGTAAGTCAGCCACGACAATGGCTTCTTCTTGAATTCGAATTGCATGATTCTGGCATCTATAGCATAAAATACCTATATATTCTTGCTCCTTGAGACATTTGTAAACTATCTATAACATTCAATTTCATTTTTGTGGACTATATTAAGATTTGCCATTATTAAGGTTTTATGCTTCGTTTTAGGATCTTTTGGTACATGTAAAATTGGCCGTCAAGAAGGGCACCGTCGTGCTCAGCAGGCCAAGACGAGTTGATTCATAGCCTTAGATTTTGTTTATCTTGCTTGTGTTTGATTTTTAGAATTACAGGGTTTGTAGCGACGAATGTTGTCCGTAGGTAAAAGTCTTTGACTTTTACCAACGGAGAGAGGACATGGATGACTAGCGGGGCACCATTGGATTGGTCCATTTGAATTCTGGCGCAATTTTTTTAATTTTTTCCCACTAATGCTCATTATTATATATTATCAATTGTTATCATTCTATATACAAGAAGCGTGTGTAGCTCAGCTGGCATTGGATCATTTAGAAAAGGTTACAGGACCTGGGTTCGAATCCCAGGTCCCCCCATTCTTTCACATATTTTTTCTTTCCATAATCAGGCGCATGTATAGGTGGGATGACCATCATGGTCCATGATCATCCAACCAGCCAAGTGTCCAGGAGGCCAGATCTAAAGGCTATCATGTGGTGACCATCATACAGCCCAGTCAATGCAACGCATGAGATTCAAGAAGTCAACGTGGACCATTTTCTTTTGGGCCCATAATTGCTTTTAAAACACCTCTAAATTACTTTCTCAGGCCCATATCTCTTTCTCTTTTCTTTTTATATTTTTCTTTATTAACTTATTTATTTATTTTTACTAACATGAAAAATAATTCTTTTTATCAAAAAATCACAAAAATAATATTTTCATCCAATTAGATTTAGGATACTTATTTTTTATACAAAAATTAATTGAATTAGGTTATTTAATTTTAGGTAACTTTAATTTCTTTTGTAAAATAAATTAAAACAAGTTAGAAAATTAGGGTTTTTGTTTCTAACTTAAATTCTACTTTCTTTTTCTTAAAAATAACCAAAAAACATAAAAATAGGTCATGTAAATTATTTTCTTTAATTAATTTAATTACTAATTAATTTTGTATTTAATTTAAAAACCTAATTCTTTTTCTTAAAAATTCACAAAAACAACAAAAATAATTTTTTCTTTCGATTAGGTTAGAAGGGGTCAAAACCCTAGTTCTCTCTCGTTCTTAACTCATCTTGCACGCTTTATTATTTTATTTTTACCATATTAATGTAATTGCTCACAAGTTTTAATAGATTAATTAGGACTTTTTACTTTCGTTTATCGTTTTTTTTACGAGTTGTTTTTGGCTATGTAATTAATACCCGAAGCCTTGTAATAGTGTAGCTTTACTTTCCGCACTTTAAATTCCGCAAAATATTAACTGTTAGATGTATGAATATTAGGGATGCATGACAAGAATGTATGTAAACTTTAAGACGGTTAGCTAACCTTAAATGTGCAAAGATAATAACTTGAAATTGAATCACTCGCACATGCGCACTCCTAGGGTATACTCTCACTTCGGTTGTCTTCGGTAAACGGTCATTAAGTATAGGATGCTTTAGTGGTCTCTATCTTGTCTAAACAAAGATCAAAGTCCCGTTCGGAAAAGTTGCCTCGGAATTGTTGCCTCGAATAATTGATCTGAGACATTAGGGTTATTACTAAGACGTCCTAACATTGCTTTGGTGATCGTACGTCCCTTTTGAATTGACCCTCAAAACTCCGACGACGGTGTTACCTACTCACTAATAGTGGGATAGTACTGTCTAAAGGAAACAAACATAGAACAATTCCCTTTTTCGAGTAGGTAGATAGTTCTTAAGTACTTGCTCAAACAAAGAAACTCATTTTTCACACTTACACTCTTTTCAAACAAAGCTTTCAAAAACACTTCCTAACACTCTTGAAGACAGAAGCAAGGGTTAAATCGAAGTCAAAAACTTTTTCAAATCAAACACACACAAGCAAATTTTGAGAATGATGAGCAAGTACCTAAGATCCCGTAGAAAACTACGGATATAAAGGGTGCTAATACCTTCCGTTTCTATAATCTACCCCCCCGTACTCAAAATCTCGAAAAAAGGAATTTTTCTGTGCTTTTTTCCTTTCCAGTTGGATAAAATAAAAGTCTGTGGCGACTCTTGCTTACCGCGACATTTTGTGAACACAAACGCAAAACGCAAACCAGCATTCTTAAAACTGTCTGGTTCTGGCCACCGTATCACACAATGCTTCCAAGATCTTGTTGATGCTTTCATAAAGCAATACAAATACAACCTTGACATGGCACCTAATCGACGCCAACTGCAAAATATGTCTCAGAATAAGAAAGAATCTTTCAAGGAATATGCTTAACGATGGAGAGAATTGGCATCTCAAGTTGAACCACCTCTGGCAGAGAAAGAGCTAACTGGACTATTCATGGATACTCTATCCCTTTTATTTTGGGAGAAGATGATTGGTAGTGTTTCCTCCAGCTTCATAGACCTGGTGACAATTGGCCAAAGATTAGAAGAAGGGATCAAGAATGGTAAAGTTCCTAAAGCTGTTGAATCTTCTAATGGTGCAAAGAAATACCTTGGGAACTTTCATAAGAAGAAAGAGGTAGAAGCCAATGATTTCTCGACTGAGAGAAGAGGACCTCGCCGTAGGCCTCAGTACATTGGTCAACCACAAGTAGCAAATGTTACTCCTGCGGTTAGTGCTCAACCAGTTCAGGTTCCTCAACAACAGAATATTGCGTAGAATCATAATTGTTATGTAGGGAATATGGCTCAATTTGATCCCATCCCTATGACATGCACTGAATTGTATCCTTCAATGGTGAAAAAGGGCTTAATTACAACTTGTCGTCTGATTCCTCGAAATCCTCCTCCAACCGGGTTCATATCTGACCTTCACTATGAATTTCATCAGGGAGCTGCCGATCATGATTTAGAAAGCTGCTATGCATTGAAAAATAGAGTGCAGGAATTGGTGAAAGCAAATATTCTCACTTTCAAGGAGGAAGGTCCTAATGTTATCAACAATCTTTTTCCAAAATAAAGTGGATGAAGACTGAGTCGGTGTACCTTCAAGTCACTTCCTAAAGCCAGTGTTTCAGACAGGACAACTCATCCTTTTTACTGATTAGTCACTAGGTCATCTTTCTTTCTGTTTGCATTTTCCCCTTGCTTATGTTAAAATTGTTGCTTTCAAATGTTGTTTGTACTTTCATGTCAAGTTTAATGAAATGAGCATTGTAATGTTTTGATTTAAATCATTTTCATTTACTGTTTTCAAATATATTTCTCTTGTTTACTCTCTTTATCAAGCTTTTGTTTATGAAAAGATTTGAGGGAGGATGATGAAAATGAAATACCCATAATTGTTGTTGGTATGTTTTCGAATAAAACTTTGCTGAGGATGTACAAGTATTGTTTAAACTCCCAAACACCATATCAATAAGGAAGTTGATCCCTAGTTCACCCCTTTTGAGCCTATAAGTTGGAGTTTCTTTCTATACGAAAAAAACTGCAATCTTAACCTGGGGATGGGTAGTTCTATGTTAATTTGGCTGTGCATTCAATTACAAGAGAAATCATACAAGACATCTTTCAATAAAGGTCGTGATCAAGCTTTTCTTTGCACACAACAAGAAGTGTCAAAGGCTCCCAAACCAAAAATGACAAAGATGGTTCCCCGTAATCATTTAGCAAGGAAGCCATCATCTTTCCAAAAAGAAAAATGAAATCAAAAGAAAAATCCCGCTAATTCAAAACCTATGAAGGAGACTTAGGCAAAAAACTAGAGCATCCCGCTGACCGTAATCTCAAATGAAATAGTTCATGCAAAAGTTGGGAATAATAAATTCAATCAGAAGAGGTCTTCAAATCCTCAAAATTCTCCATCAGAGTTGACAAAAGTCCTCAAAATAGCAAAATGATGTAAGAAGAAGTGACTGCCATCTCAAAAATTCCTTAGCTTTTGAGCCATCGTCATTGCTACCGTCAGTGCAATTCCAAAATCTCTTGGAACCTGAATGTATATTCTGAATTAATTGAATGTAGGACTGAAGAATATCATTAAGATTGGGTTGGGTACAAATAGACTTTGAGCCTTTATCCTTTATTTCTTAAACCGTGCACTAGACCATGTTACAACCCTCAAAAGACCTAATTGAAGCCAGGTTTCTTTTGAAAGAATACTATAGCAAGGTAGCATAAACTGACTCCTAATATCTTTTGCGAGCCATTTGTTTTGGTATCATACCTTTTCTTTCACTTTAAAAGTATAAACCATCGTGTTTTAACCAATGATGCATTTTCTATACACCAATAATATCATTTCAAAAACAATTTTGATTTCAAATTTTTTACATGAACCTTGCATTGAAATTACCATGTTTGAATAAATAATTTTGCTTGGAAACAAGCTTTCCTCGTCAAGAAATTTCAAACAGCTGAGAAACTTGGTCAGTGACCCTATCAGGGGCAAGTATCTTCCAGGTCCAATTGCGAATCATTTCAAGATTTGTTGCTCAGTGCGAGTTTTATCAGAATTGGTTAGCCAGAAAATCATTTTTAAGACTCATACTGGGGCATTCCTTCCCAATAAATATCTCAAGAACTGAAGCTATGATCAGTTTATTTCCAATAATCATTTCAGAGCTGAAGCCATGATCAGTTTATTTCCAACAATCATATCAGATTTGAAGCCATATTCAGTTTATCTCTAACAATCATTTCAGAACTGAAGCCATGATCAGTTTATTCCAACAAATATTTCAAGAACTGAAGCCAAGATCAGTTTATCTTCAAGAGTCAGCTAATCTGGGACAAATCCACAAGCAACTCTCCATGTCTTTCCTCAGAAGGTCATTAGTTCAATACAGTTTACAAGTGTGACAATTTTGGGTTTAAGATATTTTCTTTCCAAGAAAATTTGAGGAATCAAACTTCCAATCTTACCTCCACAAAAGAGTCAAACTTTGTTGTCGTAAACGTCTGCATTACATGCATAGATCATTCATATATCATGCATAATAAAATTCATACATAATGCATAACAAGATTGTTTCATCCTCATTTGCATTTTCCGAGGTGTTGCTGCTGTTGACATGTCACCTTGAGATCAAAGTTCAACTTGCTTGGCAACTACAAAAATAGATGCCAGTTCAATTGTCTCTCCCCATTCCAATGCTAATATTAGATGAGTTGTTTCTATCTTTTTTCCAATGATAATCTTGGATATGTTGTCTCTTTTGTTTCCACTCAAAGCCAATATTGGATGTTGTTACCTTTTGCTGTCTGTGATACGGTGGCAGAACCGACTATTATATAATGGTTTGCATTTTTTGTTCACAAAATGTCACGGTAAGCAAGGGTCGCCACCGACTTTTATTTCATCCAATCGGAAAGGAAAAGTCCAGAAAAAAAAATCCTTTTTCGAGATTTTGAGTACGGGGGGTAGATTATAGAAAGGGAAGGTGTTAGCACCCTTTCTATCCATGGTTTTCCATGGGCTCTTAGGTACTTGCTCATTTTTTAAATTTCTTGTGTATGTGCTTTATTCTTGAAAAGTTTGACTTCGTGATAACCCTTGTATTAGTCCTCAAAGGTGTGACGAAGTTGTTTTGAAAGTTTGTTTGAAAAGTGTAGGTGTGAAAAGTTTTGATTTGAGCAAGTACCTACTAGTATCTACCTACTAGAAAAAAAGATCGTTTCTATTCTTGTTTCCTTTAGACAACACTATCCTACTATTTGAGAAATAGGTAGAATCGTTGTTGGAGTTTGTAAGAGTCAATTCGAAAGGGACATACGATCACTAAAGCAATATTAGGACACCTTAGTAATAACCCTAGAGTCTTAAGATCATATTCGAGGCAACATTTCCAAGGAAACATTTCCGAGGCAACATTCGAATGGGACGTTTGATCTTTTTTAGACAGGAGGGCAACCACTAAGACACCCTATGCTTAATGATCGTTTACCGAAGGCAACCTAAGTGAGGGTATACCCTAAGAGTGATATGTGCGAGTGATTTGTTTTCAGTTATTTAATCTTTGCACATTAGGGTTTTCTAACCGTATTAATTTGTCATGCATTCTTGTCATACAACCCTATTAACATACATCTAGACAGTTAAATATTTGCGGGAATAAAAAATGCGAGAAAATAAATCTACGCTATTACAAGGATTCGGGAAGGGGGATTAATTACATAGCCAAAAACCCGGGGAAAGGCGATAAGTAAAAGCCCTAAATTAAACTATTACAAACCATGAACAATTACAATAATAATGAAGAGTGCAGAAAAGAAATCCTAAAACTATTACATCCCGGAAGCAATTACATAATTAGAAAAAAATGCGAGAAAAGATAAATCTACGCTATTACATCGATAATGCGACCTATACAATTTTCCTAGAAATTAAAATGTAAAAGAATAAATAAAAAGAAATTAAGGAAAAATTAAAACCTAAAATTCTAAGTTAATGTTTTTGGCTTTTTTTTAGAAAATAATTTTAAGTTAATTAAAAAAACCTAATTCTAACTAGTTTTAATAAAAAAAAGTTAATTAACTTAATTTATTAATAAATGAAAAAAAGCCAAAAATTCAATTACTAACTAAAACAAAAACCTAATCCTAATTTGTTAAAAAATGGTTAATTAATCAAATTAAAGAGTTTATTAAAAAAAAGAGTTAATAATAATAAAAAAAACCTAAATTAATTTTAATTAAAAAAAGTTAATTTTGAAAAAAAGTTTATGTGTAATGATTAATAAGAAAGAATTAAGTTTGCCAAAAAATAGATAGGAGAAGAAACATCAATGAAAAATAGGGTTAGAAAATAAAGATAATGCAAATGTCAGGGATGGGTGATGAACCACAAATTAATTTAAAACCTAAAATTAAATTAAAAAAACCTAAAATTAATTATTCGAGTTTAGGAGGAAAAATCAAAGGTTTGTAAAAAATATTAAGTTTTATGAAAAAAAAAAGAGTTTTAAACAGAAAGAATGAAAATAGGTAAAAGGATAAATAGAAAGGAAGAAAACCAAAACCAATAGGGGTGGTTGTTGAACCCACGCCCTTAACCTTCTCAGGATGTCTGCCTCGCCATGTATTAGTGGTTCTTCTGTTTTGGCCATCAACTTCTGTTTTGGCCATCAACGTTTTGTAATAATCCCGCATGGGATCCTGTCTAAATCTGTAATGTTGAATCTCATGAACACATTAAATAAGTTACTATATCATGAAATACAAAGAAAATAAATATATACACATTTTTTAATGTTAAAACCGATATGGGCGGTATGAATTCTTCTATGCCCTTTTGATCATGGAGGTCAAACCAGCCTTACCCTTACTACCAGCCTTACCCTTACTGGAGAAGTAGTGAGATGTGGGTTTGTGACAAGGATGACTTGTTTGTAGTGAGATGGGGATTTGTAATAAGGATTTCAAGGTTTTAGGATTCTTGAAAGAATTTGATATTTTGACAGGATTGTGGCAAAGGTTTTTTTTTCTCTTCCTTTGTGTGAAAAGAATGAGATTATATAATGGAAATTAGAGCAAAGATATGGGCTTTCAATGTGCAATTGGGCCTCTAATATTCATATGAGTCCGTCACGTTCCAGGATAAATCTCAAGGGCTTAAGTGCAATTTTTGAAGTTGAAATGTGAAAACAAAATGTAGCCGAAATCGAGAACTAACTCCGGTCTAAAAATGGGCTCAATCAGATAAACGGTGAATTAGTTATGAATTTTTGAAGTTTCAACTCAGACAAACTTATTTTGTGCTCCATTGTCGACTCTGACACGTTCTTCAATAAAAAAATAATATTTATTGGAGCATAATCCGGTCTTGACTTTGGAAGAAAAGTTGTAGATATCTAAGTCAATGAACTTTTGTAAAAATATGGGCCCGATCCGATAAAAATTGACTGAGTTATGAATTTTCGAAGTTTCGACCCAGATGAAATAATATTCAGCATTCAGGATTTTCGACGCGTCACACGCATTCTGAGCAAAACACGAAGGCCTTTTGGATACCGTTCTAACTAAATACCTTGTGTGAAATCTTAGCCAACTCAATTTGTGAAATTTTGGCGCCGGAACCAGCTCGATACGATGAAAATCGACCATGTTATGATTTTCTGAACATGACGCAAATAAACTTCTGTCACAAATTTTCTGTACAAAAATACTTGATAAATCCGCATTTTTGAAGACCTTCTGATTGAAATTGGCTTCCATCCATGAGAGATGAAAATGTAGATGATGTCAATGCAAAATTTTGGCCACCGGAACGGGTTCAAAACGAGCCACGATCTTCAAGTTATGAATTTTTTAGTGGGTAAAAACTGCACTTTCAGCACACTTTTCACCTTATTTCTTCGAGAAAACTCACACATTCGGAGACCTTCTTTAAAGAATTGACTCTTGAGCCGAACCTGAATTTGAGAATACGTTATCAGAGATATCTTGGCGAAAGAACACCTGTATATGACGCGCCGGGTTGGACTTGTGAATCTTTGAACCCCGAATCATTACAAAACGACGAACCGATCTTTCAGCACAGAAAATACTCTGAGAATATCCATTGGCGAAATAAACGTCACTTGTAAACTGAAGAAGCTTGATAAATATACCTTTATTCCATAACCATAAAACTAATAATATGTGTGATGCGGTGGGAAGAACTGACTGTTTTTTGGAATGCTGGTTTGCGTTTGGCGTTTGTTTTTGCCAAATGTCGCGGTAAGCAAGAGTCGCTACCGAATTTTATTTTATCCAACAAGGAAAGGAAAAAAGCACAGAAAAATTCCTTTTTCGAGATATTTCTCGGGTTCGGGGGGTAGATTATAGAAAGGGAAGGTGTTAGCACCCTTTCTACCAGTGGTTATCCACGGGCTCTTAGGTACTTGCTCATATTGTTTTCAAAATTGCTTTCTTTGTGCTTGTGGGTTTGAGAAAAGTTTTTGTTTTGAAACTTCGATTTAGCTCTTGCTTCTGTCCTCAAGAGCGTATGAAGTGTTTTTGAAAACTTTGTTCGAAAGGTGTAAGTGTGAAAAGTTTTTGTTTTTGAAAGAGCAAGTATCTAAGAACCATCTACCTACTCAAAAAAGGAATCGTTCTATGCTAATGTTCTTTAGACAATGCTATCCCACTATTGATGAGTAGGTAGCATCGTCGTTGGAGTTTGAGGGTCAATTCGAATGCGGGACTTACGGTCGCTAAAGCAATGTTAGGACGCCTTAGCGGTAACCCTAATGTCTTAGATCATTTGTTTGAGGCAACAATATCCGAGGCAACCATTTCGAGGCGACTATGATCTTTAGACAAGAGGACGACCTCTAAAGTGACCTATACTCAATGACCGTGTATGAAGGCAACCAAGTGGGGTGTACCCTAAGAGTGCGCCTGTGCGAGTGTGTCGTTTTCAGTTTATTTTTATCTTTGTACATGTTAAAGGTGATCTAAGTTGATTTTAGGTTAAAACATTCAGTCTTGTCATGCCATCCTATTATCAAACATCTAACAATTATAATTTACGGGAAATAAAATGAGGAATTTTAAATTACAAGGCATCGGGTATTTACATCGCCAAAGACAAACCCTTTAAAAATAAATAAAGCGATAAAAAATAAATAAAGGTCCTATTAACTATTACAAACCGGAGGCAAGTACATTAATATGATAAAAATAAATAAATCGCGTGCGGGAAATTAAATCGAGCGTAAATTAGGGTTTTGACCCTTTTTGGTTAAAGAAAATATCTTTTTGTTATTTTTTTATTTTAAGAAAGAAACTAACCTAAATTAATTAAAAATAAATTATTTTTGGGTTTTTGTTATTTTAAGAAAGAAAAATAAAATAGTTAATGTTAATAATTAAAACCTAATTAATTCTAATTTAATTTTAATTATTTAGAAAAAATAGGTTAAAGTTATTCTAATTAAAACCTAAGTTAATTTAATTAGTGTTTATTAAAAAATAAAAATAAAAATTTGATTAAATAAAAATATATTTTTGTGGTTTTTATTTTATGAAAAGGCTGAATTTTAATTGGTTAGAAATTAAATAGAAATAATAAAACAATTAATTAAAACAAAGTAAATAAATAGCAGAGAAAAGGGGTTGGGCCTGAATTTTGGGTGTAGATAGCAATCTGAAAGCCCATTAGAGCTGGCCTTGTTGACTTTTTTTGGATTTGGTGTGCATGCGTGGACCAACGCCTATGGTGGTCCTTCAGCTTGGACTCTCAGATCTGGCCTTTGGCCATCTGTCCCTTGGATGCTTGATGGTGCATGGTAGCATGCAGGTTTGAATACACACACAATCGCCTGAAAGAAAAAAGCAATGAGAAAGTGGGGGACCTGGGATTCGAACCCAGGTCCTGAAAGTGATTGGAACGCCTTCCTTGCCACTACACTGCTTTGTTTTGTTTGTTAATAATATACAAAATAATAATAAAACAAAACAAGCATTATTAATCAGAAAAATAAAATGCGCGAAAAAACATTTGAATGGGCCAACCGGAGGATGGCACACACTCATCCCTGTCCTCAGGCCTGTAATGATATTACCTGCGGATTTGAATCCGCAGCTAAATGCGCAGGCTTGTTCCAAAATTTATTCCAGGCCACAAAAATGAGTTCTAAAGGCATGGTCGTACTCGTCCTTCCCTCCCGGTCACAACCATACCTCTCTTGATGGTCAATTGTTCCTGAAAAGAAAACGCCCAAAAAAGATCCAAGAACCCTAGCTATGGTGATTCTTGTTACAAATCATATAAACGAAATTCAATAATACAAAAAGTTTGCAAATGTCTTTGTGATCACAAATATGCAATTACTTTGTCCAAATGATGCCAAAACGATGATTTACGAATTCAAGAAAGAAGCGGATCCGCGTGGTACTTACAGTGCTTTAGAGTGCTTGAAAACACGTGGTCTGGATTGCAAAAGCTTCTGGAGATGATCAGCAGTCGATTGAGACAACCCCCAAGTCCTAAAAACGCCTGTAGTTTGAACTTTGATATCTCTCTTTTTGTCAATTTTTCAATTTATGATTCTGCCTTTGCCTGTAGCTTCCAACCCTGATTTCGATTGCTTTGGATTCCTTATGTATTGTATGGTGTGTTAGGGTAACAAACTTGGCTCAAATCTTCTCCCATCAATGCTTGCCAATTTGATTTGATTCACCCTTTACAAACTTGCCAATTTTGCCAAATCTCAATCTTTTTGCACATGGTTTGGTGTGATACGAATTTGAGGATGTTAATGATGATAATCAAATCTTGAAATAGCCAAAAGATCTCATGTAATCAAAGTTTTGGATTTTAAATGATTTAATTTGATTTAAAATGAATAAATTTAATGAAAAATCAAATAAAATAATAAAAATGAAATATGAGCTCATGGCTGAAGCTAGGACACGTGGGAAATGATGTAAGCTCAAATCAAGTGGAAAAGAATGGGCCCATTTGACAAAATTTGAAGTTTTGGGGATAGTTGACTTTTGGCAATTTTGCAAAAATGTCCAAATTAAACAATGCATAACTTCTTCAATTTTCAACTTTTGGAGGTGTTATTACTTTTTAGAAAGCTTGAGATGTACTATAACCATCCCTTTTGGTATCATTTCATTTTGATATACCATGATCAAGTTATAAGCTTTGGTAAAACAGGTGTTTTTGTTGACTTTCAAAAATGACCTATAATGTCCAAATTCATAAATTCTTGTGAGTGCATTTTTTGATCTTGGGGTGTGAAGATGGATTGCAGGAAATTGCATCCTCTTAAAAATGAGCTTTGGATGGGTCGTTTCTAATAAAGTATGAGAAAGTTATGCTTGGTCAAAGTTGAGTTGACTTTTCCTACAAAACCCTAATTTAGCAACTTTTGAGTCTTGATGAATTTTGAGCAATCCTTGATGAATCATGATCAACCCTTGATCAAATGATGAAATATCATTCAAAATGAGAATGTTGACAAAAAATATTGAAGTTTGACTATTTATAGGTCACAGTTGACTTTTGCCCTAGCACAATCGATTTTTGGACCCTTGAGCAATTGACTGAGCAAACTTCCTATGCAAGGCTTGAAACTTGACATGGATGACCTTGAGAACATATTAGGACATTGGAAAGCACTTGGGGTCATTTGGACTCAAGGATCTTGTTGCAACCCAAAACCCTAATTTGGGGTTGACTGCCTTAGGAGATGACTTGTCTGACCCACTCTTGAGCAACCTTGAGCCACTTGGAGATTTTTCTTGAAATATTTTGAGAAATATGAGAGGGAAAATTTTGGGGTACAACAATATGCGTGTATGAAAAGAGGGTAAATTTTGGGGTAGAACAGCTGCGCCTGTTCAATCTTCTTAAACCTGAAGATTTAGATTGGCTTGTCTGCCTTTCGTGATCTGAAGGTGGAAGATGATTGAACACTAGAGTGCCCAGAAATTTGCACTCGTCTGTAATGATGCTTGACTATGTAGGTAGTATCAGGAATGGGCTTACAGATGCCATTTGGCGGAGATGACGGAAGGTCACCGGAGATGGGCTTAAGGATGCCATCCGGAAGATATGATGGAGAATCGTCGGAGATGGGCTTAAAGATGCCATCTAGAGGATGTTGATTGAGATATTCCTTTGATGAGAATTCCTGTTCCTATCATTGAGGAGGAATCTGCTGAGAAATGTTGGTCTCTGTCTTGGGAGAAATAAAATTTTAGGAGCTTCAGTTGTCCGTTACTCAATTGGGGAAATAACTCCTGCTTGAGGAAGCGGAAGTGAACTTCATATTTGGTCAGGGTACAAGCTGCACCGCGACTTACTGAGGAAATGTGAAACCAATCTTGTTTGATCGGGTCCCAGTCTTACAGTGTTGTGGACCTCTTTTTGGGGATAAGATAGGAGGAACCTGGATAGTGAGGTTATGAGAAGGAACCTGGATAGTAGGTTTACTTCGATATGAAAGCCTGGATAGTAGGGATGTGAGGAGGAACCTGGATAGTAGGGTTACTTCGATATGAAAGCCTGAATAGTAGGGATGTGAGAAGGAACCTGGATAGTAGGGTTACTTTGATATGAAAAACTGGATAGTAGGGCTGTGAGAAGGAACCTGGATAGTAGGGTTACTTCGATACGATGAAAGCCTGGATGGTAGGGTTGTAAAAAGGAACCTGGATAGTAGGGTTACTTCGATATGAAATCCTGGATGGTAGGGCTGTGAGAAGGAACCTGGATAGTAGGGTTACTTTGATATAAAAGCCTGGATAGTAGGGCTTGGGAAGGAACCTGGGTCATAGGGTTACTTCGAGATGAATGCTAGGATATTAGGGCTGTGAGAAGGAACCTGGATAGTAGGGTTACTTCGAAATGAGTTTGGGTAAAACTGCAGAGGGAACCTGAGTGAGTTTCTTGTGATGAGTCGGTGTGGGACTTCAGGAGGAACCTGGGTAAGGTTTCTTTATGATGAGTCTGGGTAAAACTGCATCTGCCGAGAAGGAACCTTGGTAAGGTTGCTTTGTGAGGAGTTTGGGTAGAACTGCATCTGAACTGAGAAGGAACCTGGGTAAGGTTGCTTTGTGAGGAGTTTGGGTAAAACTGCATCTGAACCGAGAAGGAACCTAAGTAAGTTTTCTTTGTGAGGAGTTTGGGTAAAACTTCATCTGAATCGAGAAGGAACCTGGGTAAGGTTGCTTTGTGAGGAGTTTGGGTAAAACTGCATCTGAACTGAGAAGGAACCTGGGTAAGGTTGCTTTGAGATAATTTTGTGTAAAAATTCATAAGGAACCTGGGTAAGGTTACTTTGTGATAAGTTCGTGTGAAACTTTATTTGGAAATGTATGAGAAGGGACCCGTGTAAGATTTTTCAAGATAAACCCGTGTGAACCTGTATATAAGAGAAACCCATGTAAGATAGCTTCGTGACAAACCCGTGTAAAGCTGCATTTGGTCGCGCAAATGATTACTCTGTTTAGTTTCAGGAGCTAATCTTGGACCTGCTAGAAATTGTTGATGATAACCATGTTTCCTGAAAAGGTACATGATTAATTATATGTGTGATACAGTGGCATAACCAAACTGTTTTAGGAAATGCTGGTTTGCGTTTTGCGTTTGTGTTTGCAAAATGTCGCGGTAAGCAAGAGTCGCCACCGACTTTTTTTTATCCAACTGGAAAGGAAAATAGCACAGAAAAATTCCTTTTCGAGATTTTGAGTACGGGGGGTAGGTTATAGAAAGGGAATGTATTAACATCCTTTCTATCCGTAGTTTTCTACGGGCTCTTAGGTACTTGCTCATCATTTTTGAAAATTGCTTCTGTGTTTGTATGTTTTGAAAAGTTTTTGTTTTACTTCATTTTAACCCTTGTATAAGTCCTCAAGAGTGTTACGAAGTGTTTTTGAAAACTTAGTTTGAAAAGAGTGTAAGTGTGGAAAAGTTTGATTTTGAGCAAGTACCTACTAGCATCTACCTACTCGAAAAAAGAATGTTTATGTTCTTGTTTCCTTTAGACAATGCTATCCTACTATTGAGAAGTAGGTAACACCGTCGTCGGAGTTATACGGGTCAATTCGAAAGGGACGTACGATCACTAAAGCAATGTTAGGACGTCTTAATAATAACCCTAATGTCTTAAGATCATATTCGAGGCAACATTTCCGAGACAACATTTCCGAGGCAACATTTCTGAGGCAACATTTCCGAACGAGACATTTGATCTTTGTTTATACAAAAGAGCGACCACTAAAACACCCTATACTTAATGATCGTTTACCGAAGGCAACCGAAGTGAGAATATACTCTAGGAGTGCGCATGTGCGAGTGATTTGATTACAGTTATTATGTTTACACATTTAGGGTTTGCTAACCATTTTAAAATTATCATACATTCTTGTCATGCAATCCTATTATCATACATCTAACAGTTAATATTTGCGAAAATTAAAATGCGAGAAATAAAACTACGCTATTACAAGGCTTCGGGGAGGGAGATTAATTACATAGCCAAAAACCCGTAAAACTATAAATAAAATAAAAAAATCCTAATTAAACTATTACATCCCATGAGCAGTTACATCAATATCGTAAAATAAATAAACGCGCGATGAATCGAGAACGAGAGAAAATTAGGGTTTTGAACCCGTCTAAACCTAATTGAAGAAAAATCATTTTTTTGTTGTTTTTGATTATTTTAAGAAAATAAGGTTTTAATTAAATATGTACAAACCTAATTACTAATTAATTTAAGTTAAGAAAAATAATTAATTTGGCCTATTTTTATATTTTTGTTATTTTGAGAAAATAAAATAAAAGTTAAATCAAATAAAACCTAATTTTCTAATTTGTTTTAATTTATTTACAAAAAGATTAAAATTAACCTAAAATTAAATTAAGCTAATATTAAATTAATTTTGATAAAATATATAAAAAAACCTAAATTTGATGAAATTGATTTTTATGAGTTTTTTTGTATAAAAAGAATTAATTTGACTTAGAAAACAATTTAAACAAAAATAAAATAAAAGAAAATATAAAAGAAAAGAGAGAAATGGGTCTGATATCAAAAGTAAAAGAGGGGTGTCCATAGCATATCTGAGCCTAAAAGCCTTGGTCTACGTTTGACTTCTCAGATTCTATGTTGCAAGTTGACCAGGGTGCATCATGGATCTCAAAGGATGGACGTTAGATCTGGCCTTTTGGAGATCTAGTGATTGAACGTTGAGGGCATATGGTGAGACGCTTGGGCCAAGGGTGCACTGAATTTGTAACAAGAAAAATAAGAAAATAGCGTTTTGCTGGAACCTGGGATCGAACCCAGGTCCTTATGCTTCAAACCATCACCTTGTTGCCATCTGTGCCACGCTTCTTATTTGTATATGTAAAAATAATCAAACATTATATTATAAAAACAAGTTAATGTATACAACAACGCGAAATTTAAATGGATGAATCACACCATGCCACACCATCATCTTCCCCAGCATCCGCCGTCTTAGGTAAAATAACTTTTACCTACAAACGTTCTCTGTAGGTATAGCCCCTGTGATTTTCCAAAATCCATTGTGCGCATGATAAATCAATTCTAGTGGTGCCAATCAACTCATGGCAACCTCACGAGCATCATGGTACCACTCTTCATGGCCAATTGTCCCTGCAATCAAAACCCCTAAAAACGTAACCTAAACCCTAATCATGGCAAATCTCTGTATGGCTAACAAAAACGCAATTGAACACTATCATTAGCTTGCGAATGTTTCACTGAACAAGAATATGTAAAGAATTCATGCTACAAATTCCAGAATCGTAAGATACTTACAGTGGGTTTTTGGGCACTAAAACGCTTACAATTGGTTGAGATGGACTCCTTGAATGCCCAGCAAGCGAATGAAATAGTTGGGAAGGCTTGAGATGGCCTGGAACTATGAAATCAAATTGCCACTTTTGTTGAGTTTTTTCAAGTTTTTTCTCAGCTTCTCACGCCTCTAATCCTTGTGCTTTTGGTCTGCAAATGTTCTATATGTATCCTTGAATGGATTAGGGTTACAAATTTGCTCCAAATCTTTTTCAATTAAGGTGATTGAATCATGATTTGATTCTTATTCAAATATTTCTAAATCAAGCAAAACTCAATATTTTTGTATACAAACAAGCCTTGCATGATTTGATCTCATTGCCAGCTATTCATGGACCTGAAATATGCATAAAATCTCAAGGTTTAAATGATTTTGATATTTTCATGATTTTATTTTGATTTAATTTGATTTAATTGAAATAAAAATCAAAATAAATGAAAAAAATAAAATAAGGCAAGTGGGAAGGATCATGGGTCATGGACCATGTTGCAAACTCAATACAAGCACAAAAAGTTGGGCCCATTTGGCAAATATTGCAATTTCAGACACTTTTGACTTTTGGCAATTTTGTAAAAAAGGTCAACTTCACCAATGCATAAATCCTTAAATTTTGACCCTAGAGATGTGTTATTTGACTTTTTATAAAGCTAAATATGTCCTCTAAGCAACCCTCTTTGTCTCATCTCAATTGAGTCTTCCATGTTCATGTATGAAGCTTTGACAAAAAAGGTGTTTTTGTTGACTTTTCAAAATGACCTATAATGTCCAAATTCATAACTTATTGTGAGTGCATATTTTGAACTTGGGAGATGAATATGAATTGTAGGTAATTTCATCCTCTTAAAAATGAGCTTTGTATGGGTCATTTCTAATAAAGTATGAGAAAGTTATGCTTGGTCAAAGTTGGGTTGACTTTTCCTATAAAACCCTAATTTAGCAACTTTTGGGTTTTGATGAATTGTGAGAAATCCTTGAGGAATCATGATCAACCCTTGATCAAATGATGAATAATACTTCAAAATGAGGATGTTGACCAAAAATCTTGAAGTTTGACTGTATATGGGCCACAATTGACTTTTGCCCTAGCACAATCGATTTTCAGGCCTTTGAGCAATTGACTGAGCAAATTTTCTCTGCAAGGCTTGAAACTTGACATGGATGATATTGATATCATATTAGGACAATGGTGAGAATTTTGGATCCCTTGGACTCAAGTATCTTGATGCAACATGAAACCCTAATTTGAGGTAGACTGCCTTAGGAGAGAGTTTGTCTGGTCAACCCTTCGACTTCCTTGGGCAATTTGAGGATCTCACTTGAAATGTTTTGAGAAATATGGAAGGGAAAATTTTGGGGTACAACAGTTGCCCCTGTTCAATCTTCTTAAACCTGAGGATGTAGATTGGCTTGTCTGCCTTTCGTGATCCGAGGGTGGAAGATGATTGAACACTAGAGTGCCCAGAAACTTGCACTCGCATGAAGTGGTACTTGTCTTCTGATGTCGGGAATGGGCTTATAGATTCCATTTGGAGATTGATGATGGAGGATGGGCTTAAATATGCCATCCGAAGGAGTGCTGATCGCATAAGAGATTCCTTTGCGAGAGCTTGCATACCTGTTGTTGAGGAGGATTCCGCTGGGGAATGTTGTTCTTTGTCTTGGTAAAAGTTAAATTTTAGGATCTTCGGTCGTCCGTTATTCTACTGGGGAATCGTCTCTTGGTCAAAGTGGTGAAAATGAACTATTATCTGGTCGTGATCCAGGCTTCATAGTGATAAGATCGACTCCTATCTGGTCGTGCTCCGAGTTTTACAGTGACTTACTGGGGATATGAGATTAAACTTGCTATCCGGTCGTAATCCAGGCTTCGCAATTTCTCAATTCTTATCTGGTCGTACTCCAGGCTTCAGAAGGAATTAAATTGTTATCCGGTCGCATCCAGGCTTCAACTTGAATTTAAGGCACACTAATATCCGGTCGATTCCGGGCTTCTTAGTAGTTGTCCAGGTAAACTGCTATTTGGTCAAAATCCAAGCTTCACAGTGTCTTGTACTGTTATCTGGTCGTAATCCCAGGCTTTAGTGTCCTTTACTGCTATCTGGTCGTAATCCAGGCTTCACGATGTCTTATACCATTATCTGGTCGAATCCAGGCTTCATGGTGTCCTATACTGCTATCTGGTCGATTCCAGGCTTCACAATACTTTACTTCTTGTCTGGCCGTATTCCAGGCTTCAGAAGAAATCAAGTGTTTATCCAGTCGCATCCGGGCTTCCATTTGATTTTAAGGCCTACTAATATCCGATCGATTTCCGGGCTTCATAGTAACTGGCTGGGTAGACTGCTATTTGGTCGAAATTCAAGCTTCACAGTGTCCCTTACTGTTATCTGGTCGTAATCTACGCTTCAGTGTCTTTTATCGCTATCTGGTCGTAATCCAGGCTTCACGATGTCTTATACCATTATCTGGTCGAATCCAGGCTTCATGGCGTTTGGAGAAATCAAGATATTATCTGGTCAAATCCGGGCTTCATAACTTGCATTAAAGATATACCACTATCTGGTCGACTCCAGGCTTCGTAGTATTCTTGGCTGCTATCTGGTCGTAATCCAGGCTTCACAACGTCCTATACCATTATCTGGCCGAGTCCAGGCTTCATGGTGTCTTGTATTGCTATCTAGTCGTTCTCCAGGCTTCACAATAACTTGCTAGGGATTAAACTATTATTCGGTCGAATCCGGGCTTCATAGCTTAAATTTAAGATAACCACTATCTGGTCGATTCCAGGCTTCACGGTATTTTGATACTGTTATCTGGTCGTTCTCCGGGCTTCACAATATGATCGAGAAATCAAGATATTATTAGGTCGGATTCGGGCTTCATAGCTTGAACTGGAATAGAAATCTTTAGCATTGATTTGACTGAACCAGAGAAAACTTGTGAGAATTTTGATTGCATCTTTCCCTGAAAGGTAAAGAGTTATTCGATGTAATGTCATGATGTATGAAATGTATTGAGCAATGATGTTCTCAAAATAAATGAGATTGTGCTGTATGATGCGTATGCGCATGTCATGATGTATGTATATGCAATGTTTTTATGATGTTCTCTAGTTGGGGAAAATAAATCCCGGACTGCTGCTGGAGAATGTGAGGAGTTGAGTTCTCCGTCCTCGCTGGGGATAACGATCAAAGATGATTTGAGAATAAATTGGCGGGAGAACAACTCTGCTAGAGAATAAACTGGCGAGAGAATGACTCTATGGGGAAGAGAGATACTCTGCCAGAAGATCTGCTCATTTGGAGAAATAACCTCGGTTGGGGATGAATTACCGTTTCTGGCGATAACGAAACCTGTTGGGGATTGAGTTTCTGGCCTTGGAAGAAATAGACTCCACTGGGGATACTCAACCATTGGTGATAGATGAACTTTGCTTGGGGAGAATTAACATTAATGTTTTTAGATACCTTTTACTCTGCGGGGAGTGCATGCACTTTTAGTCATATTCTCAAGCTGGCTCTGTCCCTGTACCTGATGGGTAGAGCAACTATCCGATTTGGGCACTTCTATTTTCCCCTGTTCCTGAAATTACCAGTAATTGTCTTTTGTTTCGCATGTAAATATTTATGAGAAGCAATTATCGTCGAATACATATATCAAAAATGAACCATTGGACGTTCTTGCAAAACAAAACAGAAAAAGAAAAACAATTTTGAAATTTTATTGTAAAATGAATTGTATTGATTTTGAAGTTGGCCTGTAATAGGTGTTTTGTACAAGAGGCTGACGTCCTAGTAAGAGAACGCCACCGAAAGATAGAAATTATACAATTTGTGAAAAACAAAGAAAAACAGCTATGTGAAACAATCCCACTGGGTTCCAACTCTGCTATTGCCTCTATATCTTCAAGCGTCTCATCACTTTGCTACTTGGTTGAAGGTAGATCAGATTGATTGGCGCCGTCCGAGCTTGATAGTCGATACTGAAGTCTGGTTGCAAGGTGATCCAATGAGACATAGTGTTACGCTTTGATCCCTAATTTTTTCCTGGACCGCCCTTTCGGGTTTTCAGTCCACCGGGATACCCTTTTTTTGCCCAAGCCGCCTTTTCAGGTTTTCGACTTTCCGGGTGTACATATCTTTTCATTTTCATCCCTTACTTTTTCCTGAACCCTTTTGGTTCGCCGGGAAGCCCTTATTTTTCCCTAGGCCAGTCAACCTAGCGGGTCTTTGATTAGGCATAGTATATTTTCACTATGTCTGCATTGACGGGGTGAGGAAGGTCGTCACCATCCATGGTGGTTAGAATCATAGATCCTCCTGATAAAACGTTCTTATCCACAAATGGCCCTTCGTACGTAGGGGTCCATTTTCCCATGGGATCACCTTGCGGAAGTATGATGCGTTTGATCACTAGATCCCCGAATTGATACTCTTGTCGTCTAACTTTCTTGTTAAAAGCCTTGATCATCCGCTTTTGATACGTCTGGCCATGACAAATAGCAGTAAGTCTCTTTTCATCGATTAAGTTCAACTGATCAAGCCGGGTCTGGATCCAATCGTCCTCGCTCAAACATGTATCCTTCATAATCTGGAGAGAGGGTATCTGGACCTTAATGGGTAAGACTGCCTCCATGCCATACACCAGAGAGTAGGGTGTTACCCCTATTGATGTCTGTGCTGACGTGTGATACCCATGAAGAGCGAATGGTAGCATCTCGTGCCAGTCTTTGTATGTCATTGTCATTTTCTGCACAATCTTCTTGATATTCTTATTAGCCGCTTCAACAGCCCCATTCATCTTCGGTCGGTAAGGAGAAGAGTTGTGATGCTGAATCTTAAACTGTCTGCAGAGCTCGGTGATCATTGTATTGTTGAGATTTGTACCATTTTCCGTAATGATCCTCTCTGGTATACCATATCGACAGATCAGATTGTGTCAGATGAACCGCGCCACGACGTTCTTAGTTACTGTAGCAAAGGAAGATGCCTTAACCCACTTCGTGAAATAATAAATATCTACCAAAATGAAATGATGCCCGTTAGATGCAGTAGGTATGATCTCTCCAATCATGTCGATGCCCCACATTGCGAAAGGCCAAGGTGCCCTCAAAACATTCAGAGGAACTGGAGGTACATGCACCTTGTCAGTATAGATTTGGTACTTATGATAGGTCCGAGAATGTTGATAACAACCGGCTTCCATGGTGGACCAATAATATCCTGCCCGTAGGATTTTCTTTGCCATGGTATGTCCACTGGAATGAGTTCCGAAAGTACCTTCATGTAACTCTGCCGTAATCCTTTCTGCCTCGCTCTTGTCCTTACATCGCAGTAAGGTTGAATCATGATTACGCTTATAAAGGACACCATTACTGATGAAGAATTTCGCAGCAAACCTTCTCAAGAACTTCTTATCATTAACAGATGCACCCTCGGGGTACTCTTGAGCCTCAAGATACCTCTTTACCTCGTGAAACCAGGGTTTATCTGCTACCTCTTCAGTCTCAATATCACAACAATGTGCGGGTTCGTCCAACCTCTCAATGGTAATCTGGGGAGCTTCATTGTCCCACCTGACTTTGAATATAGAAGACATGGTAGCTAGCACGTCCTCCAGCTGGTTCTCCTCTCTTGGTAAGTGTTCAAAGGTTATCTCCTCAAAGTGTGGGAGCAACGTCAGTACATGCTCTTTGTAAGGAATAAGATTTGGGTGTTTCGTATTCCACTCGCCTTTGATATGACTGATCACTAGAGCGGAATCTCTGAATACACTCAAGAACTTAATCCTTAGGTCAATAGTTGCTCGAAGACCCATGATGCACGCTTCATACTCCGCCATATTGTTGGTGCAGTTAAAACATGATCGGGCGGTGAACGAAGTATGACAGCCCTCAGGAGATATAATCACGGCGCCAATGCCATTACCCAACGCGTTTGAAGTTCCATCAAAATACATAGACCATCGGGATCCCTCCTCAGGCCCTTCATCCGGTCCAGGTTCTTCACAGTCGGTCACCAACATGATGTTCTCATTCGGGAACTCGAAATTCATGGATTGGTAATCATTCACGGCCTGATGTGCCAAATGATCTGCCAACACACTCCCCTTGATTGCTTTTTGAGTTGTGTATTGGATGTCGTACTCGGTCAAGATCATCTGCCATCTTGCTATTCTTCCGGACAAGGCAGACTTTTCGAAGATATACTTGATTGGGTCCATCTTTGATATCAATATGGTAGTGTGAGTCAACATATACTGTCTCAGCCGGCGAGCAGCCCATGCCAAAGCGCAACAAGTTTTCTCGAGCAACGAGTATCGGGTCTCGCAGTCGGTAAACTTTTTTCTAAGGTAGTAAATAGCGTGCTATTTTCGGCCAGACTCGTCATGCTTCCCCATCACACACCCCATTGAATTATCCAGTACGGTCAAGTATAAGATCAAAGGTCTTCCTTCAACTGGAGGCATCAGAATTGGCGGTTCTTGAAGATATTATTTGATCCTTTCGAAAGCGGTCTGACATTCATCATTCCATTTTACCACTTGCTCTTTCTTCAGCAGCTTGAAGATTGGTTCACAAGTAGCAGTCAGATGCGAAATCAATCGGGCAATGAAATTCAGACGTCCCAAAAAGCCTCTAACTTCCTTTTCCATTCGGGGAGCTGGCATCTCCTGTATAGCCTTCACCTTTGCAGGATCCACTTGAATAGCTTTATCATTAACGACGAAAACCAGCAGCTTACCAGACCTTACCCCGAAGGTGCACTTGTTTAGGTTTAACCTCAGCTTGTACATTTTCAACCTGTCGAACAGTTTCTGGAGATGGTCAAGGTGTTCTTCTTCAGTCTGGGACCTTGCAATTATGTCGTCAACGTAAACCTCAATCTCATGGTGAATCATGTCGTGGAACAAAGAGACCATGGCGCGCTGATAAGTTGCCCCAGCATTCTTCAACCCGAAAGGAATTACCTTGTAACAGAAGGTGCCCCACTATGTAACGAAGGTTGTCTTCTCCATATCCTCGGGATCCATCTTAATCTGATTGTAACCATAAAAACCATCCATAAAGGAGAAGATCTTATGCTGCGCGGTGATGTCGACCAAAACATCGATGTGAGGAAGTGGGAAGTCATCCTTAGGGCTCGCCCTGTTCAGATCTCTATAGTCCACACACATTCGTACCTTACCATCCTTCTTCAGCACCAGAACAATGTTGGCAACCCACTGCGGATAAGAAGTAATAGCTAGAAATCCATCGTCAAACTGTTTCATGACCTCAGCTTTGATTTTCTCAGACATCTCAGGGAGCATACGACAAACCTTCTTCTTTACCGGAGGGTAGTCTTCTTTAGTTGGCAGGCGGTGTACCACAATATCGGTGTCTAAACCAGGCATATCTTCATAGGACCAAGCGAAGATTTCAACATAGTCGCGTAGCATCTGTATCAACCGTTACTTGACACTAGGCTCCAGATTCGCACCTATCTTGACCTCTTTCTTGTCTTCCTCTGTACCCAAATTCACTGATTCCACTGGCTCTTCATGGGGCTGTATGGCCCTCTCTTCTTGTAGTAGCAGTCTAGCAAGTTCCCCAGGCACTTCACAATCATCCTCACCTTCATCCTCGACTTGGTTGATTGGATTCTCGAAGTCATAACCGGCAATAGCAGAGTTATTATCAATGAAATCCAGAGTGGATGTGGATCTGCATTATGATATGTGAGTGTGTGTAAGACAATAGCTGTTTTGATAAAGTGCGAGATAGAAAAGAAAAACAGGGAGCATAAAATTTGTAATGCAAGAAAACTTCCAATGCTTTATTGATGATATATGAAAATGACAAATAATAAGCCCTCACAAACAAAGCCAAGGTGCCTCGGGAAAGGCTCTGGGCCGTAAAGTTTTAAACTGTCTGTTACAAATCTCAAAACAAAAGTCAATCACTGTGTAATAAAAGAAATAGGCACGAAGTCCTTCGCCGTCCAGTTGTTCAATCCACTGTTGGTAGTCGGGTAGATCCAGCTGTCAATATCTGACTCTTCTTCGTCATCCTCAATTGCATTCACTCCCTGATTACTGATGCGCAGAGGAGGTCTTCCAGTCCGCGCGCGCCGAATAACCCTTTGAGCCTCTGTAGTAAAGCCCAAACCAAACTTGTCAGTTTTGTGTGCGAAGTCGGGGAGCTGACCCCAATTTGAACACCCACCTTTTTCAATTACGGCCCTGGCATCCTTGAGGGAAGCCATCTTCATCGGAGGTTTGTCAGCAGCAACTTCAGTCTACGCCAGAGTCTGAGGGACTTCTTCAAAGTTCTGACACGATGTTTCAATGAACTCCCCATCCATTTCCATGTAGCGAAAGGAATTAAGATGACTCACCATGTACTCCTCTTCTCCTCGCACCGTAACAATCTTCCCCTTTACCGGGTATTTCAACATCTGATGGAGCGTAGAAGTCACTTCCCCAGCCTTATGAATCCATGGGCGACCCAACAAGCAAGAACATGATGGTCGGATATCCATCACATAGAAATTAGATGCAAAAGTCTGAGAGCCAACCTTAACAGGGACGTCCACCTCCCCGTGCACCATCCTTTTTGATCCGTCGAAAGCCCTGACCACAATATTACTCGGCTTCAGAATCAAACCTTCACAGTCCAGACGGTCTAATGCTTTCTTTGGCAAAACATTTAATGAGGATCCAGTATCCACCAATACATGGGCCATAGTAGTGCCCCTGCACTTGATCGAGACGTGTAGAGCGTCATGATGATTTCTTCCTTTAGCAGTCAGATCTGCATCTAAGAAACCCAACCCGTTGTCGGCAGTCAAACTAGCTACACAATCTTTGAATTGATCGGCAGAAGTCTACTGCGGTACATTCGCAGTTTTGAGGAAAGCAATTAAAGCCTTTGCATGGGCTTCCGAACATAATAAGAAGGACAACATGGAGATCTTGGACGGGGTCTTCCCCAGTTGCTTGACTATGTTGTAATCACTATTCTTGATAATATTCAGAATTTCCTCTATCTCCTGCTTAGAGGTTTCTAAAATGATATTCTTAGGTGCCTCCATCCGGGCAGGCTCACCTGTGATTTCTTTGCCCTGAGTGTCAGATGGCTCGGCGACAGGGGTGATAACTGGCATATGTACTGGGACAGTAGCTGATGTACTAGAAGATGGAACGACACAAGCTTGTGAACAGTCAAAGGGGAAATCTCAGGAGAGAAGAGTCTTCCACTTCTGGTGACCTTGCTAGCCCCAACAATATTGCTGACATCAGCATCAACTTCTTCAATCTTTAAGTCTTGCTTAACTCCATGGTAATACACATCGGCCCCATAGTGCCAAGGGACAACCTTATCCGAAGTGTATGAGATAGGACCAGGGATAGTAATGATTAACGGAGCAATTCTCGGAACGGGTGTAATCCTAACAGGCTTTCTCAAGGAAGCCTTGGAAGGATTGACGGAAATGGTTATGATGGCAACATCTTGAATTGGAACCAACGAAATCATAGTTTTCTCGAACATGATTTCTTTGTTATCCATCAAGCGTTGAACACCTGATTTCAATAAATGGCAACCAGCAAGCAGGATTGAACATAGGTGGCAACCTTCGCCATAACCCAGAAATAAACCGACCAACAATAGATTCTTCTTAACTGTCATCAAAGGAGTAGAAACATCTTCCATGAAGGTCACAAATAAATCATCATCCACAACATTTACTCCATGACCATACTTGGGCATAGGAGCAGTTATGACGTTGGGCTTTTCCGGAGCGTGAAAGTTGATTTCTTTAGCTTCAATCAAATCTTGCATCTTATTCCTCAAGGCCCAACAGTTGTTTGTATCACACCCTAGGCTATCATAGTGATAGGCGCAGCGGGCGTTTGGGTTATATAGCGGAGATGTGGTGCTGGGATTCTTCGGGGCTTCCCTCAGAGTTACCAGGTTGGTCTTCAATAACTGTGGTAGAATTTGAGACAAGGTCATATTAAGCCGAGTGTACTATCTCTGTGGTCTCTCCATTCTTTGTTGATTGTTGCATTGATGGGTAACAGTGGGTCCTGATATTACTACCGCATTCACTACTTGCCGGCGTTCAGGTCGGTTTTGGCTCCTTGAGCTGTAAACTGTACTAGCTTCTTTCTTACCAGTGAAAGGCTTCTTTACTGCACTTGACGATGTATCCTTCTGTATCTTACCACTTCGGATACCAGCTTCTACTCTCTCCCCAGTCAAAATTAATTCAGTAAAACTAGATGACGAACTGCCGATCAGATGATTGAAAAATGGACCAGACAACGTCCCCAGAAACATATCCACCAACTCCCTATCAGACAGAGGGGGTTGGACTCTTCCAGCCAAATCTCTCCACTTTTAAGCATAGTCCTTAAAATCTTCACTTGCACCCATGGACATACCCTGAAGCTGAGTACGAGTGGGAGCAAGGTCGGCGTTATACTGATACTGTTTGTAAAAAGCAGCAGCAAGGTCCTCCAGGTTGCGGACATTAGCTCCTTCCAATTGATAAAACCATTCAAGCTGAGTCCCTGACAGACTATCTTGAAAGAAATGTACCCAAAAATTTCTATCAGCAGTGTAGGGTTGGATTTTTCTGACGTACGAGCGGAGGTGGTGTTTTGGACAGGATACTCCATTGTACTTGGCGAAAACCAGAGCTTTAAACTTATGAGGGATCACCACCCCAAATGCTAGTCCCAGATCTCCGAAGTCCAAACCATGTATCTTCTGAATCTCCATAGCGCTCAGACGGTCTTCAAGTTGTTTGTACCTATCCTTAGCAGGAGGATACTGCTCATCATCAAAATCAGTATCATTTTCAGAGACCACAGGACTGGGACCCTTTTCTTCCTCTTGGTCCTCCTCTCCTTTAGATGAAAGAGACAGATCAGCTTCCTACCGCAACCTATTCCCAAATCTGTTACACGTATTCAGAAGAACCACCTTCTTCTTCTTCTTCTTCTTCTTCTTCTTCTTCTTCTCCTTCAGGATGAGAGTATTCAAATCCTCTTGCCCTTTAGCCAAGTTCAAGAACATCTCTTGGAATTGGGAATTCAGTGCCTGAAGAGCTTTGATGGCTTGATCGGTAGGAATTTCAGAAGACATTTCGTGCTGAAATAAACAGCGAAGGAGATGAGAAACCTGTAATGATACCTGTAATGATGTGCATGATAATGGGATGCGTATGTAATGATTTCAAAGACTTTGGGAGATTTAAATTTGCAAACCAAGAAATAAACAAGCTTTATTAGATTAAACTTGTAAAAAGGTTCAACAAATTCCTTTAAGGCGTTTACAAAGAAGTAAATGAAAAACAAATCTAAACTAGAAAAAACAAAAATCAGAAATCCCATGGACGCTTCCCCTTGGTGCTAACATAGTCATTAATCGTTCTTTCATTCTCAAGTTGCCTGGTGAGCTTCAAGATCTTCCTCTCTTGCTCATGGTACTTTTCTCGGTAGGTATCCCTCTCCTCCTTCAACTGAATCCAGGATCTCTTCAATGCCCCAAGATCAGTGGGTATGTAAGGATAAAGGACCATATAAGGAACACCCTCTTCATTCGTAGGCTCCACAATCACTGGCAACACAACTTCATAAGGCATCCCAAGCTTCTGGGATCGAGCTCGGACCCACTGGAGATAAGGTTGCATAGGGAGAGAAGTATTTGGTCCTAGCTCTTGAGGGTCAGACTTGTTCACCATGCCCCAAGCTTGTATGAACCTTCGGCGATGCTCATCAACGTCCCCCTTATAGTCAAATGCAATATCTGTAAGAAGTAGCTCATGAGGACCGTCTCTTCGAGCATGACCAAACTGTCACAAAGCTAAACAAGGACTATAGGTTATTCCCCCTCTAATTCCAAGCAACAGGACATTAGGGTATCCCCCACATCGATCAATGACAAAAGTGCTTTCCATAGCCTTGGAGCTCCAAAGGATGTCTGTATGGGCAAGTGACATAATCCTGTAAGACCATCCTAAACCTTACTCATTCTTCAACACGGACTTGGGTAGGTGCGAAATAAACCACCTCGCCAGCAAAGGCATACAACACAAGAGGGTCCCTCTTCTCCGCACAGTACAAGTATAGAGGGCATGCAAGATATCACCCAGAAGAGTAGGCACTGGATTATGAGACAGGAAGATCTTAACCGCATGCACATCTATGAAGGAATCTGAATTCGGGAAAAGAACCAAACCGTAGATAAGGAGAGCCAGGATGTCTTCAAAAGCCTGAAAGTCCAAATTATTCCAGAACAGTTGAGCTTGATCTATCAGAAACTTGGCTAAGAAACCTTCAACCCCGCTTCGTGTCTCCCAGTTGGATACTACATCAGCCCTTTTCAAATGTAAAGCTGAAGCAATGTCCTCTGGTCTAGGATTCTCTTCCAAACCCGTGAAAGGCATCTACTCAAGGATGGATATGCCCAGTAAGTGAGAAAACTCTTCCAAAGTGGGAACTAGCTAATAATCCGGGAAAGTGAAACAATGGTGCACCATATCGAAGAACTGGAAAAGCACACTCATCATCTGCTCGTCAAACTTTGAGGTAACCAAGCTAAGAAGCTGACCATATCTCCTAATGAATGAAGAAGTATCAGGAAACTTTTGAGACTATCTCTTTGAGTTGAGCAGGTATTTTCACAAAGTTAACTCGGATGGTGTTTCTGCGTATGGAAGCCATAATCTGCAAAACAGAACAAAGATAAATCCCCTCGGTCTTTGAAATGGTTAGTATAATGAAGTATGCATGCTATGTTATGATGCATGATGTCATGATAAAACACACAACAGGTATAGCAGATAACAGACATGGTAAAGGCTAACAAGTCACACAAGAGCCCTTAAGTTTAAGGTTTGCATGGGGTCTAGGTATTACCCTCTTGAAGTTCAGTTGGTTTCAACCTGTCCTAATAATAGAAACCGGGTTCTAAGGGTTCTCAATATCACTGACCATCCTCCATCGGTCATGGTTTCAGCTCACGCAATATTTTCTTGCGGCCAGAACTATCTCGAGAGTATGGTCTCAATGAGTGTAGCATCGAGTATAAACCAGTTCCCAGCTTTACACCGAGGTCGGCTATCTCACTACTTCCTATGGCCAAGTTGGTCAACTATAGGTTCTAAGGTCAGTTGATGCTTAACGACACACATAACAGCCCTGTATTCTCCTCGTTTCTCCACAAGGGATACCAGTACCAACCAATGTGCCACGTAACCGTAGCTACTGCTTCAACCGTATGGGTCTACGCCGTACAGTTCCCTCACAGTTTATTGCTACTTACCTAAAAGGTGTCCCCCAGATCCGGGTTAGGATCTATAGTAACTCGCAATATAAAACCCTTTAACAGTAAAGCAACCAAAACAAACAAGAGAAGCAATTTATGATGAACTAGATCCTAAGGTATACCCCACTTATTTCTCCCCAGCAGAGTCGCCAGTTCTGTGATACGGTGGCAGAACCAGACTGTTTTAGGAAATGCTGGTTTTCGTTTTGCGTTTGTGTTCACAAAATGTCGCGCTAAGCAAGAGTCGCCACCGACTTTTATTTTATCCAACTGGAAAGGAAAAAAGCACAGAAAAATTCCTTTTTCGAGATTTTGAGTACGGGGGGTAGGTTATAGAAAGGGAAGGTATTAGCATCCTTTCTATCCGTAGTTTTCTACGGGCTCTTAGGTACTTGCTCATCATTTTTGAAAATTTCTTTCGTGTTTGTGTGTTTTGAAAAGTTTTTGTTTTACTTTGTTTTAACCCTTGTATCAGTCCTCAAGAGTGTTACGAAGTGTTTTTGAAAACTTAGTTTGAAAAGAGTGTAAGTGTGGAAAAGTTTGATTTTGAGCAAGTACCTACTAGCATCTACCTACTCGAAAAAAGAATGTTTCTGTTCTTGTTTCCTTTAGACAATGCTATCCTACTATTGATAAGTAGGTAACATCGTCATCGGAGTTGTAAGGGTCAATTCGAAAGGGACGTACGATCACTAAAGCAATGTAGGACGTCTTAATAATAACCCTAATGTCTTAAGATCATGTTCGAGGCAAAATTTCTGAGGCAACATTTTCGAGGCAACATTTCTGAATGGGACAATTGATCTTTGTTTAGACAAAAGAGCGACCACTAAAACACTCTATACTTAATGATCGTTTACCGAAGGCAACCGAAGTGAGAATATACCCTAGGAGTGCGCATGTGCGAGTGATTTGATTACAGTTATTATCTTTCCACATTTAGGGTTTGCTAACCATTTTAAAATTATCATACATTCTTGTCATGCAATCCTATTATCATACATCTAACAGTTAATATTTGCGAAAATTAAAATGCGAGAAATAAAACTACGCTATTACAAGGCTTCAGGGAGGGGGATTAATTACATAGCCAAAAACCCGTAAAACGATAAATAAAAGAAAAATCCTAATTAAACTATTACATCCCATGAGGAGTTACATCAATATCGTAAAAATAAATAAATGCGTGATAAATCGAGAACGAGAGAAAATTAGTGTTTTGAACCCGTCTAAACCTAATTGAAGAAAAATCATTTTTTTGTTGTTTTTGATTATTTTAAGAAAATAAGGTTTTAATTAAATATGTACAAACCTAATTACTAATTAATTTAAGTTAAGAAAAATAATTAATTTGGCCTATTTTTATATTTTTGTTATTTTGAGAAAATAAAATAAAAGTTAAATCAAATAAAACCTAATTTTCTAATTTGTTTTAATTTATTTACAAAAAGATTAAAATTACCCTAAAATTAAATTAAGCTAATATTAAATTAATTTTGATAAAATATATAAAAAAACCTAAATTTGATGAAATTGATTTTTATGAGTTTTTTTGTATAAAAAGAATTAATTTGATTTAGAAAATAATTTAAACAAAAATAAAATAAAATAAAATATAAAAGAAAAGAGAGAAATGGGTCTGGTATCAAAAGTAAAAGGGGGGTTTCCATAGCATATCTGAGCCCAAAAGCCTTGGTCCACGTTTGACTTCTCATATTCCATGTTGTAAGTTGACCAGGGTGCATCATGGACCTCAAAGGATGGGCGTTAGATGTGGCCTTCTGGAGATCTAGTGATTGAACGTTGAGGGCATATGGTGAGACGCTTGGGCTAAGGGGACTGAATCTGTAACAAGGAATTAAGAAAATAGCGTTTTGCTGGGACCTGGAATCGAACCCAGGTCCTCATGCTTCAAACCATCACCTTGTTGCCATCTGTGCCACGCTGCTTATTTGTATATGTAATAATAATCAAACAGTATATTAGAAAAAGCAAGTTAATGTATCAAAACGCGTGAAATTTAAATGGATGAATCACACCACGCCACGCCATCATCTTCCCCAACGTCCGTCGTCTTAGGTAAAACAACTTTTACCTACAGACGTTCTCTGTAGGTATAGCCCCTGTGATTTTCCAAAATCCACTGCGCGTATGATAAATCAATTCTAGTGGTACCAATCAACTCGTGGCAACCTCACGAGCATCATGGTACCACTCTTCATGGCCAATTGTCCCTGTAATCAAAACCCCTAAAAATGAAACCTAAACCCTAATCATGGAAAATCTGTGTATGGCTAACAAAAACGCAATTGAACACTATCATTAGCTTGCAAATGTTTCACTAAACAAGAATATGTAAAGAATTCATGATACAAATGCCAGAATCGTGAGATTGAATTTCAAGAAAGTACCAATATCGTGAGATACTTACAGTGGGTTTTTGGGCACGAAAACACTTACTAATGGTTGGGATGGACTCCTTGAATGCCCAACAAGCGAATGAAATTGCTGGGAAGGCTTGGGATGGCCCGGAACTATGAAATCAGATTTCCACTTTTGTTTAGTTTTTTCAAGTTTTTTCTCAGCTTCTCACGCCTCTAATCCTTGTGCTTTTGGTCTCCAAATATTCTATATGTATCCTTGAATGGATTAGGCTTACAAATTCACTCCAATTTTTTTTCAATTAACGTGATTGAATCATGATTTGATTCTTATTCAAATCTTTCTAAATCAAGCAAGACTCAATATTTTTGTGTACAAACAAGCCTTGCACGATTTGATCTCATTGCCAACTATTCATGGACATGAAATATGCACAAAATCTTAAGGTTTAAATGATTTTGATATTTTCATGATTTTATTTTGATTTAATTGAAATAAAAATCAAAATAAATGGGTCATGGACCATGTTGCAAACTCAATACAAGCACAAATAGTTGGGCCCATTTGGCAAAAATTGCAATTTGAGACACTTTTGACTTTTGACAATTTTGCAAAAAAGGTCAACTTCACCAATGCATAACTCCTTCAATTTTGACCCTAGAGATGTGTTATTTGACTTTTTAGAAATCTCAATATGTCCTCTAAGCAACCCTTTTTGTCTCATCTCAATTGAGTCTTCCATGTTCATGTATGAAGCTTTGACAAAAAAGGTGTTTTTGTTGACTTTTCAAAATGACCTATAATGTCCAAATTCATAACTTCTTGTGAGTACATATTTTGAACTTGGGAGATGAATATTAATTGTAGGTAATTTCATCCTCTTCAAAATGAGCTTTGGATGGGTCATTTCTAATAAATTATGAGAAAGTTATGCTTGGTCAAAGTTGGGTTGAATTTTCCTACAAAACCCTAATTTAGCAACTTTTGGGTTTTGATGAATTGTGAGCAATCCTTGAGGAATCATGATCAAACCTTGATAAAATGATGAATAATACTTCAAAATGAGGATGTTGACCAAAAATCTTGAAGTTTGACTGTATATGGGCCACAGTTGACTTTTGCCCTAACAAAGTCTATTTTCAGGCCTTTGAGCAATTGACTGAGCAAATTTTCTCTGCAAGGCTTGAAACTTGACATGGATGAGATTGAGAACATATTAGGGCAATGGTGAGAATTTGGGATCCCTTGGACTCAAGTATCTTGATGCAACATGAAACCCTAATTTGAGGTAGACTGCCTTAGGAGAGACTTTGTCTGGTCAACCCTTGGACTTCCTTGGGCAATTTGAGGATCACACTTGAAATGTTTTGAGAAATATGGGAGGGAAAATTTTGGGGTACAACAATATGTGATGCATGAAATGCATTGTGTGATGATGTTCTCAAAATAAATGAGATTATATTGTATGCGATATGTGTGCGCACGCCATGATGTATGAACATGAAATGCTATTGTGACACGTCTGAGTTTGGGAAAATAAATCCCTGACTACTGCTGGAGAGTATTGGAAATAGCATTCCTGACTGTTGTAGAAAACCGTGGTTCTTCTACTTTCGCTGGGTATGGTGAACGAGGATGACTATGCCGGAGATTCGTTCTTTGTTTACGGATATTCTGTCGGGGGAGAGTCTCTGCTTGAGAATAACTCTGCAGGGGGAATAATTCTGTTGGAGAGAGAAGCTTCCATAGCTGAAGGGATAAACTCTGTCGGGGATTGAGCTTCTATATTTATAGAAATAAACTCTATTCAGGAGAAAACTTTATGAACCGCTTACGATTACAAAATTTGGTTGGGGAATATAGACGTCGGCTCTTTGAAAGAGCTTGGCTGGGGAAAGTAACTCCTGTTTGGGGAGGCAAAGATCAAAACTTTGGTTGCCTCTACTCTGGGGAGTGTAGATGTTACTGGGACGCATGCTGAGGATACGATAATGACTTCGTATCAAGACTTTTCTGCCCCTGTACCTGTTGGAGAAAGTGCCTGTGGAGGCCTTGTGGATTGAGTGTCCTCCCGACTTATGAGGTGCTTGGTAACTGCCGATCAAAATGATAAGTCTTCTACTGATAGGCAAGTGACAAGATAACGGGACATAGTCGTACGCTTTAATCCCTAACTTTTGCCTGGACTGTCTTTTCAGATTTTCAGTCCACCGGGATACCCTTTCTTGCCCAAGCCGCCTTTTCAGGTTTTCGACTTGTCGGATGCACAAATCTTTTTTGTTTTTATCCCTAATTTTTTCTCGAACCCTTTTGGTTCACCGGGATGCCCTTATTTTTTCCTAGGCCAGTCAACCTAGCGGGTCTTTTTTTCATGCGCAATATTTTCTGACTATGTCTACGCTCTCAGGGTGTAGGGAGTTATCACTGTCCATAGTAGTAAGTGTTTCCACACTGCCAAAAGATGTTTGTTTTATCGTACATGATTCGTTGTCGGAATTCATGTCGAATGCCCCAAGTGATTCAGATGGAGATCTATCCCTGGCTATTTGGCATCCTTGAGAGATTCCTTGAATATTGACTTGACTTCCCTAGATGATGGACGATGATCATGCCGTGCCCCTTGGTTGGAAGCGTATTCCACTTGAGGTGATCCTTTTTATTGAGAAGGTTTTTGTTCATTAGATATTCGTCATGCGAATTTCTTTGTTGTTGAACAAATAGTCATATGCAAACAATGTTATTTTAAGAATGCAAAGCTTACGTCTGTCTTGAAATTTTTGAAAATGCGTTTTTTAGTAAAACAAGCAAATTTTGTAAAATGTGATGTCAACTCAGGATTTACAGAAAGTCCTAGAGGATTCAGGATACCTTTTGTAATAGTATGCTTTCGAACTAACCCATGCTTCAGCTAGGACTTTTAAGGGTTATAACGTGGCCTGATTCACGGTTCAAGAAACAAAGGATAAAGGCTCAAAATTTATTTGTATCCACCCGCTCTTCGTGATGTTCTTCAGTCCTATGCTCAGTTAATTCCGCGTTTAGAATCCCAATTGAGTTCTGGAATATTGTCCTTGATGTTCTGGTGATGGTTCGGATACTGAAAGTTTACTTGAAAAAGGCAGTCATTTTGTAATCTTTTTTTTTGCCGAGGATTTGTAGTAACCTCTTTTTTGGTTTTACTATCCCTGTCTTTTGCCTGGACTGTTTCTTTTGTGATTACAGTCAGCGGGATGCCCTAGTTTTTTTCTTAAGTCTCCTTCATAGGTTTTGATTTAGCGGGCTTTTATTTTGAGAGATAATGACTGCCTGTCTTGACGATTATACGGAACATCTTCGATGCCATTCATTGTGTACGAAGCGGAAGATTGCGACTGAATGCACCTCTGAATTAACTGAGAAAACTACCCTGCCCCAGGTTATGATTAAGGGTTTTAATTAGTGTGAAAAGAAAAACTCCTACTTCTTTGGCTCAAAGGGGTTGACTAGGGATTATCTTCCTTATAACTCCACTGTTTGGGATTTGAAACAACGCCTGTACATCGTCAGCGGGGTCTGTTCAAAATCATAATGTAGAGGTTGTGGTATCATTTTCGTCATCCTCCCTCTAAGGGTTAGAGTTTTTAATCGAGAGTTGAATATCACAAAAGGAAATAAGAATTCATTTTTGAAATAGTGAATATGAATGAATTGATTCAAGATAAACATGTGCAATGCATTGATGAAATAACGAGGTTTGATATGAATAAATGTTCAAACAAATCAAAATAAAATTACACATTGAAAATTCTAATGAATGAAAAGTCTTCTTGTGAGAACTTGTCACTTCAGAGGATATGCCTTGGAGGGATGGCAGAAGAACTCAGCCTGACCGTCTTGTGCAAATTCTAGTGCTCCTTCATCAATCAGGTCTTGAATTTTATTTTTCAATGCCCAAACAGTCATCAATATCATGCCCCGGGCTGTTGGAAAGGTATGCACACCTCGCATCAGGATTATAGTTAGGGGAAGAAGTCTTGGGATTCGGACGAGGTCTTAACAAGATAATCTTATTCATCCTTAACAGCTGTTGCAAAGCTTGAGATATCAACATGTTAAGTTTGGTAAACTGCCTTTTGGGAATATCCGACTTACTCTGATTAACCCGTTTTTTTTAGCGAGGTTGTTATTGGACCCGTGATGTAGTAGCAATTTGGAAAGGCCTACTCTTCACCAAACCAACCTTTTGTCTTCTTGGAGGTTTATCAATGACTTGGTCCCTGACCTCGACTATTTGCTTCATACTATTGTATCTGTCTTGATGAAGTTGGTTGATGATGGCTTTTAGCTCTTCTTATCTTCGGGCTAGGCCTTGGATAAGAGCCATCTGCCCCAGCATCTGGGTTCTCATTGCACCTACCTCAGCTTGCAGTTGTTCCAGCCGTTCGTCCTTATTGTCTTCAGGAATTTTTTTGACCAAGTTCCCAACGAGGAGTGTTTTCAACTCTTCCTGCCCCTTGGATAGGTTTAGGAATATTTCCCTAAACTGAGCTTCTTGAGTTTGAAGATCTCTGTTGTCTTGTTTGAGAGCCATTGCTGAAATAAACAGCGAGAACATGAGAGACCTGTACTGGAAGACCTGTTATGCAATGATATGTATGATATATGTATGCAATGTTTTCAAGGATCTCACAGGGTAAACAAGAAACTGTTAGAATTTGATCGCAGCTTGATTGAAGAAACTTCGTGTCGTTGAGAGTCCTTCTTCAAGAGTCAAGCTCACCATATCGAGTGGGTCATAGCCACTGACTCAAGTTATCGTGTTTTGATATCTAGATGACATTGGCTAGGGGAAAATAAATCCCCTTTGCCCCTTGCTAGACGCCTGACTTACCATAACCTGCATCACAAATCCTTGAGATCCTTGAAATGGTTAAGGAAACCTTAAGGCATGATGTTATGATGTGTATGCTATGCGTTTAAGAAAAAGTGAGAGGTGATGTAAGCAAGTAAACCCGACAAGAAATCCAAGTTATTGGATAAGGACTGTAAACAAAACCTGCAAGGAACTCATGTTGTCAGATAATAAAACTGTGCAAGTAGTTCAAGTTGAAAGCATACAAGTCACACAAACAGCCTTAGGTTTACGCTTGCATGGGTTTTAAGGTAGTACCCTCTTGAATTTTAGTTGGTTCAACTTGTCCTAAAAAGTAACCGGGTTCTAGAGGATCTCAATATCACTGACCATCCTCCATCGGTCATGGTTTCAGCTCACGCAATCTTTTCTTGCGGCCGGAACTATTCCGAGAGTATGGTCTCAATGAGTGTAGCATCGAGTATCAACCAGTTCTCAGCTCTACACCGAGGTCGGCTATCTCGCTACTTTCTAATGGCCAAGTTGGGCGATTAAAGGTTCTAAGGTCAGTTGATGCTTAACGACACCATGCAGCAGCCCTGTATTCTCCTCGTTTCTCCACAAGGGATACCGGTACCAACCAATGTGCCACACCAACGTAGCTACTGCTTCAACCGTATCGATCTATGCCGTACAATTCCCTCATAGTCTATTGCTACTTACCTAAAAGGTATCCCTAGATCCGGGTTAGGATCTATAGTAACCCCAAACAAAAACCCTTAAAAGTAAAGCAAACAAAGCAATCAAGAGAAGCAATTAATGACCTAGATCCTAAGGTATACCCCACCTATACATCCCCATCAGAGTCGCCAGTTCTGTGATACGGTGGCAGAACTGACTGTTATATACTGGTTTAAGTTTTTTGTTTGCAAAATTTCGCGGTAAGCAAGAGTCGCCACCGACTTTTATTTCATCCAATCGGAAAAGAAAAAAGTAAAGAAAAAAATCCTTTTTCGAGATTTTGAGTACGGGGGGTAGATTATAGAAAGGGAAGGTGTTAGCACCCTTTCTATCCATGGTTTTTGCATGGGCTCTTAGGTACTTGCTCATTTTTTAAATTGCTTGTGTATGTGCTTTGTTTTTGAAAAGTTTGACTTCGTGATAACCCTTGTATCAGTCCTCAAAGGTGTGATGAAGTTGTTTTGAAAGTTTGTTTGAAAAGTGTAGGTGTGAAATTTTTTGATTTGAGCAAGTACCTACTAGCATCTACCTACTCGAAAAAAAGATTGTTTTTATTCTCGTTTCCTTTAGACATCGCTATCCTACTATTTGAGAAATAGGTAGCACCGTCGTTGGAGTTTGTAAGGGTCAATTCGAAAGGGACATAAGATCACTAAAGCAATATTAAGACACCTTAGTAATAACCCTAGAGTCTTAAGATCATATTCGAGGCAACATTTTCGATGCAACATTCGAATGGGACGTTTGATCTTTTTTAGACAGGAGGGTAACCACTAAGACACCCTATGCTTAATGATTGTTTACCGAAGGCAACCGAAGTGAGGGTATACCCTAAGAGTGATATGTGCGAGTGATTTGTTTTCAGTTATTTAATCTTTACACATTAGGGTTTTCTAACCGTATTAATTTGTCATACATTCTTGTCATACAACCCTATTAATATACATCTAGACAGTTAAATATTTACGGGAATTAAAAATGCGAGAAAATAAATCTACGCTATTACAAGGCTTCGGGGAGGGGGATTAATTACATAGCCAAAAACCCGAGGAAAAGCGAGAAGTAAAAGCCCTAAATTAAATTATTACAAACCATGAACAGTTACAATAATAATGAAGAGTGCAGAAAAGAAATCCTAAAACTATTACATCCCGGAAGCAATTACATAATTAGAAAAAAATTGCGAGAAAAGATAAATCTACGCTATTACATTGATAATGCGACCTATACAATTTTCCTAGAAATTAAAATGTAAAAGAATAAATAAAAAGAAATTAAGGAAAAATTAAAACCTAAAATTCTAAGTTAATGTTTTTGGTGTTTTTTTTTTTAGAAAATAATTTGAAGTTAATTAAAAAAACCTAATTCTAACTAATTTTAATAAAAAAAAGTTAATTAACTTAATTTATTAATAAATGAAAAAAAAAACCAAAAATTCAGTTACTAACTAAAACAAAAACCTAATCCTAATTTGTTAAAAAATGGTTAATTAATCAAATTAAAGAGTTAATTAAAAAAAATAGTTAATAATAAAAATAAAAATAAAACCTAAATTAATTTTAATTAAAAAAAGTTAATTTTGAAAAAAAAGTTTATGTGTAATGATTAATAAGAAAGAATTAAGTTTGCCAAAAAATAGATAGGGGAAGAAACATCAATGAAAAATAGGGTTAGAAAATAAAGATAATGCAAATGTCAGGGATGGGTGATGAACCACAAATTAATTTAAAACCTAAAATTAAATTAAAAAACCTAAAATTAATTATTCGAGTTTAGGAGGAAAAATCAAAGGTTTGTGAAAAATGTTAAGTTTTATGAAAAAAAAAGTTTTAAACAGAAAGAATGAAAATAGGTAAAAGGATAAATAGAAAGGAAGAAAACCAAAACCAATAGGGGTGGTTGTTGAACCCACACCCTTAGCCTTCTCAGGATGTCTGCCTCGCCGTGCATTGGTGGTTCTTCTATTTTGGCCATCAGCTTCTGTTTTGGTCATCAACATTTTGTAATAATCCTGCATGGGATCCTGTCTAAATCTGCAGTGTTGAATCTCATGAACACATTAAATAAGTTACTATATCATGAAATACAAAGAAAATAAATATATAAACATTTTTTAATGTTAAAACCGATATGGGCGGTATGAATGATTCTATGCCCTTTTGATCATGGAGATCAAACCATCCTTACCCTTACTACCAGCCTTACCCTTACTGGAGAAGTAATGAGATGTGGGTTTGTGACAAGGATGACTTGTTTGTAGTGAGATGTGGGTTTGTAATAAGAATTTCAAGGTTTTAGGGTTCTTGAAAGAATTTGATATTTTGACAGGATTGTGGCAAATGTTTTTTTTATTCCTTTGTGTGAAAAGAATGAGATTATATAATGGAAATTAGAGCAAAGATATGGGCTTTGAATGTGCAATTGGGCCTCCAATGTTCACTTGAGTCCGTCACGTTCCAGGCTAAATCGCAGGGGCTTAAGTACAATTTTTGAAGTTGAAACGTAAAAACAAAATGTAGCTGATATCGAGAACTAATTCCTGTCCAAAAATGGGCTCAATCGGATAAATGGTGAATTAGTTATGAATTTTTGAATTTTCAGCTCAGACAAACTTATTTTGGGCTCCAGTGTCGACTCTGATACGTTCTTCAATAAAAAACTGGTATTAATCAGAGCATAATCCGGTCTCGACTTTGGAAGAAAAGTTGTAGATCTCTGAGTCAGTGACTTTGTGTAAAAAGATGGGCTGATCCGATAAAAATTGACCAAGTTCTGAATTTTCGAAGTTTCGACCCAGATGAAATAATATTCAGCATTCAGGATTTTCGACGCGTCACACGCACTCTGAGCAAAAAAAGAAGGCCTTTTGGATACCGTTTGAACTCAATACCTCCTGTGAAATCTTAGCCAACTCAATTGTGAAATTTTGGCGCCAGAACCAGCTCAATACGATGAAAATCGACCAAGTTATGATTTTCTGAACATGACGCAAATAAACTTCTGTCACAAATTTTCTTTACAAAAATACTTGATAAATCCGCATTTTTGAAGACCTTCTGATCGAGATTGGCTTCCATCCGTGAGAGATGAAAACGTAGATGACGTCAATACGGAATTTTAGCCACCAGAACGGGTTCAAAACGAGCCACGATCTTCAAGTTATGAATTTTTTAGTGCGTAAAAACTGCACTTTCAGCACACTTTTTCACCCTATTTCTTTGAGAAAACTCACACATTCGAAGACCTTCTTTAAAGAATTGACTCTTGAGCCGAACCTGAATTTGAGAATACGTTATCAGAGATATCTTGGAAAAAGAACACCTGAATATGACGCGCCGGGTTGGACTTGTGAATCTTTGAACCTCGAATCATTGCAAAACGGCGAACCGATTTTTCAGCACGGAAAATACTCTGAGAACATCCATTGGTGAAATAAACGTCACTTGTAACCTGAAGAAGCTTGATAAATATACCTTTATTCCATAACCATAAAACCAATAATATGCGTGTATGAAAAGAGGATAAATTTTGGGGTACAACACTGCCATCCAAAGCCAATATTGGATGCCACCATATTTTCTTTCATTCAAAGCCAATATTGAATGTCAGGATCTTTTGTTTCCATCCAAAGCCAATATTGGATGTTGTTCCCTTTTCTTTCGTCCAAAGCTAATATTGGATGTCATAATCTTTTTCTTCTATCCAAAGCCAATATTGGATGTCTTGATCTTTCGCTTCATCCAAAGCCAATATTGGATGTCGTGACCTTTTCTTCCATCCAAAGCCAATATTGGATGTTGTTATCTTTTCTTTCATCCAAAGCAATTATTGGATGCCATGATTTGTCTCACCTCATTCAAAGCCAATATTGGATATTGTGATCTTTTCCCTCGTTTAAAGCCATTATTAGACGTTGAGTTTTCCATTCATCCAAAGCCAATATTAGATGTGGTGATCTTATCTCTCGTCTAAAGTCATTATTAGATGTTGATTTTTCCCCTCATCCAAAAGCCAATACTGGATGTCATGTTTCTTTTCCGTCCGACATCTTTCCTGGATGACTCTGACGTAACTTCAGATTTGGTCTCATCCAATATCTAATGTTCTTCTAGATGTTTCTGACTGTATTTTCCAGAGAGTTGCTCGCCTCATTTAATGCCATTCTTGGATGTCGCTGCTTGCCTTCTCAGGTTTTATCTTTTTTTCCTAGTATTGATGGTTACTCTTGGTCTCCCTGACAGATATCTAGAAATATCTTGTTGTTTCCCTAGCGTGTCTTTCCACGCCATTTCAACTGAACTACCATAAGTTTTAAGTTTCGAGTCTTTCCATATTACCACATAGTCTGTCTCATCTCATAAATCATTCAAAAAAATATATGTAAAAAAAAGAATCCATGCATTCGTTCATAACATATGTTATCATCTCATTGCATCAGGGACAAAATTCAGGTCTGTTTGTATTTAATTACTTTATGACTATCTGGCAAAAAGATAATTAAATAGGGGCAACTGTTGTACCCTAAATTTCGCCCCTAACTTTTTCAGTCGCACTTTAATATCATATTTTGTCATTTAGTCACAATCATTAATAAATAGCTTCATTCATCACATTTGCATCTTATCTTTAAGTTTGCTCTTGTGTTGTTGACTAACTTCTAATCAAAATACAAAAAATATTTGTCTTTGAATATTTGTGTTTTGTTGGTACCGAATCAAAGCATCTAACAAATAAGGTTTTCCGATATTATTTTCCTAAAATCTCTATTGGCAAAGAAAAATAATTTTTTTTTCATTTTTTGAAAAAAAATTAGCAATTTCAAGCTTGTCAATTTTGACTCCAATTTTTCATTTTTTGAAAGATATATCATTAATTCAAATTTTTTCTCCAATTTTTCATTTTTTTTGAAAGATATATCATTAATTCAAATTTTGGCTCCAAGAATTAATTACCAAACCACCACTAATCCCAAGCCTAAACTCTATAAATAGAGTCCTCATTTCATTCAAATTTCAAGCTTTTGATAGCCAAACTCGTTTTGCTAAAAAATCTCTCAATTCTCTCCATCTACCAAATTCACACAAAGCTCCATTTTCAAAAAAAAAAGTTAGTAAGCTTTTCATAGAAGCTTAGTAATTTTTGAACTAAACCTTCATCCAAACAATTTTTCTTCAATTCTCCACATCCAAGCTTGGGAAATTGATTCTTGGGGCTCAAGTGAAGCAAATTCTTGAAGTTGTTTTGATAATTCTCTAGATCTACCTTTGGTAAGTTGGATTTTTCATCTTTCGCAATGTGATATCTTGTTGATCTTTGGGCTTGATTCATTGAGTATTGTTTTGTGATTCCATTGGTGCTATTTTCTTATAATTTGATGGAATTTTCGTGCTCAATTAAATTCAAGATCATAAGATGTTTGACGGAAAGTTTGAACAAGAATTTGGCCTTTTAAAATGTTGTTTTTCTGTTTTTAACAGGGTGCAATCGATTGCTGTAATAGTGCAATCAATTGTCACAACAGAATTTTACATTTTTATTGAAAAAATGCACTGATGCAATCAATTGTTGCTAGAGTGCAATCGATGCAACGGAATAAAAATGCTTTTTCTACCTTGTTTTGGGGGCTGTTTTGATCCATCTATCTTTTTCTACTCACTCCTTTTGATTGTTAATTTGGATTGCAATTTTAAATATCCAATTTCTCTTTAAATGCAATGGACTTTGGGTGTTGACGAAGTTGGATAAATGTTCATTAACTCAAATCTATCAAAGAGTGAATTATTCAATTCATTTTTGGTGCTTTAGATTAATGATATGTTTAGTACTTTAATCCATCTAGATGAGTGATTGAATTTAAAGATGAAAGAAATTTGAGGTAGTGGTCCAAATTAGCTTATCATTCCCCTCCTTCTTGATCTTATCCCTTTCTTTTTTATTTGTGCTACATGTTATGGGATGATGATCTCTATATCATTTATCCAAACATGAAGTACATATATTGCTATTGACCGGCCTCAAAATAGGTGCGACTTCTACATAAGTCCACTTACGATTGCTTAACATAGCGCTAAATTTTGTCCCGATTCGAATAAATGATCATTCGTGGCCTAAACCTATGTTTAAAAACCTAAGTATGTTAATTTGAACCCTTTTATCCAATAACCTTGAGATTCACTGTTAGGAGGCTTTGGTTCTACCAATCCTCTAATGGATCTTCATCAATTTTGGTTAACGCGGATCACTTGAACATCATTGATCATTAAATGTTACCTTGAGGATTCTTAAATGGATGATATACTTCAAAAAAAGCAAATGCAACTTGTTGTTGAGAGGCTCTGGTTCTACCAATCCTCTAATGGGTTCCAAATGCATGTTTCAAGATGGTCATCCAACTAACCATTAACTTCTAACAATTGACTTTACTTTATGCTTTTATTTTTATGCTTTTACTTTATGTACCATTTACTTTAGCATTTACATTTCATGCTATTTTCATCTTTGCTCACTTGAGCATTTACTTTTATTTCAGTTTTATTTTGCTCACTTGAGCTTTTCTTTTCCTTTTGAAGATACTTAATAATCAACATGAACCATAAAAAACATTAATGATACTTGGACTATTTGATTACTATCCTTGGCATTATGGAGTATTTGACTTCTTGGACTTAGGATTAGAGACATTGATATATGTTGGAGACCTTGTGACCTTAATTGATATTTTTTATGGAATTCTTGGGGTTTACCCCAAGACATTGGGTTGTTTGTTTGTTTTGTATGCAGGTTATTGTGATTACATAATTTGTCTGTAATCTGGAATTCATCTGTATACAGCCGTTACTCTGTCCAATTTTTGTGAAGACTTAATGCAATTAAAGCTTGGTTTTCTCAAGAGGTTTAGTATCATTTCTTGATTTCAATCCAAAGAATGGGACATCTATCTTGACTCATAATGCCAAGTGTTGGCTTCTTGTTGGTTAGATGGTTCTCTTCCTTAGCTTTTACCTTATGCTTTAGGATAGTCCCTTCATCTCCTCCCATCTTCTTTAATTTTCAAAATCTTCTCATCTTTTTCAAAATCTTCTTTGTTTATAAACCCGAACCACTTTCATAATAAACCTCGACTTTGTCAAGTGCCTTTTCCTTTAAAAAACTTATTTTCTTTAAACAAACTTCAATCCACTTAATCATACTTTGACATCTTTCAAAATTAACAAAAAACACTTCACCTCATTCAAACTCTTTTGTGCGCTCGAGCACCTTTTACCCTTCAAACCTTTTTTTTCAAGTGAGACATGATTCATTGATAGTCGAGAAACATTCTCCTACCCCCATGGTTATAAAGGTGTCTACTTTTCCACTTGAGTGCTAGAGGCATTCTCAATCCCTCAATCTTGCTGACGCATGGTCCATCTTTCTCACACCTTGTTGGCGTTAGTCGAGATTTCTCTCCTAACAATGATGACTTGTCTCTTCATTTAAAAACAATCAACATACAAGTCTTTTCGAGCTGAACTACGGTGCTTTGACTTTCCCATTGCACGAGGGAGTACGTAGGTACTAAGTCTTACGACCCAAGGCGAGCAACAAAAATAACAAAAAAACATTTCATTTCTTTTGTTTGCAAATAAACATTCATTATTTTCCTTTAGCAATTAAACCTTTACATGACACTCCTTTTGAAAGAAACCAAACAAAGTGGATCCTGTGGAGTACCGTAGATGCTTAGGGTGCTAACACCTTCCCTTTGCATAACCGACCCCCGTACCTCGATCTCTGATATTTTATTTCATTATGGGTTTTGTTCGCTTTTTTCCCATTTCCCTTTGGAAACAATAAAGTGCAATGGCGACTTCATTGTGTTGAGATAAGTCAATTGATGGCTTAATCTCAAATCTTTATCGCTACATCTTCTCTTATGTTCGCATTTCAACTGGTACGACACAAAGGATATTGAATTTGATCCTCCTGAGACTCCCAACATCATAACTGCACCAATGCCCAAGCATGACCCGGAAACCAGTGCTATTGATGTTGTTTCTGCCACAGAAGATGCTGATAGGAACTGCGACATGGACAATTGGATCTTCCCAACTATCAATGGTGGACTAAACAATTGGAGGGCCAACGACTTTTTTCCCATTACTTTCATCCAGGTGTAATTGTCTTTTTGTTTTTTGGGATATGTAACATTTGAAAAATTTAAACTCTAAAGCCTTGTGTCTTACCCGAGGCACAATGTTTTATTTGTGAGGGCTATCATTTCATTTTCATATGTCATTAATAAATCATTGGATGTTTTGCATACAAATTTTACACTCTCTGTCTTTCTTTTCTGCTTTTACTTTATCAAAATAACTATGCTCTCTTACACACACCCACATATCAAACTACAGATCCACATCCACTATGGATCCCATTGCTAACGGTTCTGCTATTTCAAATTATGAATTTGAAAATCCAATCTACCAAGCCGAGGACGAAGGTGAGGAATATTGTGAAGTACCAGGGGAACTTGCTAGACTGTTACAATAGGAGGAAAGAGCAATGCAGCCTCATGAAGCTCCAATCGAGATAGTAAACTTGGGTACTGAAGAGGATAAAAAGGAAGTAAAGATAGGTGCCAACTTAGAGAATAGTGTCAAAGAACGATTAATTCAGATGTTACATCATTATGTTGAGATCTTTGTCTGGTCATACAAAGACATGCCGGGGTTGGACACTGATATTGTGGTTCATCGTCTGCCAACTAAGGAAGACTCCCCTCCATTGAAGCAAAAGGTCCGTCGTATGCGTCATGAGATGTCAGAAAAGATCAAGGATGAAGTTATGAAATAGTTTAACACCAGGTTCTTAGCTGTTACTTCTTATCCATAATGGGTTGCGAACATGGTACAAGTACCTAAAAAAGACAGTAAAGTAGTGAAGTGGAATGACGACTGCCAGACTGCCTTTGACAGAATCAATGAGTATCTTCAAGAACCTTCAATTTTGATGCCTCCAGTTGAAGGAAGACCTCTGATCATGTAATTATTAGTATTAGAGAATTCAATGGGGTGTGTGATGGGGCAACATGACTAGTCTAGTCAAAAAGAGCATGCAATATACTACTTTAGCAAAAAGTTTACCGACTGTGAAACAAGATACTCACTACTCGATAAAACTTGCTGCGCTTTGGCATGGGCTGATCGCCGACTAAGACAGTATATGTTGACTCACACTACCTTATTGATATCTAAAATGGACCCTATCAAATACATATTTGAGAAGCCTTCTCTCTCCGGAAGAATAGCAAGATGGCAAATGGTCCTGACCGAATATGATATTCAGTACACGACCCAGAAAGCAATCAAGGGAAGTGTATTAGCTGATCATTTGGCTCATCAGGCTGTGGACGACTATCAATCCATGAATTTTGAGTTCCCAAACAAGAACATCATGTTAGTGACTAATTGTGAAGAACCTGGACCGGATGAAGGACTTGAAAAAGGATCCCGATGGACTATGGTGTTTAATGGAGCTTCCAACACACATGGAAATGGCATCGGTGTTGTGATCATATCTCCCAAAGGCTATCATACTCCTCTCACTGCCAGGCTATGTTTCAATTATACCAACAATATGGCTGAATATGAAGCATGCATTATGGGTCTCAAGGCTTCTATTGACTTGAGAATCAAATTCTTGAGTGTATTTGGAGACTCGGCATTGGTAATTAGTCAAATCAAAGGAGAATAGGACACAAAGCATCCTAATCTCATCCCTTACTGGGTGCATGTGCTGACATTAATTCCACACTTGGAAGAAGTTACCTTTGAGCATTTTCCACGAGAGGAAAATCAATTAGAGGACGCGCTAGCTACCATGTCATCCATGTTCAAAGTCAGATGGGATAATGAAGCTCCTCATATCACTATCGAATGATTGGACAAACCATCATACTGTTATGAGGTTGATACTGAAGAAGTAGTGGACAAACCTTGGTTTCACGAAGTGAAAAGATACCTCGAAGCCCAAGAGTATCCCGAGGGAGCTTCCGTCAATGATAAGAAGTTCCTAAGAAGGTTCTCTGCCAAGTGTTTCCTCAGTAACAAAATCCTCTACAAGCGCAACCACTATTATACTTTGCTTCGGTGTGTAGAAAAGGGTGAAGCAGAGAAGATTATGGCAGATATACATGAAGGTACCTTCGGCACCCATTCTAGTGGGCACATAATGGCTAAGAATATTCTGAGGGCAGGGTATTGCTGGTCCACTATGAAAGCAGACTATTATCAACATTCCCAAACTTGTCACAAGTGTCAGATCTATGTTGATTAAGTACATATGCCTCCGGTCCGCTTGAACGTCTTAACTTCTCCTTGGACGTTTGCAATGTGGGGCATTAATATAATCAGAGAGATTAGACCTACCACTTCTAATGGGCACCGCTTCATCCTAGTTTACGTTGATTACTTCATAAGTAGGTCGAGGGGGCCTCATTTGCTTTTGTTATCAAAAGAGTTGTGGCACGGTTCATTAGACATAACCTTATCTGTCGGCATGGTATCCCAGAAAGAATATTTACAGATAATGGTACCAATCTCAATAATACTATGATCATCGAGCTCTCTACGCAATTCAGGATTCAGCATCATAACTCTTCTCCTTACCGACCAAAGATGAATGGTGATGTAGAGGCTGCTAATAAGAACATCAAGATGATCATACAGAAGATGACGGTGACATACAAAGACTGGCACGAGATGTTACCATTTGCTCTTCATGGTTACCATACCTCAGTACGCACGTTAACATGGGAAACTCCTTTCTCTCTTGTATACGGTATGGAAGTTATCCTACCCATAGAAGTCAAGATCCCTTCCTTGAGAATCATGAAGGATGCAGGTTTGAATGAAGATGAATGGGTTCGGACTCGACTTGACCAATTGAGCCTGATTGACGAGAAAAGGTTGGCTGCTGTTTGTCATGATCAAATGTACCAAAAATGTATGATCAAAGCTTTTAACAAGAAGGTCAGACGTCAGGTATTTCAAGTTGGCGACCTAGTAATCAAGCGCATTATCCTGCCACAAGGTGAACCTAAGGGAAAATAGACTCCTACATACGAAGGACCATTTGTGATCAAGAACATATTTTCTGGTGGAGCCATGATATTAACCACTATGGACGGTGACGACCTTCCGCACCCTGTAAATGCGAACATAGTTAAAAGATACTATGCATGAACATAGACCCGCTAGGTTGACTAGCCTAGGCAAAAATAAGGGCATCCCAACGAACCAAAAGGGTTCGGGCAAAAGTTAGGGACATATACATGAAAAACTTTGTACACCCAACAAGTCGAAAACCTGAAAAGGTGGCTTGGGCAAAAAAGGGTATCCCAGTGGACTGAAAACCCGAAAGGGTGATCCAGGCAAAAGTTAGGGATTAAAAGCATACAACTATGTCCCATTGGATCACCCCATAGATAGACTTTAATAATAAGTGTCAAGTTCAAATGGCACTAATCAATCTAGTCAACATCGACCAAGAATCTCCAGTCAAATGGTAATAAGTGTCAAGTTCAACTGAGCGCGCGGATTTTATGTTTAAATAAATACTGCATTTTTTCTAATATAACATTATTGTCTCATTTGTATCAACGAATGACAAGCTGACACAATTGGTGAAGAAGACACATTGCAATGAGAAGGACCTAGGTTCGATACCCAGATCGTGCATTTTATTTTTTCTAACATGTTTCTTGCAGATCCAGCGTGATGTGATCCTAGGTGCACATCATATGCCCTCAAATCCATACCATAAAATCTAAACTGAATCAAATCCAAGCGCCTCAATATGCAGCCCACGATGCACCTCCTGAAGGCCAGCAACACCAGATCCAACGCCAACCTGGGCTTCTCTCACCAGCCCCCTATTTTCTAATTAACACCAGACCCATTTGCTTATTTTTTTTACTCTTTTTAGTTTATTACTTTCAAAAAGTATTTTTTATTTAATCATAAAATCAGAAAAAATAAAAAAAAACTTAGATTTAGTTTTTTTATTAAATTTCATTTTTTATAATTTAATTTAATTAATTACTTTGACATATCTCTTTAATTTAAAATTAATAGATTTAAGATTTAATTAGTTTCATTTCTTTTCATAAAGAAATTCAAAAAATAGTAGATTTATTTTAGAATCAATTTTTGATTAATAATTTTCTTTTCCTTTTTAATTAATTTAGGTTAGAATTAATTTAATTTAATATTTTCCAAATAAACAAAACAACAAAAAGGCTTTCTTTTAACTTAGAAGTACCTTAGGGTTTTAGACGTTATTTCCAATTCGCGCGCGTTTATTGCTTCGTTACTATTTTTCATATTATTGTACTTGCTTATGGGATGTAATAGATTTAAACTAGGATATTTACTATTTTATTTCCCCCAAGCTTTGGACATGTAATTAATCCCCCTTCCCGAAGCCTTGTAATAGTTTAGGATTTATCTTTCCGCACTTTAAATTCTCGCACACTATTAATTTTCTAGATGCATGATAAATAGGATTGTATGGGAAGAGATAATAATAAAATGCTAGCAAACCTAACACAAGACAAAAATAATTGAATACAACAAAATTGTACATATACACCTCTAGGGTATCCCTACTTTGGTTGCCTTCAGAAAATAGTCACAACTCGCAAAACGTGAGAGACTTTAGTGGATACCCTCCGGTTCAAAGATAAAAAATGACCCTCTCGATGTTGCCTTGGTATGATCTTAAAACCCTAGGATAGCTACTAAGGTATCTTGCCCAGTTGCCTTTGTGATTGTAATGACGTCCCTTCGATTGTCCCTCAAACATCCAACGACTAGAGCTACTTACTCACTAATAGTAAGATAGCACTGCCTAAAGGAAAAGAGGAAAAGAACAAACTTTCGAGTAAAGTAGATAGTTCATAGATGCTTGCTCAAAACAAAACAAACTTCTACACGTACACAAACCTCTTTCCAAAAACATTTTCAAAACCCTTCGTATATGTTATCAATAATACGAGAAACATTACGAAGTTCGCGGCACTAAGGCGTCTTTTCAAATACTTTTTCAAACACACAAGCACAAGGTATTTTCAAATGAGCTAACATCTAAGAGCCCGTAGATAACTACAGATGGAAAGGGTGCTAACACCTTCCCTTTCCATAATCTACCCCCTTACTCAGAAATAATCTCGAAAGGTCTTTTTTCTGTTCTTTTCACCCTTTCCTTTATTGGATAAAAGAAAAGTCGGTGGTGACTCTTGCTTACCGCAACATTTACGAATACAAATGTAAAACTAGTACAACAGTCGGTTCTGCCACCATATCACACCTACCAAACATAATTGAAAGAGAAGGATGACTTTATCGAGATTCTCGAGAGTCATGCTATGGAGATGATGGAGAGGCAAGAGGATTTATTTTCCTCTAGAGCTCGGTCTGGACCTAGTTACTAACTTCTTGACTTTTGTGATTAGAAAGAGGTCATCAATAGTTATGCAGAAGAGAACAAGCAGTTGAAGGCTCAGATTGCAAGACTCACGTGAAAGTGTCAGTGTGTGGAGAGATCTTCATCAGCTTTGCCTCCTTAGGATTTTAGATTCTATCTTCTCTTATACTCAGGATTGTTGAAACTTGTAATCCATTCTGAAGTTATTATAATGAAATTTTCAATATTTCAAAATGTGTTAGTACTTTAATATTTGCAAATCGTCTATAATCCTTTGAGTCCCTTGAAATATTAATGATAAATAAATCATATGTATTGCATATCATGCATCATCTTGCACATATTCCTTGCATTTATGTTCATATCCAGGTGTCTTACCGTATTTCTTCTACTTCGTTCAGAAGCAAGCCGTCTCACCAGTATAATACTCGGGCTAATTCCAAGAAGAAAATGGATAATCTTGAACAAAAGAATCGCGAGCTGCACGAAAAGGTTACTTCTTTGAAGGTCGGTATGGTTAATCTGACTGTTTTGATGGAATCATTGGTGGCTGCTCAGAATCAGACACCACTTATTCCTCCTTCTACTCAACCACAACAAACAACGGTTGCTTCCGAAGGTCCACCAGTTCCTGTTTCTGTTACTCCAATTGCTGCTGCTTAAAACCATATGCCTCAGGGATACCCATGGGGAATGCCTGAAAATTTCAAGCCAAAAATTTAAAATCTTGATACACAAGTTTCTCCATTTGCTCAAGCTACTGCTACTCCTGCACCTCCTGTGGTGGATGTTACTCCTGTGGCTAGAAATGAGATCCATTATACTGCACCTCCTACGATGAATGCCATGTTGTTTGTTAATGATAAAGTTTATCGTCACGTTTCTCCACCAAGTGAAAGTATGGGTTTATATGAACGATTGGATGACTTTAAGGATATGTTCAATGAGATGTAGAAGGAAATGAAGGCTCTTCGAGGAAAAGAATTATTTGGACAGAACGTCAGTGAACTCTGCCTAGTTCCTAATGTAAAGGTGACAGTGAAGTTTAAAGTGCCAGAATTTGAGAGGTACAATGGAAACTCTTGTCCTCGAGACCACCTGATGATGTATATCAGAAAAATGTTCACCCATACTGATGATAAACATTTTCTTGTTCATTTCTTCCAGCATAGCTTAACCGGTGCCGCTTTTAAGTGGTATATGAGTTTGGACAGTAGCAATATCCGCACCTTCAATGATCTAGGTGAAGCCTTCATTAAGAAATATAAGTACAATATGTTCATGGCGCCTGATCGTATTGGGGTTAACGTAATAGAAGATTTCTTGGCCGAGACCATGTCAGATGATGAATATTTTTCCGTAGATGAGTTCTTTTCTTCCGATGAAGATATGTTCTCCAACAATGATTATATGATGCCTAAATATTCTGAAGAAGGGGTGACTGTTATTGTGCCGTGTTTTGGTGTTCCCGCACCTATAGAGATTGAGTACCATAGCAAGCCAGCTGTTATACTAGTGGTTATTTACTTGTCTGGTCCTGTCCCATATAAATCAGACAAAGCTGTGCCATATAAATACAATGCGATTATCCTGGAAGGAGGTGTGGAAATTCCTATCCAACCTTTGTCTGATGTCAAGATTATTGCTGAAGCCACCCGAGTAACCCGCAGTGGTTGTGTTTTCGCCCCCGTCATTCGAGGGAATGTTAATTCTGATAAAAAGGGTTGTTAAAAGTACTGAACCTAAGAAAACAATGGGAGAATCTAGTGGCAATGCTTTGGAAAAAGATATGGAAAACTTGTTGAAGATTATCAAGATGAGTGACTACAAGATTGTAGATCAATTGTTGTAAACTCCATCTAAGATATCCATTCTAACCTTGCTAATGAACTCTTCTGCCCATAGGGAATCTTTGATGAGAGTATTGGACCAAGCTTTTATGGAAAGGGATATGTCTCTAGACCAATTCAACATTTTTGTGGGGAATGTTACATCTTGTAATAACCTGAGTTTCTGTGATGACAAATTTCCCGATGAAGGAAGGAATCATAACCTGGCTCTCCATATATCCATAAATTATAAGAATGACTCTTTGTCTAATGTGCTGATTGAAAGTGGGTCTGCTTTGAATGTCATACCAAGGAGTACACTCATGAAGCTTAAGTACCAGGGAACTCCCATACGCCCGAGTGGCATAATTGTGAAAGCTTTTGATGGTTCGAGGAAGTCCGTCATCGGAGAAGTAGATTTGCCTATTCACATAGGCCTGCACTTATTTCAGATGACTTTCCAGGTTATAGATATTGTTCCCGCCTACAGATGTTTATTGGGAAGACCATGGATCCACGAAGCAGGAGTTGTTACTTCAACTTTGCACTAGAAGCTGAAATTCGTTCGTGAAGGAAAGATGGTCATCATAAATGGAGAGCAAGCTTTGTATATCTCACTTGTCCTCTTTTAGTGTTGTGGAAAATGATGAGGCTGCTGTTGGAACTCAGTTTCAAGCTTTATCTATCGATAATGTAAGGAAAAATGAGAATTCTATAGCCTCATTTAAGGATGCTCAACAGGTAGTGCATAATGGCCCTAGCAAGGCGTGGGGGAAAATTGGTGATCCACTTGTGAGTAAGAATAGAGCTGGTTTGGGTTTCTCCATGAAGAATAATAAAGGTGAAATTGTGAAGCCAAAGTCTGCTTTAGGTAAATACCAAGACATCTTTCACAGTGGAGGTTATCTTCATCCACTACTCCTACGATCAATGCTATTCTGGTGGGTGAATTAGAGCAAGAGATGCCTAACTACGTAACACATGGAGTCTGAGTCCAAAATTGGATCACTATTGATGTTCCTTCTTGCAATCACATTTCAAAGTAATTTGTTTTTGTTAGTCTTTTCAAAAATCTTTCACTCTGCCCAAGGTGAAAGTATTGATATTGTATGGGCATATATGTTGTTTTGATATTTAAAATCATTAATACAAGTTGTTTTTGATTCCCAAATTGTGCCTTTATTCTTTGCTTTTTCTTGTAAAATGGTAATCAGAAAAATCCTTTCGAAGTAAATAATAACTGTAAATAAATCTGCATAATCACTTGCTATATGTGAATTTCTAAAAGCAATCATAAATCATATGTGCAGATTAATTAAAAAACTCGTTGAGTACATTGACCCTACACCCTCTCCCAACTTTGAATATCCAGCGTATGTGGCCAAAGAAGAAGAATATGATGAAATCCCAGAAGAGGTTTCACGGTTTCTTGAGCGTGAGGAAAGAACCATTCAACCGTATAAAGAGCCATTAGAGACGATCAATTTGGGTTCAGAGGAAAATCCAAAAGAAGTCAAGATTGGAGCATTGCTTCATCTAGATGTGAAGAGCATGTTGATTTAAATGTTGAAAGAGTATATGGATATATTTTCTTGGTCTTATCAAGACATTCCTGGGTTGGATACTGATATTACAGAACATCATTTGCCGCTAAAGCAAGAATGCCCACCAATCAAGCAGAAGTTGCGAATAACTCACCCTGATATGGCAGTGAAAATTAAAGAAGTTTTAAAGCAGATTAATGTTGGTTTTATTGTGACATCAGTGTACCCTCAGTGGATTGCTAATATTATCCCAGTACCAAAGGAAGACGGAAAATTTTGCATGTGCGTTGATTATAGAGATTTAAACAAAGCTAGTCAAAAAGATGACTTTCCATTGCCACATATTGATATGTTGGTTGACAGTACATGAAAATTCAAAGTATTTTCGTTCATGGACGGATTTTCCTGATACAACCAAATTAGAATGCCTCCCGAGGACATGGAAAAAACAACATTTATCACACCCTGAGGAACATTCTGTTACAGAGTGATGCCCTTTGGGTTGAAGAACGCTGGTGCAACGTACCAGAGGGCTATGACAACCCTATTCCATGATCTGATGCACAAGGAAATTAAGGTATATGTTGATGATATGATTGCCAATTCTCAGACTGAGGAAGGGCATATAGAAGTTTTGTTGAAATTGTTTCAGCGTTTGAGGAAGTATTGTCTCTGCTTGAATCCAAATAAATGCACCTTTGGTGTTCGATCAGGAAAATTGTTAGGTTTCATTGTCATCCAGAAAAGAATTGAAGCTAACCCTGATAAAGTTAGGGAAATTCAAGAAATTCTTGCACTAAGAACCAAAAATAAAGTTAAAGGCTTCCTCAGACGGTTGAATTACATTTCCATATTTATTTCCCATATGACCGCAACGTGTGAACCGATATTCAAGCTGTTAAAGAAAGATCAAGGTTGTGTATGGACAAATGATTTCTAAAGGGAATTTGAAAGCATTAAAGAGTATCTGCTTGAACCTCCTATCTTGCTCCCTCCTGTAGAAGGAAGACCATTGATTATGTATCTGACTGTGTTAGATAATTCCATGGGCTGTATTTTGGGACAACAAGATGAAAATGGAAGAAAAGAATATTCCATTTATCATCTCAGCAAGAAGTTTACTGACTGTGAGTCACGATATTCTATGCTAGAAAAAACATGTTGTGCTTTGGCCTGGGGCAGCAAAGCGGTTGCGGCAATATATGTTTAATCATACTAGGTTGATTTCCAAAATGGATCTGATTAAGTATATTTTTGAAAAGCGCGCTCTTACTGGAAGAATTTCCCGTTGGCAAATGGTGTTGTCTAAATATGATATTGAATATCATACTCAGAAGGCAATAAAAAGCAGTGTATTGGCAGATTATCTTGCTCACCAACCAGTTGATGATTATCAGTCTGTTAAATATGATTTCCCTGATGAGGATGTGATGTATTTGAAATTAAAAGATTGTGATGAACCTTTTCCCGGGGAAGGTCCTGATTCTGAATCCCGGTGGGGTATGGTGTTTGATGGAGCTGTAAATGCTTATGGGAAAGGAATTGGTGCTGTAATTATCACTCCTCATGGGTCGCATATCCATTTTACTGTAAGATTGGCATTTGATTGTACCAATAATATGGCAGATTATGAAGTTTGTATCATGGGTCTTGAAGAGGCTATAGATTTCAGAATCAAAATTCTATATGTATACGGCGATCCAGCTTTGGTAATAAACCATATTAAAGGAGAATGTGATACTCACCATGTTGGCTTGATTCCCTACAAAGACTATGCTAGAAGTTTATTACCTTCTTTAACAAAGTTGAATTCCATCATATTCTCAAAGATGAGAATCAGATGGCAGATGCTTTAGCCAATTTGGCTTCTATGTATCAAGTAAATAATTTGAACAACATGCCCCATATCACAATTCAACGTTTGGATAGGCCAGCTCTTGTGTTTGCAGCAGAGGGAACATCAGACGAAAAACCTTGGTATTATAATATCAATCATTTTCTCCAAACTAAGGAGTACCCGGTTGGTGTGTCGAACAAAGATAGAAAGACATTGAGAAGGTTGACATGTAGCTTTTTCCTCAATGAAGATGTGCTATACAAAAGAAATTATGACATGTTCTTCCTCAGATGCGTGGATAGACACGAAGAATACATGTTTATGCATGAGTTCCATGAAGGTTCCTTTGGTACCCATGCCAATGGACATTCAATGGCAAAGAAAATGCTTAGGGCAGATTACTATTGGCTGATGATGGAATCTGACTCTTACAAATTTGCAAAGAAGTGCCATAAGTGCCAGACTTATGCTGACAAAATTCATGTGCCTCCGACACTTTCTTATTTCTTTCCCATGGTCTTTGTCTATGTGAGGTATTGACATGATTGGAATGATTGAACCCAAGGCATCGAATGGACATCATTTCATCTTGGTGGCAATAGACTACACCAAATAGGTGGAAGCAACTTCATATGCTAATGTAACAAAAAAAATGGTAGTATGCTTTATCAAGAACAATCTTATATCCCGGTATGGTGAGCCAAGCAGGATTATCACTGATAATGGATCGAATCTGAATAAAAAAATGATGACAAAACTTTGTGAAGAATTCAAGATTGTCCATCACAATTCATCTCTTTACAGGGGCTGTTGAAGCTGCTAATAAAAACATTAAAAGATCATCTAGAAGATGGTTGTTACCTATAAAGATTGGCATGATATTCCCCCTTTTTCTTTGCACGGGTATCGTACACCCGTCCGCACTTCGACAGGGGAAACTCGGTTATCTCTTGTGTATGGTATAAAAGCAGTGCTCTCTATTGAGATTGAGATTCCCTCTTTATGTATGGTAATGGAAACCAAATTGTCAGAGGATGAATGGGTCCAAAATATGTTTGACCAGATGAATTTGATTGAAGAAAAGAGAATGACGATCTTGTGTCATGGTCAGTTATACCAGAAGAGAATGAAGAAAGCTTTTGATAAGAAGGTCAAGCCTCGTGAACTCAGAGAAGGCAACCCCGTGCTCAGAAAAATCATCTCTTTTAACACTAATTCTAGGGGCAAGTGGACTACTAATTTTGAAGGCCCATATGTTGTCAAGAAAGCCTTCTCCAATATATTACCATTTTGTAAACATTGTAATCATCCATGGGGTCTCTCCATTCGCAGACTACCATTCTAATAATAAAGTTTGAGCTTTTATCCAATTATTTGTAATTCTTATTTTATTATGTTTGTAAAGATTCCATTTATTATTGATATTAATTTTCAAAAAAAAAAGAAAAGAGATTTAACAATAAAATTGTTTTTGAAAAGAATTTACAAATTACTTTTTACTTTAGATTTTATGATTCAAGAAAAACAAAAATAGTGATTCTGAGGATGGACGAACTCTAAAGTTTTGAAAATATATATTCCCGAGGAAAGTTCTCCCAGGTCACTATTTCTGATATGCGCATGAGCTCCTTGTGTTTCTCAAAAAGTTGGAGTTCGTACCAATTGATGTATGGTGTGGTGTTGGGTTTCTAATCCCACTTTCCCCAGTCAAGTCATGGTCAGTTTTTTTTCTCTCCATGTTGATTCTTTTGGTTTCGGGTTTGCATGGTCTGAAACCTCTATCTCAGATTCCCCATTGAGGTCTTCGCTCGAAATTCCTTCTCCCTTTGTGTGTTGAGGAAGAATCATTTGCAAAGCATCGCTCTTTGCAGTAATATCATTATTTTTGTTGTTTGTTTCCCAGGTAACTAGACAAGGGTAGTATCTTTTCTAAGAGGTGTAGAGACAGTTGTCAACTTTTTGGGTTTTCTCTCGCCAAGTTTCGTGTTTGATTTAAAATCCCCATAATTTTTATTTCTTGCTATATTGTTTAACTTCTTAGATCCCCCAAGTGAAACTGAGATAATGTTTCTCTCTGAAAGTTGTTAACCTCATGTGGTTTCATAATTTCTCCCCAGAGAAGTTTTTGTGATAATCACTCTTAGTATTGAAGAATGTATTTTGGGCTCCTCTAGGTCATGTGGTGTTTAATTCCCTGATGAAGTCAGCACAAGATCCCCAGTTGATGTCTCGACAATGTGGTTTTCATCTTTCCTAAGTGAAGTCAGTAAAATAATCTCCAGTGGAAGTCTAGACGATGAGACATTGTTTTCCCCATTGAAGTTTGTATGATATTCCCTGGTGAAGCCTAGAGAAGGATGTTATATCCATGTATATGTACTGATTTATTGTTATGATTAATTTCGGATTATGTTTCTTCCCAGTGGAGTTAAGTCGTGAAATAGGAATTTATTTCCTTAGTTGGTGTTTACTTTCTTATGAAATTTTCCTCCTGGATGTGATTTAGCCGAGTATTGACTTTACCCAAGTTGGTTATGTTTGGTTATTCCCAGTGTTGTATGTCTATTTTATCAGCATATACATGATAACATTCATACATTTATACATACATCATGCATAGTTGAATTAAACTGCATTCTTCGATGTTTTTGTTGGTATATTACCTTATTTCATAGAGTTATGTTACCCTCTCTCCAATAGATTGTCAATCTTAAGCAGAAAGTGTATATCCTTTCAATTTCCCTATTGAGTTATTCCTCGTGGAAGAATTATGCTTTAGCCTTCTTATTCAGCTCATTATTTGATTAAGTCTGTGATCCCTTTTTGAGTTTATTTCTCATTAGGTGCTGTTTTGGTTGACTATTTCACTCTGGTTTATTTCTGGTTTAAATTTGTGGTTCCCGACAATGTTATTATTATGTTTTCTGCAGGCTTTGAGCCCTGTTTTGAGAATGTGCATTTATTTTGCATGAGAAGACTCTATCTCTTCCATAGGACTGTATTGACACTTCCCCAGAGAAGTCATATTGTCTTTCCCCAACATGCTTCTTGTAACAACAAATGGCAGTCTCTTTATTTGAGAAACCCGTTCTTCCCCAGTAAGTATGTTGGTTCCCCGAGAATATTTTTTGTACTCTGATGAATGGTAGTCTCGTCATTATGGGAGATAGTTTTTTGTTGAGATTTTGTACTCCGATGAATGGTGTCATTACGGGAGATAGTTTGTTGTTGAGATTTTTGTACTCCGATGAATGGTAGTCTCGTTATTATGGGAGATAGTTTGTTGTTGAGATTTTGTACTCCGATGAATGGTAGTATCATCATTATAAGAGATAGTTTGTTGTTGAGATTTTTGTACTCTGATGAATGGTAGTCTCGTAATTATGGGAGATAGTTCGTTGTTGAGATTTTGTACTCCGATGAATGGTAGTCTCATCATTATGGGAGATAGTTCATTATTGAGATTTTATAATCCTATGAACGGTAGTCTCGTCATTATGGGAGATAGTACATTGTTGAGATTTTGTACTCCGATTAATGGTAGTCTCGTCATTATGGGAGATAGTTCGTTGTTGAGATTTTGTACTCCGATGAATGGTAGTCTCGTCATTATGGGAGATAGTTCTTTGTTGATATTTTGTACTCCGATGAATGGTAGTCTCGTCATTATGGGAGATAGTTTTTTGTTGAGATTTTTGTACTCTGATGAATGGTAGTCTCATCATTATGGGAGATAGTTCGTTGTTGAGGTTTTGTACTCCGATGAATGGTAGTCACGTAATTATGGGAGATATTATCCTCCAATGAATGGTAGTCTCGTCCTTATGGGAGATAGTTCGTCTACGAGATTCACTTTGCTCTAAAGAAGTTCATATGTTTCCAATCATAAGTACTGATGCTAATCATTTGTTACCTACCCTAATATTGGTTTTTACCGGTATTATCTTACCATTTCTTTTCCCGATGGGTCGACATTACTTTTTTTTCTATTTCTCAGTGAGTGGATAGTTCGCAGTTATCTGTCGATCATTGTCATCCTTTACTTTTTTCCTTAATATTTGAGTTGATGATGCTTTATCTCATTCTTGGGTTTTACACCAATAGAGTCAAGTCTTCTGTTCACCAGTGATTCATTTTCCTGGTCGGGCTTTCTGTTGATCCTTTATTTTATTTTTTGCTTCCCCAGTGGTGTCCTGTGTCACCTTTAGATTTGTTTGTTTGCATGCACAATCATATGCATTGCATGGCATCTTAGGGCCAAAAATAGGGCTTGTTTTATATTTAAGTATCTTCAATCGCATCGACACAAATATTATAATCTTCGTATCTTCGGATAGAAGACACTTAAATAAGGGAAGCTATTATACCCTAATTTTTGCCTCTAAGATTCCTCTATCATCTCATATCAACTCAATCATATCAAGATTACACTTGGGTTTGGTTCTTCTTCCTATATCTAGGTTTGCTCATGAGGGATCACCAAGCACTTTAATTTGTATATTGTGATCATATATGTCTTGTGTTTATTAACTTTTAACTAACAAACACAATGAATGTTTTCTCTAAATTATGATACTATAGGTTAGGGTACAACATATCTCATCAGGTTGATTCCTAGGCTAATGAGTTTATTTTCATGCCTTCTTCAATAAAGCTTCATTGAGATTCAAGCTTCATCATTGAGAGTGATTTAAATTAATATCATGACAAGGTCTACCGTGATTCATCATGCCTCAATTTTCCAAAGAAAGTCGAAAGATGCAAAAATTGATTGAAGAAGTTTGACCTAATTGGACAAGTTCTTGATTCCTGGATCACAAGTGCATAACTCTCTCAATTATTAATATTTGTAAGTGGTTATTATTACTACAGGTTCTTATTATCCTCCACAACAACATATCTTCACATAGAAAGAGTATTTATACAATAAAGATTGTCAAGATTGAAAGGGGTGCCCAAGCCATTTTGATGCTCTAGGAGTTAGGGTTTTAAACTTCTACGGGCTTTATCTTGTCCATATTTTGAGATTTTTTAGTTATTCCAAAGATATGTTTCTCCTTAAATGGTTATAAACAAATCACTTCAAAAGTTTCAAGTAAATTTTGAGTGAAAGATCACTAATGATTGAGAAATATTACAAGTCCTCTAGATAGGCCATCAAATTCTCTTATGTGATTTCAAAAAGTCATAACTTGATCAATTTTTATCTCCTTGAGCCCATAACTTTTCCATAGTGATCTTAAGAGGGTGAACTTCAACTCTTATTTTATGTGCCAAACTTGAAAATGGTGGGAAGATACCTTAAGAACTAAAAAGATTATAGGTCACTTCATGGATTTTCATCAAATTAAAAGGATCACAACTTGTCCAATATTTGGAATTTATGAGTGATACAAGTTTCACAATACTATTTAAATAGTATAATTCAAGCTAGAATCATTTATCAAAGCAAAATTTTGGAAGAAGACCTTGTTTGGAGTCAAAACATTATAGGTCATTTTTTGAAGAAAAACTTAGAATTTTCTCTAAGTATAAAAGTCAACACATTTTTTCCTGAATTTGACCAAGCACAACTTCTAGCTCAAACATCCAAATGATCTCTTTCTTGGCACATTATGAAGAATTTTACCTCATCTTTCCAATGCATCAAGAATCAAGTCCTAAGGTTCCCTAAATCATGCACACCATGAGTTCAAAGTTAGCTACTTGAAGTTGAGTTTTCCTTCCAAGTGAGAATTTGAAATCCATATTTTACCCTCTAAATACAGTTTTCACGCGTTTTTTCTTCTAATCATGTTTAGCAACTTTCCAAAATCATTTAGCATCAGGAAACATAGGTTTTGGATGAGTTTTGATGCTAAGCAAGTCACACATTACTCATGCTTGAGATTCACACGAATTCACTCAATTACTCTCCCATTCAGACACTTAAGCATTACCTCATCCTCTCCTATAAATAAGATGCACATTCCATATATTTTCACAAGCTTTTGATAGCCAATTGATCCCTATTCAGATCCCACACGAACTCTGAATTTGAATTTTTGATTTCTTTCATTCTCACCTCACAACACTAAAAACTCCATTCGGTTAGCTCCATTGAACTTCTCTGAAGATAACCATATTCTTAACTTCAAAAATCATGACCTATTTTGAGCTACAGAAGTCCAATTTTAGAGCAACTTTCTGCTAATTCGTTCAGGTAGATTTCTTAGTCAAATCAATCCAAATAAAAGACTAATATAGTCTCCTCATCCTTCTGATTCTCATGCTTCTTACAATTTGTGATTTCATTGAGATTTGAGTGAGATATTCCAGAATTTCGTGCTCGCTATTATTTTTGCTTTTTCTCAACTTAAGTCTTGCTCAATTTATATAAATTTTGCGCGAGGTTACCATAATAATCGTCATGAAGAGACGAATATAATGGTACCGGTCTAGTCCTCTAATTTTACAGTCTGTGGAACCTCAATCTAGGGCGTCTGGAGTTTGAAGACGACCTATGTGTCGTGCTTCAACCAATGAGGGTGTGACATGTAATTTTTTTGAATCCTATCCAGTGTGTTTGCTTTATCATATGCATGTTTTTAGAGCCCTTGGATCTGATTACTTCCATTAGTCAGACTCCATCCAACGCGCTAGAATTTTAGTTATTTTTTAATTATTAAAAGGTGATCCGGTGCAATTTTCAAAGATGATCATGATATGCACAACGTGCCTGGTCCTTTGGATCTGATTACTGGCGTGTTTTGACTCTCATCCACTGGTCCATATTTTTTTAAACTTTATTTTATTTTCAGTTTTTTACATCAAACTTCAAAAAAATCATAGAAAATTCATTTCTGACTCAAAAGTTATGAAAAAATTCACAAATATATTTTTAAATATTCTCTTTCTGATTTTTATTTTTTCACGATTTTATGTTCAGATTTGATATTTTTTATAATTTTTCCTTTATTTTGACTTGTTTCTAATTGTTTAAAAATATTTTTTTTTTGTATTTTTAAATTCTAAATGTTTTTCATAAAAATAATTTTCTTTGTTTTTGACTTTCTGAAACTTTTCTAGAATTTTATTTTGATTTTTACTATTTTTGATCTTTTTTCCCACTTATTTGAGTGATTTTAATTAGTTTAAATATACTTTTCTATTTTAAAAAATTACCAAATTTTTTATAAAAATGTTTGAGATCACTTCTGATTTTTCTATGGTCTCTTTTAATTTTTCTTTGATACTTTGATTATAGTTTACTATTTTCCCTTTTATTTTCATTTAAAAAACAATTTAAAAATCATTTTATTTTTTTATTTTGTTTATTAAATGCAATTTATTTTTGAATATATTTTGGCTATGTGATTTTTGATCATGAATTCCAATAACATCATTGGATCTTGGGTGTTGAGTTTAACTCCACGAAACTGGATGAATGGTTTTAGTGATAGTTTGATTAAAATCATTGATTCAAATATTTTCCCTCCCTCTTCATCTCATCCCTTTCTCATTTGTGCTATATGTTGTTAGAGGATGATCTACATATCATTTCTCCAAACATATGGTACATAGATAGTTATTGACCGACCTCAAAATAGGTGCAACTTCTATATAAGTCTACTTATGATTGCTTAACATAACACTAAATTTTATCCCGATTCGAGAAGTGATCATTCATGGACCAAACCTATGTTTGTAAGCCCAAGTATGTTTAATTTGAAACCTTTGATCCAATAACTTTGAAGTTCATTGTTAGGAGGCTTTGGTCTTATCAATCCTCTAATGAACCATCATAAATTTTGGTCTAAGTGAATCATTTAAACATCGTTGATATGTTTGTCTGTTTTTTTTTGGTTTTCAGGATACTTGGTGATATCTCATAAGTCCTCTACCCAGACTTGGGCAAACTTAAGATAGGACGGGAGATATAGTCATGTTAACTTTGAGGGAGTAATCCCAAAAAAGGAGAGATGAGATGCCCCGCTCAGTGGAGGCCCCTTTAACTGTAGTGTAATTTACTGAGTAATTAGGAAGACATGATGCTTTTGACTTAGGAGCCTGCTGAAGCTGAGGACCGTAGAACCCTTAACCAATCTTGGCCTTTTAGGTGTAGTGCAGAAACTATGATGGAGTAATTCGGAAGTGGTTGTCATGCATACTACACTCAGATGAGTTTTTCCTGAGAACATTACTAATTACCGAGTTAATCAGGGCGTTGGTAATATCCGAAGGAAGGATGTAGACTCTGGGAACCTCTTAGAACCTTATTTGGAAGGTGATAAACTATTAGTCCATACCTTGTGGGTAGTACCTTTGACCACATGCTCGTGACATTGAACCTATGAACCCCCATGTTTCTAATCTTGTGTGTGATTGTTGCATCATGCATTCATGCACCCATGAGCATCCTTTAAAACAATTGTTTCAAGGGACTTAAAATTGACTTTTTGCGAATATCTCAGGTACCGTTTGGCCATGGATTCTGGAAAAAGAAAGACTCAGAAGTACAATTTCAAGGATCCTAAGATAGATGAATTGATGAGTTTGATTCCCGAGATCGAGAGTTCTACAGATTTTTGGAAGAAATATGGATCAATTGTGTCCCAGATGAAGCTCAGGATGAAGGAGGGTATTCTTTCTACTTTGGTCCAGTTCTATGATCCGATGTATCAATGTTATACTTTCCCTGATTATCAGCTGATGCCTACATTGGAGGAATATTCTTACCTACTGGGTTTACCTGTTACCGATCGTGTTCCTTTTACCGGTTTAGAGGGAGAGCCCAAGTCTCATGAGATTGCTGCCATGGTTCATTTGGGGAAGTTTGAGATTGAGGCCAACATGACTACCAAAGGAGGAATCAGAGGCTTACCCGCTCAGTTTTTATTAGAGAATGCTCACTGCTTTGCTAAGGTGAAGAGTACAGTTGCTTTTGAGGCCATATTTGCTTTGCTTACCTATGGGTCGTTCTTATTTCCTAATGTCGACAAATTTGTGGATGTCAACACCATCAGGATCTTTTTGATTAGGAATCCAGTTCCTACGTTATTAGGAGACACTTATTATTTCATTCATCTTTGGAATTTTTATCATGGTGGGATGATTATTTGTTGCACGCCTTTGTTATATTAGTGGTTTATTTCTAACTTGCTTCGGTCTGATGCTTTTTGGGATATCAAGAAGGAACCTCGTTGGGCTCCGAAGGTTATGGCTCTCACTTATTGAGACATTGTTTGGTTAGACCATGCTTATTATGATGTGGATATTGTCGATAGTTGTGGTAGTTTACCTCTTCTTGGTACAAAGGGAGGAATTAACTATAATCCTGTTCTTGCACGTCATCAGCTTGGATATCCAATGAGAGACAAGCCAAATAATATTCATCCGAGTGGTTTCTTTCTCAAAGAAGGAGAGGATCATAAGGAAGCTAAGGAAGAGATTGGAAAGTCTTGGCACCATATTCACAGGAAGAGTAGAAAATACCTGGGACCAAAAGGAGTTGTTTATTTGGAGCCTCACCTTCGGTGGGTACAAGCAAGGGAAATTCAGTTGAAGATGCCATACTCTTGTGAAGAACCTATATATGATATGTTTGTGAAGACCACTCATCCCCTTTTAGATGATGTGGAAGAACTTAAGCTTTCCTTGGTTAGGATGTAGCAAGAGAAGGAATCCTGGAAGAACAAGTGTCAGACTTTAGAGATAACCTACCAAACATAATTGAAAGAGAAGGATGACTTGATCGAGATTCTCGAGAGTCGTGTTGTAGAGATGATAGAGAGGCAAGATGATTTATTTTCCTCTAGAGATCGGTCCGAACCTAGTTACTCACTTCTTGACTTTGGTGATTAGAAAGAGGTCGCCGACAAGTATGCAGAAGAGAACAAGAAGTTGAAGGCTCAGATTACAAGACTCACGTGAAAGTGCCAGTGTGTGGAGAGATCTTCATTAGCTTTGCCTCCTTAGGATTTTAGATTTTATCTTCTCTTATACTCAGGATTGTTGTAACTTATAATCCAATCTGAAATTATTATAATGAATTTTCAGTATTTCAAAATGTGTTAGTACTTTAATATTTGCAAATCGTCAAAAATCCTTTGAGTCCCTTGAAATATTAATGATAAATAAATCATATGCATTGCATACCATGCATCATCTTGCACATATTCCTTGCATTTCTGTTCATACCCAGGTGTCTTACTGTATTTATTCTACTTTGTTTAGATGCAAGTTGTCTCACCCGTATAATACTCGGGCTAATTCAAAGAAGAAAATGGAGAATCTTGACCAAGATAATCGCGAGTTGCACGAAGAGGTTACTACTTTGAAGTCCGATATGGCTAATATGACTGCTTTGATGGAATCATTTGGTGGCTGCTCAGAATCAGCCACCACTTATTCCTCCTTCTACTCAGCCACAACAAACAACAGTTGCTTCTGAAGGTCCACCGATTCTTGTTTCTGTTACTCCAATTGCTTCTGCTCAAAACCGTATGCCTCAGGGATACCCATGGGGAATGCCTGAAAATTTCATGCCAGAAGGTTACAATCTTGATGCACAAGTTGCTCCAATTGCTCAAGATACTGCTACTCCTACACCTCCTGTGGTGCATGTTACTCTTGTGGCTAGAAATGAGATCCATTATACTGCACCTCCTATGGTGAATGCCATGCCGTTTGTTAATGATGAATTTTATCGTCACATTCCTCCACCAAGTGAAAGTATGGGTTTCTATGACCAATTAGATGACTTTGAGGGCCATTTTAATGAGATGCAGAAGGAAATGAAGGCTCTTCGAGGAAAATAATTATTTGGATAGAACATCAGTGAACTCTTCCTAGTTCCTAATGTAAAGGTGCCAACGAAGTTTAAAGTGCAGGAATTTGTGAGGTAAAAGGGAAACTCTTGTCCTCGAGACCAAATGGTGATGTATATCAGAAAAATGTCCACCCATACTAATGATCAGTGTTTGCTTATTCATTTCATCCAAGATAGTTTAACCGGTGCCGCTTTGAAGTGGTATATGATTTTGGACAATAGCAATATTCGCACCTTAAATGATCTAGGTGAACGCTTCATTAAGCAATATAAGTACAATATGTTCATGGCACATGATCGTGACCAATTGAGGGAGATGGCTCAGAGAGACAAGGAGTCGTTCAAAGAATATGCACAGCGTTGGCGTGAGATAGCTTCCCAGGTGGTGCCACCTACGGGAGAACAAGAAATGACCAAGGTATTCTTGAAAACCCTTGGATGATTCTATTATGAAAAGATGATTTCTAGTGCACCGAGTGATGTCACTGAGATGGTGAGCATGGGTGTTCGTCTAGAAGAAGCTGTCAGGAAAGGACGCTTGACGAAAGACGAAGGGACAAAGAAGTCATCATAAGAGTTTTCTCAAAAGAAAAAAAGTGAAAGGAATGATGTCATTGGGGAAAGGAAGATTAGACCACCTAGAAGACATCATCGGTATCAATAGCAGGTTGCTTCTGTAACTTCAATTGTCAATGTAGCTCCAAATAATGTTGCATATCATAGACCACCTCCTCAAGGAAATCAAGGGCAAAGTCAGAAGAGAGAATCTTTTGACTCCATTCTAATGAGCTATGAGAACAATGTCCAAGGTCATCGTCATAGATTCATACGAGCTTGGGGCATGGTGAACAAAGTTGATAGAAAAACTTTTGCGGCATAAGAACTCCATTTCTTTGGAGCCTTATCTCAAGTGGGTGCGAGCTCGCGCTCAAAACCTCATGATGCCTTATGAGGCCATTCTACCTATCATCATGGAGAATATCACCGAAGGAGATGTTCCCTACACCATTCTTCATCTTGACATGCGTACTACTCTCGAGGAATTGAAAAGATCATGGATTCAACTCAAGGGAGAGCGAGTAACCTTTGAAGCCCAATTCTATGCAAGTGAGGGGAAAGTGTTGGAGCTTACGAGGCAACTTCACGAGGAGCAGAACTTGAATGCCTACATCACTCCAAAAAGGAATCTCCCATGGGAGACTTGATCCATTTTATTGTATTTAGTTCATTTTGTTTCTTTTTGTTTATTGTAAGCCCAAGAGGCATCTTGTAACCGTTTGAACTTATTAATGAAATTAATGTTTGTGCCTTCTTTGTTTAAACACATTTAAATCTTAAAGGTCCTTGAAAACATTTGCATTCGCATCACATGCATCATAACATAAGCAGGTTTTCCAACACAAGTTCCCTCATCTTTCTACTGTTTATTTCAGTAAGATGGATCTCGAGCAGACTGTGAAAGACTTGCAGACACAAAATTCTCAATTTCAAGAAACCTTGCTCACCTTGGCCAAAGGGCAGCAAGAACTGATGGAACTGCTGGTTGTGAAGAAGAAAACAAAGAAGAAAGTCATAATCAACATGGGGAAGAGATTCAAGGGCCCCGTTCGACAGGTTCAAGTGGAAGAAGACTCCTCCTCCGAGGATGAGAATCAAAATGAAGATGCAAGGAGCACCCGTGCTGGGAGTGGTAGAAATCCAACCTATGAGGACTAGGATTATTTGCCGAGCAATATCCACCCGCTAAGCACAAGTATAAGCAACTGGAAGATAGGTTAAAAGTTGTGGAAATTCAAGTTGTGCCTGGCTTGGATTTTGGTGATCTGGGTTTGGTGCCTGGGGTAGTTATTCCCTATAAATTTAAGATTCCACTCTTCACTAAGTACGAAGGTGTTTTATGCCCAAAGCTTCACTTGAGATCTTACGTCCAAAAAATTCAACAGCATACCGCTGATAAGAAGTTGTGGGTGCACTTCTTTCAAGAAAGTCTGTCTAGGACTCAATTGGAGTGGTTTTACCAGTTAGAAGGTTCTAATATCCATACCCGGGAGGACTTGGCCACCGCTTTCTACCTCCATATCAGTACAACGCTGATTTAACGCCAACTCGAGTTCAGTTACAAGGAATGACAATGGATTCTAATGAAGGTTTTAAAGAGTATGCACATAAATGGAGAGACCTTACTGGTAGAGTACAACCACCATTGACTGATAGGGACCTGGTGGATATGTTCATGAGAACATTAACTGGACCATTTCTCAACTTGTTAATTGGGAGCTCATCAGTTGGTTTCACTAAGTTAATCTTGACTCGTGAAAGGGTCGAAAGCGGTATTAAAGGTGGAAAGATACCCATGGATTCTTCCTCTACATCAAACACTGAAGAAACCCTTTACTAGCAAGAAGGAAACTAATGTCGTATATGGGTCAAGAGGCCATGTCAAGAAAGACCACCACCAATCTGTTAATGTTGCTTTGGTCTCAAATCCACCCTCTACTTAAAGACAACCACAACAAGCTAACCATCAAAGAGATGAGATTCCAAGAAGACAATTCACAAGGATTAACATGTCGCTATCCCAAGCCTTGCAACAACTGTTCAAGGATAACTTGGTAACATTGCGTGATCCACCATCAAATCCAAATATTTCATCTCCGAAATACAATCCTAATTCCAAACGCGCCTATTACTCCAATAGCCCCGGGCATGATACTGATCAATGTTGGGCTCTAAAAAACAAGATTCAAGACCTTATCGACAACAAGACCATTAAGTTTGATCCACCTACAATGCCAAATGTAATTACTACACCAATGTCAAATCATGGCAAAGGTGTCAATGTAATTGAAGATATTGCTTTTGTTCCCTCCGTTGAAGATTTGACTACTCCACTGACCATTGTTAAATAAAATTTGTTGAGAGTTGGGGTTTTCCCTGGTTGTTTAAAAGATTGTTGTTGTTGTGCCAAACAAGTTAATGGATGCGAATGGCTGAAAAGGGGTGTCCAACACCTAATAGATAGCCACGAGATTTTGTTTGAAATAACTCCGACCATAAAAAGTTTGACTAAAGAAGTTAAAGACATATCAATCATCACCATATCCAACAAACCTATTAGGATCTCCTCAAAAGGTCCTATTAGGATTTCCAATGAACCAACAATTTCCCCCTTGATAATTACTGCACCAGGGCCAATTCCTTATTCTTTCAATAATGTAGTACCTTGGAATTACGGTGCTGAAGTATACTATCATGGGATTAAGCAAGACTCCTGGATTAATAAAGACTAAAATGATGACGTTACCAATATTGTTGGTTCTAGCAAGGTGACAAGGACGGGAAGAATCTTCTCTTCTAACATTTAACCTCCAACTACTATAGCTACACTTGTTTGCATTACCGTTGATAAACCTAGTACTAATTCTAGGTGCAAAGAAAGGGCAATTGAGCCTGCCAGGATGGAGGCATCTGCTAAAGACATTGCTACAGAGGAACCCTCCACCCAAGAAATGGAGGGGATTTTAAAGATCATAAAAAAGAGTGATTTTAAGATAGTAGAGTAGTTGGGGAAAACCCCCTCCAAGATATCTATGTTATCTTTGTTACTTTGCTCTGATGCTCACGCTCAAGCATTGATCAAGTTATTAAAGAAAGTGCATGTTCCTCAAGAGACCACAGTCGACCAATTAAAAAATTGTGTGGCAAGTCTGACTGCCGACAATGGATTGGGGTTCTCTGATGCTGACCTGGCACCAGTTGGAAGAAATCATAACAAGGCTTTGTTTGTCTCTATTGAATGCAAAGGAACTACTCTGGCCCATGTCTTGGTGGATACAGGGTCCTCTCTAAATGTCTTACCCAAAGGTGCCTTAGATCGGTTGGATTGCGATGGTTTGGTGTTAAAGCCAAGTGACATAGTTGTAAGGGCTTTTGGTGAATCCAAGAAGATGATACTTGGAGAAGTTGATCTCCCCATTAAAGTTGGTTCACAAGTTTTCAGTTCTACTTTCTACGTGATGGATATATGTCCCACCTACTCTTGTTTACTTGGACGCCCTGGATACACGGGGAAGGAGCAGTGACGTCCATCCTTCACCAGAAAATGAAATATCTAGTCAAGGGAAAGATAATTACTGTTTGCGGTGAATAAGAATTCAGGGTGAGTCACCTCAATTCATTTAAGTATGTTGAGATGGATGGTGAGTTTTATAGAGACTCCTTGCCAAGCGTTCGAAGTGGTCCCTCCCATGGTTGCCGCCACCAAAATATTTTATGACGTTCCAAAAGCTACTCAAGATGTGCCAAGGATGGCTTCCCTCAAAGACGTTTGTGCCGTGATTGAAGATGGAAGTAGTACAAATTGGGGACAACTCCCTGACATTCCTTTCAAAGTAGACAAGTTTGATTTGGGCTTCACTGCCAAAGCTCAAAAGGAGGTCAGACGTGCTCGCATAGGAAAACCACCTATTCGCATTGGTAATCATGAAGTGAATTCTATTGAAGACTCTGAGGATGACTGTGACTTTGATGAATGGATCTATCCGAATGCTGAAGAAGAGCTCAACAACTGGCATGCCAAGGATTTCATTCCTATCTCATTCCACGAGGAGTAATTACTATTTACTTTTTGTCAATTCAAGAACTTTTGTCGTGATTTTAATTCCAAATAATGACTTTAAGCCACATGCCTTTCCCGAGGAACCATGGTCCATTTGTTAAGGGTTTGTTCATTTCCATATGCCATATGATCATTTAATGAAAAACATTGGACTCTTTGCATTCAAATTTTGCGCTCATTGTCTTTCTTTTGCTTTATTGCATTTTTAAAATAGCCATGTATCTTACACGCACACACACACACACACACACATTTGCAGATCCACATCCACCCCAGATCTCATTACCAACGAGTCTGCTATTGATGTCTATGACTTTGAACATCCAATCTACCAAGCCGAAGACGAAGACGAAGAAGATTGTGAAATACCAGGGGAACTAGCCAGACTTTTGATGCAAGAGGAGAAAGCTATTCAACCTCATGAGGAGCCAGTTGAAGTAATCAACCTAGGTACTGAGACAAATAATAGAGAGGTAAAGATCGGCACCAACCTGGAAGATGGAGTCAAAGGCAGATTGGTCCAGATGTTACATAACTACGTGGAAGTGTTTTCTTGGTCATATGAAGATATGTTGGGGCTGGATACTGACATTGTGGTTCATCGTCTACCAACAAAGGAAGATTGTCCTCCAGTCAAGCAAAAAGTGTGTCGTATGCGACCAGACATATCTGAAAAGATAAAAGCTGAGGTAATGAAGAAATTCAATGCAGGTTTCCTGGCTGTGACATCATATCCTCAATGGGTTGCGAACATGGTTCTGGTACCGAAGAAAGATGGGAAGGTTCATATGTGTGTAGAATATAGGGATTTGAATAGGGCAAGCCCCAAAGATGATTTCACACTACCGCATATTGACGTCTTGGTTGACAACACAGCTCAACATAAAGTCTTCTCCTTCATGAATGGCTTCTCCGGCTATAATCAAATCAAGATTTCTCCCGAGGATATGGAGAAGACCACCTGTGTCACATAATAGGGCACTTTCTACTACAAATTCATGCCTTTCGGTTTGAAGAATGCAGGGGAAACCTATCAACAATCTATGGTAGCCTTGTTTCATGATATGATACATTATGAGATAGAATTCTATGTTTATGATATGATTAAGAGGTCGCAAACTGAGGAAGAACACCTGGATCATTTTTACAAGCTATGTGAAAGGCTGAAAGAATACAAGTTGAGGCTGAATCCCAACAAGTGCACCTTCGAGGTGAGATCTGGAAAACTCTTGGGCTTTATCGTTAGTGACAAAGGTATTAAAGTTGATCCTGCAAAGGTCAAAGCTATCCAAGAAATGCCAGTTCCCCGTACTGAGAAGGAGGTCAGAGGTTTCTTAGTTCGACTCAACTACATTGCCAGATTCATATCTCACTTAACTGCTACTTGTGAACCAATCTTCAAGCTACTGAAGAAAGATCAAGTAGTTAGATGGAACGATGATTTCCAAATAGCTTTTGACAAGATCAAGGAGTAATTACAAGAACCTCCAATCCTGATGCCTCAAGTTGAAGGAAGAACTCTGATTATGTACTTGATTGTATTAGAGAATTCAATGGGGTGTATGTTGGGCAAACATGACGAGTCTGGCCGAGATGAGCATGTAATATACTACCTGAGAAAAAAGTTTACCGACTGTGAAACTAGATATTCACTGCTCGAGAAAACTTGTTGCACTCTGGCATGGACTCTTCATCGGCTAAGACAATATATGTTGACTCACACCACTTTGTTGATTTCTAAGATGGACCCTATCAAGTATATCTTTGAGAAGCCAGCTCTCTCTGGATGAATAGCTAGATGGTAAATGATTCTGACTGAATATGACATCCAATACACTACAAAAAATGAAATCAAGGGAAGTATGATGGCAAACCATTTGGCCCATCAAGCTGTTGATGACTACCAATCCATGAACTTTGAATTTCCGGACGAGAATATCATGCTAGTAACTGACTGTGAAAAACCTAGACCGTATGAAGGACCTGAACAAGGATCCCGATGAACAATGGTTTTTCATGGAGCCTCTAATGCTTTGGGTAACAAAATTGGCGCTGTAATTATTTCTCCCGAGGATTGCCATACACCTTTCACTGCTAGACTTTGCTTCGACTGTACCAACAATATGGCTTAGTACAAGGCATGCATCTGGGGTCTAAAGGCTGTCATTAACCTAAGGATCAAGTTCTTAAACGTATACAAAGATTATGCCCTAGTAATCAGTCAAGTTAAGGGAGAATGGGATGCCAAACATCCTAATCAGATTCCTTACAAAGAGCTTGTGTTAAACTTGACCCCATACTTTGAGGAGGTCACCTTTGAACACTTCCCAAGGGGAGAAAATCAGTTGGCAGATGCCTTAGCAACAATGTCGTCCAAGTTCAAGGTCAATTGGGATGACGAGGCTCCCAGAATTACTATAGAAAGATTTGACAAACCAACACACTGTTGCGAGCTTCACACTAATGAAGAGAAGCCTTAGTACCATGAGGTGAAGAGATATCTTGAGGCACAAGAGTATCCTGAAGAAGCTTCCATCAATGATAAGACATTTTTGTGAAGGTTATCAGCCAAATTCTTCTTAAGTAATGGAATCCTATGCAAGCGTAACCATGATTCAACTATGCTCCGCTGTATGGACAAGAAGGAAGCAAATAAAATCATGGAAGACATGCATGAAGGTATATTCAGAACTCATTCCAGTGGACACACTATGGCTAAGAAGATTCTGAGGGCGGGGTAATATTGGTTGACAATGGAAACTGATTGTCACCATCACTTGAGGACTTTCCATAAGTGTCAGATCTATGCCGACAAAGTTCACGTGCCTCCGATACCTCTAAATGTCATGACTGCTCTGTGGCGGCTTGCAATGTGGGGCATTGACATGATTGGAGAAATCAAACCCACTGCTTCCAATGGACATCGTTTCATCCTTGTAGATATTGACTACTTCACCAAATGGGTCGAAGCTGCCTCATATGCCTCAGTAACGAAGAACATTGTAGCCAGGTTTATCAAGCACAACCTCATCTGTCGTTACGGTATCCCCAAAAAAATCATCACCGATAATGGAACCAATCTCAACAATGCTATGATTAGTGAACTCTGCACGTAGTTCAAAATCAAACATCACAATTCTTCTCCATACAGACCTAAGATGAATGGTGCAGTGGAAGCTGCCAATAAAACATAAAGAAGATTGTGCAAAAGATGGTAGTAACCTACAAAGACTGGCATGAGATGCTACCATTTTCTCTTCATGGCTACCATACTTCAGCTCGAACGTCAATTGGGGCAACTCCTTTCTCTATAGTTTATGTCCTGGAGGTTGTTCTGCCTGTTGAAGTTCAGATTCCTTCCCTAAGGATTATGAAAGAAGCAGACCTAGGAAAAGACGAATGGGTGCAGACTAGATGGTGTTTGTCACGGTTAAATGTGTCAAAAGCGTATAATCAAAGCTTTCAACAAGAAGATTAAGCCTCGAGTGTATCCGACTGGCGACTTGGTAATAAAGTGCACCATTCTTCCACAAGGCGATCCTAGGGGCAAATGGACTCCCACATACGAAGGACTATTTGTTGTCAAGAAAGTTTTCTCTGGTGGTGCCATGATGCTAATCACTATGGACGGCGAAGACTTCCTACATCATGTGAACATGGACATAGTAAAAAAATACTACGCATAAAAATTACCCGCTAGGTTGACATACCTAGGCAAAAATAAGGGCATCCCAGCGAACCAAAGAGGTTCGGGAAAAAGTTAGGGATATATACTAAAGATTATACACCCGACAAGTCGAAAACCCAAAAGGGCAGCTTGGGAAAAAATGGGTATCCTGGTGGACTGAAAACCCGAAAGCGCGGTCTAGGAAAAAGTTAGGGATTAAAGCGTACGACTATGTCCCATTGGATCTCTGCATCCAGCTTTATTACCAAGGTACAAGTTCAATGGTCCAATATCAATTCAGTCGACTTCTATCAACGACAAGAGATGATGTTCGAAGACATAGGGGGAATAGCAGGGTTGGAACAGAATGAGATCACTTCCACATGGCTATTATTTCTATTTTCAGTTTGTATTCCTTTCATTCTTTCGATGATTTCCTTTTACTAGTATCTTTGTCTCCTTGTACAAAAACGTTTGTTTATAGGCAAACATAATTACAAATATACGTTGAAGTGCAACTTTTTGTTTTTTCTGTTTTGAGTGCAAAAGTGTCCAATGACTAAAATTGAATGAATATATGCATATGAACATGATTAACAAGTGTATACATAAAAACAGTAATAAGCATTTCCTTAAGGATTTGGGATATCCCCACAGGGTTACTACAACAAAATTTCCCTACTGAGTTAAATTCATACATCCATAGTTTCAATCTCTTAGAAACCATATCCCAGCTGAGTGGGTTTAAAAAAAAAAGAAGCATTGTGGAGTTCTCCCTAAAGAATTCACTTCCCCCAGTAGGTCGTCAAAATATTCTCTTTAACCGGATTTATTTCCCCAACAAACTACAAATTACCCAGCTTAAGTTTGGCCTCTCTGGCTATTACCCTTTAATCCCCAGTAGAGTCATTGCAATCCCCAATAGAGACGTTACTATCCCCGAAAGTTACTGCGGAGCCTGGAATCCAACTAGATAACAATTAACTTCATCCTTTCAAGCAAGTTACTGTGAAGCCTGGAATTCGACCAGATAACAGTTTACCTTCATCTAAGTTGCTGAGAAGCCTGGAATCTGACCAGATAACAGTTTAACTTTATCCTTTCAAGAAAGTTGATACGAAGCCTGAAATCTGACCAAATATCAGTTAACTTCATCCTTTCGAGCAAGTTATTGCGAAGCCTGGAATCCGACTAGATAACAGTTTAACTTCATCTAAGTTGCTGCGAAGCCTGAAATCTGACCAGATAACAATTAACTTCATACTTCCGAGCAAGTTGCTGCGAAGCCTGGATTCCGACCAAATAATAGTTTAACTTCATAAGTTGCTACGAAGCCTGGAATCTGACTAGATAACAGTTAAACTTCATTCTTCCAAGTAATTTTTTGCGAAGCCTGGAACCCGACCAGATAATAGTTAATTTCATCTTCCCTAGTAAGTTGCTGCGAAGCCTGGAATACGACCAGATAATAGTTAACTTTATTATCCCCAGCAAGTCGAAAGTTGCTACGAAGCCTAGATTTTGACTAGATAACAACTAACTTTCACTCTCCCTAGTCAAATATAATTCCCCATTATTGTAATGGACAACTCATGAACTCATTTCCCCAAGCAGAAGTCAACATTCCTCGTAGAGTTTCCTCAAGCAAAGATCCAAAATCAATGTTCCCCAACAGATTTCTCCTCAAACAACAAAACATGAATACCCAGCGGAAACATTATAAACAAGGTCGGAAGATGTGCATACTCTTCATTCCCAACAGCAGTCACGGATTTAACTTCCCAAAGCTCCCCAACATTTGTCAAGGATTTATTTTCCAAGACAAAGATCCACTTCAACAATATTTCACATCCATACATCATATTACATACATGACAAATGCATACAACGCAATCTCATTTATTTTGAGAACATCATTCGGCCATGCATACGTCTACATGCAACTAACCCTTTTCCTTGCAGGAAAAGTCAATCAAAAAAATAAAGACCTCTTCTGATTAGATTTATTTCTTTAAGTTAAAGGAAGGCAGATGAAGACCTCTTCTGGTTAGATTTACTTCTTCCAGTTAAAGACAGGCGAACAAAAGACCTCTTCTGGTTAGATTTACTTCTTCCAGTTAAAGACATGCGAACAAAAGACCTCTTATGGTTAGATTTACTTCTTCTAGTTAAAGACAGATGATCAACAAACCTCTTCTGGTTGGATTTACTTCTTCCAGTTAAAGATAGGCAAACTGATAAACCTCTTCTGGAAATCAACATACCTCTTCTGGTTAAGATTATTTCCCCAATGAAGTCACCAAACAATAGACCTCTTCTAGTTAGATTTATCTCTTCTAGTTAAAAACAGGCAAAAGACATCTATTGTTTCAGTATAAATCGACCAAAGATTTATTTTGATACTTCTTCTGATTTCTACCAACAGTCACTCTAGATGGCATCTGTAAGCCCATCTTCAAAGAATTATTTATCACATATCTAAATGGCATCTTTCAGCCCATTCCCAACACAATCAACCAACACATGATCAAGTGCAAATTTCTGGGCACTTTAGTGTTCAATCATCTTCCACCTTCAAGTCACGAATGACGGACCCTCCAATCTAAATCTCCAGGTTTAAGAAGATTGAACAAGAAAAAGTTGTTGTACCCTAAAATTTTCCCTCCTTTTTCTCAAGATACTTTTCAAAAATATCTTCAATGATTCGAGCTTGAACAAGTATTGACTAGGTCAAGTCATCTCCTCAACACTGATGCCTCAAATTAGGGTTTGAGTTTGCACCAAGACAGTTGGAATTCTAATATTTCAAATGACTTTCATGGATCATTATGGACCCTCAAGATTTCTCCTGTCAAGTTTTAAGTCTTTGATCACAAAATTTCTCAATCAATTGATCAATTGGTCTAAAATCAGATGTATTGGTTAAAAAGTCAATTGTGGTCAACCTATAGTCAAACTTTAAGATTTTGGACCATTATCAACATTTTGAGGTCATATGTATCATTTGATCAAGATTGGATCATAGTTCTCCAAGAAAATTGTTCAAATCATCAAAAGGGCAAAATGGTCAAAATTAGGGTTTTGACCGAGAATTACCAATCTTTGACTTTTGACCTAGCACATGACTTATTGGTTTGAAACATGATCTTAAGGATTCAAGTACATCATTTTGACCTAATCATATATTTCAATTCATCTCCCGAGATCAGTGGTTTGATAGATGAAATTTGGTCAACTAATGAAAAAAGTCAATTGTACACTAAAAAGTTAAACTTTGACTTTTTGATCAACATTAAGTTTCAAAGATCAAAATTCATCAAGACATTCAAGAATATCAAGCTTGATCATCAAGAAGTCAAGAAAGTCAAAAGTCAATTTGAAAAGTCAAACTTTTCAAGAATTAGAAATTTTTCTAAGTGTTTTTTATACATGTTAAATTCATTACTTCTTAATTCAAGTTGTTACAAGTTTTCAAGTAAACAACAAGGCTACATTTTTAAGTTAAAAATTGCAAGTTACAAATCCTAAGCTTTGTCTTGTTTGAGCTTTTCCCTTTGAATCAATCTTTAAACTTTGCCACTATGTTGTCCATAAATATGCCTTGTCTTTGTTACAAGCTGCATAAATCTGTCCGCAAAACCAGACCTGCATCATGCTACATATTCTACTGTCCAAAACATGCATAGTAATGCCAAGAAAGCTGTCAAAACCTGCTCCAAAACCTGCAATGCTGCCCTGCAAAATCTGCATCATATCAGTCCCATATTTGCATAAACTTAGAACATAAGAGCTGCATCTAAAAAGCAATGAAACAGTGTACCCAAACAGTTCAATAACTTATCTATTTCCCTCCCAAATTTTAGTCAATTTCATCTATAAATAAGTTGTTTCACAACACACAAGAGAGAGGTTTTTTAGAGAGAAAAGGGGGAGAAAGAGAAAAAAGAGGATTTGGAAAACTTAATAGAATTATTTGTAAACTCTTCTCGGCTTCAACTTTATGTTCATTCACAAATCAAAAACTGAAAACTGAAAAAACCTCAACCCACTATACAACCTTGCAAGTTTTCCCCTAAACAACCTGTCCAAATACTTTATATACATCATATAGAATTTGTTCAAACACAAGAATAATTTATGTAACGCCTCCAACTTGCTTTCTCCAAGACAATACAGCAACTCAAACTCAAAACACAAATTTCAGTTTCAAGGTAATTCTTCTTGACTTTGAGCTATTCATATCATCATCATTAGTGGTTCATTTGTGAAGATAAAATATAGATATCATAGCCCTGAAGTTAACTATATGCTAATTTTTTTTTTCATTTTTCACTAACCATGTGTTGAGAACTAACTTATATGTGTGACAAAACAATGTTAGAAGTGAAAAACAATAGTATGAGTTGATGCATATCTCTATGAGTCGACACATTAGGTGCAAAACAGGTTATGGGTCGATACAAAACACGAATGAGTCGATGCAAAACAGAAATGTGTCGATACAAACCATTACGTGTCGACTCATACTGAGTTGATTTTGATTTCCAGAGAAAGAAAATGAGTATGAGTCGATACAAAACACACATGAGTTGATACAAAACAGGTTATGAGTCTATACAAAACATTATATGTTTACTCATACTGAGTTGGTTTTGACTTCCAGGGGCAAGAAATGATACACATCGATGCATAAGTGTGTGCGTCAATGCATAAATATTTCGTATCAATGCGTAAGTGCATGTGTCAATACATAAATTTTATAAAAAAATTCCTTTTTTATTTATCCTTACATTCTTGTACATTATTTATTCATTCAATATGGTTGTAATAGTAAAATTAGGTTTTATTTTCTTTTACCTCCCCATTTGTAAATGTGTACCCCTATCCCCAAATGATGTAATAGCGTAGGATTTTAATTTCCTCGATTTATTGCTTTTAATATAATTGTTAGTAATTAGGGTGTGTATGGAAAGATAAAATCAATCTTAGAGAACCCTAATCTCAAAGACAAAAATGCATGCAATCAAACACTTTTCACACGCGCACCTCTAGAGTAACCTCGCTTGTTGCCTACGAATAAATATTCATGTCCCTCGAATGTGGGATGCTTTAGAAAAGACCCTCGATAAAAAAAGATTGTAGTCCCTCGATGATCCTTTGACATTTCCTTCGGTAAAACGATCTTAGTCCCTTACGACAATTGCTAAGATAGCACCAATGATGGGCCTTCTTATCAATCAATAATAAGATAGCACTATCTAAAGGAGGAGAAAAAGAACAAAGATCTTTTTTAGTAGGTAAAACATTCATAGTTGCTTGCTCACAACATTTCAAAACACACTAACACTTTCAAAAGAATTTTTTTCAAAAGTCAACACTTTGTATACATTCTTATAGAGACGAGAATCATTACAAAGTTCACCTAAGCGAAGGCACTTTTCAAAAATACTTTCAAACAATCACAAACACAATTCAAACAAAGCATTTTCAAAGTGAGCTAGAAACTAAGAGCCCGTAGATAACTACGGATGAAAAGGGTGCTAACACCATCCCTTTTCATAACCTACCCCCTAACTCAAGAAAATATCTCAAAAGGTCTTTCCTATTCTTTTCACCCTTTCCTTTATTGGGTAAAAGAAAAGTCGATGGCGACTCTTGCTATCCGTAACAATTGCGATAATATGGAAAACACCCAAGTCAGTTCTCCCACCGTATTACATGCACTAAAGAAGACAAGAAAGAAGTCAAGATAATGCCAATCTATAAGACAGTGTCAAGAACAGATTAATCAAGATGTTGCGCGACTATGTTGAGATCTTTGCTTGGTTACACAAAGACATGACAGGGCTTGATACTGATATTATGGTTCACTGTCTACCGATGAAAGAAGGTTGTTCTCCAATAAAGCAGAAGGTTTGTTGTATGCATCCTAAGATGTCTGAAAATATCAAAGTTGAGGTTATGAAGCAGTTCAACGCATGTTTCTTGGTTGTTACGTCTTATCCTCAGTGGGTTGCAAATGTGGTACTAGTACCTAAAAAGGATGGAAAAGTGCGTATGTATGTAGACTACAGGGATCTGAATAGGGTGAGCCCCTAAGATGACTTTCTGCTTCCACATATCGATGTTCTGGTTGACAATACCGCTCAGCATAAAGTATTCTCCTTCATGATGGTTTCTCTGGGTATAATCAAATCAAGATGGCACCTGAGGACTTGGAGAAGACTACCTTTGTCACACAAAGGGGTATTTTCTGTTACAAGGTTATGCCTTTTGGTTTGAAGAAAGCCGGTGCGACATATCAGCGTACCATGGTAGCTTTGTTCCATGACATGATTCATCACGAGATAGAGGTCTACGTTGACGATATGATAGCCTGGTCGCAGACTGAAGAAGAACATCTTGACCACCTACTCAAGTTATTTGAGAGACTGAAGAAGTACAAGTTGAGGTTGAATCCGAACAAATGCATCTTTGGGGTGAGATCCGATAAACTCTTAGGTTTCTTCGTCAGTGGTAAAGGTATTGAGGTTGATCCCGCCAATGTAAAAGCCATTCAAAAATTCCAGCTCCCCATACTGAGAAGGAAGTTAGAGGTTTCTTAGGAAGATTTAATTACATTGCCAGATTTATTTCCCATTTGATCGCTACTTGTGAGTTGATCTTCAAGTTGTTGAAGAAAGATCAAGTAGTAAAGTGGAACGACGATTGTCAAATAGATTTTGACAAAATCAAGGAGTACCTCCAGGAACCTCCAATTCGGATGCCACTGGTTGAAGGAAGACCTCTGATCATGTACCTAACAGTGTTAGAAAATTCAATGGGGTGTGTACTGGGGCAACATGACGAGTCTGGTTGAAAAAAATCATGCAATATACTACCTTAGAAAAAAGTTTATCGACTGTGAAACAAGATACTCAGTGCTTGAGAAAACTTATTGCACTTTGGCATGGGCTGCTCGCCGACTAAGATAGTATATGTTGACCCATACTACTTTGTTGATCTCTAAAATGGATCCCATAAAATACATATTTGAGAAGGCGACTCTCTCCGGAAGGATAGCCAAATGGAAAATGGTCTTAACAGAATACGACATTCAGTACACCACTCAGAAGGCAATCAAAGGAAGTGTAATGGTAGATCATTTATCTCATTAAGCCGTAGACGAATATCAATCTATGAATTTTGAGTTCCAGGATGAGAATATCATGCTAATTACAGATTATGAAGAACTTGGAGCGTATGATGGACTTGAGTTGGGATCCCGATGGACTTTGGATTTTGATGGAGTTTCTAATGTGTTGGGAAATGGAATCAGTGTTGTGGTTATATCTCCCAAGGGTTTCCATACACCCTTCACCGTTAAAATTTGCTTTGACTGTACCAACAACATGGCAGAATATGAAGCGTGCATCATAGGCCTCAAAGCTGCCATCGATATGAGAATCAAGTTCTTGGATGTACACGGGGACTCAACCCTAGTGATCAGTCATATTAAGGGAGAATGGGATACGAAGTACCCGAATCTCATTCCTTATCGAGAGCATGTATTGACATTAATTCCGTACTTCAAGGAAATCACTTTCAAACATATCCCACAAGAAGAGAATCAGTTGGCAGACGCACTAGCCACCATGTCATCTATGTTCAAAGTCAGATGGGACAATGAAGCTCCTCGAATCACTATTGAAAAGCTAAACGAACCAGCATATTGCTACGAAGTTGACACTGATGAAGTAGAAGAAAAGCCTTGGTTTCATGAGGTAAAAAGATACCTCGAGGCTCAAGAGTGCCCCGAGGGGGCATCTATCAATGACAAGAAATTTCTACAGAGGTTCTCTGCCAATTTTTTCTGAGCAACGAAATTTCGTACAAACGCAATCACGATTTGAATTTCGTTGTATGGACAAGAAGAAAGTTGAGAAGATTATAAAAGATGTGCATGAATGAGCCTTTGGTAATCACTCCAGTGGATATACAATGGCTAAGAAATTCTGAGAGCGGGTTATTATTGGTCGACCATGGAAACTGATTGCCACCATCATTCCAAAACTTGTCATAAATGCCAAATTTATGCTGACAAAGTACATGTGCCTCCGGTTCCTTTAAATGTCTTGACTTCTCCTTGGTCGTTTGTAATGTGGGGCATTGATATTATTGGAGATATTAAGCCTACAACTTCTAATGGGCATCGTTTCATCCTGGTCGTTATTGATTACTTCACAAAGTAGGTTGAAGCAACATTGTTTGCCTCCGTTACCAAGAATGTTATGGCTCAATTCATTATGCATAATCTTATCTGTCGGTATGACATCCCCGAAAGGATCATCACGGATGACGGTACCAATCTCAACAATACTGTGAACACGAAATTCTGCATGCAATTAATGCCTGCACCACAATTATTCTCCGTATCTTCCAAAGATGAATGGCGCAGTGGAAGCCGCCAACAAGAACATCAAGAAGATCTCGCAGAAGATGACGGTGACATACAAATATTGGCATGATATATTACAATTTTCTCTCCATGGCTATCGCACTTCAGTGCGGACATCAATTAGGGAAACCCCATTCTCTTTGGTCTACGGTATGTGTTAGAACATAGTTTGATTCTACAACCCTTGATTAGAGTTTTGATGATAACAAATACAGAATAAATAAATACAAAGAATATATACAAAGAACAAATATGCACCTTAAAAATATGTTTTATGTATGCAGAAGTTCTGATGGGATCAGTGATGAATGGCGCAGTGGAAGCCGCCAACAAGAACATCAAGAAGATCTCGCAGAAGATGACGGTGACATACAAATATTGGCATGAGATATTACCATTTGCTTTCATGGCTATCGCACTTAAGTGCGGAGATCAATTAGGGCAACCCCATTCTCTTTGGTCTACGGTATGTGTTAGAACATAGTTTGATTCTACAACCCTTGATTAGAGTTTTGATGATAACAAATACAAAGAATAAATAAATACAAAGAATATATACAAAGAACAAATATGCACCTTAAAAATATGTTTTATGTATGCAGAAGTTCTGATGGGATCAGCATCAGAAGATAAGCTATAAAATATTACATGCTGAAGCAATCAGATTATACGCTGAAGATTGGTGACCAGAACCTGCGCTTAATTACAATAAACTCTGATTATGAACAAAGACTTATCAAACCAAGTCATCAATATTCTGAAGCGTCATCAGTAGTTAAGGAAAGAAAACTCTGAAGCATTACTGAACATTCAAGACATAATTAATGCCAATGGCTTTCTTCAGACAAGATCTTCTCCAAAAGGAAAGTGTGTTATTATCATTAAACTTGCTTTATGGATAACGTAATTATATTGTATATATAAACAAGTCTGCTTGCAAAAAAGAAGCACGTACGTACGCACACAACAATTTTCTAAAGATTTCCAAACCACACATATTCAAGCTCTAGCAAATTCATTCTTCATTCTAAGCTTAACCTGTGTAATTTATCACAGTTGTTATAAACTGTTTTGTTAGAAAACAACAACACATTTTGTTCAATTATATTGTAAAAGAAGTTCCTTGAGATTAACCGGATTGTGGTTGTACTCAAGAAGACTTTAACAGTTGTTAAATTAGCCGTTGTAATCTTTTGAGATTAGTGGATTAAGACCTCGTTGGAGAGAGGCGAAATCACCTTGACGGGTGGACAGGAGTAGTTTGAGATCAAACGGACCAGGATAAAAATACTGTGTCATTAAGCTGTTTTTTATCCACATTTTTCAATTTAACCCCCCCTTCTTGTGTTTTTCACATCTTCAATTGGTATCAGAGCGCCTGGTTCTGAGCTTAAACACTTAACCGTGTCAGTACAAGATCCAGCATCAGAAAAACACTATGGCAGGACCAAGTCAAAACATCAGCAATGACAACAATGAAGAAAGGGACAAATTCAGTGGCAAACCTCCAGTCTTTGATGGAGAGAACTTTGACTATTGGAAAGACATAATTGAGAGTTTCTTTCTGGCCCATGATGCTGATCTGTGGGACATGGTGACTGATGGATACACGCACCCAGTGGATGGACGTGGTCAGAAGATAGACAGGAAAATGATGTATGATCAGCAAAAGCGTGAATTCATAAACCACCACAAGGCCAGAACAATTCTTCTCAGCGCCATCTCATATTCAGAATATGAGAAGATATCAAATAGAGAAACTGCCAAGAATATGTTTGATTCTCTGAGAATGACGCATGAAGGCAACATTCAAGTCAAAGAAACCAAGGCCCTTGCGCTTATTCAGAAGTATGAGGCATTCAAGATGGAAGACAGTGAATCAATAGAAACTATGTTTTCAAGATTTCAAATTCTTGGTGCTGGTCTAAAAGTTCTTGACAAAGGGTATTCTACTGCTGATCACGTTAAAAAGATCATTAGAAGCTTGCCAAAACAATGGAGGCCAATGGTCACAGCACTTAAGCTAGCCAAAGATCTCAAGAAAATATCTCTAGAGGAACTTGTTAGCTCCCTCAGAAGTCACGAGATAGAGCTAGAAGAAGACGAACCTCAAAAGCAAGGTAAACCATTAGCTTTAAAATCTAACACAAAATCTGACTCCAAATTTTTGCAGGCTGTAGAAGAAACCTCTGATGGATCCTCATTAGAAGAAGATGAACTGTCTCTCCTCTCTAGAAGGGTGAACCAACTGTGGAACCAGAGACAAAGAAAGTTCAGGAATCCCAGAAAATCAGAAAATCAGAATGAATCCTCCTCCAGATACAGAAGGTCAGAATCCTCCTCTGGACACAGAAGATCTGAAGGTTCCTCAGGATACAGAAATCCAAACAACAAAGACACCATCTTCTATGAATGTAACGAGCAAGGGCACTACAAAAGTGACTGCCCAAAGCTTCAGAAGGAAAAGCCCAAAAAGAAGTTTCTCAAGGAAAAGAAGAAAAGCCTCATGGCTACATGGGATAATTCTGACACATCTGAAGCTGACTTAGAATCAGATGATGAAAGAGAAAACATAGCTCTCGTGGCAAACGTATCTGAAGACAATGAAACTTCTAGTTCAGACTCAGAATTAGACACTGAAGAGGTATTCCCTGACTTTACTATAAACTTTACTAAGGCTGAACTTGCTGAAAGCATTAATGAAATTCTAGAAAGGTATCAGCAGATCAGAGTCAAATTCAGAAACCTGAAAAGGAATCTTGCCTCTGACTCTGATAAGACTGAGAGTCTCAGATTGGAGAATTCTGAGTTAAAATAAAAATTTTCAAAATTAGAAAACCAGTTGCAAAACTCTCAAAAGGAAACAATTTCTGAAACTCCCAGAAATGCTGATGAGATCATCAAAGAGTATGATCACAACTTTCAGAAGTTTCTAGCTAAAAAAATAGACAGAAGTAAGATGGCTTCAATGATCTATGGAGTTAGCAGAAATGGCAGAAAAGGGATGGGATATCAAGGTAAGGTACCTACACCAAAAAATGCCATGGACTTAGTTATAAAACGCACTCCACTGGATTCACACTTTATATATGGGCACACACATGACATAAAATACACGAGTAGTGATTATTTTGTCAAACCAAAATTCAACCAGAATTTTGGTAAAACTAACAAATCAGGACCCAAGAAAATGTGGGTACCTAAGGATAAAATCATACATGTGGCAGATATCTTTAGCAGCAAAGTAAAGACACCAATCATGATACCTGGACTCTGGCTACACACGACACATGATGGGAAGAAGGCATATGTTCCAAAGCCTGGAACTTAATCCTAGAGGCCACGTGGGCTTTGGAGGCAATCAGAGAGGAAAGATCATTGGCTCTGGAACAGTAGGTAATGGAAATCTTCCCTCTATAAGTAATGTTTTGTTAGTTGATGGATTAATGCATAACCTGTTATCCATAAGTCAATTAAGTGATAACGGTTATGATATAATCTTCAATCAAAATTCATGCAAAGCTGTTAGTCAGAAAGATGGGATTATCCTATTTAATGGAAAGAGGAAAAACAACATTTATAAAATCAAACTTTCTAAACTGAAAAGTCAGAATGTAAAATGTCTACTGTCTGTTAACAACGAGCAATGGATCTGGCACAGAAGATTGGGACATGTTAGTATGAGAAGAGTATCTCAGATTAACAAACTCAATCTGGTCAGAGGACTTCCTAACTTGAAGTTCAATTTAGATGCTCTGTGCGAAGCATGTCAGAAAGGCAAGTTTGCAAAACCTGCTTTCAAATCCAAAAATTTTGTTTCCACCTCTAAGCCATTAGACCTTCTGCATATTGACTTATTTGGACCAGTAAAAACTGCTTCAGTCAGTGGCAAGAAGTATGGGTTTGTAATCGTAGATGACTATAACAGATGGACATGGGTAAAGTTCTTAAGACACAAGGATGAGTCACACTCTGTGTTTGTTACCTTCTGCAACCAAGTTCAGAATGAAAAGGATCTTAGAATCGTCAAAGTCAGAAGTGATCATGGTGGAGAATTTGAAAATAAAGATTTTGAATTATTCTTTAATGAAAAAGGCATTCTGCATGATTTCTCTTGTCCTAGAACTCCCCAGCAAAATGGAGTTGTAGAACGAAAGAACAGAACATTGCAGGAAATGGCCAGAACCATGATCAACGAGACTAACATTGCTAAGATCTTCTGGGCAGAGGCAATAAACACAGCGTGTTACATTCAGAATAGAATCTCCATAAGACCCATTCTGGAAAAGACTCCATATGAATTGTGGAAGAACATAAAGCCCAACATTTTTTATTTTCATCCATTTGGATGTACATGTTTTATTTTGAATACAAAAAATTATTTGAACAAGTTTGACTCTAGAGCACAAAAGTGTATTATGTTAGGATACTCTGAACGCTCAAGAGGGTACAGAGTATACAATACAGAAACACAAATTGTTGAAGAGTCAATCAGTGTTAGGTTTGATGATAAGCTTGACTCTCAAAAGTCAAAGCAGAATGAATTCCTTACAGGTATGGAAGTTGAACTCACAGGTAATGAAGACAACTCATCAGAGGCTCTCAATAGAGACACTCCCTCAACAAAAGAAAGAGTCACTATAAGCAATCCAGCACCTTCTGTTGTTCAACTCCAGAAAAGACCATCCAGAAGCAACATTGATCACCCAGAAGATACAATTTTGGGAAGGAAGGAAGATCCCATCAGAACAAGATCTACTTTCAGAAACTCTGAAGAATCCCTCATGGGACTGGTTTCTCTTATTGAACCAACAACAATTGATGAAGCACTTCTGGACAATGACTAGATTCTGGCAATGCAAGCGGAGCTAAATCAATTAACCAGAAATGACGTATGGGATCTGGTTCCCAAACCAAAAGGATTCAACATCATTGGTACCAAATGGGTGTTCAGAAACAAACTGAACAAGCAAGGTGAAGTCATCAGAAACAAAGCACGACTAGTAGCACAAGGTTATAGTCAGCAAGAGGGGATAGACTATACAGAAAGCTTTGCTCCATTCGCCAAGTTAGAATCTATCAGACTTTTAATATCATTTGATGTTAATAAAGGCATCACTCTGTATCAGATGGATGTCAAAAGTGCATTCTTAAATGGCTATATAGATGAAGAGGTATATGTGCACCAACCCCCTGGTTTTGAAAGTTCCAAAAATCCAGAATATATTTTCAAACTAAAGAAGTCACTCTATGGTCTGAAACAAGCTCCCAGAGCTTGGTATGAAAGACTAAGTAACTTCCTGTTAGAAAAGGAATTTACCAGAGGGAAAGTGGACACAACCTTGTTCTATAAGACAGTTAAGAATGACATATTAGTGTGTCAAATTTATGTTGATGACATCATATTTGGATCCACTAAACCCTCTATGGGAAGAGAGTTTGCTAAATGTATGCAGGCAAAATTTGAGATGAGCCTAATGGGGGAACTAAAATTCTTTCTGGGCATTCAGATAAATCAAACTCCAGAACGAACTTACATTCACCAGAGAAAATATGTCAGAGAACTTCTGAAGAAATTTGATCTCTCAGAATGTAAGCCCTCAAGGATTCCAATGCATCCCACGTGCATTCTGGAAAAAGAAGAGGTAAGTAAAAAGGTAGAACAGAAGGTCTACAGAGGTATGATTGGTTCTCTTCTATATTTGACGGCTTCAAGGTCTGACATTCTATTCAGTGTTTGCATTTGTGCTAGATTCCAATTAGATCCTAGAGAATCTCACTTAACAGCAGTTAAGCGAATTTTCAAGTATCTGAAAGGTACTGCTAATCTGGGTTTGTTTTATAGAAAATCAAATGATTACAGCTTAGTAGGATACTGTGATGCTGACTTTGCTGGAGACAGAGTAGAACGTAAAAGCACATCTGGAAGCTGCCAGTTTCTGGGAGAAAATTTGATCTCATGGTCCAGCAAAAGACAATCCACAATTTCTCTATCAACAGCAGAAACTGAATACATAGCAGCAGCTGGATGCAGTACGCAAATGCTCTGGATGAAAAGTCAACTTGAGGACTTCAATATATTTGAGAGTAACATCCCTATCCTCTGTGACAATACTTCTGCTATTTGTCTCAGTAAAAATCCTATTTTGCATTCTAGGGCTAAGCATATAGAAATAAAACATCATTTTATTAGGGACTATATTCAGAAAGGGATTCTTAATTTAAAATTCATTGACACAGACCATCAATGGGATGATATCTTTACAAAACCTCTTTCTGAAGATAGGTTTAACTTAATTCTGAAACACCTCAGCATGAAGCATTGCCCAGAATAAATTGTTTTATTTACATATCTTAACCTTCAGAATTTTAGTTATTTTTTGTGAACTACTGATCAACCTGCCTTCAGAATTTTAGAAGTACAGATTGTATCATAATTTATCCATGAAGATATGAGGGTTTCATTTCAAGGATGGAAGTGTGTTGTTCACGTAAGAAAACAGTTGTCATCCATTCATCAGCTACCTTCTGAGGCTGAACACGCGTTCACTTTTCTGAAAGGTCAAAAGCGCTGATTGGGTGCATTGAGACACATGTCATGGGTAACCGTTCCAATATCTTTCTGAATCCCCTAAAATCAGTTATCATTAATTCTTATAATTATTACTAATTATTTATCTCTCTTACAGTTTATGTTTTCAAAAATCTATTTAAACGCAAGTTTCACTCTTTACACTCTTTCACTTTTACTCTCTCAATACATTCTAATTGTTTTCTGTTCGTACTTTCAAAACCCTTTCATATTTCTCAAATTTCTTGTGTGAACATGGCTTCTTCAAGCGTCCCAAACACCAGTACTCAGAGAACTGATTCTATGGAACAGTACGAAGAACCATTCAGAACTCTACTCACGCCCATTGACAACCTGGAAGTTCTTTCAGAACTGATTGTGGATTTTGAAAGTCTTCAAGAAAATGGATTCAATCTCTCTGAAGAGGTCAATGCTCAAGGATGGAACAGGTATTTTGACCGTCTTCTAGGTCCAACGTTTCCAATTCTTGTGAAAGAATTCTGGATTCATGCTTCATCCTTAAACCATCAAGTTACTTCGTATGTCATGGGGAAGAAGATAGTCATTATTTAAGACCTAATTGCAAGACTGATAGGCTACAATGGTGGAGGTGTCAGGTGTATAGACATGGCTGAAAGATGTTCTGATGTTGCTTCAATTGCAAGAGAAATTTTCACTCTGGGTCTTCCCTCCAGCAAGATAAGGGATCTGAAGGATCATCATAGAATCTGGGCTAAGATAATTCTGGGATGCATCAACCACAGGACGCCAACCAGCTCTTCTGACTGCATAAACATTGATCAGCAGTTTCCGATCTACTTTATCTCCAATAAGACTAAGGTAAATATTGCTCACTTACTATTTAATCATCTGAGGACCAGTGTAAAGGAGATGAGAGAAGATGAGCGTACCAAAAGGGACTGGATACCCCTTGGAAGACTCATATCAGATATTCTGACAGAGAATAAGCTGATAGAGCATCTGACCGAAGCACAGGAAATTAGCTCTCTAGAGGCAACTGCTGGGAAGCCATTGAATGCAAAGAATCTGAAAAAGATGAAAATTATTGAGAACATCAAGAAGGAACCCAATGTTACTTCTTTTGCAACCATTACCTCCAGAAGAATTCCTCTGGATGATTTTCCTATATTCTATGAGATTGACCCCAAGCCTGAGATAATCGTCAGATATTTAGATGCATGTAAGGAAGATGGCACTACACCAGGGTTAAATATCCAGGACTTGTAACAGGCGGCTCCAGAAGTTGTTTTGAAGAAGAACAAGAAAAGGAAGGCAGCAACAGAAGGATCATCCCAGCGGACTCCAAAATCTGCTAAAAAGAAAGGTAATCCTTCTTCTGTTACTGTTTTAGAATCAATAACTATATCAACATTTGAACCCATAACTACCCAATCAGAAATTCCTACCCCACAAACTTTTGATGATTTTGACATAGGGTTTGATCCCTCAGAAACTCTAAGTCTTAGAGAAACTCACTCCCTTCCTATCAATCCAAATACTGAATCAACTCAACTAGAACTTGTAAATGTTCTGTCAGATATTGAATCTTTTGACCAAGATATTTCAGCTCCCACACCAGAAAATCCAAATCCTCTTATCCCTGATAATCCAAATTACGAAACCACAATAGAAGATCCACAACCAGATACTCCTCATCCACCATCTCCTCAACCAGATATTCCTCATCCACCATTTCCTCAACCTGAACAACCTCAACCAGAAGTTCAAACTTCTGAGAACCAACCATCTGAGACCTGTGAACCAGAACCTCACAATGTTCAATCCAACCAATATGAAGAACCTACTTCAGATTCAGATACAATCCCTATTCCAGGAATCACTGAACCTCCGGCCATTTGCATGCCCCTCACCATCCTGGACATTCCATAAATTCCTTCTTCTCTGGAATAAACACCACCAAATTCCCCAACTAGTCCAATAATTATACCAGACTCTCCCACTCCCTCACCAAAGAGCAATCCAAATGACAATGTAAGACTTGTCATTGATCCAACTGTTTTTGAACGTTTAGCTGCTATATCTAACAAAACCAAAAATGTTATTCCAAAACCAACACCATCTGAAATCACACCAGATATTGGTACTAGTTTGTTGATGTTTGAAACAGAAATGCAGAAATGGATAACCTCCTTGAAGCAAGCTACTCTAGAGATGACTAATCTTGCTGCTTCTGATTATCTATGGACAAGTTTCAGAAAATGTCTATGTTCTGAAACACATAAGCTGCAAGAACAGAGCTATGAACAAGTTCAACAGAATTTCAGTAATCTGCTAAAGGTTTTTGAAGACCAAGTTCTGAGCCAACTGCTCAAGGAAGAGATTCTCCCTCTGGATAATGCTCCCTGGTTAGAACATCGTCCATCAGACAAAGTTCAACTAGAATCAGAAGGTCTCACTATGACTGCTGCTCCAGATGAGATGATCTCAGTAGAGGAATTGGTTCAAAATGATCAAGTTGCAGAATGCTCTGAGAAGCATCCAGTTACTGAAGAATCTCCAGCTCCTTCCTATGAAAGACAAACTCTGGAAGAATTGAAGAGAGCAAATGTTGTTATCCAGGAAAGGTTGGATAAGCAGGATGACACAAACAAAGAAATCAAGAGCATTTTGAGCAAACAAGAGGAAACCAACACCTAGATCAAGGGCTTGCTAGAAGCTTTGTTCACACGCCTTCCTCCTCCCTCTTAGATTTTTCTTTTGTTTTTAAATCTGTTTATCTGTAACGTTTTGTTTTACATTGCTTCTGTTCTGAACTTCTTATCATTGCTTCTTATTTTTAATATAAATCAACTTTTTAGATCTGATTATATAGCCTTTTTTATAACTAAGAAAAAGGGGGAGAAAGAATAAGATATTTTCAATAACGGTTTACTGAGACAGAAGTCTCAAACATTCTGAACTACTTAACTTCTTTCTTCTGAAAAGCTTGAACAGGTTCAAAAATATGATGAAAAACGCAGTTAAACTCTGATGCTCAAAGCCTCAAGGAATTTAAGGGAAGTAATCAACTCAGGGGGAGTTTTTCTTCTTAATTCTATACTTTTTATTCTTTATTCTTAATTGAAAAATCTGGTTTTTTTCATCATCAAAAAGGGGGAGATTGTTAGAACATAGTTTGATGATAATTAATACAAAGAATAAATAAATACAAAGAATATATACAAATAACAAATATGGACCTTAAAAATATGTTTTATGTATGCAGAAGTTCTGATGGGATCAGCATCAGAAGATAAGCTATAAAATATTACATGCTGAAGCAATCATATTATACGCTGAAGATTGGTGACCAGAACCTGCGCTTAATTATAATAAACTCTGATTCTGAACAAAGACTTATCAAACCAAGTCATCAATATTCTGAAGTGTCATCAGCAGTTAAGGAAAGAAAACTCGGAAGCGTTACTGAACATTCAAGACAGAATTAATGCCAACGGCTTTCTTCAGACAAGATCTTCTCCAAAAGGAAAGTGTGTTATTATCATTAAACTTTCTTTATGGACAACGTCATTATATTGTCTATATAAACAAGTCTGCTTGCAAAAAAGAAGCACGTACGTACGCACACAACAATTTGCTAAAGATTTCCAAACCATGCATATTCAAGCTCTAGCAAATTCATTCTTCATTCTAAGCTTAACCTGTGTAATTTATCACAGTTGTGATAAACTATTTTGTTAGAAAACAACAACACATTTTGTTCAATTATATTGTAAAAGAAGTTCCTTGAGATTAACCAGATTGTGGTTATACTCAAGAAGACTTTAACATTTGTTAAAGTAGCTGTTGTAATCTTTTTAGATTAGTGGATTAAGACCTCGTTGGAGAGAGGCGAAATCACCTTGACGGGTGGACTGGAGTAGTTTGAGATCAAACGAACCAGGGTAAAAATACTGTGTCATTAAGCTGTTTTTGATCTAAGTTTTTCAATTCAACCCCCCCCCCCCCTTCTTGTGTTTTTCACATCTTCAGTATGGAGGTTGTCTTACCTGTTAAAGTCCAGATTCCTTCTCCAAGGATTATGAAAGACTCAGGTTTAGATGAAGACGAGTGGATTCAAACTAGACTAGACCAAATGAATTCGATTGATGAGAAAAGGCTTGCGACTGTTAGCCATAGTCAGATATACCAGAAGGACATGATCAAAGCCTTCAACAAGAAAGTCAAACATCGGGTATACCATGCTGGAGACTTGGTAATAAAGTGCATCATCTTACCACAAGGTGATCCCAGGGGTAAATGGATTCCCACATGCGAAGGTACATTTCTTATTAAGAGGATATTTCCTAGCGGTGCTATGATACTGACCACCATGGACGGTGAAGACTTCCCACACCTTGAGACCTGCTAAGTTGACTGGCCTAGGAAAAAATAAGGGCATTCCGGCGAACCAAAAGGGTTCGGGAAAAAATTAGGGATATATATATAAATTTGTACACCCGAAAAGTCGAAAACCTGAAAAGGAAGCTTGGGCAAAAAAGGGTATTCCGATGGACTGAAAACCCAAAAGGGAGGTCCAGGAAAAAGTTAGGGATTAAAGCGTACGACTATGTCCCATTTGATCACGTGTTTACTTTCTCTATTTTGTTTTCAAAAATGTCCAATGACTAAATTGAGTGAACACATGCATATGAATATGATTACTGTTAACAAATTATGAATAAAAATAGGGTTAGCATTTACTAAAGACTCTAGGAGTTGGGATAACGTTCAAGTCATCCACAAATATCAACATAGAAATCTCCGCAGAACTACCTTTACAAACTCATACTCGATAGAGATACATTGCTCAGCGAGTCTAATATACCTTTAGACAGAAATTGAGGCATCTTCCAACAGTTCACTTGATCAAATTCCTTTGTAGGTCCCTAGAAGGTAAAAAAGTGTGATCATTTCCCCAAAATACGATGTAAGCTTCCTCTGCACAACCTATGAAATTCCAATTCCCATCAGAAATAATTCCCTTAATACAATTTATAGGAATTTAATTCCCCAACAGAGTTTATTCCTCTAACACTGTAAACTCCCCGACATAATTCTCTTATCCAGCAGAGTTATCTCCCCAGCAGGGTTTATTTCCCCACCAGGGTTTATTCCCCCAGCAGGGCTTATTTCCCCAACAAGGTTAATTCCCCAAACAAAGGTTATTTCTCTGATTATCACAATTCCCCGACATAATTCTCTTCCCAAGTCAGATGTCATTCAAGTTTGTCCTCCTCAGAAGAGTAGACACCCCTGCATTAGAGGATTATCTATCTATTTTATCCCTAATCAGTATACATAAGAATTAAATCCTCCAAGAGAATGATGAACGACTAATGTTCCGGAATTCTTCTATCCCTAAGCGGAAGTCGAACATCCCCAACGGAATATCCTTAAACAAACCGAGAATCCCCAGCAAAATTAGTCCCAGCAGCGGGAAGATTCATATCCTTCATCCCCAGAAACAGTCAAGGATTTATTTTCCCCAACCTAAGATGTTATACGAAGCTACTATTGTCATCAGCAACATCTCATATTCATACATTAATTACTAAACATCATAACATATGCATATGAAACGCATACGGCACTCTCATTTATTTTGATAACATCATTACCAAATGCGTTACATACATCATGACATTGCATAAAACTAAATTTGTTTCTTCCAGGTTAGTCCACAAACAGACGAATATCATCAAAAAATTTCAAAGCGGGTTAAAGATTAATTACTGAAATAAGACAGGGCAACCATTTATACGACCAGGTGGTATGAGTTCCTGAAACAAGATGAGTTTAGCAACACAAAGGCGGGTCAAAGATTAAATTCCCGAAAGAAGACGGGGAAACTATCTATACGACCAGGAAGTATGAATTCCTGAAACAAGACAGGTTTACCAACACAAAACCGGGTCAAAGATTAATTCCCAAAACAAGATGGGGAAACTATCTATACGACCAGGCGGTATGAATTCCCGAAACAAGACAGGTTTACAAACAAAAAGCGGATTAGAGATTAATTCCCATAATAAGACGGGGAAACTATCTATATGACCAGGAGATATGAATTCCAGAAATAGGACGAGTTTATCAACAAAAGCGGATCAAAGATTAATTCCTAAAACATGATGGGGCAACTATTTATATGACCAGGCGGTATGAATTCCCAAAATAGGACGGGTTTAGCAATGAAGAACAGATTGCAGATCAATTCCCGAAACGGGACGGGGTGACTATCTGCATGACCAAATGATTTCCATTAGAGACTGAATTTTGAAAAGCATCTCCCTTCAGATACTGAATTCTGAAAAGCATCTCCTTCAGGGTCTTCATTCTGAAAAGCATTTTTCTTCGGAAATTTTCATTCCATCAGATCAAGTCGAGCGTAGACTCATTCTGATACTCCTATCAACAGTTACTCTGGATGGCATCTATAAGACCATCTCCGACAACACTCCATCATCTCTCCGAATGGCATCTTTAAAATCCCATTCAAGCAATATTATCAACCAAGTATTACTTCATGTACATGCGAGTGCAAATGTTTGGGCACTTAAGTGTTCAATCATTTTCTACCTTCAGATCACATGACATACATGCCAATCTAACTCTTCAGGTTTAAGAAGATTGAACATGGGAAGTTGTTGTACCCCAAAATTTTAACTCCCATTTTTTATTCAATACGCCTTCTCATGCTTCTAGAGTTCTCAATTGCTCAAGGTTGCTCAAGAAGTGATCAGACAAATTCTCCTTCTAAGCAATTGGCCTACAACTAGGGTTTCACATTTCTCAAGGAATGTTGATATTATGATGCCTCAAGTGGATTTCATGGTTTCTCATATGTCTATAAGAGTTCTCATGCCAAATTACAAGCCTTGCATCACAAGTTTGCTCAGTCAATTGCTCAGATGACTGAAAATCAACTATATTAGACAAAAAGTCAACTATGGTCAACATACAGTCAAACATCAAGATTTTTGGTCAACTTAAATATTTTGAAGTCACATTCATCATTTTATCAAGGCTTGATCATGATTAATCAAGAAAACTCAAGATTCATCAAAAGTAAAAAGTTACTAAATTAGGGTTCTCTTAAGGAGAAGTCAATTGAACTTTGACCAACCACAACTTTCACAGGGTTCAGCAGATTTTTCTCAACCAAAGATCATTTTGAATAAAATTCAATTCTCTACAACTTTGTTTCTCTAAGCTCAAGTCCAAAAAAATCTTCATTTGAGAGATGTGTGCCAAAACATTATAGGTCATTCAAAAGTCAACAAAAAGACATTTTTTTCAAGGCAACTTACATCAAGATAAAGTCTTCAAATGAACAATTATCAACATAGAGGTTGTAGAGGACATATTGGGCTTTCCAAAAAGTCTAAGATCACCTTCATATGATAAAAATTGAGAGTTATGATTGGTGAAAGTTGGGAATTTTTGAGAAAAAGCATGAAACCAAAAGAGATCAAACTTGAATTTTTAGGCTAGTGGGCTGATGTTTCAAGGTCCAAACGTGCATAAGACCTCATTGTGAACCTATGAACTTATCCATGCACCCCTTGGGTTTTTATTCTATTCATTTTGATTTTTATTTATTTAAATTCAAAATTAAATAAGATAAAACAAGGCCTTTCTTACAAAGGTCCAAGCCCACTTGTTTGACCTGATTTCATCATTATATATTCTCATTCTTGCAGACATAATAGGACATGAAACCTTGCACAAGAGACTTCTCCAAAAATCTCCAAAAATCTCAAAACTAGGGCAAATTGAAACCCTCTCTTGCAGCCTCCCTCAAGGCCAAATACTTGTCCCATTCAATCCCTGAAGGACTGTTGGGTAAGATTGTATCATCCTTGATGATCCAAAGGGCTCGAAACACACTACTAAGCATCACTGATTTCCATCATTGCATAAAATTTATATTTCTGTTTTCTTTGTGTTTTAACGCATGCTAACCTTACTAATGTGTTTCTAAGGTATCCATGTGCAGGATAGACTCATCGTGTGGGTCCCATAACAACTGAATAAAGAACTACCATGTTTACACTGTTTCGTGTTATTTTCGTCATATCTTATAATACAAAAAGATTTGGCCAAAACTGATATTCCCATTGAACTCGCAAGGCCTGAATTAGGGGGGTAGGGTCCCTGGGAACCACTAACGCTTCGTGTTTGTGCAGGTTGAATAACGAACTCGCAAGAGAAGACGGTCGGAGCTAGGGCTTCGACGCTTCTCTAGTCCAGGAAATTAAGTTTATTATTTCTTTAATTATTTTCATTTATGTTACCGGATGTATAGCCACCTCGGTGGCAGCCGCGTGCAGGATAAGGCATTACTCTCTCAGAGCGTGGGTTCGATCCCTGCCTTTTGACATTTTTTTTGTGTTTTCTTAATTCTTGTAGGATTATTACATTTTGAATGTGCTTGTTCTACTAACACCAAGGAGCATCTGGCTCAGTGGAAAACAATGCAACATGGACGACTAAGGGTGTGGGTTCAACACCCACCCCTGGAATTCTGCCTTATTTTGCTTCTAACTTGATTTCTTTTCTATTTTCCAACTCTAATTCTTTTGGCAAACTTAACCCTATTTTCAGTTAACCATAAAACAAAACATTTTTTTACAAACCCTAATAAAATTATGTTTTAGGTTTTTTAATCAACTTTTAAATTAATGTTTTATTTTACTAACTAAAATTAGTTAATTTTTTAGGTTTTTCCATTAACCCTTTAATTTAAATAATTAACATTTTATTGAAATTTTAAAATCAATTAGAATTTTTAGGTTTAATTAATTAATTATCATCAAATTTTCTTTTCATAAAAAACATCAAAAACACTTCTTTTTCCTTCGATTCTATTTTCATTTTACATTTTTAGATCGACTATATAGGTTTCACGAATGTAATCTTTATTTGTCGCTTTCTTTTTTCATTATTATGTAACTTCTCCTGGATGTAATAACTTAGGATTTCTTTTCTGCATTGTCTATTATGTATATGCCTCAAAGCGTTGTAATAGTTTAGGGTTTATATTTATGCTTTTATCTCTTGCTGTTATTTTATGTTTACTGCATAGTAATTAGGGTTGTATGGAAAGATAAAAACCAAACGATAGAAGACCCTGAATTCAAGACTACAATAATTAAATATAATCACCTGTGCACTCGTACCTCTAGGGTAGCTTCCCTTTGTTGCCTTCAGAACAAAAAAGGTCATGTCCCTCAAAAGTGGGGACGCTTTAGCAAAGAACCTCGAGTCAAAGATCATAGTCCCTAGATAACCCTTCGACCTTGCCTTTCGATAAATAATCTAGTCCCTTAAGAAATTGCTAAAGCATCCTTAAAAGTTGCCTTTGATGATCGTATGATGATTCTTCCCCTGTCCCTTCACATCCAACGATAAGGCATCCCACTAACTAATGATATGGATAACACTATCTAGAGAAGAAGGAAAAGTACAAGAACGACCTTGAGTGGGTAGAACTTTTAATCTCTTGCTCACAAAAACAAAACATTGTACACAAACACTTTCAAAGATATTTTCAAAACACTTTGTACGCATTCTTGAGGACCAATACAAGAATCGTTACAAAGTTCAAACTTCAAAATATTTTCAAAAACACACAAAAAGAAAATTTTCAAAGTGAGTTAAGCGATTAAGATCCCGTAGATAACTACAGATGAAAAGGGTGAAAACACATTCCATTTCCATAACCTACCCCCTGAACTCAAAAATCTTTAACGTCTTTCCTGTTCTTTTCACCCTTTCCTTATTGGATAAAAGAAAAGTTGATGGAGACTCTAGCTATCCGCAACATTTGTGATAAAATGCAAAACAATTCAGTTCTCCCATCGTATTACAATGTGCACTTTCTAGTCAACTTGTTATTTGAACCAATTTCTATTGTTGTTCTATTGAGTACGTTTTTAGAGTCTAGTCTCTACTAGTTCCTCTTAGGTCGAGTTTTTATCTCGTTACCTTGTCTGCATACCAGTTTCTATCTGGCGCATTCTTTATAGTACTCCCCAAAGGTCGAGTCTCCACTCGTTACCTTTCCTCGGTCCCACCAATGTTCATTTAGCATGCAAATGGTTTAGGTTTAGTATATACTGTCCCTTGTTGGTCAAGACTAGATTATTCTGGTATTACCTGTCAGATACAATGTCTATTGTTATCTTTAGGGTCTAGTTTCTACAAGTTGTATCTTGGGTTGAGTTTCTACTCATATTGGTTGTTTGCGAACCAGTTTGGTCCTGGCGTATCACATTCTAGATTCTAGTTTCTACTAGTCCTATCTTGGGCTGAGTTTCTACTCATTCTGGTTGTTTGCGAACCAGTACGATCCTGGCGCATCATCTTCTAAAGTCTAGCTTCCACTAGTTCTCTTGGGTTATATCCAATTTCTATTGGTCTACTTTTTTAAATCCAATTTCTATTATTCTACCTAACATGTCCAATTTCTATTGGCATGCTATTTAAGTCTAGTTTCTACTGAAACTCTTTGGTAAGGTCTAATATTCACTAGTCTTCCTCTCCTTTGCTCATGATACCCACAAATCTAATCCAGTTCTTTTGATGCCACAAATTTTAAGGTAATACAACTACTAATGTTCATATGCCTTTACTTTGTCTAGAGCGCAAATATTTGGGTTCTTTTAGTATTCAATCCTCTTCCACCTTGAACGTTTGAAAGTTGTCGCTTTTTCTCACATATCAGGTTTAAGATGATTGAATAAGGGCATCTGTTGCACCCCAAAATTTGCCCTCTTCTTTTTTCTTTATATGGCTTATGTTTCATTATACACATTTATGCATTTTGAGATGGGATCAAGGTATCTTTGGGTCTCATGATCTTCTTCAAGACAACAGAAGTTGGTTATATTGACAATCAGTGCAAGGAGGGTCCCATGTCCTTATTATTTTGATCAACTCAAGCTAAAGGATTCCCTATGCCCCAAGGCATCTCATTTGAATCACAATTTCATCAGTGATTAAAAATTGTAAAGATGTTGGAAAGGACTTATTCCTCATATCTCATTGATCTTGGAGTTTTGTTGTGATTAATCAAGTATGTGGTACCTCCATGAATAAGCTTGGTAAAGCATTGTCATCCTCGTATCCTACGAGACATCTTTGTTCAAGGGATTCTCCCTCATACTCAGAGGAATTAGGGTTTTGAAGTTAAGCAATCATCTTCTATCTTTTCATCTGAAAATTAGGGTTTTGGTCAAAGTCAATGTCCCATTGACTTTTTGAACAAAACTTCATTTCATGGTTCTCTATATGTTATAAGGTGCCTAGGGTGGAAAATTAGCCATTAATTTTGATTAGAAGATTCTCAATTGCTCATGTGAATTCAAATCAATTGAAATTGGGGAAAAGTCAACCATACAGTCAAAAAAGTCAATTCTTGACATTTTAAGGTCAAAATCATGATTATCAAGGAAAATGTGGTCAACATGCACTATTTTATCAAGAAATTACCAATGATTCTTTAAAAATCAAAATTAGTGCAAAGTTGCCCAATTTGGAAATTAGGGTTTATGAAAATTTCCCATATTTGGAAAGTTCTATTTGATTGATCAATCATCTTCTTGCCCATTTTTCACCATGATGTGAGCTCCAATTTAATCTCAAATCTTCATCAATGTTGTTCTTTGTTCAAATATCTTTCCAACCATAGACAATTAATCATCATTGGATTAAAATTGAGGGAGTTATAGTGTTTTGAAGTTGTATATTTGAATTGATAAATTCTCAATCACTTAGTGAAATTTCACTACGTTTCTGATCATCCAAAAGGTAATATCTTCGTGCCAGTTTTTCAAGATGATGCAAGCTTCAATTAACTTTGCTTTCTTCATAAGTATTGGAGAACATAACCTGAGCTTTCCATTGATCATAAAAAATCCTAAAATGATTGAGAATTGAGTGTCAAATAAGCTTAAGGCTGGCATGAGTTCATAGGCATCATGTTCATCTAATCTGGCCATATTCTTGACATGCCAAAAATTACCAAACCCGGGCTCAAATTTTCACTAAACTACAAGCTCCATTTCCATTTTCTTTATTCATCAAAGTTGTTGTGCATAAAGAGTGCTTTCTAAAGAGCTAAATTCCAGCTTAAATGATGAAGATATGAATGAGAAAATTACTTTAGGCTGGAACAATTTCCACCAGGAACGATGCATGCAATGCTCAGGTCATGGTTTGAGTTTCTTTGCACATGGCACAGTTTCTACTGCATAACTTCTTGACAAGTCTCAAAACCACACACTCCCTTCCTTTTACACACTTCATACTTATCCCAAATAAGCCAAACAATGTGAATTTCACATGCATGCATGCTGCTTTTGTGACTTTCCAAATGAGGAGATATTCCCTCCACTCACTTTTCACCCCATGTGAAGCATCTTTCAGCTCACCCTCACGATTCACTCACTCAATTTTCACTCTTTATTTTCTCCCTAAAATGACCCTTAAACTCACAGTATTACAACACAAACCGCAAGCACCCATGTGAACTGATTTTTCATCAAACTTGATCAACAAGCTTGGCTTTACCACAGTTAGATGGTTAGCCTCACTTCTAACCGTCTATAAAGCAAGCTCTTCTCTTCATTCATGATACACACAATCGATTCACACTTAAAGCACAAGCTCTCTCTCTCAATTGCTCTCAATTTTTTCTCAAGTAGCAATTATTGGGTTTGAGATTTCAGGGAAAATTATTGAAAGTTCTTGTTATATTCTTGATTATTCAAGTGATTGCTAGTTTTTGAAGCTTGCTCACACGATTTGAAGAGCCAGTGGAGCTTCTCCACTAGGTAACTCTTCAAACTTCCATGGCTCCGTTTTCTTAAGCTTGCATATGTGTTTCTAGTTACTTTTAATTGTTGAATTTGTGTTCGTGATGTCATTAGCTGGCCAAACAATAGGTTTGATGTATAAAATTGTGTGTATCTGAGCTTGCATCGTGTTCTGAAATTTGTGTAAAAATATGAAAATCTGTGAATGTTTGATCCAAATTCTTTGTGATTCAGTGATTGTTTGATGTGATTCTTGGTATCACTTTGCATATCTCCATGAGATCTATAACTTTATTTCAGATCTCATGAAGTTTCATGGAGAAACAAGTTTGTAATCTGGATCTGAAGTTCACTGAACACACACTGAGTTAGGGTTTGTTTAAACCATTTGAACGAAGAAGATGAATTGTGATTGGCTGATTTGAATTCCATGGGCCCCACACACGCTTTTTCTTTTTTATTTTATATTATTTTGATTTTAAGTTCTTATTTCACCCTCTTTTCTACAACTGACTTCATGATTTTATTTTAAATAGTTTTGTTGATTTAAAAATTATGAAAAAATTTGACAATGATGATCAGTGAGTCTATTTTATTTCCATGATTTTTATTTAAAATTTTGAAAATAAAAAAGCACATTAATTAATTCATTTGATTAAATGTGTTTTTCTTTTGAATTTTCTTGTTTTACTTGAGTTTTGATTTTATTTCTGATTTTCCTTCGTTCTAAAAATTTTGAAAAAGTATGTGTGTTGATCCTTAGATTTTATCTAATTTTTGGTGGTCTTAGACCAAATTTTTTGGAATTTTAGCTTTGGTAAATCAATATTGAAGTTAATTTCCCAATTTCTAGGGTTTTGGTTGATCATTTGCAATTTTTGCTTTCAAATTCCAATTTCCTTTGCCTCTAAATCAAAGATAAAATTTGTTTAAAGTTTTTGGATGAATTAAGATCATGAAATTTTTTTCCGTGAATTTTAAGTTCTGATCTTTAATTTTTCACAAAATATTTTGTTAAGCATGTCTAGTTTGAGCACTTTGATAACTAGTCTTGATGTTTGCAAATATCTTTCACTATTCCATGTTGATCTAAGATATTTAACATTTGTTTATGACATTTAGATACCTTAATGAATTTATAATTAAATTGGCGTGAATTTACAAGTCGTCTTTCCATTTTTAATCCATTTTTGAGGTGAAAGTGTCCATTAAAACTTGCTTGAGCTTATTGCTTTTCATTTGCTAGCTTATGAAAATATTTTGGGGCTGAGTTTTAAACACTTAGTGATATTTGGTTCGCTTTAGCATCACATTATCTTGGAACAATTTATTGGATCCTTTTTAGATATTGATGATAATATTTTTTGAACTCCTAATTGATCAAGTTTTAAACCCTAATTTGAATCTTTCTTATGTTTTTTGGTTTGTTCTTGAGGAATCATGAGGTCCAATGATCATGATTGAGGGATGATAGGTTCAAGTATAATCTATTAAGGACTTAAGAAATATATTATTTCATTTAATCAATTATTCTTTTGCCTTGCTATTTTGAGTATGTTTCTTGCATAAGTGCTTTGTTGCTTGAGACATAAGGTATGCACTTGTGCAACCTATAAGGAACCAAGTTCCTTCTTCTTTCTATAATTCTAATCACATGTTAGAGGCTTGAGTTCATATTTATGAAAATTTCAAGTACTCTATCATTGCCCCTTCGTTTAAAGTTATTGGTTCATCTTTTGTATGGTTTCGGAGGATGCTCTTGTGCACTTCTACTCGAGTACCATTGCTCAAAAATAATTGAGATCTCTTGAACTTTCTTATGACCTCTACGATATTAAATGCTTTTATGCATAGCTCCTTTGATTCTTTGATTTACATTTCATTTTCAATTCATAATGATGACAAGTTAGGAGCCACATTCCATAGTTTTAATCTAATTTGTGTGCAATGTTTTTGTGAATCTTTGAAGGACCCGAAGGTGTGAAGAAAACTCAAGAAAGGGGGGGGGGGTTGAATTGTGTTTTCCTTTCTTGGTAAACGTTTTCTTGTAAGCATTCTTCGTTGAACAATGCTTCTGAGTGTTACTTCTAAGTAATGCTTCTAATTAAGTTAAGAAAACATAAACTCTAAAGCATAAGCAAAAGTAAAGAACACGCGATATATCCTGGTTCACTTGAGAAAACCCCAAGCTAGTCCAGTCCACCCTACTAAGGTGATTTATCCTTGAACTCAAGGACTTAATCCACTATAACCAATCTGATTATAATCGCACGGGAAACCGCCAGTGACTAACATCCAATGACACATTCAGTGATCCAGACTGGATATAACGTTCATTGACCCAATAGAACCTGATCCCTCAGAATCTCCTACCAAGATTTCCTTCCAATGATATCCATCATTGATTTAAAAAGGTTGACATTCACTCAGTCCTCTTTGAGATATGACGACCATTGACCAAATAGAATCCACTACTAGGATATCATCTACGATGACCTCAACCAAAGTCTTCTTGAGAATTCTGACTCAACTGAGTCTCTCAAGGAACCATCAAACAACTTTTTGAATTACATTTGTTTACAATAATAATGCTTCTACACTATAATACCCCAAATCTGTCCTACCTTTTCACTTTTATCTGGCTTATGCATCTCTCACTTTTCACATGTATATAACTTCGATTAGGTCATCAAACACATCATATATCACTGATCAGTAACTTGGCATGGGATCTTTGATCTTGAAAATTAGGGTTGTTGTTGATTTGAGGTTTCATCCAATAAAGCTGATTCATCTGGCTCTTTCTGCAGATAGGAATTATGGAATCAGGGTTTGTGATTGTGGTCATTGAACACTTCCTCTTTCACCAAGATACATGGATGTTAGGGTTTATTTTCCTATGTTTGATTGAAGATTAGAGGTTTTCATCTATTATGCTTCAATTGAGGTTCATTGAGTTAGGGTTGATTATGTGGCTACCCTGATCAATTTTACTTCAATACCTCAAGCTTAAATTTCATTTGAAGATTTCTTCTAATTACTTGCGTTACAAGTCAAGACCAGATAATTTTATTTCCAAAAGCTCAAGAGGCTTTAATTAGGGCATGAGGATTTTTATAGGACTATGAATCAAGGTTTGTCTTCTTAGGGTTGTGATTGCCAATGAGTCAAGGTTTTGATGCATTGAGTGTTTATCAAGTGAGGAAGCATCCTAAAATTTGAGCTATGGATCAAGGTTTCACTTATCCGACCTTCATAAATTAGGGTTTTCTTCAATCAAATGGTGCTTCAAAGGCAAGGCACCGTGAATTGGAAATTCAAACTTGAATTAGGGTTTCTTAAAAAGGGTGAGAGCATGGCACATGAATGCTCAATTTGGATTCAAGTAATATGGAGATGTGAGAAGCATACAAGTTTGTTCAAAGGTTTTCACCATGTTTCATACAAAGATTCATCCATACAAAGGTTTCAAGACAAAGTTTTCTTCATTATTCAAATTTGGTTCCAACCATATTTATAGTTATTGTTCATACAAGAAATACAAAAAGAATAGTCATTACAAAGAACTTAGAGACATAAGGATAAACTTGGAAAAGAGGATTACATTGAATACTTTACAAAATCGTTACAAGTTTATGCATATGCCTCATATTGCTAAGATTCTAAGTCTTGGAACACCAATTCCCTTCAAATATTCCAGCTTTACACCATGCTTCATGACATCCAAATCAAATCATGTTGCTCACTACAAAAATCGGACCTTGCATCAATAAATAGAAAAAAACCTGCTCAGTTCCAATAACCAAATAAAAAAACCAGTCAAAATTAACACAACATAATCAAAATTTCTAATCAAACCTAACCACCTGCACCATCCAAAACCAGTTCAAACAGAATATCGATGTTCATTCGAAAACAACCCTGCATCTATCATAAACCTCCTTGTACACTAACACAAAACAGTAGCGAAGTGAATTGCAGCCCTGCAACCATAAAATCTATTCAAGAGGAAAAACAGTGAAACAACAAAACAAGAAAGGGCAGAAATTTGTAACAGAAAATAGAGAGGGAAACAATTACAACAATAACAACAAAAACATCAGTTTGCTAACAGTTTCTTAATTAGCCTATAACAACCAAGACAAATTTCCCAAGCCCAACTGACTTCTATAACTAAGCCCTTACAGAATTTAACTCCTAACTAATTTTTCTACCCTAACTAACTCTCAGAACAGTCCCTAGCAATTAGCTAACAGAAAAAACAAAAACTGAATTCTAACTGCCTAGCTAACTCCCTCTAACCTCCTAACGATCTCTAACAAAATTTCTATAACCAACAGAAACTAACAGCTCAGCCAGGATTTCCTAACATATTGAAGCTTCAAATCTAACCATTGATTGATCTAACTAACTAGAAGAATTAAGGGCTTGGATGGAATCAAGTGTAACTAACTTTTCTCCATTCTGAAACGACTATATAACAAAAATTCTAACAGAATTTTAGGGGGGATTCATACAAGAGAAAAATTCTAACAGAAGAAAAATTGAGATACCTGAGATTGCTTGATCCTTCAATTGGCTGAGAGAATCACCAACAAACACAAAAACCTCTCTCTAAACCTTTTCTTCCATTCTACAATCTTCATCGCCATAACCAAAGAATCTCTTCAAAATTCATCATCAACCTTCAACCACCTCCATGTTCAATCTTGATCCTCCTCTCTGCAACATCAAAATGCAGCAATTGATCATCTTCGTGTTGCATTTCGATCTTCAACCGCCATCAACAATCTTCTGTCTTCAACAAGCGATGCATCTACACTGCTCAAAAGCTGTGTACAAATCAACAACAAAAACACAAGAATCGAGGGAGAAAAGAGTGAAAGCATAAAAGCGTACCTGAGTTCTTTGCGAAAGATTTACAAATTCTCGTCGACTCCATCATTTTTGAAGAAGCACCAGACTTCTCTATGGTAGGTAAGTGTCGAAATTAATCAAACCTTCAATCTCGTAGGTCTTTTTTGCGTGTCCGTATGGAACGAAGCGCTCATGGAAGAAGCTGATGAAAGGAAGTGAGGCGAGAGATTGAGCAGAGTCGCGACAAAGTTTGGATTGCGGAAGAACGAAATCGGACGGAGATTAAAAAAATATGGGTGGCGTGGTTGAGTGGAAGCGGAGATGATGGTGAGGGGATCGAAAATAGCCATGGTAATCGACATTGTGTTTTTGCAAAGAAGAGGTCTTGGTTCTCACGAATCTGAAAGGGCAAACCGCTTGAAACCCTATGCACTCTAAACGACACAATTCTTCTTTTTATTCATGTTCTATTTCTTTGTTATCCAAAATTTAATGGGCTGAACAATAAAACATGTTGCTGATTTATGTTGGAGTTTTGCTTGGATCAAGTTCGTTGGACTTGGTATTCATATTCCCTTGAGCCCAATAAGTAGTTTTTGGTAAACGGACTTTTCTTTGCAAACAAACAGAAATTGGACTATGGTGTAATGGTTCGGACCAGCCTCCTACGGCCCGTTAGATTTGTTGATACATGTAGTTTGTGCAAAAAAAAGGCCTCATTGGATCAAACGGAATGTGCCTAGCACCCAGATTTCCGTTCACTATTTTACACACCTGTATTCCAGTTCACACCCCTGATCTTACTATTCCTTTGTTAGATTTAGGATTTAATTTTTCTATCTTTGTTATGATAAAAAAGTATAAGATCAATAAAAAATAGTAGAATATAATATAAATTTTTAGAAATTAATTTTTTAGTTTTTTTTAGAATTTTCCTTACTTAAAAAACTAATAAAAATACTTTTTCTTTTAGTTTTTATTCATATTTTCATGTCGCCGTGCTTTGCTATTTTTGATGTGTTCGTTCATTGTGCAAGAAACTTTTTGGTGCTTTCGATTATGTAACATAACAAGTAGTTATGTGATCGAAGCATATGGCTTATGCTCGCCTCCAATGCGACACACCTTATATCTCATCATCCTGAGAAATTCATATCATATTGTATGTTATCCTGATGCATGTGATATTTTATGATGCTTTCTGCAGGAACTTCTGATTAGACATTGCATTCGCAATACACGTTTTCTTTTATCTTAATTTGATCTTGTTTCTAACTTTGTTTATTTCTTGGTGAATCTTGCCCGATGCATACTCCCTGCTTCTCCATTGCTTTCGTCCACTTTCGAAGATTGGCTTGCTCGTGGTAGTCACCGCTACTACCTCTGTATTTCTCCGCACTTTACTGCATTTCTCTACCGCTTTTCTAGAGATCATGAGAAGTAGGGTTTTACTACTTTCTGATGCCATGCGAAGTAGGGTAGAGATGCATGATGGGATCTCCATTGTTGATCATGTCAAGAATCCCTCTAGTTTATTTAAAGACTTGTTTAGGGCAACTTTGCATTGTGTGCATTCTGTTTGCTATTTATGGTTGTTTAAAACCCTACCTTTGAAGTAGGTATTCTGCACGTGTGTATATTTGTGCTCACATTTATTCCCCCATCCCTTATTGAAGTCCTCAAAAAGAGGCGAGCTGGGAGGGTTCACAACCAACCCCCACAATTTCGTCTGTTTCATCCTTAGCTCGTGACGCACCATGATGCTTCAGAGTTTTTCCTGCTCTTGTTTATCGAGTCTGTCAAGTGGGGAAGAGTTTTGCAAACAAATCCCCATGCTTTGTCAAGAGTTTGCATTGACCGATGCTGATACTTCATGATTGTTCATATTGTCTTTTGCCGTCTACCTCAATCTCCTATATCTTGGTTAGGTGTTCAATCGCTTTGGACTTCACATTTTTGTTTTACATCCCACTCCCACTTGTTTGTCTCGGGTGATATGCTCCCCTTGGCTAAAGCATTTCACTTATTTTCTTTACCATTTCATGTGTGTGCTCTTTCAAGCTTGTTTGTTTATTTGCTTTCCATACCATGTTCCCTTAGGATGTGCTTGTTCCTTTTGGATGCAAGTTAGACCTTAGGTTTCAAATCTTGCATGCTAACATTAGGTATAGATTTTCCTTTCATCCTTGACGTAGGGCTGCCATTGTATGATAACATTAGGATAATAAATAGGCTAGTCTCTCGTAGACTCTTTTCTTCCCCTTTTTGCATCCTTGCATCTAAAACTAAAACTTTGTTTTTCTTGGCAATTCATAAGACAAGCTAATCATACTTAAACCCTTTTTCAAGGTAACAAAACACAAACCAATCAAATGTGACATCTTGCCTTGAGGTCGTAACTCAAAACTATTTTTAGGTAAGGACATGATTAATTTACTTATGTGCCAACGCGTGAGTCTCTAAAGGTCGAGCTGCGGCAGAACGTGGAGTTAACACCGTTTCATTAAAAAACACAAACAAACCAAAACATGTGATCCAAACTACGGTAACTCTGATTCCTCAAAAAGGATACGTAGGCATTGAGGTAGGGCCCAAGTGAGAACAACTTTATTTTCCCTACATTATTTTCTCATTCCTTTTGCATGCATTCTTCCTCAGTAGTAAGCAGTAAGCATAGTTTAGACACACCCATAAGATAGATAACAAGAGTGGATACCATAGAGTACTATAGGCGTGTGGGTTGTTAATACCTTCCCCTCGCATAACAGACTCCCTCACCTGATCTCTCAGTCGCAAGACCGTGACTTCTACCTTCTCAGGTTTTCTTGATGTTCACATTTCCCTTCATGTGGGATAAAATATGTTCGATGGAAACTTCATTGTTTGATGATTTTCAGTCGGTTGTTTCACACACAAGTTGATTGTAAACATAATTTAGTACATCATAATAACCTAATACACACTAAAATATATTAAATTGTATTGTAGCTTTAATGTGTGGTATCCTTTTCTTCAAGTAGCTTCTTCATGGACAACAGTCCAAAGCACTTAAATTGCTGAAGTCTTCTTCTTCATAAGCTTCTGGAAGCTTTGTTAATCTTGATGTAGTAAAGAGAAGAACTTCTTCATCTTGATTCACCTTAGAACATTCTGGACAACAGCCCTTGTTTTATTTCCTTCAATGATCACTTTAGAGCACAACATTTGTGTTGTGGATTTGTAACTAGAGCTTTCATGATCATCTTCATTATCTTCAGCAGATTAGCAAGCTTTGTGCAAAATATGAGATTAAGCACATTGTGAATCAATGATTTCATTGTAATCATTATCAATAAGATTGAAGAATCATTTTGATAACAGTTGTTCTTGTTGTTGTTATAGTGGTTGATAGCTTTTTGGTTGTGTTCCAATAATGACAACTTTCATTTTTGACATTAAACACCGAAAACTAACAACTAGTTTTAAACATACGATTATTTTCTTATATAGCCAAGTAAAATAGATCCATTTGCTATTTTAAAAAGATTCGTTACAAATAGTACTGCTACGTCCTTTTCTCTTCCATATTTAAAGCTAGTGGAGAGATAGTGGAATAAGGGTTTTTCATGTTGTGTACTATTGTACCATGTTACTTTTATATTCTTTCCTTCTGCACTTCAGAGGCTTCTGAGAGCATGAGTTTAGAAGTGGGAACATAACATAAGGTATTCAGAACTTCAAGTCTTCAGAGTCTTCAGAACTGCGTCTTCAGAGTCGTCAGCACTTGGTTATGAGAACCCATTGTAGAGAACCTTGGATCAGAAGAGATTCAAGTCTTCAGAGTCTTAAGAGTTGCGTCTTTGCAGTCTTCAGCACTTTGTCTTGAGAACCCGTTGTAGAGAACCTTGGATATTTAGAACTCCAAGTCTTTAGAATCTTCAAAACTCCCGTCTTTAGAATCTTTAGCACTTGGTTCTTTAAGAATCCTTTTAAGAACCTTGTTTTTAGAATCACGAGTCTTCGGCATCTGAACTTCAGTAGAAACTTTGTCTTCAGATCTTTTAAATTTGTCTTCTTTGAAACAAGTTGTCTTTTAGAAACTAAGTTTTTAGCATCTGGACTTCAGTAGAAACTTTGTCTTCAGAACTTCTAACTTTGTTTCTTTGGAACACACTATCTTTAGAAACTTAAGTCTTTAGCATTTGTACTTTAGTAGAAACTTGAGTCTTCAAATCTTCTTACTGGTTCCTTAGAACATATTGTCTTTAGAAGCTTGAGTCTTTTGCATCTGGACGTAAGTAGCAACTTCTATCTTCAGATCTTCTGATTGGTTTCTTTAGACAAACATCAGAGCTTACACTTCAGAGCCTTCTGGAGTGTCTTGCTACTGCCCAACAGAACTTGTGTAGCATAAAAGCGAAATTAATTCTCTTTTAATGTCTTGGCCATGCCATCCATCAAAAGCAGAACCTGTTTGTTAAGTACTCAACAATAACAAACATTAGAGTATCAAAATTGTTCATACAAACATACTCATTTGTTATCATCAAAACTCAGATAATATTGCAGAACCAAATCTTGTTCTTATAGGACCATGTGTCCAACATCTTGTGCTTAAGATTTAATCTTAACTTCTCTTATCATCTCAATTATCCATGCTTCTATGATCCTTTGGTTAATAACTCATTTTCTAACCAACATGGTGACATATTAGAAGCTACATTTGTTTCCTTACTTGTGTTTTAAGAATCATTGTTTAGTGATTGCCTCATGAGCTTTTATGTCATGTCTCTTTAATGTATCTTGATATTGGGTACTGCTCATAACCTCTAAGAACATTGAATTAGATCTATTTAGATCACAATGCTTGTGTGTACTAGAGACTATATCTTTTGCTAGTTTGTCATGATACTTAAGCATGTTATATTGATGACATTGCTTGAGGCTTCAAGATCATGATGGATACTTTAAGAGTGACCTTGCTACTGCTATACAACCTATAAGTATCTCCTTATTTCATTTTATCTTTATCAATCTTATTTTATTTAAGACAAGTGTCATCTATCTTGAATGATGTTGTTTATCAAGTTATGTGACTTTGTTTGTGCGTGAAGTTTCATATTCTTCTTTTATTTATATTGAACCTCATATTTGATTTAACTTATTACAAAAGTAACACATTCCATAATTCTTAAATTATTCTTTCATTATTTGATCCTTACTTGTCTAACTTGAATATGTTTGTTTGTCCCCTTTGGTCACTTTCCTTGTGTGATATGTATGCAACTTTATCCGCATGCTTGTGATGTTTAAATGTAAGATAGTAGAGGTCATTTTCCAATGACCTATGTGCTTTTACACCCTCTAATCATGTTCCCTCTTCATCAATCCCTTTCTTGTGCTTCACTTGTCTTTAGAAGTATGATATGGTGTATGGTATTGAACAAATCTTGCACTAAATTTTGTATGTGCTTTAGTAGTGATACCTTATGGATGTTTATAGGTAAATGGTATGTGCTAACCTCTAGTTTTTTCTTCTAACTTAACTCATACTTTACACAGTATTCCATTTCAATTAATTACACACTTGTTTTCGCTTCACACCACAACTTTGGTTGATGCTAGTTTGTATTCCTTGGTGTTTGAACCATGTTTTCAATGACTAATTTAACTTCTTTTTGACCACGAGGCTTGTTATAAGTGTATAACATGTCTATGTTTACCTCTTCTTCTTCATGTTACTTCTTCTTTTCCAATTTGTTTGCTTGTTAGGAATGCATGAGGACTTATGTCCACTTAGGGTTGATTGTGATCCTTTCCTTGTATGACTTTGAAGTGAATCTTTCTCAAGTATACTTGTTTGATGATGATGAGTACTTTATGTGTTTTCTTCTGAATTTTACACTTCTCCATCTATCTCACTTCATCTCACATTCTTGTACCCTGCTTGGTTAAACACTTCACACATGAATGCTCCTATGTTAGTGGGCTTGCCTTTTTGCCTTTTCTTGTGATATTTAGATCTCCACCTCTTGTGTATGACTCTAAGGGGATTATTTTTGCATGTGTAAATGTTATCTTTGATTTCATATTGCTTCCCCTTCTTGTTTTGTTACTTACTTGGGACACAAGTCCACTCTTGCAACATATTTGAGTTTCATCTCCTTTCATCATGCTTACTTGCTTTGATTTAGTGATGTTTGTTAACATGTAATCTCTTGATGATAATTTGTGATGGATTGAAGCATGTTTATACTTAGATATTCACCTCTTGTCTCTCATTTATTGATTGATGCTTTTGACATGTGTTGAAAATTTGTCTTCTAAATGCACACTTGCACTTCTATTTTCCTATCTAGGTAATTTCATCTACTTCTTGGCCCATGTTGATATGTTTAGGGTAGTCTAACGTGTTTAACATGATAAGACCATAACTTATGTTATACCTTGATGTACTTTTATGCCATTCCTCTTTGACTGTTTATCATTTCTATCTTACTTTCCTTATTCACTTCTTCAAGTTTATTTGTGAGATCTCCATCTCTTATGTGTTCTATCACATTGAATCGTGTGTTTAGTTATGTTTTATCATCCTTATATTTTCTTTGAGACTTGATTTTTTTTCATCTTAATATGTGCATGCTTGGTGTTGTATCATCTATCTCTCCCCATATTTGATACTAGATGTTTTATCATCTTTATGTGATGTTTATCATCTCCTCTTTTATTAGTTTAGGTATCTACCTATGTGATTGCTTTGTTAATGTTTTAACATCTTATATTTTGGTGTGTTACCATCATTATTCTTATTTTGATACTTGATGTGTTATCATCTTTGTGTGATGTTTTATCATCTCTTCTCCTATCTTTACTTGCTTATCTAAGTAGGAATTTTCTCGGTACCTTGTCTAAGTCCCTTATGTGATGTTTGCTTACTTTCATTATCTTATTTAAGTGTGGTTGCTTTCTCCTCCTTTTGTATGCTCCCTGTTGTAACCCAAATTTTCCCCCTAATATCCCTTCATCATACCATGTTGATTCACTCACAACAAGATCACACTAGGATTCTTAGTTCCCCTCCCTACATTTAGTTTTACCCTTTTTGAGGGATTACCAAACACCTTTACTTATGTTCCTTTTGTGATCATGAATATTGTTTTGTTTTCTTCATTTAACTAATAAAATGCAATGTTGGTTTGTCTTGCTTATTATCCATGTAGGTGAAGGCAATGAGATTTAACAAGCTACCCCATGGGTTCATGAGTTTATTTCCATGCCCTAGTCAATATAGCTTGAGAAGTTAAAACCTCACCATTGGATTGATTTTTGGAGAATTGGCATGGCAAGGTTGCTCTGGTTCATCACATTTCAAGGTTATTAGATTTGACTCAAAAGTACAAGGGGTTGATTGGAGAAGTTGTCATGTTTGGACAAGGCCTTGTTCCTATTGGTCACAAGAGCATATTTCTATCAAATTTCAAGATATAAAAGTGTTTTTTGTGGCTATGAGTCATCATTATCATCATCAACAACTTCTATTCATAAAGCACTAATATTGGTACAAGAAGTTTGTTCAAACTTGTCAAAGTTCCTCAAAGCATTTTCTTGATCTAGGAGCTAGGGTTTTGAACTTCAAAGGAGTACATCTTTCTCACCTTTTGGTATTTTTGAGTGATTCCAAATATATTCTCCTCTTCAAAGGGTTATAAACAAATCACATCAAAAGTTCCAAGGATTTTTCATGTTGAAGGAACTTGGTGAAGAAGAAAGATTACAAGTCATCCAGATGAATCCACAATTTTACATGAGTGACTTCATATGGTCCTAAATTGGTCAATTTTTATCACCTTGAGTCCATTATTTTTCCATAATTATCTTGAATATGTGAACTTTATGCCTTCTTTTATGTGCAAAGTGGGAAAGTGGATGGAAGTTTCCTTAAAGATGCAAAAGATTATAGGTCATTTCATGATTTTTTGCCAACTTCAACAAGTCATAACTTGCTCAAATTTTGGATATTTTGAATGATTCAAGTTTCAAAGTGTCATTCAAGAGGTCTAATTCATGCCATATTTTTTTGTCAAGAGAAAATTCCAAGTGGAAGGCCATGTTTGGATGCAAGACATTATAAGAATGTGAAATATTTCTAAGTATGGAAAGTCAACCCTTTTTCTTCAACTTTGACTCAATGCAAATTTCATCTCAAGCATCCATTTAACACCATTCTTTTTCCATTGCAAAGCTTGTAATCTCATCTTTCTAAAGCATCAAGAATCATTCCCTAAGACCCCTTGAGTTGAAAATTCCATTGGTCAGAAGTTGGCACTTTGAAATTGAATTTCTCACCAAGTCAGAATTTTGAAATCAATAATGTGGCCTCTAATCACAAGTTTTCCACGCGTTTTTGCCTCTAAACATGTTTAGTGAAGTTCCAGATTTGTTTAGTGCATCAAAACGCAATAATTGGATGAGTTTTTATGAAGTTTGTATCACACTTCACTCGTGCATCAGGTGTGCACGATTTCCCTCCAAAACGCATCATTCACTCTTCCTTTTGATCCCATTCTCTTCTCATATAAATACATGAACTATCCCATTCAATTTCCCAAGCTTGGATAGCCATAATCACCCTGCCAAACTTGCTCTATAACTCAATTTTTTGTAACTTCAAAATCCATTCTCGACCCTTTTTCAATCCAATTTTCCATCAGTTCACCTTCCTTGATATTCCATGAAGCTAACCATATAGTTACATTCAAGAATCGTGCCCTATACTGCTTCATAGAAGTCCAGTTTTAGAGCTCTGCAACTCAACTTCAATAGGTAGATTCCTTCATCAATTCTTCAAAACTCTGATATCATTGTGTTGCTCTCATTGCCTTGGTTCTAGTCGCAACACTTACCTTTTACTAGAAACACGTTTTGACCATGAAATTTCAAATCCCTTTTCAAAACTTTCCTTCCAAATTGCTTGAGCTACAATTTATATAAACTTGACGTGGGGGTAAGGTTGTCTTCATCTTGAAGAAACGAAGCGAATGGCATAGGTCTGAGCTTCTGATTTTATAGTTTGAGAGACCTGCAATTCGTGATGGCTGGAGATTGAAGATGACCAACGTGTCATCTTCTAACCAATGAAGGCGCGCCATCTGTATTTTTCAAATTCTGATTTAATTAATGATTTTGTACAATATTCACTAATGACCATGATATGCACAGTGCGCCAGATCCCTTGGATTTGATTACTAACGCGTTTTGACTTTCATCCAATGGTCCACATATTTTACTTTTATTTTCTTTTTCTTATTTTTATATTTTAATTGTTTTAAATTTCAAAAAATCATAGAAAACTCATTTTTAGTCAAAAAAATCTGAAAAAATTATGAAAAATATTTTTGATTATTCTCTTTATGATTTTTATTTTTTCACAATTTAATTTTGTGTTTTGGTATTTTTTTACAAATTTTACACTTATTTGATTTGCTTTAAATGCTTAAAAATACTTTTATACATTTTTAAATTCTGAAAAAATTATGGAATGATCTAATGATATTGTGACAAATGTTGGTGACCTTATTTTATTTTTGTTTCTGACTTTACTATTTTTTACCATTTTTTTGTTTATTTGACCCATTTATTTTAATTTTAAAAATTGTTTCTGACTTTAAAAAATTACCAAAAAAATTATAAAATTACTTGGGCCTTTTTCTGATTTCTCTATGGTCTTACTTTTCATTTCTTGATTAATTTGAACATAGTTGATATTTTTCTCATTATTTTCTATTTTTAAAACATTTTTAAAAATCTTTTTTGTGTATATTAAATGTGATATTATTTTGTGGGTAATTTCTTGCTAATCTTGGAGGCTTTGGTTCTACCAATCCTCTAATGGATCTACAACACCTTTGGTCAACGCGGATCACTTAAACATCGTTGATCATTAAATGGTACTTATGAGAATTCCAAATGGATGATATACTTTACAAAAAGAAAATGCAACTTGTTGTGTGGAGGCTTTGGTTCTACCAATCCTCTAATGAGTTCCAAATACAAACTTCAAGATGGTCATCCAACTAACCACTAATTATTGACTTGTTTACCTTATACTTTTATTTTTTTTATGCTTTATGTACTATTTACTTTTAGCATTTACATTTCATGCCATTTTCATCTTTGCTCATTTGAGAATTTATTTTCTTTCCATTTTTATTTTGCTCACTTGAGATTTTCTTTTCCTTTCTTAAGATACTTAATAATCAACATAAACCCTAAAGAATCTTTAATGGTGGTTGGAATATTTGGTTACTATCCTTGGCATTATGGAGCATGGGACTTTTCTTGGACTTAGGATTAGAAACCTTGACCTATCTTGGAGATATTATCTGATTATTTTGTCTGGAGTTATTGAGGTTTACCTCAAGAGATTGGGCTGTTTGTTTTTTTGTGTGTGCAGGTTTTTGTGATTACACCCTTTGTTAGTAATCTGGAATTCACCCGTATACAGCCGTTACTCTGCCCAATTTTTTGTGAAGACTTAATACACTTGAAGTTTGGTTCTCTCAAGAGGTCAGAATTTCTTTGCTTGATTGGTTTCAATCCAAGGAATGGGAATTCTATCTTGGCTCATAATGTCAAGTATTGGTTTCTTGTTGGTTAGATGATTCTTATCCCTAGCTTTTACCTTATGCTTTAGGATTGTCCCTTGTTCTCCTCCCATCTTCTTTAATTTCAAAAATCTTCTTTCCCTTTTTGAAAACTCTTCTTGTTTTTGAACTTGAACCACTTTCCTAATAAACTTGGACTTATTTCCATGCATTTTCAAAACATTTTTCATAAATAAACATCAACTTAATAATGCCTTGACATTTTTGTGAGAAGACTAAAAGTCAATCAAAACATTTCTAAAAAAAAAGGTTGAACTCTTGTGAATCCTTGTAGTGATGCAAACAACTATACTTCTATAATATGTAGTAAAGAGAGATATTTTCCACTTGGGTGTTGAGTGAGGCATTGTTGATTTTTTTAAAATCCAAGCCATATCCTCCACTTTGAGATGATGCAAATTCTCCTTTCTCATGATTGGGGGTAGTAGATATGTTTTCCATACGGACAATGACAATGATGTTTCATATCATAAAATTAATCAACACATTTGTGTTTTAAATTTTTAAAAGAGGAACTACGCGTACCCTGATCCCCTATTGCACGAAAAAGTGGTACGTAGGCACTAAAGGTTCGCAACCGCGGCGACTGAAAAAATTATTAAAAAAATATATTTATTTTCTCACCTCCACCATCCATTTTTTATATATACAACATTTATTTTATAGCCAAAATATACAGATTTTACAAAGAGGCTCCTGTGGAGTACCGTAGATGTTTAGGGTGCTAATACCTTCCCTTTGCATAACCAACCCCCTTACCTTGAATATTTCCTCCTCTTTTTGGGTTATTCGCTCTTTTCCCATTCCTTTGGAAACAATAAAGCGCGGTGGCAATTTTTATTTTGATTTGTATAAAGTCTAGTCAATCCAATGGCTTAGTCTTGAACATTTCTACCGCTACAGAAAAATGGCAACTTCACTGGGGACAGATTAACCTCTTGCTGGTCCATCCCTAAGTGGGTTAAGCCTATCTTTATTTATATCTGTATATGTGTTATTACTGTTTTTTGTGTTATATGTTGTATATATGTTTGTCTGGATTTTCCTGGTTTTTAGGGTGCTTGGTGATTACTCATAAGTCCTATACCCGAACTTGGGCAAACTTTAAGATAGGACGGGCGGTATAGTCATGTTAACTTTGAGGGAGTAATCCCAAAAAAGGAGGCATGAGATCCCCCACTTAATGGAGGCCCCTTTAACTGTAGTGTCGTTTACCGAGTAATCAGGAAGGCATACTGCTTTCGACCTGGGAGCCTGCTGAAACTGAGGACCATAGAATACCAAACCCATCTTGGCCTTTTAGGTGTAGTGCGGAAGCTATGACGGAGTAATCCAAAAATAGTTGTCACGCGGAACTACGCTCGGATGAGTCTTTCTTGAGAATATTACTAATTACCGAGTTAATCGAGAAGTTGGTAATATCCAAAGGAAGGATGTAGACTCTGGGAACCTCTAGAACCTTGTTCGGAAGGTGATAACTTTTTAGACCAATATCTTATGGACAGTACCTTCGACCTCATGTTCGTGACGTTGAACCTATGAACCCTATATGTGTGATCTTGTGTGTGATTATTGCATCATGCATCCATGCACTCATAAGCATCTTTTGAAAAAACCATATTTCAAGGGATTTAAAAGTTGACTATTTATGAATATCTCAGGTACTTTCTAACCATGGATCCTGGAAAGACAAACACCAAAAAATATAGTTTCAAGGATCCCAAGATAGATTAGTTGATCAGTCTAATCCCGAGATCGAGTGTTCTGCAGACTTTCGGAAGAAGTATGGGTCCATTATTCCTCTCATAAAGCTGAAGATGAAGGAGGGTATTCTTTCGACCTTGATCTAGTTCTATAATCCGATGTATCATTGCTTTAATTTTCCCGACTATCAGTTGATGCCTACACTAGAGGAGTATTCTTATCTATTGGATTTACCTGTTACCGATCGTATTCCTTTTACTGGTTTAGAGGGTGAGCCAAAACCACAAGAGATTACTGCTTTGATTCACCTAGGAAGGTCTGAGGTGGAAGCCCATATGACTACCATAGGAGGGATTAGAGGATTACCAACTCATTTCTTATTGGAGAAGGCTCGCTACTTTGCCAGAATGAAGAGTACAATTTATTTTGAGGCCATCTTTGCTCTACTTGCTTACGGGTTGTTCTTATTTCGTAATGTGGACAAGTTTGTCGACATTAACTCTATCAGGATTTTCATGATTGGAAACCCAATTCCTACATTATTGGGTGATGTTTATTACTCTATTCATCTTCGAAATTCTTATCATGGGGGGATGATTATCTGTTGCACGCCTCTGTTATACCGGTAGTTTATCTCTCATATGCCTCAGTCTGATGCTTTTTGGGATATCAAGAAGGAACCCAGTTGGGCTCCTAAGATCATGGAACTTACTCACTCAAACATTTATTGGTATCATCGAGCTTATCAGGATGTAAAGATTATTGACAGTTGTGGTAGTTTCCCCAATGTACCTCTTCTTGGTACAAAGGGAGGAATTAACTATAACCATGTTCTTGCACGGCGACATATTGGTTATCCGATGAGGGATAAATCGAATAATATTCATTTGAGTAGTTTCTTTCTGAAGGAAGGAGGAGACCATGGGGAAGCTAGGGAGCAAATTGTGAAGGCCTGGCGTCACATTCATAAGAAGAGTAGGAAGGATTTGAGACCTAGGGGTGTTGTTTCTTTGGAGCCATATCTTCAATGGATCCGATCGAGAGCCATTCAGTTAAAGATGCCATATACCCGAGAGACACCCATGCTTGATCTATTTGTGAAGACCACTCCTCCCTTATTAGATGATCTAGAAGAGCTGCAACTTGCTTTGGTTAGGATGCAACAAGAAAGGGGTGCTTGGAAGAACAAGTTCCAAACTTTAGAGAGTTCCTACAGAGCAGACCTGAAGGAGAAAGACGACTTGATTGAGATCCTTGAGAGTCAAGCGGTAGAGTCTATGGGGAGCCAATGGGATTTATTTTCTCCTAAGCCTCAATCAGGTGCTGATCACTCACTTCCTGATTCAGATGATTGGAAGGAGGTCGCCACCAGATATGCAGAAGAAAACCAGAAGTTGAAGGGTCAGATTGCTAGGCTCACGGGGAAGCGACAACATACAGAGTGATCTCTATCAGTTCTATTTCTCAGGGTTTTAGATTTTATTTTCATCTTGTACTTGGGATCATTGAAACTTGTAATCCATTTTGGAGTTATTATAATAAAAAAATTTCAGTATTTCAAAAGCGTTATTACTTTGATGTTTGCAATATGTCTATAAATCTATAAATCCCTCGAAATATTAAATAAAAAAGTAAAAATAAACATGTGCATTGCATATCATGCATAATATTGCACATATTTCTTGCATTTGTTATGCATATCTAGGTGTCTTACCAAGCTTCTTTACTTTGTTCAACAAGCTAACTCATCACTACAACACTTGGGCTAATTTCAAAAATAAGATGGACAACTTAGAACAAGAGAATCGCGAGCTACGCGAGGAAGTTTCTGCTTTAAAGGTCGGCATGGCCAATCTGACTAATCTGATGGAAGCTCTGGTGGCTGCTCAGAATCAGTCACTGAGTGTTCAACCTCAACCAACAAGGGTGTTGTACCCCAAAATTTGCCCTCCCATATTCTCCAAGAAATTGCCAAGTCAGGTCACAAAATTCCCCAAGGGTTGCACAGCTCAGCAGTCTCTCATACAGTCAAAACTAGGGTTTGGGTTCTGATCAAAGAAAGGAAGTTTTCAAGGACCCAATCAAGTCTCATATGCCTACAAATGTGGTCAAGCATCCTCATATCAAGTTTCAAGGCATTCAGCTCAAAATTGCACAGTCAAAACCCTAGATTGCACTACAGTCAACTGTAGGGGCAAAATGGTCATTTGACAGTCAAAAGTTCAAATTTTTGGTCAGCATATCATTTTGGAGCCACAAACATCATTTGATCAATGCTTGATCATGATTCTCAAAATTTGGCTCAGAAATCATCAAAGATGCAAAAGTTACTATATTTGGACAGCTGAAAAAGTCAACTGAAATTGACCAGGGCATAACTTTCACATGGATTATCAGAAAAATTCCATCCAAAGCTCATTTTGAAGAGAAAGACATTTCCTACAACTCATCTTCATCTTCCAAGTCCAAGAAATGCTCTCACAAAAAGTTATCAATTTCAACATTATAGGTCATTTTCAAAAGTCAACAAAAAGGTACTTTAAGTCAAAGGCCATAACTTGAGATTGATAAATCAAAATGACATGGGACCAAAGGCATTGATTAAAGGACTCAAAGACCTTTCCAAAATGTCCAAGAACATGTGAAAAGCTTAAAAATTGAGCAAGTTATGCCTTGTGGAAGTTGGGAAATTTTTGGATGTTTTGAAAAGTCAACTTTGATTCAAATGGTCTAAAAATGCAAATGGGCCCATTTTTCTTCCATGATTTATCATTCTAAGCCTATGCACGACCATTAAGCCCAAGGGGAAGTATTTTCTCATTTTTTAATTATTTATTTGAATTTATATTAATATTAATTCATGTAAATTATTTAAATATGTAGAAAATATAAACTTGACCTAAAAAAATCTTTTTATGCACATTCTAGACTCAAGATTTCGTGCACATGCTAATTAGGAAAGAATTGGACTAATTGAGCTTAATTGATACAAAATACATGAGAAAAAGATTGAAAAAAAGATCCTTAACAAATCAAATCTCCAATTCATAAAAGCAATGGATTTTGATCCAATTTTCTTAACCTAATTACTCACTACATATGCAGGATGACAACCCTAATGGCCAGACACTGAAAAGCTGCGCAAGAAGCTCCATACAAACTTGAAAAATTGTCCAAAAAATTGAAATCTGATTTCAAGGTTACAAGACGATTCAAACCCCAATCTTGATCCCAATAGCTTTATTGTGGTTCTCTGAACGTGTGCCAATCACAAACGACAAACAAAGCTCCAAGAATTGGTAGATTATGTTCAAACTGAGTCACGAAATTCTTGAAATCGTATAGCATAATTCAAGCATCTTTTTGCATTTTTATTTATGTATTCTTGTTCAGTGTGATGTTTCTAAGCTAACCAACGTATTCAATTGTGTTTTTGTGCCACATATGCGAATCTACCATGTTTGGATATTAGGGTTTGCAGGTTTTAAAATTGGGGTTTCCCAAACCAAGTGAAATTAGGACTCAGGGCTATGACCATTGCAATCAGCATACTCCAATGAACAAGAAGCATTAGTCGCGATTGATTTATGAGCTACATAGCGCTATTCGCTATTTCTTCTAAAGCTGCCTAAACCCACGCATCCAAAACCGTGGCTGAAAGTTCTTGTTTTCAGAAAAATAAAATAGAACGAGGAAGACGATGTGTTGTCAGCCAATGATTCGCTAGTTTGAAATTGCGCGTGTTTTAACCATTACGCGTGGGTTTTGCTTTTTGTTATTCATTTACTATAATATGTTAATTGAAACGTGATGGCTCAGCTGGCAGGTGGACGTACTTGTAACCCTCATGACCTGGGTTCAAGTCCCAGGTCTGGACAAATTCCATATTATTTTGCCATAATAATTCCCATGCAGGCATCACACTAAGGATCATCATACACGCTCAGTGATCAGCGCCCACGCGTCCTGGGAGATCCATCAAAGGGCTCAGAGTCAAGGTGTATGGAGGATGCTGGTCAACCTTGCCACACGCTACGCAAAAAGTCAATGGACCAAGGCTTGTTGGGCCAGACCATTCCAAATTACACCTCACAAATTGGGACTACACCCCACCCTGGTTTGCTAATTTTATTTATTTTTCTTATATCTTTTTAATTCAATAATAATTTTTTTTACAAAATATGAAAACGTCAAAAAACACACAAAAATCAGAAAAGGCAAAAATATAATATTTATTTCATTTTAATTATTTTTTTTAAGTAAATTAGCATGTAAATATTTAGTTTTAATTAGGTTGCAATTTTAATTCTTTTTAATAACTAAAAATCTAGAAATATAGAATTAGGTTAATTGATAATTTTTATACCTTTTAAATTTTCTTTTTTTTATCACAATATTATTTATTTATTTATTTTATTTTTATAATTAAATATACATAAGTAAAAATTAGGGTTTAATTTAGGTTAATATAACATTTTCATAATAACTAAAAAATACTAAAATTAGGGTTTGACACTTTGTTTTAATTGTAGTTAATTCTCTTTTTTTCTATTAAACATAAGAAACCACAAATACTAAAAAACATTTTTTCTTTTTACTTCTAATTAATTAATTCATTAACTTTAATCTTTTGCGAAAGGGTCCAACGCCCATGTTCATAATTTATTTAATTTCGCGCATTTATTTTATGTCGCTTATTATAATTGTGTAATTCTCCCAAAGCGATGTAACCATTTTATTTCTCGCACTTTATTGCTTCATTTACTTTCCGCTAAATCGGGTCCGGTTTAATTTTGGCGATGTGGACCCGCGCCATTTGTAATAGTTGTAGCTTTATTTTCCCGCAAATTTTTTAACTGTTAATAATTGCATGCAAGAATGAATGTCTAAATAAAAACAAACGCGTAGATCACCTATACCATGACAAGACAAAAATAAACGAATCTGACACACAAATCACACACCACCCCTAGGGTACGCCTCACTGTTGCCTTGCCTCGAAAGGTGATCGTCGAGTAGAGGACGTCTTAGTAAGTCCTCATGATCCGGGAACCTGGCATGAGGGTAGCTTCTAAGGTGTCTTCCCATTGCTCCGGTGATCACCATGTCCCTAAAACTCGAATTGACCCGAACACCTCCAACGGTGGTGCTACCTACCTCTCAATGGTGGGATGGCACTACTTTAAAGGACATTTACACAGACGAATTCCTTAGGGTAGGTAGGTTCTCAAGGATACTTGCTCTCTTCAAAACAAACTGAAATCTTTTCACACCGACACTTTTCAAAAGCTTTCAAAGCAAATTTTTCAAACACTCTGACGTACGAGTCGAACTGAAATTTTTCAAAGAAACTTTTTTAAACCCACGTTGAAAAGCAAGCAAACAATTTTGAAAACACAATGAGCAAGTATCTAAGAGCCCATGGATAACCATGGATAGAAAGGGTGCTAACACCTTCCCTTTCTATAACCTACCTCCCGAACCGAGAGCAATCTCTTTAAGGAATTTTTCTGTGCTTTTGTCCTTTCCATTTGGAGAAAATAAAAGACGGTGGCGACTCTTGCTTCCGCGACATTCTCGCGAACCAGCGTTAAATAGTCAGTTCCAGATCCACCGATCACAGAACTGGCGACTCTGCTGGGGACTAATCTAAAAGTGAGGTGTACCTTAGGGCTAGGTCATAACTGTGTTTTCACTTGTATTGATTTGCTTGCTTTACTATTGTGGGTTGCATCGGAGATACATAGATCCTAACCCGGATCTGGGGATACCCTGTTTAGGTAGCATAAGCTGTGAGGGACCTGTCCGGCGTAGACCGACACAGGTGAAGCAGTGGCTACGTTGGTGTGGCACCTTAGTCTGTACCGATATCCCTTGTGTTGCAACGAGGAGAATATGGGTCTTCTAAGGAGTCATTAAGCACCAACAACCTTAGAACCTTAATTGACACAACTTGGCCTTTAGAATTGTAGCAGTATGCTACGCCCATTGAGGCTAAACTCTCGTGATGGTTCTGGCCGCAAGAAAAGATTGCGATGCTGGAGTTATGACCGATTGAGGGTAGTCAATGATATTAGGATCCTCTAAGAACCCGGTTACTTTTGATTAGGACAGGTATGAACCAACAAACTGAAAGAGGGTAGTACCTAGACCTCATGCTGGCCTAAACTTTAGGGGCTTGCCTTGTGTGACTCGTGTGCCTTACCATGTTTGCCTTTGTATCTGTATGTGGTGTGCTTTATCATAACATCATAGCATCATGAGCATTGCATGCATCCTGCATAAGAACTGACCGTTTCAAAGACAAGAGGGTTTCATCTTTGCTCTGTTTTGTAGGACATTATGATGCCTGTGCGAAGGAATACTATCCGGTTCAACTTTGTTCGTTCACCTGAGTTGCTTGATGAATTGGTTAGCAGAATTCCAAACACCACTTCCTTCATTCAGAGGCATGGTTCTCTTCTCAGTTTAGTCACTGCAAAGCGGGATCAACAGTTGATGAGTGTTCTGACCCAGTTCTATGACCCTCAGTACCAATGCTTCACCTTTCAAGACTTCCAGCTGGTCCCTACCCTGGAAGAGTTCTCTAATCTGCTTGGTATCCCTATCTTGGATCAGACTCCCTTTACTGGTTGGGAAAAGACTCTCAGGCTTGAGGATGTGGCTGCAGCTCTTCCTTTGACCCATCAAGAGGTAACAGACAACTGGGTAACTAGAAGCGGAGTTAAGGGTTTCTTGGCCAAGTTCCTAATTGGCAAAGCTAACAATTTCTGGAATGACCTGGACTTTAGGGCATATGAAGACATCTTGGCTCTCCTAATCTATGGGTTAGTCCTGTTTCCTAATCCCGACAACTTCATCAATGTCACTTCCATTAAGATCTTTATGTCTCAGAACCCTGTGCCCACTCTCTTGGGTGACATCTTGCAACAACTTCATGCCCGTACTACCCGAAGACGAGGAACCCTATGGTGTTGTATCCCTTTGTTGGTGAGGTGGTTTATTTCGCACCTCCCTAAGTTCGTACTGAAGAACCAAGAAGGAAGAGGTTGGGCTCACAGGTTAATGTCTCTCACCGATAAAGACATCATTTGGACTTGCAGAGGTTTGGATGAGATAACTATTATTGATCGATGCGGGGAGTATCCTAATGTTCCTCTGATTGGTACTCAAGGAGGGATCTCTTACAATCCATGTCTAGCACTCCGTCAGTTTGGAAGAGCAAGAAGAGCAGGCCCCCATGAGATGTTGGTGCCTCACATCAGTTTTGAGTTTCAGGTGGATAGTGACGAGCTGCGTCGTAGGTTCATCAAGGCTTGGGACAAGGTTCATAAAGCTGACCCACAAGAGCTAGGGCCAAAGACTTCTCTACCTATGGAAGCCTATTGCAAATGGGTTCGCATCCGTGCTCAGAAGTTAGGTATGCCGTATGAAGCTGTCAGACCCGTCATTCTTGAGTGTCCTGACAAAGAGGGTGTTCCTCCGACTGTCCTTCCTCCTCAGGTACCTACTGATTATGAGACATTAAAGAGATCTTAGTCGCAACTGCAAGAAGAACGGGATTCTTACCGGGAAAAGTTCAATGAGCAGGAATCAAAGATCCAGAAGCTGATAAAGCAGTTGGAGAATGAGAGAGCTCTGAATGCATACATCCGTACTGAGAAGAGGAGACCATGGGATCAATAAGGAGCTCCAGATGTGCCTTTACAGTTTTATTTCCTTTCCAGTATTTCCTTTCATGTAACGCCTAAGGGCAACTTGTTGAATAATTTCAGTTACAAAGTTGAATCTAATGAAGTGTGTTCTCTTTTTGTTTACGAAGTTGATTCCCGATTGTCTTTGAAAACATAATCCATACGCATTTCATACATCATGTGCATAGCAGGTTTTTCCCCTTTTTCAGGTTGCTTACAGTTCTTCGCTGTTTATTTCAGCATCATGAATCCCGGATCTGAATCAACCGAGACATCAATCAAGGCTCTCCAGGCGCAGAATGCGCAGTTCCAAGAACTAATCAAGGGTCTGGCTAAAGGCCAAGAAGAACTAAAGGCTATGCTCCTGAAAAAGGAGAAGAAGAAGAAGAGAAGAACTGTTCTGTTCAACTCGGGCCGAAGGTTTGGCAATACTCTGCAACATGAAGAGGCTGGTTCTTCTGTTGGCAAGAGTCCTTCTCAGGCAGAAGTAAAGGTACCTACTCCAGTGGTCTCCGACAACGAGACAGATTTTGATGAAGAGCAGTACCCTCCTGCAGACGACAGATACAAGCAACTGGAGGACAGGTTGAAGGCTATGGAGGTGCAACAGGCACCTGGGCTGGATTTCGGAGATCTGGGTTTGTCGACTGGTGTGATTATTCCGCATAAATTCAAAGCACCAACCTTCTCCAAATATGACGGGGCGTCTTGTCCCAAGCTGCACTTGAGGTCCTATGTTCGAAAAATTCAGCCGTACTCTGCGGATAAGAATTTATGGATCCACTTCTTCCAGGAGAGTCTTTCAGGGACTCATCTCGAATGGTTCTATCAGCTGGATGGGACCAAAGTTCGTAACTGGGAGGAGCTGGCTACTGCTTTCTACAAGCAGTATCAGTATAATGCCGACCTTGCCCCCACACGTACCCAACTCCAGGGTATGGCGTTAGGAGCAAGCGAAGGCTTTAAGGAGTACGCTCAGAAGTGGAGAGACCTGGCTGGCAGGGTGCAGCCACCATTGACTGACCGGGAGCTGGTAGACATGTTCTTGGGGACCCTATCTGGGCCATTTTTCAACCATCTGATTGGGAATTCTTCTGCTGGGTTCACTGATTTGATCTTGACTGGAGAGAGGATTGAAGCTGGGCTGAAGTCTGGGAAGATAGCAAAGGGTGCCTCATCTAGTTCAGAAAAGAAACCATTCAAAAAGGAGTCTAGTGCCGTATATGGTTCACGGAAACCAGAGAGACCTGAGCACCGCCAATCTGTCAGCGCGGTGATGATTGCTAAGCCTGCTGCCGCTCCTCGGCCAAATAATTCTCAAAGGGCTGAAAGACCCCGGAGGGAGTTCACCCGGTTAAACATGACCTTATCGCAGATCCTGCCACAGTTGCTCGCAACCAATTTGGTGACTGTCAGGGAAGCTCCGAAGTTCCCCAATACAACATCTCCCAAGTACAACCCGAATGCTCGTTGTGCTTACCATTCAGAAAGCCCGGGGCACTCTACTGATGACTGTTGGGCACTAAAGAATAAGCTGCAGGACCTCATTGATGCTAAGGAGGTACAATTTGAGGCGTCCGACAAGCCTAATGTGGTGACAGCTCCCCTGCCTGCTCATGGAGTTAATGCTATTGGGGATGAAGAGGAAGTTGATGAAGCTGAGTTTGATAGCTGGATCTACCCGGCAACTGACGGTGGACTCAACAATTGGAGTGCAAAGGACAATCTCCCTGTTTCTTTTGTTACTGAGTAATGAATTCCTATGTTTTGTTATTTTGTAATAAACAATGATAAACTCTATGGCCCGGTGTCTTACCCGAGGCACCGTGGTTCTATTTGTGAGGGCATACAAACTGTCATTTTATACATCATGAATGAAAATCTTGGACGTATTTTTCGCATTGCAAATATTGTGTTCCTTTTCTGTCTTTCTTTTCCTTTACATAATTTTCAAAAAAAACAGCTGTATTTACACACACACTCACTCATACAGGTTTCAATCCACTCTGGATCTTACTGATAACAACTCTGCTAATGCCAATTATGACTTCAAAAATCCGATCAACTTAGCCGAAGACGAAGGTGAAGATGATGGCGAAGTGCCTGGCGAGCTTGCAAGATTGTTGCTTCAGGAAGAGAGGGCAATTCAACCCCATGAAGAGCCAGTGGAAACAATAAACCTGGGTACTGAGGCAGACAGGAAAGAGGTAAAGATTGGTGCCAACCTAGAGCTCAACGTAAAGCTACGGTTAACCAAGATGTTACATGATTACATGGAGATCTTTGCCTGGTCCTACGAAGACATGCCAGGGTTGGATACCGATATTGTGGTCCATCACTTGCCGACCAAGGAAGACTGCCCTCCAGTTAAACAAAAGGTCCGTCGGATGCGTCCAGAGATGTCCGAGAAGATTAAAGCCGAGGTCATGAAACAGTTTGACGCCGGGTTTCTTGCAGTGACTTCTTATCCTCAGTGGGTTGCTAATGTGGTGCCGGTACCTAAAAAGGACGGTAAGGTCAGAATGTGTGTCGATTACAGGGATCTGAACAGGGCTAGCCCCAAGGATGACTTCCCCTTGCCTCACATTGATGTCCTTGTGGATAATACAGCTCAGCACAAGGTGTTCTCTTTCATGGATGGCTTTTCAGGTTACAATCAGATAAAGATGGCACCTGAAGACATGGAAAAGACTACATTCGTTACTCAGTGGGGCACATTCTGTTACAAGGTCATGCCATTCGGATTGAAGAACGCTGGGGCAACCTACCAACGTGCCATGGTTGCCTTATTTCATGACATGATCCATCACGAGATCGAAGTGTATGTGGACGACATGATCGCTAGGTCCCAGACTGAGGAAGAGCATCTAGATCATCTGCAAAAATTGTTTGACCGGTTGAAACTGTACAAGCTGAGATTGAACCCGAACAAGTGCACCTTCGGGGTAAGATCTGGGAAGTTGCTAGGCTTCGTGGTCAGTGATAAAGGTATTCAAGTGGACCCCGCTAAGGTCAAAGCTATTCAAGAGATGCCAGTTCCCAAGACAGAGAAGGAGGTCAGAGGCTTTTTAGGGCGTCTGAATTACATCGCTCGATTCATCTCTCATCTGACTGCTACCTGTGAGCCAATCTTCAAGCTGCTGAAGAAAGATCAGGTAGTGCGTTGGAACGATGAATGTCAGGCTGCCTTCGACAAAATCAAAGAGTATCTCCAAGAACCACCTATCCTTATGCCACCGGTTGAAGGGAGACCTCTGATACTATACCTGACAGTGCTTGACAACTCAATGGGGTGTGTGCTGAGGCAACATGACGAGTCTGGCCGAAAAGAGCACGCCATTTATTACCTTAGCAAAAAGTTTACCAACTGTGAGACCCGATACTCACTGCTTGAGAAAACTTGCTGCGCTTTGGTATGGGCTGCTCGCCGGCTGAGACAGTATATGCTGACTCACACTACCTTATTGATCTCAAAAATGGATCCGATAAAATACATATTCGAAAATCCTGCTCTGTCTGGGAGAATTGCAAGATGGCAAATGATCTTGACGGAATACGACATTCAGTACACAACCCAGAAAGCCATCAAGGGGAGTGTATTGGCAGACCACTTAGCTCATCAAGCTGTAGATGACTACCAATCAATGAACTTCGAGTTTCCGGATGAAAGCATCATGATTGTAACTGATTGTGAAGTACCTGGACCGGATGAAGGACCTGAACCAGGATCCCGATGGTCTATGCACTTTGACGGAGCTTCCAATGCTTTGGGAAATGGTATCGGCGCCATCATCATATCTCCACAAGGTACTCATACTCCACTCACTGCCCGGCTGTGTTTCAACTGTACCAACAACATGGCAGAGTATGAGGCGTGTATCATGGGTCTTCAAGCTGCGATCGACCTAAGGATCAAATTTCTAAGTGTCTTCGGAGATTCCGCTCTTGTGATCAATCAGATTAAAGGAGAGTGGGATACGAAACATCCAAACTTGATTCCTTACAGAGAATGTGTGTTGACCTTGATTCCCCACTTTACAGAGATAACCTTCGAACACTTTCCAAGAGAAGAGAATCAGTTAGCGGACGCGTTAGCTACAATGTCTTCAATGTTCAAGGTTAAATGGGATAATGAAGCTCCCCGGATCATCATCTGGAAACTGGACGAACCGGCATACTGTTGTGATCTCGAAACTGAATTGGTAACTGAGAAGCCTTGGTACCACGAAGTGAAGAGATATCTGGAAGCTCAGGAATACCCTGAAGGTGCATCCATCAACGATAAGAAATTCCTAAGGAGGTTCGCAGCCAAGTTCTTCCTAAGCAACGGCATCTTGTACAAGCGAAACCATGATTCAACCTTACTGCGTTGTGTGGATAAGACTGAAGCAGAAAGAATCATGGAAGAGCTACATGAAGGGACCTTTGGTACGCACTCCAGTGGACATACTATGGCTAAGAAGATCCTACGGGCAGGATATTACTGGTCCACCATGGAAGCTGACTGCTACCAACACTCCAGGACATGCCACAAGTGCCAGATCTATGCAGACAAGGTGCATGTTCCTCCGGTCCCCCTAAATGTTCTGACCGCGCCTTGGCCGTTTGCAATGTGGGGCATAGACATGATCGGCGAGATCAAACCTACGGCATCTAATGGACATCGCTTCATCCTAGTGGCGATCGACTATTTTACGAAGTGGGTTGAGGCAGCATCCTATGCTACGGTAACCAAGACTGTTGTGGCACGGTTCATTCGGCACAATCTGATCTGTCGGTACGGCGTCCCTGAGCGAATTATTACAGACAACGGTACCAATCTGAACAACAAGATGATTGCTGAGCTTTGCGAACAGTTCAAGATACAGCACCACAATTCTTCCCCTTACAGACCGAAGATGAATGGGGCTGTAGAAGCAGCTAACAAAAACATCAAAAAGATCGTGCAAAAAATGACAGTAACTTACAAAGATTGGCACGAGATGTTACCGTTCGCTCTGCACGGGTACCGTACCTCAGCTAGGACGTCAACCGGGGCAACTCCCTTCTCTCTGGTTTATGGCATGGAGGCAGTCTTGCCGATCGAAGTGCAGATTCCCTCTCTCCGGATAATGAAGGATGCAAATCTGAACGAAGATGATTGGATCCAGACACGACTTGATCAACTCAACCTCATTGATGAAAAGAGACTTGCTGCTATCTGTCATGGTCAGACGTATCAGAAACGGATGATCAGGGCATTTAACAAAAAAGTCAAACCACAGGAATATCAAGTTGGGGATCTGGTAATCAAGCGAATCATCCTTCCTCAGAGTGACCCAAGGGGCAAATGGACCCCTACGTACGAAGGGCCATTTGTGGTTAAACATGTGTTCTCAGGAGGAGCAATGATATTAACCAACATGGATGGTGACGACCTTCCACACCCCGCCAATGCAGACATAGTTAAAAAATACTACGCATGAAAAAAGACCCGCTAGGCTGACATGCCTAGGCAAAAATTAGGGCTTCCCGTCGAACCAAAAGGGTTCGGGCAAAATGAAGGGATGAAAATGAAAAAATCTGTACACCCGGCAAGTCGAAAACCTGAAAAGGCGGCTTGGGCAAAAATGGGTATCCCGGTGGACCGAAAACCCGAAAGGGCAGTCCAGGCAAAAATAAGGGATAAAAGCGTAATACTATGTCTCATTGATCACTTTGCATCCAGAATCCGGTATCTACATCAAGTTCAGACGGCATCGATCAGTCAGCTTCACCTTCAACCAAGGTCATCAAGTGATGAGACGCTCAGAGTTATAAAGGCAATAGCAGAGTTGAAACCCAGTGGATCATTCATATTTCACACAGCTGTTTTACTTTCTTTTGTACAAAACTTGTATAAACTCTTTTGATCGGCGACGTACCTCTTACTAGGACGTCAGCCTCTTGTATACAAAACGCCTATTTTCAGGCTATTCAAAATCAATAAAAATATATCTTTCAGTTAAACGTGCCAAGTGTTTTTTCTTTCTTTTCCTGTTTTGTGTTGCGAAGAACGTCCAAGGTTCAATTTGTGATATATGCATTGACAGTAATTTGCTAACTCATAAATATTTGCATACGAAACAAAGGAATTAATTGCAGGTGACACTAGAAACAGGGGCAATAAAGAGTTGTCCAAGCAATCTAATTGTTCTATCCTCCAAGGTACCAAGGTAGGTTCAGCTAAAGAACATAACCAGATACCTTAATTCCCCAGAGAGTGGTTCAATAAAGCAATACATTCTCCGAGCAAAATTACAAATCTCAAGGAAGTTGGGTATCCTCCCGTAGATCTCAATACTTCCCCAGCAGCATATATTCTTAACAAGTATCCCCAGCAGTCTCGGCCTAAAGATTGTTCCCCGGCGGTATCTCAACATTCAAAGGAATCATTTCCCCAACATATCAAAACTCCCCAGAAGAGTCCAATCCAGCTTCACCAGCAAAGTTGGAATTCATATCCCCAAGCAGTAAGCTTATCCCCAGTATATTCTGGAAGCTTATCCCCTATCAGAGCACGAACGCGTCGTCCGGCTTTATTCAAAGAGTTATTTCCTCAATAGGATATAACTGGGTTATCCTCAGCCAAAAGCCACGGAAAGAGCGTCGTCAACAAAGTCTTCTTACCCCAGCGAAGTCCATCAACACTTCCAACAACAAGACATCCTCAGCAGGCTATCAACAATTCAGCAGAGCATCTCTCCCCACAGAGTTTTGCTTCCCAGCATGGTCGCTAGGGTATCTTTTCTCCCCGCAGAATCTTCCATTTGCCAAGTTTATTCCGCAACGGAGTCATCTTCTCCTACCGGTATTCTTGCAACTATCATCCCCAGCTGAAGTAAAAGCCTATTCTCCAACATCAGCCCAGGATATGACTTCCCGACACCCGTCAAGGATTTACTTTCCTAGACGAAAACATATTCATAAAACATCATATACATCATCATAGCATGCATAGACGCATCATATCATACAAATCTCATTTATGTTGAGAACATCATTGCTTGATCCATATCATGCATTGCATATGACTGACCTTTACCTTTCAGGAAGGACGCAATTAAAATGCTCAAACATAATTCAAAGCCTTCTCTAGTCCAGCTAAATCGACTCCCAACAGATTTTTCTGATAAAGACTCAGTAGAAGTTATGGTCCCCTCTCCGACAAGTGCGTGAGGTGGTAATTCCTTCTTCAGATGTTTCCCTCTCCGACGATGAGTGTGAGGTGATAATCTCCTTATGGTCCCCTCTCCGACGATGAGTGTGAGGTGGTAATTCCTTTTTTAGATATTTCCCTCTCCGACGATGAGTGTGAGGTGATAGTCTCCTATGGTCCCCTCTCCGACGATGAGTGTGAGGTGGTAATTCCTTTTTTAGATGTTTCCCTCTCCGACGATGAGTGTGAGGTGATAGTCTCCTATGGTCCCCTCTCCGACGATGAGTGTGAGGTGGTAATTCCTTTTTTAGATGTTTCCCTCTCCGACGATGAGTGTGAGGTGATATTCTTCCTATGGTTCCCTCTCCGACGGCGTGTGAGGTAGTAATCCCTTTTTCAGATGTTTCCCTCTCCGACGATGAGTGTGAGGTGATATTCTCTTATGGTCCCCTCTCCGACGGTGTGTGAGATGACAATTCCTTTTCCTATGATTCCCTCTCCGACGGCGAGTGAGTTGATTCCCTTTCAGATTATAATAGCTTATGGTTTGCTTCCCGGTATTGCAAAGATGGTAATTCCCGTCAAGATTTTTCTCAACGAGCGTTGTTGAAGCAAAAGTCGCCCAAGGTTCTATTACCATTCATGCTAAGGCAGTAACCATCCCTGGTTCATTCATCAGCGTTTGAAGCTCCAGACTCAGCTCCTGTAACCAGTCAGGACACATCTATACCAAGCATCCAAAATCAGCTCCTGCAACGTGTCAGGTACTCATTTTTCTTTGGTAGGTATGCAGGTTCTCGCTAAGGAATCTCCTACGCGATCAACATCCATATGGCATCTATAAGCCCATCACCCTATCCAAGCGACTTCTAAATGGCATCTGTAAGCCCATTCCCATCATCACTGCTACTATGTGAGCGCAAATTTCTGGGCACTCTAGTGTCCAATCATCTTCTACCCTCGGATTACGAAAGGCACGTCAACCAATCTGCATCCTCAGGTCTAAGAAGATTGAACAGGGGCAACTGTTGTACCCCAAAATTTGCCCTCCCATATTCTCCAAGAAATTGCCAAGTCAGGTCACAAAATTCCCCAAGGGTTGCACAGCTCAGCAGTCTCTCATACAGTCAAAACTAGGGTTTGGGTTCTGATCAAAGAAAGGAAGTTTTCAAGGACCCAATAAAGTCTCATATGCCTACAAATGTGGTCAAGCATCCTCATATCAAGTTTCAAGGCATTCAGCTCAAAATTGCACAGTCAAAACCCTAGATTGCACTACAGTCAACTGTAGGGGCAAAATGGTCATTTGACAGTCAAAAGTTCAAATTTTTGGTCAGCATATCATTTTGGAGCCACAAACATCATTTGATCAATGCTTGATCATGATTCTCAAAATTTGGCTCAGAAATCATCAAAGATGCAAAAGTTACTATATTTGGACAGCTGAAAAAGTCAACTGAAATTGACCAGGGCATAACTTTCACATGGATTATCAGAAAAATTCCATCCAAAGCTCATTTTGAAGAGAAAGACATTTCCTACAACTCATCTTCATCTTCCAAGTCCAAGAAATGCTCTCACAAAAAGTTATCAATTTCAACATTATAGGTCATTTTCAAAAGTCAACAAAAAGGGACTTTAAGTCAAAGGCCATAACTTGAGATTGATAAATAAAAATGACATGGGACAAAAGGCATTGATTAAAGGACTCAAAGACCTTTCCAAAATGTCCAAGAACATGTGAAAAGCTTAAAAATTGAGCAAGTTATGCCTTGTGGAAGTTGGGAAATTTTTGGATGTTTTGAAAAGTCAACTTTGATTCAAATGGTCTAAAAATGCAAATGGGCCCATTTTTCTTCCATGATTTATCATTCTAAGCCTATGCACGACCATTAAGCCCAAGGGGAAGTATTTTCTCATTTTTTAATTATTTATTTGAATTTATATTAATATTAATTCATGTAAATTATTTAAATATGTAGAAAATATAAACTTGACCTAAAAAAATCTTTTTATGCACATTCTAGACTCAAGATTTCGTGCACATGCTAATTAGGAAAGAATTGGACTAATTGAGCTTAATTGATACAAAATACATGAGAAAAAGATTGAAAAAAAGATCCTTAACAAATCAAATCTCCAATTCATAAAAGCAATGGATTTTGATCCAATTTTCTTAACCTAATTACTCACTACATATGCAGGATGACAACCCTAATGGCCAGACACTGAAAAGCTGCGCAAGAAGCTCCATACAAACTTGAAAAATTGTCCAAAAAATTGAAATCTGATTTCAAGGTTACAAGACGATTCAAACCCCAATCTTGATCCCAATAGCTTTATTGTGGTTCTCTGAACGTGTGCCAATCACAAACGACAAACAAAGCTCCAAGAGTTGGTAGATTATGTTCAAACTGAGTCACGAAATTCTTGAAATCGTATAGCATAATTCAAGCATCTTTTTGCATTTTTATTTATGTATTCTTGTTCAGTGTGATGTTTCTAAGCTAACCAACGTATTCAATTGTGTTTTTGTGCCACATATGCGAATCTACCATGTTTGGATATTAGGGTTTGCAGGTTTTAAAATTGGGGTTTCCCAAACCAAGTGAAATTAGGACTCAGGGCTATGACCATTGCAATCAGCATACTCCAATGAACAAGAAGCATTAGTCGCGATTGATTTATGAGCTACATAGCGCTATTCGCTATTTCTTCTAAAGCTGCCTAAACCCACGCATCCAAAACCGTGGCTGAAAGTTCTTGTTTTCAGAAAAATAAAATAGAACGAGGAAGACAATGTGTTGTCAGCCAATGATTCGCTAGTTTGAAATTGCGCGCGTTTTAACCATTACGCGTGGGTTTTGCTTTTTGTTATTCATTTACTATAATATGTTAATTGAAACGTGATGGCTCAGCTGGCAGGTGGACGTACTTGTAACCCTCATGACCTGGGTTCAAGTCCCAGGTCTGGACAAATTCCATATTATTTTGCCATAATAATTCCCATGCAGGTATCACACTAAGGATCATCATACACGCTCAGTGATCAGCGCCCACGCGTCCTGGGAGATCCATCAAAGGGCTCAGAGTCAAGGTGTATGGAGGATGCTGGTCAACCTTGCCACACGCTACGCAAAAAGTCAATGGACCAAGGCTTGTTGGGCCAGACCATTCCAAATTACACCTCACAAATTGGGACTACACCCCACCCTGGTTTGCTAATTTTATTTATTTTTCTTATATCTTTTTAATTCAATAATAATTTTTTTTACAAAATATGAAAACGTCAAAAAACACACAAAAATCAGAAAAGGCAAAAATATAATATTTATTTCATTTTAATTATTTTTTTTAAGTAAATTAGCATGTAAATATTTAATTTTAATTAGGTTGCAATTTTAATTCTTTTTAATAACTAAAAATCTAGAAATATAGAATTAGGTTAATTGATAATTTTTATACCTTTTAAATTTTCTTTTTTTTATCACAATATTATTTATTTATTTATTTTATTTTTATAATTAAATATACATAAGTAAAAATTAGGGTTTAATTTAGGTTAATATAACATTTTCATAATAACTAAAAAATACTAAAATTAGGGTTTGACACTTTGTTTTAATTGTAGTTAATTCTCTTTTTTTCTATTAAACATAAGAAACCACAAATACTAAAAAACATTTTTTCTTTTTACTTCTAATTAATTAATTCATTAACTTTAATCTTTTGCGAAAGGGTCCAACGCCCATGTTCATAATTTATTTAATTTCGCGCATTTATTTTATGTCGCTTATTATAATTGTGTAATTCTCCCAAAGCGATGTAACCATTTTATTTCTCGCACTTTATTGCTTCATTTACTTTCCGCTAAATCGGGTCCGGTTTAATTTTGGCGATGTGGACCCGCGCCATTTGTAATAGTTGTAGCTTTATTTTCCCGCAAATTTTTTAACTGTTAATAATTGCATGCAAGAATGAATGTCTAAATAAAAACAAACGCGTAGATCACCTATACCATGACAAGACAAAAATAAACGAATCTGACACACAAATCACACACCACCCCTAGGGTACGCCTCACTGTTGCCTTGCCTCGAAAGGTGATCGTCGAGTAGAGGACGTCTTAGTAAGTCCTCATGATCCGGGAACCTGGCATGAGGGTAGCTTCTAAGGTGTCTTCCCATTGCTCCGGTGATCACCATGTCCCTAAAACTCGAATTGACCCGAACACCTCCAACGGTGGTGCTACCTACCTCTCAATGGTGGGATGGCACTACTTTAAAGGACATTTACACAGACGAATTCCTTAGGGTAGGTAGGTTCTCAAGGATACTTGCTCTCTTCAAAACAAACTGAAATCTTTTCACACCGACACTTTTCAAAAGCTTTCAAAGCAAATTTTTCAAACACTCTGACGTACGAGTCGAACTGAAATTTTTCAAAGAAACTTTTTTAAACCCACGTTGAAAAGCAAGCAAACAATTTTGAAAACACAATGAGCAAGTATCTAAGAGCCCATGGATAACCATGGATAGAAAGGGTGCTAACACCTTCCCTTTCTATAACCTACCTCCCGAACCGAGAGCAATCTCTTTAAGGAATTTTTCTGTGCTTTTGTCCTTTCCATTTGGAGAAAATAAAAGACGGTGGCGACTCTTGCTTCCGCGACATTCTCGCGAACCAGCGTTAAACAGTCAGTTCCAGATCCACCGATCACAGAACTGGCGACTCTGCTGGGGACTAATCTAAAAGTGAGGTGTACCTTAGGGCTAGGTCATAACTGTGTTTTCACTTGTATTGATTTGCTTGCTTTACTATTGTGGGTTGCATCGGAGATACATAGATCCTAACCCGGATCTGGGGATACCCTGTTTAGGTAGCATAAGCTGTGAGGGACCTGTCCGGCGTAGACCGACACAGGTGAAGCAGTGGCTACGTTGGTGTGGCACCTTAGTCTGTACCGATATCCCTTGTGTTGCAACGAGGAGAATATGGGTCTTCTAAGGAGTCATTAAGCACCAACAACCTTAGAACCTTAATTGACACAACTTGGCCTTTAGAATTGTAGCAGTATGCTACGCCCATTGAGGCTAAACTCTCGTGATGGTTCTGGCCGCAAGAAAAGATTGCGATGCTGGAGTTATGACCGATTGAGGGTAGTCAATGATATTGGGATCCTATAAGAACCCGGTTACTTTTGATTAGGACAGGTATGAACCAACAAACTGAAAGAGGGTAGTACCTAGACCTCATGCTGGCCTAAACTTTAGGGGCTTGCCTTGTGTGACTCGTGTGCCTTACCATGTTTGCCTTTGTATCTGTATGTGGTGTGCTTTATCATAACATCATAGCATCATGAGCATTGCATGCATCCTGCATAAGAACTGACCGTTTCAAAGACAAGAGGGTTTCATCTTTGCTCTGTTTTGTAGGACATTATGATGCCTGTGCGAAGGAATACTATCCGGTTCAACTTTGTTCGTTCACCTGAGTTGCTTGATGAATTGGTTAGCAGAATTCCAAACACCACTTCCTTCATTCAGAGGCATGGTTCTCTTCTCAGTTTAGTCACTGCAAAGCGGGATCAACAGTTGATGAGTGTTCTGACCCAATTCTATGACCCTCAGTACCAATGCTTCACCTTTCAAGACTTCCAGCTGGTCCCTACCCTGGAAGAGTTCTCTAATCTGCTTGGTATCCCTATCTTGGATCAGACTCCCTTTACTGGTTGGGAAAAGACTCTCAGGCTTGAGGATGTGGCTGCAGCTCTTCCTTTGACCCATCAAGAGGTAACAGACAACTGGGTAACTAGAAGCGGAGTTAAGGGTTTCTTGGCCAAGTTCCTAATTGGCAAAGCTAACAATTTCTGGAATGACCTGGACTTTAGGGCATATGAAGACATCTTGGCTCTCCTAATCTATGGGTTAGTCCTGTTTCCTAATCCCGACAACTTCATCAATGTCACTTCCATTAAGATCTTTATGTCTCAGAACCCTGTGCCCACTCTCTTGGGTGACATCTTGCAACAACTTCATGCCCGTACTACCCGAAGACGAGGAACCCTATGGTGTTGTATCCCTTTGTTGGTGAGGTGGTTTATTTCGCACCTCCCTAAGTTCGTACTGAAGAACCAAGAAGGAAGAGGTTGGGCTCACAGGTTAATGTCTCTCACCGATAAAGACATCATTTGGACTTGCAGAGGTTTGGATGAGATAGCTATTATTGATCGATGCGGGGAGTATCCTAATGTTCCTCTGATTGGTACTCAAGGAGGGATCTCTTACAATCCATGTCTAGCACTCCGTCAGTTTGGAAGAGCAAGAAGAGCAGGCCCCCATGAGATGTTGGTGCCTCACATCAGTTTTGAGTTTCAGGTGGATAGTGACGAGCTGCGTCGTAGGTTCATCAAGGCTTGGGACAAGGTTCATAAAGCTGACCCACAAGAGCTAGGGCCAAAGACTTCTCTACCTATGGAAGCCTATTGCAAATGGGTTCGCATCCGTGCTCAGAAGTTAGGTATGCCGTATGAAGCTGTCAGACCCGTCATTCTTGAGTGTCCTGACAAAGAGGGTGTTCCTCCGACTGTCCTTCCTCCTCAGGTACCTACTGATTATGAGACATTGAAGAGATCTTGGTCGCAACTGCAAGAAGAACGGGATTCTTACCGGGAAAAGTTCAATGAGCAGGAATCAAAGATCTAGAAGCTGACAAAGCAGTTGGAGAATGAGAGAGCTCTGAATGCATACATCCGTACTGAGAAGAGGAGACCATGGGATCAATAAGGAGCTCCAGATGTGCCTTTACAGTTTTATTTCCTTTCCAGTATTTCCTTTCATGTAACGCCTAAGGGCAACTTGTTGAATAATTTCAGTTACAAAGTTGAATCTAATGAAGTGTGTTCTCTTTTTGTTTACGAAGTTGATTCCCGATTGTCTTTGAAAACATAATCCATACGCATTTCATACATCATGTGCATAGCAGGTTTTTCCCCTTTTTCAGGTTGCTTACAGTTCTTCGCTGTTTATTTCAGCATCATGAATCCCGGATCTGAATCAACCGAGACATCAATCAAGGCTCTCCAGGCGCAGAATGCGCAGTTCCAAGAACTAATCAAGGGTCTGGCTAAAGGCCAAGAAGAACTAAAGGCTATGCTCCTGAAAAAGGAGAAGAAGAAGAAGAGAAGAACTGTTCTGTTCAACTCGGGCCGAAGGTTTGGCAATACTCTGCAACATGAAGAGGCTGGTTCTTCTGTTGGCAAGAGTCCTTCTCAGGCAGAAGTAAAGGTACCTACTCCAGTGGTCTCCGACAACGAGACAGATTTTGATGAAGAGCAGTACCCTCCTGCAGACGACAGATACAAGCAACTGGAGGACAGGTTGAAGGCTATGGAGGTGCAACAGGCACCTGGGCTGGATTTCGGAGATCTGGGTTTGTCGACTGGTGTGATTATTCCGCAT